>CM035842.1:242912109-244366486 GCA_020510985.1 Pholidichthys leucotaenia | reverse complement strand
AAGGCTGCCTTCTCTGATCTTTCTCCTCAGCTCCCTCTGTACGGACTTCAGCATCTCCCTGTTCCCTGACCTGAAGATCCTCTTCTTCTCTCTCAGAAGTGTTTTTATCTCAGGGTTGATCCAGGATTTGTTGTTTGAGTGACGCCGTATGGTCTTGGTGGGAACGGATTTGTCCACACAGAAGCTGAGGTAGCCCGTGAAGGTGTGAATGAGGCCATCGATGTCCTCACCATGTGGATCGCAGAGCTGCTTCCAGGCGGTGGCTTCAAAACAGCCCTTTAGGGTGTCCATTGTCTCCTCAGACCATAACTCCACAGTGTGCATGGCCGGAGGTTGTCTGTGCACTAGGGGTTTGTACACCGGCCGGAGATGAACCAAGTTGTGATCCGATCTCCCGAGTGGGGGGAGTTGTGATGAGGTGTACGCCTCCTTAGTGTTTGCGTAGAATAAATCCAGTGTTTTATTGTCTCTAGTGTGGCATGTGACATACTGGGTGAACGTGGGTAGAATGGGAGACAGTGAAACATGGTTGAAATCGCCTGAGATGAGGAGAAGAGCATCTGGGTGTTCTGTCTGCAGCCTGCTGGTTACTGAATGGATGACGTCACGTGCTGTCCCAGCGTTCGCCGTCGGATTTGCATAAACAACAATGCAGATCACGTGTGAGTGTTCTCTCGGGAGATATGTAGGCCTCATGCTAACAGCTAGCAACTCAATGTCTTTGCTGCAGTGTCGTTGTTTAACAGTGATATGTCCCGGTCTGCACCAGTTGTTGTTAACATACATTATCACTCCACCGCCCCTAGCCTTGCCACTGTCTGGTGTTCGGTCAGCTCGTATCATGTGAAAACCCTCCAGCTCAATGTTAGCATCTGCTGCTAGTTCAGTTAGCCACGTCTCAGTAAACAAAAGGAGAGAGCACTCCCGGTATGTGCTATCATAACGGGAGATAGCCGCTAGCTCATCTAACTTTCCCAGTATCGACCGTACATTTCCCATGACAACAGATGGAAGGGAGGGTCTGTACCTTATATTTTTTGTCCTCCGCCTTACTCCAGCCCGGCAGCCGCGGCGTTTTCGCCTCAGTTCTCTCGGTATGTCGAGTTTTTCCAATGGGACCGGGTGGCGGTTGAATGCTAGCAGCTGTTCTCTGCTGTATCGTAACCTGCTATAAACAGTGGCTCCGTCCACCGGCTCAGGAGACATTTAGGACGATCTGTGTGTCCGTGATATAAGTGGGGTGAAAAAAAAAGACGGATCAAAAGAGAGAGGAAGGGAAAAAGACTCGGAATCGAGCCGCTGTTGCAAAAGGCAGCCTACTCGTGTGGCACCGAGAGAGAAAAAAAAAAAAAAAAAAAAAAAGATGGATCTGAATTCAAAAATTGAGACAGTCAAAATCAGCATACAACCTAGATTACTTTACCTCTTCCAGGCTATACCAACAGAGATTCCAGATGCTCAATTCTCAAAGTGGGACAGGATGATATCGAGATTTGTTTGGGGAGGTAAAAAACCAAGAGTGAAATATAAAACCCTCCAATTACCAAAAGAGAAAGGAGGCATGGGCCTACCGAGTCTAAAGGAATATTACTACTCAGCACAAATAAGATATATCATATGTTGGTGCGACGAGGGATATGAGGCAAAATGGAAAGAAATGGAAAAGGAAATTGAGGGACTCCCAGTACAAAGCATAATAGGGGATAAAGATGCATATAAGCAAATCAAACAAATAGACCCAATCACTAAATTTACTTTAGAACTGTGGTATAAAATAGTACAAAAATATAATATAAGGGAAGACATAAAACTATTGAAATGGGTAGCATTTGACAGTCAGTTTGAACCGGCAAAACAAGATAGGGGATACAAAAATCTGGTGAACAAGGGAATCACAGCATGGGGCAATATCGGAAAAAAAGATCTCGGGAGCTTTGTAAATATCAGGAGAAAATTTAAATTAGAAAGATTGGAATTTTTCAGATATCTGCAGATGAGAGATTACTATATGAAGAAGATTAGGCATAACCTCCAAACAGATGTGAACGAGATTATACAACTTATTTTAAGCTCATATGCAGGAAATAAAATAAGAATTATTTCAAAACTATATCAGAAACTTATGACAAACAATCATACAAGTAACTATATAAAGGAGAAATGGGAGAAAGAGCTCAATTTAAACATAACAGAAGAAAGCTGGCAGGAAATATGGAAAACACAACACACATCAACAAATTCAAGGGCATGGAGGGAATTTGGATGGAAAAACCTGATTCGCTTTTTCATTACACCACAGATTCAAGGAAAATATACAAATACCCAATCTTTATGCTGGAGGGGATGTGGGGCTCAAAATGCAGACCACTCACATATGTTTTGGAAATGCTACAAAATATCATCATTTTGGAAATCTATGCATGTGACAATACAGAGGATATTAGGATATAATATACCAATGAACTGTAACCTGATGTACTTATGTGATCTTAAAAAAGACAATGTTATACAGGCTGAGGACAGATATCTAGTTAAAATCTTGTTGATTGCATGTAAAAAAACTATCACAAAAAAATGGCGATCAGAAGTTCTTCCTGACCAAGAACAATGGACTGACATTGTTGAGGACATACGTATGATGGAAAAACTAACATATCGACGAAGAATGCAAGAAGGAATATGGGAGAAAAAATGGCGGAAATGGATACACTACAAAATGCAACAACGAGGCAGAAATTGAAAGAATAACCAAAGACACTGAAAAAACCAGAAGAATTAAGAGATGGAAACTAAAAACTTGATGCTCCAACATTTGTGTCCCCCCCCCACCTTTTATTTTTTTATTTTTTTTTATTTTTTATTTTTTATTTATTTATTTTTTTTCTTTTTCCCTACCCTAACCCCTTTGTTTTTTAAATGTAGAATGTGATCTGAATGCATTATATATGATGAAAAATGAATAAAAATCTAAGTTACAAAAAAAATTCCTCCACTTGGGGCAGGAGCCTGTCCCCAACCCAGAGAGGACAATCCACCTTTTTCCGGCTGAGGACCATGGACTCGGACTTGGAGGTGCTGATTCTCATCCCAGCCGCTTCACACTCAGCGGCAAACCGTCCCAGCAAGAGCTGTAGGTCATTGCTGGATGAAGCCAACAGGACAACATCATCTGCAAACAACAGAGATGAGATCCTGTGGTCACCAAGCATGACACCCTCCATTCCCTGGCTGCGCCTAGAAATCCTGTCCATAAAAATTATGAACAGGATCGGTGACAAAGGGCAGCCCTGGCGGAGTCCAACTCTCACTGGGAATGACTCCGACCGAGTGTTGGCAGTACGAACCAAACTCTCACAATGGTCGTACAGAGACCGAATAGCTCGTAACAACAAGCCCAATACCCCATACTCCGGAAGCACCCCCCCACAAAAAACCACGAGGGACGCGGTCGAATGCCTTCTCCAAGTCCACAAAACACATGTAAACTGGTTGGGCAAACTCCCACGAGCCCTCAAGAATTCTCGAGAGGGTAAAGAGCTGGTCCGATGTGCCACGGCCAGGACGAAAACCACATTGCTCCTCCTGAATCCGAGGTTCGACCAACGGCCGGACTCTCCTCTCCAGTACCTTGGCATAGACCTTCCCAGGGAGGCTGAGGAGTGTGATCCCTCTAAAGTTGGAGCACACCCACACCCTCCGGCCCCCTTTTTTGAAGAGAGGAACCACCACCCCGGTTTGCCATGCCAAAGGTACTGCCCCCGACCTCCACGCAATGTTGCAGAGGCGTGTCAACCATGACAGCCCGTCTTCCGGTTATGGCTGCCACGTAAGACGGACGTGTCTCACTCTGCTCTGCTCCTGGAGAAAAAAAACCGGCAAATAACTCTCTCATTTGGGACAGAACGTATCCCAGCGTTTGGGCGAGGATATGTCGGCGAAGCCTAAGGCTGGATAACCAGGTAGAGGAAAAAGCGAGCCGCCGAAACAGTCCAAATTAACGGACTTTCAGGTCTGTGACGCAGCAAATAAAACTCCATATATGGCGGTGGAGGCTGGCAACGGTGCGATGTCTGCGGGGAGCGGCGCAGATGCGCTGATGGCTGCCGTGAGTTCAATGAGAGCGGACTTTTCCTCTAGATTTGATGGGATTATGACAGCGTTGGAAGGAATAAGAAAGGAATTGGGTGACTGTGTAGAACGAACGGCGCAGATGGAGCTCCGTCTCGCTAGTGCGGAAGATGACGTCACCCGTCTTCAATTAAAGGTGCGCACTTTGGAAAAAAAAATAAATGTCTGGAAGATAATATTTTGGATTTGGAATCTCGGTCGAGACAGAATAACTTGAGGCTGGTGGGTCTTCCAGAAGAATCAGAAGGTCGGGACGTATGTTCCTTTCTGGAAAAGTGGATTCCGGAGGTGCTGGGCAGCGAGGAGTTGCAATCAGCAGTGGTTCTGGAAAATGCACATCGTATTGGCCCACGGAGAGATAAGGGACCGCCGAGGACCTTAATTATGAAGTTTCTTAGCAACAGAGACAGGATGAAGATCTTCAATGCTGCACGAGCTAAAGGAGAGATTAAACACCAGGATCAGCAGGTGCGGTTCTACCCAGATTTGGCCACAGGAATCCAACAATTGAGGAAGCAGTTTGATCCCATACGTAAGGAGCTGCGCAACCTTGGGATTCGTCATGGTGTAATCTATCCTGCGAGACTGCTGACCACGTATGAGGGCAGAACCCACATCTTCAAGACCCCAGAGGAGGCGCAGGGGTTCATCAAGAAGATCAAAGAAGAAGAAGAGACTGGTGGGAGCTAAGCATGAACAAAATATAAGGTAGAATAATTAAGCATTTGCACAGGCATCTGACTGACTTGAAGTAAATAGTAAGTTTACAAAATATAGATTGTATTATATATTAAAAAAAAACAAAACCAAAACAAACAAAAAAAAAACTATGATGTACAAAGTTGTTAAAAATTTTGGAGTTAAGTTGGAAAACTACAGAGGAGAGTTAATGTTACGTCATTAAAAGCAGTAGAGTTAGGGTGATTGGGAGGATGAAGAAGGAGTGGCTTAGGCTGTTCCCCGTGGGTGTGGAGCGGTCGATGGCTATATCGGGAGACGGAATTTTTCTTTTGATTTTGGGGGGTTTGCCACAAGTGTGGGAAGGGGAAATTTGTTTGTGTGTAGTTTGCAGGATGAATGTTCAACCACTCATGTTTTTGCTTCTCTGTATAAGCATGTTTACACTGCAAGGTAATCCCAAACTCTCTATTGATCATAAACCAAAGTATTAATCTTAATTTAACTTCATGGAATTGCAGAGGTCTACAAAATTTAAAAAAACTTAAACAAGTTATGAATAAAATAAAAGACATGGGTTCAAAAATTGTGTTTTTACAAGAAACTCATTTAATAGAGGAGGATATAAAAAGAATTAGGAGTAGATGGCAAGGAAGTGTCTTCACCTCATCATTCTCATCCCGGGCCAGGGGAGTTATGACTCTCATACATAAATCAGTTCCTTTTCAAGTGAAAAATGTAATTGGAGACAAATTTGGAAGATATGTAATCATTCAAGGTTCTTTGCTACTAGAAAATATAAATCTTGTGAACTTATATGGTCCCAATATAGATGATCAAAAGTTCTTTGCTAATTTATTTCTTATCTTATCATCACTTACAGGGCAACATATAATAGCAGGGGATTTTAATTGTACATTGAATCCAGGTATAGATAGATCAACAGGACTGGATTGTACGCACAATGGATGTAGGATGACTATTAATCATTTTATGAAAGAATTGAGATTGTTAGATATATGGAGAGAAATGAAACCACAAGTTAAAGCCTATTCTTGTTATTCCAGTACCAACAAGACATTCTCACGTATTGATTATTTTTTGATTTCCACAGAATTAAGGTCCAAGATTCAAAACTGCTTTTATGATGACATCGTGATCTCTGATCATGCACCCTGTTGTCTAATATATGTAGATAAAAAATTGACAAAGGAATCAGGTAGATGGCAATTTCAGCATAAATGGCTTCAGGATGAGGAATTTGTCAAGTATATAGAAAAACAGATAGACGAGTTCTTTGACGTCAATACTACACAAACATCAGCATGTGTAAAGTGGGAGGCTTTCAAAGCTTTTATTAGGGGACATATTATTAGTTATACAGGATCAAAATCTAAGAAGACTCGAGAGGAGAGAGCTAAATTGGAACATAAAATAAAAAGTCTTCAGGAAAAAGTGTATGCAGGAAGTGACCCAAGGTTGGAGAATGAATTACTGATTTTGAGAGCTAGAGCTGCCTCGAGTCTTCTAAGATTGAAACAATCTTTTTATGATCAAGGTGAAAAATCAGGAAAATTATTGGCATGGCAGATTAAACAATTAGAAATTAAAACACCAATTACCAGTATTATAAGTAAAGGACAGGTAGTTATAGATCCTTTAGAAATTAACAGAGCCTTTAGAGATTACTATGAAAAATTATATGATACCAAAAATGAATTTGATTTAACAAAACTAAATGGGTTTTTGAACGAACTATCTATACTGTGTATTCCAAATGAAAACAGGGAGATATTGGAGTCTAAAATTAGTCAAGAAGAAGTTGGGCTAGCCATTGATAATATGAAATCAGGAAAAAGTGCAGGACCAGATGGTCTTCCAGTTGACCTTTATAAAAAATTTAAGAATAAATTAATAAAACCTTTTTTTGGAAATGGTTTTAGAAGCATTTCAAAATAATAATTTACCATCATACATAAATAATGCCTTAATTATACTGCTGCCAAAACCAGGTAAGCCCTCTAATAAATGTGAAAATATGAGACCAATAAGCCTATTAAACGCCGACCTTAAGATAATCTGTAAAATTTTAGCAAGACGAATACAAGAAATTTTACCAAATATTATTAATCGAGATCAGAATGGCTTTATAAAGGGTAGACAAGGCTTCCATAATGTAAGAAGACTATTTAATATTATTTATTTTAATAAAGAAGCACCGGATACAGCTCTCCTATCACTGGACGCCGAAAAGGCCTTTGACAGAGTTGAATGGCCCTTTCTTTTTGAAGTCCTACAAAGGTTTGGACTTGGAAATAATTTCATAAAATGGGTTCAAATAATATACAATAATGCTACAGCAGAAATCCTAACAAATAACAATATTTCAAAACCAATAAAAATCAATAGAGGATGTCGACAAGGCTGTCCACTTTCACCTTTACTGTTTACTATGGCAATTGAACCTTTAGCGATAGCGATACGTTTACATTCACAAATATATGGAATTAAAGTTGGACCAACAGAACATAAAATCTCCCTGTACGCCGATGACATAATTTTGTTTATGTCGAATCTAAAAAAATCAATTCCAACCTTGTTGAATTTAATAAAGAATTTTGGGGAAATATCAGGATATAAAATAAATAAAACTAAATCTTCAATATTAATGCTAAATGAGACCCAGAGAAATTACCCAGCCCCTGAGGTAAATCAATTCAATGTTGTAAATCAGTTTAAATATTTAGGAATCCAAATTATGCCTAAGCTAGAATCAGTCGCCAGTGTCAACTATGAAGCCTTAATGTCAGATATCAATGAGTTAACTCAGAGATGGATGTCACTACCAATGTCGATGATCGGGAGAATCAATATACTTAAAAGTAATATTTTACCTAAAATACTTTATTTATTTCAATACATTCCCTTATCACCACCTTTAGATTTATTCTCAAGAATAAAAAAAAAGTTAGTGGAATTTATATGGAACAACAGGAGGGCTAGATTACGTCTGTCTTTATTATATTTACCATTTGATCGTGGAGGTCTGAAATGTCCAAATTTTATGTTGTATTATTGGTCGGCACAACTGAGGTCTATGACATATTATTTTTCATCAAATGATCTCCCTCACTGGACTGAAGTGGAATCATACAATTTACCTTTACCTCTTCCCATATTCATATACTCAGATTCGGCAAAAAAATTACAAAAACAAGTTAAAAATCCATTTGTAAAGCATATGATCAAAATATGGTGTGAAGCTAAAAACTATTTAAAAGAACCACAGTTATTGTCACAATTTAGTCCAATATGGGGTAATCAATATTTTAAACCAGGGAGAGCGGACGCTGTATTTAAAGTATGGAATTTAAAAGGGATACAAAAGATTCAGGATTTATATTTGCCATGTGCAGATAACATAATGTCTTTTGAAGAGCTGAGGATCAAATTTAATCTCAATAGAACACATTTTTTAAAATATCTTCAACTTAGAAACTTTATTCGATCAAATCAAAATAAAGCTCTCACTCGACCTATTTATTCATCCTTGGAAAAAATGATGATGAAAGATAGTAAAAGAAAGGGTATTATTTCAGAGTTTTATAACTCATTGACACTATCTTCAAGTGAAAATTCACTGAAAAGATTAAACTACTGGAAAGAAGATCTGCAAACTGAAATTTCAGAGGAACAATGGGAATTGGCTTGTACAGAAGCTCAAACCAAATCAATAAATGTACGCCTTAAATTGATACATTTCAAATGGTTAATGCGGATGTATGTTACACCGGAGGAGTTAAATAGATATAACAAAAATATACCAGATACATGCACAAAATGCATGGAAAGTAAAGGAACCCTATTTCATTGTGTATGGGAATGTAGATTAATAAGAATGTTTTGGGAAGAGGTGAGGGTAACAATTGAAAAAATAATCTCAAAACAAATCATATTGAATCCTAAACTGTTTTTGTTGGGTCTGTACCCAGAAAAGCATAATTTTAATAAAAGTGAAAGAACATTCATAGACCTCAGTTTGCTTAATGCCAAAAAATGTATTGCACTATTATGGAAAAAGACTCATAGACCAGATGTGACTCAGTGGTTAAGACAGATGTTAACAAACCTTCCATTAGAAAGAATAACATATATACTGAAATCAAAGGATTGTGTTTGAGAATATATGGAGATCTTTTATTGATTATGTAAAAAATTTAAACATAACTCTTGAAGAAGAAGGTGAATGATGTGTGTGGACCTTGTAAATTCCAAACTGGTGAACATAATATGTATACTTATGTATTGGATTGTCTAGACTAAACAGAGGAGCATTGTTGAAGATTTGATTTTGTTGGTGGTTGTTGGTGTTTTTAGTGCATTTTTTTTTTTTTGTAGTACTTTAGTGTTAGTGTTTGATTGTTTGTATCATGTTTGTTAAAAAAAAAAAAAAAGGTTCAATAAAGATATTGTGGAAAAAAAACCATGACAGCCCAACAACATCCACGACCTTGAGGTACTCGGGGCGAATCTCGTCCACCCCCGGGGCCCGGCGACCAAGGAGATTTTTAACCACCTTGGCGACCTCAGCCCCTGTGATAGGCAAGTCATCCCCCTCGTCCCCAAACCCTGCTTCCTCTGTGGAAGGCGTATCAGTGAGATTGAGGAGATCCTCGAAGTATTCCTTCCACCGCCCGATGATACCCCCAGTCGAAGTCAACAGTGTCCCATCCGCACCATACACAGTGTGGACAGGGAGCTGCTTTCCCCTCCTGAACCGCCGGACAGTTTGCCAGAATCTCTTCGAGGCCGACCGAAAGTCTTGTTCCATGGCCTCACCGAACTCCTCCCATACCCGAGGTTTTGCTTCAGCAACCACCCGAGCTGCTCTCCGCTTGGCCTGCAGGTACACTTCAGCTGCTTCAGGAGTCCCACAAGCCAACCAAGCTTGATAGGACTCCTTCTTCAGCTTAATGGCCCCCCTCACCACTGGTGTCCACCACTTGGTTCGGGGGTTGCCACCACGAGATGCACCGACCACCTTGCGGCCGCAGCTCTGGGCCGCCGCTTCAACAACAGAGGTGGAGAACATGGCCCATTCAGACTCCATGTCTCCAGACTCCCTCGGAATGTGGTTGAAGTTCTTCCAGAGGTGGGAGTTGAAGACCTCCTGGACAGGGGCCTCAGCCAGACGTTCCCAGCACACCCTCACTATACGTTTGGGTCTACCAGGTCTGAATGGCTTCCTCCCCTGCCATCGGATCCAACTCACCACCAGGTGGTGATCAGTTGACAGCTCTGCACCTCTCTTTACCCGGGTGTCCAAGACATACGGTTGCAGGTTTGATGACACAATAACAAAATCGATCATCGACCTAGGGTGTCCTGGTGCCAGGTGCACATATGGGCACCCTTATGCTTGAACATGGTGTTTGTTACGGACAAACTGTGGTTAGCACAGAAGTCCAATAACTGAACACCACTCGGGCTCAGATCGGGCAGGCCGTTCCTCCCAATCACCCCCCTCCAGGTTTCACTGTCGTTGCCGACGTGCGCATTGAAGTCCCCCAGTAGGACAATGCACCTTATCGTGGTGGTGGTGGTGGGGGGGGGTTGCGTGCCCCAGTGATCCCAGGAGCTATGTTGTCCGGGGCAATTTGCCTCTGATAGGGTCACCCAAGACAAACTGGTCCTGGGTGAAGGGCCAGACTAAGAACGATCCAACAGACTCTCATGATAAATTCTATATCAAGGATTCAGTGTACCCCGCCCAGTATGGGGTTACCGGGGCCCCACTCTGGAGCCAGGCCTGGGGGAGGGGCTCGAAGGCTAGCGTCTGGTGGCCGGGTTTCCACCCATGGGACCTGGCCGGGCTCAGCCCAAAGGAGTTATATGGGTCCGCCCTCCAGTGGGCTCACCACCTGCAGGAGGGATCATGGGGGTCCGGTGCTATGTGGATTAGGTGGCGGTCAAAGGCGGAGACCTTGGCGGACTGATCCCAAGCTTTCTAAACTGGCTTTTGGTACGTGGAATGTCACCTCTGGTGGGGAAGGAGCCTGAGCTGGTGTACGAGGTTGAGAGATACCGGCTAGATATCTCTATCTAGTGTGGCGATGTTAAAATAAAGCACGGCGACTGGAGTTTTAATGGAAGTTTATTCATCAAATCATCGCCATCACGGAGCTCACCCCAGCTGCTGTATATGCATGCTGGGGATCGCTCTCAGGCTCTCATGAGCAGTAGTCAGAAGCAGTCAGAAGAAGAACAGAGAGTGAACATATGAATTCAGCCACTTAAATACCCAGCAACGGACAATACATCAAAGGCATTTTATCATCAAAGGAAATGCATTCAGACCTTTGTACCACAATGCGAGCAGGAAGCATGAATGTTTGCATTTGCGTCATACATATCCACAGGATGCTGGTGCCTGAACTAAGCACAGGAAGGCTGCCTATTGATCTCAACACACACATCTCACTGTCCTGTTAATTGCTCTAGTCGAGTGCTGTGTTTGTCCGTGGCTGCTGTGGGGGGGTACCCCATACACTCCCCCCCCCAGAGGGTTTAGCGGGGAGCTGAGACCTCGGTAGTCCCGCTATGGTGGCGAGCTGCGGGGAAAGTCTGTGCCGGGGAAGGGAGGAGGGTGGGGGTAGCAAGTGGCGGGGGATGTCCATGGCTGTGGGAAGAAAAGTTAGTCTCTGATTCCTCTCGCGATTCAGTCCGGCAATGAAGAAAAACAGGAGCTGAAGCTATGTGAGGGACTTGGCGTTTAGGCTTTAGGTGCGTTCGCGGCCCTAAAGCCCTCGGGGACAGCTGACGGCTGGATTCCCGTCGTGCGTCGTGCGCTGTGGCTTTTTTTTTTTTTTTTTTTTTTCCGGTTCCGCCGGACCGGCGGCGCCACACGAGTCGGCTGCCTGTTGCAACAGCCTTTTTTTTATCTTCCTTCTTCTTTCTACACCTTTCACTCTGTATATATATCACGGACGCACGGATCGCCCCGGGGGTCTCCCGGGTCGGCGGACGGTGCCACGGTTTGCAGCGGGAGACGTTACAGCGGGGAGGAGCTAGTGCTAGCTAGCACTTGGCCGCCGCCCGGTGCTAATGGGAAACTCGACATACCGGGAGCTGTAGCGAAAAGGACGCGGGTGCCGGGCTGGAGTTTAGGCGGCGTGAAAGAAATATAAGACAGAATAATAAAGAGCGATGGCAAGAACCAAGCAGACCGCCCGTAAAATCTACTGGAGGAAGAAGCCCCCCAGGAGACGGCTAGCCACCAGGGCTGCTCGGAGAGGCGCTCTGGCCACCGGCAGAGTGAAGAGGCCTCGCCGTCACAGGCCCGTGGCTCTGAGAGAGATCCGTCGCTACCAGAAATCCACGGAGCTGCTCATCCGTAAGCCGCCTGTCCAGCGCCTGGTGAGGGAGATCGCTCAGGACTTCAAGACCGTCCTGCGTTTCCTGAGCTTCGCCGTCATGGCTCTGCAGGAGACCAGCGAGGCCCACCTGGTGGGTCTCTTCTTCGCTAAGGGGGTCACCATCATGCCCAAAGACTTCCAGCTGGCCCGCCGCATCCGCGGAGAGAGAGCTTAGACTTTCTGCTGCACATCCACCAGCCATAATGCTCTGCACTGTGTGTCTATATATATACATTTATAGTAATATGGACATATGTTTACTAGATGTTGTTTTTTCTTGCCTTCTGATTGTTGCTCTGAGTGTTGCTATCCCTGTGCTGTTGCAATCCTGGAATTTCCCCGTTGTGGGACTAATAAAGGCTTATCTTATCTTATCTGAGATATAGTTGGCCTCACCTCAACACACAGCTCCGGTTCCGGAACCAGTCTCCTGGAGAGGGGCTGGAGCATGGCCTACTCTGGAGTTTCCCCAGGCAAGAGGCGATGAGCCAGGGTGGGCACTCTTGTATCCCCCCACCTTGCTGCCTCTATATTGGAGTTTTCCCCGATGGACGAAAGGGTTGCTTCCCTGCGCCTTCGGGTTGGGAAACGGGTCCTGATCATCATTTGTGCCTATGCACCAAATGATGGTTCAGAGTACCCACCCTTTTTGGAGTCTGTGACTGGGGTGCTGGAGGGTGCTCCTCTTGGAGAATGTGCAACTCTTGTCTGTAAATGTGCCACTTTTTTCATTGTAAATTTGCAACTTTTCTGTAAATGTGCAACTTTTTTCATTATAAATTGGCAACTTTTTTCTGTAAATGTGCAACTGTTTTCTCATGGATGTGCAACTTTTTCCTTCTGAATTTGACACTTTCCCTCATAATTTTCCTTTTTTTCCTCATAAATTTGGGACTTTTTTGCTTGTAAATGTGCAGCTGTTTTCTTTGTAAATTAGTAGTATCTGTCGTCATAAATATGCAACTTTTTTGCTGTCGAGTTGCCAGTTAATGTTGTGGTTGCAGCTGCTGGTTTCAGGTATTTATTCAGGTTCTAACGTGGATACTTGGCAAGTTTCTGCAGTATGAGCTAAATTGACAACCCTAAAATTTTCTCTAATTTCAGTTCCACTAAATCAGTGGTTTCCAACCTGAGGTGCCTGAAACGTTCCGGTTTCTTTTTGGTCCAAAAAACTGTAAATAATGTAGCTATCATTGTTGCACACGGGTACATGGGTGCCTACAGAACAGTTGCACAACAACGGCAAATTATTTGCAGTTTTCTGGACCAATTAAGAGGTGAAATGACAAAATTTCCCACAAAAAACCTGAAGGCTTCAGGCACCCCAGGTTGGGAACCGCTGCACTAAATAACAGATGTTTTGCTGAGGTCTTAAATATGATCGTGTGCCTCTAAAAAGTCTGAAATGTAACCTCCTCACAGCTACAGAAACCCCGTCATTGACACGTTGTGATGTGTAACTTTATTCTCCTCCTCTCACAGACTCAGCTGAACATTCTTCTGGACAAACTCCGCAGCACGGTGAGTTTGTTTCTGTCTGCTGTAGTCTGACGTGGTGATGTCAGCAGTTTGTTTTTTTCCCTGCTGTTGCTGTGGTGATGTCATCTCATCTTCTCCTGTCTCCATCCTGGATCTCCTTCTCTTCCTCCAGGGCTCCAGCTTTGTCCGCTGCATCAAGCCAAACTTGAAGATGGTCAGCCACCAGTTTGAAGGAGCTCAGATTCTCTCCCAGCTGCAGTGCTCCGGTCAGTCAACTTTTCCTTTCTTTCACACAGACATAACCTGAGCGGCTGTCGCTGAAAATATTTACGTTTTTGTCCTGCCACAAATGAATGAATGAGTGAATGAAGGAAGGAAGGAAGGAAGGAAGGAATGAACGAAGGAAGGAACAAACGAATGAAGCAATGAATGAATGAATGAAAGAACAAACGAAGGAACGAACTGGCAACGGAATGAACGAACAAACTCAGGAACGAACAAATGAACGTAGGAATGACTAACGAAAGGAAGGAAGAAAGAAAGGAAAGAACGAATGAAGGAAGGAAGGAACAAACTAGTAAAGGAATGAACAAACAAAGGAAGGAACAAATGAACGAAGGAAAAGAAGGAAGGAACAAATGAATGAAGGAAAGGAAGGAAGGAACAAAGGAACAAACAAAGGAACGGATGAACAAAGGAAGGAAGGAATGAAGAACAAAGGAAGGAAGGAACGAAAGAACAAAGGAAGGAAGGAATGAAGAACAAAGGAATGAATGAATAATAATAATGAATGACGAAGGAAGGAATAATAATAATAATAATAATAATAATAATGCATCGATTTTATATAGCGCTTTATCATATATACTCAAAGACGCTTTACAAATAGGTACATTATTCATTCACTCCAGGCAGACAATGGTAGTGGCAAGCTACTTCTGCAGCCACAGCTGCCTTGGGGCAGGCTGACGGAAATGTGGCAGCCAATCTGCGCCAACGGCCTTTCCGGCCACCACCGAACATTTTTATACATTTATACACATTCACACCCAGTGTTATGGACACTGGAGGCAATGCGGGTGAAGTGTCTTGCCCAAGGACACAACGGCAGGATATCTGGGGAGAGCGGGATTCGAACCGCCAACCATCCGGTTATTAGACGACCTGCTTAACCTGGGCGGCAGTGGCTCTGCCGCCCACTCGAGCCACTCGCCCGGCTATACCCTGCCTCTGAACAGGCACGAAAATCGTACCGGTTAAACCGTGAGGACTTGGGTGGAAATGGCGAAAAACAGAACCAAGTAAAAAAAAGTAAAGCCAAGGTGATACTGGTGGAAATGGGGCTTTTGTTCTTTTGTTTGTTCTTTGAATGACCAAACAAAAGAACAAAGGAAGGAAGGGAGGAACGAACAAAGGAAGGATGGAAGGAAGGAATGAAAGACGGAACAAAGGATGGAAGGAAGGTACAATTGAAGGAAGGAAGGTACAACGGAACAAACAAAGGAAGGAAGGAACTAACTTAAGAACAAAGGAAAGAAGGAACAAAAGAACAAAGGAAGGAAGGAAAGGAACGAAGAACAAAGGGAGGAATGAACAAAGGAAGGAAGGGAGGTACAAACAAAGGAACAAAAGAACAAAGGAAGTAAGGATGGAAGAAAAGAAAGAAAGAACAAAGGAAGGAAGGAACGAGGAAGCAAGCCGAGGGCTGTTGATGAAAGATTTCCTCTCACTCATTTCCCATGGACTGAGGTCTGCAACCTGTGGCTCTTGTGCCCATAGCCAGTTTCTCACTGAGGCGTTGGGGGGGGGGGGGGGGGGGGACTCCCAAATTTCCAAGAAAAAAGCAACAAATTGTTAAGAAAAACGGTTGTACATTCATGGGAAAAAAATAATAAAAAGCTGAAAATGAGAAAAACTGAAATTTTATGCAAAAAATAGCAAAATTTAGAGAAAATGTTGCAATTTTCTGAGAAAAACAAAGCCACAATTTACAAAAAAAAAATCACAAATTAGCTGGAAAAAGTTGGCGTTTTATGAGGAAAATGTAACAAATTTATGTTCAAAAATGCTACACTTTTTACTTGTTAAAATTAATACATTTACAAAGAAAAATTTAATACATTTATGAGAATCGCTGAAAATTTACACCACAAAATATTTGGAAAAAGCTCCAGTTTTATGAGGAACTAAACCCCACAAATAAGACAAATTATCAGAAAAACACTTTTTTTCTGTAAATGTGAAACTTTTTTGCTGTGAATTTACCACTTTTTCCCCTCATAATTTTGTGATTTTTTTTTTCATAAATTTCAACTTTTTTCCTTGTAAATTTGCAACTTTATTTTTGTTAGAAAACTGCTGCACATTTATATGAAGAAAGCTGCATTTTGGGGGGAAAAACAAATTCACCCAGAAATGCCATTTTTATGAGAACAAAGTCAATGAAAAAAAGAGTCGTAATTTTATTAGGGAAAATTATATAAATTTACATTTAAAAAAGTCTTCAAAGAAATATATGCAAAAGTCATTTAAAACAAAGCAGAACACATTTATGCCTAAAATGTAACAAATTTTGGGAAAACAAACACAAACTTGCAAGAAAAAAAATCAGTTTTTTTGCAAATAATCAAAAAATTACTTGAAAACACTGTAATTTTATGAGGAAGAAGGGAAAAGATTTGATATTTAAAAAAGCTGCAAATTTATGAGGAAAACCTCTTGTGATGTCAGGCCAAATTGTAGTTATAACTCCCTGCAGATTTTTTTTTTCTTTACAAAAATCAGTCAAAGCGCCTCTTTGTGTAGTCCAGGTTGCCGACCACTGGGTTAGAAAAATGCAAGATTCCCTGAAAGTTGCTTTTTTTAAAATTGATATTCCATGATTAAAATTAAGCTAAAAAAAATGTGCAACTTTGCAAGAAAAATGAAAAATAAAACATAAGCTGGACAGTAAGCTGTTCAATATTTCTGACAATAATAAAATATTCGAATGTGCAAAAAGGTGCTATTTTAATGAAAAAAAAGTTAAAAAAAAAATCACCCAAATTTGCATGGGGGAAAAAAAGCTGCGAATTCATGCAGACTTACAAGAAAAAACACAGAAGGATAATTTTCTAAAAGTTATCAACTTCCTAACTGTACATGTTTAATAAAGTCTGACTAAACCACAGTGTGTCCCTGTGTCTGTCAAATAAATAAATTCAATTTTCTCTCCAAAACTGCATCCAATATAAGAGAAAAATCAGTTTTTGTTCCATTTAGCCAAGCTGATAAAGCCAAAAAAAAAAAAAACTAAAGTCAGAGTTAACGAGCGACTTAATTGACCATCTGTTGTTCAGAAATGAGCCTTCAGTCCAAAACTCACAACAGAGAGTCTGTCCTCCAGACAGGTTTTAGAGATGAGCTTTGGGTTGGTATGGAGGAGATGTTAAAAACATGTCAAAACAACAGAGTTTAATATGAGAATAAATCACTTCATAACAGAATACTGATACAGTATTTTACTAAAGGGCAGAGAAAAAACTTCAACATTTAACATTTGCATGAATGAAGTTGTGTAGTGAGGCTGGTTCTAAATCAGTGCTTCTCAATTATTTTTTGCAAAGCCCCCCCTAGGAAAGAGAAAATATTTTGCGCCCCCCCAACTCGCCGCAGTGACTATAAATAAGATCATTATCTATAAAAATTGTGTAAGTATACCTAAAATTGTATCCTTTTTAACATTAACAAAAGAAAAAAGCAATATAAATCAACTTTCAACAAATATTAACTTTATTTTGCCACACAGAAACCCTGTTATAGTCTAAAACAGAAAAAAAAAAACTTAAAGTGCATCAAAGGGCCTGAAATAAAAAATATGTCAATCCTTATTTAAACTAGAAACATTTTTGACCAACTGAACCATTTGATGCTGAGAAAAATAATTCAATCAATAAATAATATTAAATGTAAATTGATCTGGAACATTAACACAGGAGTACCAATATATTTAACATTTTAGTCTGAAGAAAAAGGTAGAAAAAGGCAGTATCAACTCCTCTGCAGTTGTGTGGGGTTTTTTGCACTGCGCAATTTGATACGCCACTTTAAATGATGCTGAAAGTGCTCGCTGGTTTACTGATGTAGCGTTCACAAAGTGGGATGATTGTTGGCCATACTCCGCACGTTTTCGCTGAAAGAAATCAAGCGGCTTATCAACGTGTTGAGGATGTAATGTCTGTAGGTGACGTCTTAATTTATTTGGCTTCATGCTGTCCGCTGCCAACACTTTCAGACAGTAAACACACCGGTCTTTCCTCGTCTCCCACCGTAGTCACAGTGAAGCCAAGCGCTAGATAAGCTTCGTCATATTTCCTCGTCTTAGCTTTTGGTAGACTTTCATTTGTCTCTTTACCTCTGTCTCTCTCCACCTTTCTTTTCGTTACTGTTAAATATTTCTCCATGGTGTCTCTCGAGGGGTTTGTTGACAGCAATTTAAAAAGTTTTAAACTCCCGCACAGACTTTGACAATGAGAGCGCCACTGCACCACCTGCTGCCGTGGATGTGCAATTACACTTTACACGGCAAAAGCAAAGCTTGTTCCCTGGGGTCACACGCGCCCCCCCCGGCATCGCATCGGCGCGCCCCACTATTTGAGAAGGACTGTTCTAAATTAACCCCCCAAAAATGAAGGAATAAAAGGTGCAAATTTCTAAGAGAAACTCAGTTTTACAAATGAAAATCTTGCAAGTTTACATCTTTTTTACATACATTTATAGGTGTTATCTTAAATTTACAAGAAAACAAAAAAAATTAAATTTAATGAAAAATAGTTTATAGAACTACAACAGATATTTCACATTTTATTTTTAAAAAATCCTAAATTCACAGCTTTTTGCCATCTAAATTTGTAAATTCTCACATTTTCAGGTTTCAAAGAAAGAAATCCTCAAACTTCATTTAAAAAAAATCTTTATTTACAGTATTTTCCTTGTCAATTTACCACTTGTTCCCCTCATAATTTTGTGGCCTTTTCTCATAAATTTGGGACTTTTTTGCTTGTAAATGTGCAACTTTTTTTCTGTACATCTGGAACTTTTTATTGTGAATTTGCAAAATTTTTCTCATAGATGTGCAAATTCTTTTTCTGTAAATGTGCAACTTTTTTCTTGTAAAATTCCAGCTTTTTTTTCCACTGCAAATGTACTACTTTTATCATTGTAAATTTGCAACTCTTTTCTGTAATCTTGGAACTTTTTTTTCATTGTAAATGTGCAACTTTTTTCTCGTGAATTTACCACTTTTTCTTCTCAGAATTTTGCTATTTTTTTCATAAGTTTCATTTTTCCTTGTAAATTTGCAGCTTTTTTTCCTCATGAATGCAACTTTTTCTGTAAATTGACAACTTTTTTCCACCCAGAATTTATATCCTGGTATTTTTCATAAAAGCTGCAAGTAATTAAGAAAAAAAAAATCTGTTTTACAGACGAAAATGTTGCAAGTTTACACGATGAATGTCTACAAGTTGGGTGAATTTAGGTCAAGTCAGTTAGAAATTACTTGTGGAGTTCCCCAAGGGTCAGTATTAGGCCTCAAATAAGATAAGATAAGATAAGCCTTTATTAGTCCCACAATGGGGAAATTCCAGGATTGCAACAGCACAGGGATAGCAACACTCAGAGCAACAATCAGAAGGCAAGAAAAAACAAGAGCAGTTAGTATACATATGTGCATATTACTATAAATATAATATAGACAGACACACAGTGCGGAGCATTGTGGTTGGTGAATGTGCAGCAGAAAGTCTAAGTTCTCTCTCCGCGGATGCGGCGGGCCAGCTGGATGTCTTTGGGCATGATGGTGACCCTCTTGGTGTGGATGGCACACAGGTTGGTGTCCTCGAAGAGACCCACCAGGTAGGCCTCGCTGGCCTCCTGCAGAGCCATGACGGCGGAGCTCTGGAAGCGCAGGTCGGTCATGAAGTCCTGAGCGATCTCCCTCACCAGGCGCTTGAAGGGCAGCGTACGGATGAGCAGCTCCGTGGATTTCTGGTAGCGATGGATCTCTCTCAGAGCCACGGTACCAGGCCTGTAACGGTGAGGCTTCTTCACTCCGCCGGTGGCAGGAGCGCTTTTCCGAGCAGCCTTGGTGGCCAGCTGCTTCCTGGGGGCTTTTCCTCCAGTAGATTTACGGGCGTTCTGCTTGGTTCTTGCCATCGCTCTTTATTATTCTGTCTTATATTTCTTGCACACCGCCTAAACTCCAGCCCGGCACCCGCGTCATTTTTGCTTCAGTTCTCCCAGTATGTCGAGTTTCTCCGTTAGCACCGGGTGGCGGTTGAGTGCTAGCTAGCTCTTCCCTGCTGTATCATCTCCTGCTGTAAACAGTGGCTCTGTCCGCCGACTCGGGAGACCTTTGGGGCGATCTGTGTGTCCGTGATATATATAGAGTGAAAGGTGTGCCGGATCAGAAAGTTATCACCGGGTCAGAAAGAAGAAGGAAGATAAAAAGACTCAGAATTGAGCCGCTGTTGCAAAAGGAAGCCAACTCGTGTGGCGCCGGAACCGAAATTGTTTATTTTGTACATTAATGACATTTGCAAGGTATCAAATATTTTGAAACTAGTGGTTTTTGACACTAATGTTTTTTGTGCTGGTGAGAATTGTCAGCAGTTGTTGAATGTGGTCACAAATGAACTGGATAAATTAAAATTATGGTTTGACAAAAATAAATTATCTTTAAATTTGGATAAAACTAAATTTATGTTGTTTGGAAACCACGTTATACATGAACATGTGAAAGTGATGATTATTAATGTAGTGATATAAAGAGTATATGAAAATAAGTTCTTGGGTAATGCTAGACTACAAACTCTGCTGGAAGCTCACATAAAACACCTGAGCTCAAAGCTGGCCAAGAATATTGGACTTTTGGGTAAAGTTAGGCAGATTCTAAACCACAGTGTACTGTATACACTGTACTGTTCACTTGTTTTACCATATCTGCTTCTTCCTTTAGATTTGATTGGTGGTTGGCAACCAGCCCACACGAGTATTACCGCCATTGACTTGATTATCATCACTCTATATCTTTGTATAAGGAGTTCTTATAAGGAGTTCTGAACAACTCCTTATGTGTGAAAAAAATTATCCATCCTGGACTCTCGGTGGCTTTTTTGTGTTGAAGTCTGGGGTAACACCTACAAAAGCACCCTACAGAAATTATATACATTACAAAAGAGAGCAATAAGAATAGTAAACAGTGTAGGCTACTATGATCACACTAATGTTTTGTTCTTAAAGTTAAAATCATTGAAATTTATGGATCTTTTGACATTAAAAACTTTACAAATAGTTTATAAAGCAAGAAATAATTGACTCCCTAGCAACGTACAGAAATTGTTTCTGGAGAGAGAGGGAGAGCATGATTTGAGAGGAAGATTTAATTTAAAAGTTCCTTGTTTTCACACTACGCAGAAAAGTTTGTGCATTTCAGTTTGTGGGGTGATTTTGTGGAGTGGTAAATGGTAAATGGCGTTCACTTATATAGCGCTTTTTCTCATCTCTGGATGACCAAAGCGCTTCACAGATCCTGCTATCCACCCATTCACGCACACATTCACACACTGATGGCGGCAGAGCTGCCATGCACACACAGGCGCTAGCCTGGCCACCAGGAGTGGTTTGGATGAGGACATTAAACAGAGTAACAATGCCACACAGTTTAAGAAAAGTACAAAAGCATTATTCTTGAAAGGTATAGACTTGAGGAAGGGAATTGATTTGCTCCCTAATGGGAAAGGAATAATGATATACATTGTTCTTCATGTGTTTTTATTGTTTTGTTTTCCTCATTCTGGATTGGTCTGTATAGCTGGCAGCTTGTTTTCATTTAAGTATTAAGTACGTACAACATTGAAGGATGGACTTGAAAAGCTTTTGCTTCTTCCTACTCTTTTGCAGGCACCCAAGGAAAGGCTTTTGTCGCTTTGCATTGTTGTTTTATATTTATTGGATATTCTTTTTTGTTTCCTTTTGTCCAAAATAAATAAATACATAATAAATAAATAAAACAAAAACTTAAAATTAATGACAAATAGTGTATAAAACTGCAACAAATATTTCAGTTTGTTTTAAAAAAGTCATTAAATTTGCAGGTTTTTTGCCTTCTAAATGTGTAAATTCCCACATTTTCAGGTTTTAAACTTTGAACACATAAAAAAATGTGCAAAGAAAACAAATCCTCAAACTTCATGGAAAAAAATCTGAATTTATTTATAAAAAGCTGACCAATTTAGGAGAGGGGAAAACGCTCAATTTAATTTTTAAAAAAGGTCTTACATTTACAGATAAATAACACTGGTCAAACCAAATTTATTGTCTTAAGTTGTTTTTTTTTTAGCTGATTTAGGACAATTTTGATGTGCTGAATCCAAAAATCACATTGGTTTTGCTCAATCAGGTCAACTTTTTGAATTGTGGCCACATGTTGTGTTTTACATTTTTGTTTACATGTACGGGTATTTTCACTTTAAATGATGCAAAATTCTTTTTTATTTCATGAAATTTCTCGAACTCTGAAGAGTTTGCATGCGCCAATTTATGACATTGTCATGATGGCTGATTACTGTTGGACTCTGAAGAGAGACATCCCTGCTGCTGAGCATTCTAGAGGTTCCAATAAACGAAGTTGAAGCTCTGAATTTTGAACAATGATGACGTAACATTCACTTTACACGTACTTACCTTTATCAATGTCTACTATTCAATTTACAGTAATTGAAGTTTGTAACATTTAATCAATAAATTGTGTTAGAAAACGATTTTTTCTCTTAAAAATCTATTTCAGATGAGAAATATTAACAAAAATCAACCGATAATGTCACAAGAATGTAATTGATTTAGTCAGAAGATCAGATTATTTTTGACCTGATCGAGAGAAACGGATGTCATTTTCGGATTCAGTGGTGAAAAATTGTCTTAAAACATCTGAAAATACACAGACAACTTACAAAAAATTGTAAACAATTATAATTGTAAATTTAGTTATAAGGTCTCATTATTCATTAAAACAGTTTTAAAATCCACCAGAAATCATTTACAATTATTTTTAAAAAATCAATACAGCTGCAAATTTATGAGGAAAAAAGTGTCATATTTACAAATGTACAAATTTACATGATGAATGTCTTCACAACTAAAATTAAATTCTCAGAACCGTGAAAAAAAAACGTTCATAATTCCAGGAGAAATTAGTTAAAATTTATTTTAACAAAGGTTACAACATTGCAAGAAAAAGTCTCATATTTACAGAAATGAATAGGTGAAAAAAGTTTCAAATTTAAAAGATTATGCAAATTTATGAAAATCAAACCCTGAAAATTCACAAGAATTATATGAAATAACTAACATATTTATGAAAAATGGCTCAAATTGATTTGAGGAAAAAATTGCAAATTTACAAGGAAAAGTTGCTATTTTATTTTAGGAAAAAGTCACAAAATTTACTCAATATTTCGAAATAAAGTTGCAAATCTACAAGGAAAAAGTTTCATGTTTACAAAGAAAAACGTATCACTTGCGTGAGAAAAAGTTTGTTGAATAAAAGGAAAAGAGCCATTGATTTACAGAAAAATAAAATTGTAATTTAGGAGGAAAAAGCACTCATTTAGAAGACATCTATAATTTGAGAAAGTTGTTGAAAATCGTCGCTAATTTCTAAGGACAAAGATGGTGATTCACCAGGAAAAGAAAGCTGCAATTTTCTGAGAATTAAAAAAAAAAAAATGAGGCGGATTATTGTTTTTGTTGTGGAGTCTGACTTTGTCAAATGCAGCTGCCATCACTGCTGACAAAAATAAATAAGTAAATAACCCGGAGAACTAAGAAACAGGGAAATGTACAGAAATGTCTGTAATAATCAGAACGCCACAGCTGTGAGTCACAGTCTGAAATGTTCTCTGACAGGAAGTGTGCCTCAGTTATGGAGCGCTTCACGACTTTGCTGCTTTGAGAGGAAAAACACGTTTCTGTTATTAAAAATGTTAGAAAAATACCACAAACTCACACTGATGCAACCATCACATCACGTTTCGTTACCTTGTATTAGTCACGTTTTGTTACCTTGTATTCATACATGTGTAATGACAATAAAGTTGAATCTCATCTCATCATCTCATCTCATCTCTCTTTATAAAACCATTGTTTGGCTCTTTTTCCATATGTTGACACACTCACAGAGGTGTTACTGGAAATGTCAGAACACCTCAGGGTTTAATTATCACAGCACCGTTTTACACACGGGGAAGGAGCTCTCCTCAAAACAGGCTGTTTTTTATGGAATGTTGCTTTAAATCCTAATGAGCGCCAGTTCACCTCACCCCCTGCTTCTGTGATCTCTCTTGAGGTTTATGCCTTGATGGTGGCACCATGTTTGAAGCTAACATTAGCCAATAGCTTAGGTTGTGAGTAGTGCTGGGCGATTAACCAGGGGAAAAAAACCCTCTCCATGTTGTATGCGTGTGTATAATGTGAGAGCTTTCATCTACCGCTCCTCTAAACGGCTCCTGTGTGCATGGTCATGTGACTTCACAACCAGAGGCAATTCTAAAGTCTCTTGGGGCCCGAGGCAAAAATTCAGGGGGTCCCTCACCCTTAGATAATAAATAATCTGACATAGTCAGTTAGCATTCATGCATTCTTGCTTCCTTTTCTCCATATCATCTTTTTTTCATCTTTCTTTTGTCACTGCCAGACAGATAACTCTTTAAATTTTGATACTGCCGCTGTCACTTATTTGTTTACATATAACGTGCACTGGTGCATGCAAGAGTGAGAGATGGGGGTGGGGCCCACTCATTGCAAACTCTCCACATTTTCACGGCTGTAGTGACTCAAAGTTGATCAGCCCTCGTGGGGGCCTCAAGCGTTTGCCTGCCTTGCCTGCCAGCATGCCGCGCCTCTGTCTGCAATATCAGACATATTGCACCAGCACTGTACGGAAGAACATAGGGGAAAAAAATTAAAGCTTCTTATTTGGCAATTGACTCTTTATTTCATCTGAAGATGCCAAGAAAATGCAAGCAAAGTGCACAGAAGCCAACACGGAAATGCGCCGAAGCTAAATCCCTGCTAGCCTCTAATTGCTATCCGCATCAGCTCAGCCGTTTTATTAATGGAGGAATGGATGACAAAATGGACAAGGTTGGAATTGCCCCGTGTGGCAATCACATAATCATGGCTGTGTAAAGGACTCCGTCAAAGCAGCTAACAAACTAGCTAGTAGCAGTGGGAATCTTTAGGCACCCCACAATTTGATCTAGAATAGACTCTCAATGTGTCTTGTCGTAGTATGTCATTGCTGTAAATTTATGAAACTTGAGGGAAAAAGTCACAATTTTTTGGGATAAATTTGTGACTTTTTTCTTGTAAATTTGTAAGTTTGCTGGGGTTTTTTCCATATAAATGTTTAACTTATTTCCAGTTCAGTTGCCACTTTTAAAATTGTTTTGGTATGGTCTAGTTTTAGGTATTTCTATTTGAATTACTCAGTTAATCCTTGACAAGTTCTGATTCAAAGGCAGCTATACTGACAACCCCCAATTTTTTTGGCAATTTCAGTCCCGGCAGACGATGTTGTGATCTGTAGTGAGAGTAAGGAGCAGGTGGAAGAGAACCTAGAGGTGGCGGTAATGCTCTGGAGCGAAGAGGAGCGAAAGTTGGTAGAAACGAGACAGAATACATGTGTGAATGAGAGGGTGGCAGCCGTAATGGTAAAGATGCAAGGAGCAGATGAGTGTAAATACCTGGGGCCAACCATCCATAGCAATGGAAAATGCACAAGAGAGGAAGACCACAGAGAAGATTCATGGATGTAGTGAAGGAGGACATGGAGAGGGTTGGTGTTACAGAGGAAGATGCAAAGGATAGGGTGAGATGGAAGCAGATGATTCACTGTGGAGACCCCTAAAGGGAGCAACCGAAAGGAGGAAGAGGAGAAGAAGAGAAGTTCCAGTAAATAATTAGATGGGACTAATCATCTTTCTGCTGTTTAGTGAATGTGTGGTCTTAAATTTGCTGTGGTTCCAGCAGCAGAAGCCTTCCTCCTCCTCCCCCGTCTCCATTTTATTTTCCTCTCCTCACCATGTTTTCAGCAGTAGTAATGAGCTCAGGTTTAATATCCTCAGAGATTTTCGGCTCCCTGGCTCCTTATTGGGGGGGGGGGGATCTCCTGGGTCCCTATATGACAACACCATTGGGTCCTAAAAATGATATCCTCCCCACTGAGGGATGGACGACACACAGACGGACGTGTAGATTTAATGTGAGGCTGCAGCACTGTGGGAACAGATGTTTTCAGCTGTTTTTGTTCAAATCAGCCTCAGTATAAACTGACCTGATGTCATTTTTCTCTCATTTTTCTTGTAAATTTCATGTTGTCTTACTAAATTCATGAAGTTTTTCTCAGATTTATTTTCTTTAATTTGAGCTGCTTTTGAGTTTTTTTTCCTCATTCCGGTGAAGCCAAAAAGAGCTAAAGCGATTATGTTTTGTTGGTCGGCCATCGTTGTTTGTCCAGATTTCAGAAATGTCGCTACTCCTCCTGAGCAATTGTCCCGATTTTAACATTTTTTGTATATTTTTTCATAATTTTTAATGAGAGAAAGAAATGATGTAGGTTTTTCCAATCAATACAATAGTTTTACCTACAAAAACAGTTGGATGAGTTCAAATTTGGGTGACCTCTGACCTTGAGGTCAAGGTCAAAATGCCATATAAACTATACCTCAAGAACAAAGAAAGCTGGGGTCATCATATTTTGAACACAGGTTCATCCTGACACTATGGGTTTGGGGTCAACAGGTCAAGGTCAGTATTCCCTGTGCCCTGTTACTATATGTAAGGTTGACCTATGACCTATAGCGTGACTCTGATGAAGTCAGCTGTTGTGGATTTTCTTATTTTTCCTGCCTGCTGTCGGTTCTGTGTCAACTTGCCTTCATCATGAGCCGCAGTCTGCACTTAGCATGTTCCATACATATACCGCACATGTTTCCGTATCTGATGGTTGTAAATAAACACAATTGCAATTATTATTTTAAATAAATGCATGCAATGAGAAATTAAGGAATATACCATAAGGTTTGTAAGTTGTCAGGTTGCCCAGTTGTGTTTGTTCATTAATCCATTAATCATTAATCCAGGCAGCCAGCCAAAAAACATGGTTGACACCACGCATGTGCGTGTGTGGCCACATAAGGTTTTTCTGGTAGGTCCGATTTTATTAAAAAAAATCCTTTATAAACAAACTGTTCCTGATGTCTATGTTTTTCTAGCATTCTGTACAGAACACTCAGCATCTACAGAACATTAGCTAGCAGGACTGCTACAGAACATGTACGTCTAAGTAACATTATATTTTCATGTTAGTAAAACCGTTTCAAAAGCCGGGGATCAGACCGCAAAGGTTGTTACGAGCTATTTGGTCTCTATACGACCGTTGCAGAAGTTTGGTTTGTATTGCCAACTCCCAGTCAAACTCGTTTCCAGTGAGAGTTGGACTCCGCTAGGGCTGCCCTTTGTCAACAATCCTGTTAATAATTTTTATGGACAGGATATCTAGGCGCAGCCAAGGACTGGAGGGTGTCATGCTCAGTGACCACAGGATCTCATCTCTGCTGTTTGCAGATGATGCTGTCCTGTTGGCTTCATCAGGCTTGACCTACAGGTCTTACTGGGATGGTTTGTTACTGAGTGTGAAGCGGCTGAGATGAGAATCAGCACCTCCAAGTCCGAGTCCATGGTTGTCAGCTGGAAAAAGGTGGATTGCCCTCTCCAGGTTGGAGACAAGCTCCTGCCCCAAGTGGAGGAGTTTAAATATCTCTGGGTCTCATTCACGAGTGAGGTGAGAATGGAACGCGAGATTGACAGACGTATCAGAGCAGCCTCTGCAGTGATGCGGACGTTGTACCAGTCTGTTGTGGTGAAGAGGGAGTTGAGCTCTAAAGCAAAGCTGTCGATTTACCAGTCAATCTACGTTCCTACCCTCACCTATGGCCATGAGCTTTGGGTAATGACTGAAAGAATGAGACTGTGGATACAAACGGCTGAAATGAGCTTTCTCCGTAGGATTGCTGGACTCGCCCTTAGAGATAGGATGAGGCGCTCAGTCATCCGGGAGAGGCTCAGAGTAGAACCGCTGCTTCTCCCTATCGAAAGGAGCCAGTTGAGGTGGTTTGGGCATCTGATCAGGATTCCTCCTGGATGCCTCCCACTTAAGGTGTTTTGGGCACGTCCAACTGGGAGGAGACCCCCGGGTAGACCCAGCACACGTTGGAGAGACCACGTCTCCCAGCTGGCCTGGGAACGTCTTGGTATCCTCTCTGAAGAACTGGAGCAGGCGACCGGGGAGAGGGAAGTTTGGGCTTCTCTGCTTGAGCTGCTGCCTCCCCGACCCGGACCTCCGGAAAAGTGGTAGAAAATGGATGGATGGATGTTAGTAAAACACTTGAGCTAGCAGCACTAGCTAGCGTTCCGCATTGAGCGCTCCATATATAATGCTACAAGTTAGGGATGTAAGTTATTGATTAATTCATCAGTCATTAGTTGATTCACCTTATTGATCGATTAGCAATTAATTGATAAGCAACAATTTTCCTGAGAATCTGAATTTCCCTTGGTACAATACGGTCTTTCTATCTTTGACATACAAAATTTAATTACTGTTTTTGGTATATTGAATAAAACATGAACATCATAGTCCTCAATTATTTATTGTACAATTTGCATTTTTTTTACTGCAGACAATGGCATTTTTTATAGTTTAACAAATTTTGTACTGAATAGTGTGTACTATGTGCTGGTACATCTCAGTAAATTAGAAATGTCAGGATTTTTATTAATTTATTTTAAAAACTATTACCAATATCATAAAATGTATCTTTTTTAGTTATATTACCAAAAAACTAACTTTCACGTTCTAATTTACTGAGATGCACTAGTAGACTGTTTTAACAGGAAAATAAATTGTGAGCTGCTTCATCTGTTGCATGATAAACATTATCACAGTACCACCGGCACTACAAGCAAACCCAGCATGATCTGCGCTCCCTCTGCTGTCTGTTACCTCAGTGGTAACTTGAGTCCGGTCTGCTTTCCGTCTAGCGGTGGGTTGAACGCAGCGGGGATGGATTTTTGCACTTATGTAGTTTCTTCCTCACTTTGGTCTGTTTCTCCACCCTGCTGATTTGAAGTAGGCGGGTGGATCTTAATAATAATAATACATTTTATTCGTATAGCGCTTTCCAAGGCACTCAAAGATGCTTTACATTAGAGAAAAAAAACCCAAAAGAAATGCACAGTTAAAATTAAAGATTAAAAGCAAGTCTGAACAGGTGGGCTTTGAGTAATGATTTGAAGTAGTTTCAGTGTGTGCAGTCACGGATGTGTTGGGGGAGAGAGTTCCAGAGGTAGAGGACGGTGATGGAAAAGGATTTGTACCCCCACAGGGATGCTTGGTTCTGTGTGGTGGAGAGACGAGGTTTGTTTGCATCAGAGGAACGGAAGCAAGATGGGGTGGAGGGGGGGCATGCCGGTGCAACAGGTCGGTGAGATAGGGAGGGGCCTGGTGATGGAGGGCTTTGAAGGTGAGAAGGACTTTGAACTGTATGCGTTGTGAGATTGGGAGCCAGTGGAGGTTCTGGAGGACTGGGGTGATGTGGTTGCGGGAGCAGGACTGGGTAAGGAGACAGGTGGCTGAGTTCTGAATGTATTGAAGTTTCTGGTGGAATTTGGATGATGAACCGTAAAGAATGCTATTACAATAGTCAAGTCTGGATGTGATAAATGCGTGTATGAGGGTTTCTTCAGAGGAGAAGGTGAGTGCGGGATGGAGTCGGACTATGTTTTTTAGGTGGAAGAAGGCAGTTTTGGTGACATAATTGATGTGCGGTTCAAAGTGAGGTGGCTGTCAAAGATGACTCCAAGGTTTTGTAGCTGTGGGGATGGGGAAAGTGTGGAGTTGGCAACAGTGAGGTTGCCAAATCCACGCCATGAATTGCTTCAAGTGGCTGGTCATGCAGAACATCAAGTCCACCCTTCCTCCCGCCCATGATCCATCTCAGTTTGCATTCAGGTCAAACAGATCTATAGAAGATGCCATCGCTGCTGCTCTCTATCCAGCCCTCACCCACCTGGACTCAAAGAACTCCTATGTGCGAATGCTGTTCTTGGACTTCAGTTCAACATTCAACACAATCATCTCCCAGCACCTAATACAAAAACTCAGACACTTGGGACTCAAAACCTCTCTCGCTAACTGGGTGCTGGACTTTCTCACAAGGAAGCCACAGAATGTGTGGGTCGACAGCAACACCTCCAAGACCATCACACTGAGCACAGGGACCCCACAAGGGTGTGCGCCACCCGCTGCGCTTCACCCTGCTGATCCATGACTGCATACCAGCCTACAGCACCAACCACATCATCAAGTTTGCGGACGACGTGACAGTGGTGGGTCTCATCACAAACAATGAAGAGGCCAACTACAGAACTGAGACAAGCCAACTGATCCAGTGGTCTAAAGACAATAATCTCTTCCTGAATGTAGAAAAAACCAAGGAGATTGTGGTCAACTTCAGGAGAGGACACACAGCATCCCCCTCTGATCATCGATGGAGCAGCTGTGGAGAGAGTGAGCAGCACCAAGTTCCTGGGGGTGCACATCTCTGAGGACCTCTCCTGGTCCAACAGCACCACATCACTAGCCAAGAAGGCTCAAACTCACCTCAGTTTCCTCCGCAAACTGAAGAGAGCACAAGTCCCACTCCCTATCATGTGCTCATTCTGCCGGGGCACCATTGAGAGCATCCTCACTAGCTGCATCACGATGTGGTATGGATGGTGCACCGCCTCCTGTCGGAAGACACTACAGCACACAGTGAAAGCAGCCAGCAAGATCATCGGTGCCCCTCTGACCCCCCCCCCCCCCCCCGGCCATCTACCACACCTGCCTCACCTGCAGAGCCATCAACATTGTAGGCGACACCTCCCACCCCTCACACTCCCTCTTCAGCCTTCTGTCCTTGGCTAAAAGGTACTGAAGCCTCTACGCCCACTCCAAAAGTCTGCTAAACAGCTTTGTTCATCAGGCCATCAGGACTGTGAATGCTGCCCCCCCCCCCCCCCCCCGGACCATAACACACTCATCCACACAATAGCTACCCCAGCTGTTTGTACTGAAAGACTTGGCACACCCACAGTAATTACATCTGCTGCTGTATGTCTCTGCACCTTACTGCAACCATTTGCACAAATGCCATACTTGCTGCTGTCTGTCTGTTATTGAAATATTGATCATGTGCAGTCCAATCTGTCATTGTCTGCACCTGCACTACCATACCAAATTTATTTGTAAAGCACATTTAAAAAACAACAAAGTTGGCCAAAGTGCTACACAGTAATAAATAACCTAAAATACAAATAGACAAAAGATAAGTAAAAGCCAATAAAAAGATCTTCCGGTTATGGCGGCCACGTAGGAAGACGTGTTTCACACTGCTCTGCTCCTAAAAATAAAAAGTAGGCTAAAACTCTCTCAATTGGAATAAAAACCTATCCCAGCGTTTAGGCGCGGATATGGTAAAGACCAAGGCTGGGAAATTAGGCGGAGGAAAAAGTGATTCGTCAAAACAATCCAAGTTAACAGACTTCCACGCTCGTGACGAAGCAGAAAAATCTCCAAAGACAATGGCGGAGGAGGGAGCTAGCGGCGGAGTGGTGACTGCTGAGGAGGGCACGAGTGCGGTACTTGCTGCCATCAGCTCCATGAGAGTAGACTTTTCGTCTAAATTTGATGGGATTATAGCAGCGATAGAAGGAATGAGAAAAGAAATAAGCGACTGTATGCAGCGAGTATCGCAGGCGGAGCTCCGAATCTCCACCACTGAAGATGACGTCACCAGCCTACAATTAAAGGTGCAAACATTGGAATTAAAAAATAAACGTCTGGAAGATAATGTCCTGGACTTAGAATCCCGGTCGTGACGGAATAATTTGAGGCTGGTGGGCCTCCCGGAGGGAGCGGAGGGACGGGATACATGTTCCTTTTTGGAAAAGTGGATTCCAGAAGCGCTGAACAACGCGGATCTGCAGTCATCGGTCGTCTTAGAGAGCGCTCACTGAATCGGCCCACCGAGAGATAATAAGACACCACCGAGGACACTGATTATGAAGTTCCTCAGCTACAGAGACAAGATGACGGTAACCAACACGGCGCGAGCTAAAGGAGAAATTAAATACCAGGATCAACAGGTGCGGTTCTACCCAGATTTGGCCACAGAAATTCAACAATTAATGAAACAGTTTGACCCCGCCCGTAAAGAGCTGCGCAACCTCGGGATTCGTCACGGAGTGATTCATCCGGCAAGACTGCTGGTTACATATAAAGGGAGAACCCATATCTTCAAGACCCCTCAGGAGGCGCAGGAGCTTATCAAGCAGATCCAAGAAGAGACTGGTGGGAGCTAAGCATGAAGCATGAACAAGATATAAAGGTAGAATATTTAAGCATTTGCACAGGCATCTGACTGATCTGAAACATATAGCATGTCTACAAAATATAGATTGTATTATATATATATAAAAAAAGCTATGATGTACAAAGTTGCTATAAAATTTTGGAGTTATGTTGGAAAAACTACAGAAGAGAGTTAATGTCATGTAATTTAAAAGTAGTAGAGTCAGGGTGATTGAGAGGAGAAAGAGAGAGTGGTTTGACTGTTCCTCGCAGGTGTGGAACAGTCACTAGCTATAACGGGAGACAGAATTTTTTTTTTTGATTTTGGGGGGATTACCACGAATGTGGGGAAAGGGAATTTGTTTTTGTGTAGTTTGTAGGATGAATGTTCAACCATCCATATTTTTGCTTCTCTGTATGAGCATGTTTATATTGCAAGGTAATCTCAAACTCCTTATTGATCATAGACCAAAGCGTTAATCTTAATTTAACTTCATGGAATTGCAGAGGTCTACAAAATCTAAAAAAACTTAAACAAGTTATGAATAAAATAAAAGACATAGGTTCAAAAATTGTGTTTTTACAAGAAACTCATCTAATAGAGGAGGATGTAAAAAGAATTAGGAGAAGATGGCAGGGAAATGTGTTCACCTCATTATTTTCATCCCGAGCCAGGGGAGTTATGACTGTCATACATAAAACAGTCCCATTTCAAGTGAAAAATGTAATTGGAGACAAATCAGGAAGATATCTAATCATCCAAGGATCTTTGTTATTAGAAAATATAAATCTGGTGAACTTATACGGTCCCAATATAGATGATCAAAACTTCTTCGCTAATTTATTTCTTACTTTATCATCACTTACAGGGCAACATATAATAGCAGGGGATTTTAATTGTACATTGAATCCCAGTATAGATAGATCAACAGGACTAGACTGTACGCACAATGGATGCAGGATGATCATTAATCATTTTATGAAAGAATTGAGATTGCTAGATATATGGAGAGAAATGAAACCACAAGTCAAAGCCTATTCTTGTTATTCTAATACCTACAAGACATTCTCACGTATTGACTATTTTTTGATCTCCATAGAATTAAGGTCCAAGATTCAAAACTGTTTCTATGATAACATCCTGATATCTGATCATGCACCCTGCTGTCTAATATATGTAGATAAGAAATTGACAAAGGATCCAGGTAGGTGGCAATTTCAGCATAAATGGCTTCAGGATGAGGAATTTGTTAAGTACATAGAAAAACAGATAGATGAGTTCTTTGATATTAATACTACACAAACATCAGCATGTATAAAGTGGGAGGCTTTCAAAGCTTTTATTAGGGGGCATATTATTAGTTATACAGGTTCAAAATCTAAGAAGACTCGAGAAGAGAGAGTCCAATTGGAACGTAAAATAAAAATTCTTCAAGAAAAAGTGTATGCAGGAAGTAACCCAAAGTTAGAGAATGAATTACTGATTCTGAGAGCTGAATATGACAAAAAATCAGCGAATAGAGCTGCCTCAAGTCTTCTAAGATTGAAGCAAACTTTTTATGTACAAGGTGAAAAATCAGGGAAATCATTGGCATGGCAGATTAAACAATTAGAATTTAAAACACCAATTACCAGTATTATAAGTTATGGACAGGCAGTTGTAGATCCTTCAGAAATTAATAGTGCCTTTAGAGATTATTATGAAAAACTATATGATACAAAAAATGAAACTGACTTAACAAAACTAAATGGGTTTTTGGACGGATTATCTATACCGTGTATTCCAAATGAAAACAGGGAGATACTGGAGTCTAAAATTAGTCAAGAAGAAGTTGGGCTAGCCATTGATAATATGAAATCAGGAAAAAGTGCAGGACCAGATGGTCTTCCAGTTGACCTCTATAAAAAATTTAAGAATAAATTAAAACCACCTTTGGAAATGGTTTTAGAAGCATTTCAAAATAGTAATTTACCACCATACATGAATAATGCCTTAATTATACTGTTGCCAAAACCAAGTAAACCCTCTAATAAATGTGAAAACATGAGACCAATAAGCCTATTAAATGCTGACCTTAAGATAATCTGTAAAATTTTAGCAAGATGACTACAAGAAATATTACCAAATGTTATTAACCGAGATCAGAATGGCTTTATAATGGGAAGACAAAGCTTCCATAATGTGAGAAGACCATTTAATATTTATTCTAATAAAGAAGCACCGGATACAGCTCTCCTATCATTGGACGCCGAAAAGGCCTTTGATAGGGTCGAATGGCCCTTTCTTTTTGAAGTCCTACAAAGGTTTGGACTTGGAAATAATTTCATAAAATGGGTTCAGATAATATACAATAATGCTACAGCAGAAATCCTAACAAACAGCAATATCTCAAAATCAATAAAAATCAATAGAGGATGTCGACAAGGCTGTCCACTTTCACCTTTACTGTTTACTATGGCAATTGAACCTTTAGCGATGGCAGTACGTTTACATCCACAAATATATGGAATTAAAGTAGGACCAACAGAACATAAAATCTCCCTGCATGCCGATGACATAATTTTGTTTATGTCGAATTTTAAAAAATCAATTCCGACCTTGTTAAATTTAATAAAGAACTTTGGAGAAATATCAGGATATAAAATAAATAAAACAAAATCTTCAATATTAATGCTAAATGAGACCCAGAGAAATCACCCAGCTCCTGAGGTAAATCAATTCAGTGTTGTAAATCAGTTTAAATATTTAGGAATTCAAATTGTGCCCAAGCTAGAATCAGTCGCCAATGCCAACTATGAAGCCTTAATGACAGATATTAATGAGTTACTTCAGAGATGGATGTCACTACCAATGTCGATGATCGGGAGAATTAATATACTTAAAAGTAATATCTTACCCAAAATACTTGATTTATTTCAATACATTCCTTTACCACCACCTTCAGATCTATTCTCAAGAATTAAAAAAAAGTTAGTGGAATTTATATGTATCAATAGGAAGGCTAGATTACGTCTGTCCTTACTATATTTACCATTTGATCGTGGAGGTCTGAAATGTCCAAACTTTATGTTGTATTACTGGCCAGCACAACTGAGGTCTATGACATATTAGTTTTCATCAAAGGATCTCCCTCACTGGACTGAAATGGAATCATACAATTTACCTTTACCTCTTCCCTTATTCATATACTCAGACTCGGCTAAAAAATTACAAAAACAAGTTAAAAATCCAATTGTAAAGCATATGATCAAAATATGGTGTGAAACCAAAAAATATTTAAAAGAACCACACTTATTGTCACAATTTAGCCCAATGTGGGGTAATCAATATTTTACACCAGGGAGAGAGGATGCTGTATTTAAAGTATGGAATTTAAAAGGGATTCAAAAGATTCAAGACTTATATTTGTCACGTTCAGTTAACATAATGTTTTTTGAAGAACTGAGGATCAAATTTAATCTTAATAGAACACATTTTTTTAAATATCTTCAGCTTAGGAATTTTATTCGATCAAATCAAAATAATGCTCTCACCCGACCTACTTATTCATCCTTGGAAAAAATTTTTGATGAAAGATAGTAAGAGAAAGGGTATTATTTCAGAGTTTTATAACTCATTGACACTATCCTCAAGTGAAAACTCACAGAAAAGACTGAATTATTGGAAAGAAGACCTGCAAACTGAAATTTCAGAGGAACAATGGGAATTGACTTGTACAGAAGCTCAAACCAAATCAATAAATGTACGTCTTAAATTGATACATTTTAAATGGTTAATGCGGATGTATGTTACACCGGTGGAGTTAAATAGATATAACAAAAACATACCAGATACGTGCACAAAATGTATGGAAAGTAAAGGAACCCTATTTCATTGTTTATGGGAATGTAGAAAAATCAGAATGTTTTGGGAAGAGGTGAGGGTAACAATTGAAAAAATAATTTCAAAACAGTTCATATTGAACCCTAAACTGTTTTTGTTGGGTCTGTATCCAGAAAAGCATAACTTTAGTAAGAGTGAAAGAGCATTCATAGACCTCAGTTTGCTTAATGCCAAAAAATGTATTGCACTACTGTGGAAAAAGACTCATAGACCAGACGTGACTCAGTGGTTAAGACAGATGTTAACAAACCTTCCACTAGAAAGAATAACATACATACTGAAATCAAAGGAAAATGTGTTTGAGAATATATGGAGACCTTTCATTGATTATGTAAAGAAACTAAACATAACTTTTGAAGAAGAAGGTGAATGATGTGTGTGGACCTTGTAAATTCCAAATTGGTGAATGTATAATATATATACTTATGTAATAGATTGCCTAGACTAAACAGAGGAGCATTGTTGATGACTTGCCTTTGTTAGTGGTTGTTGGTGTTTTTAGTACATTTTTTTTTCTTTTCTTGTAGTTAGTGTTTTGTTTTTTGTGTTTTTTTTGAATTACTTTAGTGTTAGTGTTTGATTGTTTGTGTCATGTTTGTAAAAAAAAAAAGGTTCAATAAAAAATATTGTGGGGAAAAAAAGCCAATAAAAACATAACATGTAGCAGAAAAAGAAGCAACTCACAAGTGTAAAAACAAAATGCCAAACACAGCAGACAATAAAATTAATTCAATTCAATTCAACTTTATTTATGTAGCGCCATTTCACAACAACAGTCATCTCATAGCACTTTCAACTGTAGGGGAACCCCCACAGTTGCAGAAAGATCCCAGCAATCAGGCGATCCCCTGTGAGCAAGCGCTTGGCGACGGTGGAGAGGAAAAACTCCCTTTTAACAGGAAGAAACCTCCAGCAGAACCAGGCTCAGGGAGGGGCAGTCATCTGCTGCGACTGGCTGGGGGGTGAGGGGATAGAGAAGATGAAAAGAACAGACATGTAGAGAGCAAACAGCACGATGGGAACTCAATCTATGGGAGAGAACAAACAGATGTTAATGACCAGCAAAAAAAAAAATTTTTAAAAAATCATTGAGAGTGAAGAAAGGAGTGAGGTCCAGTGCATTATTGGAGGTCGCCCAGCTGACTAAACCTATTAGCAGCATAACTAAGGGAGGGTTCAGAAACACATGATCCCTCCCTAATTGTAGGCTATATCAAAAAGGAAGGTTTTAACCCGATTCTTAAAAACAGAGATCGAGTCTGACTCCCGAATCCGGATTGGCAGCTGGTTCCACAGGAGAGGAGCTTGATAACTGAAGGCTCTGCCTCCCATTGTACTTTTGGAGATTCTAGGTATTACAAGTAATCCTGCATTTTGGTAGCGTAGTGCTCTGTTAGGATAATACGGTAGTATCAGATCTTTTAAATAAAAAGGAGGCTGATTGTTTAGAGCTTTGTAAGTAAGAAGAAGGATTTTAAACTTAATTCTAAACTCTATGGGAAGCCAATGAAGGGAGGCCAGAACCGGAGAGATATGACCTCTCTTTCCTAGTACCTGTTAAAACTCTTGCTGCAGCATTTTGGATCAGCTGAAGGCTTTTTAACCCCTTGAACTCTGTGAATTCCGCGGGCGGTCACGTCTCTGCATCTTAGTGCATCTCTGTGCGCACTGAAAAAAAAAAAGCTGTATTTCCGGTCTTCCAGTACAGACACAGCCTTGTTACAACCTGAGAAAAAAGCTGTGTAATATATTCTTTTTTTGTGGTATTTTTACAAAATTTTGACCTGAGCATGAAAACACTTGGTTCTACATTTCTGTTGTGTTTTCCAGCCAGTATCTGACAGCTGTATGTTATTTGCAAGCATTTGTATCTAAAAAAAAACCACCCAGGTGAACTTTCTTGTTACTCAGTGGCAGGAGCACTTAGAGAGATTATGACTATTTTGCCAAAAAATTCAGATGTTTTCTTTTAAATGAGACTAACCCCATGAAGATGCTGCAAAGGGTTGAAGAACAGCTTTTGATTTACTTTGGGCATGTTATTTTTAGGCGTTTTTAGGGAAGTTGAACAGAGTTCAACAGGTTAAAGATGTTTTAGGACAACCTGATAAAGAATTACAATAATCTAATCTAGAGCCAACAAAATCATGGATCAGTTTCTCAGCATCACTCTGAGACAAGATGCTCCTAATCTTGGCAATATTACACAAATGATAGAAGGCAGTCTTAGAAACAAATTTAATATGTGATTTGAAAGACAGATCTTGATCAAAATAATTCCAAGGTTCCTCACAGAGCTATTAAGAGAAAGAGTAACCACATCCAAACTGAAAGTTTGATTTGGAAAGGTATTTCTAAGGTTTTTTGGACCAACAAGAATGACTTCAGTCTTATTTGAATTTAATACCAGGAAATTACAAGTCATCCAAGCTTTGATTTCCTTAAGACAGGCTTCCAACTTGGCTAATTGATTACTGTCATCTGGCTTCATTGACAGGTATAATTGTGTGTCATCTGCATAACAATGAAAATGTATACAGTGCTTTCTAATAATGTTGCCTAACGGAAGCATATATAAACTAAAAAGAGGGCCTAGCACAGATCCCTGTGGAACTCCATGACTGAGCTTTGAGTTGGAAGAAAACTCATTATTGACATGAACAAACTGGATCAGATAAATAAGATCTAAACCACTGCAACGAAGTTCCATTAAGTCCAACATAGTGTTCTAATCTATCAAGTAGAATATTATGATCAATAGTATCAAAAGCTGCACTAAGGTCTAAAAGGACAAGTACAGAAACAAGTCCATTATCAGATGCAATGAGGAGGTCGTTAGTGACCTTCGCCAAGGCTGTTTCAGTACTATGATGGATTCTAAACCCAGATTGAAACTCTTCAAGTAAACCATTTCCCTGCAGGTGGTCAAATAATTGCGTAGCAACAACTCTTTCTAAGATTTTTGAAATGAAAGGGAGATTAGAGATTGGCCTATAGTTAGCTAAAGCTCCTGGATCCAGCGTTGGCTTTTTGAGTAAGGGTTTAATTACAGCCGTTTTAAGAGCCTGTGGTACATGGCCTAAAGTTAATGAAGAATTGATTATATGAAGAATAAAGCTACCAATAAGTGGGAAGACTTGTTTAAATAACCTAGTAGGAATAGGGTCTAAAAGACAAGTTGAAGGCTTGGATGAGGAAACTATTTTGTCTAACTCTAAAAGGTCAGTTGGAGTAAACTCATCAAGACAGATATTAATTGAAGGAGTTGTCGTAGTTACTGTATTTAAGTTAACGGTGGGAAGAATCTGATTGATTTTATCTCTGATGGATGAAATTTTATTATTGAAAAAGTGCATTAAGTCCTGACTAGTAAGCTCTAAGGGAATGCTAGGATTGACAGAGTCCTGACTCTTTGTCAACCTGGCTACAGTACTGAAAAGAAACCTGGGATTATTCTTGTTCTCTTCTATTAATGCAGAATAATAACTCGTTCTAGCTTTTCTAAGAGATTTTTTATAAATTAAAAGATGATTTCTCCAAGCTAAATAGATTTCATCTAAATTAGTGGAGCGCCATTTTCTTTCTAATTGAGGAGTCTTCTGTTTTAAGCTACGCGTTTCTGTGTTGAACCAAGGAGTTAGAAATCTCTGATTAGACTTTTTCTTTTTTAAAGCGGCCACCATGTCTCGAGTCTGATGCAGAGAAGCTGTAACACCATCTACCATGCTATCAATTACAGAAGGAGCAAGCTCTCCATAGTTTATTTCCGTTGTGTTGACACATGGCATAGAGGAAACAATCTGCATAAATTTGGTAGCAACAACATCTGAGAGGCATCTACTGTAGTAATATTTTTCTTTAGGAGCCAAATAGTCAGAAATAGTAAAATCAAAGGTTAACAGACAATGGTCTGACAGTACAGGGTTATGAGGAGACACTACCAGATTTTCTATTTCTATGCCATATCTCAGAACAAGGTCCAACATATGGTGGAGATAATGAGTAGAATTTCCTACTTTCTGAGAAAACCCCAACGAGTCTAATATTGAATTAAATGCCACATTAAGGCAATCACTATCTACATCTACATGTATATTAAAATCCCCTACTATAATTATTCTAAATTAATAAAATTAAGGTGAGTTAAAAGCCAAGGACAACAGATGTGCTTTTAAATGAGATTTAAAAACGCAAAGTGAAGAGGCCTGCCTAACATGTAATGGCAACTTGTTCCATAGCCTAGGGGCTGCAGCAGCAAAGGCCCGATCTCCTCTGAGCTTCATCCTTGTTTTAGGAATCGTCAGGAGCAGCTGATCAGCTGATCTTGGGGATCATGGTGGAACATAAGGCTGAAGCAAGTCAGAGAGGTAGGGTGGAGCAAGACTGTTAAGACCTTTAAAAACATGAAGGAGAATTTTAAAATGGATTCTGTAACGCACAGGGAGCCAGTAAAAGGAAGCCAGAATAGGTGAAATGTGCTCACGACTGAGGGCTTTTGTTAAAAGGCGGGCAGCAGTGTTTTGTACAAGTTGAAGACGAGCGATAGAAGCTTGGCTGATCCCAACAAAAAGTGCATTTCAGTAATCCAAATGAGTCGTGATAAAAGCATGCAATAGTTTTTCAAGATCTTTTCTTGACACAATGGATTTGACTTTGGCTATTTGTCTTAACTGATAAAAATTTTTCTGAAGGACACAGCTGATGTGCTTGTCAAATTTAAAATCAGAATCCAGTTTGACCCCCAGATTAATAACAGATTGTTTAACATGCGGTGTCAAAGAGCCAAAGTCCACATTTGTGGGGAGAGAACGTGTACTTTGACCAAACATCATTACTTCAGTTTTGTTCTCATTAAAGCTCAAAAAATTTAATGACATCCATGCTTTGTTGTCGGAAAGTCCAAGATTAGCTGGACAGAACCAGAGTCATTTTGTGCCAAGGGAACATAAACCTGGCAGTCATCAGTGTAATGGAACAATGGAACGAGATGCCATGTTTTCTTAAAATAGAACCCAAAGGGAGCAGATACAGGGAAAATAAAAGAGGTCCAAGGATTGAGCCCTGTGGAACCCCATAGGGAAGTGGAGCAGTTGAGGACATAAAATCATCCAGTTTGACATAAACTTTGCTCGTCTAAATCGGAACGAAACCAATTTAGGGCAGCACCTTTTATGCCCACCCAGTGTTCAAGATGAGAGATTAAAATGCTGTCGTCAACAGTATCAAATACAGCAGTCAGATCCATCCGCACAAGAACAACAGATTTCCCTGAGTCAGTAGCTAAAAGAATGTCATTTAAAACCTTCAAAAGTGCAGATTCACTGCTGAATGTGTTGGGGTTTAAACCCAGACTGATGCACCTCAAAAATACCATGAGTTTCTAAAAATGGCATTAACTGTGTTAAAATGATTTTCTCTAGGACTTTTGAAAGAAATGGTAATTTGGAGATAGACCTGAAATTTGAACAATGGGAAGGGTGTTTTTTTTTGTTTTGTTTTTTTAGTAGTGGCTGCACTGCTGCATGTTTAAAAACCCCAGGTACCATACTAGAGGTGAGACTGCTGTCCACAATAGCAAGGACAAAAGGTCCAATAGTAGTAAAAACTTATTTTTACTACGGCATTGAACTTGCATTTATGGGTATTATGGCTCCACTTTTTCTGTATATAGGATTGCTGGATTTTATCGTTTATCTTTATTTGCAGTATGGGATTGCTGGGTTTTATCTTTTATCTTTATTTGGCTTATGGGTAGCATTACTGTTCATAGACTGCAGTTGTTGTTTTTCATCCTTATTACTTCTTTTCTTATATAATGCGCACACCACTAAGAGAGAGAGAAACAGCATTTCAGTTTTCCTGTCCTGTACGTATAGAAGTATTTACAAATAAAAAACTTTGAATCTTTTGAATCTTTGAAGTTGTGGGTGGTTTTGATGAGGGATTCCGGGCCAGTGATCACCATATCAGACTTGATATAGCTGAGTTGTAGAAAGTTCTTTTGCATCTAGGATTTTGTTTCAGAAGGACAGTTTTCCAGTATGGAGCAGGTTACTGTAGTTATGCACTTACTGGAAATGTAGATCTGAATGTCGTTGGTGTAACAATGAGAGTTAAGGCCATGTCGGTGGATGATGTTACCAAGTGGGAGTATATAGAGGATGAAGAGGAGAGGATCAAGCACAGAACCCTGGGGAACACCATGGGAGAGAAGGGCTATGAGGGAAGTGCAGTTGTTGACATGGATGAATTACTTTCTGTTGGTGAGATATGAGTGGAACCAGGAGAGAGCTGTGCTACTGATTTTGAGGCAGTTTTTCTTCAAGCTTGCGCGCCATTGGAACTTGTGGCTCACCAGTGCAACCCGGAAGGGCGAGTTTTTTCGCTCTGCACAGCACATGTGCTCTGGGAGCTTGGTGTCTTCTTCTGCTTTTTTCTTTACTTTCAGTTGAAAGGCGGCAGTGGGCAACTGGGTGCACCCTCGTGTAGACAGCGACACCACTACATTTCATAGAATGAACTCCCATTGAAAAGGACTACTGAATTATCAAGTAACTGACAACTAATTTAATTTAGCCGGCTAAATTTTTATTGACAATTAATTGAAAGTCATTAACTTCCCTATTACAAGTACATGTTTGGAAAACACTCAAGACTGCTAGCTAGTAAGTCCGCTAGCTAGCAGGACTACTAGCATTCTGTAAGGAATGTTCTGTTTCTGATGTTACATGTATGTGTTTGTAAAACACTTAACACCGCGAGCTAGTAGAACTGCTAGCTAGCAGGACCGCTAGCGACCCATAAGGAATGTTCCATATCTACGGCACTTGGGAATGGCAGTGTACAGAAAGATGTACAGAACATGTATGGAATGTTCTGTACAGAACGCAGACAGAATGCATACGCAGTGTTCCATACCGTTCATTCTGTGTTTTAGTAATCTCTGTTTCCCATTTATACCATAGTTCTATGGCCGTCTAATAACAAGTGGCAGAAGTATAATTTGTCACTTGCTTTTGTTTTTATATGGACAGATTGGATGGTGTATTTTTGAGCGGGATGGCCTTCCATACAAACAGGAGTGAGACGATTGCTCAGTAGTTCAGGTGATTGGGGGGCAGACATGGGACAATCTGACCGCAGCCTCACAAGTTGGTGCCATAAAGAACTTCTGACGTTAAAAAGTGTGAATGTGCAAAAATAATTTTCTTAAGAAAGGCATTCCCTGAGCTGCAGTTTAAAAGATGCCCTGAGAAGGGGGAGAGTCTGCTGCAGGAGATGGAGAGAGAGAAGTAAGCTGAATCACGTTATCAGGTTATGTTAATGTGACACAATTGGCACGATACAGTGCATCCAGAAAGTATTCACAGCACTTCACTTTTTCCACACTTTATGTTACAGCCTTATTCCAAAATGGATTAAATTATTTTTTTTCCTCAAAATTGTACACACAATACCCCATAATGACATTGTGAAAAAAGTTTTTTGAGCTTTTTGCAAATTTATTAAAAATAAAAAATTAAGAAATCACATGTACATAAGTATTCACAGCCTTTACCAAGAAGCTCAAAATTGAGCTCAGGTACATCCTGTTACCACTGATCATCCCTGAGATGCTTCTACAGCTTAATTGGAGTCCACCTGTGGTAAATTCAGTTGATTGGACGTGATTTGGAAAGGCACACACCTGTCTATATAAGGTCTCACAGTTGACAGTGTTTGTCAGAGCACAAACCAAGCATGAAGTCAAAGAGACAGGATTGTCTCGAGGCACAAATCTGGGGAAGGGTACAGAAAAATTTCTGCTGCTTTGAAGGTCCCAGTGAGCACAGTGGCCTCTATCATCTGTAAATGGAAGAAGTTCGGAACCACCAGGACTCTTCCTAGAGCTGTCCGGTTGTCTAAACTGAACGATTAGGGGAGAAGGGCCTTAATCAGGGAGGTGACCAAGAACCTGATGGTCACTCTGTCAGAGCTCCAGCGTTCCTCTGTGGAGAGAGAAGAACCTTCCAGAAGGACAACCACTTCTGCAGCAATCCACCAGTCAGGCCTGTATGATAGAGTGGCCAGACGGAAGCCACTCCTTAGTAAAAGGCACATGGCAGTCTGCCTGGAGTTTGCCAGAAGGCACCTGAAGGACTCTCAGACATGAGAAACAAAATTCTCTGGTCTGATGAGAAAAAGACTAAAGTCTTTTGCATGAATGCCAGGTGTCATGTTTGGAGGAAACCAGGCACTGCTCATCACCAGGCCAATACCATCCCTACAGTGAAGCATGGTGGTGGCAGCATCATGCTGTGGGGATGTTTTTCAGCAGCAGGAACTGGGAGACTAGTCAGGATAGAAGGAAAGATGAATGCAGCAATGTACACAGACATCCTGGATGAAAACCTGCTCCGGAGCGCTCTTGACCACAGACTGGGGTGACGGTTCATCTTTCAGCAGGACAATGATCCTAAGCACACAGCCAAGATATCAAAGGAGTGGCTTCAGGACAACTCTGTGAATGTCCTTGAGTGGCCCAGCCAGAGCCCAGACTTGAATCTAATTGAACATCTCTGGAGAGATCTGAAAATGGCTGTGCACCGACGCTTCCCATCCAACCTGGTGGAGCTTGAGAGGTGCTGCAAAGAGGAATGGGCCAAACTGCCCAAATACAGGTGTGCCAAGCATCCTATTCAAAAAGACTTGAGGCTATAATTGCTGCCAAAGGTGCATCAACAAAGTACTGAGCAAAGGCTGTGAATACTTATGTACGTGTGATTTCTTAGTTTTTTTTATTTTTAATAAATTTGCAAAAATCTAAAAAAAAAAAAACTTTTCATGTTGTCATTATGGGGTATTGTGTGTAGAGTTTTGAGGAAAAAAATGAATTTAATCCTTTTTGGAATAAGGTTGTAACAACAAAATGTGGAAAAAGTGAACCGCTGTGAATACTTTCCGGATGCACTGTATTTGCGTTTTATGTGTCGTGCATCAACAAATGTCACCCAGCCCTGTTTCTGTCTTTGAAAAATTTGACATCAGTTTGAATTTTGGTGACCAGACCAGTCGTACCAGACTGTGTGTTGTTTCCACATATACTGCAATTCCATTTTTGTTCACATGCGTGTCTAAAACAAGGCTTTTTCCACAGTCGTGTGATTTCAACAGTTGTATGAATGTGTCCCAAATTAAACTCGGGGGGCTAAATTTGGAACACGCTGAGCGGCGCTGAGAGGATGAATGAAGGCCAGTTAGTAGCACACATCTGTGTAGAGTGGTTAGAAAACGAGCCCTCTGATGAAGGTTTAAATGAGATGACTGACAGTGTTTCAGAGCTGCTGAATGATCTGCTTACGGGAGTCTGCAGGAACACTTGAATGTGTCAGAGGGAAGAGTCTCGACCACTTAAACTGATGGATATCACAGGGGGAAACATGTGGAAAGACATTTTAAACACTTTAATGCAAAATATCAGCAGGGAGCCACAAAATATGTTAGAAAAGGGAGTTGTTTTTCATCTGAAATGTGCAGAATTTGTCATGTTTGAATGTGTTTTTTTAATTTAGCAACTTTATTTCTAGTACGTGTGCTTTTCTCTTTTCAAATAAATTAATAACTTCTCATGTTTTAGTGCAGGGGTGTCAAACTCATTCCATGGAGGGCCAAGACCCTGCAGGTTTTACCTCCACCCAGTGTCTTCAACAGGAGATTTCACTGAATTTCCTGTTCAGTGAAATCTCCTGTTGAAGACACTGGGTGGAGGTAAAACCTGCAGGGTCTTGGCCCTCCATGGAATGAGTTTGACACCCCTGATTTAGTGAATATTTTTATAGTAAATTAGCACCTTTTCTGCCATATGTTCTGAAGAAAATACTGTAAGTTCCACATGTATGCTCAAATATACGAGGGGGTCTGAAAAGTTCATAGTGATCAAATTTGACCAAATATGGGTTATTCTTCAACTGCAGGGATCCAAGCGCTGCAACACCGATGGAAGAAGTGTGTGGACCGAAGGGGAGACTCTGTTGAAAAATAAATCACATTTGGTCAAATCTGAGCATTATGAACTTTTCAGCCCCCCCCCCCCCCCCAATACAGTGGTATGTAAAAGGCCACGCCTCGAGAAATAGTTGATTTTTTTAACGGGAAAAAAAAATCCTGAGATGTCTTAAATCCTGAGATGTCTTAAAGCTGACTTATGCTAGTTTAAAAGTAACAATCCACCTTATTCCTAACCCCCATGATGCTTTGCGTGAATTATGGGCGCAACTTCCAGTACTAGTTTAGAAAGTGGGGTTGTCACTGAAACAGGACACTTTTCCTTGTTAAAAAACAGTGACTTCGGTATCACAAATGTGGGAACACGGCCTTTTGCACCTCAAAAACAGTAATATAATCATACGACTTCCCGCGACTATGGAGGGATGAGAAGATGACCTTCAAAAGTGGCCTCGCAAACAGTAGCTCCGTTAGTTAGCACCACTGCTAAGATGCTATTGCTGTAAACAAATAAAAGCTCTGCGATGTATCAATGCTTCCACCGCAATAAAGTTGGCTGCATTTTGTTAAAATATGTTGGACATAATCATATTTACCTCAGAGCAGATGTAGAGTCTAGTCAGAGCCACAAAGAACCACAACACTGTGCTTGGACGTTTTAATGTCGGGGTAAAACGTCAGATCTGTGACATTCATACAAGTGAAAACATACCTGGTACTGCTGTGTCTGTACCACCGATCACACCAACAATCCTTTAGTTTTCAGTGCATTATTTATGCATTGCTGTTGAAGCCACAGATTTAGCTGTGCTTGTGAGGAGTCTCACACCACAAACAGCAGCAAGTTCCAGAACTATGCAAAAACATTCAAAAATACAAAAACTACAAATGCTGAAATTAGCTGCCACTTGAGTGCAAAACAGGTATGTGGACTATACATTAAAACAAATTAGAAGCACTTTTAAAAATGTTATTTTAAATGCTCCACTACTCCACTCTTGCTGACTGATTTAACACTACTTCAGCCAAAACCAGAAGTTGCGTCCATAATTGTTTCTACAGCAGGAATAAGGTGGATAGATAAAAACTGGCAAAAGTTGGCTTAAAAGCTAAAATAGTTGAAAGCTGAACACTGATTACTTTAAACCAGAAATACTGTAGGTTAAGGTTGAAGAAAGTTTACTTAAAAATGCTAAATCAATATTTAACAAATAAATATAACATGTTTTATGCTTGCTTAAAAGCTAAAATGGCTTAAATTTGTTCAACATTAGCATCAAAGCTGACATTGCGTAGTTATACAAGGTTAGCTGAAAAAGGCAAAATAAAAGTTTAAAGCTGAAAATGCTAGCTTAAAAGCTAAAATGGTGTAACTTTACACATTACCATAAAAGTGGAAATAGCTCAACATTGAAAAATATGAGCTTCAAGTTAGCTTAAAATGCTAAATAGAAATTATGGAAAAAGAATGCATAAGTTCATCAACGTCCATCAGTGTTTCAGACTTTCAGCATATTTTCAGATTGTGGAGGTAACAGAACAGGCGAGATGCAACGAGCTGGAAGGGTACAAGGTTTTATTTCTTCCAACATATTGAGATGCGCTTTGTAGCTCGGTGAGCTACTGTGTTACTGAGGCATGTATAACAAGCTCTTTTATTCACATACAGACAGAGAGAATGCATGGCACATTAGCATAGTGATATACTTATCAGTCAATAAATATCATTAGCGTGACCAACTGGTGCCCGGATGCCCTCTTCCTCATCCAGGGATGTATACACAACAGTCCATTGTACTGATTGCCCCCTGGGGCTCTCTGTCCGTATGTAACTTGTCCTCCGTTTCCTCCAGCCCTGCTGAGTGTGAAATAGTGTCAGTCTGCAGTGTGCTGGGTCACCACACGGCTCCCCCCCAGAACACTCAGAAGGGGCTGTGGACACCACCCCCCCCCCCCCCCCCCCCGGTCGTTTGGGCTCCAGCTCCGGTAGAACTGTCCTGCTGTCTGCTGTAGAGGAGTGTCGGAGGGCATGTCAGTCTGTGGGGAGGACGGGGGGCGCAGTGTGCTCCGCTCCGAGTTCCAGCACGTTGAACGGCTGTGGATCGTGGGCACATGGGGCCAGTGCGCGTCGTGCGTAATGGACCAAACCGGTGATCGGCCGGCTTTAGGGAGTGAGGTGCGGGAAAAGCGGAGGGGAGGGGGGTGGGAGTAAATGAGTGCCGGCCCGGGATGTCAAAGGTGTCTGGGCCGCGCAAAAATTGCATGTGGATCCGCGATGGTAAATGGTAAATGGCATTCACTTATATAGCGCTTTTTATTCTCATCTCTTGATGACCAAAGCGCTTTACAGATCCTGCTATCCACCCATTCACACACACATTCACACACTGATGGCGGCATGCTACCTAACATGGCACTTCCAGACCCACCAGGAGCAATTGGGGTGAAGTGTCTTGCCCAGGAACACAACGGCAGGATACCCGGGGGAGAGCAGGATTCGAACCGCCAACCATGTGGTTATTGGACAACCCTGCTCTACCTCCTGAGCCACTGCCGCCCCACATGGTGAGGGACTTTCCTGGTAAACCTGGCGGTGATCCGCAGCGGCTGTGAAAAAATTCAGTCTCTGACTCCTCTTGCGGCTCAGTCCTGAGAGGATGTGGGGAAGGTGAATGGCCAAATTCCCCAAGGATGCATAGCAGCTGTGAAAAAACAACTGCAGCTGTGTGAGGGTCTTGGCGGTTTGACTTTAGGTGCGGAAGCAGCCCTAAAGTCATCGGGGAAAGTAGTTAAATTCCCGTTGTGCGCCGTGGCTGAGAAACCCATACAAAGTCCCGTGTGCAGGCTGCATGTCTGCTTCAGGTGCATGAGCAGCCCTAAAGGTTCTGAGGATGGCGATCGGCCTTGTTTCTCGGCCATGTGCAGCGGCGGAGGATGATGTATAATTCTGGAGCCAGTCTGTCCCTGGTGCGTGGTACACACTTGGGGCAGTGACCACATAGCTGGAAATTGCGCTGTCTTCGTAATTCTGCGGTGTGTGCACGGGGCTTCTGTGCGCAGAAAGTCTGCTGTCAGGAGGTGAGTCAGAGTCGGGGAGCTTTATGGAAATCAACACAGACGGCGCCGATGATCTTCCCCATTCAGGCTGCTTCCTTCGGTTTGCTCGTGTCGCCGTTCATGGTGTGTGTCGGTCCCAGCACTGCCCGCTCTGGAGAGCGCGCTCCGGTGTGGATGAAGAGGATGCAGTCATTCTCTGGTCCTCTGGAATCCACAGCGCAGTGAGAGGGAGTAGACGGTCATTCTCTCTCGTCAGGTCACCAGTGTGGAGAAAATGGCATAGTCGAGCGACGCACCATGCACGTCCAGGGTCACCAATGTGGAGGTAATAGAACAGGCGAGATGCAACGAGCTGGAAGGGTACAAGGTTTTATTTCCTCCAACATATTGAGACGTGCTTTGTAGCTCAGTGAGCTACTGCATTGCTGAGGCATGTATAGCAAGCTCTTTTATACACATTATACAGACAGAGAGAATGCATGGCACATTAGCATAGTGATATACATATCAGTCAATACATGTCATTAACGTGACCAACTGGCGCCCGGATGTCCTCTCCCTCATCCAGGGATGTGTACACAACAGTCCATTGTTCTGATTGCCCCCTGGGGCTCTCTGTCCGTATGTAAATTGTCCTCCGTTTCCTCCAGCCCTGCTGAGTGTGAAATAGTGTCAGTCTTCAGTGTGCTGGGTCACCACAAGATTAAAAAAAACGTTCAATTTTAAATTAATTAAACTATTTCAGCTTTTAAAACATTGTTCAATGTAATGTTATACAGTTAGGCCCAAAAATATTTGGACAGTGACACAAATTTAGTTATTTTAGCTGTTTACGAAAACATATTCAGGATACAATTATATAATCACTGTGGGCTTAAAGTGTAGACTCTCAGCTGTAATTTGAGAGTATTCACATCCAAATTGGAGCAAGGGTTTAGGAATTACAGCTCTTTAATACGTAGCCGCCTCTTTTTCAGGGGACCAAAAGTAATTGGACAATTGACTCAGAAGGCTACAAAAAAAAATAACAAGGCTGCATGGGCTCTTCCCTCATTAACCTGTCATCAATTAAGCAGTTAAAAGGTCTGGAGTTGACTTCCGGGAAGATGGCGGAGAGACATAACACTTAAACAAAGAGCTCTCCCTAGCCGGATTAAAAATCATCGGTAAATGGCCAACTCGACATAAACGAATCAATAAACTAAGGGATGAAAACACGAAGGAACCGGGCACAAGGACAAAAACAGGGTAAAATTGAAGAATTCCTCTCCAACAACGCAGGAAAAACCGCTGTACGCAAAGCCCAAAAAAACGAGATGTCCACAGCAGTGAAAATGGAGGACGCCAGACTCGACAACATGAACGCTGGCATCGCCAGTTTGGGTGAAGAGTTGAGAGAATTCAAGCGACAGCTACAACAGGATTTAGCGGCTCTTAAGGAGGAACTGAAAAAAGAAATTAAGGAGGAAATCATGGACCTCCGAAGAGAAATGGAGCGTAAATTAACGGAAAACATGGAGGAGCTGCGCTCCCAGCGGGCGTGTATGACAGAAGCGCAGACCCGAATTTCGGAACTAGAAGATTGGAAAAGCGAGGCAAACGAACAACTACAGACCCTGACGACGCAAACGCAGAGGATGCAGGAGAAAATAAACGACTTGGAGAGCAGATCCCGACGAAGCAATATGCGCATCTTTGGAATTCCGGAGGGCATTGAAGGCAACTCGATGACAAAATTCATGGATCAGTTCTTAAAAAAAGAACTGGAAATACCCGGAGAAACGGATCTGCAGATTCAACGGGCGCACAGAGCACCGGCACAGAACCCGAAAACAAACTCTCCACCCAGGTCAGTTGTGGTAAACTTTGTGAAATATGACATAAAGGAAAGAATCCTGACGCAAGCATGGAAAAAAAAGATACGAATCGGCGACAAACAGGTATTTTTTGACCATGACTACCCGACAGAAATCGTGCAGCAGCGGAAGAAATATGCCAATATTAAAAAAACGCTGAAAGAGAAAAAAATTAGATTCCAAACGCCGCTAACGAAAATGAGGATTCATTGGGAGGAAGGCACAAGAACCTACAACACGGCCGAAGAGGCAGCGCGGGATATGATGGAGCGGGGCCTTGAGGTGAGCGTGCCGAAGGAGACGGCTGGAGCAGCGGCGGCCCTGAACGCACCACGACAGACGGAGTGGAGACGAGTGAACGGCGGAAGAAGGGGGAGAGACGTAGAGCAGCGGGCCCAGGACAAGCTACAAGGCTTTCAACTGAAAGCCTAGATCATAACAAAGATTAAGAAAGGCACAGAAGAAATGAAGGCCAAGAAGACAAGGTAAAAGAGAAACAGACGGCTAGGAGAGGTTTAAGTGATATTTGTTGGACATTTCTAGACTTATGACTATTACTTTGATAGTAATTAGAAGTCTAGGGAGGGCTCTTCACTCTGTGAAGACAAACCCCCCACCCACCAACAGGGACCAGTGGGCAGAAGAAAGGCCCAAAGTACGGAGGTCGAGTTTTTTTAATGTGTTTTTATATAAATATGTGTTATTTTTGTTGTTAAAGGGGCTAGGAGCACAAGTTAAAAAAATGGAAAAACATGAATATGGGTAAAAATCTTAAGATAATGACACTAAACGTGAATGGTCTGAACTCACCTGTTAAAAGGGAAAGAATAATAAGAAAATTCAAGAAGGAAAAAGCTGAAATTATATTTATGCAAGAGACACATTTGAGCAAGGCAGAACATGTGAAACTAAAGAGATTTGGCTATAAGAACTCCTACTACAGTTCATTTAAGGGAGGAGCAAAAAGGGGGGTTATGATACTAATCTCAAACAAAATACAATTTGAAAGTGAACAGGAAATCCAGGATAAAGAAGGCAGGTATGTAATAATAAAGGGAAGAATAGATGGTATGCAGATTACATTAGTGAACATCTATGCCCCACCAGAAAGTGACAAGGGTTTTTTTCAACATCTGTTTGATCTCATAGCAACACACAGTGAAGGAGTCCTAATTTGTGGAGGAGACTTAAATGCTGTCATGGATCATGAAGTTGACACAACAAGTGTTAAGAAGACAAAAAAACATGTAACAAAGTTCATAAGAACCTCACTGGCAGAAATGGGTATGGTAGACATATGGAGGGACCTACACCCACTCGAAAAAGACTATACACATTATTCAGCAGCCCATAAAGTACACTCTAGAATAGATTACTTCCTTATGAATGAAGGTGACAGACACAGGGTGAGAAATTGTTGGATTGGAGGGGCAGAAATATCAGATCATAATCCTATATACATGGAAATATATTTAAACAATAGAAAACGACAAACAACATGGAAACTTAACATAGGACTGTTAAATGATGAGAAAATGAAAGAAAGAATAAAAATAAACATAAACGAATATATCCAAGAGAATGACAATGAAGAAGTGGACCCAACAATACTATGGGACGCACTAAAAGCCGTGTTAAGAGGTAAATTAATTGTTGAAACAGGAAAAGCAAATAAGACTAAACTGGAAGCATATGAACAAAGATGTGAGAGACTAAGGGAATTAGAACGTAAACATCAAAGCACAAATGATCCAAAAATATATCAAGAAATTAAAGAAGAAAAAACAAAGATAAAAGAAACACAAATGGATGAAATTGAAAGGAAAAATAGATATCTAAAGCAAAAATATTATGAAACAGGGCCAAAAGCCACAAAACTGCTGGCAAAACGGTTAAGAAAACAACAAACAATGAATAATGTATACAAGATTAAAGACCCCACCACAAATAAAACCACAGTTAACCCAGAAAACATCGAAGAAATTTTCCATAATTTCTACCAAGAACTATACTCGCAACCTGAAGAAACAAATACTAAAGATATCAAAAAATTTCTAGACACATTGGACTTGCCATCAATAGGAAATCAACAAAATGAAAAACTAACAGCAGAAATAACAACACAAGAGATCAGAGATGTGATTAAGTCACTTAAAAATGGTAAATCACCAGGTAGTGATGGATACCCATCTGAGTTTTATAAACTGTTTATAGAAGAACTCATGCCACAACTCCTAAAGTCATTTAATTGGACGCTGAACAACAACAAAATACCTCCAACATGGAACGAAGCAATCATTTCAGTTATTTTAAAACCAGGGAAAGATAAAGAACAATGCGGAAACTATAGACCAATCTCTTTATTAAATGTAGATTATAAAATATACACAACAATTATATGTAAACGAATAAAGACATTCTTGACGGAATTGATAGAAGATGATCAAACTGGATTCATAGAGGGACGCCAAACACATGACAATATCAGGAGAACAATACATATAATTAACCAAATACATAAAGAAAAGAAAAGCGCAGTAATAATGAGTTTAGACGCAGAAAAAGCATTTGACAGGGTTAACTGGAAATTCCTATATAGTGTACTGGAGCGCTTTGGATTTAACGAAAAATCAGTACAATGCATAAGGACGCTATATCAAGAACCTGTGGCAAGAATCAAGATAAACGGTAGCTTAACAGACAAAGTAAATATACAAAGATCAACTAGGCAGGGATGCTGCTTATCGCCCACCTTGTTTGCTCTGTTCATAGAACCATTGGCTCAAGAGATACGACAAAATAAGAAATTAAAAGGTGTAACAATAAAGGGGGCGGAACACAAGATTGGGCTATTTGCAGACGATATTATAGTTTACCTTGAACAACCAGATAAATCAATAATGGAAATGATGAACTTGATAGAAAATTTTGGAAAATTATCAGGATACAAGATAAACATAACAAAAACACAAGTACTGACATTCCACTATAACCCTCTAAACCAGATAACTGATAAGATCAAACTAAACTGGAAGCAAAAAGAAATAAAATACCTTGGAGTGAACATACCTAAAGACCTAAGCAAAATATATAAAGCAAACTATGATAGGTTGGAACAAGAAATAAAAAAAGATATTGATAGATGGTCAATCTTAAATATGGATCTGAATTCAAAAATTGAGACAGTCAAAATCAGCATACAACCTAGATTACTTTACCTCTTCCAGGCTATACCAACAGAGATTCCAGATGCCCAATTCTCAAAGTGGGACAGGATGATATCGAGATTTGTTTGGGGAGGTAAAAAACCAAGAGTGAAATATAAAACCCTCCAATTACCAAAAGAGAAAGGAGGCATGGGCCTACCGAGTCTAAAGGAATATTACTACTCAGCACAAATAAGATATATCATATGTTGGTGCGACGAGGGATATGAGGCAAAATGGAAAGAAATGGAAAAGGAAATTGAGGGACTCCCAGTACAAAGCATAATAGGGGATAAAGATGCATATAAGCAAATCAAACAAATAGACCCAATCACTAAATTTACTTTAGAACTGTGGTATAAAATAGTACAAAAATATAATATAAGGGAAGACATAAAACTATTGAAATGGGTAGCATTTGACAGTCAGTTTGAACCGGCAAAACAAGATAGGGGATACAAAAATCTGGTGAACAAGGGAATCACAGCATGGGGCAATATCGGAAAAAAAGATCTCGGGAGCTTTGTAAATATCAGGAGAAAATTTAAATTAGAAAGATCGGAATTTTTCAGATATCTGCAGATGAGAGATTACTATATGAAGAAGATTAGGCATAACCTCCAAACAGATGTGAACGAGATTATACAACTTATTTTAAGCTCATATGCAGGAAATAAAATAAGAATTATTTCAAAACTATATCAGAAACTTATGACAAACAAACATACAAGTAACTATATAAAGGAGAAATGGGAGAAAGAGCTCAGTTTAAACATAACAGAAGAAAGCTGGCAGGAAATATGGAAAACACAACACACATCAACAAATTCAAGGGCATGGAGGGAATTTGGATGGAAAAACCTGATTCGCTTTTTCATTACACCACAGATTCAAGGAAAATATACAAATACCCAATCTTTATGCTGGAGGGGATGTGGGGCTCAAAATGCAGACCACTCACATATGTTTTGGAAATGCTACAAAATATCATCATTTTGGAAATCTATGCATGTGACAATACAGAGGATATTAGGATATAATATACCAATGAACTGTAACCTGATGTACTTATGTGAGCTTAAAAAAGACAGTGTTATACAGGCTGAGGACAGATATCTAGTTAAAATCTTGTTGATTGCATGTAAAAAAACTATCACAAAAAAATGGCGATCAGAAGTTCTTCCTGACCAAGAACAATGGACTGACATTGTTGAGGACATACGTATGATGGAAAAACTAACATATCGACGAAGAATGCAAGAAGGAATATGGGAGAAAAAATGGCAGAAATGGACACACTACAAAGTGCAACAACGAGGCAGAAATTGAAAGAATAACCAAAGACACTGAAAAAACCAGAAGAATTAAGAGATGGAAACTAAAAACTTGATGCTCCAACATTTGTCCCCCCCCCCTTTTATTTTTTATTTTTTTTTATTTTTTATTTTTATTTTGTTTATTTTTTTTTATTTTTCCCTACCCTAACCCCTTTGTTTTTTAAATGTAGAATGTGATCTGAATGCATTATATATGATGAAAAATGAATAAAAATCTAAGTTACAAAAAAAAAAGGTCTGGAGTTGATTCCAGGTGTGGCGTTTGCATTTGGAAGCTGTTGCTGTGAATACACAACATGCCGTCAAAGGAGCTCTCAATGGAGGTGAAACAGACCATCCTGAGGCTGAAAAAAAGAAGAAATCCATCAGAGAGATAGCAGAAATGTTAGGAGTGGCCAAATCAACAGTTTGGTACATTCTGAGAAAAAAAGAGTGCACTGGTGAGCTTGGGAACTCAGAAAGGCCTGGACGTCCACTGAAGACAACAGTGGTGGATGATCACAGAATCCTTTCCATGGTGAAGAACAACTCCTTCACAACATCCACTCAAGTGAAGAACACTCTCCAGAAAGTAGGTGTGTCAGTATCTAAGTCTACCATAAAGAGAAGACTTCATGAGAGTAAATACAAAGGATTCACCACAAGGTGCAAACCATGAATCAGCCTCAAAAATAGAAAGGCCAGAATTGACTTTGCCAAAAAACACCTGAAGAAGCCAGCCCAGTTCTGGAACAGCATTTTTTGGACAGATGAGACTAAAATCAACCTGTACCGGAATGATGGGAAGAAGAACGTTTGGAGAAGAATTGGAACAGCTCATGATCCAAAGCACTACATCTTCTGTAAAACATGGTGGAGGCAGTGTGATGGCATGGGCATGCATGGCTTCCAATGGCACTGGGTCACTTGTGTTTATTGATGATGTGACAAAAGACAGAAGCAGCCGGATGAATTCTGAAGTGTATAGGGATATACTTTCTGCTCAGATTCAGCCAAATGCAGCAAAGTTGATTGGACGGCGCTTCACCAATGATCCAAAACATACTGCAGAAGCAACCCAGGAGTTTTTTAAAGCAACGAAGTGGAATATTCTGCAATGGCCGAGTCAATCACCAGATCTCAACCCAATGGAGCATGCATTTCACTTGCTCAAGACAAAACTTAAGGCAGAAAGACCCACAAACAAGCAACAACTGAAGACAGCTGCAGAAAGGCCTGGCAAAGCATCACAAAGGAGGAAACCCAGCGTTTGGTGATGTCCATGGGTTCCAGACTTCAGGCAGTCATTGCCTGCAAAGGATTCTCAACAAAATATTGAAAAGTAACATTTTACTTAGGGTTATGTTTATTTGTCCAATTACTTTTGAGCAACAGAAACAAACAGTGGTTCTGTAAATGAAATAGAAGATAGAAATCCAAACACAATCTTTTTGGGTGCAGTTACTGAAAAGGAAATTATCGAGACTGTGAGTAAATTTAAGAACAAAAAATCAACGGACTGGAATGAAATTGACATGACAGTAGTGAAAAAAGTAATTGAAGGAATTGTTAAGCCACTCACCCACATCTGTAACCTGTCATTTCAAACTGGTAAATTTCCAGACAAAATGAAAATAGCAAAAGTAATACCTCTATACAAAACAGGAGACAGTCATTGCTTCACAAATTACAGGCCAGTCTCTTTAATCTCACAATTCTCCAAAATACTTGAAAAAATCTTCACTAAGAGACTGGATGATTTCATTGAAAAACACAACCTCCTTACAGATAGCCAGTATGGTTTTAGAGCAGATAAATCTACATCTTTGGCACTGATCGAACTTATAGAAGAAATTACTAGTTGTATAGATAAAAAAAAGGTTGCTGTAGGAGTATTTATAGATTTAAAGAAAGCTTTTGACACCATTGACCACAGAATACTACTAAGGAAACTGGAAAGGTATGGGATAAGAGGGGTAGGACTGAGTTGGGTGGAAAGTTATTTAAGTAACAGATGTAGAGGATGCCTTCACAAACGAGACTGAGTTTATTTCTCAGGAAAGGTTTATTTGTAGTCTCATCCTCTAACAGCAAGTATCTCAACAAAAGAGGCAGGACAATCTTTCCTCACAGCTCTTATACCCCCAGAGACACAAAACTCCCCACAACAAATATCACACCTTCAACCCACAGTCCTTCAGTAAACATATGAACCCACAGTCCTTCAGTAAACATATAGCCTCCGAGGCTCGTTGGCGTCTCTATTGTCTCTTCCGCCTCGGGGGCTCCTGCTGGGACATTGTCTCTGACTTCCCGTCTCTCCAGAAACCACTTCACACCTGCCGAGGTCTCTGCCGGGTCAGGTCCTTTTGGACGTTTGAAGTCTGTAGAGTATGCACCGTCATGCCTACTAAATACATGTGAGAGAAGATGCGTACCATACAAGCATGCCATATATGCGCCCTAAATGTGCGCCATATAACCCCCCCCCAAACGTCTAAATAAGGACAAGTTACACCTCAAATGCATAGAATCATGACACATCACACAGAATGAGAAAAAAATTGGCACAACAGATCATACATCCAACTGCCTGGGCTTCAACTCCCTGCCATATCTGCTGTGAGCAGGTCTCGCTCTGCCTGTGACTGTCTCTTGCATCTGTGGATCAGAGTCATTAGCACATCGTTGTGAAAGCTTAGTAGAGTGTCTCCCAGCCGGCCTGCCGCGGCGGGGGGCCCTGGCCAACTGTACCTGTTCATCAGCTAACACAAAAGCAGGTTTGAGTCTGTTAATGCAGACTAATTCCCTCCTGTCTCCCAAATCGAGCAAAAAATGCTTTTCCCCGGTTTCTAACACTCTGAACGGTCCATCGTAAGGAGGTCTTAAACCTAACCTCTGTGCGTTGTGTCTAACAAAGACGAATTCTGCATTCTTTAAGGCTTTAGGCACAAAAACGCGTGGAAAACTGTGATGAACTGGACCGGGGAGGGTGTGTGATCCCGCGTCGCTCTGCAGCAGCTGAGCGGGGGGGGGGGGGCGATCTGGTGCGGGGTTCTCAGGAAGGAATTCTCCCGGTAACCGGAGAGGTTGGGCGAAGACAAGTTCGCCCGGAGAGGCTTGCAAATCTTCTTTAGGTGCTGAACGCAACCCTAATAAAACCCATGGAAGCTTATCAACCCAATTTGTGTCCGTGAGAGCCGCTCTGAGGGCTGCTTTCAATGACCGGTGAAAGCGTTCGCACAAACCGTTGGCCTGGGGGTTATACGCAGTTGTGCGATGAATTTTCACCCCCAGGCTGAGTGCCATGGATGACCAGAGCTCGGAAACAAATTGGGGTCCTCTGTCAGACGTTATGTCTGACGGGACTCCAAAGCGCGCGACCCAAGCCGTTAAAAAAGCGCGCGCAACGTCTGCTGCTGTGGTTGACGCCAGGGGAATCGCCTCTGGCCAGCGCGTAGTGCAGTCCACCATAGTTAGAAGGTGCGTGAACCCCTGTGACAGCGGGAGGGGTCCCACCAAGTCGATATGCACGTGGTCAAAGCGTTTGGCTGGGATGTGAAAAGGTTCTAGAGGGGCCCGCGTGTGCTTGTGTACCTTTGCTCTTTGACACGCTGCGCAGGCTGCAGCCCATTCTTTGACCTGTTTACGCAGCCCCGGCCAAACAAACTTCTCTCCCACCATTTTGATCGATGCGCGAACGCCCGGGTGTGCCAGCGAATGTATTAAGTCAAAAACACGGCGATGCCACGCAGCCGGGACCACGGGGCGGGGGCGCCCCGTGGAGATATTGCAGATTGGGGGGGCATACCTCTTTGATGCACCCTGTGCTCCAGCCTTAGCCCTGTTGGCCCAGACTGGAGCGCGCGCACGTCCGCATCGTTAACCTGCTCAGTGGCCATGGCTGCATAATCTAACCCAACGCAGACCGGGGCTGTGAGCGCTTCCGCGCCGCAAGCCTGGCCCGAGTCTACAGCCGCCGAGTCTGCCCCCTGGGGGCCTGGCATTGCAACTGCACGCGAGACAATCTGCCACTACATTGTGTTTACCTGCCACGTGTTGAATGTCGGTGGTAAACTCCGAAATTGCGGCCAGCTGTCTCTGTTGTCGGCCCGACCAAGGCTCTGAAATTTTAGCCATTGCAAAAGTTAATGGCTTATGGTCTACAAACGCGGTGAAACGGCGCCCTTCCAACCAGAACTGGAAGTGGCGGATGGCCAACTGCAGGGCTAAAAGCTCCCTATCAAACGCGCTGTATTTACGCTCGTTATCGCGCAATGTTTTGCTGAAAAACGCAAGTGGTTGCCAGCTCCCTGCTACCAGTTGCTCGACCACCGCTCCCACTGCCACGTCGGAGGCGTCCGTGGTTAGCGCCATGCGAGCTGCTGGCACCGGGTGTGCCAATAATGCAGCGTTCGCGAGGGCCGATTTGACCTGTGAGAAAGCGCGCTCCCGGTCCGGGGACCACTCGACCTTAGATGCAGGTTTTTGTTTCTTTAATGCCGCTTACAATGGGTGCATGAGCCGTGCCGCGTTGGGGAGGAAACGGTTATAAAAATTGACCATCCCCAAAAATTCTTGCAGTGCCTTAACTGTCTGCGGTTGGGGGAAATCCGTTATCGCGCGCACTTTCTCCGGCAGCGGGACCGCGCCCTCTGGAGACACGCGGTGTCCCAAAAAATCGATTTGCGCTACCCCGAATTGGCACTTCGCTGGGTTAATGATCAGCCCGTGCTCTGTCAGCCTCTGAAAAACGGCTGTGAGGTGGCATTTGTGCTCGGCTTCGGATGCACTGGCTACCAAAATATCATCCAAATAAGAGAATACGAAAGGGAGGCCGCGCAGCACTGCATCCATCATGCGTTGGAACGTCTGCGCGGCGCCTTTGAGGCCGAAAGGCATACGCAAAAACTCGAAAAGCCCGAAAGGGGTTATAACTGCCGTTTTGGGTATGTCTTGCGCGCGGACTGGAACTTGGTGATAACCGCGCACCAAATCTATTTTGGAAAAGATGCGCGCCCCCGCTAAATGTGCCGAAAAATCCTGGATGTGCGGAATCGGGTAGCGGTCGTGTGCTGAAGCATTATTTAATCTGCGGAAATCACCGCAAGGGCGCCACGAGCCATCAGCCTTGGGCACCATGTGCAGGGGTGACGACCAAGAGCTGTTCAAGCGCCTAACAATGCCCAGTTTTTCCAAGTTGGCGAATTCCTCACGCGCGATGGCCAGTTTAGCTGGGTCCAAGCGCCGAGCTTTTGCAAAAATAGGGGGGCCAGAGGTAGTTATGAAATGCTCGACCCCGTGTTTGGCAACTGACGCTGAAAATGTTGGGACCGTGAGTGTTGGGAACTGGTTGAGTAATGCATGAAACTTACCACCCGCAGCTGTGACATTGGGATGTGCAGAAGGCAGGGCCACCCGAGCTGTGCAGGAGATAGAGTAGAAAGACAGTGCATTTACAATACGTCTATTAGCAAGATCAACTAACAAACTGTTTGAGCATAAAAAGTCAGCACCTAGCATGTTGTTGTTAACTGCAGCTACAACGAAGGTCCACTCGAAGGTGCGCCCGTGGAGGGACAGGAGGAGCGTCTTCTCCCCATAGGTTTTGATCGTGGAGCCGTTCGCCGCTAACACCAGGGGTCCGCTGGCAGGCGTCAGCATGTCCGCGTAGGCAGGCTTGACAAAACTTAGCTGGGAGCCTGTGTCCACCAGGAATTCTTTCCCTGAATTCGCGTCTGTCACGAAAAGCAGGTTGTTCTTCGTGCGGAGAGTTGCAGCTGCTACCGGCTCCCGGTCTTGGCGTTTCCCTGGCGCTGGTACCGGCACGGTGGAACGCATCTGCGCGCTTTCTCGGCGAAGCGCCGATGGTAGAAACAAAGGGTGTTGTCAGCCCCGCTTCTCCTGGCCTCTGCCGCTGCTGCCGTCAGTGGATCCGGTGCCGCAGCCTCTGGTCTCCCCTCGTCTCGCGGGGGGGCGTTCAGCTCTGCTGCTGTCATCGTGGCTGCGTGCCGTCTATGGGCGTCGACGAGCCGCTGCGCCTCCTGGCCCAGCTCGTGGTAGTCACGGTTGTTGAGTGGCTGCGAGCTGGCCAGGGTGACTCTCACTGCTGGCGGGAGCGTTCTGAGGAAGAGGTGGGCGAAGATAAAGCTGTCGTCATCCTCGCCTCTCAGGCTCATCATCTTCGCCATCAGATCCGCTGGCCTGTCTGCTTCCCCTCCTGTCAGCGCCAGGAGCTTCTCTGCTCGCTCTCCCAGCGAGGGAGTGAAGGCTCGAATGAGGGCGGCTTTCAGTGCGCCATACTTGTCGTCCCGGGGCGGGTGGTTGGTCAGGCTCTCCACCCGCTGCACTGTGAGGCTGTCCAGCTTCGCGACGACATGGTAGAACCTCGTTGCGTCCGCTGAGATTCCCCGAAGGTGGAACTGCGCCTCCACAGTGGTAAACCAGGAGCGCGGGTTATGTTGCCAGAAATCGGGCAGCTGTAGTGTGGTAGCTGCGTTAACCCGGTTGGCTCCTGAAGAGTCCGGTGCGGAAAGCTCGCCGTCACCGGCCATGGTTCATCGTAGGTCACCAGTGTAGAGGATGCCTTCACAAACGAGACTGAGTTTATTTCTCAGGAAAGGTTTATTTGTAGTCTCATCCTCTAACAGCAAGTATCTCAACAAAAGAGGCAGGACAATCTTTCCTCACAGCTCCTTTACCCCCAGAGACACAAAACCCCCCACAACAAATATCACACCTTCAACCCACAGTCCTTCAGTAAACATATGAACCCACAGTCCTTCAGTAAACATATAGCCTCCGAGGCTCGTTGGCGTCTCTATTGTCTCTTCCGCCTCGGGGGCTTCTGCTGGGACATTGTCTCTGACTTCCCGTCTCTCCAGAAACCACTTCACACCTGCCGAGGTCTCTGCCGGGTCAGGTCCTTTTGGACGTTTGAAGTCTGTAGAGTATGCACCGTCATGCCTACTAAATACATGTGAGAGAAGATGCGTACCATACAAGCATGCCATATATGCGCCCTAAATGTGCGCCGTACAGACAACAATTTGTACAAATTGGTGAGCACAAATCACCCTTCATGGACATCACTTGTGGTGTGCCCCAGGGGTCAGTTTTGGGACCCAAACTCTTTATTTTGTATATAAATGACATATGCCAAGTATCAAAAATTCTAAAATTTATTTTGTTTGTGGATGACACAAATATCCTTTGCACTGGTGAGAATTTGCAGCAGGTTTTAGAGGTGGTCACAACTGAAATGAAAAAGTTAACGCAGTGGTTCAACAAAAATAAATTATCTCTAAATTTTAAAAAAACAAAGATTATGTTGTTTGGAAATTATAAAATAAATCATGAAATAATGGTAACGATAGATGATGCCAGAATAGAAACAGTACAGGAAAATAAGTTTCTGGGGGTGATGCTAGACAATAAAATCTGCTGGAAACCTCACATCAGTCACATCCGGGCCAAGTTAGCAAAATGTATAGGCATACTGGGGAAGACAAGACACATCTTGGACTATAAATCATTGGTCTTACTGTACAATTCACTGTTTTTACCTTATCTTAACTACTGTGTAGAAGTCTGGGGAAACACCTACAAGACCAACCTACAGTCAATATGCACATTACAAAAAAGCGCTATAAGGATAATAAATAATGTAGGATATAGAGACCATACCAATTTGTTGTTTTTAGAGTCACATGTCATAAAGTTAATCGATTTAGTTAAATTTAAGACAGCACAAGTAATGTACAGGGCAATTAATAATCAACTCCCAACTAATATACAAAAAATATTTAAAAAAAGAGACAATGATCATAATTTAAGAGGAGACTTAAACTTTACAAAACCCAAGATACGAACAACCAAGAAAAGTATGTGCATATCTGTCTTTGGGGTGGATTTGTGGAACAGTCTGGAGCCGGAACTGAAACTATGTACAAACAGAAATCAATTCAAAAAGAGGTATAAACATTATTTGCTGAAAGGATATATGTTAGAAGGGTAGTATTTATATGTACGATTCACTATGCTCACTCTGGGACATTATGGGACACTATGGAATGGTGGATGGGACAGCACTGTGCATAGCTGTGTTGTTTGAGGCTGCTTTTGATGTATGGACATCAATGTATGTTAGGATGGATGGGTGTTAATGTTGATTTGTAAAAAATACAGTAAATTGTTTACTTGGGGTCTTAAAGGTGGTAATTTGTATATAATTCACATGGGTGTATTTATGGAAAAGAGGAGATGGAATTAATAAGTGTTCACTTCTTCCTTCTCCCTTTCAAACACTGTATACTGTTACTTTATTGCATTTGTCATTTGTTTTGTTTTTGTTATACTTTTTTGTTCGAAATAAAGTATCTATCTATCTATCTAGCCCCTGAAATGAGGAGCGTTTGCATAAAAATAGCTACAATTCCGACATGTTTAATCATATATTTTTGTTCAACCCCTTGAATTAAACCTTGAAGTCTGCACTTCAATTCCGTTGTAGTTGTTTCATTTCAAATCCAATGTGGTGGCATGCAGAGCCCAAATCATGAAGATTGTGTCACTGTCCAAATATTTCTGGGCCTAACTGTATGAGCTTTTCAGCTAGCATTTTCAACTTTAAGATTTTATTTAGAATTTTTAACATTGTGAAAGGTTAGGATTTTTTAGCTTTTAAGCTAGCATATTTTGAGCATGAAGTGTTATTTAGCATTTTTAAGATAACTGTTCACCTTAAAGCATATCAGCTTTTATGCTAACGCTATGCAGTTTTACACCAGTCTAACTTTTAAGCTAGCAATTCTAAGCTAACTTTCTTCAAAGTTTATGCTAATATTGCACTAATACAATATCATTTAAGCTAGCATTTATTAGTGTTAACTAAAAGACGCCAAATAAAGGTTAAACTCTTTTGTTTTAAAGGGCCTATATCATGCAAAATCGACTTTTTTGAGCTTTTAAGCATGTTATAATGTTAATTCCTCACCTAAAACACCCCCAAAGTGGTATTTTGCTCCATTCACGCATCTCTGAGTATTCCTCCTCAACCCTGCTCTCTGAGCTGCTGCTCCGCCCTGTCCCTGATAATGACTGGGTCCCCACGTTCATACGTATGAACGTGGGTGAGCCGCCCACTCCAGGAAGTGCATGTGCTGCCAGCACCGCCCCCAGGCTAACGCACACACCCACTTTCTCCGCGCAGCTAACGGAGCAGTGATCGGCAAAACTCATTCACTTTAGCATTGACGCTGTGAAGAAGTAGTTCCTCTCGCACCTAATCTGCTCAGTGACAACAACTGTTTGCTTTTTTACGTAAGACAATGTCTTCTAAGTTTTTGTGGGTGGAACCCAGCGACACGCTGCAGCAGCCGGCTCAGGGGTTACGTCATGAAATGGGCGGCAGCCACAAGAAGGAGAGGCTGAGCCTCAGAGATCGAGGCATCTTACTTCCGGGTTGGAAAAGTATCTCGCGAAAATAACTCATATTTTATAAGAAATTCATTCTCCAGTGTACCAAAGGTAATATACCATCACATACATGCATATAGTTTACTCTGAAAGGCTTAAAATAGCATGATATAGGCCCTTCAAGCTCTTTCTGTTTCAGTGTTAAGCTTTCAGCGCTTTTAACTTTTAAGCTAACTGGTTAATTTTCAGCTATTTGCCCTTTTAAGCTAACTTGGATCAAATTTATGCTATTAAAAATTTTCATTGCTATCAAAATTTTAAGATTCATCTTTAAGCTACTTTACTTTTAAGCTACTTTTGGGCTGCACGGTGGCACAGTGGTTAGCACTGCGGCAGCACAGTTTACCCTTGGCCGGGGGATTGTGGGGATTGTGGGATCGTGGGTTCGATCCCAGCCCCCGACCAACAGTGATCTGTGTGGAGTTTGCATGTTCTCCCCGTGTTGCGTGGGTTTACTCCGGGATTTCTCCGGTTTCCTCCCACATGCCAAAAACATGCATGTTAGGTTAATTGGCTGTTCTAAATTGTCCCTAGGTATCTGTTTCCTATAGGCCCTTAGAATAGAGGGTTAGTATTAATGAAAGCGCTTTGAGTGGTCTTTGTGACTAGAAAAGCGCTATATAAGTGCAGGTTAGTTAGTTAGTTAGTTAGCTACAACTTTTAGTTTTTTTTAACATTTCAGGAACACATTTTCAGGTTATGTTGTTCATGCTGGATTTCCTTTAGGAAATGGAAATGTTTTTTTCCTTTAATTTAACCTTTATTTATGCAGGTAGTTCCATTGAGAGGCAACCTCTCTTATTCAAGGACGCCCTGTTCACATTCACACCTTCAGAGCAGGAAGCTGCCCCGTACAACCACAGACTGACATGTGGCCACTGAGCAGCTCCACTGGAGCAGTTGGGGTTACGGGCCTTGCTCATGGGCACCACAGTGGGGTTTTAGGTGGGTGGGACAAACACTGCTACGTGATCTGTTCTGCCGGGCCGGGGATTGAACTGGCAACTGTCCATTCACCAGTCCACATCCCTAACCATGAGGCCGTCACTGCCTCTGTTCTCGTTTGCCTCTGTTGTATTTTATCTTTTTAACCCCATCTCTGTCCCTTCTGTCCTTCTCAGGGATGGTCTCGGTTCTGGACCTGATGCAGGGCGGTTTTCCATCCCGGGCTCCATTCCATGAACTCTATAAAATGTATCAGAAGTACATGCCGGCCAAACTCACCCGACTGGACCCCCGGCTCTTCTGCAAGGTTAATGCTGCCTCACAGTTATGATTATTTTAATAATTTAATAAGAGCTCTCCATGTTTATACTGTATAATGTTTTTCCTATTTTCAGGCATTGTTCAAAGCTCTGGGACTTGACGAGTATGACTATAAGTTCGGACTGACCAAAGTGTTTTTTCGGCCGGGCAAGGTGAGACCAAATAAATAAAATTAACAATTTTATTTAAAATTTGCTGCTTTTCTTATAACTTTTCTAAACATTTTTTTTTCTGAAATGTCTGTGTGTGGGGGGGGTGTTGGCTAAATTTAGGTTTTTACTTTTTATTTTTATTTTGCTAAATTCGGATTTATTTTTTTTTTTGCTCAATTTAGATTCTTTTTTTTGCTGAATTTGTATGTTTTGTGCTAAATTTAGCAATTTTTTTTTTGCTAAATTTGTATTTTTTTTGCTAAATAATTTGGCTTTTAACAAACCTGTTTAACTATTGTTGAAGTAGTCATTTATGCTTCGTTGTTTTATGTCCTTCTTAGCTCCATTTGTTTTCAGATTTTCTTATATCTTATTTTGATGTGTTTTTAGCTCAGTTTGTAAATATAATTTTTTTAGTTCCTCTTGTTTTATGTTCTTAGTTTTATTTTGTATTTTATGTGTTTTCGCTCCAGTCTTTTCCTCAATGGGGCCCCTCATGCCGGATGCTGCTTGGCCCATCTGCAGAGGTGTTGGTCTTGTGGGTCGCTCTGGCTTGGGTGGGCTCCCACCCACCCAAGCCAGAGCAACCCACAGCTGTGGTGTGGGCCCCGGTCTGTCCTGGTCAGGGTAGCCTCTGTGGCACACCCTGTGGTCATGGGCTGTGTGGTCGTCCGGCATGGGGAGCTCCACAGGATGGCGTTCCTTCACATGGTGCCTCAGTGCCAAGCTAGGTCTCTTCTGTTTTATATGTGTGAGAGAAGTAGGGAGTGGCGCATGTGTGTGTGTGTGTGTGTGTGGGGGGGGGGGGGGGATATCGTGCAAATATATGTATTTAAACTTGTCTACTGCGTTTATCAATGTAAAGCACTTTGCGCAGCAGCATCCAGTGTTTGAAAAGTGCTATACAAATAAAGATTGATTGATTGAAATTTAGATTTTTTTGGCTAAATTTAGATTTTGGTCTTTGGCTAAATTTAGATTTTTTTTGTAAATGTTTGCTAAATTTAGATGTGCTAAATTTGGAATTTCTTTTGCTAAATTTGGATTATCTATTTTTTTTGCTAAGTTTGGATTTATTTATTTTTTTACTAAATTAAATTTTTTTTGTTAAATTTCGATTTTATATTTTGTTTTGCTAATAAGTTTTTTGGGGGGCTAAAGTTAGTTTTTTGTTAAAGTCACAAATTTTTTTTCCTAAATTTAGATTTTTTTTTTGTTAATGTCAGGTTTTTTGTTGTTTTTTTTGAAAGTTTCAATTTTTTTTTTTTTTTTTTTTTGCTAAATTTATACTTTTTTTTTGTAAATGTCAGAAGCTGTGTTTGAAATGCTCACTCCTTCCCCATATAGTGTACTATATAGTGACTCAACCATTTTGTAGTGCTGTTTAAAATCTTTACGGAAAATTTCATTCACTATATAGTACACTCAAAATATCCCACAATGCATTTTTGAAAAGTATTGTACAACAGATGGTCACTACATGAGCCAATATATCCCATAATGCAATGTGCAGCCAACAGAGCAGTGAGAGGAGAGTTTCACATCTCAGCATAAACTACTTTAAGGTTTTTGTATTTATTAGTTCAGCAACAACAATTTGATTTAATACATATTTACTACAAATTCCATGCAGGTATTCATTTTTTACCACTGTTAGTCTGTTACGTTTTACTGTCTCACCAAGATGACGCCATTAACCGTGCCACGAAAACAAGCCCAGTAGGGTCCGATAGCTGTTAATTTTATCGTTATATTGAGTTTACTATATAATCCACTATATCTAAATTCACTATATAGTGAGTAGGGAGGGAGGGAGTGAACATTCTGAACACAGCCAGAGTTTTGTTTTTTGTTTTTTTTGCAAAACTTTGATTTTTTTGTGCTAAATTTAGATTATTTTTGTGCTAAATTTAGAATTGCTAAGTTTAGATTATTTTTTTTTGTAAATGTCAGGGTTTTGTTTTGTTTTTTTTAAACTAAATTTAGAGTTTTTTATTTGTTTTTTTTTTGTTCATGTTTATGTTGTTAATTGTCCATCCACTGTCCAGTTTGCAGAGTTTGATCAGATCATGAAGTCCGACCCCGACCACCTGGCCGAGCTGGTGAAGAAGGTCAATAAATGGCTGATCCACAGTCGATGGAAGAAGGTCCAGTGGTGCGCACTGTCCGTCATCAAACGTAAGAAACTGTTGGCAAAAAAATAAGTAATGCATTTATGAGGAAAATGGTATGAAATGTACTTGATAAAAACAGAAGGAAGGTGCAGTAGTAGAAGTAGTAGTAAACCACACCTGTCAATACCCAGATACAACCGCCAGTATATTTTGTCTGTTCCCCTAATAAATTTGAGACTTTTTACGCCATCCCATAAATGTATGTTTACTCATTTTGTAAATTTACGATTGTTTATCCATCTCATAAATTTTAGACTTCCACACCCTTGTAATTTTGTGAATTTTCCCATCTCGTAAATTTTCCTAAAATTTAGTTTTCCAAATTTGTGATTTCCCCTGTTTTGTGTTTTTGTGTTTTAGTTTTGTAAGACTTTAAAATTTAGTAAATTTGCACATTTTTCCTCAGTTTTGTAAGTTTGTGACTTTTCCCAACTTTTAAATTTGCCGCGTTCTCCCTTCATAAGTTTTATAACTCCCACCCCCAACTTGTAAATTTGCATATTTTTTTTTTTACCCCCGCCGCTCACTTCGACCCCTTTGGGCTCTGACCGGCAGGGGATGATGTTATGGGTCCGTCTGTCCATCCGTCTCCCACTTTTGTGAAATCAACTCCTCCTACAGTTTTGGTCCAATTGTTTTGAAACTTGGTACCATGATTTGATATACACCAAGGATGTGCATGTTGCAATTTGGTTCTGATCGGATGATTTTTGCAGGAATTGTAGCCCCTGACCTATGACCTCCTGTTTCACCTCACTTCATAGACAGTAACTGTGAAATCAACTCCTCCTACAGTAATGGTAATGGTTTGATATATACTGAGGATGCACATATTGCAATTTCACTCCCATCGGATGACTTTGAGGTCAAAGGTCAGGTCGGATTTTTCCCTGAATCTTCTAAACACAGTAACTACTGAAAGAAATGGTATAGGGTTTTCAAATCGATACAGTAGTTGTATCTAATACACATGTTGGACAACTTACACCCTCACCTAAAGGCCCTGTCACACCTAGACGATTTAGGCAGCGTTTGCCAAACGTATTAAAAATTTAGAGAATACGCTGGCGTACGTGGAATCAGTTAGGGGTAAATTTTGTATAAGTGAAGAGCACGCTGAAGAACGCTGATGCATGCTGGTATACGGTGTTGTACACCGAGCTCCTCTAAAAAATTTTCTAACATATCCAGCATATGGCTGAAACGTCCCACATATGCAGAGCATAAGTTGTAGAGAAGTTATGCGTTTGTTCACACGTTACTTGTAAGCGACTCCTAAGTTAGTGAAATACGTTGAGATAAATGTATAGCTCACTTGAAGGAAGAGTATGTGAAGAGTGTTCAGGAGAAAAAAAGGGACTCAGACAGAGTCATGAGTTTGAAGCTAGAAGTCAAAGGTGTGATGTTGAATGTTGTCAGTGCGTATGCCCCACAAGTTGGATGTCAGGTAGAAGAGAAAGAGGAATTCTGGAATAAGTTGGATGAAGTGGTAGAGGATGTTCCCAGGAAGGAAAGAGAGTGGTGACTGGAGCGGACTTTAATGGACATGTAGGTGAAGGGAACAGAGGTAATGAGAAGGTCCTGGGTAGGTACGGTCTTAAGGAGAGAAATGTGGAAGGACAGATGGTTGTGGATTTTGCTAAAAGGATGGAAATGGCTGTGGTGAACACATACTTCAAGAAGATAGAGGAACATAGGGTGACTTACAAGAGTGGAGGGAGGTGCACACAGGTGGACTACATCTTATGCAGAAGGAGAAATCTGAAAGAGATAGGAGACTGCAAGGTGGTGGCAGGGGAGAAAGTAGCTAGACAGCATTGGATGGTAGTCTGTAGGATGACTTTGGAAAGCAACAAGAGGAAAACAGTGAAGACAGAGCCAAAGATTAAGTGGGGGAAGTTACAGAATGAAGAAGGTCACAGAATTCAGGAAGGAGTTGATACAGGCTCTGGGTGGTAGGGGAGAATTACCAGATGACTAGGAAAGTACAGCAAAAAGTATTGAAGGAAACATGTAGAAAGGTATGTGGTGTATCCAGTGGACAGAGGAAGGAAGACAAGGAGACTTGGTGGTGGAATGAGGAGGTACAGGAAGGTATTCAAAGGAAGAGGTTAGCAAAGAAAAAGTGGGATAGTCGGGGAGATGAAGAAAGTAGACAGGAGTATTTGGAATCTAGGCACATGGCAAAGAGAGAGGTGGCAAAGGAAAAGGCATATAGTGAGTTATATGAGAGGCTGGACACTAAGGAAGGAGAAAAGGAGTTGTATCAAGCTGGAAAGGATGTACAGCAGGTTATGCTGATTAAGGACATAAATGGTGATGTACTCACAAATGACAAGAGTGTGTTGAGAAGGTGTAAGGAGTACTTTGAAGGGTTGATGAATAAAGACAATGAGAGAGAGAGAGAGGGGGATGGATGAAGGATGGTGAACAAGGAAGTCCGAGGATTAGCAAAGCAGAAGTGAGGGCAGTGTTGAAGAAGATAAAGAATGGAAAGGCAGTTGGTCCAGATGACATACCTGTGGAGGTATGGAGATGTTTAGAAGAGATGGCAGTGGACTTCTTAACCAGATTGTTTTATACAATCTTGGAAAGTGAGAGAATTCCTGAGGAGTGGAGAAATGTTTTGGTACCAATTTTCAAGAACAAAGGTGATGCTCAGAGCTGTAGTAACTACAGAGGCATAAAGTTGATCAGCCACACTATGAAGATATGGGAAAGAGTTGTTGAAGCCTGGTTAAGAGGAGAGGTGACAATCAGTGAGCAGTTCCCCTGGAGCAGATAGGGTTAAGGGCCTTGCACAAGGGCACCACAGTGGGGTTAAGGAGGGTGGGGCAAACACTGCTTTGTTATCTGTCCCACCCAGATCTAATGCTGCTGGTCCAGGGATCGAACCCACGACCCTCCACTCACCAGTCCACATCCCTAACCATAAGTGGAGCTGCTCAGTGGCCACAGGTCAGTCTGTGGTTGTACTGGGCAGCTTCCAGATGTGAATGTTTAGCTTTATGAATGTGAACAGGGCATCCTTGAAAAAGAGAGGTTGCCTCTCATTGGAACTACCCTGTATAAATAAAAGGTTTAATAAAAATAAAAAGGTCAAAGATCAAGGTTCGCATTTCTTATGCCTTATTACTGTACAACAAGTAAGCTAGGGCCACCAAATCTGGCACACAGATTTACTTTGGGAACCTGACCTCTGACTATGGGTTTGGGGTCAAAAGGTCAGAGGTCAAGGTTAACATTCCTTATGCCTTTATTACTGTACGAGTAAAGCTGTGGCCACCAAACTTGGTACACAGGTTGACCCTGTGATCCTGAAGTGTGACTGTGGTTTTGGGATTGCAAGGTCAAAGGTCAACATCCGAATGCCTTATAAAGTATATCTCAACAACAAAGAAAGCTAGGGTCACCAAACCTGGTACACAGGTTCACTCTGAGACCATAACCTCTGACTACAGGTTTGAGGTCAAAAGGTCAAGGTTTGCACTCCATATGATCTCTTACTATAGAATGTGTAAAGCTCTCTAGAGTCACCATACTTGCTACACAGGTTCCCCTTGGCATCCTGACCTACAACTATGGATTGTATATGACTACTTTGTTGTATATTGGTGGATGATGGGTTTATCATAATTTGGTTCTGCCACAGTACTTACTTGAAAAGTTGAAAATTGCTCTCCGTCAGTAAGTATTGGGATCTTCAAAGGAAACAGAGGCGGGGCATATTGCACTCGTCTCAGACTTCTCTTGTCCTAAATTTTCATCTTTCCCCCCAGTTTTATAAGTTTGCTACTTTTCCCACTGTTTAAATTTGCCACATTCTCCCTTCGTGTGTTTACGACTTCTCCTTTGTAAATGTGCAACTTTTCTTGATCTTGTAACTTTGCCATGCCCCTCCCTTCTTTAATTTGAATTGAGTTTTATCGGTAGCCTTCCCTCTCCTCAAACATGAAACCATGAGTCAGTCATTGGTCTGCACATGATGCTCTGTCCAGTTGTGATGTTCCGCAGACCGTGTATGATGTTGTATAACGCGTGTTTGTCCTCAGGTCTGTAAATCCAGACTCATTAATTCATCATCGTGAAATATTGTGAGGTCATAATCACATGGAATGAGTTTGGCAGCCAGTGGAGACGTTATCGATCTCTGTCTCTGTTTATCCTTCACACATCATCTCCCCAGCCTTTAATTTTCTCCCTCTGATTCAGTTTAGACCGATTCACAGGCACAACGGAGAGAAAAAAGGAGAGGAGGAGGAGGACTGAATCAGAACTGATGCTGCTTCTATTAAAATAAAACACAAAACATTTCTGTCAGCCTAACAGAAGGTAACGACTGACTCAGATTAAAAAGTGTACAGGAACTGAGAGGACCGAGGTAATAATGATAATTGATTAGATTTATATCATGCTTTACATGTCAAGTGACATCTCAAAGCACTTACAGTGAGTCCATTATTCATTCACCCCAGACAGACATTGATAGTGGTAAGCTGCTACTGTAGCCACAGCTGCCCTGGAGCAGACAGATGGAAACATGGCTGCCAGTCCATGCCAACGGCCTCTCTGACCGTCCAACATGGCATGCCTCTGACCAACATAACATCTGTTATGTTGGACAGAGGCAAACTTTGGGAAGTTATCGTGAGTCAGCGTTTTTCTCTGCTTCCAAACAGGAAATATAGATGGTGGGCTTTTATTTTGAAGGAGCAGCACAGAGTAAACACAGAACAAAATTAACACATTAACAAGGTTTGTTGGGGCTAAAGTCAGAGTTGTTTAGTTCACCATGGTGACAGATGCTGTACTCATCACCATAGTAACTGATACTGTGGGCATCACCATGGTGACAGATGTTGTTGGCATCACTAAGTTTTGAAAGTTTAAAATATTTGATTTGAGAATTATGTAAAAGTTCTCCATAATGAAATGTTAAATGTTAAATATTATAATTTCCTTTCAGTTTAAGAGTGACAAAGGTTTTTTTTAATAAATTTGCAACTACTTTCCTAAATTTGCAGTTTTTTTTCTTGTAATTTTGAACTTTTTTCTCATAAATTTGCAACTTTTAACTACTGAAATTTGCTACTTTTTTCATAGATTTGCAACTTTTTCTAGTAAATTTGCAACTTTTTTCCCCGTAAATTTGTAAGTTTTTTTCTCCTAAATTTGCATAGTTTTCTCATAAATTTGCAACTTTTTCTAGTAGATTTGAAACTTTTTCCTCGTAAATGTGCAACTTTTTTCCTCATAAATTGATAACCTTTTCAAATAAATTTGCACCTTTTGTCCTTGTAAATTTCCATAATTTTTTTCCCCATAAACATTTTGCTTTTTACAATAAATATGCAGATTTTTTCCCTTGTAGATCTGCAACTTTTTTTCCTCATAATTTTGCAAATTTTCTTGCAAATGTATGTTTTTTTTTCTCCTTTTCATTTTATGGCCTGCTTCTCGCAAATATGTTTTTCCTTTTTTCTTTTCTCTCATAACTATTTGTCTGTTTGCAGGATTATGTGAAAAACCACTTGAGTGATTTCAGTCCCATCCTTTTTTAATGTTGGCGCCAAACCTGACTCTGTTTAACAGCCCTTATTAATTATTATTATTATTATTATTATTAATTTAATGGTGAGGCGAAGTTTGCAACAACTTGTCCATTTTTGTGTTTTTCTGTGACAGTGAAGAACAAGATCTTGTACCGGGCCGGGGCCTGCATCCAGATCCAGAAGACAGTCAGAATGTGGCTCTGCAAGAAGAAACACAAACCACGGTGGGTCCTTATTCTGCACCCCCCCCCCCCCCCCGATCTTTAACTGGACTCCCCTCCTCCTCATCGCCACCGTCAGCCTCTCTCTGAGCTCATCGGTGTCTCCTTGTTAATCACACACCTGTTATCAGGGAGACACCGCCGGCACCGCCAGTAGTCCGACATGAAGGAGACCTCCGATGGGAAGGAGGGAGGAAAAGAAAAAGATGTGTGAGGGAGGATTTCTGTCTGATATGGCAACCCGTTGAGAGGAGAAAAAAGCCACTTACAAGAAGAAAAAAAAAAAAAAAAAGGAATTTAAAATTAAAAAGCGTCCCCATTCGCCCTCTTGATTTTATGAGTAAAATGTCACAATTTTACATGAAAAAATTTTTTCAAAAAAAAGTTTTATTAAATTTGTCACTTTGGATTTTTCTGAATTTTGTGACTTTTTGTTATAATTTTTCCAACTTTTCTTCCTAAACATTTGTGTGTTTTATTATCTATTTACCATTTATTTTCCACTCTAAATTTTGCCTTTTTTTTTATTTTTTTTTATTTAATTTATTTTTTTGCTATAAATATCAAGTTTTTTGTCTTATGGATGATTTTTACTTTCTGACATTTGCAGATTTTTTTTATTTATTTATTTATTTATTTTTTAGATTTGCATTGTTTTTTAAAATCAGTTTCTATTTTTAATGTAATTTTTGGACCTTTTTTTCCTCATAAATTTGCCTGATTTTTTTCTTGCAAATTGTGACTTTTTCCTCATAAATTTTGGTCCTTTTGTCTAATTGATATATAAAATTTGCAAAATTTTTCTCATAAATTGGCAGCTTTTTTTCATAAATTTAAATTAGTTTTCTCATAAATTTGCAACATTTTTCTCATAAATTAGCAGCTTTTTTCTCATAATTTAGAACATTTTTCTCATAAATTTGCTATTTTTTCTTTCAAATTTGTGACTTTTTTCCTTCATAAATCTGTGAACTTTTCCCCTCATAATTTTAATTTTTTAATGTTACTTTGTCTCATACTTCTTAAAATAAAGTAGCAACTTTCCCCCTCAAATTTGCAACTTTTTTCCTTGTAAATTCCCAACTTTTTCTCATAAACTTGCAATTTTTTTTTGTAAAATTTACTCTTTTTCCTTATTTTTGACCATTTTTCCTAACAACTTTTTTTCTTGTAATTTAGCAACTTTTTTGCATAAATTTGCAATGGTGTCTTGTAAATTTCGTTTTTTTTTCTTTTTGAAAATTCAAAAATTTTCTATGTACATTTTTTTTTTTCAAAGAATCGACGGGTTGGTCAAAGTGCGGAGCCTAAAGAACAGAATGGACCGCTTTACCGAGGTGGCGGCCCAGCTGAAGGAGGGCAAACAAGAAATGACCCGGCAGACTCAGCAACTGGAGGCTGCCATCGACACCCTGATCGCCAAAATAAAGGTGGGTGTTAAAGGTCAGAAAATCACCAGAAGCGAATTGCAGATTTATACCAAAGACACAAATTTGTGAAATAAAAAGAAACAAATTTACTAAAAAAAGATATAAAATCTACATGAAAAAGTTGCTAATTCATTTTAAAATTTGTAAATTTATAGGTGAAAGACTGTGAATTTCCATGGCAAGAAGTCAAACTGTAATTATAATAATTACAAAAATAAAAAGTTTCAGATTTATAAGTAATGATGAGAAAAAGTTACAAATTTATATTAAAAAAGCTAAGGAAAAAAAGCAAATTTATGAGAAAAACTTTACAAATAGGCATTGCAAATTAAAAAAGAAAATGCCAAAAAAAAGTTGCAAAAAGACCATAAATTTATCACAAAATTACTGAATGTATAAGAAAAGAAAAATAATAATTTTACAGAAAACTGTCTGATATTTATATGGAAAACCTGACTCATCTATGAGTCGTAAATTTATCAGATTGGATTAAAGTAACAATGATATTATTATTTTTAAAAAGCCAATAATAACACCGTGTTTTGATTTTTTTTTTTTCAGAACACCATGATGAGCCGCATCGACATCGACCATGAGTACCGGGCGCTGGTGACCCGATCGGAGCAGCTGCTGACCGCCATGCAGAACAAGAAGAAGGAGGAGGAGGAGCGCGAGCGGCTGAAGCGCATCCAGGAGGAGATGGAGCGGGAGAAGAAGAGGAGGGAGGAGGAGGAGCAGCGGCAGCGTCAGGAGGAGGAGGAGCGCAAACTGTGAGTGGAAACCAAAAAAGGTTCACATCCGCATGCGCTGACACCCGGGGGTGGGGGGGTGGGGGGCGTGGTTGGTCACTGATTCAGAGGATGGAGGAAAGTTATTGATGTAACTATAGTTCTCTGAGTTCTGGATCACTGCCGCTAAGGGGATCTATATGGGTAAAGGTCTGAGGAATGTAGACACAGTGACAAACTTGATGGTATAGGGAATAAAATTAAAGAAAAGTGAGAGAGGAAAGCAACAATCAACAGAAAGATACAAAACCGAGAACAAAGATAAAACATCCAAAATGAAAGAAAAACAAACCCAGAAAACAGAAGACAAAACTGATAAAACCGAAGAAAACTGAAAAATTGAAAAACTGACAAAATCAACAGACAGAACCAGCAACTGACAAAATCAATCAAACCGAGATGAAGCAAAAACGTCCAGAACATCACAGAACTATCAGCAGACAAAACCAACAAATGACAATAGACAAAAATGACACAAAACCTTCACAACAACCAAGAAGACAGACAAAAGTGACCAAACACAAAAGCAATAGACAAACAACAGACAAGACCAACAAATGACAACAGACAAAAATGACACAAAACCTTCACAACAACCAAGAAGACAGACAAAAGTGACCAAACACAAAAGCAGTAAACAAACAGACAAGACCAACAAATGACAACAGACAAAAATGACACAAAACCTTCACAACATACAACCAAGAAGACAGACAAAAGTGACCAAATACAAAAGCAATAAACAAACAACAGACAAGACCAACAAATGACAACAGACAAAAATGACACAAAACTTTCACAACAACCAAGAAGACAGACAAAAGTGACCAACCACAAAAGCAACTAGAAAAGCACTCGGAGAGCGCAGACCTCCGCCAAGCGGCACAGTTCCCCCATAGAGGGTTTGTGTGTACGTTTTCAGATTCCCTGAGCATGAAAAGATATGACTAGCAATTGGATTCACAATGATTATTTGTTTATTTGACATGGACAGTGCAATAAACAGACAATTAATGAATGACAATCAATGTGATAGTGATAGAATTAGTGGTTCAGTAGTGTAAAACGGGGCTATAAGGGACGGCAGGTTAATAAGGGACACTTTTGTGAGAAATGTTTTAAATGTAATTCTGCTTTTTTTATTTTGAGCAGGACGCTGAGTTGTGTTGTTATTGTCAAATATCCATGAATCCTTCATCAAATCTAGGCGGAAGCAAAATTAAAAAAGCAGAATTACATTTAGAAAAGTGTCCCATATTACCCCGCCGTCCCTTATAGCCCCGTTTTACGGTTGTAAAAGCATTGCCTCCTTGGCGGAGGTAATAAACTGAAGTGTTGGTGTGTCCATGTCCTCCACTGACGGATGCAGATTGGTTAGACAGGTTGCCGTGGGTTTTATATTATATTGGGGTTGCGCTCCGCGGCAAAACAGAATTTAGAGTCTTCCCCGGCAGAGAGGTCGTTTTTACGCAGCGCCTATAGCTGTGCGGTGAATTTGTGGCAAATAATCGGGCGGCGGACAGGTGGCCATGTCAGGTTTTGCAGCGTGGCGCAAAAGCAGTCACGCTGGCGGGCCCAGGGCAGCAGTGTTTTCCGCGTGCTTTTGTGCCTAAAACGTTGAAGAACGCGGAGTTTGTGTTGGTCAGACACGACAACCAGCGCAATGTGCGCAGCGCCTATTGCTGGCACAGGCACGCTGGGGGTCCGAGGCCAGCAGTGTTTTCCGCATGCTTTTGTGGCTAAAACGTTGAAGAAGGCGGAGTTTGTGTTGGTCAGACACGACGCCCAGCGGCCTCCATTGCGCCTGCGCACATGTTGAAAATGGCCCTATGTCACAGTGTTGAAAAAAATGCTTTAAAAAAATTCCTGTATCCAGACGGTGAACCGGATCACCCCCAAAATGTAATCAGTTCTTCCTTGTACCATTTCCAACAACGCCTGAAAGTTTCATGCAAATCCGTCCAAGACTTTTTGAGTTATCTTGCTAACCAACAGACAAACAGACAAACAGACAGACAAACAGACAAACCCTGGCAAAAACATAACCTCCTCCTGGCCTTTTTGGCCTGGCGGAGGTAATAAACAAACAGACAAGACCAACAAATGACAACAGACAAAAATGACACAAAACCTTCACAACAAACAACTGAGAAGACAGACAAAAGTGACCAACCACAAAAGCAATAAACAAACAACAGACAAGACCAACAAATGACAACAGACAAAAATGACACAAAACCTTCACAACAAACAACTGAGAAGACAGACAAAAGTGACTAAACACAAAAGCAATAAACAACAGACAAGACCAACAAATGTCAATAGACAAAAACAACACCAACATGTAAAAATAAACAACAGAGGCAAGACAGACAGATGTGACAAAACACAGAATCAGAATCAGAATCAGGTTTATTGCCATTGTTCATGTAGTACACAAACTAGGAATTTGTCTCAGTACAGTGCTGCAACATTAAACATGATAAGATAAGAGAAATAAACTATACATGTAATAAAGTGTAGGATAAGATTAAGTGATACTGGTCAACAGTTAAAATATATATTAGCCAGCAGCAGATACTGTGGAGAACTATATAGTGCAGTCGGTAATGCAGGAAGAAAACAGTGATGATTAACATGAGTCTGGTTGAGCTGCTGTACATGGTGCACGAGAGTCACTTAGTGTTCAGCAGTCTAATGGCAGAGGGGAAGAAGCTATTCATGTGACGGGAGGTTTTAGTCTGGATGGACCGAAGTCTTCTACCAGAGGGGAGGGGGGCAAACAGTACGTGACCAGGGTGTGAGGGATCGGCTATGATCCGGCCAGCACGCCTCCGGGTCCTGGAGATGTACAGATCCTGGAGAGATGGGAGCTTGCAGCCGATCACCTTCTCAGCAGTGCGCACGACGCGCTGCAGCCTTAGTCTGTCCCTGGCAGTGGCTCCTGTGTACCACACGGTTATGGAGGTGGTGAGGATGGACTCGATGATGGCTGTGTAGAACTGCACTAACATCTTGGTGGGTAGCTTGAGCTTCCTCAGCTGCCGCAGGAAGAACATCCTCTGCTGGGCTTTTTTGATGAGTGAGCTGATGGTCAGCTCCCATTTGAGGTCCCTGGTGATGGTAGTGCCTAGGAAGCAGAAGGAATCAGCAGTGGTGATGGGAGAGCCTGAGAGGGTGAGGGGGGGCAGAGGGGTTGTGACTTTCCTGAAGTCTACAATCATCTCCACTGTCTTCAGAGCGTTCAGCTGCAGGTTGTTATTGTCGCACCAGGACGCCAGCTGGGCCACCTCTCTCCTGTAGGCGGACTCGTCGCCGTTGGAGATGAGCCCGATGAGGGTGGTGTCGTCCGCAAACTTGATCAACTTGACAGACTGGTGGCTGGAGGTGCAGGAGTTGGTGTAAAGGGAGAAGAGTAGGGGGGAAAGTACACAGCCCTGGGGTGATCCGGTGCTGATGCTAGTATAGTCTGAGACAGTCTTTCCCAGCCGCACATGCTGCCTCCGGTCCGTCAGGAAGTCGATGATCCACCTGCAGAGGGAGTCAGGCACGTTGAGCAGGGACAGCTTGTCCCGGAGCAGAGCGGGGCGGATGGTGTTGAATGCGGAGCTGAAGTCCACAAACAGGATCCTGGCGTAGGTTCCCGGGGAGTCCAGGTGCTGCAGGATGGAGTGGAGGGCCAGGTTGACTGCATCGTCTACAGACCTGTTGGCTCGGTAGGCAAACTGCAGCGGGTCCAGGAGAGGGGTGGTGATGGACTTGAGGTGGGACAGGACCAGGCGCTCAAAGGACTTCATGACTACAGAGGTGAGCGCTACAGGTCTGTAGTCATTAAGTCCAGTGATCCGTGGCTTCTTGGGGACAGGGATGATGGTGGAGGATTTGAGGCAGGACGGCACGTGGCATAACGTAAGGGAGGTGTTAAAAATGTCTGTGAATACAGGAGCCAGCTGTTTCGCACAGAGTCTCAGGGTGGAGGGAGACACGCCGTCTGGGCCGGGGGCCTTGTGCGGGTTCAGTCTGGAGAACTGTTTGAGCACATCCTGCTCACTGATGATAAGGGGAGGGGGGGAGGAGGGGGGGTGCCTTAAATGAAGTAGGGAATGTGGAGGCTGTGGAGCTGGAGGGAGGGGGGGAGTTGGACACAGATGACGAGGTGTCAAAACGGGCATAGTGTTGGGACAGTCTCTGACAAAGGGCTTTGTCATCCTGACCTTTAGGAGCCTTAGGTCGATAGTTGGTGATTTGCCTCAGTCCTCTCCACACGGAAGCCGAATCATTAGCAGTGAACTGCTGCTGGAGTCTCTCTGAGTATAGAGATTTAGCCCTCTTCAGCTCTCTGTTAAACCGGTATTTAACCTCCCTGTAGCAGTCCCTGTCTCCACTTTTCAGCGCTGCTTCCTTCTCCTTCCTGATCTGTCTGAGCTTAGCTGTGAACCAGGGTTTGTCATTAGAGTAACTCACCCTGGTGCGTGATGGAAGAATGTTCTCTTCACAAAAGTGGATATATGAGTTCACAGTGTCCGTGTACTCATCCAGATCATGCGTGGCTCCTTTAAGCATGCCCCAGTCAGATATTTCCATGCACGTTTCCAGCTTCTCCTCAGCATCACTGGTCCGTATCTTCGTAGTGCTCACAACAGGTTTAGTGAGCTTCAATCTCTGTCTGTATGTGGGAATGAGGTGAACCATCACGTGATCAGATAATCCCAGCGCAGCGCGAGGAACAGCGCGATATGCGTCTTTCACTGTGGTGTAACAGTGATCCAGTGTGTTTAATCCTCTGGTGGGGCATTTAATAAACTGTTTGTAGCGGGGGAGATCGTGGCTCAGATTGCACTGATTAAAGTCGCCAGCCACAATAATCAGCGAGTCTGGAAAACTGAACAGACAAATTTGACAAAACAGACAGAATCGACAAAAATAAGACACATACCCAACAACAAACTCGACAAAAACAGGATAGACAAAAATGACACAAAACGATAAAATAGACAAAATCAATCAGACCTGACAAATGACACAAAAATAGCAAAATAGCAATCGAAAAAAAGTGACAAGACAAAAATGAGAGAAAAAAAATACAAAACAAAGGGGACAAGACAGACAAATATGACAAAATGCACGACAGATACAAGACAAAATCGACAAACACTGACAAGACCCAACAAAGAAGAGATGAAAATGACTCAAAAATGACAAAACAGACAAAATAGACCAAAACGACAAATGACACAAACAAACAGCAGAAATGACACAAACCAACAAAACCAAGAAGACACATTTGACAGAAACGACAACAAGAATGGTAAAACAGACAATGGACAAATATGACAAAATGAACAAAACAACAACAGGAACAATCAACAAAACCCACCATACAAACAAAACCAACATTAGATGAGAGGTAAAACTCACAAAAAAATGACAACAATAAATAAACTAAAAAACAAAAAATCAACAGACAAATGACTGTAGACAAAAATGATGCAAAAACAGACAACAGGCAAAGAGACGAGACAAGACAAACGCGACAAAACATAAAACCAACAAAAAGACACAACCGACCGTCCCAAAAAAACCTAACAATAATCAACAGACAAAACTGACAAATGGCAATTGACAAAAATGAAGAAAAACTGACAAACGGACACAAAACTGATATGACTGACAAAATCAACAAGAGGGACAAACCTGCCGAAATGCAAAACTGACAAAATGATAACAGACAAAAGTGACAGTACAGAAAAATGACACAAAAATGACAAAAAACTGGCAAAACAGACACCAGATGTGATAAAACACAAACTGACAAAATCAACAAAAACAGGACAGACAAACCCAACAAAAGACACAATCAACAAAAACGGGACAAACAAACCTAACAATAGGAATGGTAATTGAACTGGGATGGGATGGGCTCCTGTTGGGAACCGGTTCTAAGTTTTTCGATCCCCTGGAATTGTACGTCGCTGATGTTACCAATTCCTTTTATCGATGCTGGGGGCTTAAACACTTCCGTGTTTTATTAAAAACGGCATACATCATGATGTCACATGCTGCCATGACACCGTCGCTACTGTGGGGTAATGGCGGAAGCATACACGAGCAGCATGGCGTATGGTAAGCGCAAGTCAGTCCCTCCAGGATTTTGTGATGTTGCAATTGAGTCAATTCACGCAAAATCAGCCAATGAGCACATCTATTGCACAACCTTGCAACTTTGTCCAATCACTGCAACTTTCTCGTAATTTTAGCCAATCCTTATCAACTTCCACAAATTTCACCGATCAAATTTGTCCCTGAGTAGCGCTCAAACATTCCATCTAACCAATCAAATGCGTTGCTGCACCGCTCTCACTTCCATGTTAACAGTGAGTATTAACTGAACACATCAGCAAAAACAGTGTGTGTGATTTAAAAAAAAAAACAAAAAAAAAACCACTCACCCATAAACATTCCCACACTGTCCCTTCCTCCGTTTCCCCTGACCTTCCGGTGAACATCTCACCACTTCTCCGTCCTGATCATGTGTATGAAGTGCTGGGTTTGTGTTGAAAAACATCCGCCTGCCTGAAAACCACCCCGATGCAGGAGTGCTTATAAGGAGAGATGCTGTAAAACCACAAACAAACGAGCAAATCTAACACTACAGCCAGTGTTTGAACATTTTATACATCTTTAGAGGTAAAATCATTACTACATCTTGTCAATGATCTTTAAAGCTTTGAATCTCTGGTCAGGACATGGACCATGGACTGTACATACAGTGGGGTAAAAAAGTATTTAGTCAGCCACCAATTGTGCAAGTTCTCCCACTTAAAAGATGAGAGAGGTCTCCAAGTTTCATCATAGGTATACCTCAGCTATAAGAGACAAAATAAGAAAAAAAAATCCAGAAAATCACATTGAAGGATTTTTAATGAATTAATTGGTGAATTCCTCGGTAAAATAAGTATTTGGTCAATAACAAAAGTTCATCTCAATACTTTGTCATATACCCTTTGTTGGCAATGACAGAGGTCAAACGTTTTCTGTAAGTTTTCACAAGGTTTTCACACACTGTTGCTGGTATTTTGGCCCATTCCTCCATGCAGATCTCCTCTAGAGCAGTGATGTTTTGGGGCTGTCGCTGGGCAACACAGACTTTCAACTCCCTCCAAAGATTTTCTATGGGGTTGAGATCTGGAAACTGGCTAGGCCACTCGAGGACCTTGAAATGCTTCTTACGAAGCCACTCCTTCATTGCCTGGGTGGTGTGTTTGGGATCATTGTCATGCTGAAAGACCCAGCCACGTTTCATCTTCAATGCCCTTGCTGATGGAAGGAGGTTTTCACTCAAAATCTCACGATACATGGCCCCATTCATTCTTTCCTTTACACGGATCAGTCGTCCTGGTCCCTTTGCAGAAAAACAGTCCCAAAGTATGATGTTTCCACGCCCATGCTTCACAGTAGGTATGGTGTTCTTTCTCCTCCAAACACGACAAGTTGAGTTTTTACCAAAAAGTTCTATTTTGGTTTCATCTGACCATATGACATTCTCCCAATCCTCTTCTGGATCATCCAAATGCTCTCTAGCAAACTTCAGACGGGCCTGGACATGTACTGGCTTAAGCAGGGGTACACATCTGGCACTGCAGGATTTGAGTCCCTGGCGGCGTAGTGTGTTTCTGATGTAGCCTTTGTTACTTTGGTCCCAGCTGTCTGCAGGTCATTCACTAGGTGCCCCCATGTGGTTCTGGGATTTTTGCTCACCGTTCTCGTGATAATTTTGACCCCGCGGGGTGAGATCTTGCGTGGAGCCCCAGATCGAGGGAGATTATCAGTGGTCTTGTATGTCTTCAATTTTCTAATAATTGCTCCCACAGTTGATTTCTTCACACCAAGCTGTTTACCTATTGCAGATTTAGTCTTCCCAGCCTGGTGCAGGTCTACAATTTTGTTTCTGGTGTCCTTTGACAGCTCTTTGGTCTTGGCCACAGTGGAGTTTGGAGTCTGACTGTTTGAGGTTGTGGACAGGTGTCTTTTATACTGATAACGAGTTCAAACAGGTGCCATTAATACAGGTAACGAGTGGAGGACAGAGGAGCCTCTTAAAGAAGAAGTTATAGGTCTGTGAGAGCCAGAAATCTTGCTTGTTTGTAGGTAACCAAATACTTATTTTACTGAGGAATTTGCCAATTAATTCATTAAAAATCCTTCAATGTGATTTTCTGGATTTTTTTTCCCTCATTTTGTCTCTTATAGTTGAGGTATACCTATGATGAAAATTGGAGACCTCTCTCATCTTTTAAGTGGGAGAACTTGCACAATTGGTGGCTGACTAAATACTTTTTTGCCCCACTGTATGTATTTACAGTGCATCCAGAAAGTATTCACAGCGCTTCACTTTTTCCACGTTATGTTACAGCCTTATTCCTTATAAGGATTAAATTCATTTTTTTCCTCAAAATTCTACACACAATACCACTTAATGACAACATGAAAACAGTTTTTTTTTAAATTTTTGCAAATTGATTAAAAATAAACTAAAAATCACATGTACATAAGTATTCACAGCTTTTGCTCAGTACTTTGTTGATGCACCTTTGGCAGCAATTATAGCCTCAAGTCTTTTTGAATATTATGCCACAAGCTTGGCACACCAATCTTTGGGCAGTTTCTCCCATTCCTCTTTGCAGCACCTATCAAGCTCCATCAGGTTGGATGGGAAGCGTCGGTGCACAGCCATTTTCAGGTCTCTCCAGAGATGTTCAATTGGATTCAAATCTGGGCTCTGGCTGGGCCACTCAAGGACATTCACAGAGTTGTCCTGAAGCCACTCCTTTGATATCTTGGCTGTGTGCTTAGGGTCGTCCTGCTGAAGGATGAACCGTCACCCCAGTCTGAGGTCAAGAGCGCTCTGGAGCAGGTTTTTATCCAGGATGTCTCTGTACATTGCTGCATTCATCTTTCCTTCTATCCTGACTAGTTTCCCAGTTCCTGCCGCTGAAAAACATCCCCACAGCATGATGCTGCCACCACCATTGGCATGGTTATGAGCGGTGTCTGGTTTCCTCCAAACATGACGCCTGGCATTCATGCCAAAGAGTTCAATCTTTGTCTCATCAGACCAGATAATTTTGTTTCTCATGGTCCAAGAGTCCTTCAGGTGCCTTTTGGCAAACTCCAGGCAGGCTGCCATGTGCTTTTTACTAAGGAGTGGCTTCCGTCTGGCCACTCTACCATACAGGGCTGATTGGTGGATTGCTGCAGAGATGGTTATCCTTCTGGAAGGTTCTCCTCTTTCCACAGAGGAACGTTTGAGCTCTGACAGAGTGACCATTGGGTTCTTGGTCACCTCCCTGACTAAGGCCCTTCTCCCCTGATCACTCAATTTAGATGGCCGGCCAGCTCTAGGAAGAGTCCTGGTGGTTCTGAACTTCTTCCATTTATAGATGATGGAGGCCACTGTGCTCAATGGGACCTTCAAAGCAGCAGAAATTTTTCTGTACCCTTCCCCAGATTTGTGCCTCGAGACAATCCTGTCTCGGAGGTCTACAGACACTTCCTTTGACTTCATGCTTGGTTTGTGCTCTGACATGCACTGTCAACTGTGGGACCTTATATAGACAGGTGTGCGTCTTTCCAAATCATGTCAGTCAACTGAATTTACCACAGGTGGACTCCAGTTAAGCTGTAGAAACATCTCAAGGATGATCAGTGGAAACAGGATGAACCTGAGCTCAATTTTGAGCTTCATGACAAAGGCTGTGAATACTTATGTACATGTGATTTCTTAGTTTTTTTATTTTTAATAAACTTGCAAAAATCTCAAAAAAAATTCACATTGTCATTATGGGGTATTGTGTGTAGAATTTTGAGGGAAAAAATTAATTTAATCCATTTTGGAATAAGGCTGTAACATAAAATGTGGAAAAAGTGAAGTGCTGTGAATACTTTCCGTATGCACTGTATTAAAAAAAAAAAAAAAAAAAGCAAAAATTATACCGAAGTACAGCATGTACACTACCGTTCAAAAGTTTGGGGTCACTTAGAAATTTCCTTATTTTTGAAAGAAAAGCACTTTTTTTCAATGAAGATAACTTTAAACTAATCAGAAATACACTCTATACATTGCCAATGTGGTAAATGACTATTCTAGCTGCAAATGTCTGGTTTTTGGTGCAATATCTACATAGGTGTATAGAGGCCCATTTCCAGCAACTATCACTCCAGTGTTCTAATGGTACAGTGTGTTTGGTCATTGCGTCAGAAGGCTAATGGATGATTAGAAAACCCTTGTGCAATGCTGTAATTGCTGCAAATGGAGGATTCTTTGACGAAAGCAAAGTTTGAAGGGAAAAATTATTATTTCAAATACAAATCATTATTTCTAACCTTGTCAATGTCTTGACTATATTTTCTATTCATTTTACAACTCATGGTGGTAAATAAGTGTGCCTTTTCATGGAAAACACAAAATAATTGTCTGGGTGACCCCAAACTTTTGAACGGTAGTGTATATATTTGTGATTGCTAAAATAACGTAAATGTGCAGTTGTTTCTAATCACTTCAGTATTCCATTTATACTGCTTTTATTGATGTTGCTTTTCAGCATTTAAACATAACAAATATTACAAGGAATAAATGCCCATTTTTCTCAGGTAAGAATGTTCACAGTCTGATATTTGATTTTATTATATCTTTTTAAGAGAAAAAGCATTGTTTAAAGTCAGAAAAATAAAACTCCTGCATTGATGCTGAAATCCTGTGAAGGCCTGCCCCCCCCCCCCCCCCCCCCCCACACGGAGATCAAAAAATCAAGAATTGATTAGGGAATCGATAAAGAATCAGATTGATAAGCAATATCGACAGTGCCATTGATATTGATAAAATATTATCAATTTCTATCCCTACCCAACAATAGACGAAATTGACAAAACCATGACAGACAAACCCAACAATAGACAGCAAAATCAACCATACCAACAACAGACAAAAAGGACACAAAACGGACAAAAACTGATCAAAATGACAAATGACACAAATGGCAGAAATGACAATACACAAAACCAACACAAAAATGACAGAAACCAGAGTAAACAAAAACAACATTCAGACACCTTTCTGACCCTAAACAGACCTTAAAACAAGCTGAACAGCTCAATTCTAGCCTTCTGTTTCACTGCGAGACTCTGCTGACTGACAGCTCAGGTTTTAAATCCATCACACGTCCACTCCTCAGATTTAATTTCCTGCTCAGATGGCGCCGTTCACGTCACCCCCCTCCCCACATTTCCCTCCGAGGACGACTGAACTGATGGAGCCTTTGTGTTCGTCACAACCCACCACCCGCTAATGTCGCACATTGTATGCCATCGCTCACTTTTACTGCCATCTTCGCTCCTCCTCATGGTCGTCATCGTCACCATCGTCAGTGTATGTGTATGTGTATGTGTGTGTGTGGGGGGGGATCCTGAAGGTCACCGGAGATCATCTTCTGATTTCATCACAGATGGGAGTCGGTGGACGATTCTGTTCATAGTAGCACAACCAGGAACACTTGTAGATCTGTGAGGGCTCTCTGCAGGACTGTGTTTGAAGGGCCCCCCATGTTTTTGTTATCGAAGAGAGTTAAATAAAGATTTAACCAACATCTGCATGAATGCTGCAAATTTACAACAACAGCAAAAAAAAACCCCTCACAAATCTATGAGTTAAAAAGCTGCAAATTTAAGAGCAAAAAACCCTCTCACATTAATAAGGGAAAAAAATCAAAAAATTACAAGGAAAATGTGCACATTTATGAGAAAAAAGCTACAAATTTTCAAGAAAAAAGTTGCAAATCCGAGGGGGGAAATAATATTTATGAGAAAAAAATTGCCAATTTACAAGAATAAAGTCAAAAATTAACAAGAAAAAAAACTTAAAATTATACATTTTTTTTAAATGAACAATAAAAAAAGTTGCAAATTAATGAGAAAAAATGGAAAAAAATCCCCAGGAAAATGTAGCAGATTTACAAGGAAAAAGTTGTAATTTTATGAAATAAAAATGTGCAAATTTATGACAAAAAAGCTACACATTAACAAGAAGAAAGTCAAAAATATGAGGGGGGAATTTATGGGGAAAAAATTGCAAATTAACAAGAAAAAAAATTGTAAAATTACAAAAAATTCACAAATTTATAAGAAAAAGCTGCAATTTTATGAGTGAAAAAGGTGCAAACTTCCATCCATCCATCCATCTTCTACCACTTTTCCGGAGGTCCAGGTTGCAGTGGCAGCAGTTCAAGCAGAGAAACCCAGACTTCCCTCTCCCCAGCCACCTGCTCCAGCTCTTCAGAGAGGATACCACGACATTCCCAGACCAGTTGGGAGACGTAGTCTCTCCAGTGTGTCCTGGGTCTGCCCCAGGGTCTCCTCCCGGTGGAACGTGCCTGAAACACCTGAAGTGGGAGGTATACAGGAGGCATCCTGATCAGATGCCCAAACCACCTCAACTGGCTCCTTTCAATGTGGAGGAGCAGCAGTTCTACTCTGAGCCTCTCACGGATGACTGAGCTCCTCACCCTATCTCTGAGGGTGAGTCCAGCAATCCTCATTTCAGCAAAGCTCATTTCAGCTGCTTGTATCCGTGATCTCATTCTTTCGGTCATTGCCCAAAGCTCGTGGCCTAGGTGAAGGTAGGAATGTAAATCGACAGCTTTGCCTTAGAACTCAGCTCCCTCTTCACCACAACAGACTGGTACAACGTCCGCATCACTGCAGATGCTGTTCCAATCCGTCTGTCAATCTCTCGCTCCATTCTCCCCTCACTCGTGAATAAGACCCCGGGATACTTAAACTCCTCCACTTGGGGCAGGAGCCTGTCCCCAACTCGGAGAGGACAATCCACCTTTTTCCGGCTGAGGACCATGGACTCAGACTTGGAGGTGCTGATTCTCATCCCAGCCGCTTCACACTCAGTAGCAAACCGTCCCAGTATGACCTGTAGGCCATTGCTTGTTGAAGCCAACAGGACATCATCTACAAACAGCAGAGATGAGATCCTGTGGTCACTGAGCATGACACCCTCCGTTCCCTGGCTACACCTAGAAATCCTGTCCATAAAAATTATGAACAGGATCAGTGACAAAGGGCAGCCCTGGCGGAGTCCAACTCTCCCTGGGAATGAGTCTGACCGAGTGTTGGCAATATGAACCAAACTCTCACAACGATCGTATAGAGACTGGATAGCTTGTAACAACAAGCCCGATACCCCATACTCCCGAAGCACCCCCACACACACACAGACACTCAAAAAACCACGAGGGACGCGGTGGAATGCCTTCTCCAAGTCCACAAAACACATGTAAACTAGTTGGGCAAACTCCCACAAACCCTTGAGGAATGTTGAGAGGGTAAAGAGCTTGTCCGATGTGCCACGGCCAGGACGAAAACCACATTGCTCCTCCTGAATCCGAGGTTCGGTGCAAATTTATGAAACAAAAAAATGAAAATTTGCAAGAAAGAATTTTATTTATTTGACTACGTAAAATGTTTGAGAAAAAATTCTCATTTTCAAACAAAAAGAAGTCACATATTAACAAGAAAAAAAAAATTGTGGAGCAATTTTTTGAAATTTTACAAGAAAATGTAACAAGGTAACGTGGAAAAAGGTGAGACAAGAAAAAACTACAAGAAATTACAAAAAATATTAGCAAATTTACAAGGAAAAAATGGAAATTAACAAGAAAAAAACTGCAAAATTACAAGAAAAAGTGACAAATTTACAAGAAAAAGATGCAATTTTGTGAGTGAAATGGGTGCAAATTTATGAGACACAAAATGAAAATTTGCAAGAATGAGCTTTTATTTAATTTGTGGAATCAAATCATCTTCTCTGATTGTTCCGCTTCATTTTTGTCTCTCCAGGAAAGTGGAGATGGAGCTGAAGAGGAAGCAGGAAGAAGAAGAGAGGAAGAGGAGGGAGGAGGAGGAGCGACGGATCCAGGTGGGTGTCTCTGTGTCGGGCTGAAAATCTTTCGTTGGTCTCAGGTTGAAAATAAAACAGCATCCAGTTTTCAGTCTTCTGCTGACCGTTGGCCTGTGAACGCAGCGTGACGGTGCGTTCGGACCAAACACGGAAACAGAATTTTTTTGTTGTATAAAGATGAAGACAACTTAGCGATGGTGATACAGACAGCAACCTGGAAAAGAGTGACAAGTGTCCCCCCCAGTATCTTCATAGCCATTCTACAGTCCCTCCAGGATTTCGCAGGATGTTTTCATGATTGTTGTGGCCCAAAAAGCCTGAATTTGTGGGAGCTTTTTTTTAAAAAGTTGCGATGTTTTGAGAGGTTTTTTGCACTAAAAGTTGTGGGAAGAATTCCAGATTTTTTTTTTTTTGTAACTTAGATTTTTATTCATTTTTCATCATATATAATGCATTCAGATCACATTCTACATTTAAAAAACAAAGGGGTTAGGGTAGGGAAAAAAAAAAAAACATAAAAAAAAAAAAAGGGGGGGGGCAAATGTTGGAGCATCAAGTTTTTAGTTTCCATCTCTTAATTCTTCTGGTTTTTTCAGTGTCTTTGGTTATTCTTTCAATTTCTGCCTCGTTGTTGCACTTTGTAGTGTGTCCATTTCCGCCATTTTTTCTCCCATATTCCTTCTTGCATTCTTCGTCGATATGTTAGTTTTTCCATCATACGTATGTCCTCAACAATGTCAGTCCATTGTTCTTGGTCAGGAAGAACTTCTGATCGCCATTTTTTTGTGATAGTTTTTTTACATGCAATCAACAAGATTTTAACTAGATATCTGTCCTCAGCCTGTATAACATTGTCTTTTTTAAGATCACATAAGTACATCAGGTTACAGTTCATTGGTATATTATATCCTAATATCCTCTGTATTGTCACATGCATAGATTTCCAAAATGATGATATTTTGTAGCATTTCCAAAACATATGTGAGTGGTCTGCATTTTGAGCCCCACATCCCCTCCAGCATAAAGATTGGGTATTTGTATATTTTCCTTGAATCTGTGGTGTAATGAAAAAGCGAATCAGGTTTTTCCATCCAAATTCCCTCCATGCCCTTGAATTTGTTGATGTGTGTTGTGTTTTCCATATTTCCTGCCAGCTTTCTTCTGTTATGTTTAAATTGAGCTCTTTCTCCCATTTCTCCTTTATATAGTTACTTGTATGATTGTTTGTCATAAGTTTCTGATATAGTTTTGAAATAATTCTTATTTTATTTCCTGCATATGAGCTTAAAATAAGTTGTATAATCTCGTTCACATCTGTTTGGAGGTTATGCCTAATCTTCTTCATATAGTAATCTCTCATCTGCAGATATCTGAAAAATTCCGATCTTTCTAATTTAAATTTTCTCCTGATATTTACAAAGCTCCCGAGATCTTTTTTTCCGATATTGCCCCATGCTGTGATTCCCTTGTTCACCAGATTTTTGTATCCCCTATCTTGTTTTGCCGGTTCAAACTGACTGTCAAATGCTACCCATTTCAATAGTTTTATGTCTTCCCTTATATTATATTTTTGTACTATTTTATACCACAGTTCTAAAGTAAATTTAGTGATTGGGTCTATTTGTTTGATTTGCTTATATGCATCTTTATCCCCTATTATGCTTTGTACTGGGAGTCCCTCAATTTCCTTTTCCATTTCTTTCCATTTTGCCTCATATCCCTCGTCGCACCAACATATGATATATCTTATTTGTGCTGAGTAGTAATATTCCTTTAGACTCGGTAGGCCCATGCCTCCTTTCTCTTTTGGTAATTGGAGGGTTTTATATTTCACTCTTGGTTTTTTACCTCCCCAAACAAATCTCGATATCATCCTGTCCCACTTTGAGAATTGGGCATCTGGAATCTCTGTTGGTATAGCCTGGAAGAGGTAAAGTAATCTAGGTTGTATGCTGATTTTGACTGTCTCAATTTTTGAATTCAGATCCATATTTAAGATTGACCATCTATCAATATCTTTTTTTATTTCTTGTTCCAACCTATCATAGTTTGCTTTATATATTTTGCTTAGGTCTTTAGGTATGTTCACTCCAAGGTATTTTATTTCTTTTTGCTTCCAGTTTAGTTTGATCTTATCAGTTATCTGGTTTAGAGGGTTATAGTGGAATGTCAGTATTTGTGTTTTTGTTATGTTTATCTTGTATCCTGATAATTTTCCAAAATTTTCTATCAAGTTCATCATTTCCATTATTGATTTATCTGGTTGTTCAAGGTAAACTATAATATCGTCTGCAAATAGCCCAATCTTGTGTTCCGCCCCCTTTATTGTTACACCTTTTAATTTCTTATTTTGTCATATCGCTTGAGCCAATGGTTCTATGAACAGAGCAAACAAGGTGGGCGATAAGCAGCATCCCTGCCTAGTTGATCTTTGTATATTTACTTTGTCTGTTAAGCTACCGTTTATCTTGATTCTTGCCACAGGTTCTTGATATAGCGTCCTTATGCATTGTACTGATTTTTCGTTAAATCCAAAGCGCTCCAGTACACTATATAGGAATTTCCAGTTAACCCTGTCAAATGCTTTTTCTGCGTCTAAACTCATTATTACTGCGCTTTTCTTTTCTTTATGTATTTGGTTAATTATATGTATTGTTCTCCTGATATTGTCATGTGTTTGGCGTCCCTCTATGAATCCAGTTTGATCATCTTCTATCAATTCCGTCAAGAATGTCTTTATTCGTTTACATATAATTGTTGTGTATATTTTATAATCTACATTTAATAAAGAGATTGGTCTATAGTTTCCGCATTGTTCTTTATCTTTCCCAGGTTTTAAAATAACTGAAATGATTGCTTCGTTCCATGATGGAGGTATTTTGTTGTTGTTCAGCGTCCAATTAAATAACTTTAGGAGTTGTGGCGTGAGTTCTTCTATAAACAGTTTATAAAACTCAGATGGGTATCCATCACTACCTGGTGATTTACCGTTTTTAAGTGACTTAATCACATCTCTGATCTCTTGTGTTGTTATTTCTGCTGTTAGTTTTTCATTTTGTTGATTTCCTGTTGATGGCAAGTCCAATGTGTCTAGAAATTTTTTGATATCTTTAGTATTTGTTTCTTCAGGTTGCGAGTATAGTTCTTGGTAGAAATTATGGAAAATTTCTTCGATGTTTTCTGGGTTAACTGTGGTTTTATTTGTGGTGGGGTCTTTAATCTTGTATACATTATTCATTGTTTGTTGTTTTCTTAACCGTTTTGCCAGCAGTTTTGTGGCTTTTGGCCCCGTTTCATAATATTTTTGCTTTAGATATCTATTTTTCCTTTCAATTTCATCCATTTGTGTTTCTTTTATCTTTGTTTTTTCTTCTTTAATTTCTTGATATATTTTTGGGTCATTTGTGCTTTGATGTTTACGTTCTAGTTCCCTCAGTCTCTCACATCTTTGTTCATACGCTTCCAGTTTAGTCTTATTTGCTTTTCCTGTTTCAACAATTAATTTACCCCTTAACACGGCTTTTAGTGCGTCCCATAGTATTGTTGGGTCCACTTCTTCATTGTCATTCTCTTGGATATATTCGTTTATGTTTATTTTTATTCTTTCTTTCATTTTCTCATCATTTAACAGTCCTACGTTAAGTTTCCATGTTGTTTGTCGTTTTCTATTGTTCAAATATATTTCCATGTATATAGGATTATGATCTGATATTTCTGCCCCTCCAATCCAACAATTTCTCACCCTGTGTCTGTCATCTTCATTCATAAGGAAGTAATCTATTCTAGAGTGTACTTTATGGACTGCTGAATAATGTGTATAGTCTTTTTCGAGTGGGTGCAGGTCCCTCCATATGTCTACCATACCCATTTCTGCCAGTGAGGTTCTTATGAACTTTGTTACATGTTTTTTTGTCTTCTTAACACTTGTTGTGTCAACTTCATGATCCATGACAGCATTTAAGTCTCCTCCACAAATTAGGACTCCTTCACTGTGTGTTGCTATGAGATCAAACAGTTGTTGAAAAAAACCCTTGTCACTTTCTGGTGGGGCATAGATGTTCACTAATGTAATCTGCATACCATCTATTCTTCCCTTTATTATTACATACCTGCCTTCTTTATCCTGGATTTCCTGTTCACTTTCAAATTGTATTTTGTTTGAGATTAGTATCATAACTCCCCTTTTTGCTCCTCCCTTAAATGAACTGTAGTAGGAGTTCTTATAGCCAAATCTCTTTAGTTTCACATGTTCTGTCTTGCTCAAATGTGTCTCTTGCATAAATATAATTTCAGCTTTTTCCTTCTTGAATTTTCTTATTATTCTTTCCCTTTTAACAAGTGAGTTCAGACCATTCACGTTTAATGTCATTATCTTAAGATTTTTATCCATATTCATGTTTTTCCATTTTTTTAACTTGTGCTCCTAGCCCCTTTAACAACAAAAATAACACATATTTATATAAAAACACATTAAAAAATCTCGACCTCCGTACTTTGGGCCTTTCTTCTGCCCACTGGTCCCTGTTGGTGGGTGGGGGGTTTGTCTTCACAGAGTGAAGGGCCCTCCCTAGACTTCTAATTACTATCAAAGTAATAGTCATAAGTCTAGAAATGTCCAACAAATATCACTTAAACCTCTCCTAGCCGTCTGTTTCTCTTTTACCTTGTCTTCTTGGCCTTCATTTCTTCTGTGCCTTTCTTAATCTTTGTTATGATCTAGGCTTTCAGTTGAAAGCCTTGTAGCTTGTCCTGGGCCCGCTGCGCCATGTCTCTCCCCCTTCTTCCGCTGTTCACTCGTCTCCACTCCGTCTGTCGTGGTGCGTTCAGGGCCGCCGCTGCTCCAGCCGTCTCCTTCGGCACGCTCACCTCAAGGCCCCGCTCCATCATATCCCGCGCTGCCTCTTCGGCCGTGTTGTAGGTTCTTGTGCCTTCCTCCCAATGAATCCTCATTTTCGTTAGCGGCGTTTGGAATCTAATTTTTTTCTCTTTCAGCGTTTTTTTAATATTGGCATATTTCTTCCGCTGCTGCACGATTTCTGTCGGGTAGTCATGGTCAAAAAATACCTGTTTGTCGCTGATTCGTATCTTTTTTTTCCATGCTTGCGTCAGGATTCTTTCCTTTATGTCATATTTCACAAAGTTTACCACAACTGACCTGGGTGGAGAGTTTGTTTTCGGGTTCTGTGCCGGTGCTCTGTGCGCCCGTTGAATCTGCAGATCCGTTTCTCCGGGTATTTCCAGTTCTTTTTTTAAGAACTGATCCATGAATTTTGTCATCGAGTTGCCTTCAATGCCCTCCGGAATTCCAAAGATGCGCATATTGCTTCGTCGGGATCTGCTCTCCAAGTCGTTTATTTTCTCCTGCATCCTCTGCGTTTGCGTCGTCAGGGTCTGTAGTTGTTCGTTTGCCTCGCTTTTCCAATCTTCTAGTTCCGAAATTCAGGTCTGCGCTTCTGTCATACACGCCCACTGGGAGCGCAGCTCCTCCATGTTTTCCGTTAATTTACGCTCCATTTCTCTTTGGAGGTCCATGATTTCCTCCTTAATTTCTTTTTTCAGTTCCTCCTTAAGAGCCGCTAAATCCTGTTGTAGCTGTCGCTTGAATTCTCTTAACTCTTCACCCAAACTGGCGATGCCAGCGTTCATGTTGTCGAGTCTGGTGTCTTCCATTTTCTCTGCTGTAGACACCTCGTTTTTTTGGGCTTTGCGTACAGCGGTTTTTCCTGCGTTGTTGGAGAGGAATTCTTCAATTTTACCCTGTTTTTGTCCTTGTGCCCGGTTCCTTCGTGTTTTCATCCCTTAGTTTATTGATTCGTTTATGTCGAGTTGGCCATTTACCGATGATTTTTAATCCGGCTAGGGAGAGCTCTTTGTTTAAGTGTTATGTCTCTCCGCCATCTTCCCGGAAGTCCCAGAATTCCAGATTTTAAAGCAGATGTTTTTTTCCATAGTTTACTGCAGTAATATTCTATATAACACCACCAGAAAAGCACAGGATTGTCAAAAAAATTTCCTATTAAACAGTGATTGGTAAATTAAATTGAAATTTCTGCCATACAGAAAATCTCTTTTGTGCAACAGCAAATAGACCATAACACAATATCCATTACAACAGCTAAATTGCATTGAATGCATGTTAAAGAGTAGAGATTTGGAAATTATTGGTAGTACCTTCATTTGAAAACCTCAGCGATTCCCAACCACTTGGTCCCAAGCACAGAGGAAAAAAATAATTTATTCTGTTGCTCTGTATTGTCTGTTGGAGTCTGTGTTTTTCTGAAAAAAAAAATTGCATACAATATTCCCTGTCTTTCCATGCCGAACTCCTGCCTGTCTGTCTGCTGTACGTCTTGACGCACACCTGTCTCATCAGATACTCATCTTTCCTTTACCGGGGGGGAAGGTGGGCGTTTGTCCGTGTCCAGACTGGAGATTCACAGCTTTAAAGCTCATTGACAAGATGTAGTAATAATTTTACCTCTAAAGACGTATAAAATGTTACAACACTGGCTGTAGTGTTGCATTTGCTCGTTTGTTAGTGGTTTTTCAGCGTCTCTCTTTACATGTGCTCCCGTGACGGGGTGGTTTTCAGGCAAGCGGACGTTTTTCAACACAAACCCGGCACTTCGTACACACAGTCAAGGCGGAGAAGTGGCGGGACGTCCACCAGAAGGCCAGGGAAGATGGAGGAAGGGACGGTGTGGCAAATCTCATGGGTGTGTTTTTTTTTTAAATCACACGCTCTGTTTTTTGCTGATGTGTTAATTACTGTAAACACGGAAGTGAATATGGTCCAGCAACGCATTTGATTGGTTAGACTGAGCATTTGAGCGCCACTCAGGGACAAATTTGATTGGCGAAATTGGCAGAAGTTGACGAGGATTGGCTAAAATTGCGGGAAAGTTGCAGTGATTGGACAAAATTGCAAGGTCGCGTAATAGTCACACTGATTGGCTGATTTCACGTGAGTTCACGCGAATGCAACATCACGAAATCCTGGAGGGACTGATTCTGTATCATGTTACGGAGCTGGATAAGATGACTTTGAACCACCAGAAGAAATTCAAAAAAATCTTATGAATTTGCAACTTTTTTCTCATAAATTTGTAACTTTTATCTTGTAAATCTGTAACATTTTTCCTCAAAAATTTACCGCTTACTTCCTGTAAATTTTCAGCGTTTTTTCTTGTAAATTTGCAGCTTTTCTTTCTCACAAATTTGCAACTTTTTTCCTCGTAGGCTGGCAGTTTTTAAAGAAGAAATTGCAGCTTTGTTCTTCATAACTTTTCATTATTTGTCTGTAAATTTGGGGGAAAATTCCTGTAAATTCTTTTCAACTTTTTTCTTTTTTACAACTTTTGTCTCATAAATTTGAAATTTTTCTTGTAAATTTGCAGCTTTTTTCTCACAAATTTGCAGTTTTTTTCCTTATAAATTTTCATGATTTTTCAGTGAATTTGTCAAAAAAAAAAAAAAAAAAAAAGAATTCCTGTAAAAATTCAACTCTTTGCCCCCCCCCCCAAAAAAAAAAAATCCTGTAAAATTTCAGCTTTCAACTTTTTTTTGCAACTTTTGTCTCATAAATTTGCAACTTTTTGTTGTAAATTTTGAGCTGTTTTCTTGCAAATTTGTAACATTTTCCTGCAAATTTTTTTTGCTTTTTTTCTTGTAAATTTGCAACTTTTTCTCAGAAATTTACCAGTTATTTCCTACAAATTTTCAGCTTTTTCTCTTGTAAATTAGTGGCTTTTTTTCTCACAAATTTGCTGCTTTTTTTCTCTCATAGATTTGCAGTTTTTTCAAAATTTTTTTTTGCAGCTTTCTTCCTCATAAATTTTCATTATTTTTCTGTAAATTTGAAAAAAAAAACAATCATGTAAAATTTCTGCTCTTTTCAACTTTTTTCTTTTTTTGCATTGTTTGACTCATAAATTTGTAACATTTTTCCTGTAAATTTTGAACTTTTTTCTAGTAAATGGTCCGCAACCCACAGGCTGGGGACATCTCGTAACTAGCTGCTAAAAGTAGCACAAGACAGCTAGCTTAGTTATACATGTCTCCTGTCCACCAGTGATGCTTTATTTCATTAAATTAACATTAGCTACCCAAGCTAGGAGCTAGACAGCTAATATTAGCAACAGTCACGAGTGTGGGTGGCGTTAATTGCAGCTCTTATGCATTTAAAAAGACATGCACTGAAACGAGCCATTCCAAGGTAGGCTGCCAAAGATGATTCACAATGAAGTTGCCGTGATTAAATAAACATAGTTTGACCAAAATGTCACAAACATTTCATTAAGACCTGTGGGAGCTGTAAACATTTGGTTATTATTTTATTATTTAGTGAATGCAAAGTTCTCAAGCTAAACAATTGTTTCCTGATCTGTGGTATGGAGGGCAGCTAGCCCTCCTTTCAGTCTGTGGAGCGGGCAGGCTTAAACGATGTGTTCCGTTGTTTGCTCCTCTCCACAAGCACACGGTGGGCTTGGGGTGCTTCCCCATTTGGCTAGCCAAGCAAGGGCCATGTCCAGTTCTGAATCTATTCAGGGTTAGCCACAGTCTTCTTGGGAGGTTGTCACCAAGGACCTGTTGGGTGGGGTCTGACACCAGATGTTTATGTGGGATATCCTCGGACTCCCACTTCTTCTTCCAGGCTGTCTGGGTGGTGAAGCTGGCGGGTGGAAGGTTCTTCCAAATTGGTCGTCTAGATGATAGACGGGCACTGGGAGGGTTGAAAATGTCTGCATAGCTTGGTAGATGGCGGGAGTCTATGACTTTTTGCAGCATCATTTGTGTGATTGCCACATGCTGGATGTGTGGGGGAGTTATGTTTGATAGGACAGGGAGCCAGGGGAGTGGTGTTGAGCGAATGGTCCCTGTTATGATTCGCATGGTTGTGTTAAGCTGGGTGTCCACATAATGTGTGTGGGATGACCTAGCTTAGTGTTCTGCTGCAGAGCATGCTAAGGCCAGCGCTGAGGTGCACAGAGTGGTGGCTGCTGCCCACCATTTTGAACCAGCGAGCTTGCAGAGCAAGTTGTTTCTAAACTTCACCTTTGCCACCATACCTTTCAGATGTTCTTTAAAGAATAGTGCCCTATCAAGGGTCACTCCTGGGTAGGCTGCACGGTGGCGCAGTGGGGCTGCACGGTGGCGCAGTGGTTAGCACTGCGGCAGCACAGTTTACCCTTGGCCGGGGGATTGTGGGGATCGTGGGATCGTGGGTTCGATCCCAGCCCCCGACCAACAGTGATCTGTGTGGAGTTTGCATGTTCTCCCCGTGTTGCGTGGGTTTACTCCGGGATTTCTCCGGTTTCCTCCCACATGCCAAAAACATGCATGTTAGGTTAATTGGCTGTTCTAAATTGTCCCTAGATATTTGTTTCCTATAGGCCCTCAGAATAGAGGGTTAGTATTAATGAAAGCGCTTTGAGTGGTCTTTGTGACTAGAAAAGCGCTATATAAGTGCAGGTTAGTTAGTTAGTTAGGCTGGATTGATGGCATGCTTCAACTTGACTCCTCTGAGTTGGATATTTAGCTCTGTAGCAGCTTTTGCATTGTTGAGGTGGAATATGCTGGACACTGTTTTGGTTGAACTTGGAATTAAGCGCCAGGTGCTGCAGTACTGGTCTAGCTTTGCAACATCTTCTGTGAGCACCTCTTCCAATGATTCAAAGTCTGGGGCTTGGGTTGCCAGGAAAATGTCATCTACTTGAATGAATTTGTGGAATTTTTTGGTGGGTAGGTCGTTAATGTAGAAGTTAAACAAGGTTTGGGGCGAGGACTAACCCTTGTGGGAGTCCATTTCCCTGCCTTCTCCATGCACTCTTATTTAGTTCAAGGTGAACTCGGAACCTCCTGTTGGTTAGCAGAGTTTCAATGATTGCTGTTGCCCAGGCAGGGAGTGCGTTTCAGCAGGAGGCCTTTATGCCATACAGTGTCATAGGCAGCTGTAAGGTCGAGGAACACTGTTCCTGTCTTCAGTCTACTCTCAAAACCATTTTCAATGAAAGTGGTCAGAGCCAAAGCTTGTTCTCTTGTGCTACAGCCTTTTCGGAAACTGGCCTGATCTACACAAAGGATCTCTTCTACTGCTGGGGATAGGCATTTTAACATAAGGCATTCCAAGATTTTAAAAGGAACGCAAAGTAGAGAGATTGGGCAGTAGCTTGCTGGCAATTTGTAATCTTTACCAGGTTTTGGTATGGCAAATTACTTTTGCCATCCGCCATTTCTGTGGGATTGTGTTGGTCTGCATAATCCTATTGTAGAATTTGGTCAGTCAGGTTAGAGCTCGGGAGCCCAGATATTTCATGAACTCTGGAGAGATGTCATCATATCCTGCCGCCTATCCACTTTTCAGATCCTGTAGGACTTTCTCCAGTTCAGCAGCCTTAAAGGGCTCTGTGTTTTCATCCTCTCTGGACTGTTTTCTGTACAACCTTAGTGCTGCTGATATTAATTTCCTGGTGTGCTTGTCCTGGGTTGCTTTTGAAATATTCAGTAGGTGGGATGCGACTTGGCTAGGTGTGACAGGTGGCCCGCTTTGAGTTGGTGGCTTCTGTGCAGTTCCAAGGCGGCGGATGAGGCTCCAGCATTTCCTGCTGGAGTGAGTGAAATTCAGGTCTTCTACGGTCTCCTCCCATTTCTTTCGCCGAGCTGTAGTTAGCAATTCCATGAGATGATCTGCCAACTCTCCCTGATATGCTTGGAGAAGAGCAGCACTTTGTCCATCCAAGCGTGGGACATAGAGAGGGTGGTGGCCTCATGGGATTGCTGTATAGGCAGCTTTGTAGATGGCTCTGCAAAAACGGTGGTATGCTTCATCTACAGTGATGGATTGGAGCAGAATGGTAACAGTACTTTGGTCCAAGGTTTCACTAAATTTCGTCCAGTTGGCTTTGCGGAAGTTCTAGCGCATCTTCCTTGGGCTGTTTATGATTGGGAGTTTTAGGCCAATATGTATGAGTGAAGGGCGATGTTGGCTGTGTGGAAATTCATCAAGTATGAGGCTCTGAATGGAATAGGGGATTCCGTTTGAGGAGCTGATTCAGCACAGGTCAGGGCAGTAGTCCTTGTTCCACCTGGCTGAGTGGAAGGTTCTTCTTTGTTTGGAGTCATGTACCAGAGCTAATCATTTCTGGATGCCCAATGTGTTGCTAGTGCTTCATCATCACTAGCCATGTTTACATGGACACAAGTAACCGGATTAAAAGCCTGACCGGAATAAAAATGCTTCATGTAAACACGGCAATCTGAATATTCTGACCCGATGACACTCATTCGGATCAAAATTTCCTTCCGATTGAGACGGGTGGGTTATGCCAATTGTTAATCCGATTGGTGCGCATATAAACACTTATTCCAAAGTTTGTGTACGTCAGCCACACGTCGATGTGACATATTTCCACCTTTGCAGCAGCTAGCGGAAGACATGGCAGGAGTAAAACAGAACTGGTCTGTATTGTCCTGCTGTCTCCCTTGCTCGTCATATGCAGAACTATGTACTGCTGGACTTGTAGTTTCATTACGGAGATCAGCAGAAGCAAAAGTACAGTCTGAATAACACAATAGAGGTCCATTTCAAAAAGGGAAAAACATGAAGCGGGGTTTGTTTACATCAGAAGTTCCTTCTTCATTTCCAGAATGTCGAATAATTGTGCGCATGTCAAAATGATTTAGTCCGTTCAAATGTGTGACACATGGAAACGCACGTCCTAATTGGATCAGCTTTTTCAGGATCCATGTAAGCAGTAAAGTTCTGATCTGAATTGTAATCAGATTGAAGAAATTTTGCACATGTAACCATAGCTACAGTCTGCTGCTGGGTATCTCCAGTCAGGGTGGTGGTTGTTAAAAGTCCCCCACATTGATGGCCGGGTGGCGTAGGGTGGGTAGGACCTGCTGATCCCAGTTAGAACTTGTAGGCTTATAAACATTAGTAATGTGGAAACTGCCAATAGTTATGGTTTAGGAGAAATTTGTTGATGTGAGATGGTTTGCCTTGGCTATATCAGAGCGTGCATAGGTGGCAAGTCCATGTTTGACATGGAATGTGTGGCAAAGAAGGTCAAAGCCCTTGATGGAGTAGCAACCAGCTTCTTCTGTGCCAATGTGGGTCTCCTGGAGGCAGATGACATCAATAGAATGCTGTGAAGCAAGGACTTCAGTGAGACAAAAGTGCAGTGAACGGGATATTTAAAACACTAAACAGATGACTATAAATGCAGTGAGGCTGTAACTTCCTCTTGCTGTGTTTTCTGATGAATATTTATGTAGTGACCATCAACTGGATGCTAGCTTTCAAGAGGCATTGTGGGATACTGTGAGCGCTCTGTAAAGAGTATTTTTATACCAGCTGTCCATCTGACCAGCACTACAACACACAAACAGCCGATACAGTAAAACAAAGAGAGACTGACTCATCCATCAGCAGCAGGAAGAGCAGAAAACACTCACACTGCTGGATGTAGTATGAGTTTTGATAAATACAAAGAATTATAATCAGGATGTCAGGAGTGGACAGAAGTGTGATTTCAGTGGTCAGTAGGATATAACCAGTCCCTGTAAGACTAGAAACGTTAACGAATTAGTGGCTAAACTTCTAGCTTTAAGGTGGCTAGCTGGCATTAGTGGCTAGCTGATGATAGAGGTTAGTTATTGATAGAGCTTAGCTGACATTAGCAGCTAGTTGACAATAGATGTTAGCTGACGATAGTGGTTAGCTGATGTTAGCAGCTGCTGAGGATAGAGGTTAGTTAACGATAGAGGTTAGTTGATGATGGCGGCAAGCTGACGTTAGCAGCTGGCTGAGGATAGTGGTTAGTTGACAATAGCGGCAAGCTGATGTTAGCGTCTGGCTGAGGATAGAGGTTAATTGGCGATAGTGGTTTGCTGACGGTAGCAGCAAGCTCACGATAGCGGCAAGCTCATGATAGTGGCAAGCTCACGATAGTGGCTAGCTGACGATAGAGGTTAGTTGACGATGGAGGTTAGCTGACGATAGCGGCAAGCTGACATTAGTGGCTGCTGAGGATAGCGGTTAGTAGGGCTGCAAATAATGATTATTTTGGTAGTCGACTAATCTAACGACTATTTTTTCGATTAGTCGACTAATCGCGATTATTTCTCTTATGTCCGTCACCTCAGCTTCCTGTTTCCTCACCTGTTTAAGCCTGCACACCTGTGAATATCATTTTGTTGTCAGTCTTGGCCTTAATATAATGTAGCCTATTAGAAAAAGTTGCCATAGCTAAATAAATATAATGACCCATCAAACATGAGTTGGAAACTTGAACTTCACAGCTTAATCAGAAGTGTTTGTAGTAGGGGTGTAACGGTATATGTATTCATATTCAGATTTTTCGATACGGTACCTTCGGTTTGATGCAGAGGGGTACCGAGGTTTCACATGGACCATGATAAGTGACGGACATGAAGTGTAACTGCCTCTTGCCGGACGTGTAAACAAACAGTTCAGCCCATGTAACGTCATGGCTTGCTGTACAGAGAAGCCAGAGCTTGAAGATGGACCAAGGCAAGTGAATAAGATGAAAACAGCATCAGATATGCTTTTTGCAGTATGTTGAACTTGTTAACTCATTTGAAATGGCACCACGTGAACGTGCAGCACAAAAAAAAAAAAAAAAGACTAACGCGGTACAAGCACAGCTTCCAGCAGCATTTGGACAGCCTTTCCAGGGCTTTTCAGATTGAGCCAAAGCAATAACAAATGCCACTGGTGTTTTTATAGCAGCGGATCTAAGGCCATATTCAGTTGTTGAGAACACTGGGTTTAAACACATGCTGAAGGTAACTGAGCCCCGGTATGAAATTCCTTGTTGTGCCCACTTCAGCCAGAAAATAATACCATCCTTTTAAGAAAAAGCTAAACCTGTTAATGCTGCACTTTAGGCCTGTGTTTTTCAAGGGTGCCCTTTTATGTTCAGGTTTCTGTGGGAAATTAATTATCAAATTTCACTTGTTAACTGTCCAAAAAAAAAAAAAGGAAATAATTTGCTGTTGTTGTGCATGGGTGCCTTCAGATCCTTTACACAACAATGACAAATTATTTGCATTTTTTTTTTTGACCAGTAAGTGAAATTTGATAATTAATTTCCCACAGAAACCTGAACATATCAGAGCACCCTGGTTAAAAACACTGCTTCAGACAATAAGGAACTTTAATTTCCTAAAGATGCAAGAATAATTCAGACTATTCAAACTTCTATTGTTGCACTTGTCTGCATCGTTCATTTGCTAAAAAGAGAATTTATATGTTTTATTGTGTGCATTTTATTTTTTCGAGAATTGACTGCTGGCAGTTTGCAGGGTTTTTTTTTGTCAGAGTTGTTCCAGCTTATACAAGAAGATAAGCAGTTTTATGTTTTGCATTTTGTTTCCTAACTGTACCAAAAATGAACCGAACCGTGGCCTTAAAACCAAGGTACGTACCAAACCGTGATTTTAGTGTACCGTTACACCCCTAGATTGTAGCAACACAATTAAATAACAAACATAAAAGTTTGGTCTTTTAACCCCCAAAATAAAGTGCAAAAACTCAAATAGCAGCCTCTGCTACTCTATAAATGGCTGTTATAACTCTTCATGTTCAAAACAATCTAGAGTAATATTCAACTCCATTAAAGTAAAAAAAGAAAATAACAAGCTAGTCCATCATGTTTGAAATCTTGCTGGGTCTAGGAGTTTAAAAGTTTAATTACGCTTCAGATGAAAATGAAAATAACTTCTTCCAGTCCAAAATAAGTTTACAAACACTTTAAATATCAGTACAGGAATGTGAGCCTTCACTACAAATACAATGAAATATTTAAACTGTTTTAGTTTATTTGTGATGATTATGTTTATCTTTTTTTATTAAATTACAAATCATGGTATTCTAATTTACTGAGATACATTAACCCCTTGCACTCCGGTCAATTTTCCTAAAAACGCCAAAAAATAATGTGCCCAAAGTAAATCGAAAGCTGTTCTTCAACCCTTTGCAGCATCTTCATGGGGTTGGTCTCATTTTAAAAGAAAACACTTTGAATTTTTTGGCAAAACAGTCATAATCTCTCTAAGTGCTCCGGCCACTGAGTTACAGTCATCTAAACATAGTGAACTTGAAGAAAATAAATTTGGCCTGGGTGTTTTTTTGGATACAAATGCTTGCAAATAACACACAGCTTCAGATCCGGGCTGGAAAATGCAACAGAAATGTAGAACCAAGTGTTATCCAGCTGAGGTCCAAATTTTGTAACAATACCACAAAAAATGAATATATTACACACCTTTTTCCTCAGGCTGTTCCCAGGCGTTTTGGAACTGTGCCAAATTGTGCCAAATGGCACAGTTTGGAAAAATGTCTAACTTTTGAATGATTCAATGTAGAAGCTTCATTTTGGGCTCTAATGAAAGGTCACACTCAGAGCTGTGTCTGTGTGTGTGGGGGGGGGGGTCCCCCCCCCCTCGCTACAGAGGATGGACATCGGTCATTGCTACATGACGGATTAGCCTCATGTGGGATGTGGGACAGCAGCTCAGTCACCGCGGCTTCCCCCCCCCCCCCCCGCTACAGAAGAATAGTCAGGAATAAAGAATTGATTGATTGATTGATTTTTATTTGAACATTGTTAAAGAAAGAAAAAAGAGAGTTCAAAACACAACAAAAAAACAAACCAAAAATAAAATGTTCAAAAGGAGTGGGAAGAAGCCAACGCTTATACAGTCCCACCCCTTCTCCACACCAAACAAATTACAGTATTACTCATAATCATCATTATCCCACAACCACATTCACCTTAATACACCCATAGTCAAATTATACAACAAAAATGACACAACAATGACAGTCCATATCCAACAATATTACAACAACAATAAACATACAATTCTGGCATGTTCAATGCAAACACAAACAACACCATCACCTTCACAATCACCATAACACACAACAACCTTCCCTCACTGAAGACACAATGTAACATCACTGCCCTTCATTCTCATACTGCTCAAAAATCATTTCTTTATATGTTGATTTAAATATGTGGATGTTTGGACATTGCCTGTGTTTCTTCCGCAACCCATTCCACAATTTTACCCCACACACAGACACACAAAAACTCTTCCATGTAGATCTTACTAAGTGAATTTTAAATTTTGTATTCCCCCGTAAATTATATTTCCCTTCTCTCTCCCTGAATAGATTCTGTATATTGTGTGGCAAGAGGTTTTTACTAACTTTAAACATTAATTGTGCTGTGTAATAATGAACCAGATCCCATAATTTCAATAACTTCGAATGTAAAAACAATAAATTAGTATGTTCGAGGTACCCGACTTTGTGTATAACACGGACTGCCCTTTTTTGTAATATTAACAATGAATTAAGTTTACTTTTATAACTGTTACCCCAAACTTCTATACAATAAGTCAAGTATGGAAGTACTAATGAACAATACAAAATATGAAGTGATTTATAATCTAGGACCTGCTTAATTTTATTTATAATTGCAATATTTTTTGCAACTTTATTTTGTATGTATCTGACATGTGGTTTCCAACTAATTTTATCATCCAGTACTACCCCCAAAAACTTGATCTCCTTAACTTTTTCAATAACTACATTATCTATATGAATGTGTATATCTTCTTTATTTTTACAATTACCAAATATCATTACCTTAGTTTTATCTATATTTAGTGATAGTTTATTACAATCCATCCATTTTTTTAGCTTATTTAATTCATTATTTATAGTATGGATTAGTTGATTATAATTATTTCCAGAATAAAATAAATTAGTATCATCAGCAAATAATATTATTTTTAATAATTTAGAAACTTGGAATATATCATTTATATATATGTTAAATAATTTGGGGCCCAATACTGACCCTTGGGGGACCCCACAGGCAATTCCCATACACCCAGACAGATATTCTCCCATTTTCACAAATTGTTACTATAGAATAATTTAGCTTATGACACCTTACCTCTTCACAGCAGTGTCCTGGCGAACTTCTCTTCCCCATTGTCAGACGAACGCGACGCTGGTCCGCTCGTGGTTCTGGTCTCGCGACCCGATCAAAACATAATTCCATTATTGTGGTTTTGTGCTTCCATGATTGCGGTTTTTGGCGAACGATTTTTCAAAACAAATAACAGTAGTAATTAAAAAAAGACTGGCGAAGGCGTGTGTGTCACTCAGCCTTCGTCGTCAGCCTCCGTCAGTCTATGACCATGGAAGAAATCATAACGTCTCATAACGTCTAATCCTTTTTTGATCCGCTGCAACAGTCAGTCTTCACCCAGCCTTAAAAAAAAAAAAAACAGCTTGCGAACTTCTCTGCTTCAATTGGCTCACTGCATTCACAGCCTTGGTAGGCGGGTCCTTCTGGCTAGGTTTCAGTCATTGGTTCTTCAAGGTTTCAGAAACCCAATTCAAGGCTCTTATTAGTCGAATGAGAGGTCAATCAGATGAACTAATCTGTTCGCGGCTGTGTCTGCAGCTTTTATTTTCAGTGTGCGCTTGGACGCCACTACATCACCATCACCACCTACATCGCCATCTACACCATGCGTCCTAGAGCGCACGATAGCGCCCTCGTGTGCTCTAGGACGCAGAGACTTGCCCGTCCGCGGTACAACGGAGCGCAAGAGGTTAATATTCAGAGTGAGGGCTGATATTACTGTGACAATAATAGAGAATACAAAAAAGAGTAAGCTGCTCCTGTAATTCCCTCATTTACTGCAGTTAACACATTACCAGTAGAACTGAAACATCTCAGCTGTCAGCAACCATCATCCAAGAGAGATTATTGTCCGACAGCAGGTAAACTATTTAAACAGCACACACTAATAGTGTGGTCAGTTTTCTAAAGCTGAGAGAGTTGTTCAACGGAAATAAGAAGCACTAACTTTACTCGCTAAAATTGGCTCACCTTACCGGCGAAGTGTTTAGAAGTGGTCGACTTTATTCTTTCATCACTGGGGTGGAGCACTGCGGAGTTCCGCTGACTGTTGGCCAGAGACGGGGCAACCCGGGGGCGGGGGGGATCGCTGTAGTGCAGCTGTGATATGACAACTCTGCTTTACAGTCTACATTTAACAAGTTTCATTTGTTTATTTTTGGTCAAATTCTCCCATACTTTGGAAACTTTTGGCCCTTTCTGTGATTTTCTTTCCATGTCACCATGATGCATTCCTCTTCTTCTTCGCTGGAACAGTTAAACTGAACATTTCTGCGGCATGCATGTAAACTTTAAAATTAAACGATTCGTCGACAAATTTTTGTGATCAGTGTTTCCTCCCACGCCAAAAACATGCAAGTTAGGTTAATTGGCATCAAACTGGGGATTCTAAATTGTCCTTAGATATGACTGTGAGAGTGAATGGTTGTCTGTCTCTCTGTGTTGGCCCTGCGATGGACTGGCGATCTGTCCAGGGTGTACCCTGCCTCTCGCCCAAAGACGCTGGGATAGGCTCCAGCCCCCCCGCGACCCGAAAAGGATTAAGCAGAAGAAGATGAATGAATGAATGAATGAATGTTATCGACAAAGTCGACTAATTGTTGCAGCCCTGGCGATTAATTGACGATATCAGCAAGCTGACATTAACGGCTGGCTGAGGATAGAGGTTAGTTGACAATAGCAGCTAGCTGATGGTAGCAACAAGTTTACAATAGCGGCAAGCTCATGATAGTGGCTAGCTGACTATAGTAGCAAGCTGTTGTTAGCAGCTGGCTGAGGATAGAGCAGGCCTATTCAATTAGCAACCAGCTGGCCACATGCGGCGCAGGACCAACCTCTGAGTGGCCTGCGGGCCCAGGCCACGCCAAGGAAATATAAATTTAAGAAAAACAATGAAGGAATGACGGTCCGCAAACGCACACACGAACAACGCGCTTGACTGTCATCCGTGCAGAGCTCAGAAGCACCCTGCCTGTGTGACAGTTCCAGTCAGAGGCAGAGCAAACTTTCCAGGCAGAGCATCTTTTCAACGTCACTGTCCAATTCAATTCAATTCAATTCAACTTTATTTATATAGCGCCATTTCACAACAACAGTCATCTCATAGCACTATCAACTGTAGGGGGGACCCCCACAGTTGCAGAAAGACCCCAGCAATCAGACGGATCCCCTGTGAGCAAGCACTTGGCGACGGTGGAGAGGAAAAACTCCCTTTTAACAGGAAGAAACCTCCAGCAGAACCAGGCTCAGGGAGGGGCAGTCATCTGCTGCGACTGGCTGGAGGGTGAGGGGATAGAGAAGAAGAAAAGAACAGACATGTAGAGAGCAAACAGCACGATGGGGACTCAATCTATGAGAGAGAACAAACAAATGTTAATGACCAGCAAAAAAAAAAATATTTCATAGAGAGTGAGGAAAGGAGTGAGGCCCAGTGCATTACTGGAGGTCCCCCGGCTGACTAAACCTATTAGCAGCATAACTAAGGGAGGGTTCAGAAACACATGATCCCTCCCTAATTGTAGGCTATATCAAAAAGGTAGGTTTTAGCCCTATTCTTAAAAACAGAGATCGAGTCTGACTCCCGAATCCAGATTGGCAGCTGATTCCACAGGAGAGGAGCTTGATAACTGAAGGCTCTGTCTCCCATTGTACTTTTGGAGATTCTAGGTATTACAAGTAATCCTGCATTTTGGGTGCGTAGTGCTCTGTTAGGATGATACGGTAGTATCAGATCTTTTAAATAAAAAGGAGCCTGATTGTTTAAAGCTTTGTAAGTAAGAAGAAGGATTTTAAACTTAATTCTAAACTCTATGGGAAGCCAATGAAGGGAGGCCAGAACCGGAGAGATATGATCTCTCTTTCTAGTACCTGTTAAAACTCTTGCTGCAGCATTTTGGATCAGCTGAAGACTTTTTAAAGATGTTTTAGGACAGCCTGATAATAAAGAATTACAATAATCTAATCTCGAGCTAACAAAAGCGTGGATCAGCTTCTCAGCATCACTCTGAGACAAGATGCTCCTAATCTTGGCAATATTACGCAAATGATAGACGGCAGTCTTAGAAACAAATTTAATGTGTGAATTGAAGGACAAATCCTGATCAAAAATAACTCCAAGGTTCCTCACAGAGCTATTAAGAGAAAGAGTAACTGCATCCAAGAGAAGCATGAGCTTATTAAAGTACTTTAAACGTGGAAAAAATCAGAAGAGGTATGTAAGCAATGGAGGCATTTATGGTGGTTTTAACCCACTGGCAACGGGAACGTGGTTAGACTTCATATGCAGGGAAAGAGGCAAGAGTGACTGAATCGCTGAGGATTTACTTCACCAGCCATTATAATAATTTATGTTCATTATTATGTATCTGACAAGTTAACATGACCGAAATTCACAAAGTCAATGACTTTAATCCGTTAGCAGCCTTCAGACAAACTAAACGTGCCAGCATTTGGATTTCAAAATAAGGGAGGTTTTTCTTGTTGTCTGGTTGGTGAGGAGAGTTCTAAAATAACTATAGATATATAGAAATATTATAACAGAAATAACTGCATCTTTTGTCATTTAAGTTAATTTATTTCATTAAATGTCATTTTATAAATATTTTTTTCTTTGAAATCAGAATTAAATTATTGTTCTATTCTGACTGCAAAATTATGGTCAAAAGTTTAAATTGTTATAAGGAAAAAGTAAAAAAAAAATACCACAGTTTATTTCAAATTTATTAAAAAAACATTAATTTTATTTTAAAATATAGACAAAAATTAGCCTGAAAATAATCCACAAATTTATAATAAAGTCTCAAATGTACACAAAAAGTCAATTTCACAAGAGGAAATTACAAATTTGAGGAACATGGTTTCAAATTTAAGAAAATTGTTATAAATTTTAGAGAAAAACCTCAAACCTTCAAGACTGAAATCATTATTCAAGTTTTTAAGTGGGTGATTTTGAGGCTGCGTGTCCACCAAAGGTGTTTTTTCAGCTGTGGGTGACTGTTTTCCATTCATTCTTTGTGTAGTCCAGCGTCTACAGCGCTGAGTGCCCTTGGCGCTGAAACGCTCTCGGCAGTGGCCACTTTTTGTCACGGTGCTCAGAGTTGAAAATAGTTCAACTTTACAGACTACAGCTGAGCTCATCAATGTCAGACCTTTCTAAGCAGCCAATCAGAATAAGGAAGGGTGGGACATAGGACGCCGATACAGTCTCTACTCAGACTCTTGTTTTCTGTGTCATCATATTTTACATCCAGAGCTGCTACCAATGCTAAAATATGTTTCTTCTCCATCGTTATTTAAAGACTGCTATTAAAGAAAGTCTGACCATAGGAGTGACAAGCTGTTGCTGCGATACAGGACACAGACTTTTCTTTTCCAGAGCGCAGCGCACAAGCGCTGAAAAAAAGATGTTCAGGGCGGTCAGGCGACAAAAAACGCATTTGGTGGACTCACTCTACTAGAAATTTTTGGTTGACTGGTATGTGTGTGTAATGGAATGTGTAGTTATAAAAAGAGGTTCCTACTCACACGTGGTGATTTAAAACAAAACAAATCATAATAGTGGATGTGCAATCTTTGTTAATGTTATCAATCTTTTCTGGAGGGGTTTGTGCACTGAAGTGTTTGACAGTTCATTTTTTATTCAGCTAAATGCACTTTGTGATGTGCCAAGGTCAGTTATGACCAGGATGTAGTATATTTTATTTCAAAAGGGAAACAAATGTTAATGCTACTAACAGTGCACATTGAGTTTGTATGCACTTTGAGACATGCCTGAGTAAGATATGACCGAAATGATAATGTACAGAATTTTATTTTTTTCCATTCTATTTATTTGTTGTTCAAGAGAAAAAATATTTCTACTACTTCAGTTCTGTTCAACCCCAGCACTGTTATTGTGTTTTTATGCATGTGCCTTTGTTGTGTGTGCCAAGTGCACATTTAAAACCAAGACAATGAATAAAAAGTGCATATTTTTCATCGTACTGATCTGTGTTGGTTTGAAATTTGTCATATTCAACGCTTGCTGAACATGTGCGGCGCAGTTACTTGTCTTGATTTCAAATTATGGCCCAACTGATTTTGTAATTGAATAGCCCTGGGATAGAGGTTGGTTGATGATAGAGGTTAGTTGACAATAGCGGTTAACTGATGGTAGCAAAAAGCTCATGATAGCAGCAAGCTCATAATAGAGGCTAGATGATGATAGCGGTTAGCTGACGATATCGACAAGCTTACATTAACGGCTGGCTGAGGATGGCGGTTAGTTGATGATAGAGGTTAGTTGATGGTAATGGCAAGCTGACATTAGTAGCTGGCTGAGGATAGAGGTTAGTGACGATAGCGGTTAACTGACAGTAGCAACAAGCTCACGATAGTGGCAAGCTCACAATAGAGGTTAGTTGACGATAGCAGATACCTGACGACAGCGGGAAGTTTACGTTAGCAGCTGGCTGAGGTTAGCGGTTAGTTGACGATAGCTTTATAGTGGCTAGTTGACGATAGCGGTTAGCTGACGGTTGCAACAAGCTCACAATAGTGGCAAGCTCACGATAGTGGTTAGCTAACATTAGTGGATAGCTGGCTTTAGCGGCTAGCTGACAATAGTGGCCAGCTAGCATTAGCTAGCCGCTCAAAATAACGTCTAAGAATGACGTATATGGTCAAATGTTGGTAGATGAACAAAGCTTCCAGTAAGGGTGAATAGAATTTGTAAGAAGTAGTGGTCCAGACCGACCGACCGATCAACAGTACAGCTAACACCTAGGCGGCCTGTTGGACATGTGACCTGTGCCGGCCAACTGACCACCAAGCCAAAGTAATGTTCATGGTTTTTTTTTTTTTTTTTTTTTTTTTTTTTTGAGTGAAAACAATTACTTTTTTTTTTTTTTTTTTTTTTTAGAGCGAAGTGAGTGAGTGGATTTTTTTTTTTTTTTTAATAATTTTGTGACCAGTAGATGCCTTTCAGATGGTTAAAACCTACAAAAACACAATTTTTCAGTCAATGACCCCTTTGAACTCTCTCTCTTTTTTTTTTTTAAATTAAGGCCTTAATTATCTGTAAAAATGGCAACTTGTCCTTTAATCTGCATTCCAAAGGTCTTAGAAACACCACGGATTAAATTCTCAAATTTGGTAAATTTGTTGTTACCATTTTTACATTTTCACATCAAATCAAATGAGTGGAATGAGCTTGTACAGTGGGGCAAAAAAGTATTTAGTCAGCCACCAATTGTGCAAGTTCTCCCACTTAAAAGATGAGAGAGGTCTCCAATTTTCATCATAGGTATACCTCAACTATGAGAGACAAAATGAGAAAAAAAAATCCAGAAAATCACATTGAAGGATTTTTAATGAATTAATTGGTAAATTCCTCAGTAAAATAAGTATTTGGTCACCTACAAACAAGCAAGATTTCTGGCTCTCACAGACCTGTAACTTCTTCTTTAAGAGGCTCCCCTGTCCTCCACTCATTACCTGTATTAATGGCACCTGTTTGAACTCTTTATCAGTATAAAAGACACCTGTCCACAACCTCAAACAGTCAGACTCCAAACTCCACTATGGCCAAGACCAAAGAGCTGTCAAACGACACCAGAAACAAAATTGTAGACCTGCACCAGGCTGGGAAGACTGAATCTGCAATAGGTAAGCAGCTTGGTGTGAAGAAATCAACTGTGGGAGCAATTATTAGAAAATGGAAGACATACAAGACCACTGATAATCTCCCTCAATCTGGGGCTCCACACAAGTTCTCACCCCGTGGGGTCAAAATGATCACAAGAACGGTGAGCAAAAATCCCAGAACCACACGGGGGAACCTAGTGAATGACCTGCAGAGAGCTGGGACCAAAGTAACAAAGGCTACCATCAGTAACACACTACACCGCCAGGGACTCAAATCCTGCAGTGCCAGACGTGTCCCCCTGCTTAAGCCAGTACATGCCCAGGCCTGTCTGAAGTTTGCTAGAGAGCATTTGGATGATCCAGAAGAGGATTGGGAGAATGTCATATGGTCAGATGAAACCAAAACAGAACTTTTTTGTAAAAACTCAACTTGTCGTGTTTGGAGGAGAAAGAACACCATACCTACTGTGAAGCATGGGGGTGGAAACATCATGCTTTGGGGCTGTTTTTCTGCAAAGGGACCAGGACGACTGATCCGTGTAAAGGAAAGAATGAATGGGGCCATGTATCGTGAGATTTTGAGTGAAAACCTCCTTCCATCAGCAAGGGCATTGAAGATGAAACGTGGCTGGGTCTTTCAGCATAATAATGATCCCAAACACACCGCCTGGGCAACGAAGCAGTGGCTTCGTAAGAAGCATTTCAAGGTCCTGGAGTGGCCTAGCCAGTCTCCAGATCTCAACCCCATAGAAAATCTTTGGAGGGAGTTGAAAGTCTGTGTTGCCCGGTGACAGCCCCAAAACATCACAGCTCTAGAGGAGATCTGCATGGAGGAATGGGCCAAAATACCAGCAACGGTGTGTGAAAACCTTGTGAAGACTTACAGAAAACGTTTGACCTCTGTCATTGCCAACAAAGGGTATATAACAAAGTATTGAGATGAACGTTTGTTATTGACCAAATACTTATTTTACCGAGGAATTTACCAATTAATTCATTAAAAATCCTTCAGTGTGATTTTCTGGATTTTTTTTTCCTCATTTTGTCTCTCATAGTTGAGGTATACCTATGATGAAAATTGGAGACCTCTCTCATCTTTTAAGTGGGAGAACTTGCACAATTGGTAGCTGACTAAATACTTTTTTGCCCCACTGTATGTCGGTGCTCCTGTGGTGGGTGTGGGGGTCCTGCAGCAGTTGTGTAGCATTTGTGCTTTATACCCAGAAACGGCTCTGTCAGGCCGTATTCCCATCAAACACTCGCAGTTAGGATCTGGCCAATAAAATGGCAGCACTTATGAGCAGTAAAAACAGACTTTAGTGCTGCTGGAGCGGTTCAGTAGCATCGCTGCTGTGGTTTCTACATCATTTAGCTCTGCAGTTACACAACTGAAATCCACCTGTGTATCAGTGCTGTATTGTCCTCTCTTTATCTCTGTCTCTAATGGCTGTCTGTGCCCATGTGTCTGTGTGCTAACATGACAGGGTCTTCAGTTTAAGATCACTGGTTGATTTAATGTTGAACTACAGGCACACATCTGATTTTATACTGGGACTCTCTTTTTAAATATGTTGTGGTCATTTGTTACTTTTTTAATAAGGGGGATGAGAGGATATTCAATTTAACATGAGGTTAAAACTTATAAATGTGTATCAAGTACAAATTTCCAAAAATATATTAGAAGATGCCAAATAAAAATTTTGAAAAATTGAAATGTAATTCAACAGAATAAGAATTTAACCAGCATCCAGATTAGCGTTGCAAATTTACAAGAAAAGAACTGAAAACTTAAAGAAAAAAGTTGCAAATCCAAGAGGAAAAAAGTTGCATATTAAAAAAAAAAGCTGCAAATTTACAAGAAAAAAGTTGTAAATTTACAGGAAAAATTGCAAATCTATGAAAAAAAGCTGCAATTTTTTTTGAGGAAAAAAGTTGCAAATTTTTGAGTAGAAAGCTGCAAATTTACAAGAAAAACAAAGTTGAAAATTTACAAGAAAAAAGCTGCAAATTTTTGAGGAAAAAAGTTGAACATTTTTGAGGAAAAAAGCTGCAAAGTTTTTTTTTTTTTTTTTAGAAAAAGCTGCAAATTTACAAGAAAAACTTTGCTAATTTCTAAGCAAACATACACAATTATGAGGAAAAAAGTAGCAAATTTACCCCAAAAAGTTGCAAATCTATGAGAAAAAAGTTTTTTTGAGAAAAATTTGCAAATTTTTGAGGAAAAAACTGCACATTTACAAGAAAATAATTGAAAATTTACAAGGAAAAAGCTGCAGATTTTGAGGGGAAAAAGCTGCAGTTTTTTGGGGGGGAAGCAGCATTTTTTTTTTTTTTTAAAGAAAAAGTTGCAAATTTATGAGAAAAAAGTTGCAACTTTTTTCTCATAAATGTATAACCTTTTTCACATAAATTTTTTCATAGATTTGTATTTTTTTTTCCGTAAACTTTCAAAACATTTTTCTCATAAATTTTCAGATTTATTTCTCATAAATTTGCAACTTTTTTTTTTTGCGTAAATTTGCAATGCTAATCTGTATGCTAGTTACATTTTTATTGTGTGTAATTGTAATTTTTGACTTTTTAAATAGATGTCTTTTATCATATTCTTGCTCTTTAATTCTTGCAAATTTGTACCTAATTTACATTTATACATGTGTACCTCATGCTAAATTGATGAAAAAAATAATACATCTCTTAACTATTCCCGCCCACTATAAGTGGCAGTGTGACTTTTACAACCCCCCCCCCCCCATGCTACCATGCCACAGGCACCGAGGAATCAGCACCTTTATGCTTTCATTTTGATTATTACTTTCCAGGGAATGTGAAGTGTTTTGGATAATTTATGTGTTGGGAGTCCACTCACAGATCCCAAAGGTTTTGATGAAAGTTTTTGCACCATTTCCTACCCAGTTTAAACACTCTTCTTCACAGTGACCCAGTTTGGTGCATGTGTCTTTAAATGCTAATGAGCTCCAGGTCGCCCTGCCTTCCCTCTTTCATCACTTCGTATATCTGTGGTTGAGGCTAATGTTAGCAAGCTAGCTCCAGTGGTTGGAACAGCCCGAGCTAACTAACGTAAATAGTTAGGCAGGAAGGAGACCTCTGGTGGACAGAACTGCAGCAGGATTGTTTTATTTTGTCCACAAAACATTTGCCTGAGAGTATTTTTAGGTTGAGTTGCTTTGTGGCTTATTTTAGTTGGAAAACCTTTGTTTAAAGATAATACTACTACTACTAGTAATAATAATAATAATGGATTAGAGTTATATGGCACGTTACATCTCAAAGCGCTTAGTGAGTCCATTATTCTAGTCCATAATCCTTCACATCCTTCACTTCCGCCCTCCCAAGAGAGCAGACGCTTTTTCCTTCTCTCTTGCTCTGACTTTTTTTCCTTCCCCCCCAACTACTGGATCCCAGCTTGCTGTTGTCTGCCTGCGTCTAACTGCGACCGTCGAAAGAAAGAAATTATGGAGTTAATAAGCTGGGCTTTGAACACAATTGACACTATTTTTTCAACAAGGAAAAGTGCTCCGGGGGAAGCTGTCTGCCCCGCAGGAACGGCTCCAGCGGGCTATTTACGTGACACAAGTAATTGGAAGACCTTGTGTCTCACTAATCTCTCTATCGAAGATATTGAAGATTTGTATGTCTTCGTGATAATGGTGATCGGGATCTTTCTGATTGGAACTGGGATTGTCCTGGTGTACCGCAAATTGCTGAAGATGGATACAACCTATCAAAATGCTGGCCAGGCGAGGTGCATCTGTCAAATTGAAAAATTGGAGAAGACCCTGATAGCGACAAATGGAGAACTGTCTCGGAAGGTGGATTACATCATGGTCTCGCTTAGGTCTTTCCACGATGGACTTAAAGCCCCGCAATGAAGGATTAAGTACTGAATCTACAGAAGAAATAAAAAGCCTTCTCTGTGATCAGTCCGATTTGGCTCAATTTCCCCATGAAAATTCCTCCTGGCTGTCTGCAGTCTGTGTTTTCAAAATCATCGAGCACAAGGCCTTGGACAGCCATCTGGACAGCCTGCCCAGATAATCGCAAGGACGATTGGCGGCAGCCAGACAAAACATCTCCTGCCAAGTGCCCTTGTTGTTCTCTTATTATCATCAACATTGCTTCAACAGGACTTCCGGTTATGGCTGCCACGTAGGACGGACGTGTCTCGCTCTGCTCTGCTCTGCTCCTGGAAAAAAAAATCGGCAAATAACTCTCTCATTTGGGACAGAACGTATCCCAGCATTTGGGCGAAGATATGTCGGCGAAGCCTAAGGCTGGAAAACCAGGAAAAGGAAAAAGCGAGCCGCCGAAACAGTCCAAATTAACGGACTTTCAGGTCTGTGACGCAGTAAACAAAACTCCATATATGGCGGAGGAGGCTGGCAACGCTGCGATTTCTGCGGGGAATGGCGTAGATGCTCTGATGGCTGCCATGAGTTCAATGAGAGCGGACTTTTCCTCTAGATTTGATGGGATTATGACAGCGTTGGAAGGAATAAGAAAGGAATTGGGTGACTGTGTAGAACGAACGGCGCAGATGGAGCTCCGTCTCGCTAGTGCTGAAGATGACGTCACCCGTCTTCAATTAAAGGTGCGCACTTTGGAAAAAAAAAATAAATCTCTGGAAGATAATATTTTGGATTTGGAATCTCGGTCGAGACAGAATAATTTGAGGCTGGTGGGTCTTCCAGAGGAATCAGAAGGTCGGGACGTATGTTCCTTTCTGGAAAAGTGGATTCCGGAGGTGCTGGGCAGCGAGGAGTTGCAATCAGCAGTGGTTCTGGAAAAAGCACATCGTATTGGCCCACGGAGAGATAAGGGACCGCCGAGGACCTTAATTATGAAGTTTCTTAGCAACAGAGACAGGATGAAGATCTTCAACGCTGCACGAGCTAAAAAAGGAGAGATTAAACACCAGGACCAGCAGGTGCGGTTCTACCCAGATTTGGCCACAGGAATCCAGCAATTGAGGAAGCAGTTTGATCCCGTACGTAAGGAGCTGCGCAACCTTGGGATTCGTCATGGTGTAATCTATCCTGCGAGACTGCTGACCACGTATGAGGGCAGAACCCACATCTTCAAGACCCCAGAGGAGGCGCAGGAGTTCATCAAGAAGATCAAAGAAGAAGAAGAGACTGGTGGGAGCTAAGCATGAACAAAATATAAGGTAGAATAATTAAGCATTTGCACAGGCATCTGACTGACTTGAAGTAAATAGTAAGTTTACAAAATATAGATTGTATTATATATTAAAAAACAAAACAAAAACAAAACAAACAAAAAAAAAAACTATGATGTACAAAGTTGTTAAAAATTTTGGAGTTAAGTTGGAAAACTACAGAGGAGAGTTAATGTTACGTCATTAAAAGCAGTAGAGTTAGGGTGATTGGGAGGATGAAGAAGGAGTGGCTTAGGCTGTTCCCCGTGGGTGTGGAACGGTCGATGGCTATATCGGGAGACAGAATTTTTCTTTTGATTTTGGGGGGTTTGCCACAAGTGTGGGAAGGGGAAATTTGTTTGTGTGTAGTTTGTAGGATGAATGTTCAACCACTCATGTTTTTGCTTCTCTGTATGAGCATGTTTACACTGCAAGGTAATCCCAAACTCTCTATTGATCATGGACCAAAGTGTTAATCTTAATTTAACTTCATGGAATTGCAGAGGTCTACAAAATTTAAAAAAACTTAAACAAGTTATGAATAAAATAAAGGACATGGGTTCAAGAATTGTGTTTTTACAAGAAACTCATCTGATAGAGGAGGATGTTAAAAGAATTAGGAGTAGATGGCAGGGAAGTGTATTCACCTCTTCATTTTCATCCCGAGCCAGGGGAGTTATGACTCTCATACATAAATCAGTTCCTTTTCAAGTGAAAAATGTAATTGGAGACAAATTTGGAAGATATGTAATCATTCAAGGTTCTTTGCTATTAGAAAATATAAATCTTGTGAACTTATATGGTCCCAATATAGATGATCAGAAGTTCTTTGCTAATTTATTTCTCATCTTATCATCACTTACAGGGCAACATATAATAGCAGGGGATTTTAATTGTACATTGAATCCAGGTGTGGATAGATCAACAGGACTGGATTGTACGCACATTGGATGTAGGATGACTATTAATCATTTTATGAAAGAATTGAGATTGTTAGATATATGGAGAGAAATGAAACCACAAGTTAAAGCCTATTCTTGTTATTCCAGTACCTACAAGACATTCTCACGTATTGATTATTTTTTGATTTCCACAGAATTAAGGTCCAAGATTCAAAACTGCTTTTATGATAACATCGTGATCTCTGATCATGCACCCTGTTGTCTAATATATGTAGATAAAAAATTGACAAAGGAATCAGGTAGATGGCAATTTCAGCATAAATGGCTTCAGGATGAGGAATTTGTCAAGTATATAGAAAAACAGATAGACGAGTTCTTTGACATCAATACTACACAAACATCAGCATGTGTAAAGTGGGAGGCTTTCAAAGCTTTTATTAGGGGACATATTATTAGTTATACAGGATCAAAATCTAAGAAGACTCGAGAGGAGAGAGCTAAATTGGAACATAAAATAAAAAGTCTTCAGGAAAAAGTGTATGCAGGAAGTGACCCAAGGTTGGAGAATGAATTACTGATTTTGACAGCTGAATACGACAAAAAATCAGCGAATAGAGCTGCCTCGAGTCTTCTAAGATTGAAACAATCTTTTTATGAACAAGGTGAAAAATCAGGAAAATTATTAGCATGGCAGATTAAACAATTGGAAATTAAAACACCAATTACCAGTATTATAAGTAATGGACAGGTAGTTATAGATCCTTTAGAAATTAATAGAGCCTTTAGAGATTACTATGAAAAATTATATGATACCAAAAATGAACCTGATTTAACAAAACTAAATGGGTTTTTGAACGAACTATCTATACCGTGTATACCAAATGAAAACAGGGAGATATTGGAGTCTAAAATTAGTCAAGAAGAAGTTGGGCTAGCCATTGATAATATGAAATCAGGAAAAAGTGCAGGACCAGATGGTCTTCCAGTTGACCTTTATAAAAAATTTAAGAATAAATTAATAAAACCTTTTTTGGAAATGGTTTTAGAAGCATTTCAAAATAATAATTTACCATCATACATAAATAATGCCTTAATTATACTGCTGCCAAAACCAGGTAAGCCCTCTAATAAATGTGAAAATATGAGACCAATAAGCCTATTAAACGCCGACCTTAAGATAATCTGTAAAATTTTAGCAAGACGAATACAAGAAATTTTACCAAATATTATTAATCGAGATCAGAATGGCTTTATAAAGGGTAGACAAGGCTTCCATAATGTAAGAAGACTATTTAATATTATTTATTTTAATAAAGAAGCACCGGATACAGCTCTCCTATCATTGGACGCCGAAAAGGCCTTTGATAGAGTTGAATGGCCCTTTCTTTTTGAAGTCCTACAAAGGTTTGGACTTGGAAATAATTTCATAAAATGGGTTCAAATAATATACAATAATGCTACAGCAGAAATCCTAACAAATAACAATATTTCAAAACCAATAAAAATCAATAGAGGATGTCAACAAGGCTGTCCACTTTCACCTTTACTGTTTACTATGGCAATTGAACCTTTAGCGATAGCGATACGTTTACATTCACAAATATATGGAATTAAAGTTGGACCAACAGAACATAAAATCTCCCTGTACGCCGATGATATAATTTTGTTTATGTCGAATCTAAAAAAATCAATTCCAACCTTGTTGAATTTAATAAAGAATTTTGGGGAAATATCAGGATATAAAATAAATAAAACTAAATCTTCAATATTAATGCTAAATGAGACCCAGAGAAATTACCCAGCCCCTGAGGCAAATCAATTCAATGTTGTAAATCAGTTTAAATATTTAGGAATCCAAATTATGCCTAAGCTAGAATCAGTCGCCAGCGTCAACTATGAAGCCTTAATGTCAGATATCAATGAGTTAACTCAGAGATGGATGTCACTACCAATGTCGATGATCGGGAGAATCAATATACTTAAAAGTAATATTTTACCTAAAATACTTTATTTATTTCAATACATTCCCTTATCACCACCTTTAGATCTATTCTCAAGAATAAAAAAAAAGTTAGTGGAATTTATATGGAACAACAGGAGGGCTAGATTACGTCTGTCTTTATTATATTTACCATTTGATCGTGGAGGTCTGAAATGTCCAAATTTTATGTTGTATTATTGGTCGGCACAACTGAGGTCTATGACATATTATTTTTCATCAAATGATCTCCCTCACTGGACTGAAATGGAATCATACAATTTACCTTTACCTCTTCCCATATTCATATACTCAGATTCGGCAAAAAAATTACAAAAACAAGTTAAAAATCCATTTGTAAAGCATATGATCAAAATATGGTGTGAAGCTAAAAACTATTTAAAAGAACCACAGTTATTGTCACAATTTAGTCCAATATGGGGTAATCAATATTTTAAACCAGGGAGAGCGGACGCTGTATTTAAAGTATGGAATTTAAAAGGGATACAAAAGATTCAGGATTTATATTTGCCATGTGCAGACAACATAATGTCTTTTGAAGAGCTGAGGATCAAATTTAATCTCAATAGAACACATTTTTTTAAATATCTTCAACTTAGAAACTTTATTCGATCAAATCAAAATAAAGCTCTCACTCGACCTATTTATTCATCCTTGGAAAAAATGATGATGAAAGATAGTAAAAGAAAGGGTATTATTTCAGAGTTTTATAACTCATTGACACTATCTTCAAGTGAAAATTCACTGAAAAGATTAAACTACTGGAAAGAAGATCTGCAAATTGAAATTTCGGAGGAACAATGGGAATTGGCTTGTACAGAAGCTCAAACCAAATCAATAAATGCACGCCTTAAATTGATACATTTCAAATGGTTAATGCGGATGTATGTTACACCGGAGGAGTTAAATAGATATAACAAAAATATACCAGATACATGCACAAAATGCATGGAAAGTAAAGGAATCCTATTTCATTGTTTATGGGAATGTAGATTAATAAGAATGTTTTGGGAAGAGGTGAGGGTAACAATTGAAAAAATAATCTCAAAACAAATCATACTGAATCCTAAACTGTTTTTGTTGGGTCTGTACCCAGAAAAGCATAATTTTAATAAAAGTGAAAGAACATTCATAGACCTCAGTTTGCTTAATGCCAAAAAATGTATTGCACTATTATGGAAAAAGACTCATAGACCAGATGTGACTCAGTGGTTAAGACAGATGTTAACAAACCTTCCATTAGAAAGAATAACATATATACTGAAATCAAAGGAAATTGTGTTTGAGAATATATGGAGACCTTTTATTGATTATGTAAAAAATTTAAACATAACTCTTGAAGAAGAAGGTGAATGATGTGTGTGGACCTTGTAAATTCCAAACTGGTGAACATAATATGTATACTTATGTATTGGATTGTCTAGACTAAACAGAGGAGCATTGTTGAAGACTTGATTTTGTTGGTGGTTGTTGGTGTTTTTAGTGCATTTTTTTTTTTTTTTTGTAGTACTTTAGCGTTAGTGTTTGATTGTTTGTATCATGTTTGTTAAAAAAAAAAAAAAGGTTCAATAAAGATATTGTGGAAAAAAACATTGCTTCAACAGCGCACACACATTGATCCATGAACTGAATAAAGATGCACACACTGCTCTCTTGTGTCTTGTGTCCTGTGAGTCCTGTCTTGCGTATGTGCATCGAGAGCTTTTTTTTTTTCCTTGTAATCATAATATTGATTGATTATGCAACCAGTATTCTGAATCAATGATTTTTTTGCTCCTTCCTATTGTTCCTCATATTATTCTTATTCTTATGCTACCTGTACCCTCTATCCTGTTGGCAGGCGCGTCCCCGATGCAGCCGTGTCACTGGAAATGCAGGTTCATTTTCTGTGTCAAGTCAAATTCTCTCGTATGTTATCAGTGATCTGTTAATGTACTTGGCAATAAATCTTTTCTGATTCTGATTCTGATTCATTCACTCCAGACAGACATTGATAGTGGTAAGCTACTGCTGTAGCCACAGCTGCCCTGGGGCAGACTAATGGAAACGTGGCTGCCAATCTGCACCAACGGCCTCTCCGACCACTACTGAACATTTATACACATTGATACCCAGTGTCATGGACACTGGAGGAAAGGTGGGTAGTGCACGGTGGCGCAGTGGTTAGCACTGCAGCAGCACAGTTTACCCTTGGATCGTGGGGATCATGGGATCGTGGGTTCGATCCCAGCCCCCGACCAACAGTGATCTGTGTGGAGTTTGCATGTTCTCCCCGTGTTGCGTGGGTTTACCCCGGGATTTCTCCGGTTTCCTCCCACATGCCAAAAACATGCAGGTTAGGTTAATTGGAGACTTTAAAATGGCCCTAGGTGTGAATGTGTGTGTGAATGGTTAAGGGATAGCGCCGTATCGTGGCTGCTTCATCCGTCCAGGTGGTGGATGACCCTCAATTTCCCCTCTGGGGATCAATAAAGTATACTAAATCTAAAAAAATCTAAATCTAAAGTGTCTTGCCCAGGGACACAAGGGCAGGATGGCTGGGGAGAACGGGATTCGAACCGCCAACCCCCTGGTTATTGGATGACCTCCTGGGCCTCCTGAGCCACTGCCGCGCAATAAAAGATGAAAATTCACTCTGAATCTTTAGTTGTTATATACATGCTAATTGTTAGCATCCCTGTAGCATTTTCTATTGCAATTAGCCTTAAGCTAACAAAGATTTCTATTGAGTTTATTTGCCTAATGAAATGTGATTTTTCTTGAATAACAAATTCAAGGGGATGAGTAAACTGACACATATTTTCTATGTCTGTAATTTTACAGTGAATCCGAAGTAAAGCTTTAGACTTTTTTTGGGAATCAGTTATCTATCTGCTGGGCTGTGCTAGCAGGCTAGCCCACGCCACACGCATCAGTGGGGCAGAATAGAAAAATTGGCATAAAAGTACCATTAAAGTAACGTCGGGGAAGAGGGGTGCATGGTTTCAGTGGTTGTTACCATAGAATGGGTGTCTTGGCTAACTGTGGCCGTAGCCGTATATAATATATAATATAATCTCTGAGAGAGATCCGTCGCTGCCAGAAATCCACGGAGCTGCTCATCCGTAAGCTGCCCGTCCAGCGCCTGGTGAGGGAGATTGCTCAGGACTTCAAGACCGTCCTGCGTTTCCTGAGCTTCGCCGTCATGGCTCTGCAGAAGACCAGCGAGGCCCACCTGGTGGTCTCTTCTTCGCTAAGGGGGTCACCATCATGCCCAAAGACTTCCAGCTGGCCCGCCGCATCCGCGGAGAGAGAGCTTAGACTTTCTGCTGCACATTCATCAACCAACCATAATGCTCTGCACTGTGTGTCTATATATATACATTTATAGTAATATGGATATACTGTATGTTTACTAGATGTTGTTTTTTCTTGCCTTCTGATTGTTGCTCTGAGTGTTGCTATCCCTGTGCTGTTGCAATCCTGGAATTTCCCCATTGTGGGACTAATAAAGGCTTATCTTATCTTATCTTAATATGATAGTTGCGATACTCTTTCATCTCACCTCTGCCTGGTCACGTGGTTCATGGAGCTCCAAATAGTTCCAAACAACAGCCTTTCTATAATGGTGTGTGAATGGCAGCTGTGACAGTCTGCGGTATTAACAGCATTTTTAGCCATATTAGGTGAATATTCAGAATACCTATCGGTAGGTACATTGTTCAGACTTATAATGAACAGATTTAAATGGATTAGGATATAAAGAGCCGCTTTAAAAAGACAGAGTATGTTTGGGAGGGAAGGAGAACTGCTGATTCACACTGTTGAAAGCTGCAGTGTACTGTAAATATCACTGCCTAGCTGTGCAACCTTACCTCATATTATGGCTTCAGTGGACTGATTACTGAATTATCATCTTTTAAATACAATGGGTTATTTTGTAAGATTAGGCAGAATTATCTGAATTGAAAATATGTAGTTAAAAAACTGCTGTCAGTCAGTTTAATGTGATAGCTGTTACTTGGGGTTGTGCACTTTACTCCTAAACCTTTCAAGTTAGGAAAGATTTTCTGTGTGTGAATGTAAATATAATACATTAGTGCCTCTCAGTAAATTTGAATATTGTGATTTTTTTTAATACAATTCAAAATAATAAACTTTCATATGTTCAGTGTTCATTACAGGCACAAGAAAATATTTCAGGCCTTTTTTGAATTCAACTTTGATTGTAGTTTTTGAAATTAAAATGTAAATCATGATATTCTATTTACTGAGATGTACTAATACATAAACATTACACAGTACTCTGAACACTAGTGACTAAGCAGGGTGGAAAATACTAAATAAAAGAAGAGGCCTTTGTAACACAATGTAGTCAAGGTGCAAGAGTTTGTTATATGAAAATATTCAATATAGTACAAATGCCATGAAATTGTATTTTTTAAAATAAAAATGAATAAAAATGCAAAGACATGATCTCATTTTCTCATTTTTCACTCTTAATGTCTGCCTGACAAATTACTGTCAGCCAATACCAGTCAGCAGCATGTTGGCACCATTGCCTCCTCTCCCAGGTGGTACTGGGGTTGCATGATTGAATTTAAATAGATAATAACAGCTCCAGTGATTCAAATAAAAGCAAGCCTTTTTTCTATTTTTTATTCATCCATATTGTAACATCATATAATTGTGGGAAATTAATATTTCCCTCCAATGTCAGAAGGGTTTGACTTCATAAATTGTATTTTGATGCCAAAAAACAAAGATCAGGTTCTCAGCATGATTTTCTGTGCAGCTTATGGATGTACAAATCAAGCTGAGAAAGTGATCCAGATGTTTGGGTTCCAGCAGACACAGAAAGAAGAAAAAAATGTCTGAGACAAGTTAGCAGAAACAGCATGAATTTAATGAAAGAGTACAACAACAGAAAACTTTATGCAGTACCTTTATTTCCACAAAACATTTCCATCTCCAAGCTCAAACATTTATAATGTCACATACATTGTGATTTTTTTTATGTTGAAGTAAAACAATGCTATTGAGGAAATTAAACTGAATTGATGTGCAGACCCATTTTAAGAGGGAGTAATTCACAAGAACTGAAACTGACAAACCCAGACCGAGGACTGATGATTCCACTGTTCCAACTGCCCCACAAACCCTTACTGTGATATCACTGCTCACAGTAGTGAAGACTCCACCAGCCCCGGTTGTCACTGCTCCGGTCTCCAACAACCCTCTATCAGCTGCAGAGAAAAAAACAAAACAAAAACGTCACTGTGCCGTTAATACTTGATGATTCCTGCCCAAATAGGAAGGTTTGTCTCACAAATCTGTGCCTTTTCTCTTTTAATTCTACTACTTTTATTTATTCCTCCTAAATTTTAATACTTTTCGCATAAATTTGCCACTTTTGAGAGTTTTTATATTGAAATAAAAAATTTTTTAAAATGTTTTAAAATAACTCATTACTTTTTTCTTATAAGTTTTATATTAAATGTGCAACTTTTTCATGCACATTTTTAGTTTTTTTGCATACATTAGAGAACTGTTTGGAAAACTTCAGATTTTTCTCTTAAATGTGTTCACATGAGGAAAAAAAGATCTACATGTAGCATCTCATACAATTCAAATTATATATACAGTACATAAAAAGTCAAAATTAACTGTTTGTTGGATTACAATATAGAAATTAGAAAAGAAAGAGGAAGAATATCTGGTTTCTATGTTCATAGTTCAGTTAGTTAGTTTTTTTAAATTAATTTCAGGTGAGCTATTTGATACAAGAGAATATTTTATATTTATAAATATGCCAGTTGTTTCCAGAATATTTTTGATTGGTTTTAGCATTCAATTCTTGATTTACTGTTAAAATAAACGCACATCATAAACATTACTTCTAATCCATGAAGTTGTGTAGATCTGAATTGTTTCCACTTTGTTTACACCTGCATTAAAAAATTAAACCAGTCTTCATCCTGAGGACCTTTCTTATCGTGTTTCTCACAACAGTTTGTTCAAATAAATATAGACTATTTAAGCAGAATCATAAAATATTAATAGTGCTAATTTATGGATGTTAAAAATAACATTGCTGTTATCAGGGTTGACACTGATGATGAGGACTTTAGAGGATGTAAAGAACTGTATTTGGTAATTTCCTACCTTGTTCCACATTTCCTCCTTATAGAAAGCAGGTTTGCTGGTAACCATGTTGGTCTCTCATGGTTTCATGTTTTCCTCTATAAAAAAGTAGAACGATTTCATTTTTGTAAGCAGTCTTTTAAATCCACCGCCATAGTCCTGTAGTTATGCTGCTAATGCTACTACAGTTGCTATGAACAAAATAATAAGTCACATTTGCTCTGTTACAGGTTTTAATGCCATCTCCCATCATGTAATGGTACTACCCATCTCTAATGTCTCTCAGAAACTGTACCTTCACCCAATAACTGTACAACAGATTTTTGAAATAAGAGCTGACCTGGCTAGTTAGTTGAGCTAGCACAGGCTAATAACAAGTAGCAAGTTTATGAGCTTTTACTGCACATAAATAAGAAAGAAAGCTGACAAAATAAAACAAGATCATAGACTACAGAATCTACATGTTAACTTAAGTGATAGACTGACCAAAACAATGGCCATTCATTAATTTACCCAGGATTATTCAGCAGACACTCTGTGAAATGAATGGTGGTCCATGGGGGAAAATTCATTGTTTGGAACTATTTGCTGCTCCATGACCCATGTGACTTCCGCATTCCACAGTTTCTATAGAAGTCTATTGGAGTGTCGCAACTATCATATTATATGGCTATGGCTGTGGCTAACTGATGCTCGCAGCTAACCCAAACCTGCTGGAGGAAAGTGAACTAAAATAAGGTCTAGAATGAGATGTATGTGTTATGTCTGTAACTGAGGGTGAATGACGAGACTTAAGGTGGAACTGAACAAGACTTTATTATAGACTCACTGGTTGTACAGAAGCGCTCCCGCTAGGCTGAGAGGTGGTCAAAGAGACTGCCCCTCTCCCGCACAGCCCTCTTATACCCTGAGTGGCAGCGGAACCAGAAGGTGAAGCCACCACCCGTGTCACACTCTAATATGTCCCATAAACAGCATGACACCCCCCCTTCAAAAAGGTCCAAAACACACAATACAATCAAGACCCTTCCCAATTTAGAACCCGAATCACACACTAAAAGTGAACAGAAATGTCAGGGCCTACCACATTCATACAAAACAACTAAGGCTAGGGGGAGACAGGCGGACTACCGTCCCACCCCCGCACGGCTAGATGGATTATTCTGCTGTCATTGCTAAAACACAGTCCATTAAACAGAAAATTGCTGTGTTTCTAAAATAAATTATCCAAAACAAACCCCTTACCAGAACAAACAAATATACAAACAGGTTATACCCCCATTAATAAATGCAATAAACAACTTAGTTACTATTTATACCAACACCATGCAATAAACACATCACCCCAAATATCAGTCTGCCCCAGTAGAGGAACAACCCCCCCGGAAAACCATCAGACTGTTCCCCTCCGGAGCACCTTCTTCTCTTCACGCCCAGGGATGGCCCGTGTCGCTGTCCAAACATCACCTTCTCCAGCTAGGTGCGCTGTAGCTCGTTGGCGTGCCACCATGAGCCATCAGACAGCTGAAGGTTGCCATCCTCCCGAACGGCCACCACCTGCAGCCGCCCCTGGTCCTCCTGTCGTTTGCGCTTTCTATGAACCCCTCTCGACTGGGCCTCCCCTCTGGGTTGGACCACATCAGTGACCCCTAGAGGAGCTCGACTCAGCTACCAGTGTCCCTGAGTGGCGTGTTGTTTTACCGTGCCAGCTCGCTTTCATTTCAGACGCTGGCGAAGACGTTGTGACCCCTTGCTTCTCAGTACCTCCCAGCCAAACTCCAGAAGCAGAATGGGCCAGCCACTCGGCTCCACCTGCCATCACGGGCGTCCCACTGCATCGCCCAGTTCCCTCAGCTAGGGCTACTGGGGCACTGACACCGGGACCCTCCCATGATGGCCCTGGGTGGGGTTGATTCTGCTCATCTTCCAGAATACTAGACCAAGGTTCGTCCCATACAGCATCGTCCACCACTCACGGAACCAGCCGGTCCCACAGGCCACAGCCGGACCACTCTTCTCCAACACTGCTGGTGATGGCGATTGAAAAGCCCTGTCCATAAAAAGGGTCACAGCCCATAATATTCTCGCTATCGGTGGTCACCATGAACTGCAGGTTGGACACCTCCACCGATTTGTACCTAGCCGTCAGTTCCACCAAACCCATAATGGCTAGGCTTTTTCCTCCATACCCACACAATGGCACTGAATGACCTCTCACTCGGTAGTATGGGAAGAAACTCCCACGGTAGGCTAATTCAACACGGACCTCACTGTGCCCATGTCAGTCAGCAGCGGCACCTCCACTCCGTCCAGCTTCACCATACAGTGTGTGCGGCCATCGGTGTTCGGAGAGACGGTGTGGATAACCGTAGGAATTGGAGCAGGGGTGTCTGCTTTGTGTCACCATTCCCCTCACTCGAACCTATTATAGGCCCTGGCAAAATTATGCAGAAGTCCGCACTTACCGCGGCATTTTTCTCTTGCCGGACACTCTCTTGCCTTATAGCAGTGCTTAGTGGACCCACAACCCAAACACCTGGGCGATCCCAGGGCGGACCTTATCTTCACAGCCGTAGCGCATTCCTCCTTCTCCTGTTCGCTATCATTGCTGTCCGGGTCCACAGCCTGCACCGTTGATTGTGATTCAGAGCGGTGCAGCATAGCTCTCTCATCGAGGTCACATGATAGTCTGTCCACTGCTTCACATTGCTGAGCTATCTCAATGGACTTGGATAACGTCAACTCTCCGAAGTATGTAAGGAGCTTCGACCTCATAGCCAGGCAAACAGTATGTTGTGCCAACTGGTCGCGGACCATCTCTTCCTCCCAATGCTCCAAACTGACAGTCTTTGGCCAGCTGGCGTAGGTCTGTTACAAACCGCTGCACCGACTCGCCAGTCCGATGGCAGCGCTGTCGAAACTGGATCCTCCAGAAGATGACGTTTGCTGGGGCACGAAAATGTCGTGCCATTAGCTCAACAACGTCCTCAAAGCTATCGCTAGCACCCAAGGTAGCAAGGATACGCTGTCCTTCCATACCTAAATTATGAACCAGTATTGCCCGAGCCCGTATCTTCTTCAGTTCACCAAGGTTCAGAGCCACCAAGTAATTTTGGTTTTGGAATGCGGCGAACCATCTCACCCAAGGGACTAGTGACTCCTGCATCCATGGTTTTTACCCTCGTCACCAAATGTTATGTCTGTAACTGAGGGTGACTGACGAGACTTAAGGTGGAACTGAACAAGACTTTATTATAGACTCATTGGTTATACAGAAGCGCTCCCTCTAGGCTGAGAGGTGGTCAAAGAGACCGCCCCTCTCCCTCTCTCTGTTATACCCCGGGTGGCGGTGGAACCGGAAGGTGAAGCCACCACCCGTGTCACACCATAATATGTCCCATAAACAACATCACAGTATGGTCAAGGGTTGGTGGATGACTGGGCTGTCATCACGAATGTTGATGAGGAAAGGTACTACAAATGCTAGCTAAGCTAGGCTAACTTGGGTAGCAACGTCATATTGGTGCCATTCAGGTCAAAATATAACAAAATAAGCACTGAAAAAGTGAACATTTCCTAACATGTCTCCTTTAATGGTGCTCATTATTATAAATGCAGAACTACATGAACAGATGCTAACAGCAGTAGTGACACTAGTGTTGGCCTCTCTCTGTGTCTCAGATGGAGATGGAGCTGCAGCTGCAGGTTGAGCGGGAGGAAGAGACGGCCCGCCAGGCCATCCTGGAGCAGGAGCGCCGGGACCGGGAGTTGGCCCTGCGGATTGCTCAGAGCGAGGCGGAGCTTATTCCAGAGGAGGTGGCCAACGACTCGGGCCTGCGCAGGTAAACCTCACCGGGAATTGGGCGGGTGGGTGGTTGGGGGAGGGAGTGTTGTTGGGGTCGACCGTCATCTCCACTCAGTCCTCAGTTTATTCATCTTGGTTTTTGTTTGTTTTTTTCCCCTCCCAGTAACGGCTTCTCCGTTCCATCATCCCCAGAGAGATCAGCGTAAGACCGTCGACTTTACCTGTTTGATTTAACTTGTTAAAGTTATCCTGATTAATTTAACCTGTTTAATTTAACCTTTTCAACCAGCTTAATTCATCCCGTTTAATTTAACCTGTTTAACTTATCCTGCTTGATTTATCTTGTTTAATTTAACCTGTTTAACTTGCTTAATGTAACCTTTTTATCCTGTTTAACTTGTTTAACTTATCCTACTTAATTTAACCTGTTCAACCTGCTTAATTTATCCTGATTAATTTAACCTGTTTAACTTATCCTGATTAATTTAACCTGTTCAACCTGCTTAATTTATCCTGCTTAATTTAACCTGTTTAACTTATCCTGATTAATTTAACCTGTTCAACCTGCTTAATTTATCCTGATTAATTTAACCTGTTAAACTTATCCTGATTAATTTAACCCATTTAACCTTCTTAATTTATCCTGATTAATTTAACATTTATTATCTTTAACCTGTTCAATTTGTCCTGCTTAATTTAACCTCTTCACCCTGCTTAATTCATTCTGTTTAATTTAACCTGCTTAGTTTCCATCCATCCATCCATTTTCTACCGCTTTTTCGGAGGCCTGGGTCACGGAGGCAGCAGCTCAAGCTGAGAAACCCAGACTTACGTCTCCTCAGCCACCTGCTCCAGCTCTTCAGAGAGGATACCGAGACGTTCCCAGGCCAGCTGGGAGACGTAGTCTCTCCATTGTGTCCTGGGTCTGCCGCGGGATCTACTCCCAGTGGGACGTGTTCGAAACACCTTAAGTGGGAGGCATCCAGGAGGCATCCTGATCAGATGCCCAAACCACCTCAGTTGGCTCTTTTCAATGTGGAGGAGCAGTGATTCTACTCTGAGCCTCTCCCGGATGACTGAGAGATCCTCACCGTATCTTTGAGTGTGAGTCCAGCAATCCTATGGAGAAAGCTTATTTCAGCCACTTGTATCCGCGATCTCATTCTTTCGGTCATTACCCAAAGCTTATGACCATAGGTGAGAGTAGGAATGTAGACTGACCAGTAAATCGACAACTTTGCTTTAGAGCTCAGCTCCCTCTTCACCACAACAGACCAGTACAACATCCACATCACTGTAGAGGCTGCTTTGATCTGTCTGTCAGTTTCTCGCTGCATTCGCCCCTCACTCGTGAAGATACTTAAACTCCTCCACTTGGGGCAGGAGCTTGTCCCCAACTTGGAGAGGACAATCCACCTTTTTCCGGCTGAGGACCATAGACTCGGACTTGGAGGTACTGATTCTCATCCCAGCTGCTTCACACTCAGTAGCAAACCATCCTAGCAAGGCCTATAGGTTATTGGTCGATGAAGCCAGCAGGACAACATCATCTGCAAACAGCAGAGACGAGATCCTGTGTTACACAGAGCATGACACCCTCCAATCCTAGGCTGTGCCTAGAAATCCTGTCCATAAAAATTATTAACAGGATCGGTGACAAAGGGCAGCCCTGGCAGAGTCCAACTCTCACTGGAAACGAGTTTGGCTGGGTGTTGGCAATATGAACCAAACTCTTGCAACGGTCGTATAGGGACTGGATAGCTCGTAACAAGAAGAAGTGTGATCCCCCTGAAGTTGGAACACACCCTCGGGTTCCCCTTTATAAAAAGAGGAACCACCATCCCGGTTTGCCACGCCAAAGGCACTGTCCCCAACCTTCACACAATATTGCAGAGGCGTGTCAACCATGACAGCTCTACAACATCCAGGGCCTTGAGGTACTCGGGGCGAATCTCGTCCACCCCCAGGGCCCAGCCACCAGAGTTTTTTTTAACCACTTTGGCGACCTCAGTCCCTGTGATGGGTGTGTTGTCCCCCTCGTCCTCAAGCCCTGCTTCCTCTGTGGAAGGCGTGCCAATGAGATTGAGGAGATCCTCGAAGTATTCCTTCCACTGCCCAACAATATCCCCAGTCAAAGTAAGCAGTGTCTCATCCACACCATACACAGTATGGACAGGAAGCTACTTCCTCCTCCTGAGTCGCTGGACAGTTTGCCAGAATCTCTTCGAGGTTGACTGAAAGTCTTGTTCCATGGCCTCAATGAACTTCTCCCACACCCGAGTTTTTGCTTCAGCAGCCACCTGAGCTACACTCCACTTGGCCTGCCAGTACACCTCAGCTGCTTTAGGAGTCCAACAAGCCACCCAAGCTTGATAGGACTCCTCCTTTAGCTTGATGGCTCCCCTCACCGCTGGTGCCCACCAGTTGATTTGGGGGTTGCCATCACAAGATGCAACGACAACCTCCGCAGCTCTGGGCAGCTGCTTCAACAGTGGAGGTGGAGAACATGGCCCATTCAGACTCCGTCGAAATGTGGTCGAAGTTCTTCCGGAGGTGGGAGTTCAAGACCTCGCAGACAGGTGCCTCAGCCAGACGTTCCCAGCACACCCTCACTATATGTTTAAGTCTACCATGTCTCAGTGGCCTCTGCCCCTGCCATCGGATCCAACTCACCACCAGGTGGTGATCAGGTGACAGCTCTGCGCCTCTCTTTACCCAAGGGTCCGAGACGTGGTCGCAGGTCTGATGACACAATAACAAAATCGATCATCAACCTGTGACCTAGGATGTCCTGGTGCCAAGTGCACATATGGACAACTTTGTTTGAACATAGTGTTTGTCATGGACAAACTGTGGTTGGCACAGAAGTCCAATAACTGAACACCACTCGGGTTCAGATCGGGCAGGTCGTTCCTCTGAATCACACCCCTCCAGGTTTCACTGTTGTTGCCCACGTGTGCATTGAAGTCCCTCAGTAGGACAATGGAGTCTCCAAGAGGAGCACTCCCCAGCACATCAATCAGAGACTCCAAAAACGGTGGGTACTCTGATCCATCATTTGGTGCATAGGCACAAATGATGGTCAGTACCCGTTTCCCAACCCGAAGGCGCAAGGAAACAACCCTTTTGTTCACTGGGGAGAACTCCAGTGTTGAGGCAGCAAGGCGGGGGGATACAAGAATACCCACCCCTGCCCGTCGCCTCTCACCCGGAGCAACTCTAGAGTAGGCCAAGTTCCAGCCCCTCTGCAGGAAACTGGTTCCAGAACTGGAGCTGTGCGATGAAGTGAGCCCAACTATATCTAGCCAGTATCTCTCAACCTCATGCACCAGCTCCAGCATCTTCCCCACCGAGAGGTGACATTCCACATCCCAAAAGCCAGTCTCGAAAGCCAGGGATCAGACTGCGAAGATCTCTGCCTTTGCCTTCCACATGATCTGCATAGCACTGGACTCCCATGGTCCCTCTTGCAGGTGGTGAACCCACTGGAGGGTGAACCCATGTAACTCCTTTGGGCTGAGCCCAGCCGGATCCCATGGGCAGAAGCCAGGCCACCAGGCACTAGCCATCGAGCCCCTCCCCCAGGCCTGGCTCCAGGGTGGGGCCCCAGTAACCCCATACCGGGCAGGGTACACTCAATCCTTGATTTTTTTTTATTCATCATGGGAGTCTATTGGATCACTTTTAGTCTGGCCCTCCACCCAGGACCAGTTTGTCTTGGGAGACCCTACCAGAGGCAAATTGCCCCGGGCAACATAGCTCCTGGGATCACTAGGGCACGCAAACCCCCTACCACGATAAGGTGGCGATCCATGGGGGCCTATTTAGTTTATCCTGCTTAATTTATTCCATTTTATATATATATATTTATATATATATATACTGTATATACAGTGGGGAAAAAAAGTATTTAGTCAGCCACTAATTGTGCTAGTTCTCCCACTTAAAAGATGAAAGAGGTCTCCAATTTTCATTATAGGTATACATCAACTATGAGAGACAAAATGAGGAAAAAACAAATCCAGAAAATCACATTGAAGGATTTTTAATGAATTAATTGGTAAATTCCTCGGTAAAATAAGTATTTGGTCAATAACAAAAGTTCATCTCAATACTTTGTTATATACCCTTTGTTGGCAATGACAGAGGTCAAACATTGTCTGTAAGTCTTCACAAGGTTTTCGCACACTGCTGCTGGTATTTTGGCCCATTCCTCCATGCAGATCTCCTCTAGAGCAGTGATGTTTTGGGGCTGTCGCTGGGCAACACGGACTTTCAACTTCCTCCAAAGATTTTCTATGAGGTTGAGATCTGGAGACTGGCTAGGCCACTCCAGGACCTTGAAATGCTTCTTACGAAGCCTCTCCTTCGTTGCCCGGGCGGTGTGTTTGGGATTATTGTTATGCTGAAAGACCCAGCCACGTTTCATCTTCAATGCCCTTGCTGATGGAAAGAGGTTTTCACTCAAAATCTCACGATACATGGCCCCATTCATTCTTTCCTTTACACGGATCAGTCGTCCTGGTCCCTTTGCAGAAAAACAGCCCCAAAGTATAATGTTTTAACCCCCATGCTTCACAGTAGGTATGGTGTTCTTTCTCCTCCAAACACGACAAGTTGAGTTTTTACCAAAAAGTTCTATTTTGGACTTCCGGTTATGGCTGCCACGTAAGACGGACGTGTCTCACTCTGCTCTGCTCCTGGAGAAAAAAATCGGCAAATAACTCTCTCATTTGGGACAGAACGTATCCCAGCGTTTGGGCGAGGATATGTCGGCGAAGCCTAAGGCTGGAAAATCAGGTAAAGGAAAAAGCGAGCCGCCGAAACAGTCCAAATTAACGGACTTTCAGGTCTGTGACGCAGCAAAACTCCATATATTCCGGCTCTGCCGGACCGGCGGCGCCACACGAGTGCGGCGGCGCACTCGTGTGGCGGCGAGTTGCAATTGCAACAGCACATCCCTGTGCTGTTGCAATCCTGGAATTTCCCCATTGTGGGACTAATAAAGGCTTATCTTATCTTATCTTATCTTATCTTATATGGCGGAGGAGGCTGGCAACGGTGCGATATCTGCGGGGGGCGGCGCAGATGCGCTGATGGCTGCCATGAGTTCAATGAGAGCGGACTTTTCCTCTAGATTTGATGGGATTATGACAGCGTTGGAAGGAATAAGAAAGGAATTGGGTGACTGTGTAGAACGAACGGCGCAGATGGAGCAACGTCTCGCTAGTGCTGAAGATGACGTCACCCGTCTTCAATTAAAGGTGCGCACTTTGGAAAAAAAAAATAAATGTCTAGAAGATAATATTTTGGATTTGGAATCTCGGTCGAGACAGAATAACTTGAGGCTGGTGGGTCTTCCAGAGGAATCAGAAGGTCGGGACGTATATTCCTTTCTGGAAAAGTGGATTCCGGAGGTGCTGGGCAGCGAGGAGTTGCAATCAGCAGTGGTTCTGGAAAAAGCACATCGTATTGGCCCACGGAGAGATAAGGGACCGCCGAGGACCTTAATTATGAAGTTTCTTAGCAACAGAGACAGGATGAAGATCTTCAACGCTGCACGAGCTAAAGGAGAGATTAAACACCAGGATCAGCAGGTGCGGTTCTACCCAGATTTGGCCACAGGAATCCAACAATTGAGGAAGCAGTTTGATCCCATACGTAAGGAGCTGCGCAACCTTGGGATTCGTCATGGTGTAATCTATCCTGCGAGACTGCTGACCACGTATGAGGGCAGAACCCACATCTTCAAGACCCCAGAGGAGGCGCAGGAGTTCATCAAGAAGATCAAAGAAGAAGAAGAGACTGGTGGGAGCTAAGCATGAACAAAATATAAGGTAGAATAATTAAGCATTTGCACAGGCATCTGACTGACTTGAAGTAAATAGCAAGTTTACAAAATATAGATTGTATTATATATTAAAAAAAAACCCCAAAACAAACAAAAAAAAACTATGATGTACAAAGTTGTTAAAAATTTTGGAGTTAAGTTGGAAAACTACAGAGGAGAGTTAATGTTACGTCATTAAAAGCAGTAGAGTTAGGGTGATTGGGAGGATGAAGAAGGAGTGGCTTAGGCTGTTCCCCGTGGGTGTGGAGCGGTCGATGGCTATATCGGGAGACGGAATTTTTCTTTTGATTTTGGGGGGTTCGCCACAAGTGTGGGAAGGGGGAATTTGTTTGTGTGTAGTTTGTAGGATGAATGTTCAACCACTCATGTTTTTGCTTCTCTGTATGAGCATGTTTACACTGCAAGGTAATCCCAAACTCTCTATTGATCATAAACCAAAGTGTTAATCTTAATTTAACTTCATGGAATTGCAGAGGTCTACAAAATTTAAAAAAACTTAAACAAGTTATGAATAAAATAAAAGACATGGGTTCAAAAATTGTGTGTTTACAAGAAACTCATTTAATAGAGGAGGATATAAAAAGAATTAGGAGTAGATGGCAAGGAAGTGTATTCACCTCATCATTCTCATCCCGGGCCAGGGGAGTTATGACTCTCATACATAAATCAGTCCCTTTTCAAGTGAAAAATGTAATTGGAGACAAACTTGGAAGATATGTAATCATTCAAGGTTCTTTGCTATTAGAAAATATAAATCTTGTGAACTTATATGGTCCCAATATAGATGATCAAAAGTTCTTTGCTAATTTATTTCTTATTTTATCATCACTTACAGGGCAACATATAATAGCAGGGGATTTTAATTGTACATTGAATCCAGGTATAGATAGATCAACAGGACTGGATTGTACGCACAATGGATGTAGGATGACTATTAATCATTTTATGAAAGAATTGAGATTGTTAGATATATGGAGAGAAATGAAACCACAAGTTAAAGCCTATTCTTGTTATTCCAGTACCTACAAGACATTCTCACGTATTGATTATTTTTTGATTTCCACAGAATTAAGATCTAAGATTCAAAACTGCTTTTATGATAACATCGTGATCTCTGATCATGCACCCTGTTGTCTAATATATGTAGATAAAAAATTGACAAAGGAATCAGGTAGATGGCAATTTCAGCATAAATGGCTTCAGGATGAGGAATTTGTCAAGTATATAGAAAAACAGATAGACGAGTACTTTGACATCAATACTACACAAACATCAGCATGTGTAAAGTGGGAGGCTTTCAAAGCTTTTATTAGGGGACATATTATTAGTTATACAGGATCAAAATCTAAGAAGACTCGAGAGGAGAGAGCTAAATTGGAACATAAAATGAAAAGTCTTCAGGAAAAAGTGTATGCAGGAAGTGATCCAAGGTTGGAGAATGAATTACTGATTTTGAGAGCTGAATACGACAAAAAATCAGCGAATAGAGCTGCCTCGAGTCTTCTAAGATTGAAACAATCTTTTTATGAACAAGGTGAAAAATCAGGAAAATTATTGGCATGGCAGATTAAACAATTAGAAATTAAAACACCAATTACTAGTATTATAAGTAATGGACAGGTAGTTATAGATCCTTTAGAAATTAACAGAGCCTTTAGAGATTACTATGAAAAATTATATGATACTAAAAATGAATTTGATTTAACAAAACTAAATGGGTTTTTGAACAAACTATCTATACCGTGTATTCCAAATGAAAACAGGGAGATATTGGAGTCTAAAATTAGTCAAGAAGAAGTTGGGCTAGCCATTGATAATATGAAATCAGGAAAAAGTGCAGGACCAGATGGTCTTCCAGTTGACCTTTATAAAAAATTTAAGAATAAATTAATAAAACCTTTTTTGGAAATGGTTTTAGAAGCATTTCAAAATAATAATTTACCATCATACATAAATAATGCCTTAATTATACTGCTGCCAAAACCAGGTAAGCCCTCTAATAAATGTGAAAATATGAGACCAATAAGCCTATTAAACGCCGACCTTAAGATAATCTGTAAAATTTTAGCAAGACGAATACAAGAAATTTTACCAAATATTATTAATCGAGATCAGAATGGCTTTATAAAGGGAAGACAAGGCTTCCATAATGTAAGAAGACTATTTAATATTATTTATTTTAATAAAGAAGCACCGGATACAGCTCTCCTATCACTGGACGCCGAAAAGGCCTTTGATAGAGTTGAATGGCCCTTTCTTTTTGAAGTCCTACAAAGGTTTGGACTTGGAAATAATTTCATAAAATGGGTTCAAATAATATACAATAATGCTACAGCAGAAATCCTAACAAATAACAATATTTCAAAACCAATAAAAATCAATAGAGGATGTCGACAAGGCTGTCCACTTTCACCTTTACTGTTTACTATGGCAATTGAACCTTTAGCGATAGCGATACGTTTACATTCACAAATATATGGAATTAAAGTTGGACCAACAGAACATAAAATCTCCCTGTACGCCGATGACATAATTTTGTTTATGTCGAATCTAAAAAAATCAATTCCAACCTTGTTGAATTTAATAAAGAATTTTGGGGAAATATCAGGATATAAAATAAATAAAACTAAATCTTCAATATTAATGCTAAATGAGACCCAGAGAAATTACCCAGCCCCTGAGGTAAATCAATTCAATGTTGTAAATCAGTTTAAATATTTAGGAATCCAAATTGTGCCTAAGCTAGAATCAGTCGCCAGTGTCAACTATGAAGCCTTAATGACAGATATCAATGAGTTAACTCAGAGATGGATGTCACTACCAATGTCGATGATCGGGAGAATCAATATACTTAAAAGTAATATTTTACCTAAAATACTTTATTTATTTCAATACATTCCCTTATCACCACCTTTAGATTTATTCTCAAGAATAAAAAAAAAGTTAGTGGAATTTATATGGAACAACAGGAGGGCTAGATTACGGCTGTCTTTATTATATTTACCATTTGATCGTGGAGGTCTGAAATGTCCAAATTTTATGTTGTATTATTGGTCGGCACAACTGAGGTCTATGACATATTATTTTTCATCAAATGATCTCCCTCACTGGACTGAAATGGAATCATACAATTTACCTTTACCTCTTCCCATATTCATATACTCAGATTCGGCAAAAAAATTACAAAAACAAGTTAAAAATCCATTTGTAAAGCAATGATCAAAATATGGTGTGAAGCTAAAAACTATTTAAAAGAACCACAGTTATTGTCACAATTTAGTCCAATATGGGGTAATCAATATTTTAAACCAGGGAGAGCGGACGCTGTATTTAAAGTATGGAATTTAAAAGGGATACAAAAGATTCAGGATTTATATTTGCCATGTGCAGATAACATAATGTCTTTTGAAGAGCTGAGGATCAAATTTAATCTCAATAGAACACATTTTTTTTTAAATATCTTCAACTTAGAAACTTTATTCGATCAAATCAAAATAAAGCTCTCACTCGACCTATTTATTCATCCTTGGAAAAAATGATGATGAAAGATAGTAAAAGAAAGGGTATTATTTCAGAGTTTTATAACTCATTGACACTATCTTCAAGTGAAAATTCACTGAAAAGATTAAACTACTGGAAAGAAGATCTGCAAACTGAAATTTCAGAGGAACAATGGGAATTGGCTTGTACAGAAGCTCAAACCAAATCAATAAATGCACGCCTTAAATTGATACATTTCAAATGGTTAATGCGGATGTATGTTACACCAGAGGAGTTAAATAAATATAACAAAAATATACCAGATACATGCACAAAATGCATGGAAAGTAAAGGAACTCTATTTCATTGTGTATGGGAATGTAGATTAATAAGAATGTTTTGGGAAGAGGTGAGGGTAACAATTGAAAAAATAATCTCAAAACAAATCATATTGAATCCTAAACTGTTTTTGTTGGGTCTGTACCCAGAAAAGCATAATTTTAATAAAAGTGAAAGAACATTCATAGACCTCAGTTTGCTTAATGCCAAAAAATGTATTGCACTATTATGGAAAAAGACTCATAGACCAGATGTGACTCAGTGGTTAAGACAGATGTTAACAAACCTTCCATTAGAAAGAATAACATATATACTGAAATCAAAGGAAATTGTGTTTGAGAATATATGGAGACCTTTTATTGATTATGTAAAAAATTTAAACATAACTCTTGAAGAAGAAGGTGAATGATGTGTGTGGACCTTGTAAATTCCAAACTGGTGAACATAATATGTATACTTATGTATTGGATTGTCTAGACTAAACAGAGGAGCATTGTTGAAGATTTGATTTTGCTGGTGGTTGTTGGTGTTTTTAGTGCATCTTTTTTTTTTTTTTTGTAGTACTTTAGTGTTAGTGTTTGATTGTTTGTATCATGTTTGTTAAAAAAAAAAAAAAGGTTCAATAAAGATATTGTGGAAAAAAAAAAAAGTTCTATTTTGGTTTCATCTGACCATATGACATTCTCCCAATCCTCTTCTGGATCATCCAAATGCTCTCTAGCAAACTTCAGACGGGCCTTGACATGTACTGGCTTAAGCAGGGGGACACGTCTGGCACTGCAGGATTTGAGTCCCTGGCGGCGTAGTGTGTTACTGATGTAGCCTTTGTTACTTTGGTCCCAGTTCTCTGCAGGTCATTCACTAGGTCCCCCCGTGTGGTTCTGGGATTTTTGCTCACCGTTCTCGTGATCATTTTGACCTCACGGGGTGAGATCTTGCGTGGAGCCCCAGATCGAGGGAGATTATCAGTGGTCTTGTATGTCTTCCATTTTCTAATAATTGCTCCCACAGTTGATTTCTTCACACCAAGCTGCTTACCTATTGCAGATTCAGTCTTCCCAGCATGGTGCAGGTCTCCAATTTTGTTTCTGGTGTCCTTTGACAGCTCTTTGGTCTTGGCCATAGTGGAGTTTGGAGTCTGACTGTTTGAGGTTGTGGACAGGTGTCTTTTATACTGATAATGAGTTCAAACAGGTACCATTAATATAGGTAACGAGTGGAGGACAGAGGAGCCTCTTAAAGAAGAAGTTACAGGTCTGTGAGAGCCAGAAATCTTGCTTGTTTGTAGGTGACCAAATACTTATTTTACTGAGGAATTTACCAATTAATTCATTAAAAATCCTTCAGTGTGATTTTCTGGATTTTTTTTTCTCATTTTGTCTCTCATAGTTGAGGTATACCTATGATGAAAATTGGAGACCTCTGTCATCTTTTAAGTGGGAGAACTTGCACAATTGGTGGCTGACTAAATACTTTTTTGCCCCACTGTATATATATATATATATATATTTAATTTAGCCTGTTTAATTTAACCTGATTATTTTATCCTGCATAATTTAACCTGTTTACTTAACTTGCTTAATTTACTCAGTTTAACTTATCTTGTTTAATTGATCCTATTTAATTTATCCTGCTTAATTTAACCTGCTCACTTTAACCAACCTGATTTAACCCTTCATCCCACCTGCCCATTTAAACCGTAACATCGCCATGCTATAACAATCTACCAGCTCCTTCCATCTGATAACAATAAGAGAGTCACAGTAACAGAAAACTGCATTAATTAATGACAGGACGGCAGGAAATGTATATTGATCTATTTTTCCAGACCAGTTTTAGTTGTCACTGACCACACCCATGTAATCTGGGCTCATGTGAATCAAACTTCTGACAGAGCTGTTTCTGGCTATAAATCAGAATACACGAATGATACGGGGTCCTCAGATGTTTTTTTTTTTTTACCCCGTTCATCTTTTTTTCTTAATGTTTTTGTTGTTTCATTTTAAAGGGTTTAAACTCGTCACATTACAGTAACAGCTCCCCCCCCCAAAAAAAAAAAAAAAAATCCACAATCTTACACTGGGCTCCAAAAACACGTAGAAACGGCCCTGCATAACCATCTTAATTTTGACAATGACGGAACAAGTTTAGTGCTTTTAGTTCGATACTTTGATCATTGTGAGACCTCCTTTCTGATCAGAGCAGAATCATTTATTGATGAAACAAGAAGTCAATCACCATCCTCTTCTCTGATTGGCTGATTCAGCTGTTGCCATAACCCTTTAACCCTTTGTTCACAGTGTTGCTGCTTCTGCTGCTCCTAAACTGAAGAGTTACACCATGTAGGTTTTTACTCCTTCACCAAACACATTTGAACACATTTACACAGTTTTACTGCAGCGGTCTACAACCTGTGGCTCTTGTGCCTGTGACCACACTGTAGCTTCTAGTTGTAACTCTGCTCTTTTTGGTTTGTTTTAAGTCTCTGATCTGCATTATTACTGTCCTCAGTTCACATCGGTCGAACCACTCAAACCTTTTTTCCTAAAATAAAGCCCTCCTCCCACCATTCTCCACTCTCATCCTGGAGCGACTCGGCTTCTCTGAGCACCGAGACAGATGCTCCACACGGTGACTCAGCACTTTCAGAGGCTCTCGTAAACTGTGAGGATCCAGAGTGGAGCGGCATCGGGCTTTGTAGTCCTCAGACCCGTGCAGATTTAGAAAAAAAATGCATATTTATTTAAAAATGTTTTAAAAAAAAAGGCTTCACATTTTCAAGAAAAGCTGTAAAATTACATAAGGAATTTTAAATTTATAATGAAATTCACATTGCCGTTGCTCTGGATCGCTCCTTAACTCTGCAACTTAAGGATGTGATTTTTATAGCATTTGTTGTCTCTTGTAATTGATATTTGCATGTAAATTTGCAATATTTTTCCTGGAAATTTGCAGCTTTTCTCCTTAGTTTGTGACTTTTTTCTGGTTCATGAATTACATTCCTCACATTTGTGATTTTTTTCCTTTAAATTTGCAAAATTTAACTAAAATTGAATTTTTTTTCCTCTCTAAAATTTCAACTTTTTAATTTTGTGGATTTTTTTTACCTAAATTTGTGACTTTTTCATATGAACTTGCAGCCTTTTTTCATAATTTTTGAACTTTTTTCTTGTCGATTTAAGACATTTTTCATATAAATTTTCAACTTTTTTTCTCACAATTTTGAGACTTCTCTTAAATCTGTCATTTTTTCTCCTTTTTTTCAATTTGTGATTATTTTATGGGAATACATTTCTGACTTTTTCATATAAACTTGCAGCTTTTTTCTAATAATTTCGGAACTTTTCTCTTGTAAACTGAAGATATTATTCATATAAATTTCTAACTTTTTGTTTAATTTATAGACTTTTTTCTCCTAAATCTGTAATTTTTCTACCTTTTTTTAATTTGTTGCTTTTTAATGGGAATAAATTTGTGACTTTTTCATATAATGTTGTTATAATTTTGGAAATTTTATACTATAAATTTAAGACATTTTTCATAAATGTGAGCCGCCACGAGTAAACCAGCAACAAGTCGGCCTGACGTGATTCCTAAAAAACAATGAAATACTTTTTCTTTTCTTTTTTTTTAAAATTTGTGATTTTCGTTTTTTTTTTTTTTTTTTGCCAAATGTGCTAGCTGAAATCATGAAGAAGCTACTCCATGCTTCAAATAACAGTGTGGGAGATGTTAATACCGTTAACTTTGTATTTGAAACAGAGTAGTTTCAGCCAGACCGCTTCCTAGTTTCGGGGCATGGATACCACAGCTGATTTACAGATCTGGTTTGTTCGGCTCTTCACACGTCTTTGTTATTCATTTCAGCCAGTCGGCAGCATGTTCAGGTAGAAGCACATGGCTACTTAAGCAGCTTCAGGAGGGTTTCCAGAGCTCCTTTTGATAAGCACTGTAAGGGGGTTGGACTCATGCTAAGTCAGGCAAATGAGCAGCTTTTGTTACCGCCCCCCACCTGGCTCCCCTCGAAGGTGACAATCTTTGGAAACTTTGAACCTGGTTTTCTCAGAGAATTTGGGAGGTGCTAGCATTGAAATGGCCACATCTTCAAATCTTTTCGGATTTCCATGTGTTAGACATCATTGAAAAGCTTAGATTCCACACTTTTAGAATCTGGAAATAACTCAAAATGCCCTTCGGGAGACTTGCTCCTGGTTTTTCCATGGCTGGTCACAAATATTTGCAGCTTTTTTCCTGTTAATTTTGAGACTTTTCCCCCTGCAATTCTCTTTTTTTCTTTTTTCATGAATTTTCTAGTTTTTTTTCTTATAAATTTGCAGCTTCTCATAAATTTGTTACTTTTTTCTTGGAATTTTGTTGCTTTTTCCCATAAATTTGTGGTTTGATTTATTGAATTATTTAGACCCACAGTGAGATTCTGGTCAAGGACTGCTGAACTAAACAAGATTTTTGAGACCTAAAACGTCCATCCATCCATCTTCTTCCACTTAATCCTTTTCGGGTCGCGGGGAGACTGGAGCCTATCCCAGCATCTTTGGGCAAGAGGCAGGGTCCAGACCTAAAACAGCTTCTATAAAAGTCGATGGAAACATGATGGAAAGATTGTGTGGTCAGAATTCACCTGTAGATTGGTTTGGTCTGAGGAAAGATTCTTATATTTTGAAAAACACTCTCACAGACGCACCTTTTCTACAGTTTTTTTCCTTCATCTTATCTTTTCTTCTTCTTTTTTTGTTTTTATGTTTGTTGGTAAACGTTTCCTTCTTCTATGGCTCAATGAGTCAAACATGTTTTGATAAAAACTGCTAAAAAAAAGTCATCAGAATAAATTTAGATGATGTTTCATGCAGGATAAATGCTCAGTTTATCTCATTTATTTTCTAAACCGCTGCAGTTAAATCGTTGATCAAGGGCACTTCAGTGTTTCAGCTGTTCAAACCTCGGCGTAAAAGTTTGTTTTAACCGTGCCGTAATTACTGCGATGGAGCCTTTTAACTCGGCAGCTGTTTCGTGTCTGATTTCACCTTCAGTTATTCAAACTCATGTAAACACAGCACAGTCTCGGTTAGTGAGTTAAAACTGAAAAGAGCCCGCTGTTCTGCTCTTTCTTCACATGCTGACACACCTCTCTGAGAGACATGATTTGTGTAGAACAAGTCAGGGTTTAATTACTGCAGTACCATGTTACACATGGGGAAGGAGCTCTCCTCCTGTTTTAAATGCTAATGAGTCTTAGCTCAGCCCAACCTCCCGCTGTCGTCATCTGTCCGATATCAAAGTGTGTTGATGGCAATGCCGAATTTGACGCTAACATTAGCTGGTTAGCTCTGATTCTCGGACTAATTTAAAATGTGTTGAATGTGAGAAAATGCAAATAAAGCTTTGAGACAGAGTGGTTGATAGCGTATGACCAGTTCCTGGCACTTCAGTAAGCATGGGAACAAACCTAAATGAGGAAACCGCTCTGCTAACCGCTGATAATCAAGGAGGTTCCAGTTCAGACTATTTGTTAATGGTGCCAGAGTTAATCGCAGCTTAATCACATTAAGGGTAGTATCTCATGCAGTGGCGAATGCTGACAAAGTTGTGAATTTGGATTTGTCAACTTTTCTGAGTAATATTAGCAAAAATCAAGCTAGTATCTCAAAGACTGGTGAACGATTTGCTTTTTGGATTTTGTCAGGGTTTGTAAAAGGCTGTGAAACAGTTTTTAAGGTTGCAGTTTTGACGTAAAGGTTCCTAAACGGTTGCTATTGTTCACTACTTGGCAAATCCAGAAGAACTTTAGCGACATGAACTACAACCATGCATTGCATGCAACTATTTTGCAAAGGTTTGCAACTGTTTGTGCAAAAATATATTTGAGCATGTTCCAACTTTTTTGGCATTAAGTAAAATTGTTAGCAAAATGTTGCAAATCCCGACAAAACCCAAAAAATGCAACGCTGGCCAGCATTTGCTACTCCGTGTGACACAGGGATTAGCATGTTGACTGCATGTAATCACGTTAATTGTACTCGGCTGCATTAATTGTGTTAACGTACGATTAACATGATAACTTTTGTATTGGTGGCATATAGGCGAACAAGAAAGTTATTGCGTTAATCGTGTGTTATGCAGTTAAGCACGATTAATGTGATTAATATGATCAAAATATGATTAAACCGTGATTAGCACAATTAGCGCTGACACCACTAATATTTATTTATAATGAAATCAGATAAAATAGAATCAATAAATGAAATATATGGTAAAGGGTTGGTAGATGATACCACCAGGAAGATGTATAGAATATATAGAAACCTTAAATGGACGTTGCCTCACATATAAGTTAAAGTGTCCGTGACACGATGTAGGAACTATGGATCAATATTCGGTATGAATTTATCTTCAATCGTCCACATAGTTGGTTCTGTTGACTTAGAACGCTAAATATGTGGAAAAACATCTCTAAGTGAATTCAAATTTAGTGCCGTGTTGCAGTTACGCGATATCCTGAGACGTGCCTCATTTCAGGATATGACGTCATGAGGAGTGTTTCCTCTCAGCTGATCCGTGTGCTGTCAGTGTAAACAAGCTGTTTAGCTTCTATATCATTAAAGAAATGCTGAAACGTTGCGTGGCGGCTGGGTGTTCTAATTGCTCCAGTGAACATATAAGCCTGTCCTCATTCCCAAAAGATCCAGATCTTCTTAAAAAATGGGCGAAGCAAGTACAGAGAACAAGGGACAAATGGCAACCAACACCATCTTCTGTACTCTGTCGCGATCATTTCACTGCAGACAGTTTTGAGGAGGCGCCTGCTATACAGGAATCTTTAGGCTTGAAAGTTCATTACAAACGGGTTCTAAAACCAACTGCCATACCTACGGTTTTTAAACGAAAACCCACAGTTCAAGACGATATCAACATATCAAAACAGCGCAGAGAAGCAACAGAGTCAAAACTGCCCGGAAAAGAGTTTGTGTAATTGATTTATTTTTTCTCCCAGATTAGGCGATCGCGATTTTATTATATTTTTTCCACCGAAAGTAAAATCCTCTCCTATGAATTTTGAATCTGAGTGTTGACTTTACTCTAAATGGAACAACTTTGTGTTAAAAAATGTTATATTACTTTTTTCAGTTTTCATTTTTATAAATCTTATTGCCTACCAAAACTGAATATCTGAGCTTTTTTTTTTTTTTATTTCCCCCGACCACCTGATCGGGGAAATTTAGATCTATCTGTATATTACCATTCAGTGTTTTGGAGGCGACCGATGTCCATCTCTAACCCTCCACCGTCGGACCCTTCATCCTCTGAAACGTGGGAGTCATCGTCGCTTCCTGAACGATATGGTTCAAATAAATAGGGTTGCAGTCCTTCATTAGAACCAGCTCGCTCTTCTTCATCACTCGGTCCTGTTTCTTCCTCATAAACTATCGACAAATCACTCAAATTGTCGCTGGCATCGCTCACAACTTCCTCCGCTTCAGTGTACTCAGCCATGCTTGTTACTTTGGTTCACCTCATTACGTCACAAAATGGCAGCGGCGTTTGACCCAGTTTCAACAAACGAACATTGTAATCATCTGCATAACGATGTAATTTATGGTAGTATATGGAAACAAAATTTTATTGAATTTTTTTGTCTACACAGAATAAAAACACAGTAGTTCTTTCTAATGATGTCTTGGTTGAATTATGTCACAGACTCTTTAAAGGCTAGTGCTAACATTCCATTCTACCACCTATCATGACAAAATTTTAACGAAAGATTCCAGAATGGCACGAGATATACTGAATATTCAACTGTGGATTAATGAACCGCTCATCCGGTGCAGTCCCTGGTTGTGCTCGTTAATGTCGTGAAACTAGCCCTGCTAATGATCCCGGTACTCGTGTCATGCCGGGAAAAAATAGCAAAATAGGCAAGAGTGACATGTGATATGTTATTGACTGTGGATTAATGGATTAGCTGGAAGCACGGATGTCTAGAATTTACAGAGAAGAGTGTTAAAAACCACGGTTAGTCCGTTAGCTAAACTAGCTGCACTGTAGCTATGTAAGCGCCGAGGTTCAGTAAAAGTATGGTTTCTTTTCCTTCTTTCCTCATCTTTTTGTGACTTTATCTTCTTTTTTTGTACAGTAGAAAACACAATGAGCACTAATGTTTTTATACTCCTATATTTTATCATTTTTAGGGAGGAAATGGCGAAGGAAATGACTGACCTTCTGGCTCGGTGGGTAAAAGAGGGGAAAAAAAATACAAATCAAATATGAATATTGACAATTAATCACCTCATTTTAAATTATCTTAATCATACTGTTGAAATTAAACATGAAAAAAGATAATTTTGTGAAATGTTCATAGTCAAAATCAAGTCTGTTGTTTTGATTGAAGGGTTAATTCCCTCAAAGATTTAATTTAATTCCACACTGACTTTGATTTTTAAGATCAACACCAAAAACAAACAAGCAAAACAGAAATTTACAAGCAACTTTGTTCTCCTAAATTTGTGACTTTTTTATCTCATATACAGTGAATATAAAAAAATGCTACTTTATTTTAAATTTTCAACTTTTTTGTTAATTTGCAATTTGTGTCTTTGTTCTTGTATATTTGCATATTTTTTCATAAATTTGCCCTTTTTTGGGTTGTACATTTGTGATTTTTTTAATTGTAAATTTGCACCTCATTTTCCTCATTAATTTGCAACTTTTTCTGTTAAATTACCAATTTTAATTGTGGTGAAATGAGCTAGTTTCAGATATTAAATCTGTACCTTTTTTCCTCATAATTTTGTGACTTTCTTCCTTGTAAATTTGTGACTTTTCTCCTGAATTTGTGCCTTTTTTCTTGCCAGTCTTGATTATATTTGAAATAATTAATTTAAAAAGTTTTAAATCAGCTTCCTTATAGCTGCATGCTTTTATTCTGAAAGAGTCAGCTGAAGTGGTATCAGTCTCTCTTGGTTCCCGTCCCGTTGACCCTTTGAGCCGTAGAAACACAGCAACAGGAACCAGGAGCAGAAGGTGGCGTTAGCTTAGCTCACTGCCAGAGTCGCCGCACGGTTCCCGCTGATAAACATGAGCATGGAAGGCAACCTATAGGATTATAGCAGCAACAGGGTCCCGCCTCCCTCTGCGCTGCTGCATTCTAAATGGGGCTAAACAGTGGTTGCACATTAATTGGGGCTGTCAGTGGTACCATGGGGGAGCAAGTAGTGCGCTAGCGGCTGTCATTTATAATGTAATAGTTCCTGGAGACTGCAGCAGCATGCACCTGAAACTCCAGTTCCCATAATCCTCCTGTCTCTGCAGCTAACTAACCTGACATCCTGGTGGGAAAAAAACCCTGCAGATCTTCTATTAACTCTGTAAAAACTGTAATTGTTGTTATTTTTTTTACCTCACATGGGTGGAGTTTACTGTGAAATCTTTATATCAGGGTGTTAAAATCAGTTTCACTGAGGACCAACAAGAGGGTGATGAATAAAGTCTGAATTAACTCTTCAATTGAAAAACTATTGCAACTTAATTATAAATGTTTAGCATGGATCCAGGGAAGTTTAGGAGAGAAGTGGAAAAAAAGATAGATATAAAAGACCACAGGAAAACACAAATTTACAAGCCTGGAGGAAAAGTAAAGTTATGAGATTAGGGGAAACGTAAATTATGAGACGGGGAAACATAAAATTACAAGACTAGAGAAAACATCAAGTTACATGACTAGGGGAAAGCAAAGGTACGAGACTGGGTGAAACATAAATTTACAAAACATGGGGAAAACGAAATTTATGAGACTTGGGTAAACGTAAATTTAGGAAACCAAGGAAAAATGTCAAGTTATGAGACTAAGGGCGCATTCACACGGCCACTGTTTGGTCCGGACTAAAGGACCAAAGTGTGTATTTCGTGGATAGTTGGGTTCGTTTCATGCCATCTGAATGAGCGGTGGAACTCTGGTGCAGCACCAAACAACTAAAGTCTAGTCCCCCTGAAAACGGCGGGGGAGGGGGTGTCTCGGTTCGCTTGCAAACGCAGTCTGGTGCGCTTTGCTTGCTGTGTGAATGCAAATGGAGTATCCAGCGGACCAAAGGGCGGACGTACCCCTCAGCGTTTGTGTAACCACAGCAACACACAGTGAGAAGAGGAAGTGGCGTTTACCATAAAGGTGCCTTCACATCAAATGCGAACGGGCAAATTTTTCACGCAGCACGATTACATTATAACTCAATGTAAATACATGAGAAGACATTATTCACCGTCTGGGTGAGATGTTGCCACTCAGCTGAAAAAGTTGTCCCTGCCTTGAAAGCCTGGTGTGTGTTTCAGCACATCTGTGGCAGGAATCTGTGGGTAAATAAATCCAACATCCCGATTCAGCTGAAGAGCTCCTGGTCCTTCTGCCTCCACTTTGGGTAGAAAATAACAATAAAGACAACCGCCGGATCCAAGAAATACTTTTACCGGAGGAAGCCAAGGAGAAGAGTTTTAAAAAAAAATATCTCTTGGACTTGGAGTAGTGACGAGTGAGGAAATGCAGGCTCTGATATTTGGTCTGAGAACCAGATTTCTCAGCTGCTTGTCGCTACACGCAAGAATACCGATGTTTTTAAAACATGTAGCGACATGATGGCAGCACGGGGGTTTATACAGACAGCGGAGCGTTTTATTTTTATTAGTTTGTGGCAGACAAACAACTCGGCTGAAGGGAACAGTGCTATGCTGAGAATTGCTCGCTTGCCGAGAATTGCATCCCATCGTCGAATAACATAATTTAAAGATAATTTATAAAAGTTAATAACTTTTACTTCTAAAAATGCACAAATGGTTACAAGCCTGGCTGTAGTGTTATGTTTTATAGTTTTGGTGGATGGGATGCAATTCTTGGCATAACGCCGGATTTCCCTTTTCGGTCCTAGCGAATCGATGAACCGGATTTCTCTTCTTTGCCGAGATTTTTTCTTCCTGGTGAGTGGTGGTTTCGGCTGCAGCGCCACAAACAAGCAGCTGTTGTAACTGCGTGACGTCCAAGCAGTTTGGTCTGCTTGAGTGAAGTGCTGTGTGAATGCAAATGGAACCAAACAAAGGTGTGAAAATTTTCGCCATTCCCTTCTGAGTCGAACCGAGACCCCCAGACTATCCTGGTGTGAATGCAGCCTAAGGGGAAACGGAACGTTACAAAACTAAGGGGAAACAAAGTTACAAGACCAGGGGAAAACGTCACGAGTCTAGGGGGAAACAAATTTATGAGACTAGAGGAAAACTTATATTTACGAAACATGAGGAAAACAGAAATTTATGAGACTGGGGGAAACATAGATTTACGAGACATGGGAAAAATGGAAATTTATGAGACATGAGGAGAACAAATTTACAAGACTGAGGGAAAAGTAAAGTTATGAGATTGGGGAAATGTAAATTTACGAGACGAGGAAACGTAACATTACGAGACTAGGGAAAACGTAAAGTTACAGGACTAGGGGAAAACAAAGTTACGAGACTGGGGGAAACATAAATTTACAAGACATCGGGAAATGTAAAGTTACGAGTCTAGGTCGGAATGTAAATTTACAAAATTGGGGGAAAAGTAAAGTTACGAGATTGGGGGAAACGTAAATTTATGAGACGGGAAAATGTAAAATTAGGAGACTAGGGAAAAACAATGTTATGGGACTGGAGGAAACATTACAAGACTAGAGGAAAATGTAAATTTACGAGACATGGGGAAAATATAAATTTACGAGACTAGGGGAAACATAAATTTAGGAGACCAGGGAAAAACAAAGTTAGGAGACTAAGGGGAAACAAAAAGTTACAAGACTGGAGGAAACGTAAAGTTACAAGACTTTACAAGGCTAGCAGAAAACGAGTTATGAGAATGGAGGAAACATAGTTACAAGACTAGGGAAATGTAAATTTATGAGACATGGGGAAAATGGAAATTTATGAGACTGCGGGAAACACAAAGCAGGGGGAAACATAAATGTATGAGATGGGGAAGCGTAAAGTTATGTGACTTGGGGAAAACAAAGTTATGAGATTGGAGGAAGCGTAAATTTATGAGACTGGGGGAAACAAATGTACAACACATGGGGAAAATGTAAATTCATGAGCCTGGGGGAAATGAAAAGTTACAGTACTAGGGGGAAACATAAATTTACAAGGCTAGCAGAAAACAAAGTTATGAGACTGGAGGAAACATAGAAGACTAGGGAAACATGAATTTATGAGACATGGGGAAAACCTAAATTTATGAGGCTAGGGGAAAACAGAGTTACAAGACTCGGGAAATGTAAATTCATAAGACTGGAAACTTCCAAGTTATGAGACTGGGGGAAAACGTAAATTTAACAAACATGGAGGAAATGTAAATTTACGAGACTGGGGGGAACGTAAATTTATGAGACTAATTTTTTTTCTTCAGAAATTTAGAAATCTTTTTACCAATTTTGCCGCTTTACTCAAATATAGTTTTTTTTTTTTTCAATTGCAGTCCAAAACTGAAAAAATGATGGAAATTCTTCGAGGTTTTAGATAAATAGCAGTCTTTTTAATGACTCCGTAAACTCCACCCATGTCATTTGTGTAAACATAACCAAATAACTGTCCCCTCTGCTGGTGTCCTCCTCGTCTCTGGTTCTTGTTTGTCCATGATGTCCTCCGTCTCAGAGGTCCACAGGTTCAGGCCTCCAAAGCTGCCGCCGCCGGAACGAAGAAGTACGAGCTGAGCAAGTGGAAGTACGCCGAGCTCAGGGACGCCATCAACACTTCCTGTGGTGAGTGTGACGCCGCTTTGGTCTATTTTCTGAGCGCACATGGGTGTTGGCAGAGGTGTGAACTCTGGGACTTTCAAATTAAATCGGATTTGATCTATTGATCGGTTTTGTCTTTTGTCTGTCAACTTTTAATTTTCTCTGGGACACATTTCCCCCAGTTTCAAGAAATTTCAAACTTTTTGCACAAACGCATAAAATTGTGAATTTTTTTCCCTTGTCTTGGAAAACTGACTTTTTTTTCACTCAGTTTTGTAAATTTGTAACTTTTTCATGAACTTGTCGTTTTATTCGGCCTCTACTTTTTTCTCACATTTGTGACTTTTTTGTATAAATTTGCAATTTTTTCCATGTAAATTTGCACCATTTTTGGATAATTTTGCAACTTTTTCTTGTAAACTTGTCACTTTTTGGTCATGATCTTGCAATTTTTTTCCTCAACTTTTTGGGGAAATTTGCAACATTTTTCTGGTAAATTTGTAGCTTTTTCAGGCCAATCAGCAACTTTTCAGATAAATTTGATGCTTTTTCTTGTAAATTTGCAGTTTTTTCCATGTAAATTTGCACCATTTTTGCATAATTTTGCAATTTTTTTCTTGTAAATTTGCAGCTTTTTCAGGCCAATCAGCAACTTTTCAGATAAATTTGATGCTTTTTCTTGTAAATTTGCAATTTTTTCCATGTAAATTTGCACCACTTTTGGATAATTTTGCAACTTTTTCTTGTAAACTTGTCACTTTTTGGTCATGATCTTACAATTTTTTTCTCATAAATTTACAACTTTTTGGGGAAATTTGCAACATTTTTCTGGTAAATTTGTAGCTTTTTCAGGCCAATCAGCAACTTTTCAGATAAATTTGATGCTTTTTCTTGTAAATTTGCAACTTTTTCAGGTAAATTTGCAACTTTTTCTTCTAAGTTTTTTTCTCAAGTCTTGCATTTTTTTTTCTTATTAATGTACAGCTTTTTCATGCAAATTTACAACTTTTTTCTGGTAAATTTGCAGGGTTTTTTTTTGTAAAATTACAACTTTTTAGGGTAAATTTGCAACTTTTTCTTTTAAGTTAGGTTTTTTTTCTCCTCCATGATCTTGCAACTTTTCCTCATAACTTTACAGTTTTTTTTTGTAAATTTGCAACTTTTTCATGTAGATTTAAAAAAAAAAAAATTCTGGTAAATTTGCAATTTTTTTGGTAAATTGGCAACTTTTTTAAGTAAATTTACAACTGTTTTTGTTTTCTCCAGTAATCATTTAGCTTCTTTTCCTCACCGTGCACTCTTTATTATTTCTACTAACTCTACCTGAGTTAACGAGCACTTGTGTCATGTAGGAGATCAGTTATATCACGTGGGTCAGTCAGTTATTAAACCATCTGCTGTTACCCACGCTGCCTTCACCCTGACAGTTACAGAGTTGTTGATGGTCTTATGCAGGGCACATGAAGGTGTTTTTACTGATTTCACTCATTGTTATATAATGTTTTAAAGGAGCCATTAAAACATGAGATGATGACTGAAACCACTTTTGGGGTTTTATTCCACATGTTGGTGAGAGAAGGATCAGAAACATGTTGCAGTAGGCAGAGCGGTTTCTGGATGTAAATCAGAGGAAGCCAGTGTGACAGCCCCCATGCTGCAACATCTCCCTCAGTATTTTTTTTAGGAGAATTAAAGTTATTTAGTTTTTTTCCTTGTAAATTTTCAACATTTTTTCTCACAAATTCATGACTTTTTTCTCATAAATGTGTGATTTTTTTCCCTCTTTGTGACTTTTTTGTATAAATTTGCTTTTTCTTATAAATTTGCAATTTTTTTCATGTAAATTTGTACCCTTTTCTTGTAAACTTGTCGCTTTTTTGTTATGACCTTCAATTTTTTTTCTCCTAAATTTACCTTTTGGGAAATTTGCAACTTTTTCTGATAAATTTGCAACATTTTTAAGATTAATTTGCAACTTTTTTCTGGTAAATTTGCAACTTTTTCAGGAAAATTGGCAACTTTTTAGATAAATTTGCTGCTTTTTCTTGTAAATTTGCAACTTTTGGGGTAAATTTGTGACCTTTTCTTGTAAATTTGCCTTTTTATGATGATCTTGCAATTTTTCTCATAAATTTGCAACATTTTTCATGTAAATTTGCAGCTTTTTTTTTCTGGTAAATTAGCAACTTTTTCCCAATAAATTTGCAACTTTTTCAGGTACGTAAATTTCCATTCCTTTCCAGAAAATTTGCAACTTTTTTCTCATAAATCTGGATCATTCATGGATGCAGGTGAAATTTTTACTCTATGTAATGGTTTATTTTATTTAGGAATAATATAAAATACATGTCATAATATCTCAGCACTCACTAGTAGTTTTTTTGTTTGTTTAAAATCTTATTTTCAGTAATCACAGTATTTATTCTTTTCAGACATTGAGCTGCTGGCTGCGTGTAGGGAGGAGTTTCACCGCCGCCTCAAAGTCTACCACGCTTGGAAGTCAAAGAACAAGAAGAAGAACGCCGAGACGGAGCAAAGAGCGCCCAAATCTGTCACCGACTATGGTAGGAAAACCTTCCTCTGACAACTGTCTAACAGGAGAGAATTTAGGTTTAATTTATCCTAAATCTAAGATGAACTCCAATGTGAGCTCTTTACACTGAGGAGGTAAACAGAAAAACAAACATTTTCCCTCCATTTATATTAGTCTGTTTTACAAAATTTTTGTCAACAAAAAAAAAAAGAAGAGATTCTGTGTTGCACAGAATCACCCACAATTCCATTGTACTGTACAACTGTACAATGACAATAAAGCCTATTCTATTCAGATGATGCCACTTCCAGGTCAATATGAGGAAAAATAAAAACATTCTAATGTATAGGATAAGGATTGCTAAGAATACTTTAATGAATAAACAAATCAAGAATAGACTGCAGCTTGAAATCCTCAAATTGCTGCACGATAAGCTGTAGCTGATTTTAGCTTGGGAACATTACTACATTGGTACAGAAACGAGCTAATGTTACCCACAACAACTAGCATTAGTATCACATCATTCAGAAGGAACTTAAAACACTTTGTAACGTCGTTATTGGTCAGAACGTGAATGGGCTTGAAACTAGCATGGCCAAACTGCTCCACTGTTGGCTGAAAATATTGTCTGAAACAGATGTGTTAACCTTTTATGGAGCACTCATTAATACTGGAAAATTCAAAATTTCAACCCTCAGCCATTATTGGCAGATATCAGAAGATTTATTCAATGATTGTTATTATTATTATAGTGTTACAATATATTGTGCCTCCTGATGTTACCAAATAAGGTTCTTCGCTCAATAAAGGGTTAAGTTGCTCATGTTTTAAGAGTGGTGGAGGTTTACAATTGGGCCGGAAAAGTTGCAAATTAACAAGTAGCTGGGAGAAGTTGCAAGTAAATAAGTGGGTGGGAAAAGTCACAAGGTTACAAAGATGAGTGGGAAAAGTCACAAGATTAAAATGGGTGGGAAAAGTCACAAGTTTACAGAAGTTAGTGGGAAAAATCACAAGTTTACAAAGGTGAGTGGGAAAAGTCACAAATTTAAAAGTGGGTGGGAAAAGTTGCAAGTTTACAAAGGTGAGTGGGAAAAGTCACAAGGTTATGGAAGTTAGTGGGAAAATTCACAAGTTTACAAAGGTGAGTGGGAAAAGTCACAAGTTTAAAAGTGGGTGGGAAAAGTCGCAGGTTTACAAAGGTGAGTGGGAAAAGTCACAAGTTTACAGAAGTGAGTAGGAAAAGTTGCAAGTTTACAAAAATGAGTGGGAAAAGTCAAGTTTACGGAAGTGAGTGGGAAAAGTCACAAGTTTAAAAGTGGGTGGGAAAAGTCACAAGTTTACGGAAGTGAGTCGGAAAAGTCATAGGTTTACGGAAGTGAGTGGGAATAGTCAAAAGTTTAGAAGTGGGTGGGAAAAGTTGCAAGTTTACAAGGGTGAGTGGGAAAAGTCACAAGGTTATGGAAGTTAGTGGGAAAATTCACAAGTTTACGGAATTGATTGGGAAAAGTCACAAGTTTAAAAGTGGGTGGGAAAAGTCGCAGGTTTACAAAGGTGAGTGGGTAAAGTCAAGTTTACGGAAGTGAGTGGGAAAAGTCACAAGTTTAAAAGTGGGTGGGAAAAGTCACAAGTTTACGGAAGTGAGTGGGAAAAGTCATAGGTTTACGGAAGTGAGTGGGAATAGTCAAAAGTTTAAAAGTGGGTGAGAAAAGTCGCAAGTTTACAAAGGTGAGTGGGAAAAGTCACAGGTTTGTGGAAGTGAGTAGGAAAAGTTACAAGTTTACAAAGATGAGTGGAAAAAGTCGCAAATTTACGGAAGTGAGTCAGGAAAAGTCGTAAGTTTGCAAAGATGAGTGGAAAAAGTTGTAAGTTTACGGAAATGAGTTGGAAAAGTCGCAAGTTTACAGAGGTGAGTGGGAAAAGTCACAAATTTAAGCCCGTCACACCTTGACGATTTAGACAGTGTTTGCCGATGTATCAAAATTCCTCTAAAACGATGCATATACCCAAAATGCATCACGCATCCATAATGAGTTGGACGTATACATAACGTATTAGTAGCTTATATAGAACGTTTCGATAACTTATAAATAACTTAAACCAACGAATGCTTAGCGTGTTGCCGGCGTTCACAATTTATGCGCAGCAATAGTCTAACTTCTGCATAGCACAGTCATGCCAAACTGCCGTTGCCTCCCAATCCATGAATCCTAGGTGTGCAAGAGAGCATCTCTGTTCAACCCAGATGATTCCCCTCCCCAGAGACCATGGTGGGGGGCGTGACCGACCTGGCAGAGTTGTCGTATCTGTCAGGTCGGTCACATCTAAAACAGCTGATGTGACACGTCACAAACGTCAGATGACAGTTGTTACAACCTGGCTCAACAGTTATGACAAAGGCACGCGAACTGATAGCGATGAAAAAAGTTTATTTTCAATAAAGTGAAGAAAACCCAAGATAATGCATGGAGTGTGCTTTTGCCAGTGTGTACCCAAAAAGAACAGAGAGCCGCAGCCAAGGGAGAGCAAAGTGGAATTTATCATCCAACAGCAGCTGATGGAAAACAGCTGAACTCTGTGCGTTGGCTGATCTTATGAGCTGATTAGATCCATCTCCTCTGGTGTTTGGACATTTTTGCATATCTATCAGAACAGCACCCAGTTACTACTCCTTCATTTTCTGTCTTGCCTGTGTGGACCGCTGATGGTACAGACTGCAGTCAAAGGTAAAAACATGGCAAGGAGGGCCAAACAGTAATTTGGATCTTCATAATATCCTGTAGTTTGAAAGTGTTACACTTAAGTTGGCCCAGACACGTTCCCGACAGGTCCCGTTACACGAACAGTACATGTGTGTAGCTCTGTGTGTGTGTGTGTGCACTCCAGGGAGTACCTGAGCTAGTCAGAACAGAGAGCAGGTGGATCAAGTCAGCTCTTAATTAATAAAGGTGTTACCCAGTCTACACAGAGACCATCACACAGTCGAAGCTTACCAAGGTATAAAACATCTCTTTACTTTGTCTGCATGGAAGAACAAGACCAGTTTGACATGGACATCTGCTCACCATGGAGTACTGACGGGTTTCTCCTATGAACCAACGCTGCCAGTACGCCATTATGTTAGTTAATCCCTTCCACAGCATGTGGGACACCATGTGGTGTATGGGCCGGTGCCTATCTCGTTTCACTGACCCTAGGCCACACAGCTACTGTAGTGAAAGCTACAGTGCAGGGTCAGTCCTCTGGTAGCTCTGTGTGTTAATATGCCATTATCAGGTAGCTGCAAAGCACGTTACTCATAGGTTAGAAATAAGTTTTGGGTACACTAGACATTATCTCGACATATTTTGACTTATGAGTAACTTACAAGTACCGTGTGTGAACGATTGTATTATTTACATATAACTTATGCCCCGTGTATGCGGGACGTATGATCCATATATGCTGGATACATCGAAAAATTTTCAGCATGCTCAAAATTTTAAGACAACCTCGCTGTACTACGACATATACCAGCATGCTTCAGCATGCTCTTATACAAAACTTACCCATAACTTATTCGACATATGCCAGTGTATTCTCCAAATTTTTCAAACGTCTGGGATACACTGCCTAAATCGTCAAGGTGTGACAGGGGCTTTACAAGTGGATGGGAAAAGTTGCAAGTTTACAAAGATGAGTGGAAGGTTTGTAAGTGGGTGGGAAAAGTTGCAAATTACAGAGGTGACTTGGGAAAGTCTCAAGTTTAAAAGTGAGTAGTAAAAGTTTCAGGTTTACTATGGAGCTAAACATACTCAGTGTAGGGCTGCATCTGGCCCTGAGCCTTGATACTGGCACTGAATAAATGGAGTCCCCTCCACTGCCGTACACGCACTAGTCAGTCCAGTTCAGTGTTTCCTGGAGCTCCAACCGGATCTCAGCCATTCCTGTAAATGTAGCGAGATTCTCCGTGTCGCCTGTTAGTCTCAGACAAACGAGGAGTAAACGTCTCTCTCTTCTCTCCTCCTGGTGACACTCGGCGTGTTGTCATGACGACAGAGAGCTCTCATTGAGAGCGGCCGACTGTGCTCAGACTGCAGATTATCACACACGCTTCAGTCCTCTGATGATGGGACCATGGAGGGAGACTGATGTGAGGCTGAGATCAGGCGTGGAGCTGAACGGTCTTTTAAAATTAAAGACTGAGGTCATTCCTGCAAACATTTACAGATGTGAAATCGTCACACTTTCATTTAAACATGGTTATTCTCCATATTTAACATGGAGTGTTTAATCTGCATATGGAGAATTTAATTGTTTTCAGGCCGGTTCTTTGACCCTGTCATCAGAAAATTTCTCCGAAGTATTTTCTTGTAAATTTGTGAGTTTTTCCTGGTAAAAGAACAATTTTTAATATATATTTGCATTATTATTTTTGGCAAATTCCGGTGAAACTGAGAGATGCTAACAGAGCTTCATCTGTCCTTCCATGTTTGACGGTAATCACTACTCCTCCCAGGCAATCACCCCAATGTTTGGCAAGCTCGTGCACAATCATCCTCAGATGGGTCTGCATCCAGGTCGAGGTCAACGCCATCACGCCAGAATAAGCTATTCCATCACTGACGATCCGGTTCCTCAAAGCCACAAGTTATGAACAAAAGAGCCTTACGTTTGAGACCGCTGCTTTAGGAGAAATGTCTGAGGGGGGAAAAAAACGACCTTTTGTGCTCCTTTCTGTCCAGAACCGTGAGCTCCTCGGGGCGCCCTGCTTTAGTGGCGACGGTCTGTAATATGAACACAGATCCGAGGGGTCGGCCTTTAAATCCAGATGAGACCTTTTGTCATTTATTGCCCCTGTGGTGGGGCCGTGAACTTTAAGGGTAGTAGTAGTAGATTAGTTTATTTGACAGGGACAGTGCAATAAACATAGACAATTAATCAAAGACAATCAATCTGATGTGTTGCACATAGAGTGTATAGCTATTAGCTAATTTGCAACTCTTGTCCCTGGATGGGTGAGAAGGGGAGAGAAGGCGTTGAGCTGAGCTCCACAGCTGACGTGTAGGAGGGGAGTTTCTGAGAAATCAAAATGTCATTTCAGCTAAAGATGTTCGAACTGAACTTTAGAAATGACAGCAGCTTCCATTTACATAAATTCATTTTAGAGTGGAGTCAGAGCTTCAAACATGGGTTTAAACTGAGTTAAATATACGTGTAATATGATACTTAAATTAAAAAATACATCTGTCATGCATGAAGGATAAAGTTTTCAATGTATGAGTGGGGAGAGGATTATAGAGGTAGGACAAAGGTACGTTTATGAGAGGCGACTGTTTAAAATTTAAGAGATTAGAAGGGAAAAGTCACGAGTTTACAGGACTAGGAGAAAGCAAAGTCACAAATTTAGGGAACGGGTCAAAAGTTACAAATTCCTGAAATGAGACTGTGTTGTGGATTTTAGCTTTACCAGTAAACGTCCCTTTGATCTGGTGGATTAATAAAACAGCTGTAGTCTAAAGATGCCTTTCAGTATATTTATTGTTCATTTTGGCCAAAAATGGAAAAGTCACATAGTACTGCATGCAGACAGTACCATGGGAAGATTCAGAGGTTCAATACAGTAAATCAAAACAGATAAGCACAGAATGCTGAGTCAGCAGTATTCAGAGCGTTCTGTGGGAAGCAGAGCCTAGCTGTCTGTCTAACCTTAGGGGCCAGACTTCACATCGTCCAAACATGATACAGTGGGGCAAAAAAGTATTTAGTCAGCCACCAATTGTGCAAGTTCTCCCACTTTAAAGATGAGAGAGGTCTCCAATTTTCATCATAGGTATACCTCAACTATGAGAGACAAAATGAGAAAAAAAAAATCCAGAAAATCACATTGAAGGATTTTTAATGAATTAATTGGTAAATTCCTCGGTAAAATGAGTATTTGGTCAATAACAAACGTTCATCTCAATACTTTGTTATATACCCTTTGTTGGCAATGACAGAGGTCAAACGTTTTCTGTAAGTCTTCACAAGGTTTTCACACACTGTTGCTGGTATTTTGGCCCATTCCTCCATGCAGATCTCCTCTAGAGCAGTGATTTTCAACTTATGTGCCGTGGCACACTAGTGTGCCGTGAGAGATCGTTAGGTGTGCCGTGGGAAATTATCCAATTTAACTTAATTACTCGAGTAAGTGGCTTTGTTTACATGGACAGAGGTAACCGGATTAAAAGCCTGATCGGAATAAAAATGCTTCATGTAAACATGACAATCTGAATATTCTAACCCGATCACGCTCATTCAGATCAAAATTTCATTCTGATTGAGAGGGGTGGGTTATGCCGATTGTTAATCCGAATGGTGCGCATGAAAACACTTATTCCGAACACAGGGCAGAAAATATGTTTACTGTGCATGTCTGTACACCAGCCGCACGTCGACGTGACGTATTTCCGCCTTAGCAGCAGCTAGCGGAAAACATAGCGGGAGTAAAACAAAACTGGTCTGTATCGTCCTGCTGTCTCCCTCTTTTCATCATATGCAGAAGTATGTACTTGTAGCTTCATTACGGAGACTAGCAGAAGCAAAAGTACAGTCTGAATAACACGATACAGGTCAATTTCGACACGAAGCAGGGCTCGCTAACACCGGAAGTTGCTGCTTCTTCTACTATTTTTTGAATGTCGAAATGTCGACCTGCGCATGTCAAAATGATTTATTCCGTTCAAACCTGTGACCCATGAAAACGCACGTCCTAATCAGATCAGCTTTTTCAGGATCCATGTAAACAGTAAAATTTATAAATAAACAACATCATGTGCAGCGTGGCAAACTTGAGGTGTTCCCACTCACCGAGAAACGGCATGATGTTAACACTGCTGCACTGTGCCAGGTGATTGGCACACATTTGAAAACTCTTGAGGAGAAGTTGTTATTTTATTTCTCTTCAGACTTCACACAATGCCTTGACTGGGTTAGGAACCCATACAGCTCAGCATCAGTTGTTGGAAACGACATGACTTTACAGGAACAAGAGGAACTCATTGAACTGAAACAAGATCATGGTTTAAAGCTAAACTTTGCTGATCTTCCTTTGGTCAGTTTTTGGTTGACTGCTGCCAAGGAGTTCCCCATTCTGGCCAACAAAGCTATTTCAACATTGCTCCCATTTTCCACGACATATCTGTGTGAGCTGAGCTTTTCAAGCTTGACTGTGATAAAAACTACAAACAGAGAGAGACTGAGAGCTGTTGAGGAAGAGCTCCGTGTGTGTCTTTCTTCCATTCCTGCCAGGATATCAGCTTTGTGTTCATCTAAACAGGCCCACGGTTCACACTGAGTATAAATACATTTAGAAACTGTATTGCTAACTATATTTTATTATTTTTACTGTGTTAGGCTATAGAGTGTCATTTTGTGTCATTCTGGTTGGTGGTGTGCCCCAGGATTTTGGCAATGTAAAAAATGTGCCGTGGCTTAAAAAAGGTTGAAAAACACTGCTCTAGAGCAGTGATGTTTTGGGGCTGTCGCTGGGCAACACGGACTTTCAACTCCCTCCAAAGATTTTCTATGGGGTTGAGATCTGGAGACTGGCTAGGCCACTCCAGGACCTTGAAATGCTTCTTACGAAGCCACTCCTTCATTGCCCGGGCGGTGTGTTTGGGATCATTGTCATGCTGAAAGACCCAGCCATGTTTCATTTTCAATCCCCTTGCTGATGGAAGGAGGTTTTCACTCAAAATCTCACGATACATGGCCCCATTCATTCTTTCCTTTACACGGATCAGTCGTCCTGGTCCCTTTGCAGAAAAACAGCCCCAAAGTATGACGTTTCCACCCCCATGCTTCACAGTAGGTATGGTGTTCTTTCTCCTCCAAACACGACAAGTTGAGTTTTTACCAAAAAGTTCTATTTTGGTTTCATCTGACCATATGACATTCTCCCAATCCTCTTCTGGATCATCCAGATGCTCTCTAGCAAACTTGAGACAGGCCTGGACATGTACTGGCTTAAGCAGGGGGACATGTCTGGCACTGCAGGATTTGAGTCCCTGGTGGCATAGTGTGTTACTGATGTAGCCTTTGTTACTTTGGTCCCAGCTCTCTGCAGGTCATTCACTAGGTCCCCTCGTGTGGTTCTGGGATTTTTGCTCACTGTTCTTGTGATCATTTTGACCTCACGGGGTGAGATCTTGCGTGAAGCCCCAGATCGAGGGAGATTTTCTAATAATTGCTCCCACAGTTGATTTCTTCACACCAAGCTGCTTACCTATTGCAGATTCAGTCTTCCCAGCCTGGTGCAGGTCTACAATTTTGTTTCTGGTGTCCTTTGACAGCTCTTTGGTCTTGGCCATAGTGGAGTTTGGAGTCTGACTGTTTGAGGTTGTGGACAGGTGTCTTTTATACTAATAATGAGTTCAAACAGGTGCCATTAATACAGGTAATGAGTGGAGGACAGAGGAGCCTCTTAAAGAAGAAGTTACAGGTCTGTGAGAGCCAGAAATCTTGCTTGTTTGTAGGTGACCAAATACTTATTTTACCAAGGAATTTACCAATTAATTCATTAAAAAATCCTTCAATGTGGGACTTCCGGGAAGATGGCGGAGAGACATAACACTTAAACAAAGAGCTCTCCCTAGCCGGATTAAAAATCATCGGTAAATGGCCAACTCGACATAAACGAATCAATAAACCAAGGGATGAAAACACGAAGGAACCGGGCACAAGGACAAAAACAGGGTAAAATTGAAGAATTCCTCTCCAACAACGCAGGAAAAACCGCTGTACGCAAAGCCCAAAAAAACGAGATGTCCACAGCAGTGAAAATGGAGGACACCAGACTCGACAACATGAACGCTGGCATCGCCAGTTTGGGTGAAGAGTTGAGAGAATTCAAGCGACAGCTACAACAGGATTTAGCGGCTCTTAAGGAGGAACTGAAAAAAGAAATTAAGGAGGAAATCATGGACCTCCGAAGAGAAATGGAGCGTAAATTAACGGAAAACATGGAGGAGCTGCGCTCCCAGCGGGCGTGTATGACAGAAGCGCAGACCCGAATTTCGGAACTAGAAGATTGGAAAAGCGAGGCAAACGAACAACTACAGACCCTGACGACGCAAACGCAGAGGATGCAGGAGAAAATAAACGACTTGGAGAGCAGATCCCGACGAAGCAATATGCGCATCTTTGGAATTCCGGAGGGCATTGAAGGCAACTCGATGACAAAATTCATGGATCAGTTCTTAAAAAAAGAACTGGAAATACCCGGAGAAACGGATCTGCAGATTCAACGGGCGCACAGAACACCGGCACAGAACCCGAAAACAAACTCTCCACCCAGGTCAGTTGTGGTAAACTTTGTGAAATATGACATAAAGGAAAGAATCCTGACGCAAGCATGAAAAAAAAAGATACGAATCGGCGACAAACAGGTATTTTTTGACCATGACTACCCGACAGAAATCGTGCAGCAGCGGAAGAAATATGCCAATATTAAAAAAACGCTGAAAGAGAAAAAAATTAGATTCCAAACGCCGCTAACGAAAATGAGGATTCATTGGGAGGAAGGCACAAGAACCTACAACACGGCCGAAGAGGCAGCGCGGGATATGATGGAGCGGGGCCTTGAGGTGAGCGTGCCGAAGGAGACGGCTGGAGCAGCGGCGGCCCTGAACGCACCACGACAGACGGAGTGGAGGCGAGTGAACGGCGGAAGAAGGGGGAGAGACGTAGAGCAGCGGGCCCAGGACAAGCTACAAGGCTTTCAACTGAAAGCCTAGATCATAACAAAGATTAAGTAAGACACAGAAGAAATGAAGGCCAAGAAGACAAGGTAAAAGAGAAACAGACGGCTAGGAGAGGTTTAAGTGATATTTGTTGGACATTTCTAGACTTATGACTATTACTTTGATAGTAAATACAGGTCTAGGGAGGGCCCTTCACTCTGTGAAGACAAACCCCCCACCCACCAACAGGGACCAGTGGGCAGAAGAAAGGCCCAAAGTACGGAGGTCGAGTTTTTTTAATGTGTTTTTATATAAATATGTGTTATTTTTGTTGTTAAAGGGGCTAGGAGCACAAGTTAAAAAAATGGAAAAACATGAATATGGGTAAAAATCTTAAGATAATGACACTAAACGTGAATGGTCTGAACTCACCTGTTAAAAGGGAAAGAATAATAAGAAAATTCAAGAAGGAAAAAGCTGAAATTATATTTATGCAAGAGACACATTTGAGCAAGGCAGAACACGTGAAACTAAAGAGATTTGGCTGTAAGAACTCCTACTACAGTTCATTTAAGGGAGGAGCAAAAAGGGGGGTTATGATACTAATCTCAAACAAAATACAATTTGAAAGTGAACAGGAAATCCAGGATAAAGAAGGCAGGTATGTAATAATAAAGGGAAGAATAGATGGTATGCAGATCACATTAGTGAACATCTATGCCCCACCAGAAAGTGACAAGGGTTTTTTTCAACATCTGTTTGATCTCATAGCAACACACAGTGAAGGAGTCCTAATTTGTGGAGGAGACTTAAATGCTGTCATGGATCATGAAGTTGACACAACAAGTGTTAAGAAGACAAAAAAACATGTAACAAAGTTCATAAGAACCTCACTGGCAGAAATGGGTATGGTAGACATATGGAGGGACCTACACCCACTCGAAAAAGACTATACACATTATTCAGCAGCCCATAAAGTACACTCTAGAATAGATTACTTCCTTATGAATGAAGGTGACAGACACAGGGTGAGAAATTGTTGGATTGGAGGGGCAGAAATATCAGATCATAATCCTATATACATGGAAATATATTTAAACAATAGAAAACGACAAACAACATGGAAACTTAACGTAGGACTGTTAAATGATGAGAAAATGAAAGAAAGAATAAAAATAAACATAAACGAATATATCCAAGAGAATGACAATGAAGAAGTGGACCCAACAATACTATGGGACACACTAAAAGCCGTGTTAAGGGGTAAATTAATTGTTGAAACAGGAAAAGCAAATAAGACTAAACTGGAAGCGTATGAACAAAGATGTGAGAGACTGAGGGAATTAGAACGTAAACATCAAAGCACAAATGATCCAAAAATATATCAAGAAATTAAAGAAGAAAAAACAAAGATAAAAGAAACACAAATGGATGAAATTGAAAGGAAAAATAGATATCTAAAGCAAAAATATTATGAAACGGGGTCAAAAGCCACAAAACTGCTGGCAAAACGGTTAAGAAAACAACAAACAATGAATAATGTATACAAGATTAAAGACCCCACCACAAATAAAACCACAGTTAACCCAGAAAACATCGAAGAAATTTTCCATAATTTCTACCAAGAACTATACTCGCAACCTGAAGAAACAAATACTAAAGATATCAAAAAATTTCTAGACACATTGGACTTGCCATCAATAGGAAATCAACAAAATGAAAAACTAACAGCAGAAATAACAACACAAGAGATCAGAGATGTGATTAAGTCACTTAAAAATGGTAAATCACCAGGTAGTGATGGATACCCATCTGAGTTTTATAAACTGTTTATAGAAGAACTCACGCCACAGCTCCTAAAGTCATTTAATTGGACGCTGAACAACAACAAAATACCTCCAACATGGAATGAAGCAATCATTTCAGTTATTTTAAAACCAGGGAAAGATAAAGAACAATGCGGAAACTATAGACCAATCTCTTTATTAAATGTAGATTATAAAATATACACAACAATTATATGTAAACGAATAAAGACATTCTTGACGGAATTGATAGAAGATGATCAAACTGGATTCATAGAGGGACGCCAAACACATGACAATATCAGGAGAACAATACATATAATTAACCAAATACATAAAGAAAAGAAAAGCGCAGTAATAATGAGTTTAGACGCAGAAAAAGCATTTGACAGGGTTAACTGGAAATTCCTATATAGTGTACTGGAGCGCTTTGGATTTAACGAAAAATCAGTACAATGCATAAGGACGCTATATCAAGAACCTGTGGCAAGAATCAAGATAAACGGTAGCTTAACAGACAAAGTAAATATACAAAGATCAACTAGGCAGGGATGCTGCTTATCGCCCACCTTGTTTGCTCTGTTCATAGAACCATTGGCTCAAGCGATACGACAAAATAAGAAATTAAAAGGTGTAACAATAAAGGGGGCGGAACACAAGATTGGGCTATTTGCTGACGATATTATAGTTTACCTTGAACAACCAGATAAATCAATAATGGAAATGATGAACTTGATAGAAAATTTTGGAAAATTATCAGGATACAAGATAAACATAACAAAAACACAAATACTGACATTCCACTATAACCCTCTAAACCAGATAACTGATAAGATCAAACTAAACTGGAAGCAAAAAGAAATAAAATACCTTGGAGTGAACATACCTAAAGACCTAAGCAAAATATATAAAGCAAACTATGATAGGTTGGAACAAGAAATAAAAAAAGATATTGATAGATGGTCAATCTTAAATATGGATCTGAATTCAAAAATTGAGACAGTCAAAATCAGCATACAACCTAGATTACTTTACCTCTTCCAGGCTATACCAACAGAGATTCCAGATGCCCAATTCTCAAAGTGGGACAGGATGATATCGAGATTTGTTTGGGGAGGTAAAAAACCAAGAGTGAAATATAAAACCCTCCAATTACCAAAAGAGAAAGGAGGCATGGGCCTACCGAGTCTAAAGGAATATTACTACTCAGCACAAATAAGATATATCATATGTTGGTGCGACGAGGGATATGAGGCAAAATGGAAAGAAATGGAAAAGGAAATTGAGGGACTCCCAGTACAAAGCATAATAGGGGATAAAGATGCATATAAGCAAATCAAACAAATAGACCCAATCACTAAATTTACTTTAGAACTGTGGTATAAAATAGTACAAAAATATAATATAAGGGAAGACATAAAACTATTGAAATGGGTAGCATTTGACAGTCAGTTTGAACCGGCAAAACAAGATAGGGGATACAAAAATCTGGTGAACAAGGGAATCACAGCATGGGGCAATATCGGAAAAAAAGATCTCGGGAGCTTTGTAAATATCAGGAGAAAATTTAAATTAGAAAGATCGGAATTTTTCAGATATCTGCAGATGAGAGATTACTATATGAAGAAGATTAGGCATAACCTCCAAACAGATGTGAACGAGATTATACAACTTATTTTAAGCTCGTATGCAGGAAATAAAATAAGAATTATTTCAAAACTATATCAGAAACTTATGACAAACAATCATACAAGTAACTATATAAAGGAGAAATGGGAGAAAGAGCTCAATTTAAACATAACAGAAGAAAGCTGGCAGGAACTATGGAAAACACAACACACATCAACAAATTCAAGGGCATGGAGGGAATTTGGATGGAAAAACCTGATTCGCTTTTTCATTACACCACAGATTCAAGGAAAATATACAAATACCCAATCTTTATGCTGGAGGGGATGTGGGGCTCAAAATGCAGACCACTCACATATGTTTTGGAAATGCTACAAAATATCATCATTTTGGAAATCTATGCATGTGACAATACAGAGGATATTAGGATATAATATACCAATGAACTGTAACCTGATGTACTTATGTGATCTTAAAAAAGACAGTGTTATACAGGCTGAGGACAGATATCTAGTTAAAATCTTGTTGATTGCATGTAAAAAAACTATCACAAAAAAATGGCGATCAGAAGTTCTTCCTGACCAAGAACAATGGACTGACATTGTTGAGGACATACGTATGATGGAAAAACTAACATATCGACGAAGAATGCAAGAAGGAATATGGGAGAAAAAATGGCGGAAATGGACACACTACAAAGTGCAACAACGAGGCAGAAATTGAAAGAATAACCAAAGACACTGAAAAAACCAGAAGAATTAAGAGATGGAAACTAAAAACTTGATGCTCCAACATTTGTCCCCCCCCTTTTATTTTTTATTTTTTTATTTTTTTTTTTATTTTGTTTATTTTTTTTATTTTTCCCTACCCTAACCCCTTTGTTTTTTAAATGTAGAATGTGATCTGAATGCATTATATATGATGAAAAATGAATAAAAATCTAAGTTACAAAAAAAAAAAATCCTTCAATGTGATTTTCTGGATTTTTTTTTCTCATTTTGTCTCTCATAGTTGAGGTATACCTATGATGAAAATTGGAGACCTCTCTCATCTTTTAAGTGGGAGAACTTGCACAATTGGTGGCTGACTAAATACTTTTTTGCCCCACTGTATGCTTTGTTTAAGAATATTAGATCAGAAACAAAGTGTAATATTGAATAAAGAAATCTTTTACGACTGATAAAAAGTTAAAAATTTCTTGAGGAAAAGTCACAAAATTTGGGAAAAACTTGCAAATTTGCAAGACTCAAGTAAAAAAAGTTGCAAATTGATTAGAGCATCGGTCAAAACGTTCTGCAGGGCCGTATCTGGTCCCCAGCCCCTGATATTGGCACCTGTGGTTATGTGGGTGCAGCAGGTGGGATTGTGCTATTATTATTTTTATTTAAATATACCTTGTTTGGCTTGCTCTGTCCCGTTTGCCCTGGGTTCCCAGCTCACTTCTAGGCCAGAGGGCTGTATGGCTCTATGCTAGTAGCTAGCATTCAGTTATTCATTAGACAAGACAATTAGACAAAACAAATGTGCTCTTCTGGAAGGCAGAAATGTAACTGGGTGCTCCCAGTGCTTCAGAGTCTCATTGTAGTCTGGCGTTTGTTATGGCTGAGCTCACAAATGTGACAATTCTAGACTAAACACAAAGGAATGAGCTAAATTAAAGTTCTCAGTTGCTAAACTGTGTCATTAATTAGATCTTTGTATGTGTAACATGACCACATCTCTGTCAGACTTGTATGCTTTCATGTGTGTCCCGTGTTTTCATGTTTTTCATCACCCTCTGCCATGTCGTAACCTAGCACGTTTAATTTCAGATCATCCACCTGTGAAAAAAGCAGCATGTAAGTGCTCCTGTGTAGTGACGCTGCTAGCATACCAGAGCTTATTAACCCTCATTAACCACCCATGCCATCACGGTCAGCGGGTCGCTGCTCTGCTTCTGCTACATGAACTTCCTCTGTGTTTGTTTCCTTGGTGGAGGAGAGGATGGTGGAGGGGTTACCTTGGCAACCGCTGCTTGGATTGACATGCGTGTGTGGAGGAGATTATCCGAGTTAGCGTTTTATTCTGAAGGTTCCATGTCCATCGGGATGGAATTGTTCCACGCAAAAACTATTATGGATCGACGGCCATATCGAGCTGCTCCTGATTGGACGGACGACTCCTGTACTCATGGGCGGGGCTGTTCTGTGATTTAAAACCACATGCAAGCAAACTTTCCCTGATGTATTTGTGAAATTACAAGACAGGAAAAAGTTGCAAATTTATGAGTGGGAGAAGAAAAGGCAAATTAATACAAAAAAGTTGCAAATTTACAAGATGAGGGAGTCATACATTTCTGAGATCTCAACTTTTTTTCATAAACTTACTTTTTTCTTGTAAATTATTACGTTTTTTTTTTTCTCGAGATGAGTGAGTCATAAATTTCTGTGGTGGGGCTGGTGGTAAGTTTCCAATTTAAAAGAGGGATGAAAAGTCAATTGCAAATTTACAAGGGGGAGGGGGGCAAATTTACGAAAATGGGAAAACATCAAAAATTTGCAAGACGGAAAAGTCACAAATTTAAGACTGAGAAGTTAAAAATTTACAAGTGCGGTGGAGAAGTCAAATCTACAGAGGGTGGAAAAGTCGCCAATTTATGAGACTAAAGTGAAAAGTCAGAAAATTATGGGGGAAGTTGCACAAATTTACAAGATCGTAAAAAAGTCGTAAATTTAAGATGGGGAAGACACAGATTTATGAGGGTTGTAAGCGTAACTTTGCGAGAGGGCCTTGATACTGACACCTGTGTTGAAATGTTTAAGCTGTCAGCTGCTGAATCCATTTCTGACATCACTTCTAGTTCAAACTGTTAGCACAAGTTAGCGGTATCCTCCATCAGGATGAAACGGACTGGGTTTATGTAAATGAGGCGCCCTGAATGGCGACGCAGTCTGAATGAACAGCAGGGTGTTGTGAACGGCAAATGGAACAGAGGATCCTGTGGACACGGACCGCGCGACGCTGTGACAAAAGGTTGGAAATTAAATTATGAGATAAAATGAGACGCGTCAGAGAGGGTAAATGAGGTGAAAACTGACGTTCAGCTGCTGGGGGAGAATCTCAGATAGATAGATAGATAGATGTACTTTACTGATCCCAAACTGGGAAATTACAGTGTAACAGCAGCATGACAGCCAAACAACAGAAACACACATGACAGACAAAGGGATTACCCATGGAAAGTAAAAACTAAAGATGGATAGATAGTAACCTCTAAGATAGAGGTTAAAGCTCGCTTATACAGAGGTTTATTTATCTGAGCGCTTAAAAACATCAGAAAATGTTTCTGGTATTTAGGGGTGACAGTCAAAAAAAAATCAGACATTTCTAACTTTTTCTCACAAATTTGCAACTTTTTTTCATAAATTTGATACTTTTTTCTTGTGAACTTATTTTTTTCATGGAAATTTGCAGCTTTTTTCTCTCATAAACTTGTTACTTCTCATAAATTTGTAACTTTCTCGTAAATTTGCTACTTTTTTCTCAAACATCTTTTCTCATAAATTTGTTACCTTTTTCTTGCAAATTTGCATTTTTTCATGTAACTGCGTTTTTCTCATGAATGTGACATTTTTCTCATAATTTTGTTACTCTCAAACATATTTTTCATCTAAATTTATTACTTTTTTCCTATAAATGTTGCTTTTTATGTAAATTTGCAACATTTTTCTTGTAATTCTGCTACTTGTTTCTCAAGAATGTGACATTTTTCTAATAATTTTGCTACTTTCTTTCTCATAAACATATTTTTTCATATAAATTTGTTAGTTTTTCCTTATAAACTTATTGCTTTTTTTCAGAAATAGGTTAGTTTTTTTTTGTAAATCTACTTTTTTCTCATGAATGACATTTTTCTCATAATTTTGCAACTTTTTTCTTTGTAACTTTGTGATTTTGTTTTTCTTCCCTGTCATGTTGCCAGTTGTGTGTGTAGGATCCAGTTTTAAGTATTTTGCTTGAATAACCAAATTATCTTGTGCCAACAAAGTAATGCTACTTTTACTTTGTTGTTAAATTTGTGTCTCCTGTTCCCCTTCTGACTGACTGTGATTCTGGTTCTTGTGTTTTCTCAGAGTGATCCAGGGTTAAACATTCTCCTTCCACCTGGTGCTGTTTTAGTCTGGGATAATACAGTGCTGTGAAAAAGTATTCACCCCCTTCCTGATTTCTTACATTTTTGCATATTTGTCACACTTCAGTGTTTCAGATCATCAAACAAATTTTAATATGAGACAAAGATAACCTGAATAAATACAAAATTCAGTTTTCAAATGATGATTTCATTTATTAAAGGAAAAAAAACTTTCCAGACGTACCTGGCCCTATGTGAAAAAGTAATTGCCCCTGTGTTACATCATGAATTATCTGCGATTAACCACATTTTTTGGAAAGCTGAGTTGAGTTTCAGTAGCTACGCCTGATTACTACCAGACTTGTTGAATCAAGAAATCACTTAAATAGAACCTGTATGACAACCTCAAGTAGGCTAAAAGATCTCAAAAAGCAACATATCCCACTGTGATCTAAAGAAATTCAAGAACAGGTGAGAAACAAAAACCCAGAACAACATCTAAAGAACTGCAGGCCTCACTTGCCTCAGTGTGGACACTGGTCCATGATGGAACAATAAGAAAGGGACTGGACAAAAATGGCATCCATGGGAGAGTTCCAAAACAAAAACCACTGCTGGACAAAAGAACACAAAGACTCGTGCTGCACGGTGGCACAGTGGTTAGCACTGCGGCAGCACAGTTTACCCTCGGCCTGGGGATCGCGGGGATCCTGGGTTCGATCCCTGCCCCCGGCCAACAGTGATCTGTGTGGAGTTTGCATGTTCTCCCCGTGTTTGCGTGGGTTTACTCCGGGATTTCTCCGGTTTCCTCCCACATGCTAAAAACATGCAGGTTAGGGAGTTAAGGGGCGCTTGCGCACGCAGCGACCGGCAGCTGGTGGCTTGTCACCAGACTGCAGAACAAATCTACCTACGGGTACAAAATAAGTAAAAAAAAAAAAAAAAAGACTCGTCTCACATTTGCCAGAAAACATCTAGATGATCCTCAAGACTTGTGGGAAAATATTCTGGGGACTGATGAGACAAAAGTTGAGCTTTTTGGAAAATGTGTCATTTCATCTGGCATAAAACTAACACAGAATTTCATAAACAGAACATTCTATCAACAGTCAAACATGGTGATGGTAGTGTCATGGTCTGGGGCTGCTTTGCTGCTTCAGGACCTGGACAACTTGCTCTAATTGACAGAACCATGAATGACGGGCCATCAGTTTATGAAGCCCTCCAATGTGACTGAATTTAAGCAATTCTGCACAGAAGAGTGGGTCAAAATTCCTCAACAGCAATGTAAAAGACTCATTGGCAGTTGTTGGCACCAGTGGTGGCACAACCAGTTATTAGTTTTAGGGGGCAGTTATTTTTTCACATAGGGCCAGGTAGGTTTGGATAGCTTTTTTCCCTTAATAAATGAAATCATCATCTAAAAACTGCATTTTGTATTTACTCAGGTTATCTTTGTCTAATATTAAAATTTATTTGATGATCTGAAACATTTAGATGTAACAAATATGCAAAAATATAAGAAATCAGGAAGGGGCAAATACTTTTTCACAACACTGTATCTATAATAATAGATCAGATTCACTCGTTACTAAAGACCGAGGTTAAGTGTTCCTGAGGCTTCTGCTGTCTGTGGTAGCAGTTTGCCTCTGTGTAGGTCCTCATAGAAGACTGCAGATTTACTCCAGTCTGAGCTTCAGATCGGCTGGATTTTCCTCCTCTGAGCCTCTAACAGCAGAACTAAACCGGATCTTTATTCAGCTCCCACTCCTGTTCATGTGCAGCAGCTTCACAGGAAACGGGACATCACACCACAAACATTTACAGGAAAAATATCACAAACTTGCAGGAAAAAACACAGATTTATCAGGAAAAAGATGACAATTTACAAGGAAAATAAAATTTATTGGGAATCACATTTTTGAGAAGGGAAAACCTCCAAATTTAAGAGGAATGCTGTACAAATGTACCAACTTTTTTCTAACAAATTTTACCATTTTTTCTTAGAAATTTGCAGCTTTTTTTTAAAAAAATTTGCAACTTTTTCTTATAAATTACTTTTTCTGATAAACTGGCAACTTTTTTCTCATTAATTTGTAACTTTTTTCGAATATGCTACTTTTCTCATAAATTTGTTACTCTCTTCTCGGAAATTTTCCAACTTTTTTCTCTAATAAGTTTGTAACATTTTTCTTGTAAATTGGCAACTTTTTCTCTCAAAGAGAAAAGGTCCAAATTTAAGAGGAATACAGTACAAATGTACCATAAGGAAATAGCAAATTTATGAGAAAAAAACCCTAAATTTATAAGAAAAAACATGCAAAATTATGTTTAAAAATGGCAAAATAGGTGTAAAGTTTTGATCCCCCCCCCCCAAAAAAAAGGCATCTGAGAGCAAAATAAATACAAATTCATGAAAAAGTCCTGAATTAATTGGGGGGGGGGGGAACAAATTTGAAAGAAAACTCAGAAAACAGAAAAATTAAGAACAGAATTTGCTCTCCTAGCTCAGCTTTTTACCTTCATTTTAAAATAATTCCCACATTTCCCTTTTCCTGAGCTGCATGTGAACACCTCCTGATTATTTCCCATTAAAACACCTAAAACTGTTTGTTTTTTGTTTTTTTTTTTAACAGCCCAGCAGCACTCCATCCCGCCCATCCCGACGCGGCAGTATGAGGCCGCCATGAACCGTCAGCAGAGATATTTCCGGATCCCGTTCGTCCGACCGGGCGATCAGTACAAAGACCCTCAGAACAAGAAGAAAGGCTGGTGGTACGCCCACTTTGATGGACCCTGGATCGCCCGACAGATGGAGCTGCACCCAGACAAACACCCCATACTGCTGGTGGCAGGTTGGTGACTGAAAAATAACAATGATTTTTTTTTTTTTTTTTTTTTAAAGCAGATGAATGCCTCACACTGGGAGGGTGTGGTGGAGAAAAGATCAGGAAATTTTAGGAGAAAAATTTGCAAAACTAACAAATGATAAATTTGGAAGAAAAATCTGCAAGTTTGTAAATAATTGCTACAATTAAAATTACAACATTGCACATTTTTGAAGAAAAAGGTCAGTATAAAGTAAAATTAAATTTTTGGCTATGCTTTACATTTTCAAAGGTTGCTTATAAATTTGCAAATATTCTCTAGGAAATCTAACTTCTCACTTCTCATTTTTTTTCCTTTTTCAATTTAAAAAAATCCTCATAAATTAGACCCCAGAAATACAGTATGAAGTTTTCAGATGTGATCCAACATCTGGTTTCACTGTTTTACTCCTCGTTTGGTTCATAATTGGTGGTTTTCCCGTCTGTTTAACACTCGTCTGGTTTTCATCCGTTTCTGCACATTATATATGAGTATAAAAGTCTCACATCACCAGGAAAACATCTGCTACTTTAAACTGTTTATCATCTTTTACTGGATTTTATCAATGTCTTTTTTTTTTTTTTTTTGAAAACTGCATCATTGAGTGACTGTCACTTTCACTTTATTTCCGATTATAAGTCCAAAAAAAGGACAAAAGGAGAGTCCAGCCGTTGGTGGAACCACAGATTCAGGAGGACCAATGTGGTTGTCATTGTGTCCCTCCTGGTTTCTTGCGTGTGTGTGTGTGTGTGTGTGTGCGTGCGGGGGGGGGGGGGGGGGGTAGGTGTTTTGTAACTTTGAAACCTTCTTGTCAAATTGGTTAATTTGACTTATGTCGTATAATTTGTGACCTTTTCAGGTATATTTGCAGCTTTTTCTTTTGAATTTGTGACTTTTGTCAATTTGTGACTTCTCAATTTGACTCTCGTAAATTTGTGATTTTTTTGGTAAATTTGTGACATTTGTCAATTTGCGACTTTTCATCAAATTATGACTTTTGTCAGTTTGTGACTTGTGAATTTGGGACTTTTGTCTTGTAATTTGCAAATTTTGTCTTGTCAATTTGACCTTTTTCTCATAAATTTGCGACTTTTGAATTTGCAACTTTTTCTTGTAAATTTGTGACTTGTCAACTTCTGACTTTTGTCGTCAATTTGCGACTTTCTTGGCAATTTGACTTTTGTAAATTTGTGACTTTTGCCTTACAGATTTGCAACTTCTGTGTCATAAATTTGCGACGTTCATGTCAATTTGCATCTTTTGTCTTGGTAGATTTTGCGACTTCTTGTAAATTTATGACTTTTTCTTGTCAATTTGTGGCTTCTGTCTTTTACATTTCTGACTTTGTTCCTTGTGAATTTTAGACTTCTGTCTTGTAAATTTCTGACTTTTTAAGTCAAGTCTAATTAAATTCATTTATCTGCGTGTTTCCTCCCGCAGGTAAAGACGACATGGAGATGTGCGAGCTGAACCTAGAGGAGACGGGCCTGTCCAGGAAACGAGGAGCGGAGATCCTCCCCCGGCAGTTTGAGGACATCTGGGAGCGCTGCGGCGGCGTCACCTACCTCCGCAGCGCCATTGAGAGCCGCCAGGCCCGCCCCACCTATGCCACCGCCATGCTGCAGAGCATGTACAAGTGATGTCCGACCCGCGGGGAAGCCGCAAAGGGATGGACGTACCGGCTACCGGACACGGAGGACAAGGACGGGACTACTTTTTTTGTTTTTTGTTGGCGGGGACTGAACCCTATGCAGATTTAAGAAAAAAAAGATGTTAAATAATCACGCCTGTTTTTTTTTTCCATGAAATTCTCTTGAGTTTAACTAAACTCTAACAGGTTTAATCACCCAAACGTAGGACTGCTTTCTGGTTAATTGCTGGTGTGACGACAGATATCCGATCCCTATGCAGATTAAAACACACCACCACTTCCTGTTTGACGTCTCTGCTGTGCGGCCTTATAACTCCTCTGTAACAGGGTTTCATTTTGGTTCATTCCTGCTTTTAGGTTTGTTTTTTTTTCATTCCACTGTAATTATCATTCCTGATCACGACACGTTCTCGTCTGTGGGCGTTTTGTTTCTGACAACAGTGAGCTCAGGAGTCGGCAACGTTCACCATGGGAAGAAACAGGACAAAAAAAATATCCCAGAATTTGCAGTTTTTTTCCAGTTAAATATGTGTTTTACTTTGAATACTTTTTTTAAGCTAATGGATGAATTTGATTAAATTTAATCCAATTTGCCCATTAGTTTTTGCCTAATCCTGCTAACAGACAGACCTTGGTGGAGGTATGCACTCGGAGTGCCCTCTAGTTTTTAATTTTTGTTTTTTCCACAAATCTGCAAAATTTCCCTAAATTTGGATTTTTTTTCTTTGAAATTTCCATTTTCCATTTAAATTTGCAAGTTTTTTCCTGTGACTTTGTTAGTTTTCTTAAATTTACATTTTTTTAGGGTAAATTTGTGATTATTTTCTCAAATCTGCAGCTTTTTTCTCATGAATTTGAGACTTGTTACTTCTTATAAATTTGGAGCTTTAATGCCACTTCGTTTTTAGGTATTGTTCTTTAATTTTCTTTTTTTTTTTTGTAAATTTGTATTTTTAAATAAATCTGCAGCATTTTTCCTTAATCATGATTTTATTTTCTTGGAAATTTACATTTTCCAACATTCTGGACATTTTTTCCTGTGAATTTGTGACTTTTTAGTTTTCGTTCCTCTTTTTTTGTAAATCTGTAATAGCTTCTCAGAAATCTGCAGTTCTTGCCAATAGATTTGAGGCTTTTTACCTCTCATAAAGTTGGAGGTTTAATCCCACTTTTCTTTTTTAGGTATTTTTCTTCAAATTTTTATTTTATTTTTTGTAAATTTGTAATTTTCTTCATAAATCTGCACCATTTTTCTGCAATTTTTGTTTTTTTTCCTTGTAAATTTTCAGCCTTTCTCTCTTAATTTTTTGGTTATTTTCCACCAATAAATCCGTCACATTTGTCGTGTAAATTAAGAGAATTTTCTCCCGAATGTTTCTGACCGCTGAGCTGCTCCGACTTCACATCCTGCTGTTTACATCCTCTATCCGGTTAAAAAAAACAAAAAAAAAAAACTGAAGTTGCACAAGCAGACGTGAACCGTCACCGTGAGGCAGAGCTGCTGCTGCATGAGTCCCAATATGCCAATATTTACAGATGTTATTTTTTATAATAATTATTATTTTACATCCTTGTGTGAATGTAACAAAACTTGGCTGATTTTTTTTTTTTCCTTTCATGATTCCTCGTCTCATTTATGTGATTTAAGTTGTGATTAACGTTGTTTGGACTGTGAGACCAAATTTTTTTTGTTTTGTTTAATTTTAGGGGCCTCATGATTCAGTTTATTTTCTGTTCGAAAATGTGAAATAATTATGCAAATGAGATGAGACTCCACACATTTGCTGCTGTTAAAAAAAAAAAAAAAAAAATCCCTCAGCCATGCCAGCGTTAACCCTCTGAGGATTTGGGGGGAGCAAGTTAAATGACAAAAAGATACAACTTTTACAGGGCTGTACCTAAATATTCGATTAACCAGATATTCATGTGTTACAAAAAAAAACCTCGTGCAAATTTAGATTAAAAACATCTCAAATGTACAAGGAAAAAAAGAAGCAACTTAATGAAAAAAGTCACAAAATTTACAAAACATTCCCTGATTTACATGAATAAATTTGCAAATATATAAGAAAAAAGATTCAAATTTACATGACAAAGATTGTAAATTTATGGGAACAAAAAAATTAGAAATTACAAGAAAAACACTTTAAATTTACATAGAAAAAAGTAATGACTAAATGGAAAAAAGTCACAAAATTTACCAAAAAATTCATTAATTTACATCAATAAATTTGCAAATATATGAGAAAAAGATTCAAAGTTACACGATTAAAAACGGCACATTCATAGGAACAAAAACTTAAAAATGCAAAATTAAGAGGAAAAACTTCAGGTGTATATTAAAAAGAAATAACAATGAAAAAATTTACAAAATTTACAGAAAAAAAAACAATTTATGAGGACAAAATTGACAAAAATTGCAAAATTAAAGAAAAAAACTTTTAAATTTAGATAAAAAAAAATGCATATTTAAAATTTTAAAAAATTAAAGTTATGAGGGAAAAGGTCTCAAGAAGAAAAACTGCAAATTTATGACAGAAAAGTTGCAAATTTCAACAGTTGGGTAGAAAATTTGGTATTCAGAACCCCAAAACTGGTATTCAGGACAGCCTAAAAAATTTTTAAAAGCAAATTTGAGAAAAATTGATTAATTTTTTTTAGATTAAATCCATTATTATTAATCATTGAAGGTTTCAGTCCTTGGAGGGTTAAAACATTTGTGAATCCTGAAGAAACGTCCATGATTTTTGTTTTAGTTTCAAATAAAGTGAAGCAAGTTAGGTTAACTGGCATCAAACTGGGGATTCTAAATTGTCCTTAGGTATGACTGTGAGAGTGAATGGTTGTCTGTCTCTCTGTGTTGGCCCTGTGATGGACTGGCGATCTGTCCAGGGTGGACCCTGCCTCTCGCTCAAAGATGCTGGGATAGGCTCCAGCCCCCCCGCGACCTGAAAAGGATTAAGCGGAAGAAGATGAATGAATGAATGAAAGTTGGTGTTGATGCTGCAGGGTTCAAACTTCCTGTCTGACTGGACGAGTTTCTGAACTGGACCAACATTTTAGTTTTTTATTCCACACGAGTGCAGCGACGGTGACCTCCTGCAGGAATGTAAAAGGATTATTTTATTTTGTTTTATGTTCTTACAAAGAATAGGTGAACAGAAGCAATAAATCACCAACTGAGCAGAGATGGAAAAAAAAAAAAAAACCTTTGTCATGTTAAAATTTTAAAAATCTGCAGTTCCTGAGCTTCTCCAAGTTCCTCTGATGCACAAAAAATATTTAAATTTTGAAAAAAATGACAGCATGAAAATCCACAGCAGCACCTTTACAGATGGCATTAACAAGCATGTTGCAAATTTAAAAAGTAGTGAAAGGTTGGAAGAAAAAATTTGCAAGTCCTTAATTTTTGAGAAAAAAAAATCTCAAAATGAGAAAAGTGGCAAATTTATCAAGAAACAGTAAATTTCTGAGTTAAAGGGAATATGATTTTTCATGAAATTCACAAGAAAAAAGAAGCAACTTGATGTTGAAATGGAAAAATTAATCACAAGTCACAAATTTGCATGAATAGATTTATAAATGTATTAAATATAAGAAATCAAATTTACATGACAAATATTGCTAATTTATGAGGAAAAATGCCTAAAAATGTCCAAGGAAAACTTGACTGGAAATCAATAGGAAAAATTTTGAATACAAGAAATGTCAAATTTAAGAGTGAAGTTGCAAATTTACAAGAAAACTTTCTAGTTTGATAAATGAGGAAAAATATGCAAATTTAATAGAAAAAGAATATAAATTTTCACAAAATTCAAAGTAAAAAGAAGCAACTTGATGTTAAAAATCACAAAACTTACCAAAAAGTCAAATTTATAAGAAGAAATTTGCAAATGTATAAAACAAAGACTAGATGACAAAAATTAATGAGAAAAAATACTTTAAAATGTCCAAGAAAAACTGACTGGTTTAATTGAGTAAAGCTGGAAATCACTAGGAAAAAAATGTATATTTTTGTAGTTCAAATGGATACCAGAAACGTGTCAGATTTAAGAGTAAATTTTTAAATTAATTAAAAAATTGGTTTAATAAATGAGGAAAAAAGCTGCAAATTTAAGAAATGAAGCTTGAAAATTAAGAGAAAAGCAGCATCAATGGTGGGAAAATTATGGTAAATATGTGTAGAACTCACAAATTAACAAGAAAAATAAATGAAATTACAAGGGGGGGGGGGTAAATATTTTTAAAAAATTAAACTAAACCAGAGTTAAAATTTATCAAAATGTAAAATGGATTTAAAGGTTGTAAATTTATGAGAAAAAAAGTCTTGGTTTGACAAATGAGGGGGAAAATGCAAATTAAAGAGAATAAACTTTAAAATTTACAAGGGAAAAAAACATTCTGGGGGAAAATAATTAATTTACAAGAAATATTTTAGTTTTAAAAAGAAAAGGAAATTTGAGATAAAATGATCCAACTTTAAAGTCTTGCTTTAGGAGCAAAGCTGTAAATTTACACGCATGCAGTTATACAAACTTAATAGGAAAAAATTTAATTGAAACAAATACAAATATCTCAAATTTAAGAGAAAGTTTGATAGATGAGAAAAAGCTGCAAGGGATTAAAAAAATGGCAAATTTAGAGTAAAACTAACAAAAAAATTGTAGATTCAAAATGAATAAACACAAATTAACAAGAACAAATAAGTGAAAAATCACAATGAAAAAAATTTTAAATATGTTACATTTAACTAAAATCCAGATTTTTTTTTCACTTTTTTCCCCAGCTCGTTAATGCTGACTGTAAAACCGTGATACTCCAATTATTTTAAAAAATGACTTTAAAACCCTGCTGTGAAGTTGCTCTGCCCTATTCTCCGCCCCCCCAATCATTCCTGGGGAAGCACTGCCTTTGTGTCGTTTTTCTAACGCTGAATAATAAAAAATAAAATGATTCCATGTTTCACTCACCTCTCGACTCCTTTATTTCCACTTGAAACTGACAAAATTAAAAAAGAAAATTAAAAGTTTGACTGTTGTATTTTCTACCGTAGTCGTAAAACTGGACACACAAACGATCCTTCAACATATTTACCATAATGGGGAAACATTTTAAACCCCTGAAAGCAGCAGAGACCAATATGAAGAACAATGAAAACATTAAAAATAACACAATTATTTACAGGAGAAACGCCACAATGATGGAGAGTCACATTAAGAAGTTCACCAACTCCTCCCAGAAACATTTGCTTAAAAATATAAAAATTCTTTCAAAACAATTCAGCTGGTTCCTCCACATCTACTCCGTTCTCTGCAAATCTGATCTCTGTTTCAACAACAAGAACTTCTAAGATGTTTAAAAAGGTGAAGAAACAAAACATGCAGGTTTAAAGAGCAGATCCTCTGTAGAACTACACAGCTGTTATGGTGAGTTGTTTAAGTTAGCTAAAACTGCACAAATATGGTAAATTTATCGGCCACAGGTAACCATTAATTTGCAGATTTTTTTATTGATTAATTTCTATTCTACCAATAAAATGGCATATTTTTTACTGATTAATTTTGCATTTTTAATCAGTAATTTGCAAATTTTTACTGATTAAGTTCCACATTTGTAACCATAAATTTGTGTATTTGTACTGATTAATTTGCAGTTTTACCTAATAAATTGCAGTTTTACTGATTAAATTTATATATTTTTACTGATTAATTTTGCAATTTTAACCATTAATTTGCAGATTTTTACTGATTTCAGTTTTACCAATAAATTGCACATTTTTACTGATTAATTTCCACACTTGTAACCATAAATTTGCAAATTTGTAGTAATTAATTTGCAGTTTTACCAATAATTTGCTTATTTTTACTGATTAATTTGCATATTTTTACTGATTAACTTGGCATTTTAACCATAAAATTGCATATTCTTAACTCATTCATTTACACATTTTTCCATATATTTGCATACTGTTACTGATTAATTTGCACCTTTTAGCAGAGCCATTTCTAGGTATAAAGCAGAGTATGCTAACGCTACGAGCCATAAACTTGGCTTAAACTTTATTGTAAATTTGCAACTTTTTTTTTCTCCAAGACTTGAAGGGCCAAACTTTAATATTTAAAGTGACCAATGTTTTTCTTCATTTATGGTTGGAGTTTAAAATAAACAAACTGATCAGTGGTCAGCATTAACCAGAGAGACCTTCATCATGAAAGCTCAGAAACATACACCCCCCCCCCCCCAAAAAAAAAGAGCTTTATTCTGCTTGTGTTTTTAACAGGAAGTTTGATTCACTACACAGAGAAACTAGATATGTAAAAACAAAACAAACAAAAAAAACACACCACTGCCTGGTCACTAAATGTAAGTGAAACCAATCAACCAATCACATTCCAGAATGAGGAAGGCCCACAGTCCAAGAGCTGGCATCAAGGGTCAGCAACTTACCGATGCTGACAAATTAAAACGGTTGTGTTTTCCTGTTTTTTTTTTTTTCTTTTAAATGTTAAACTTTGCTTTTGTAAATGTCTAAATTTTGATGATTTGTTTTGTTTTGCTTTTAATTTTCTTACATATTAGTTTTATTTTCTCCTGAATCTCCATCACCTCATTTAGAGATTTTCTACTTTTTCCTCATAAATTTGTAACTTCTCTTGTAAATTTATGCCTTTTTTCCATCATGAATTTGAATTTGGAAATTGTTATTCATTAGTTTGCACATTTTTAAAAATTGACATACACATTAATTAGCATATTTAATTAATTTCTACCCATTCATTTGCATATTTTTATTCATCCATTTGCAGTTTTATCCATACATTTGTGTATTTTAATTAATATGCAGTTTCATGCATTAAATTGCACATTTTATCCATTAATTTGCACATTTTAACAGATTTAACTCATTAATTTGCACATTTTTAGGGCTTTGCATATTTTACCCATTAATTTACTTTTTTACCCATTAATTTGCACATTTGACTGTCATATTTTTACCCACTAATTTGCACATTTTTACTGATTAATTTCCAAATTTTTATTGATAAATTTGCACATTTTTACTGAAAATCTGCATATTTTTCCCATTTACAGGTACATCTCAAAAAATTAGAATATCATGAAAAAGTTCAATATTTTTTGGTCATTCATTTCACAAAGTGAAACCCATATATTATATAGAGTCATTACACAAAAAGTGAAATATTTCAAGTTTTTATTTATTTTAATTTTAATGATTATGGCTTACAGCCCATAAAAACTCCAAATTCGCTTTCTCAAAAAATTAGAATATTACATAAAATTCATTTTAAGAAATTGTTTTTTTAATAGAAATGTTGGCTGACTGAAAAGTATGTCCATGTACCACTCAATACTTGGTCGGGGCTCCTTTTGCATTAATTACTGTATCAATGTGGCGTGGCATGGAGGTGATCAGCCTGTGTTACTGCTGAGGTGTTATGAAGGTCCAGGTTGCTTTGATAGTGACCTTCAGCTCGTCTGCGTTGTTGGGTCTGATGTCTCATCTTCCTCTTGACAATATTCCATAGATTCTCTATGGGGTTTAGGTCAGGAGAGTTTGCTAACCAATCAAACATAGTGATGCCATGGTCATTAAACCAGGTTTTGATACTTTTGGCAGTGTGGGCGGGTGCCAATTCCTACTGGAAAATGAAATCAGCTTCTCCATTAGGCTTGTCAGCAGAGGGAAACATAAAGTGTTCTTAAATTTCCTGGTAGGCGACTGCGCTGACTTTGGTCTTGATAAAACACAGTGGACCAACACCAGCAGATGACCTCTGTTCAGATAAAAGGAAATTTTGCATTTCATTTGGAAATCAAAGTCCCAGAGTCTGGAGAAAGAGTGAAGAGGCACAGAATCTAAGCTGCTTGAGGTTCAGTGTGAAGTTTCCACAGTCAGTGATGATTTGAGGAACCATGTTATCTGCTGGTGTTTGTCCACTGTGTTTGATCAAGACCAAAGTCACCGCAGTCGTCTACCAAGAAATTTTAGAGCACTTCATGCTTCCCTCTGCTGACAAGCTTTATGGAGAAGCTGATTTCATTTTCCAGCAGGACTTGGCACCCCCCACACTGCCAAAAGTATCAAAACCTGGTTTAATGACCATGGCATCACTGTGTTTGATTGACCAGCAAACTCTCCTGACCTAAACCCCATAGAGAATCTATGGAGGATTGTCAAGAGGAAGATGAGAGACACCAGACCCAACAATGCAGACGAGCTGAAGGTCACTATCAAAGCAACCTGGACCTTCATAACACTTCAGCAGTAACACAGGCTGATCACCTCCATGCCACGCCACACTGATACAGTAATTAATCCAAAAGGAGCCCAGACCAAGTATTGAGTGTGTACATGGACACACTTTTCAGTCGGCCAACATTTCTATTTAAAAACAATTTCTTAAAATGATTTTTATGTAATATTCTAATTTTTTGAGAAAGTGAATTTGGGGTTTTCATGGGCTGTAAGCCATAATCATTAAAATTAAAATAAATAAACACTTGAAATATACTGTATCACTCTTTGTGTAATGACTCTATATATGGGTTTCACTTTCTGAACTGAGTGACCAAAAATATTGAACTTTTCATGATATTCTAATTTTTTGAGATGTACCTGTATTTGCATATTTTTATACATTAATTTGCACATTTTTTACCCATTAATTTCTACATTTTTACTGATTAATTTGCAGCAAGACATTATGAATATGTAGGTTTTTAACCCATAAATCTGCAACCTCTTTTCTCAATAAAGGAGCTTAAGACCAGCTGATGACCGGGGGGGGGGGGGGGGGGGGGGAGGGGGTATAATAATCCTAACAATGACTGATGAAAATAAATGATGACTGTCAGCAACTTCATTAAGTATCCAACTGCCCTTTAAATGATGCTACAGGAAGAAAAAAGCTTGAAAACTTTCTTACTCATCTTGTCTGCTGTATTTTTACTATCAAAGTATGCAATGTTAAATTATCTGTCATTAATCTGGACAAATATTACATTCTGACCAACACGGATCCTCATTTGTCACAAGAGTCTGCAATCTGTGGCTCCGGATCCACATGTGCACGCTCGTTTGACCAACCCAAACCCTAGAATAACAGAAGCTGCAGTTTAAGGGTAAAAACATACAAGATGCATGTATGAATTTGCACAAAAATAAGTAAATTAACAAAAAAAAATCAAATTTACAAGGTTATTATTGCAGTCTTGTAAATATAAAAATTGTGCAAATATACAAGAAAAAAATGTAAATTATAAGATTATCATTGCAATTTTCATGAGTTAAACAGGCTGCAAATGTAGAAAAAAGTTGCGGAGATTTAAGAGGAAATTTTTTTATAAATTTACAAAACTACAGCTGCAAAATGATGAGTAAAAAATGTTGCAAATTTACTTAAAAATTGAAGATTTAAAAGAAGAAAAAATGCACACATTTACAAGATTACAGCTGCCAATTGGAGTAGAAAATGGCTGCAAATTTAGGAGAAAAACCTCATGATTTTATAAGATTAAAGTTGAACTTTTATGGTTTAAAATACTGAACATTTACTAAAACAAAGTTGCAAATTAAATAGAAAAAAGTGACAAATTTAGAAGAAAAAAGGTGAAAGTTGCGACCCGTGATGTCACCATGTGACATCAGATGAATCGATGAACTACAGACACATGGAATCAGAAGACGTGTCCAGAAGCGGTCCGGGTCAGTGGACATGGATCCACAGATCAGCTGGTTTTTTAAGAGTCCCATTTTTAAACCGTCTGTTTCCTCCCAGTAGCAGAACATCCTCTGAGATGAAGCTCCGAAGAGTCCAACCTGATCCTCCTGAGTTCAGGCTGGAGGAGGTCCTGAAGAGTACCGAGTCATCACTGCCACTGCTGCTGCTGAGTCATGTTTATCTGTCCATCTGCACAGAGATAAAAAAAAAAAAAAAAAACAGTCATCAAAAAGGATTTAAACTGATAACTCCTAATACTCCTTTGTTTTAATTTCAGTTTTTGTGGATTTTTGGTCAGTAATGATTAAACGTCTCTTTGCCATCTCCTGGTTTAGTGTCCACTTCATTGTGTTTTTTTGTGTGTTTTTTTTCCTCAACTCGTTACGTGTATAAAAGTGTCACAGAATCAGTCTTTTCAATTCAAACTTCTCCACCACCATGGGCAAGACCAAAGAGCTGTCAAAGGACGTCAGAGACCAGATTGTAGACCGGCACAAGGCTGGAATGAGTTACAAGACCATCAGCAAGAACCTTGGCGAGGAAGAGACCACTGTTGGTGCGATGACTCAAAAACAGAAGAAATATATGATAATAGTCAATCACCCTCACTCTGGAGCTCCATGCAAGATCGCACCTGATGGGGTAAGAATGATTCTGCGAAAGGTTTGGGATCAGCCCAGAATTACATGGGAGGAGCTTGTTAATGATCTCAATCACCAAGGAAACCATTGGGAACACACTTCACCATAATGGATTGAAATCCTGCAGTGCTTGCAAGGTCCCCCTGCTCAAGAAGGCACATCTGAAGTTTGTCAATGAACACCTGAATGATTCAGAGGAGGTTTGGGAGAATGTGATGTGGTCAGATGAGACCAAAATTGAGCTCTTTGACATCAGCTTGACTCATCGTGTTCATCAACTTGACTCATCGTGAATATGACCCCAAGAACACCATCCCCACTGTCAGACATGGAGGTGGAAACATCCTGCTTTGAGGCTGTTTCTCTGCTAAGGGTACAGGAAGACTTCACCACATTGAGGGGCCAATGAACAGGGCCATGTAAGAATCTTGGATGAGAACCTCCTGGCCTCAGCCAGAACACTGATGCTGGGTCATGGATGGGTCTTCCAGTATGACAATGACCCAAAACATGCGGCCAAGACAGCAAAGGAGTGGCTCAAGAAGAAGCACATTAAGGTCCTGGAGTGGCCTAGGCCAGTCTCTGGACCTTAATCCCATAGAAAATCTGTGGAGGGAGCTGAAACTTTTAGTTGCCAAGCGACAGCCTGGAAACCTTCAGTATTTGGAGGGTATCTGTAAAGAGGAGCGGACCAGAATCCCTCCTGAGATGTGCACAAACTTGGTGACCAACTACAAGAAACGTCTGGCCTCTGTGATGCCAACAAGGGTTTCTCTACCAAGTACTAAGTCACATTTTGCTTGAGGATCAGATACTTATTTCACTAAATCAAATTCAAATTAAATTATAACCCTTACTGAGTTTTTTTCTGGATTTTCTTTGTTGATCTTCTGTCTCCCTCTGTTAAAATAAACCTACCATAAAAATTATGGGCTGTTCCTTTCTTTGTAAGTGGGTAAACTTCAGCAGGGGATCAAAGAAGTTTGGCAGACAAAACAAAGACTTTAAGGTTCATGACCCCAACGGCGGCGGTGGTGGCTTGTTGTTTTCAACACCTTTTAAAGATGATGCTGAGACAGTGAAACAGTCTGAACTTCAGACCCAGAAAGAGGATCAGAGCCGACTAATCAGGTCCAGGTGGGAGGAGGGATCAGGATAGTCAACAACATAAGACAGAAATTTAGGAAAAATTACACAAATAAAGTGGCATATTTATAAGAAAAATTATAGAAATTTACAAGAACTGGCTAATGTATAAGAAAAAAACAATTATTAATAATTATAATAAATTCCATTATTTCCCCTGACATTCTTTTAATAAAAACGGTGCAGCTGTGGTGGTGTTTTGACTGAGGTGAGATGTGCTTCAGATCAGGCCCACAAAGAGGATCAGAGGGGACTAATCAGGCCCAGGTGACAGGTGGGTCCGGGACAGTCTGAACCAAACAACGTCTCCATGGGGAGGTTCAGCGGCTTTAAACCAATTTAGGCTCAGACCAACAGATGGATTACAGCCCAATAACGCCACCACCACAGCGAGAACAACAGAGGGACCACATCAGCCACGGTGGAGCTTCACCCAGGTTCACATGTGGAGAGATGATTGACATGAGCAGACATGAGGGAACACAGCCTTATAATTCTGAACCTGTCAGACAGGAGCAGAGCAGGATGAGGAGAAATCAGACAGAAATTAATCTGTGGTGTGAGGGAAACCAGTAGAGAATCACACAGCTGTTATGGTGAGTTGCTTAGCTTATGATTATTGTTTTAGCTAACTTTAAACATGGTGCAACTCAGCAGGGGGGGGGGGATTCCTGATAACATGCACACACTTTAATTATCTTCAGTTTACAAACAATCCTTCCTTCACTCTTATCGATCTCTGTTTTTTGCCTATTAAATTAGTTTTAATTACAGTGGTGTGAAAAAGTGTTTGCCCCCTTCCTGATTTCTCATTTTTTGTATGTCACAATTAAATGCTTCAGATCATCAAACAAATGTAAATATTAGACAAAGATAACACAAGTAAACACAAAATGCAGTTTTTAAATGATGGTGTTTATTATTAACGGGAAAAAAATCCAAACCTACATGGCCCTGTGTGAAAAAGTGATTCCCCCCGCCCCCTTAAAGGGCCTATATCATGCTATTTTAAGCCTTTCAGAGTAAATTATATGCATGTACACTACCGTTCAAAAGTTTGGGGTCACTTAGAAATTTCCTTATTTTTGAAAGAAAAGCACTGTTTTTTTCAATGAAGATAACTTTAAATTAATCAGAAATACACTCTAATATCTAATATACATTGCTAATGTGGTAAATGACTATTCTAGCTGCAAATGTCTGGTTTTTGGTGCAATATCTACATAGGTGTATAGAGGCCCATTTCCAGCAACTATCACTCCAGTGTTCTAATGGTACAATGTGTTTGCTCATTGCGTCAGGAGGCTAATGGATGATTAGAAAACCCTTGTGCAATCATGTTAGGTCTGCAATGCTGTAATTGCTGCAAATGGAGGATTCTTTGACGAAAGCAAAGTTTGAAGGAAAAAATTATTATTTCAAATACAAATCATTATTTCTAACCTTGTCAATGTCTTGACTATATTTTCTATTCATTTTACAACTCATGGTGGTAAATAAAAGTGTGACTTTTCATGGAAAACACAAACTTGTCTGAGGTGACCCCAAACTTTTGAACGGTAGTGTATGTGATAGTATATTACCTTTGGTACACTGGAGAATGAATTTTTTATGAAATATGAGTTATTTTCGCGAGCCCGGAAGTAAGATGCCTCGATCTCTGAGGCTCTGCCTCTCCTTCTTGTGGCTGCCGCCCATTTCATGACGTAACCCCTGAGCCGGCTGCTGCAGCGTGTCGCTGGGTTCCGCCCACAAAAACAACATCTACAGTAAACTTTAGAAAAGATGGATGAACATGTTGAACTCTTTAGCCTCCTGTTATTATTTTAGCCTATAATATTATTCTTATGTAGTGTATGGTTAATCACGTTTAATATTATGATTTTAACCTCTGCATTCTGGTCTATTTTGACCATTTCTGGCGAGTAGGCTCTTCTTTAGGAAGGCTGAACAAACTCCTAAATCTCTCACAGCCAAAGACACATTTACGCCACTTAAAAGACATTGTCTTACGTAAAAAAGCAAACAGTTGTTGTCACTGAGCAGATTAGGTGCGAGAGGAACTACTTCTTCACAGCGTCAATGCTAAAGTGAAAGAGTTTTGCCGATCACCGCTCCGTTTGCTGCGCGGAGAAAGTGGGTGTGTGCGTTAGCCTGGGGGCGGTGCTGGCAGCACAGGCATTTCCTGGAGTGGGCGGCTCACCCACGTTCATATGTATGAATGTGGGGACCCAGTCATTATCAGGGACAGGGCGGAGCAGCAGCTCAGAGAGCAGGGTTGAGGAGGAATACTCAGAGATGCATGAATGGAGCAAAATACCACTTTGGGGGTGTTTTTGGTGAGGAATTAACATTATAACATGCTTAAAAGCTCAAAAAAGTCGATTTTGCATGATATAGGCCCTTTAAAACATAAATTAACTGTGGTTTATCACATCCGAGTTCAATTTCTCTAGCCACAGCCAGGCCTGATTACTGCCACACCTGTTCTCAATCAAGAAATCATTTAAACAGGACCTGCCTGACAAAGTGAAGTAGACCAAAAGATCCTCAAAAGCTAGACATCATGCTGCGATCCAAAGAAATTCAGGAACAAATGAGAAACAAAGTAATTGAGCTCTCTCAGTCTGAAAAAGGTTCTAAAGCCATTTCTAAAGCTTTGGGACTCCAGCGAACCACAGTGAGAGCCATTATCCACAAATGGCGAAAACATGGAACAGTGGTGAACCTTCCCAGGAGTGGCCGGCTGAACAAAATTACCCCAAGAGCGCAGTGACGACTCATCCAAGAGGTCACAAAAGACCCCACAACAACATCCAAAGAACTGCAAGCCTCGCCTCAGTTAAGGTCAGTGATCATGTCTCCACCATAAGAAAGAGACTGGGCAAAAATGGCCTGCATGGCAGAGTTTCAAGACAAAAACCACAGCTGAGCAAAAAGAACGTGAAGGCTCGTCTCAGTTTTGCCAGAAAACATCTTGATGATCCCCAAGACTTTTGGGAAAATACTCTGTGGACTGACGAGACAAAAGTTGGACTTTTTGGAAAGTGTGTGTCCCATTACATCTGGTGTAAAAGTAACACTGCATTTCAGAAAAGGAACATCATACCAACAGTAAAATATGGCGGTGGCAGTGTGATGGTCTGGGGCTGTTTTGCTGCTTCAGGACCTGGAAGACTTGCTGTGGTAAATGGAACCATGAATTCTGCTGTCTACCAAAAAATCCTGAAGGAGAATGTCTGGCCATCTGTTTGTGACCTCAAGCTGAAGCGCACTTGGATTCTGCAGCAGGACAACGATCCAAAACACACCAGCAACTCCACCTCTGAATTCAATTCAATTGCTGAATTTTGGCTTAAAAAAAAACAAAAAAAAACAAAAAACAAAATGAAGACTTTGGAATGGCCTAGTCAAAGTCCTGACCCGAATCCAATTGAGATGCTGTGGCATGACCTTAAAAAGGTGGTTCATGCTCAAAAACCCTCCAGTGAGGCTGAATTACAACAATTCTGCAAAGATGAGTGGGCCAAAATTCCTCCACAGCGCTGTAAAAGACTCATTGCCAGTTATCGCCAACTCTTGATTGCAGCTGTTGCTGCTAAGGTGGCCCAACCAGTTATTAGATTTAGGGGGCAATCTCTTTTTCACACAGGGGCATGTAGGTTTGAATAATAAACACCTTCATTTAAAAACTGCATTTTGTGTTTACTTGTGTTATCTTTGTCTAATATTTAAATTTGTTTGATGGACTTCTGGTCTAGCGCAACATGGTGTAGGTAGCTTTTTCGGAGAGTTCCTGCAGACCAGTTGTATTTCTAAAATTTCCCTGCACTTTTCAGATATCTTTGCAGTTCAAGTCTTTTTCTAAGTCTTTTTTAAGCAACAGTGGTGATTTATTTTTCCTCTTTTGGCCGTCGTAATGCCTCCAAAGCTTAATAAAGGAGGGAACACTATCCAGCCACATTTGCGGCCTATCACCCACGACGACTCCTTGGCCTGTGGTAGTTCTGCTTCGCCCCCTTTGGCTGCTGCCGCCATTGACGTCGACGCGCTTAAAACCGACGTCCTCTCGGCTCTTTGCAAGGATATTGCTGCCATTTTCAAAGCCGAATTACAGACAGCCCTTGGTGACAACCTCTACTCCATTAAGTCTGAGTTGCTTGCTTTAAAAAAATGAATTAGCTACCAGCATTTCCACCATGCAGGCGAGACTGACCAGGCTAAAGGGTACTGTAGCAGAGATGCAGCAGTCTTTGTCGACCTGCACAGATGACGTGGTTACATTTCAGGCTAAGATGGAGCACATGACTAAAATTATGGCAAAATTAGAGGGCAAGTGCGATGATTTGGAGTCTAGGTCTCGACGGAACAATATACGTATTGTTGGTGTCCCAGAAGACGACCCAGCCTCGACATCCTGTTAACGTGTCAAAATTGCTGATGGAGGCCCTCAACCTGGAGAAACAGCTGCTCATGGATCGCTCCCACTGTTCTCTTCTCCCCAAGCCCAGATCAGGTGAACGGCCCCGAGCCATAGTGGCGAGACTCCACTATTATTGTGACTGTGTTCACATCCTCACAAAATCAAGAGAGCTTCAGCAAATCAAGCGCCGAAATATGACTCTGTCTTCCCAGATTACACTGCTAAGACGACGTGGGCTCGCACCGCTTTTACCGAGGTTCGCCGTATGTTACGGGACATTGAGGGAGTCAGATTTGGCCTTCTTCACCCAGCTCGGCTGCACATCACCCATGAAGGTGTCCAGCGTGACTTCATTTCACCGGAGGAAGCCAAAAAATATATAAAATCCATAATCAAATAAACTCAAGACCTTGGGTGGTTTATTATGCTGCTGTTCTGGTTCATGTAACCCGAGGGATCGGGTGAGTTATATACGGTTCATTTAAAATATTTTACTATTATATTGAAGGACTTAAAGACTTAATTTTATTTTTTTAAAAATCTGCTCAGTTCTGTACATATTGTCCTCACGGAGCTAAAGCTTACTTTGTTTTAATTTTTATTATTATTAATATACTTGTGTTATGTTTGTCTTGTTAAATAAATATTTACATACATTTATATATTTTCTTTCTTGTATATAGTAAGGTTTTGCCAAGTTGTTTTCTTAATTCGGATTATGTTTCAATAACCTCTTAAATGATTGATATTAGTTCAGGTTCCTTTTAACATTATTCACAGACTGTTGCAGGCATTACTTTTTACTTTTTTGCTTCTTTGAACTGATTATTATGATCATTATTATTATCAGTGCCTTATTGTTATCATTTTCAGTTTTGCTCTGCAGGGTTCTGTCTGGTAGTTTTAGTTTTTGTTGCATATACAGTAGCTGTACGTCTTATTTTGGAGATGACTCCTATTAGAATCAGCACTGCTGTTCCATCGTTTGGGGATGGGCACAGACTAAGCGCACCTGGGGGGTGGGGGGGGGGCTCACCTGGGTTATGTCTCTGTATTTTATTTTTTTTTTCCCCTTTTTTTCTTCCTTTTTTGGGGGGGGGGGGGTCTCATTTACCTTCTCTTCAAATATTTAACTAGATGTATGTTAGTCCACAAAAGTTAGAAGGTGGTTCCTCAATTAGTTTTTTAAGTTGGAATATTAAAGGATTGAATAATCCGGTCAAGCGGTCAAAGGTGTTTTCCCATCTTAAGCACATAAAAGCTGATATAGTTTTTCTTCAGGAAACTCATCTCCATGACCAAGATCATCGTAGACTTAAATGCTCGTGGGTAGGTGATATCTTTCATTCTTTTTTCAGCCCACAAGCCAGAGGAGTAACTATTTTAATTAATAAAAAATTTTCCTTTTCAACTTCTAAAATAATAACTGATAAAAAATGGCAGATACCTGATTATTGCAGGTGGCTTATTTCACACTCCTGTTTTATTGGTTAACATTTACGCTCCTAATTTGGACAGTCCAGACTTTATGAATAGGTTATTTAGTCCTCTCCCTTTCCTAGACACACATTTCCTAATTCTAGCAGGAGATCTTAACTGCGTTATAAACCCGTCTTTAGACCGTTCTTTGTCTCGCTTCCTCACACAATCCTCTATGGCTAAGTCAATACCTGAGTTTATGCACCAAAATGGGTTTGTTGACCCCTGGAGGTTTTTCAACCCACAAACCAGGGCATATTCCTTCTTTTCTCAGGTGCATCAAACCTATTCTCGAATTGATTATTTTTTTATTGATAGTTCTTTAATCTCTAGGCTGGTCTCCTCTGAATATTTTCCATTTGTAATCTCTGATCACACCCCTCTAAGTCTTAATATTAGATTTAAAGATAAACCTCGTTTTGCTTCACTCTGGAGGTTTAACTCTTTGTTACTATCTGATAATGCATTTAATGCTTTCATCATTTCCTCAATCGATGACTTTTTAGCTATTAACGAAAACGATTCAGTCGCTCATTCACTATTATGGGAATCACTTAAAGCTTATCTGCATGGTCAGATTATTTCCTATTCAGCACATCACTACAAAGCTCAAAAGGCTAAACTAAATGAACTACTGGCTAAAATTCAAGAAATTGACAGACAAATGCTAGTAATCCTTCACAGAGTTTAATGAAGCAACGTCAAGATTTGAAACTAGAATTGGATCTCCTCACAACAGCTGATGCAAAACACCTCTTAATACGTTCCCGTGCAGCTTATTATGAATATGGTGAAAAGCCTTCTAGGCTTTTGGCACATCAGTTGAAACGGTGGGCAAATTCTTGATTAATTCCTCAAATTAAGGATTCTTTTGGTAATCTTACTTGAGATCCAGTATCTATTAATGACTGTTTTATGAATTTTTATTCTTCTCTCTATGAGTCTGAGTCATGATCAGATCCACGTGAAATGACTTCCTTCCTCCACAATTTAAATACAGATTCCGCTGACTCTCTTACCATCATCTTTTACCATCCTCACCTGTACATAACTGCATAACTACATAACTACATCTGACTTATTGCACATTATTTGCACATAACAGTACTCTTAACTTTCTGCACTGCTGCATATATTTGCATATATTTGCTTAAATTGCACATACTGTTAATTACCGTATATACTGCACTGCTGTCCTTTGCACTTCTGATTGGATGCTAAACTGTGTTTCGTTACCTTGTATTCATACATGTGTAATGACAATAAAGTTGAATCTAATCTAATCTAAAAAATACCCCTACAGTTGACCCCCTTTTTGCGGAGAGGCTTGATGCGTCTGTGAGTTTAGAGGAAATTAGTCAGTTAAAGCCATGCAAAATAATAAAGCTCCTGGTCCAGACGGGTTCCCCGTTGAATTCTTCAAAAAAATTATGTTTAAATTGGCTCCTCTTCTGCTTAACGTTTACACTGAATCTTTAGAACGTGGCTCACTGCCTCCCACTTTAACCCAGACATCTATATCTCTTCTCTTGAAGAAGGATAAGGATCCCATATCATGTGCATCCTACAGACCTTTATCGCTCTTTAAGGCTGATGCTAAGATTGTGGCTAAGGTCTTAGCTACTCGTCTGGAAACAGCTCTTCCTGCTATTATATCACAGAAGCAGAATGGCTTTATCAAGGGGCGACAGCTATTTTTCAATGTTTGTACCCTCTTTAATATAATTTTCTCTGCAGACACTTCTGTTGTTCCTGAGGTTGTACTTTCACTTGACGCAGAGAAAGCATTTGATCGGGTCGATCGGCTGCACGGTGGTGCAGTGGTTAGCACTGCGGCAGCACAGTTTACCCTTGGCCGGGGGATTGTGGGGATCGTGGGATCGTGGGTTCGATCCCAGCCCCCGACCAACAGTGATCTGTGTGGAGTTTGCATGTTCTCCCCGTGTTGCGTGGGTTTACTCCGGGATTTCTCCGGTTTCCTCCCACATGCCAAAAACATGCATGTTAGGTTAATTGGCTGTTCTAAATTGTCCCTAGATATTTGTTTCCTATAGGCCCTTAGAATAGAGGGTTAGTATTAATGAAAGCGCTTTGAGTGGTCTTTGTGACTAGAAAAGCGCTATATAAGTGCAGGTTAGTTAGTTAGTAGTTAGTCGAGTGGAACTACCTTTTTACAGTCCTCAGCAGGCTTGGCTTCAGAGAGAACTTCGTGTCTTGGATTAAGCTTCTCTATACTTCCCCCAAGCCAGTGTTATTACAAATAATACCCGATCTAAGTATTTTACATTATCTCGTGGAACTAGGCAGGGCTGCCCCCTTTCACCTCTCCTTTTTGCTTTAGCTATAGAGCCCCTCTCAATCGCATTACGGTCCCTTCCTTCTTTTCATGGAATTTTTCATTTTTCTTTGGAATTTTTCCATCTGGTTTCCAAGTTAAACTATCTTTATATGCTGGCAACCTTCTTTTATATGTGTCTGATCAATCAGCTAGTATCCCTTCTATTTTATCTCTGTTGCAACAATTCAGTTCTTTCTCAGGGTACAAAGTTAACCTTCTTAAGAGCGAATGTTACCCCATAAACACCCTAGTGCTAGAACTTAATCAGTCTGACATTCCTTTCAAACTTAGTCCTTCAGAGTTTAAATACTTGGGGATCAACGTAACACGTGCTCTCCCAGCAATTTATTCTGCTAATTTTGTTCCTCTACTGGCCCATGTTAAGGCTGATTTACAGAAATGGAGCTCTCTCCCTCTGTCACTGATGGGTAAAATCAATGCAGTCAAGATCAACATTTTACCTAGATTTCTCTTTTTATTCCAGTGCATTCCTTTATTTTTGCCAAAAACCATTTTTAAAACTTTAGACCAGATTATATCCTCTTTTCTGTGGAGTGGTAGATCTCCCAAATTAGTAAATCAGTATTACAAAAATTTTCAACAAATGGTGGTCTTGCCTTGCCCAATTTTATTTCACATTACTGGTCTGCACACATATGTAAACTGAATTACTGGCTTCATTCTCCAGATCTATTATGGTGTACACTTGAGATTCAATCCTGTTCTTCATCTTCACCCACCACCTTAATCACTTCTCCATTGCCCATTAACCCCTCTAATTTCACAAAGAACCCAATGGTACTGTCTACTGAGAATTTTGTTCCAGTTTAGACGTCACTTCAAGTTTTTATCACCCTTTAGTATGATGCCCAGACTTAAAAATCATTATTTTTACCCTTACTTACCAACTCCTCTTTTCCTCAATGGCATAATCATGGCATTAAAACCTTCAGAGATCTTTCCAAGGATGGTTTATTTGCCAGCTTCTCAGATTTAGCTTCCAATTTCAATTTACCTACATCCCACTTATTCCTCTATTTCCAGATTAGGCACTGTGCCTCAACTCTTTTTTCCTGCTATCCTTGCCTCCCGGCTAATCAACCTTGGGATGACCTTTTGGCCCTTGAACTTAAACAAAAATCGCTTATTTCTAAAATACAGTATATGATGCACTTATGGCATTTGATACTCAGTTGGTTGTAAAAAATAAAACTGCATGGGAGCAGAAGCTTGGTACCGTGTTGTCTGATCAGTGGTGGGATAAAGTCGTCCTTGGTATACGCTCAGTTACACCTTGTGCCAGGCTTCAACTTATACAGTTTAAGATATTGATTAGAGTCCATCTCTCCAAGTCTCAACTATCAAGAATTTATCCTGATATAAGGGACCAATGTGACAGATTTGCCTCACCCTGTAATTTGAGTCACATGTTCTTTTTTTGTCCCAGATTGTATAAATATTGGAGTGATTTCTTTATGACTCTGTCCAAGGTTCCAGCAATTAAAGTTAAGATGGACCCCTTTGATTGCCATATTTTGAGTCCCACATGCTCCAATTCGATTAACATCATCTCAATTACAATTACTTGCTTTTACCTCCCTTCTAGCATGATGTTGTATCCTACTCCTTTGGAAGTCGCCTAAACCTCCATCCAGCTCTTTGTGGCTTAAGGATGTTCTGTCCTTTCTTAAGCTAGAAAAGATAAATCTGACAGTAAAAGGCTCCTCAGCTAAGTTTTTTGAAAAATGGAACCCTTTAATCAATTACTTTTACGCTTTAAAAACCCCATCTTTTGATTGAGCTCTATTTGCAAATATTTTTTCGTTCACTATCTAATTCCCTCCCCCATCTCACCCCCCCTCCCTTTTTTGTGACATTTCTTCTATTGGCACTCTGTTTACATATGGGTACATATACGTATATGGGTATATAAAATAAGTAGGCTTCGACGTGCTTGTACTGTATATGAGTGTGTTTATTTATAACCAATTTTCTTTTTCCCTTTCTTGTATATTTTAGTTATTTCTTTATACAGAGACACTGTTCTGCTCTGATTGTAAAAACAAAAATATTAGAGTTTTGCTGCATACAACCATGTATCATTCCTTTAATCTCTCAATAAAATAATTAATTAAAAAAAATTGATGATCTGAAACAGTTAAGTGTGACAAACATACAAAAAAAATGAGAAATCAGGAAGGGGCAAATACTTTTTCACACCACTGTATTCTGTAAATTTTCACTTTGTTTCCTCATAATTTTTAAAAGGTTTTTCTCTTTTGTTTGAACAGGAAACATCTTCACCCTGAGTCAGAGACAAGGAGAAACAACTCAGAAGCTCCTCTCACCTTTGGTGCGATTCTGAGATGCCGTCCAATCAGATGGGTCCTCCTAACTGGATAGAGCTCGGGAGGCGGAGCCATCTTTGTGTCTGACAAAACAAATGGTAAGAGAAGAAAAATGAGTCAGGAGTGAGAGATGGCTGACATGAGAGCTCTCCCAAATTAAACCACGCATCTCCATCGACCTCTGGTGGCTGGCTGCAGTACAACTTTAAGCCCCGCCTCTTCCCATTATTGTGTGCAGCATTTTGCCAAAATGAAAACTAAAATTACTCCTTGAATACCTTTTGCCATTATATAGATTCAAGATTCAAAGGCTTTATTATCATGTGCACAGTTAAGAAATGCTACATTTCCCGAACAATGAAATTCTTACTTTGCTCTCTGAACGAATGCCAAGGTAATAGTTACAGAGACAATAATTCTAATAAGGTCATGACATACTAACACAGTAACTCAATCCAAATACTAATGGATGCCAATAACACACACACACCAACACACAGTTAGGCAGTTAGGACTCCTTCAGCACACCTTGTATTTACTCTAGTAAATACTAAAACTAATGAGTACTAATAACACACACTAGGCAGTTTGGACAGTTAAAGCAGTCAGACAAGAGGAATGAAACTGAAAATTCACTGGATGACTAAAGTGATAGTGGTATAATGATATCAGAGATGATGTGAACCTGAGATGGCATGAACCTATGTACAGTGTGCAAATGAGCATTGTGCAACGAGCAGTGTATAATTACAATTTAGCACCCGGTGCTAGTTTCTGTACCGGTAGTACCAGTAGACTGTGCATGATAATTAGCAGCAGAGATGATATGGGCATCAGACGGGTGAGACTATATCTACTGTACAGGTGAACAGTGTGCAAATTTAGCAGCCGGTGTGTGAGTTCGTATATGCAAAGCTGTGTTACGGAGTTTTAGGAGTTATCTGTTCAGGAGTCTGATGGCAGTGGGAAAGAAGGAGTTCTTCAATCTGGTTGTCCTGCATTTCACACTTCTGTACCTCCGGCCTGAGGGTAGAAGTGTGAACAGTCTGTGGTGGGGGTGGGTGGGGTCCCGGAGAATGGCGTCAGCTCTCCTTTGGACTCTGTGGTGGTAGATGCTCTGCAGAGAAGGGGAGTGAAGTCCTGATGATCTTCTTTGCTGTCTTCACCACCCTCTGCAGGCGTTTGCAGTCCAGGGCAGTGATGGTGCCGTACCACACAGTGATGCAGTTGGTCAGGATGCTCTTGATGATGCAGCTGTAGAAATTGTTGAGGATTCTGGAGGACATGCCAAACTTCTTCAGCCTCCTCAGAAAGTACAGTTGCTGTTGAGCTCTCTTACCCAGCTCTGTAGTGTTGTGTGTCCACTTAAGGTCCTCGCTGATGTGGATGCCCAGGTATTTAAAGCTGCTCACCCTCTCCACCTCAAGCTTCCGGATGAACAGTGGCCGATGGGGTTTCCTCCTCCCTTTCCTCATGTCCACTATCATCTCCTTTGTCTTGTCCGTGTTAAGGATGAGGTTGTTGTCCTCACACCATGACACCAGGTTGGCCACCTCCCTCCTGTAGGATGCTTCATCATCACCAGTGATGCGTCCTATCACTGCTGTGTCATCAGCAAACTTTAGGATGATTTTGTCCTTGTGGGAGGCAACACAGTCATGGGTGAAGAGGCTGTAGAGAATGGGGCTGAGAACACAACCCTGTGGGACACCTAGGTTTGTGACGATGCTGACTGAGGTCCTGTCACCCATCCTGACAGACTGGGGCCTGCCAGTTAGAAAGTTCAGTAGCCAGTCGCAGAGGGTGGGGTGCAGGCCAAGTGAAGACAGTTTGTCGGTGAGTTTGTGGGGGATGACCGTGTTGAAGGCAGAGCTGTAGTCTACAAAGAGCATCCTAATGTAAGAGTCTTTATCTTCCAGGTGGGAGAGAGAATAATGGAGTGCTGCAGCGATGGCATCTGTGGTGGACCTGTTGGGCCGGTTGGCATACTGCAGGGGGTCCAGGGTGCCCAGTATGCTGTCCTGAATGAGGGGCAGGACCACTCTCTTGAAGCACTTCATGATGATTGGAGTGAGTGCTACCGGTCTGTAATCATTCAGACAGGTCAGCGGGCTCCTTTTGGGGAGGGGGATGATGGTTGTCATTTTGAAGCAGGAGGGGACTATGTTCTGGTTGAGAGAGAGGTTGAAGATTGCTGTGAGAACATTGGTCAGCTCGGCAGCGCATGCTCTGAAGGCCCGTCCAGGTATGTTGTCTGGTCCTGCTGCCTTGCAGGGGTTGATATTCCTCAGTACTTTGTTTACCTGGCCTGGTGAGACTTTTAGCGGAGGAAAGAGGGGGGTGCGTGAGTGTGTGTCTGTTCTCTGTGCTGTGTCTGGTGGTCTTGAAGTGGGTGTAAAAGGCATTGAGATCGTCCAGCAGGTTGTCTGTAGAGCTAGTGGTGCTGCTGTTGGTCATCTTGTAGTCATGATGTGCTGCAGGCCTTGCCACATGTGCCCTGGGTCAGGAGTGGAGTACAGGCTGTCCGGCTTTCCTCTGTACTGCCTCTTGGCTGTTGTTATAGCCTTTCTCAGTCCATACTTTGCAGCTTTATACTTGACCTCACAGCCTGATTTCAATGCACGAGAGCAAGCACACAGCATCTAACGTACCTGACTGTTGATCCAGGGCTTCCTGACCTGTATGGTGGATACGATGGTATCAGCACATGTGCTGATGTACCCAGTCATGTATTCAGCATAATCCTGTATGTTTACAGAAGAGTCCTCTCGGGTGGCTGCAGCTTTAAACACATCCCATTCCGTGCAGGCAAAACAGTCTTGTAGGGTGCTCTCAGTCTCTGGGGTCCAGCGCTTAATTTGCTTAATAACAGGGCTTGTTTGTTTCAGCTTTTGTCTGTAGGCTGGGTACATGAACAGGGAGATGTGATCTGACTGTCCGAAGTCGGGGCGGGGTGCCGCTCTGTAGGCGCCATGTATGTTGGAATAAACATGATCCAATGTGCTTTCATCGCGGGTGGGAATGTCCACATGCTGGTAATATTTGGGGAGTACGATCCGTAAAATGCACTGGTTAAAGTCGCCAGCGACAATAAAAACAGCCTCAGGATGTTTCGTCTCTACTGCGCTGATGACGTCATGGAGTTTGTTTAGCGCTACTGTGTAGTTACTCTGTGGACAAATGTATACAGCGGCCAAAAGCACAGCGGTAAATTCCCTCGGTAGATAATAAGGATGGCATTTCAGCAGTAAAAACTCCACTTCGGGCGAGAAGTGCTTGTCGACGGTTTGTACATCTCCACACCACATGTGGTTTATAAATACACACACACACACACACACACACACACACACACACACACAAACACTCCCCTCGTCTTACCAGAGTCTCCTGTTCTGTCTGCCTGGTGTGTTGCGTGTGTCTGTAGCTGAATAGTGCTCTCTGGGACTTTGTCTGAAAGCCAGGTCTCACAAAAAATTAGTGCACAACACTCTCTTATCTCCCGCTGGTCTTCAATCCTTGCTGTCAGTTCGTCTAGCTTATTTTCCAAAGCCCGAACGTTTGCCATTAAGAGACTGGGTAGCGGTGGCCAGCTAGGGCAAGCCTTTAGCCTAGCGTGTAGTCCTCCTCTCTTGCCTCACCTTCGGCCCCACCTCCAACAAGCTCTCGGTGCTTCGCGCCTTCCTGGGGGTGCTGATGGTCACCGCGGGGGCAGATGATGCATTGCAGGTCGGGTGGTATAAAGCCAGTAAACTCCGTGTGGTTGCTTGACTTGACAATATCCAGTAGTGTCTGTCAGTCATATGTTAGCAGTGCATGACCTCCATGCACTGTAGAAAGAACAGCAACTATGCAAAAAAGGAGAAAAGTCGGCATTCGGGAGCGGAACGAGCAAAGACGTTCGCCAATGGCGGGCGCCATCTACAAGTACATATATATCTTGTGTCCTCACTGGTAGCTCTTAACCTTTGGATCTTTGCTCCAGTATTCAATTTTTGGATCAGTTTGGTTTTAATTTCTTATTCGATGCTATAAAAAATGGAGGGGGGTGTCGAGATTGAGTGTGATTGTGATTTTGCTTCACAGTCGTTACAGTGCAGAATCTGGCTGCAAAAGCACAAGATGTAAATTTGCAACCTTCCCCTCATTTCCGTAGATAACAGCAATGCTAACAGCAATAACAAAAGGATGCTGCACACATAAGTTAATAATAAAAAAGATGAATAACAACTGGGATTGAATATGTGTTTAGGTGGGTTTCACAGGTTCATTAGAGCCCATGTAGGGGTATTTGGAATGGGTAAGCGATGTAAACATCATGATAGCTATGCTAAGCTAACAAGGCTAACAATCAAATAGCAGACACCATGATTACAAAAATGACCAAAATGTGAAACATGAACTCTATAAAAAATAGTTTTAATTGTGGTTAATTTAAGGCATGTTCAGACACCCTGCAGCATCAGTGACCGGTTGGTGTTCAAGTACCTGCAGACGACTCCGTGTCCCCTGACGACATGACACTGTCCCCGTCCTCCGCAGTAGTCCGGCTGGACATTACACAGACTCTGACAGGGCAGTCCGTCCACGGAGACGAAGCCCGGCTCACACTCACACTGGGCCTCCTTGGTCCAGCCGTTCACCACGCAGCGGGAGAAGTCCCCACAAGCCAGGAACTTACAGGGATCAGCCTGGTCAGCTGTCAGGAGGGGGAGGACAACTTTAAGGTTTCTCTTGTGATATATTCATTTATTGTCGTTTTTAATTAAAGGTCCCATTTACTGCAGTAAATGCAGCTCCCACAGGTCTGAGTGAAATGACTGTGACGTCCTGTGATGTTTGTGACATTGTGACTTCAGAATCCCGATGAGGGATTGGGATTTTCTGCTGAATCAGTCAGGATGGTGGCTGAGCCGCAGGAAATATTAAACATGTCCAACTATTATTTTTTCATATTTGTGACTCAAATTTTGAACTTTTCTTGAATTTTTTAAGTTTCACCTCAAATTTGCAAGTGACTTTTGTTGTTACTTTTGTCTTATATTTGTTCCCCAATAAAATTAAAATTAAAAAAATTCTTAAAGATGTAAAACTTTTCTTATTGGAATTTTTCCCTCAAAAATCTTCCAATTTTCATGTAAATTTGTGTATTTTTTTTCTTTCCATTTCTCTCATAAATGTGTTTTTTCCATAAATTTGCAACTTTTTACTGATGAATTTAAAATAAGCCTTCACTTGTGAATTTGTGACTTTTTACTGTAAATTCCTTATGAATGTGTAAAGTTTTCTCCTCTATTTGAGCCCCACTGTGGAAACTGTGCCTCGTGTCAGCCCTCCGGTCCAGGCCTCCCCTCCGTACCGGGTTCTACATCCAGCGAGCGTGTGTCGATCTGGATGTGGAGCTTCTTGGCGGCGGCGGAGCAGAACTCCTCCAGGGCGCAGTGGACGGCCTGGGTGATGTTGTAGGGCACCGAGGTGGAGAATTTGGCTCTGCTGTTGACCACCACGCTGCCCTTCCTGAAGTTCAGGATCTCCAGGTTCTTGAAGCCCGTCAGGTTGGCCTGCAGGAATGGCAGCAGCTGCGGAGGGAGGAGAGGGAGAGAATTGGTGGAGGTTAGGACTAAGACTAGAACAGCCCACAACCCAGCCCTGATGAAAAACCGTCACTATAGCGTCCTCCAGAGCGGCCAAAACAAAAGGAATACTGCTACTGGCTGTCCTCCACATGATGAGAATGACCGTGGCTCTGTGTATGATAAATGATGAGAGTGGACCTTTACAGTAAAAAATCTGATCCTATGGTTTATGTCTAAAAGAATCTTAACATATTTTTGTCACATATATACTACTGTGTTTTTTCTACTAAAACTGTAACCTTTTTTTCATAAATTAGCATCTTTTTCTCATAAATTTGTGATTTTTTCCACATAACTAGCAATTTTTTTCTTGCAAATTAACAACTTTTCTTAAAATTTTGATTTTTCCTCATACGCTAGCAACTTTTTCCCTCATAAATAAGCAACTTTTGCTCATCTAACTAACTAACCTGCACTTATATAGCGCTTTTGTACATGTTCTCATGTAAATTAACTACTTTTCTTGTAAATTAGTGACATTTTTGCATAAATTTGACCTTTTCTAATTAATTAGCAACTTTCACATTTGCAACTTTTTTCTCATAAACTAGCACCTTTTGTTCATGTAAATTTACATTTTTTTCTCATAAATCAGCTTTTTTTCCTCAAAAATTAATAACTATTTTTTCATAAATTAGCAGCTTTCTTCTTGCAAATTAACAATTTCTTATACATTTTACATTTTTCTCAAACTAGCATTTTTTTTCATAAATAAGCCAAATTTTTTTTCTTGCCAATAAGCAAATTTTTCTCATAAATTTGTGACTGTTCTCACAAACTAGCAACTTTTTCTCATAAATTAACTTTTTCTCAAACAAGCATCTTTTATGAAAAAAAAATTTTCATAAAGTTTTGATTTTTCTCATAAAGTAGCAACTTTTGCTCATGTAAATTTGCAACTTTTTTCTTGCAAATTAACAACTTTTTCCTCATAAATGTTTATTTCTTATAAATTAGCTACTTTTTTTGGTAAATTATTCTCATAAATCAGGAGTGTCAAACTCATTCCATGGAGGGCCAAGACCCTGCAGGTTCTGCGTCTACCCAGTGTCTTCAGCAGGTGTTTTCACTGATCAGCAATCAGTGGGAAGAAATTCAGTGAAACCACCTGCTGAAGACACTGGGTGGAGGTAAAACCTGCAGGGTCTTGGCCCTCCATGGAATGAGTTTGACACCTGTGTCATAAATTGACTTTTTTCCTCATAATTTAGCAACTTTTTCTTGCATACTAGCAATTTTTTTTATCAAATTGGTGACTTTTCTCATAAACTAGCTATTTTTTTCTGGTAAATTATGAACTTTCTAGTGAAGTAGCAGCTTTTTCCTCAAATGTTTGATATTTCTTATAAATCGGCTACCTTTCTTGTAAATTAGCAATTTTTTCACATAAATTAGCGACTTTTCTCATAAATTAGCTACTTTTTCTTGTAAACTATAAACTATCAACTTTTTCAGGCAAATTAACAACTTTTTCCTCATAACTTTGAAAATTGGTCCCATAAACTAGCCACTTTATTTCTCATAAATAAGCAACTTTTGGTCATGTAAATTTTCAACCTTTGGTCAAAAATGGTTCAAAATGTCAAAAAATATTTCCTGCTGAGATTTTTTTCTTTTTGATTATGAAACTGGCAAACAAAGTTGCAAATTTATAAAACTGGAGGGGAAAAAGACCACAAATGTAGAAGACTTGGAACAAAAATGCTGCAAATTTACAAGACTTGGAGGAAAAGTCACAAATTACAAAACTGGAGGGAAGGGTCACAAATTTATGAAACTGGAGGGAAAAGTTGCAAATTTATGGGACTTGAAGAGGAAAGTTGCAAATTACAAAACTGGAGGGAAAAGTCGCTAACTTTACCAGGCTTGGAGAGGAAAGAGCAGAAGACGGGTTCTTTAATACTGACTTTTTTCTAACTGCAGTTTCACCTTCAGAGACTGTTTTGGCCAAAAACGGTTCTCTGAAACATCTCAGACCTAAAGGGATAAAAATCTTTCCTGCTGAGATATTTTTCAACACTTTCTCTGTGCACTCCTGACGCCTGACGTCCCAAACAAATTCCCATGTTCAGGGTGTGATTTCGCTCTCTAAATCAATACCGATGCCGTTCATCCTGTCCGCCCTGAATCAAAGACTCAACTGTGGAATTCACGATGTTGTAAAGAGGACAGAATTGCTCATAAATCATCTCTGGGTGGATGAGTCACTCCTCCTTGGAGCCAGATTAAAGTCGTATTTTTAAACTCAGCGTGGTTCTCTCTGATTCATATCGGTGTTCAGCCACATTTCAAACACTGAGCCCAGAATGAATGGACAAGACGGCACCCTGAAAGGCTTTACACAAATGTTTGCTTTAGTTCTGCTAAACGCTGCAGGTTTTAAATGTTCTTCTGACACATTAGCCTGAAATCAGAGCAGCTTTAAGACACGAAAATTTACACTTACACAGAGTCCAGCCAACAGGGGTCAAATTCTGTCAACCTGACCCTTACAAGAGGGGAATAAATAAAGGTATTCACTTTATTATCTTTGTTATTTAAAGTATTGTAAATTAATTTAAAATATCTAGTATGCATCCAAAAAAAAAAAAAAAAAACAACAATACAAGAGGGGGAAAACTTAAAAGAAATGACAAAACTGGGGAATAAAGTTGCAAATTTACAAAGCTGGAGAAAACTGTTATAAAATGGGGGTGGGGGCTAAATTTAGCAGACTTGGAGAGGAAGGTCGAAGGTACAAAACTGGGGGAACAGTTACAAATTATGAAACTGAGGAAAACGTCTAAAATTTATTAAACTTTGAGGAGGAATGTTGCAACTCTATGACACTGGAGGGAAAAGTGACATTTATAAGAAAAAAGTCACAGATTAAAAAAAGACTTGATAATTTACTAAAAAAAAGTCACAAATTTATGATGAAAAAGTAAATAAACTGAAAATTTATCAGAAAAAAGTCCCAAATTTGAGGAAAAGTAAGTTTACAGTCAAAAAAGTTGCAAGATTACAGTAAAAAAGTAGCAAATTTATGAGAAAAAATGTTGCAAATTTACAAGAAAGAAAATCACAAATTTATGAGAAAAAGTTGCAAGTTTATAATGGAAGAAAAGTTGCAAATTTATGAGAAAGTTTCAAATTTTCAAGAAAATTTGATCAAATTAGGAGCAAAAATCACAAATTTATAAGAACAGCACATTTATGAGAGAATGAGTTGAAAATAGGTAAACAGGTAAAGTCCATGTGGACAAACACACACGGGGCCCAGATTTAACCTTTGGTGGGGCTCTAAAATTTACAAGACTGGGGTTAAAAATACTGCAAATATACAAGACGTGTGTGTGTGTGTGTGTGCATGTGTGCGTGTGTGTGGTCCCAAATTTATGATAAGCAAAAAAAATTCTTAGTTTTTTTTCCTCTACTTTTTATTTAATTTTAACTTGGTTTTTACTCACTTTGCAGTTTTTTTTCTTTTCCATCGTCTGCTTTATTACATAATGTGGTGACTTTTTTAAGTTTAAGAATTTTTCCTCATAAAATTGTTACTTTGTAAATTTGTACCTTTTTAAATAAAAAAAATTCAGCCTTTTTTAAAAATAGAATTAAGCCTTTTTCTTACAAATTTGTGGCTTTTCATCATCCTTCAAGTTTTTTCCTGAAAGCTTTTTTTTTTCTAAATTGTTCCTTGTAAATAAATTGTGAGTTTTTATCAGAAATTTGAAACTTTCAAATTGATGACTTTTGTCCTAATAAATTTGAGATTTCTGTAGTAACTTTGAAACTATTTTTAAAATAAACTGTGTGGTTTTCTCCATTTATTTTCTTGTATATTTCTCAGGTATTTTTTCCATTTTCCTCTAAATTAGAGATTTTTTTCCTTACAATTTCCAGCTCATAAATTTGATGCTTTTTGCTCCTGTCATTCAGCAGCTTTTTTCCCCTCATGAGTATACTCCATTTTATCTCTTACATTTGATTTTTTTTGATCACCACAGGAGCTGCTGGTTCCGTAAACTGACCCATTACAGTTACATTTTCTCCCGGTAATGACTGTCAGAAACTAAAATTCCTCCAGCTGCCACGGCGGTTGTGAAGCGGTGGGTGAAGCGGACGGAACAACATGGCGGTGGAATGCTAATTGTGTGTGTGGGTGATAATAACTGCTGTCAGCACTTCACATCTGAAGAAGCACCTGTGAGAGAAAATATGGCAACAATAAAGCGGAGAACATTTACCGACGACAGCCCAGGAGACGTGGGTTTTTTGGAATTAGCTTTTGTTTTTACACACCGTTTTCAGGTTCCAGATTTACATCAGAGGAAACGCTGCAGGTTTCTGTTAAGTAACGATCTGCTTTAACGGAGGTTATTTTTGCATCATGGGTTTGTGTAAAAATGTGATGGTGACTACGGTCTATGACAGATGTTTTATGAATGTTTTAGGTGTCTACCATGTAAAATGACACTAATGTAAAGCGTCGGGTGCATTTTGCAACCCTGTCTGTTAAAATGGAGGCTAGAGAACTGCATTAGACAGATCCCTCTAGTCCAGTCAGCCACTGATCTGAGTCTGACACGGGGCAACAAAATTAAATGACTTGTGAAAATGCCGGTGACTCAACTAACCAGTAGCAGCCGGCAGCCCCGGCTTCCAGGCTGGACTGGCGCGCTCATCTGACATCAGCGCTGTGAGGACATGAAACTCGATACAGACCGTTATCTGCGGGAGATCAGACCTGCGTCTCCTCAAAGTCTGAAAACCACATGGAAGGTTGTTGAGCTCCCCAAATGTGACACATTTTCACATTTCTTTCCTCCTAATTTGTTCATTTTTAAGAGCAAATTTTAAACTTTTTTCCCACATGAATGGTTGAAATTTTCAGCTTTTCTGCCTTCAAATTTCTTAATTTTTAACTGCAAATTAGCAGTTTTTCCTGACCACTTTTCAGCTTTTTTCCCCTCCTAATTTATTCACTTTTAATTGTAATTTTGAAAAAGTTTTTCCACATTTTTTTAATTAAAAAAAATTTTTCTCCTCAAATTTTCAGCTTTTTGTCTTCTTATTTCCTAATATTTTGCCTTCCAAGTTTTTATTTTTAGCTGTAAATTTGTCATTTTTCTGACAATTTTTCCACATTTTTTCCTTCCTAATTTGTTCACTTTTAACTGTAAATTAAAAAAAAAAAAATTCAGATAAATGATAGACATGTTTTTATATAAATTTGTATTTTTTTCTGATAAATTTTCAGCTTTTTTGCCATCCATCCATCTTCTACCGCTTTTCTGGAGGTCCGGGTCGCAGAGGCAGTAGTTCAAGCAGAGAAGCCCAGACTTCCCTCTCCCCAATCATCTGCTCCAGCTCTTCAAAGACAATACCAAGATGTTTCCAGACCAGCTGGGAGACGTAGTCTCTCCAGTGTGTCCTGGGTCTACCCCGGGGTCTCCTCCCAGTGGGATGTGCCCAAAACACCTCAAGTGGGAGGCGTCCAGGAGGCATCCTGATCAAATGCCCAAACCACCTCAATTGGCTCTTTTCAATGTGGAGGAGCAGCGGTTCTACTCTCAGCCTCTCCTGGATGACTGAGCTCCTCACCCTATTGTTATGTCTGGAAAACGTGGAAGGACCAACAGACAGTGGCGTTTTATTACAAAACATTATTATGGTGGTACAGTAGTGTTAGCGGTTGGGAGGCTGAACCCAAGAGAGCCGAAAAAGGGAGCGTAAAATGGCCGTCCCTTACCTTTATATGCTTGGTGTGATGACGTTGACCAAACTTGTGGTTTTCCTTACACCACATTCACCCCCCCCCCCTTGGAAAAACAGAACGACACATATGTTCGAACTGACCCTCCCCAATTTGGTACGGTGAAAGAACCCCAAACTAGCTAGGGCCAGCAAATAGACCGCCGTGTGGCCCAACGTGGCTGAGTGGGTTTTTTATGCCACTATTCGTGCCCCTAGCTAAACAGTCCTTCTATTGAGGAAGGCAACTCAGTTCAAGGGGCCCTGAGGTGAGCTCATGGTGGACATGACCCTGGAGGCGCCGGCTGCAGCGGACCTGGGTGCTATCCCTCTGGAGCCAAGGCTTGATCATCAGCAACGTCCCAGCCAGAATCCCACACCAGCTGGGTCAGCACCAACGCTGCGTCCTGATCTGCAGCAGCTGGTCTTACCTTCCGCAGACGGCTGGCTTGCCATCTCAGGCCATCAGCCATCTGGACTCTGGACAGCAGCTCGTCTCAGCTGCGCGGCGATCTTCATGAGTGTCAGTGGTGGTGATGATGTTGAGGCCGACTCCGGGTCTGGGTGTTCTGCGGACCCAAACCCAGTCCATCACTGCAAGTGGCATCCTGTTCGGCTGCACTTGGTGTCGTGATCACGATGGCATGGCTCCCACGTCTGCTGTGGGGCATCCACCAGGTTGTGGTGGTTCTGCTGCATCCTGTTGGGTCATGGACTCTTCATCCTGCAGGTCAGCGGTGGCTCCTGGAGGCTGGTGCTGGGAGTGGGTTTGGAAGGCATCCGGCCTCTTCTTCCCCTCTCCTGGGAAGTCTGGTCGTGGCAATGTGTTGCTGTCGCCACTGGTAGAACCTGCCCTGGGATGTTGTGTCCTGGGGTTCCCGATAAACACGGGCTCCCTCTCCTGCAGCAGCTCCCTGAGGCTTATGCTGGGTGAGGATCTGAGGCGAGTCCGGTCGCTGCCCATTCTCTGAGCAGTGCTCCTCCTGTGAGCACAAGACGGCTGTACCCTCGTCATCGTTGTCTCAGTGTCATCGGTCAAACGGAGTCCATTACTGTCATGGATGGAGAAGCCCAGTTGATAAAACAGGTCACATCTCAATATGTTGTCTCCATGCGTAACAAGTTGGAAAACAAAATCAGTAACGACTCTTGACGAGTAGCGGACTGTTAGCGTAATGGTCCCTACATTGCTGACCCGGTAGCCACCACACCTGTACAGCTCCACTGGGTTTTTCCCAATCGGGTGGTTAGGAAAGAACTTCTTCATGGTGACCTAGTTCAACATCAATCTCACTTCGGCGATGTCGAGCAGGAGCGGCAAGCTGACGTCATCCAGCCCTACCATGCAGAATGCAGACGCTGCACCTCCGTAGCTCACCATGTGGATGGTAGTCGCGGGTGAGTGACTTGAACTGACCAGCGGGCTCAGCGGTGGTGCTGACCGACAAACGCTGGCGGAGCAGTTGTATTTGCAGCATCGCTGACATTGTTGCCCCCTTACTGGGCAGGAACGTGCTCTCTCTTGGTGTGTTGGGGAGCCACAGTTGCCACATGGAATGCACCTTGTAGCGTTCTTCTGATCCGCAGTGTTTACTTCGGCCTCCTCTGCCATGTCACCGGGCTCTTCTGTAGTTACCACGTGTGCTAGCGGTGTTTGCTGCTGCACACCTAGCTCCAATGCTAACCTGTTGGTGGCCTCTAGCTGGAATGCTTACTCAATTGTCTTGCCTAGCATCATGTCATTTAGCGCTGTTAGTATCTTCGCCTGCAGCCGCAGGTTGCTAGTGTGCTCGGCCATCTGGTCCTGCACCATTTCATCCCCCAACAAACTGAATCTGCACATGCTAGCTAGGTGGCGAAGGTCCACAACGAATTGTTGTGTCACCTCTGCGGACTTCTGTTGCCGTTGGCGAAACTTAATTTATTCGCATCGCCAAATGTTACGTCTGGAAAACGTGGAAGGACCAACAGACAGTGGCGTTTGCTGAGAACACAAACTTTATTACAAAACACTAATATGGTGGTACAGTAGTGTTAACAGTTGGGAGGCCGAACCCAAGAGAGCCGAAAAAGAGAGTGTAAAATGGCTGCCCCTTACCTTTACATGCTCGGTGTGATGACATCACTAAGTGGCTGCGTTGTCACGCCAACGCTGACCAAACTTATGGTTTTCCTTACACCACAACTATCTCTAAGGGTGAGTCCGTTAATCCTACAGAGGAAGCTCATTTCAGCCACTTATATCTGCAGTCTCATTTTTTCAGTCATTACCCAAAGCTCATGACCATAGGTGAGGGTAGGAACGTAGACTGACCGGTAAATTCACAGCTTTGCCTTAGAGCTTAGCTCCCTCTTCACCACAACAGACCGGTACCACATCCGCATCACTGCAGATGCTGCTCTGATCCATTTGTCAATCTCTCGCTCCATTCTCCCCTCACTCGTGAACAAGACCCCAAGATACTGAAACTCCTCCACTTGGGGCAGGAGCTTGTCCCCAACTCGGAGAGGACAATCCACCTTTTTACAGCAAACGACCATAGACTAGGAGGTGCTGATTCTCATCCCAGCCACTTTACACTCAACAACAAACCGTCCCAGCAAGACCTGTAGGTCATTGCTGGATGAAGATTTTCTGACATATTTTCACCCCCCCTCCCTAATTTGTTCACTTTTAATCACAATTTTAAAACTTTTTTTAAATAAATGGTAGACATACTTTTATAAATTTGTAATTTTTTCTCAAATTTTCAGCTTTTTGCCTTCCATTTTTTTAAAAATTTTTAACTGTAAATTTGCAGTTTTTCCACATTTTTCCCTCTTAATTTGTTCACGTTTAATTGTAAATTTGTTTTAACTCTTTTCACATAAACAGTAGACTTGTTTTTACATAAATTTGCAATTTTTTCCTCATAAATTATTAAAATTTTTAACTGTAAATTTTCAGTTTTTCTGACAAATTTTCACATTTTCCCTCCTAATTTATTCATTTTTAATTGTAATTTTTTAAAAACGTTTTTCACATAAACAGTAGACATGTTTTTACATAAATTTGCAATTTTTTCTCATAAATTTTCAGCTTTATTGCCTTCGAATTTCTTGATTTTTAACAGTAAGTTTACAGTTTTCTGACAAATTGTCACCTTTTCCCCTCCTAATTCATTCATTTTTAAATGTTTTACTTTTTTCACATTAATGGTAGCCACATTATGTAAATCTGCATATTTTTCCTGACATTTTCTTTTCATTTTAACTTGCTCATTTCTAACAGCAGATTTATTTGGTTCTCTCTGTCTCTGTGTGTGTGTGTGTGTGTGTAAATGGCACTGCAGCAGTGACTCCCACTGAAGCGATTATGCCATTTACTGAGGAGATTCAGTTTGTTTCCGTCATCACTTCTCTTCATTTACTTCATCCGTCATCAAGTTTCTGTGTGTTTTTTAAACTAATTGCTATCTTTAAAACAGCCGTTAAACTCACTCAGACCTCGGGGTGCCTCATTTCTGCACAGTCACGCTTTAAAAAAGCAAAAACGGGAAAAACACTTGACAGTTGTGTTTCTCTGAATTTCATCGACCATACATAATTACCTCTACTGATGCGGTTAAAACTGTTGAGCCAATTCTTCTCAGAAAACGTGGCTCTCCTGGGATTTACGGCTCTGGTATCGGTGCTGTACTCCATTCATGTGATAATTACAACGCTGATTGAATTAATTTTATTTTTTCACCACCGCCAGTGATAAACGACGAGGCTGCCGGTTCAATTCCTCAAGTTAATTAGACAAGTTAAAAGCTCACTCTCACGAATTGTTTTTGTTTTGTGCTTGGTTCATATTAGTCAAACGATTCTGCTTTAATGAGTTGTTATCAATGTTAATGCAAACGCAGCAGTTTTGTTGCCAAGTTTCCTCATTAAACAAAACAAACTGTTAAAACTGATCGATTCACGTTTGACAGGATTCAGAGCGGCGTACAGCTAGCATCATTCAAACTCAACTGTTTGCATTTACAGTAAAAGCTCTGGTTTAGGACGCTCACACTGGTGTTGGTAATGAGACCCGGCATTTGATAAACATCCTCTATCATGGCGGACAAATTTAGGATTGTCTTTTAGCTGCTAACTTTATTAGCATTTAAGCCCCAGGTGTCAACATTAAGGCCTGGGATCAGTTACATTTGTAACTTTGTCCCCGGTTTTGGAAACTTGGGACATTTCCCCACAGTCTCGTAAATTTGTGAGTTTTTCCCCAGTTTCAGAAATTTGTAAGTCCCCCCTCCCAGTTTTGTTAATTTTTTTTTTTTTTCCCAGTTTCATAAATTTGCGACTTTTTACCTCAGTCTCGTAAATTTGCGAGTTTTCCCCCGGTTTCAGAAATTTACAAGTTTTCTCCCAGTCTCGTTAATTTTTGACTCCCCCGCTCCCCGTATCATAAATGTGCAACTTTTCAACCAAGACTGATAAATTTGCATCTTTTTCATCCCAGTTTCTTAAATTTGCAACTTTTTTCCACCCAGTTTCATCAATTTGTAACTTTCCCCCCAGTATTGTAAATCTGCAACCCCCACTTCCCCCCATTTGGAAATTTTCTAGTTTTTTTCCAGTCTCGTAAATTTTTGACCCCCCCATATCATAAATTTACAACCTTTTGCCCCAGCCTGATAAATTTGCATCTTTTTCATCCCAGTTTTCTAAATTTGTGAGTTTTTCCCCTAGTCTCACAAATTGACTCTTTTCCTTCCCAGTTTCATAAATGTGCAACATCCCTCCAGTGCAACTCCGCCCCCCCCCCAGTCTTGTAAATTTGCAACTTTTTCCACCCAAGTCTCCTAAAGTTGCATAAAGATTGTGATTAAGACCAAAACATAAATGAGAACAAGAATTATTCAGTCTTTTATCATGAGAAAGTTAAAATGACGATGAGGAATTCTAGTCTCGTGTGTCTGTGACAGAAGACGGCAAGAGCACTCAAACGTATTTAAAATATGCTGCTTAAATAGTGACTTCTAATGACTTTTTTCAAAAGTGTATTGCTAAAAAATAGCAACACATCAACTTTGCGCCTAAATGCACCCCTTTTAAATGAGTCCAGTCTTACTAGCATAAAACACGGACACAGTCAGTTGCTATTTAGACAACAAGGGTGCACAGCCTGAAAACAATGTGCTACTGGAAACAAATAAACTACTGGTGTAAGTGACATATAAAAGCAATAACACATGAGGAGGAGTGTGGCATCAGTGAATATACAGTATCAGTGTGGTGATGATGTGCAGTCGGGCCTACAGCTGAATCCCAGTGTTGTGGAAGCTTTGGTGCAGGACTGCTTTAATCAGACACCTCTGTCTAAAAGCCCCCTTCTAAGTTCACAGGGATTTTGTGTCAAATAACGTTTTCCCGGAGAGAGAATCCCCCCCCCCCCCCCAAAAGCCACCGCTCAATCCTCCCTGATTTAAGCCAGCTAAGCACAGGCCACCAAAAGGTCGTCCAAATTAAACCGCTGCTAATTGAAGGGATTTGCTAACTAACATGTTTGTGGAGGAGCGATATAATCAGAGCTGCATGAGATGAACTGCAGGATTAAAAACTGAATTAACATAAAAGTGAGAAAATAGACTGTGTGAACATCCTACTGAGTGTTTAGGCTCATGTGGAAACAGTGGTTATCACTGTTGCCTCACAGCTAGAAGGTTCCAGGTTCAGATCCCTAGGCTGGCAGGTATGGGAACCTTTCTGTGTGGACTTTGCATGTTCTCCCTGTGCTGTGTGCAAGGCTTGACATTAACTTTTTTGTTCACCAGCCGCTGTGGCTAGTGATTTTCCAAAGTTACTAGCCACTCCTCTAGTACTACAACCCGCCAAAGTGGCTAGTGGGAGTGGCTGTTTTACCGGCCACTGCTGAAATCTACCCACCATTGACGGGTTGGTGAGTGTTAATGTCACACCCTGGCTGTGTGGGTTCACTACAGGAGCTCAGGTTTCCTCCCACAATCCAAAGACATGCATGCTAGGTTAACTGGTGACTCTAAACTGTCTCCAGGTACCCGTCTCCACTAGGCCCGCAGAATAGAGGGACCATATCCCATCCAGAGCTGTTTCTGGCTAAAAAAAAAAAAAAACCTGCTCGGCTAAAATATGTTACAAACATTTCATCAAGACCTGTGGGTGTTGTCAACATGTGGGAAAAATGCACTGAAGGTGACCTTTAGAATTGGGAGTGTGGGGAGACTTGAATAACGAAACCGAATTGTCTTTCATTCCAGTTTATTCAAGTAATCATTCCATTGTCTGCTCTCATTCCTGAGCAGCGAACAAAGAGAGTGAACACACCAAAGTTCTCTCATTTAAACATTCTGACATCAAACCATTTCCCTCGCGGGGGAAATCACACATCTCTCTCAAAATCTCTTTAGTCACATTCATTAGCCTTTTATTTACATAACTCCCCCTTCTCTCCTCTCGAGCCTCAGTGGTCAGGAAGTCTTCTGTCCCCTGTCCTCCGCAGGGGGTCCAGGCTCTGTGGCTCCGCACCGCAGGGGGCTGGCTCTCCTTCATCGTGGTTAAATCACATATGCAGTGTCCAACATATACATGTCTCACAACACAGCCATATAACCCCCCCCCCCCCCCCCCCCAAACGATGAAGAACAGACTAATTCCTAAAATTAAATAGCACCTTACTCACTACTGAATAATCAACACCAACATTCAGTCTGTGCGCCGCTTGGGCTTCAGCCGTCTGCCGAATCTGCTGTGCGTTGGCCCCGCCTTGCCTGCGGTGCGTTTCTGCTTCGGGTCTTTTGACTGAGGAAGAGAGTGATTAATTGCCCCCTGTGGGGGCCTGCCTCGTCGAGGCGCCACTGCGACCGGTACAGACACGTCCTTCATGACAAAAGCAGGTTTTAGTCTGTCAGTACTGACTGTCTCTTTTCTGTCTCCAAAATCTAGCACAAATTGCTTATCACCTGCCTCCAGCACTCGAAATGGCCCTTCGTAAGGTGGTTTGAGCGTTGCTTTTAGGGCTTCGCGCCTGACAAAAACGAAATCGGCATTTTTCAAAGCCTTGGGGATGAAAACTCGTGGAAAAGCGTGATGAACCGGACCCGGGAGCGTGTCTGCCCCCGTGCCGACTAACGGTCCCAGAGCCGAGAGAGGTGGGGGCTCTGGGTGCTCTGGTAAAAACTCGCCCGGCAGCCTCAGAGTTTGTGCGAATACCAGCTCCGCTGGGGAGGCGTCTAAGTCCTCTTTAGGCGCAGAACGCAACCCTAATAAAACCCATGGAAGTTTATTCACCCAATCTGCATCCGTGAGCGACGCTCTGAGTGCTGCCTTCAAAAACCTATGAAAACGCTCGCATAAACCATTGGCCTGAGGGTGGTAAGCCGTAGTGCGGTGAATTTTGGCTCCTAAGCCGTTGGCCATCGCTGACCACAGCTCAGAGATGAATTGCGGTCCTCTATCGGACGTAATGTCCGACGGAACCCCGAAGCGCGCCACCCAAGCCGTTAAAAAAACGCGAGCCACCTCCGCAGCCGTGGTCGTCGCAAGTGGGACCACTTCCGGCCAACGTGTGGTGCGGTCCACCATTGTCAAAAGATACGTGAACCCCTGTGATGCCGGTAGGGGGCCCACAAGGTCGACGTGCACATGGTCGAACCTTCTGGCCGGAATGCGGAACGGTTCTAACGGGGCTCTTGTGTGCCTGTGAATTTTGGCCCGTTGACAGGAAATGCAGGTTTTTGCCCATTCCTTCACGTGCTTGCGCAGGCACGGCCAAACAAACTTTTCCGCCACTAGTTTCACCGACGCGCGCACCCCCGGGTGCGCCAGTGAGTGGACCGAGTCAAAAACACGGCGGCGCCACGTGGCCGGAACCACCGGACGCGGGCGCCCCGTCGACATGTCGCAGATCAGGGGGGGCATACCGGTTTGTAAACACTTGCTCTCCAGCCTCAACCCTGTTGGTCCAGACTGGAGCGCGCGCACGTCTGCGTCCGCCCCCTGGTCCGCTGCCATGGCTGCGTAATCTATACCCACGTGCACCGGGGCTGCGCGCGCCACCGTGCCGCTCTCCTGCGGCGCGGTCACGGTGGCCCGTTCTGCCTCTGCGCGTGTTGGGGTCGTGAACGCGCGTGAGAGACAATCCGCTACTACATTGAATTTGCCCGCGACGTGCCTAATGTCAGTGGTAAATTCCGAGATTGCGGCCAGCTGCCTCTGCTGCCTGCCGGACCACGGGTCTGAAATTTTGGCCATGGCGTATGTGAGCGGCTTGTGGTCCACATAAGCGGTGAAGCACCGTCCTTCCAGCCAGAACTGGGAATGACGAATAGCCAAATGCAGCGCCAACAGTTCTCTGTCAAACGCGCTGTATTTTCGTTCAGCCGCGCTTAAAGATTTGCAAAAGAAAGCCAAAGGCTGCCAAACTCCGGCTACCTGTTGCTCAATAACGGCCCCTATGGCTAAATCTGAAGCGTCTGTCGTCAGCGCGATACGTGCTGCAGGGTCTGGGTGGGCCAGGAGCGCAGCGTCAGCCAAGGCTTTTTTAACCTCTGTGAACGCGCGCTCCCGCTCCGGGGACCATTCGACCGCCTGGGTCGGTTTTTGTTTTTTGAGCGCGGCATATAACGGTTGCATGATTTGAGCTGCGTGGGGCAGGAATCGGTTATAAAAATTCACCATCCCCAAGAATTCCTGTAGTGATTTGACCGTTTGTGGACGGGGAAAATCCGCTACCGCGCGTACTTTCTCTGGTAACGGAACCGCTCCCTCCGGGGAGACGCGGTGACCCAAAAAATCGATCCGCTCGACGCCGAACTGGCACTTGGCTGGGTTAACTATTAAGCCGTGCTCTCCCAGCCTCCTAAAAACTGCTGTGAGGTGCGTTTCGTGTTCGTCCTCTGAAGTACTCGCGACCAAAATGTCGTCGAGGTACACAAACACGAAAGGGAGATCGCGTAACACGGCATCCATCATCCGCTGAAATGTTTGCGCCGCCCCTTTGAGACCAAACGGCATGCGTAAAAATTCGAAAAGTCCGAATGGGGTTATTACCGCTGTTTTAGGAATGTCCTCCGGTTGGACCGGGACTTGGTGATAGCCGCGAACTAGATCAATCTTTGAAAAAATGCGCGCCCCCGCCAGGTGCACCGAAAAATCCTGAATGTGCGGGATGGGATAACGATCGTGCGCCGTAGCGTTGTTTAGCCTGCGGTAATCCCCGCACGGTCTCCAGGAGCCATCGGCTTTCGGTACCATGTGCAGCGGCGAAGCCCACGGGCTCTTCGACCTACGAACGATGCCCAGCCTCTCCAGGCTGGCGAACTCCTCGCGTGCAATGGCGAGCTTAACTGCATCCAAGCGCCGAGCTTTTGCAAACACGGGAGGACCAGAAGTGGGGATAAAGTGTTTCACCCCGTGCTTCGCGACCGTCGCTGAAGAAGTGGGCACAGTGAGCGCTGGAAATTGGGTGAGGAGTGTGTGAAACTTACCACCTGCTGTAGCGACGTGGGTCTGTACTGGTGGCGGGGACACTCGAGCTGAACAGGGGAGAGAGTAAAAAGAGAGTGCATTTACCAGCCGTCTATTAGCAAGATCAACTAACAGATTGTGTGAACACAAAAAATCCGCGCCCAACATGTTGAAACTCACCGCCGCTATTACAAAAGTCCATTCATATGTGCGGCCATGTAAGCACAAAGGCAAGGTCCTTCTCCCGTAGGTGTTGATGTTCGAGCCATTTGCCGCTGTAGCTCCGCTACCGTGGGGTCCAGCCACCCGGTCCGCGTATGTTAGGGTGATGAAGCTCACTTGTGCTCCGGTGTCGATGAGGAACTCTCGTCCGGAGCGCGCATCCGTGATGTAGAGCAGCTTGTTGCGTTCTCCGAGGGTCGAAGCTGCTAGCGACCCCCGGTCTTGCCGTTTCCCGAACTCCTGAAGATGCAGGGCGGCACACACCTGCGTGCCTTCTCTGCGAACCTCTGATGGTAAAAGCAGAGATCTTCTCCTCCGCTGTGTCGTGCCCGCGCCTCTGCCGCCGGGCTATTGGCTCCCCCTCGTCGCGGCCGTGTTGCCGCCGTCGTCGGCCAGTCTGGTTCTGCCGCCTCTGGCTCCCCGCTATCTCGGGTCGCTGCTGTGGTTGCTTGCCCGCCGCAGGCGTCCAGGATCCCATCTGCCTCCTGGGCCAGCTCCCAGAACTCCTCCAGGGTGTGACACTTTTTGCCGGCCAGCGTGCTTCTCGCATGCGCCGGGAGGTTGGAGAGGAAGATGAACTGAAAAATGAAATCATCGTTGTCCAACCCTCTCAGCTGTATCATCTCCTCCATCAGGGCGCTCGGCCTGTGTCCACCTTGGTCTAGCAAAGACAGGATCCTCCTCGCCCTCACTTCAGCCGAGGGGGTGAAAAACTTGATGAGGGTGGATTTCAGCTTGCCGTACCTGTCGGTCGCGGGTGGCTGCTCCACCAAGCTTTGCACGCACCGAGCTGTGCTGTTGTCCAGTTTAGCGATGACATGGTGGAACTTAGTGTCATCCACCGTTACTCCTGCGAGCGCGAACTGCGACTCTGCTTGCAGAAACCACGACCGTGGGTTATCCTGCCAGAAATCAGGCAGCTTAACGGCCACTGCGCTCGCCAGCTCTGAGCGCTGTGAGTCCGGGACCCTGAGAATTTCTTCGTTCATTCTCAACGTCGTCAGTCACCAATGTGGGGAGACTTGAATAACGAAACCGAATTGTCTTTCATTCCAGTTTATTCAAGTAATCATTCCACTGTCTGCTCTCATTCCTGAGCAGCGAACAAAGAGAGTGAACACACCAAAGTTCTCTCATTTAAACATTCTGACATCAAACCATTTCCCTCGTGGGGGAAATCACACATCTCTCTCAAAATCTCTTTAGTCACATTCATTAGCCTTTTATTTACATAACTCCCCCTTCTCTCCTCTCGAGCCTCAGTGGTCAGGAAGTCTTCTGTCCCCTGTCCTCCGCAGGGGGTCCAGGCTCTGTGGCTCCGCACCGCAGGGGGCTGGCTCTCCTTCATCGTGGTTAAATCACATATGCAGTGTCCAACATATACATGTCTCACAACACAGCCATAGGGAGCTTTTTTGTATATTCCCAACTTTTTTCTTGTCAGTTTTTTTTAGCTTTAAAAAAACAATTTGTGACCATGTTCCTGTCAATTTGCTGCTTTTTCCATCAGAAATGTGTAGTTTTTTGTTAATTTTCTACTTCTTTATTGTAAATTAATGGTAAATTTTCACCTTTTTTCTACTAAAGTTTTAGCTTTAAAAAAAATATTTTTGTCAATTTTCCTGTCAATTTGCTACTTTTGCCTATCATAAATATGCAAATTTTCTACTTTTTTATTGTATATTTCGGACTTTTTTTTCTCCTAATTTGCAACATTTACAGTATCTCACAAAGGTGAGTACACCCCTCACATTTTTGTAAATATTTTATTATATCTTTTCATGGGACAACACTGAAGATATGACACTTTGATACAATGTAAAGTAGTCAGTGTACAGCTTGCATAACAGTGTAAATTTGCTGTCCTCTCAAAATAACTCAACGCACAGCAATTAATGTCTAAACCGCTGGCAACAAAAGTGAGTACACCCCTAAGTGAAAATGTACAAATTGTGCCCAATTAGCCATTTTCCCTCCCCGGTGTCATGTGATTTGTTAGTGTTACAAGGTCTAAGGTGTGAATGGGGAGCAGGTGTGTTAAATTTGGTGTTATCGCTCTCACACTCTCTCATACTGGTCACTGGAAGTTCAACATGGCACCTCATGGCAAAGAACTCTGAGGATCTGAAAAAAAGAATTGTTGCTTTACATAAAGATGGCCTAGGCTATAAGAAGATTGCCAACACCCTGAAACTGGGCTGCAGCACAGTGGCCAAGACCATACAACGGTTTAATGGGACAGGTTCCACTCAGAACAGGCCTCGCCATGGTCGACCAAAGAAGATGAGTGGGGACTTCCGGTTATGGCTGCCACGTAAGACGGACGTGTTTCACTCTGCTCTGCTCCTGGAGAAAAAAATCGGCAAATAACTCTCTCATTTGGGACAGAACGTATCCCAGCGTTTGGGCGAGGATATGTCGGCGAAGCCTAAGGCTGGAAAACCAGGTAAAGGAAAAAGCGAGCCGCCGAAACAGTCCAAATTAACGGACTTTCAGGTCTGTGACGCAGCAAACAAAACTCCATATATGGCGGAGGAGGCTGGCAACGGTGCGATATCTGCGGGGAGCGGCGCAGATGCGCTGATGGCTGCCATGAGTTCAATGAGAGCGGACTTTTCCTCTAGATTTGATGGGATTATGACAGCGTTGGAAGGAATAAGAAAGGAATTGGGTGACTGTGTAGAACGAACGGCGCAGATGGAGCTCCGTCTCGCTAGTGCTGAAGATGACGTCACCCGTCTTCAATTAAAGGTGCGCACTTTGGAAAAAAAAAAATAAATGTCTAGAAGATAATATTTTGGATTTGGAATCTCGGTCGAGACAGAATAACTTGAGGCTGGTGGGTCTTCCAGAGGAATCAGAAGGTCGGGACGTATATTCCTTTCTGGAAAAGTGGATTCCGGAGGTGCTGGGCAGCGAGGAGTTGCAATCAGCAGTGGTTCTGGAAAAAGCACATCGTATTGGCCCACGGAGAGATAAGGGACCGCCGAGGACCTTAATTATGAAGTTTCTTAGCAACAGAGACAGGATGAAGATCTTCAACGCTGCACGAGCTAAAGGAGAGATTAAACACCAGGATCAGCAGGTGCGGTTCTACCCAGATTTGGCCACAGGAATCCAACAATTGAGGAAGCAGTTTGATCCCATACGTAAGGAGCTGCGCAACCTTGGGATTCGTCATGGTGTAATCTATCCTGCGAGACTGCTGACCACGTATGAGGGCAGAACCCACATCTTCAAGACCCCAGAGGAGGCGCAGGAGTTCATCAAGAAGATCAAAGAAGAAGAAGAGACTGGTGGGAGCTAAGCATGAACAAAATATAAGGTAGAATAATTAAGCATTTGCACAGGCATCTGACTGACTTGAAGTAAATAGCAAGTTTACAAAATATAGATTGTATTATATATTAAAAAAAAACAAAAACAAAACAAACAAAAAAAAACTATGATGTACAAAGTTGTTAAAAATTTTGGAGTTAAGTTGGAAAACTACAGAGGAGAGTTAATGTTACGTCATTAAAAGCAGTAGAGTTAGGGTGATTGGGAGAATGAAGAAGGAGTGGCTTAGGCTGTTCCCCGTGGGTGTGGAACGGTCGATGGCTATATCGGGAGACGGAATTTTTCTTTTGATTTTGGGGGGTTCGCCACAAGTGTGGGAAGGGGGAATTTGTTTGTGTGTAGTTTGTAGGATGAATGTTCAACCACTCATGTTTTTGCTTCTCTGTATGAGCATGTTTACACTGCAAGGTAATCCCAAACTCTCTATTGATCATAAACCAAAGTGTTAATCTTAATTTAACTTCATGGAATTGCAGAGGTCTACAAAATTTTAAAAAACTTAAACAAGTTATGAATAAAATAAAAGACATGGGTTCAAAAATTGTGTTTTTACAAGAAACTCATCTAATAGAGGAGGATATAAAAAGAATTAGGAGTAGATGGCAAGGAAGTGTATTCACCTCATCATTTTCATCCCGGGCCAGGGGAGTTATGACTCTCATACATAAATCAGTCCCTTTTCAAGTGAAAAATGTAATTGGAGACAAACTTGGAAGATATGTAATCATTCAAGGTTCTTTGCTATTAGAAAATATAAATCTTGTGAACTTATATGGTCCCAATATAGATGATCAAAAGTTCTTTGCTAATTTATTTCTTATTTTATCATCACTTACAGGGCAACATATAATAGCAGGGGATTTTAATTGTACATTGAATCCAGGTATAGATAGATCAACAGGACTGGATTGTACGCACAATGGATGTAGGATGACTATTAATCATTTTATGAAAGAATTGAGATTGTTAGATATATGGAGAGAAATGAAACCACAAGTTAAAGCCTATTCTTGTTATTCCAGTACCTACAAGACATTCTCACGTATTGATTATTTTTTGATTTCCACAGAATTAAGATCCAAGATTCAAAACTGCTTTTATGATAACATCGTGATCTCTGATCATGCACCCTGTTGTCTAATATATGTAGATAAAAAATTGACAAAGGAATCAGGTAGATGGCAATTTCAGCATAAATGGCTTCAGGATGAGGAATTTGTCAAGTATATAGAAAAACAGATAGACGAGTACTTTGACATCAATACTACACAAACATCAGCATGTGTAAAGTGGGAAGCTTTCAAAGCTTTTATTAGGGGACATATTATTAGTTATACAGGATCAAAATCTAAGAAGACTCGAGAGGAGAGAGCTAAATTGGAACATAAAATGAAAAGTCTTCAGGAAAAAGTGTATGCAGGAAGTGATCCAAGGTTGGAGAATGAATTACTGATTTTGAGAGCTGAATACGACAAAAAAATCAGCGAATAGAGCTGCCTCGAGTCTTCTAAGATTGAAACAATCTTTTTATGAACAAGGTGAAAAATCAGGAAAATTATTGGCATGGCAGATTAAACAATTAGAAATTAAAACACCAATTACTAGTATTATAAGTAATGGACAGGTAGTTATAGATCCTTTAGAAATTAACAGAGCCTTTAGAGATTACTATGAAAAATTATATGATACTAAAAATGAATTTGATTTAACAAAACTAAATGGGTTTTTGAACGAACTATCTATACCGTGTATTCCAAATGAAAACAGGGAGATACTGGAGTCTAAAATTAGTCAAGAAGAAGTTGGGCTAGCCATTGATAATATGAAATCAGGAAAAAGTGCAGGACCAGATGGTCTTCCAGTTGACCTTTATAAGAAATTTAAGAATAAATTAATAAAACCTTTTTTGGAAATGGTTTTAGAAGCATTTCAAAATAATAATTTACCATCATACATAAATAATGCCTTAATTATACTGCTGCCAAAACCAGGTAAGCCCTCTAATAAATGTGAAAATATGAGACCAATAAGCCTATTAAACGCCGACCTTAAGATAATCTGTAAAATTTTAGCAAGACGAATACAAGAAATTTTACCAAATATTATTAATCGAGATCAGAATGGCTTTATAAAGGGAAGACAAGGCTTCCATAATGTAAGAAGACTATTTAATATTATTTATTTTAATAAAGAAGCACCGGATACAGCTCTCCTATCACTGGACGCCGAAAAGGCCTTTGATAGAGTTGAATGGCCCTTTCTTTTTGAAGTCCTACAAAGGTTTGGACTTGGAAATAATTTCATAAAATGGGTTCAAATAATATACAATAATGCTACAGCAGAAATCCTAACAAATAACAATATTTCAAAACCAATAAAAATCAATAGAGGATGTCGACAAGGCTGTCCACTTTCACCTTTACTGTTTACTATGGCAATTGAACCTTTAGCGATAGCGATACGTTTACATTCACAAATATATGGAATTAAAGTTGGACCAACAGAACATAAAATCTCCCTGTACGCCGATGACATAATTTTGTTTATGTCGAATCTAAAAAAATCAATTCCAACCTTGTTGAATTTAATAAAGAATTTTGGGGAAATATCAGGATATAAAATAAATAAAACTAAATCTTCAATATTAATGCTAAATGTGACCCAGAGAAATTACCCAGCCCCTGAGGTAAATCAATTCAATGTTGTAAATCAGTTTAAATATTTAGGAATCCAAATTGTGCCTAAGCTAGAATCAGTCGCCAGTGTCAACTATGAAGCCTTAATGACAGATATCAATGAGTTAACTCAGAGATGGATGTCACTACCAATGTCGATGATCGGGAGAATCAATATACTTAAAAGTAATATTTTACCTAAAATACTTTATTTATTTCAATACATTCCCTTATCACCACCTTTAGATTTATTCTCAAGAATAAAAAAAAAGTTAGTGGAATTTATATGGAACAACAGGAGGGCTAGATTACGTCTGTCTTTATTATATTTACCATTTGATCGTGGAGGTCTGAAATGTCCAAATTTTATGTTGTATTATTGGTCGGCACAACTGAGGTCTATGACATATTATTTTTCATCAAATGATCTCCCTCACTGGACTGAAATGGAATCATACAATTTACCTTTACCTCTTCCCATATTCATATACTCAGATTCGGCAAAAAAATTACAAAAACAAGTTAAAAATCCATTTGTAAAGCATATGATCAAAATATGGTGTGAAGCTAAAAACTATTTAAAAGAACCACAGTTATTGTCACAATTTAGTCCAATATGGGGTAATCAATATTTCAAACCAGGGAGAGCGGACGCTGTATTTAAAGTATGGAATTTAAAAGGGATACAAAAGATTCAGGATTTATATTTGCCATGTGCAGATAACATAATGTCTTTTGAAGAGCTGACGATCAAATTTAATCTCAATAGAACACATTTTTTTAAATATCTTCAACTTAGAAACTTTATTCGATCAAATCAAAATAAAGCTCTCACTTGACCTATTTATTCATCCTTGGAAAAAATGATGATGAAAGATAGTAAAAGAAAAGGTATTATTTCAGAGTTTTATAACTCATTGACACTATCTTCAAGTGAAAATTCACTGAAAAGATTAAACTACTGGAAAGAAGATCTGCAAACTGAAATTTCAGAGGAACAATGGGAATTGGCTTGTACAGAAGCTCAAACCAAATCAATAAATGTACGCCTTAAATTGATACATTTCAAATGGTTAATGCGGATGTATGTTACACCGGAGGAGTTAAATAAATATAACAAAAATATACCAGATACATGCACAAAATGCATGGAAAGTAAAGGAACTCTATTTCATTGTGTATGGGAATGTAGATTAATAAGAATGTTTTGGGAAGAGGTGAGGGTAACAATTGAAAAAATAATCTCAAAACAAATCATATTGAATCCTAAATTGTTTTTGTTGGGTCTGTACCCAGAAAAGCATAATTTTAATAAAAGTGAAAGAACATTCATAGACCTCAGTTTGCTTAATGCCAAAAAATGTATTGCACTATTATGGAAAAAGACTCATAGACCAGATGTGACTCAGTGGTTAAGACAGATGTTAACAAACCTTCCATTAGAAAGAATAACATATATACTGAAATCAAAGGAAATTGTGTTTGAGAATATATGGAGACCTTTTATTGATTATGTAAAAAATTTAAACATAACTTTTGAAGAAGAAGGTGAATGATGTGTGTGGACCTTGTAAATTCCAAACTGGTGAACATAATATGTATACTTATGTATTGGATTGTCTAGACTAAACAGAGGAGCATTGTTGAAGATTTGACTTTGCTGGTGGTTGTTGGTGTTTTTAGTGCATCCTTTTTTTTTTTTTTTTTTGTAGTACTTTAGTGTTAGTGTTTGATTGTTTGTATCATGTTTGTTAAAAAAAAAAAAGGTTCAATAAAGATATTGTGGAAAAAAAAAAAGAAGATGAGTGCACATGCTCAGCGTCATATCCAGAGGTTGTCTTTTGAAAATAGACGTATGAGCCAGCATTGGTGCAGAGGTTGAAGAGGTGGTGGTGGTGGTGGGGGGGGGGGGGGGTCAGCCTGTCAGTGCTCAGACCATACACTACACACTGCATCAAATTGGTCTGCATGGCTGTCGTCCCAGAAGGAAGCCCCTTTTAAATTAGAATTCAATTCAACTTTATTTATATACCACCATTTCACAACAACAATCATCTCATAGCACTTTCAACAGTAGGGGAAACCCCCATAATTGCAGAAAGACACCAGCAATCAAGCGATCCCCTGTGAGCAAGCACTTGGCGACGGTGGAGAGGAAAAACTCCCTTTAACAGGAAGAAACCTCCAGCAGAATGAGGCTCAGGGAGGGGCAGTCATCTGCTGCGAATGGTTGGAGGCGAGATGATAGAGAAGAAAAAGAAAAGAACAGACGTGTAGAGAGCAAACAGCACGACGGGGACTTAATCTATGGGAGTGAACAAACAGATGTTAATGACCAGCAAAAATATTTCATTGAGAGTGAAGAAAGGAGTGAAGCCCAGTGCATTGTTGGAGGTCCCCCGGCTGTCTAAACCTATTAGCAGTATAACTAAGAGAGGGTTCAGAGGCACATGATCCCTCCCTAATTATCGGCTAAATCAAAAAGGAAGGTTTTAACCCTATTCTTAAAAACAGAGATAGAGTCTGACTCCCGAATCCAGATTGGCAGCTGGGTCCACAAGAGGAAAGACGATGCCCAAGAAAGCCCGCAAACAGTTTGCTGAAGACAAGCAGACTAATGACATGGATTACTGGAACCATGTCTTGTGGTCTGATGAGACCAAGATAAACTTATTTGGTTCAGATGTGTCAAGCGTGTGTGGCGGCAACCAGGTGAGGAGTACAAAGACAAGTGTGTCTTGCCTACAGTCAAGCATGGTGGTGGGAGTGTCATGGTTTGAGGCTGCATGAGTGCTGCTGGCACTAGGGAGCTACAGTTCATTGAGGGAACCATGAATGCCAACATGTACTGTGACATCCTGAAGCAGAACATGATCCCCTCCCTTCAGAAACTGGGCCACAGGGGAGTATTCCAACATGATAACGACCCCAAACACACCTCCAAGATGACCACTGCCTTGCTAAAGAAACTGAGGGTAAAGGTGATGGACTTGCCAAGCATGTCTCCAGACCTAAACCCTATTGAGCATCTGTGGGGCATCCTCAAATGGAGGTGGAGGAGCACAAGATCGCTAACATCCACCAGCTCTGTGATGTCATCATGGAAGAGTGGTCGAGGATTCCAGTGGCAACCTGTGAAGCTCTAGTGAACTCCATGCCCAAGAGAGTTAAGGCAGTGCTGGAAAATAATGGTGTCCACACAAAATATTGACACTTTGGGCACAATTTGGACATTTTCACTTAGAGGTGTACTCACTTTTGTTGCCAGCGGTTTAGACATTAATGGCTGTGTGTTGAGTTATTTTGAGGGGACAGGAAATCTACACCGTTATACAAGCTGTACACTGACTACTTTACATTGTATCAAAGTGTCATATCTTCAGTGTTGTCCCATGAAAAGACATAAAATATTTACATAAATGTGAGGGGTGTACTCACTTTTGTGAGATACTGTATGTACTTCTGAAATTCTTTTTCTACATGACTAAGGCATGGAACTCTTCCCCATTATAAAAATAGCCCCACCACCACCACCACCACAAAACAATCTTGCCTGAGGCCCTCAAAAAGCTAGAAACGGCCCTGATACAAAGAGTTATGAATAAATTGGACTGGAGCTCCCAGTCCCCCTCATGGATCGTCACCTTATCGTGGTGGGGGGGTTTGCGTGCCCCAGTGATCCCAGGAGCTATGTTGTCCGGGGCAATTTGCCTCTGATAGGGTCTCCCAAGACAAACTGGTCCTGGGTGAAGGGCCAGACGAAGAACGATCCAACAGACTCTCATGATAAATTGTATATCAAGGATTCAGTGTACCCCGCCCGGTATGGGGTTACCGGGGCCCCACCCTGGAGCCAGGCCTGGGGGAGGGGCTCGAAGGCTAGCGTCTGGTGGCCGGGTTTCCACCCATGGGACCCGGCCGGGCTCAGCCCGAAGGAGTTACATGGGTCCGCCCTCCAGTAGGTTCACCACCTGCAGGAGGGATCATGGAAGTCCGGTGCTATGTGGATTAGGTGGCAGTCAAAGGCGGAGACCTTGGCGGACTGATCCCAAGCTTTCTAAACTGGCTTTTGGTACGTGGAATGTCACCTCTCTGGTGGGGAAGGAGCCTGAGCTGGTGTACGAGATTGAGCGATACCGGCTAGATATAGTTGGCCTCACCTCAACACACAGCTCCGGTTCCGGAACCAGTCTCCTGGAGAGGGGCTGGAGCTTGGCCTTTTCTGGAGTTGCCCCGGGCGAGAGGCGACGAGCAGGGGTAGGTATTCTTGTATCGCCCCACCTTGCTGCCTCTATATTGGAGTTTTCCCCGGTGGACGAAAGGGTTGCTTCCCTGCGCCTTCGGGTTGGGAAACGGGTCCTGACCATCATTTGTGCCTATGCACCAAATGATGTTTCAGAGTACCCACCCTTTTTGGAGTCTGTGACTGGGGTGCTGGAGGGTGCTCCTCCTGGAGACTCCATTGTCCTACTGGGGGACTTCAATGCGCACGTGGGCAACGACAGTGAAACCTGGAGGGGGGTGATTGGGAGGAACGGCCTGCCCGATCTGAACCCGAGTGGTGTTCAGTTATTGGACTTCTGTGCTAACCACAGTCTGTCTATAACGAACACCATGTTCAAGCATAAGGGTGTCCATATGTGCACCTGGCACCAGGACACCCTAGGCCGCAGGTCGATGATCGATTTTGTTATCGTATCATCAGACCTGCGACCGTATGTCTTGGACACCCGAGTAAAGAGAGGTGCAGAGCTGTCAACTGATCACCACCTGGTGGTGAGTTGGATCCGATGGCAGGGGAGGAAGCCATTCAGACCTGGTAGACCCAAACGTATAGTGAGGGTGTGCTGGGAGCGTCTGGCTGAGGCCCCTGTCCGGGAGGTCTTCAACTCCCACCTCCGGAAGAACTTCAACCACATTCCGAGGGAGTCTGGAGACATGGAGTCTGAATGGGCCATGTTCTCCACCTCTGTTGTTGAAGCGGCAGCCCAGAGCTGCGGCCGCAAGGTGGTCGGTGCATCTCGTGGTGGCAACCCCCGAACCAAGTGGTGGACACCAGTGGTGAGGGGGGCCATTAAGCTGAAGAAGGAGTCCTATCAAGCTTGGTTGGCTTGTGGGACTCCCGAAGCAGCTGAGGTGTACCGGCAGGCCAAGCGGAGTGCAGCTCGGGTGGTTGCTGAAGCAAAAACCCGGGTATGGGAGGAGTTCGGTGAGGCCATGGAACAAGACTTTCGGTCGGCTTCAAAGAGATTCTGGCAAACTGTTCGGCGGCTCAGGAGGGGAAAGCAGCTCCCCGTCCACACTGTGTATGGTGCGGATGGGACACTGTTGACTTCAACTGGGGATATCGTCGGGCGGTGGAAGGAATACTTCGAGGATCTCCTCAATCCCACTGATACGCCTTCCACAGAGGAAGCAGGGTTTGGGGACGAGGGGGATGACTCGCCTATCACAGGGGCTGAGGTCGCCAAGGTGGTTAAAAATCTCCTTGGTGGCCGGGCCCCGGGGGTGGACGAGATTCGCCCCGAGTACCTCAAGGCCCTGGATGTTGTTGGGTTGTCATGGTTGACACGCCTCTGCAACATTGCGTGGAGGTCGGGGGCAGTGCCTTTGGCATGGCAAACCGGGGTGGTGGTTCCTCTCTTCAAAAAAGGGGACCGGAGGGTGTGCTCCAACTTTAGAGGGATCACACTCCTCAGCCTCCCTGGGAAGGTCTATGCCAAGGTATTGGAGAGGAGAGTCCGGCCGTTGGTCGAACCTCGGATTCAGGAGGAGCAATGTGGTTTTCGTCCTGGCCGTGGCACATCGGACCAGCTCTTTACCCTCTCGAGAATTCTTGAGGGTTCGTGGGAGTTTGCCCAACCAGTTTACATGTGTTTTGTGGACTTGGAGAAGGCATTTGACCGCGTCCCTCGTGGATTTTTGTGGGGGGTGCTTCGGGAGTATGGGGTATCGGGCTTGTTGTTACGAGCTATTCGGTCTCTGTACGACCGTTGTGAGAGTTTAGTTCGCATTGCCAACACTCGGTCGGAGTCATTCCCAGTGAGAGTTGGACTCCGCCAGGGCTGCCCTTTGTCACCGGTCCTGTTCATAATTTTTATGGACAGGATTTCTAGGCGCAGCCAGGGAATGGAGGGTGTCATGCTTGGTGACCACAGGATCTCATCTCTGTTGTTTGCAGATGATGTTGTCCTGTTGGCTTCATCCAGCAATGACCTACAGCTCTTGCTGGGACGGTTTGCCGCTGAGTGTGAAGCGGCTGGGATGAGAATCAGCACCTCCAAGTCCGAGTCCATGGTCCTCAGCCGGAAAAAGGTGGATTGTCCTCTCCGGGTTGGGGACAGGCTCCTGCCCCAAGTGGAGGAGTTTAAGTATCTTGGGGTCTTGTTCACGAGTGAGGGGAAAATGGAGCGAGAGATCGACAGACGGATTGGAGCAGCATCTGCAGTGATGCGGACGTTGTACCGGTCTGTTGTGGTGAAGAGGGAGCTTAGTTCTAAGGCAAAGCTGTCGATTTACCAGTCAATCTACGTTCCTACTCTCACCTATGGTCACGAGCTTTGGGTAATGACCGAAAGAACGAGATCGCGGATACAAGCGGCTGAAATGAGCTTTCTCCGTAGGATTGCTGGACTCACCCTCAGAGATAGGGTGAGGAGCTCAGTCATCCGGGAGAGGCTCAGAGTAGAACCGCTGCTCCTCCACATTGAAAGGAGTCAGTTGAGGTGGTATGGGCATCTGATTAGGATGCCTCCTGGACGCCTCCCACTTGAGGTGTTTCAGGCACGTCCCACTGGGAGGAGACCCCGGGGCAGACCCAGGACTCGGTGGAGAGACTATGTCTCCCAGCTAGTCTGGGAACGCCTTGGTATCCCCTCTGAAGAGCTGGAGCAGGTGGCTGGGGAGAGGGAAGTCTGGGCTTCTCTGCTTGAACTGCTGCCTCCGCGACCCGGACCTCCGGAAAAGCGGTAGAAGATGGATGGATGGATGGATGGATGGAGCTCCCAGTTTTCAGCTGATGAATCTGAAAATGAGGTATGTTTGGCCATCTTTAGACACATGTTAATATTTCTCTCACAGACATCAATTGCATGAGGCTTCGTGGCGGCAGTGTCTGTTTATGATTCTATTCCCCCGGCACGTTCTCGCTGCCTCATTAATCCAGCCAAATCACTGTTGGGCAGAGAAATAAAGGGACGCATTGTTACCTGCCTGAGCGCCGAAATCATTTCCTCGCCTTCTCTATTCATGTGAAACATCAAAACATCGTCATCGACGGCGCTGGCTACCCACAGGTGTGACCCTGAGGGGCCAGTGGAGAGCACGTTCACAGCGAAAACAAAGATGCAAACAAACGGGGCGGCCACTGTTGTTCATTAATCCTCCATTTTTGTCTCTTTAGAGTCAGAGAAAAGGAAAAAAGGTCACAGGCTCAGTAAATGCTTTAAAACAGCAGATGACCTTATTCCTGCACCATGGATGGAGGCGTTTTCAGATGGTTTTGGCCAAAAAAAGCAACAAAATCTCTGAGTTTTAAAATGAAGATAAAACCACAATAAATTGCCCCGTTAACCTTAGTAACATGAGAAAAATGCAGTAAATTTAGAAGGGAAAAAAGACAAAGTTATAAGGAAAATGTTCCAAATTTATTAGAAAAATTAGCCAATTTATACATGAAAAACACAAATATACTACAAAAAAATAGATTTGAGGAGAAAAATCACAAATTTATGAGGAAAAAAACTGAATATTTACAAGAAAAAGTTGCAGATTCAAGACAAAGTTGTAAATTTTCAAAAATGTTGAATATTTAGGTGCAAAAAGTCACATGAAAAAAAGTTACAGGTTCATGAGGGAAAAAAGGTGCAAAATTACAAGAAAAATGTTAGAAATTTACAAAAAAGGCAAAAAATGTACAAGTTTATGCAAATTTATGAGGAAAAAAAAGCCAAATTCACATGAAAAAATGCTAATTTACAGGGGAATAATGTATATTTATGAAAAAAAAATGTTTCAAATTTGCAAGAAAAAGTATGTAAATTTACGTAGAAAAAAGTTACTTTAACCTTGCACTCTGTTGCACCGCGGGCGGGCAAGTCTCTGCGTCCTAGAGCGCACGAGGGCGCTCTCGTGCGCCCTCGTGCGCTCTAGGACGCATGATGCAGATGGTGATGTAGGACATGATGTAGATGGTGTTGGCGTCCAAGCGCGCACTGAAAATAAAAGCTGCAGACACAGCCGCGAACAGATTAGTTCATCTGACTGACCTCTCATTCAACTAATAAGAGCCTTGAATTGGGTTTCTGAAACCTTGAAGAAGCAATGACTGAAAACCTAGTAAGAAGGACCCGCTTACCAACGCTGTGAATGGAGTGAGCCAATTGAAGCAGAGAAGTTCGTCAGCTGTTTTTTTTAAGGTTGGGTGAAGACAGACTGCTGCAGCGGATCAAAAAAGGACTCACAGAAAGAACCGTCACAGACCTAGCAGCACGGAGACCACCCAAAAATGCAACCTGTGTGACAGCATTCGCGCATCGGCATGTTCGGCCACAGGCGGTGCTTATTTTGTTTTTGTTCCAGCAGAGTAGACGTTATGATTTTCTTCCATGGTCATCATAGACCGACGGAGGCTGACGACGAAGGCTGAGTGACACACACGCCTTCGCCAGTCTTTTTTTAATTACTACTGCTATTTGTTTTGAAAAATCGTTTGTCAAAAACCGCAATCATGGAAGCACAAAACCGCAATAATGGAATTATGCGAGACCAGAACCACGGGCGGACCAGCGTCGCGTTCGTCTGACAATGAGGAAGAGAAGTTCGCCAGCTGCACTGCTGCTGTGAAGAGGTAAGGTGTTATAAGCTAAATTATTCTCTATCCCTGAAAATTGTAATCCAAAATGACTTTTGACCGATCGGTAAATTACAACTGTGCGGCGCACGAAGTCTGAAGTTCGTGCGCCGCGGTACACGGTTCGTTCGTCGCGTCCAGACCATGAATGCCGCCCCCCCCCCCCGCTATTCTTCTGTAGCGAGGGGGGGGGGAGCCGCGGTGACTGAGCTGCTGTTCCACATCGTGACATGAGGCTAATCCGTCATGTAGCGATGGCCGATGTCCATCCTCTGTAGCGGGGGGGGGGGGGGGGACAACCCCCCCCCACACACACACACAGACACAGCCCTGAGCGTGACCTTTCATTAGAGCCCAAAATGAAGCTTCTACATTGAAGCATTCAAAAGTTACAGACGTTTTTCCAAACTGTGCCATTTGGCACAATTTGGCACAGTTCCAAAACGCCTGGGAACTACCTGAGGAAAAAGCTGTGTAATATATTCATTTTTTGTGGTATTGTTACAAAATTTGGACCTCAGCTGGATAACACTTGGTTCTACATTTCTGTTGCATTTTCCAGCCCGGATCTGAAGCTGTGTGTTATTTGCAAGCATTTGTATCCAAAAAAACACCCAGGCCAAATTTATTTTCTTCAAGTTCAGTATGTATAAGATGACTGTAACTCAGTGGCCGGAGCACTTAGAGAGATTATGACTGTTTTGCCAAAAAAATTCAAAGTGTTTTCTTTTAAATGAGACCAACCCCATGAAGATGCTGCAAAGGGTTGAAGAACAGCTTTCAATTTACTTTGGGCACGTTATTTTTTGGCGTTTTTAGGGAAATTGACCGGAGTGCAAGGGGTTAATTTATGTTAAAGATAAACTTCAGTGGATATAAATCCCCTTAAAAACAAATCTACATTGTCTAAAATGATGTTTTAGGCCCTTTTTTCACACAAAAAACAACCTTTCATTGTCTTACAGTTGCTTGTGAAAAATATTTTCCCTTTTCCTCCTCCTTCCAATGCCAGGATCCCTGAATATTCTAATTAGACCCACCCACATCCCACCCATGAGGACGCTGACATGCTGCCTCTTCTCCAGGACCACAGGATGCAGAAGTCTGCAAGCTGGCAAATTTGACCAGAAAATGATAATACTGAAGATCGAATGTTTAAAAAAATTACAATACAATGCTGCTGTGACTGCAGAGGGTCCAAACAACCACTCAGCACATGCGGAGCACACAAGCACCATAGCGCACTCAATGGCCGCCACCGCTGTCCTCTGCCAGGATGCAAGCTACAAAAGCAGATCTATACTATCCAAAACGTTAAACATTAACACCACCATGACTGTTACAGGAATGACCAGATCGACTGTATATATGCAACCACACATGCAGCGGGGCAGCACAGAACACAGTGGAGAGATAAGGTTGGCAGTCAGCATCTGGGCAAAACTGTCAGACATCATCTCAGATGTTATGCAGATGACACACAATTATACCTGTCAATGAAGCCAGATGATAGTAATCAATTAGCCAAGTTAGAAGCCTGTCTTAAGGAAATTAAAGCTTGGATGACTTGTAATTTCCTGCTATTAAATTCAGATAAGACTGAAGTCATTCTTGTTGGTCCAAAAAACCTTAGAAATTCCTTTCCAAATCAAACTTTCAGTTTGGATGCAGTTACTCTTTCTCTTAATAGCTCTGTGAGGAACCTTGGAGTTATTTTTGATCAGGATTTGTCCTTCAATTCACATATTAAATTTGTTTCTAAGACTGCCTTCTATCATTTGCGTAATATTGCCAAGATTAGGAGCATCTTGTCTCAGAGTGATGCTGAGAAGCTGATCCACGCTTTTGTTAGCTCGAGATTAGATTATTGTAATTCTTTATTATCAGGCTGTCCTAAAACATCTTTAAAAAGTCTTCAGCTGATCCAAAATGCTGCAGCAAGAGTTTTAACAGGTACTAGAAAGAGAGATCATATCTCTCCGGTTCTGGCCTCCCTTCATTGGCTTCCCATAGAATTTAGAATTAAGTTTAAAATCCTTCTTCTTACTTACAAAGCTCTAAACAATCAGGCTCCTTTTTATTTAAAAGATCTGATACTACCGTATTATCCTAACAGAGCACTACGCTCCCAAAATGCAGGATTACTTGTAATACCTAGAATCTCCAAAAGTACAATGGGAGGCAGAGCCTTCAGTTATCAAGCTCATCTCCTGTGGAATCAGCTGCCAATCTGGATTCGGGAGTCAGACTCGATCTCTGTTTTTAAGAATAGGGCTAAAACCTACCTTTTTGATATAGCCTACAATTAGGGAGGGATCATGTGTTTCTGAACCCTCCCTTAGTTATGCTGCTAATAGGTTTAGTCAGCCGGGGGACCTCCAGTAATGCACTGGGCCTCACTCCTTTCCTCACTCTCTATGAAATATTTTTTTTTGCTGGTCATTAACATTTGTTTGTTCTCTCCCATAGATTGAGTCCCCATCGTGCTGTTTGCTCTCTACATGTCTGTTCTTTTCTTCTTCTCTATCCCCTCACCCCCCAGCCAGTCGCAGCAGATGACTGCCCCTCCCTGAGCCTGGTTCTGCTGGAGGTTTCTTCCTGTTAAAAGGGAGTTTTTCCTCTCCACCGTCGCCAAGTGCTTGCTCACAGGGGATCGCCTGATTGCTGGGGTCTTTCTGCAACTGTGGGGGTTCCCCCCTACAGTTGATAGTGCTATGAGATGACTGTTGTTGTGAAATGGCGCTATATAAATAAAGTTGAACTGAATTGAAATTGAATCTCTAATTACATCTCTCCTGCTGCTGATATGCAGCTCCAAAAAAGTCTGAACAAACAAATCAACATGGTGTAAAATCTAGACACATCCAGGCTTATCTGGATATCTGAGTCATTTTCTCTCTAGCACATAACGTTTTGACATTTACTGTATCATAAAATCATACCATTAGAAAGGTACACATCCTGCTGGCATCCTAACATGCAAATGATGACTAGGGCTACATTACACAAACACATAATAAATCCCATGATAAAATAAAGACTTACAGGTTGAAGGACACGCCCAATTGTATGCATGGTGGCCCAGGATAATGACTGAAGCTGCTTCGGTCCTTAAAAGCAGTTTAATGGTAAAACCCATCTTAACCCTCTTCTTGCGCAGATTTGGGTCGAGTTTTTAAAGTAGCTGTCCAAAAATGCTGACTGGCCCCAGAGGTTAAGCTGAATCCTCAGTTCTGCCCTCTTCCTCCGAGGTCATACTCAGTGTTTAGTCATGACTGGTTTCCTGTTGTAGTGATGTCACTAGAACGGTCTGTCTAAACTCGCCTTTTAGAAGGAGAGGAGCTTAACTGGACTTTGAGAAACTTCAGTCAGGTTTTAGGAAACAACACAGCACAGAGACAGCCTTAGTGAAAGTTACTGATGACCTCCTTATGGCATTTGACAAAGGACTTGTCTCTGTCCTTGTCTTATCAGATAAAACTGAAGTCACTGTTCTTGGTCCCAAACAAGCTAGAAGTACTCTTTCTAGTAAAATAACAACACTAGATGGCATTGTACTGGCTTCTAAGTCCTCTGTTAGGAATCTTAGAGTTGTCTTTGACCAAGGTACAGTATGTCTTTAACTCTCATATACAGCAAACCATTAAGACTGCCTTCTTTCATCTGCATAATATTTCTAAAATTAGGCCCATCCTGTCTCAAAGATGCAGAGAAACTTGTCCACGCCTTTATCACCTCTAGGCTAGACTACTGTAATTCACTTTTATCAGGTTGTCCTAATAAGTCCACAAAGTTTTTCCAACTCATTCAGAATGCAGCTGCACGTATCCTGATGAGAACAGGGAGAAGAGATCACATTACCCCAGTTTTAGCTTCTTTACACTGGCTCCCAATAAAATATAGAACTGAATTCAAGATTTTACTCCTAACTTATAAAGCCCTTAATGGTCTGGCTCCTTCTTACCTGCAAGAACTCATAGATCCCTATCATCCAACCAGAGCTCTGCGCTCCCAAAACTCCAAACTACCGGTGGTCCCCAAGGTCTCCAGAAGTAGACTGGGAGGTAGAGCTTTCAGTTATCAAGCTCCCCTCCTGTGGAACTGTCTTCCCAGTTCAGTTTGAGAGGCAGACACTCTCTCTTTATTCAAGAGTAAGTTTAAATCCTTTGTCTTTGATAAAGCCTACAGTTAAAAATGTTGCCGCTGCCAGGCCTTACCTGCATGTGGAGCCTAACCCGGCTTGATACTGGCAGGTCTGGCTGTGAGTGTTAATGTTGAATTGGTTTTGTTATGTTTGATTTGAATGTAGCTACTGCCAGGCCTCCTACTTTTCTACCTCTTTTTTCAACCCAGCCGGTCAAGGCAGATGGCTGTCCTCTATGAGCTATGGTTCCACTCGAGGCTTCTGCCTGTTAAAGGGAAGTTTTTCCTTGCCTGTCGCTGCAGTGCTTGCTCTTAGGGGTCTCTGCTGGGTCCTATAAATTTGAGAGTGTGGCCTAAACCCACCTTTTTGTAAAATGCCTTGAGATGACCTGTGTTGTGATTTGGCGCTATATAAATAAAACTGAATTGAATTGAACTTCCACAGCAGAAAAACACAGATGTGACACTTATGGGTGAGTTTGCTCTTGATATGTCTTGTAAGTTGTTAAAAAATGTTGCAGACATGTTTACCAGAAAAAAACCCTTTAAACTTTAAATTTTTTAAGAATAATTAAGGCCTTAATTTTGTCTAAATTAATTTAAGACTTTTTAAGACTTTTTAGGGATGCTGCTAAAAAGATCTGATGGCATTTTCACTCACCACATTCAAGAAGGTGTTCTCCAGGTTTCTGTACTCGGACGACGTCTTGTTGAACAGGTCCTCAGAGAAGTCCAGGTTGGTGACCCTCAGGCTGAAGAAGACCACCAGCTCTCTGCCGTGGCTCGCCATGGTCATGGTGGGCGTGGTCAGGTACCTCACTGGTGGCGGGGCTGTACCGCCCTCCTCCTCCTCTGTTTGTTGGAAACCACTCCCCTCATCCAGGAGCTCGTTTGGCTCAGTGACTGAGAGCTCCATTTGGTCCAGCTCCATAGCCAGGTCCTTCACTGTCTCATCCACATCATCTTCAGTGGGAGACGGCAGACGGATGGCAGTGGGTTCGTCTACTTTCTTTACCTCCCCTATCAGATCCTCGTCGATGACGACAGCAACCGATTCGGTTTGCTCTTCGTCCTCTGACAACTCCTCATTAGTGGGGATCACAAATTCCTCTGCTATCTCAAACAGTCCAGAGTCTACGGTCGGACCTGAAGAGGATACGTCTGCGGAAACATCAGGAAATGTGGGAGGTTTGGGGAGGGAGTCTGAAACCGGCGCAGTGGTCACACCCACGTCTGTCTCAGCCAATAAATCCTTTTCTGGTGTTTTCGCCGACTCACCTGCAGCTGTCACTCCTTAAAAAGAAAAGAGAAAAGGGAAAAACTTCATTACAGAGCCTCTATTCTGGTTTTTATGTTCCTCCTTTATTCTAGTGTGTTCTCTAGGATTTCTCTGACATTATCTGCTCTGTAAAGTCAAACAGGCCAAAGTCCTCCTGCTCAGCAGTTCTTCTAGATTCTGTGGGAAGAAGAATCAACATGGAACCAACACTGAGCCTTGGGGAACTCCCACAAGTCCCCTTCAAATGCCAAAGTTATTTATGCTTTAATTCTCATTTCATATCTTTATTATTTGTCCAGTTAGTTTGGGAAAAATTATTATATTCAGTACAAAATGAAAAAAAAAAAAATATGAGGACCTAACATAGAGCCTTGGGGAACTCCCAAAAGTCCCCTTTAAAAAGCCCCTGTTAATGTTTTTTTTGGCATTTTCCCTTTACTCTAGTGTGTTCTGTAGGGTTTCTGTGACATTATCTGGTCTGTAAAGTCAAACAGGCCAAAGTCCTCCTCCACAGGAGTTCTTCTCTCCCACAGAATCTAGGACTACAGAGCTGGGCTGGACAATATGAGGAAAACACGCAATATGCAACACTGCTGTTCAATATTGTGCTTACCATGTTTAGCACTTTGTGACTGTCTGTGAAAAGTGCTCTATAAATAAACCTATTATTATTATTATTATTATTATTACTGCAATAACATGATTTGAAATATCTAAACATATCATAAATTTCTGATTTTTTTTCCACAAAATTGTGCAACTTTTTTTTACATAAAATTTGCAGATTTTTTTTCTCATAAATTTGTGACTTTTTCATGTCAATTTTGCTACTTAAAAAAATGGATTTTTTTTCTTGTAGCTTTTCATGTAAAATTTAATACATGATTTTGAGACTTTTTCCACACACTAAATTTTGCTACCTTTTTCCTATAAAATTAGTTTTGCTTCATGTAAATTTTGCAACTTTTCTGTCATAAATTTGGGATTTTTTTCATCCATGTAAATATGCACCTTTATAAAATAAAGTTTCTTTTTCCCTGATAAATTTGTGACTTTTACACATATGGAGGAAATCAAAACGAGAAAACTATGTATTAATACTTGATTTATTCTAACATGTTATTCTTCATTGTTCAGAATTTGACAGAATATCAGCTGTGGCTATACTACTCCTGCACTAGTATGTTTTGTTTTGTTTTGTTTTTTTTAAATAATCAAGGCACTTCAACACAAACATTTATTTTGTAAAAAAAAAAAAATGAGTGAAATTATAAAACAGTAACCACTGTGTCAGAAGAGAAAATTTAAACAATGTTTTTTCAGGGCTATAGGATTCAAAAATTAATAGGAAGTATAGAGGCCCTTACTTTGAATGACTTCAGCACATCTGCGCCCACAGGACATCACTAGTTTCTCACACTGCTCTGGTTTGATCTTGATCCATTCTTCTTCAGTCGGTTCCACAGTTCAGTAATTGTAGTGGGTTTCTTAGCCATTACTTTGTCACCAAGGATTTTCCAGAGATTCTCTGTGGGATTTAGATCTGGACTCTTGGCTGGCCATTTCACTGTTTCAATACTGTTAGACTCAAAGAACTGTTTAATCTGTTTTGCAGTGTGACAGGGGGCATTATCTTACATGAAAACTGCGGGCTGATTGGGAGACAATTGCAGCGAAGGAATTGCATGTTGCCAAAGGAGGTTCACATAAACATTTGCATTCACCCTGCCATGCAGCTGTACAAGAGGCCCAACTCCTGCTGCAGAAAACATCCTCCAAACTATGACCCTTCCTTCTCAGAATTTAACTGACTTTTTTTTTTTAAACACACTTGGGTTCAGTCTTTTCCCTAGTTTAACGCTGAACATATCATTTCCCATCAGACCCAAATAAACTGAACTTACTCTCATCACTGAAGTGCACTCTGGACCAATTCTCCTCTGACCACACAACATTCTCCTCAGAAAAGGCAAGTCTAGCCTTTTTATTCTTTCTGCTAATGAGAGGTTTGGTCACTACAGAGTGAGCTATGAGTCTACATTGTCTTAAATGGTGAAACACTGTGTGCCGAGACAGATCCTTGCCCTGTTCAGCAGTGAACTGGCAAGTAATTCCAGCTGCAGTGTTGAACCGATTCCCCATTGAGAGTCTATGTATAATCCTGTCCTCCAAACCAGAGCAGTGTGAGAAACCAGTGATGTCCTGTGGGCACAGATGTGCTGAAGTCATTCAAATCTAGGGCCTCTGCACTTCCTATTAATGTTTAAGTCCTATAGTCCTTAAAAAAAAAACAAAAAAACGTTTAAATCTTTTCTTCTGACACAGTGGTCACTGTTCTCCAATTTTGCTGGGGTTTTTTTTGTTTGTTTGTTTTTTTTACAAAATAAATGTTTGTGTTGAAGTGCCTTGGTTATTTAAAAAAAACATGGTAGTACAGTAGTGGTACAGCCACAGCTGATACTCTGTAAAATTCTGAACAATGACGAATAACTTATTTTAGAATAAATCAAGTATTAATACATGGTTTTCTAATATCGAGCTCCACTGTAAATGTTGAACTTTTTTATCCACAATTTTAAGATAAGATAAGATAAGATAAGATAAGCCTTTATTAGTCCCACAACGGGGAAATTCCAGGATTGCAACAGCACAGGGATAGCAACACTCAGAGCAACAATCAGAAGGCAAGAAAAAACAAGCAAGCAAGAGCAGCTAATATACATATGTACATATTACTATAAAATATATATATACACACACACACACACAGACACACAGTGCAGAGCATTGTAGCTGGATGGAATAAATATATGAATATATGAACACACAGTGCAGAGCATTGTAGCTAGATGGAATAAATATGTAAATATATAAACACCCACAGTATGGAGCATTGCAGCTAGGTGGAATAAATATGCAAGTATATAAACACACACAGTGCGGAGCAATGTAGCTAGATGGAATAATATGTAGATATATAAAAACACAGTGCGGAGCATTGTAGCTAGATGGAATAAATATATAGATATATAAATATAAACACACCCAGTGCAGAGCATTGTAGCTAGATGGAATAAATATGTAAATATATAAACACACACAGTGCAGAGCATTGTTGCTAGGTGGGATGAAACAGCATAACCGTCTATTTAGTTATCCTACATGGTATGATTATGTGCCCATACATATTTTCACCCTCCATAGCGACCGGTATGTTCCTAGTTGTATGCCGGAGAGGACCATTGTGTAAGTCTATTGCATCTTTTGCATTCAAAAAAAAAAAAAAAAAAAAAACTATTAGTTTGTTACGTCTTTTTGCTATCTCTGCGAGCAGCCCTGCTTAGGTTGTACAGTCTGACAGCCGTTGGTAGGAAGGACCTACGAAACCTCTCGGTTGTGCACCTGGGATGATGTAGTCTGCTGCTAAATGAGCTCCTCAGTGCATCCAGTATGTCCTGCATAGGGTGGAACTCGGACTCCAGCAGAGATGACAGTTTAGCCACCGTCCTTCTCTCTCCTATCTCCTCCATCGGATCAAGGCGTTGCCCCAGGACAGAGCTAGCTTTCTTAATCAGTTTGTTCAGTCTCTTCCTATCGGCTGCAGTAATGCCACTGCCCCAGCAGACCACTCCAAAAGTGATGGCTGATGCCACCACCGTGTCATAGAATGACTTCAGCAGCGCCCCTTGTACACCAAAAGACCTGAGTCTCCTCAGCAGGAACAGCCTGCGCTGTCCCTTCTTGTAGAGTGCGTCAGTATTGTGTGACCAGTCTAGTTTATTGTTCAGATGAATACCCAGGTACTTGTAGGATGTCACCATCTCGATGTCTGTTCCCTGTATATTTACTGGTGCTGTGAGGGGCTGCCCATGCCTGCGGCAGTCCACCACCAGCTCCTTAGTTTTCCTCGCGTTGATCTGGAGGCAGTTCCGATGGCACCAGTCCACAAAGTCCTGGATAAGCCCTCTGTACTCAGCTTCATCTCCGCTGGAGATGAGACCAACGATCGCAGAGTCATCAGAGAACTTCTGTAGATGGCAATGTGTTGTGTTGTGTGAGAAGTCCGCAGTATAAAGAGTGAACAAGAAGGGAGCCAGCACCGTTCCCTGGGGGGCCCCCGTGCTACTGATGATCGTGTCGGAAACACAGTCCCGGGTTCTCACAAACTGAGGCCGGTTCGTGAGGTAGTCCAGGATCCATGATGACAGGTGCTGGTCCACCCCTGCGCGCAGCAGCTTGTCCTTCAGGATCATCGGTTGGATGGTGTTGAAAGCACTGGAGAAGTCAAAGAACATGATCCTCACCATATTCCCGGGCTTCTCCAGGTGGGACAGAGAACGGTGAAGGAGGAAGATCACCGCATCCTCCACCTCAATGCCATGCTGGTAGGCGAACTGGAGTGGATCCATCGCTGGTTCCACCAGGGGGCGGAGATGAGCAAGGAGCAGTCTCTCCAGGGTCTTCATCAAGTGGGACGTCAAGGCCACCGGTCTGAAGCTGTTCAGGTCTTTGGGGTGGGAAGTTTTTGGTACAGGTACCACACAAGATGTTTTCCACAGCTGTGGTACCCTCCCCAGTTTCAGGCTCATGTTGAAGATATACGTCACAATCCCACACAGCTGGTCTGCACAGGACTTGAGGAGCTTTGCGCTGATGCCGTCCGGTCCCGACGCCTTCCTCGCCTTGATCTTCCTCAGCTCTGTCCTCACCTGGGTCTTGGTCAGGGTCAGGATGGGGGGCTGTGTGTTGGGAGTGGGGGGGGGGGTGTCGGTGGAGTGGGGAGTGGGTAGCAGGACTTGATTTCTTAGAGGCAGCAGTGGTTGTTGTGCAGACAGGGGGGAGGGCGGTTGGTCAAATCTATTGAAAAACAGATTCAGGTTGTTCGCCCACTCCCTGCCCCCCGTGGCCTGGGGGGAGGTATTCTGGAGCCCCGAGATGGTTTTGAGGTTTCTCCAGACCCCGCTGATGTCGCTCTGTTGCAGCTTGTCCTCCATCTTCTTCCTGAAGCTGTCCTTGCCTTCTCTGATCTTTCTCCTCAGCTCCCTCTGTACGGACTTCAGCATCTCCCTGTTCCCCGACCTGAAGATCCTCTTCTTCTCTCTCAGAAGTGTTTTTATCTCAGGGTTGATCCAGGGTTTGTTGTTTGAGTGACGCCGTATGGTCTTGGTGGGAATGGATTTGTCCACACAGAAGCTGAGGTAGCCCGTGAAGGTGTGAATGAGGCCATCGATGTCCTCACCATGTGGATTGCAGAGCAGAGCGTACTTTGTACTTTTTTCCCCAAAATTTGTGGTTTAAAAAAATTAAAAATTAAAATATTTATGAGGAAAAAAGTCATAAATATAAAAGAAAAATGTCTGAACAACGTGAGGAAAGAAAAAGTCAGATTTATTAGAATTAAGTCTCAAATGTAGAAGATTTAAAAAAAATTGCAAATTTATGGAAAAAGTCACAATTTTATGACAACAAAGTCCAACATATAAAAAGAAAGTCAAATTAGAAATCTTTAAAACTCAAATTTATGAGGAAATATTTTAGTCAAATTAAATATGAGAGAGAAGTTTCAGTTTATTCTTTTAACTCAATTATTTTTAAACACTCAATAATCCCTGTTATATCCTGGTGAAGGATCATTCCATCCTCAGTCATGAAAATAAGGGAAATGCCACTCCAGCAGCAATGCCGCCTTAAATAGAGCATCGCCACATCAGAACGCTTTTAATTATCCCCCGTTAATGTCAGTGCACATCTCTATTAGCATACTTCCCTGTCTTTAATTACTTCTCATTTCAGCCCCATGAACACCGCCGGCTGCTGCCCGCTCACCTGTGATTTCTGAGGTTATCTCGGCCCGTCGATCACCCTCGGTCAGGCCTGCTGTCATGGCGACGGCAATGTCACTCTCGATGTGGAAATGATCGATGATGGGGTGTTCAGGCTCGGCCATGTCTTCTGGAGGAATTATGGGTAAATTATCCTCCACTGATGGGCGACTGTGGTCCGGTCCAACAGGGGGTAGGAACTCGTCTTCGACGTTTTCGAAGGTTCCTTTGTCGATGTGAAAACGGTCTCTACCTCTGCCATCCAAGGGATAAATGATTTTTATCGATTCGGCTGGAGGCTCAGCAACATCTTTCTTGGGTTCTGGTTCTACAACATGAACAACCCCGTCTTCCGGATATGGTTCTGTGACATCACCACCTTCTCTTTCTGATACAGGGACTTCAACCTCTTCTGGCTGGGAGACACTGTGAAGTTCTTTAACTTTTGCTTCCTCTGGTTCTGGAGTCTTAACTGCTTCCACTTGTTCTGACTTTGGCTCTGAAATGTCCAATATCTTCTCGTCTGGAACCGAAATAGAAACCTTGACAACTTCTACCTCTGGCTCTGGGATTTGAGAAACTTCTGTTACCCCCTCCTTCTCTCTAGTTGTCTCTGGTTCTGGAACTTTCTCCACAACCTCTACACTTTTTTCCTTTGGTTCTGGCAGCACTTCTGTAACCACAGCTCCTGTGTCTGTTGCTTCTGATTCTGGTCCCATTAACTTAACCACACTGTCACTCGGTCCTCCGACTTCCAGCACCTCCATCACTTCATTTTCCAGTGGCTCTTCTTCAATGACTTCTGCTTTAGATTCAGGAACTGGCAATTCTGATCTTTCTTTATCTGGTTTTGGCTCTTGCTCTGGAACGTGAGCTGGGGATGATACCTCAGCAACTTCCTCTGGCCTTTGAACCTCTTCTGTTTCCAGTCCAACTTCAGTCACAACTCCAACCGTGCCATCATCTGATTTTGATGATTTTGAAATTTCAGGCCGATCCTCCATCTTTCCTAAAGTCTCAGTTTTGGTTTCTTTGGGTTCTGAACCAGCAGCCCCTTCAGTTTTCAGTGCATTTTCTTCCATTTCTGCAGTATCAATTGCCATTTCCTTGGGCTCTGTAACTGGACGTTCCTGTTGAGTCTCTATAACTGACTCTTCTTCAGGTTCTAGAACTTGCAGGGATTCTTTGTCCAGCTCTGAAACCTTAGCTGGCTCTGAAACTTCAGGCTTCTTTTCTTCAATTCCTACAGTGTTGACTTCAATTTCTCTTGGCTCTGAAACCGTAAACTCCTCTTGAATTTCTGCCACTGACTCTTCCTTTGGCTTTGAAATTTGAGTTACTTCTATGTCTGATTTCAAGACTTCGGGCACTTCTTCTTTTCCTGGAACTCCAGCTACTTCTTTGTCCGACTCTGAAATTTCAACAACTTTGTCTTCAGGTGAAATTTCCAGAACTTTAGGCACTTTATCCAGTTTCACTTCCAGTTCCGTCTTTAAAACATCAATTATTTCTTCTTCTGGTTCTGAGACTTTAGGCACTTCTAGTCGTGAAATGTCCATTACTTCTTTGTCAGGCTCTAATACTTGAATCACTTCTTTGTCTGGCCCTAAAACTTGAACTACTCCCTTTTCTGGTTCTACTGCCTGAACTACTTTGTCTTCTGGTTCTAAAACTTGAACTATTTCTTTGTCTGGCTCTAAAATTTTAACCATTTTCTCTTCTGGTTCTAAAACTTGAACTACTTCTTTATCTACCTCTGAAATTTGAACTACTTCTTTGGCTGGCTGTACTTCATGAATTATTTCTTCTGGCTTTAAAACTTGAATGACTTCCTTATCTGGCTGTACGACTTGAACTACTTCTTCTGCAGGCTTTAATACCTTAACTACTTCTTCTTCTGGCTCTAAAATTTGAACTACTTTCTCTTCTGGTTCTAAAACCTGAACTACTTTTGCTTCTGGTTCTAAAACTTTAACTACTTCTTTGTCTGGCTCAACTACCCGAATTACTACTTTATCTTCTGGTTCTAAAATTTTTACTACTTTCTCTTTTGGTTCTAAAACTTGAACGACTTTCTCTTCTGACTCTAAAATTTGAGCTACTTTCTCTTCCGGTTCCAAAACTTGAACTATTTTCTCTTCTGGTTCTATAACATGAACTACTTTCTCTTCCACTTCTAAAACTTGAACTACTTCTTCTTCTGGCTCTAAAATTTGAACTACTTCTTTATCTGGTGCTGACATTTGAACTACTTCTTTGGCTGGCTGTATTACTTGAACAACCTTTTCTTCTGACTTTAATACTTCAATTACTTCTTTATCTAGCTCTGACATTTGAATCACTTTTTCCTCTGGCTCCAAAACTTCAGCTGCTGCCTCAGTTTCAACTCTTTCCACCTCTGGTTCAGACACTTGCAGTTTGCCTTCTGGTCCAGGTGTTAGTTGCAAAATTTCAAGCCCTTCTTCTGGTTGTACCAGCTGACCCTCCGTTTCTAACTCAAGAACCCCCAAAACATCTTGGGAGGTACCTAAATTCACCTCCTCCACATCTGGAAGAGCGTTGGTTTCTTGCTCATCTTGAAGACTCATCGTTGGCTCTGTGGGCGGCTGGCCTGTGATGGCTGAGAGAGTTGTGATTGAGAGTTCGACTTCAGAGAGCTCCTTTCCAGCAGGAGGCGTAGTAAATAAGATCTGTGCGGTGGGAGTAAGCTGCACGTCTAATCTGTGAATTCCTCCATCACCATCGACAGGACTCACGTCTCCCTCTGATATCAGGTTAGGAGACAAAGTGACATGGGCAGCATCTGTCTCCAGCTCAACAATCACCGGAGGGGTGGGGATATAATCACGCACAAGCTCACCAGTTTCGTTGTGATGTATGGTTTCAATTTTGTGTGTAATGATGAGCAATTCTTCCTCCCATTCCTCCTCTGAGGGCCGGGGCTCTCCCTCATAAATGGCCTCTGAGTCATCAGTAATGTCCTCGGAGGTCAGGAAATGATCGCTGCTCTCTGCCGCTGTCCCGGCGGTCACCTCTTCATCATTATCACGGGCATCATCATCATCATCGTGTGGGACAGCCGTGGGATCCAGCAGGATCATGAGGGCATTTTCCTTCTCCATGGGGGTGAGGGGAACCACCAGGCGAGGTCTATCGGCCTCCGGCTCGCTGGTGAAAACCTCAAAATCGTTATGTGAGTCAGGCTCCCTAGACTGTAAAGATGTAGATATAAATTAAATTTACAAGAACAAAAACATTAATTTGCAAGAAAAGTCTCAAACATACAAGAAAAACTTAAAAGCTGTGAATCTACGGGAAGAACACCCAAAGTTTTCAAGAAGACAGTCTCCAATTTTTCAAGAAACACCTCAAATTTAAGGAGAAACATCTATAGTACAATTTACAAGGAAAAATATATCAATTTAACTAGAAAGTCACGGCTTTATGAGAAAAAGCCTCCACAAATTTTCAGGTAAAAGTTGCAGATTGACAAGGAAACAATTTTTAAATAACAAGAATAAAGAGCAAAAACTACAAGAAAAAAAGTCAAATTAACTTGATGAAATTAAAAAATAAATTCTAAATTTAAAGAGGAAATTTTAAAAAAGAAAAATTGCAAGAAATCTCAAATCTACAATAAATGTTTCAAATTTAAAGGGAAATACAAATATGTTTTTTAATGAATTTGAGATTTTTTTTTCCTCAATTTACAATTTTCTCACCAATTTTTAGACTTTTTTCCCCATAAATTTGTAACATTTTTCTCTTAAATTAAATTCACCGTATTTTTTCTTCATAAAATGGCATGTTTTTCTCATAAATTTGTGACTTCTAATAAATTTACAACTTCTGCTTACACATTACCAGCTTTCTGTGATTGTAATTTTTTTTATATAAATTTGCTATTTTTCAACTTTTTACAAGCTAATTCACATTGTTCTGAGACATTTTTTTTAAATGTGTTAACTGACTGGCAAGAACAGAATAGCAACAATTTCATCACAGATGTCAATTAAATGAGAGCATAAATTAAGAACATGATGTTATTACTTTTTCCACATCGGCTGACAAGAAATCTCTCACCTCGTTAATTACTTGTACTGATGATGAGGTCGACGTCAGAGCTGGCACGAGGTTAACCTCTGTCAAAAATAGAACAAATACAGTACATATACGGTAAAATAAAAGTAAATCATTTTAAGAACTTTGATGACAACAGGTATTTCTGACCAAGAAATTTGATTGGCTTCCTATAACATGTGAGCAATGGAGTGTGTTGTGTACCTTAAATTCAGCCATGAAGTGAATTTGTGAAGGAAAAAAATATAAATTTACTAGAAAAATAACAGATTTCAGCTGAAGATTTATGCCAAAAATTCGCACAAATTTAGGAAAAAATGAGGAAGACAACAACAAATTTGTAAGAAACAGTCACAAAATTTCTGAAAGAAAAAAAAAACAGCTTTAATGTAAAAATTGCAATTTTTTTTAAATAACATGAAAAGTGCTGCTACTTCATCTGAAGCAAAAACACAATTTTTCAGTGAATGGGACCTTTAAATAAGAGGAATCAGCAACACATTAGCAACTGGAAGCTAACCAGGCTAACACCACTAACTGCTAACAGCAATGCCAAAAGCAATAACCAAGGGATGCTGTACACATAAGTTAATAATGAAATAAGCCAGGTAACTTTTGAGCAAGTTCATTAGAGTTCATATATGGGGGGCTGAAAAGTTAGGGTGACTAAGGAGTTATGGTACAGCAACTAGTCATGCATTAAATTCAACCTTTTCTGATGCTAACTGCATTGTTTTTTTATCAGATATACTGACATTGGAGACTTTGTTGAAAAATAAACCATATTTGGTCAAATTTGACCACTGCATCACAGTCAGCCTATGAACTTTTCAGCCCCCCCCCCCCCCCGTAGTGCAATTAGGAAAAGCAACGCTAAGCTAAGCTGGCTAACAACAATAACTGCTAACAGCAATGCTAACAGCAATAACAGGGATGCTGCACACATAATAAAATAAGCCAGATAACTGGGATTAAGACATGTGTTTCAGGTTCATTGGAGCTCATGCACTTTAATTTTAATAGCTGTGCTAAACTAACTGCAGTTCACTTAGTGCCTACAGGTGTCACAACAACAAAGGTTTTCCCACATTTTATAAAGTGTTTTCGTGTTTTCCCATGTTACCTGGTTCAAAGTTGAGCAGCTGCAGTTCACTTAAGGTGTGTTCACACCAAACGGGAATGGGTGGTGCGAATTCATAAAGAGTGAATGGGAAGAAGCGAGTACGCGCGAATTTGCGTAGTTGCGCGTTCGCGTTGAGATCCTGCTGTCACCAGAGTAAAATTATCACCATTGCAGAGTAAACTAGTTAGAAAATGAAACTCACTCACCGGGAGACAGGAGGACCAGGAACTCTTCCGCTGAATCGGGATTTTGGCGTTATTTACCCATGGTTTCCGGCCACAGACATCCTAGCAAGCTAGCAACGTAAACACCTATCATCTGTGAAGTTTTGGAGGCTTGAGACGACATTTTCAAGTGAGCCCCCGGTTGGATAATGTAAACCTAAGCATGACGTTATTTTGGGAATTTCCACACCAGGTTGAACACAGCTGAAGAAGTTTTAAAGACAACTTCGCCTGTCTGCATCTCACTATTCATGTCTGTTGGCGTGTTTACATTGATTTACAGTGGGGCAAAAAAGTATTTAGTCAGCCACCAACTGTGCAAGTTCTCCCACTTAAAAGATGAGAGGTCTCCAATTTTCATCATAGGTATGCCTCAACTATGAGAGACAAAATGAGAAAAAAAATCCAGAAAATCACATTGAAGGATTTTAAAAGAATTTATTTGCAAATTATGGTGGAAAATAAGTATTTGGTCACCTATAAACAAGCAAGATTTCTGGCTCTCACAGACCTGTAACTACTTCTTTAAGAGGCTCCTCTGTCCTCCACTCGTTACCTGTATTAATGGCACCTGTTTGAACTCATTATCAGTATAAAAGACACCTGTCCACAACCTCAAACAGTCAGACACCAAACTCCACTATGGCCAAGACCAAAGAGCTGTCAAAGGACACCAGAAACAAAATTGTAGACCTGCACCAGGCTGGGAAGACGGAATCTGCAATAGGTAAGCAGCTTGGTGTGAAGAAATCAACTGTGGGAGCAATTATTAGAAAATGGAACACATACAAGACCACTGATAATCTCCCTCGATCTGGGGCTCCATGCAAGATCTCACCCCGTGGGGTCAAAATGATCACGAGAACGGTGAGCAAAAATCCCAGAACCACACGGGGGGACCTAGTGCATGACCTGCAGAGAGCTGGAACCAAAGTAACAAAGGCTACCTACCATCAGTAACACACTACGCCGCCAGGGACTCAAATTCTGCAGTGCCAGACGTGTCCCCCTGCTTAAGCCAGTACACATCCAGGCCCATCTGAAGTTTGCTAGAGAGCATTTGGATGATCCAGAAGAGGATTGGAAGAATGTCATATGGTCAGATGAAACCAAAATAGAACTTTTTGGTAAAAACTCAACTTGTTGTGTTTGGAGGAGAAAGAATGCTGAGTTGCATCCAAAGAACACCATACCTACTGTGAAGCATGGGGGTGGAAACATCATGCTTTGCAAAGGGCTGTTTTTTTGCAAAGGGACCAGGACGACTGATCCGTGTAAAGGAAAGAATGAATGGGGCCATGTATCGTGAGATTTTGAGTGAAAACCTCCTTCCATCAGCAAGGGCATTGAAGATGAAACGTGGCTGGGTCTTTCAGCATGACAATGATCCCAAACACACCGCCCGGGCAACGAAGGAGTGGCTTCGTAAGAAGCATTTCAAGGTCCTGGAGTGGCCTAGCCAGTCTCCAGATCTCAACTCCATAGAAAATCTTTGGAGGGAGTTGAAAGTCCGTGTTGCCCAGCGACAGCCCCAAAACATCACTGCTCTAGAGGAGATCTGGCTGGAGGAATGGGCCAAAATACCAGCAACAGTGTGTGAAAACCTTGTGAAGACTTACAGAAAATGTTTGACCTCTGTCATTGCCAACAAAGGGTATATAACAAAGTAATGAGATGAACTTTTGTTATTGACCAAATACTTATTTTCCACCATAATTTGCAAATAAATTCTTTAAAAATCTGAGAATGTGATTTTCTGGATTTTTTTTTCTCATTTTGTCTCTCATAGTTGAGGTATACCTATGATGAAAATTGGAGACCTCTCTCATCTTTTAAGTGGGAGAAGTTACACAATTGGTGACTGACTAAATACTTTTTTGCGCCACTGTATAATGTAATCGTGCCGCGTGAAAAATTTGCCTGTTCGCATTTGGTGTGAACGCACTTAAGTTTCCACAGATGTCACTGCAACAAAGATTTTCCCCATACTTTTTACAGTGTTTTTGTGTTTTTCCATGTTACCTGGTTCAAAGTTGAGCGAGTCCAGGTCGATGGGCAGAGACGCATCCTCGCGTAGAGCCTTAGTCACCATTTCTCTGAGCCCAGAATCTGTGGAGGACTCTGGAGAGCCGGTCACTGCCTCTAAACTCTCAGAGATGTTCAGGGATGAGTTTATCTCAAAGACCAGAGAGTAATGCACTGAGATTCCCTCAGGCCTGGAAAAAAAGGAAACAATAAATATGATTTATTTAATGCTTTTAATAATATTTTGTAAGTATCTTTAACGCAATGTATTAAAATTCCCCGCATGAATGTTTGTGGCTGTCTTATTATTTCAGAAAGGAAAAGAAAGCTGCTGCTGCATGAAAACATCATCAACATTCCTCACAGCTGCCGTCAGGAGGACAGAACAAGCCGATTTGCTGGATGTGGTTTTGATTAGAGCGGTGATGACGCACGTTTCCCTAGTTTCATGTGAATTGATGTCTCAGGAGTGAAAGCACTTCTTCATTGGGTTGCAGAGGTTGTTCTCCATCTAAAATGTCCACCGAGTCATTGAGGCTGATTCAGATTGGCTCCTCCATTTGGAGGGGATCTGATTAGGCCCATTTCTGGATATATGGATCATTATATATGGAGGACCAGGGCTGTCAATGTTAAATTTTTAAAAAAGTGATTTAATTTATCTACTGCGAAGGATCACAAAATTGAAAATAGATATTTATCAAGCCATTTAATTTATTATATGGAGGAAGACAAATGCCAAAATTGACATTTATCAAGTCATATATATATATACTGTATATATACACACTACCGTTCAAAAGTTTGGGGTCACCCAGACAATTATTTTGTGTTTTCCATGAAAAGTCACACTTATTTACCACCATGAGTTGTAAAATGAATAGAAAATATAGTCAAGACATTGACAAGGTTAGAAATAATGATTTGTATTTGAAATAATTTTTTCCTTCAAACTTTGCTTTCGTCAAATAATCCTCCATTTGCAGCAATTACAGCATTGCAGACCTAACATGATTGCACAAGGGTTTTCTAATCATCCATTAGCCTTCTGATGCAATGAGCAAACACACTGTACCATTAGAACACTGGAGTGATAATTGCTGGAAATGGGCCTCTATACACCTATGTAGATATTGCACCAAAAACCAGACATTTGCAGCTAGAATAGTCATTTACCACATTAGCAATGTATAGAGTGTATTTCTGATAAGTTTAAAGTTATCTTCATTGAAAAAAAGTGCTTTTCTTTCAAAAATAAGGAAATTTCTAAGTGACCCCAAACTTTTGAATGGTAGTGTTTATATATGACATTTATTAAGTCATTTATTGTACACTCATTCAGTAGTTTTTAGTCAAACTGGTTAATTGATATAGATATTGATATAGATGGCTTTGGTAATCGTGCAGAATTTGCAATTTTTTTCTTGTAAATTTATGACCTTTTCTTGTAAATTTAAAACTTTTTTCCCTCATAAATTTGTTACTTTTTTCATAAACTGAAAACTTTTTACCTGGTAAATATGCAGCTTTTTAATGAAAATCTGCAATTTTTTTCTCGTAAATTGAAAACTTCTCATAAATCTGCAATTTGTTTTTTGTAAATCTGCAACTTTTGTCCTCATAAATTTGCAACACTTTACTTATAAATTTGACTTTTTTCATTGTGAATTTGCAACTTTTCTCATAAATTTGAAACTTTTTTCCTTGCATTTTTCCTAAAACTTTTTTGTAGAAAATTTATGACTTTATTCCTCATAAATTTGTTACTTTTTTCTCACACCGAAAATTTTACCTTAATTTTTTAAATGAAAATTTGCAACCATTTTCTCAAAAATTACTGACTCTTTTCCTGTAAATCTGACATTTTTTCTCGTAAAATGACAACTTTCTTTCCCATAAATCTGCAACTTTTTTCATAAATTTGCGATTTTTGTCCTCACAAATTTGCAACACTTTTTTAAATAATTTGACTTCTTTCACTGTGAATTTGCAACTTATTTCTCATAAATTTGTGACTTTAAAGTTATTTTTTTCTCTTTGTCCTGTCAGGCAGCTAGGTGAGCAGAACAGAAATCTCCTACACTTGTTGTGCCCAACAGATTTATTTTGCCAAAAAGAGCTTTGTACAGTACATACTGTATTTATGTACTGTATATTGTTGTAAACTTCTCTTGTAATAATTTTTAATACTTTATTTAAATTATTTTACCCATAAAAGACCCGACAGGAGGGGAACAGGGAGAGGAGGTGTGGGGAGGGGGAAAGAAAAGGGAGAGGAACAGACAAAGAAGACAAACAAACCAACAACTAAAACAAACAACAGACAGACTGCTTCTTCCACCTAAGAGGTCTCAACACGAGTCTGGTATCTGTACCTATTAAAGGAGAGACGTGTGTGTGTGCGCATCTGTGTGTGTGTGTATGACAGCGTGCACAAAATAAGTGTGTGCATATGAGTGGTTTGTCAGGAAACATACGAAGAGGGTGGCTGGTCACAGCAACTCCCCCCTGGAAACACTGAGCAAGCAGGACAACGCCACCAACCCCCACAGCGCACAAATGTCCAAGGCCAACAAGCCCCAGGAGAACCAGAGATTCACCCCAGGATGAACAGCTGAGGAAGGCCGGGCCGCCAGGCAGCAGGTCCACACCCCCGGACCGGCTAACCCCCTGCCCCCACCAGAGGGGTCAACGCCAGCCCCTGGGCCCCAGGTGCCAGGAGACCAGCGCCAGAGACCGGCCAGCGTCACCAGCGCGAGCCCTCCCAGACACCACCACAGCGGGCCCGCCCCCACCCCCACCGCCGCACACCCTGGGAACCCCCACACCCAAAGAAGGCGGCCCCCTCTCCATCCAGGGGAGCCCACGCAGCCAAGAGGCACTACCCCCTCAATCCAGCACCTCTTGATCAGCACACACACCCATTCCCACGCATTCACACCTTCATGCTCTCATACGCACCCACATGCACTCACCCACTCTCGCTCGCCCTCTCCCCACAATCCCACACTCGCACTCCAAGACCCACCCACTCTCTCCCACTCCTGTACCCGCTCAATCTCGCTTCCACTCCCGCCCGCCCTCAGAATCACCCGCACTCACTCATGTTCACCCATACACACACTCTCACTCACGCTCTAACCTACTTACATCCATTCATGCTCTCCCCCACACTCATTCACCCTTACTTAGGACACCCGGGGAGACTGCCAGTGCAGGCCAGCAGCCACACGCCCGCCAACCCACCCCAGGGCAGCTGCAGCCACAGAAGCAAACCATCAAATTTGAGGCCAACTTCTTTTAAGATTGAAAGATTTTTATTTGTAAATACTTCTATAATGTTGGTAAGATTCTCTCACGTGTACTACTCAGACTCAATGAACACATCTCGCAGAATGTACTACTGGAAACCCAGTGTGACTTTAGGAGTAGAAGAAGCACAATGGACATAATTTTCTGCTTGAAATGGGTTCAAGAAAAGTGTATCGAACAGAACATGCCGCTTTATGTAGTCTTCATAGACTTCAGTAAAGCCTTCAATACTGTTTCGTGACAAGGACTTTGGCAGGTACTCAAGAATTATGGCTGTACAGAGAAGTTTGTCAGCCTGATTAGACCTAAAAGAAACAGTCATTGTCGCCCACAACAGATCATGATGATGATGATGATGATGATGTAAAGGACATACAGGAGAATTGAAATGCCATTTCTCTCTTAGTGGTGCCCACAATATATAAGAAAAAAAGGAATAAGGATGAAAAACAACAACAGCAGTTTATGTATAGTAATGCTACCCATAGTGCAAATAAAGATAAATGATAAAACCCAGCAATCCTATATACAGAAAAAGTGGAGCCATAATACCCGTAGTTGCAAGTTTGATACTGTAGTGTAGGTGCAGACAGAAACACTGGACTGCACATGATCAATATTTCAATAACAGACAGCAGCAGGTATGGCATTTGTGCAAATTTGTGCAAATATGTCTCTGCAGTAAAGTGCAGAGACATACAGCAGCAGATGTATTACTGCTGGTGTGCCAGTCTTTCTGTGCAAACAGCTGAGGTAGTTATTGTGAGGGTAAGTATGTTATGGTCCAGGAGTAGGGGGAGTGGACAGAGTTCATGGTCCTAATGGCCTGGTGAACAAAGCTGTTTAGCAGTCTTGTGGAGCAGGCCCGGAAGCTCCAGTACCTTTTCCCCAAGGGCAGGGGGCTGAAGAGGGAGGGTGAGAGGTGGGAGGTGTTGCCTGCAATGTTGATGGCTCTGCAGGTGAGGCGGGTGTGGTAGATGTCCGGGGGGGGGGGGGGGGGGCAGAGGGCCACCAATGATCTTGCTGGCTGCTTTCACTGTGTGCTATAGTGTCTTCCGGCAGGAGGCGGTGCAGCTTCTGTACCACACCATGATGCAGCTGGTGAGAATGTTCTCAATGGTACCCCAGTAGAATGGGCACATGATGGGGGGGCGGTGAGATTCATGCTCTCCTCAGTTTGCGGAGGAAATAGAGGTGAGTTTGAGCCTACTTGGCCAGTGATATGGTGTTGTTGGACCAGGAGAGGTCCTCAGAGATGTGCAGCGCCAGGAAATTGGTGCTGCTCAGACTCTCCACACCTACTCCATCAATGATCAGAGGAGGATGCTGTGTGTGTCCCATCCAGAAGTCGACCACAATCTCCTTGGTTTTTCTCACGTTCAGGAAGAGGTTATTGTCTTTACACCACTGGACCATTTGGCTCACCTCATTTCTGTAGTTGACCTCCTCACTGTTGGTGATGAGGCCCACCACCGTCATGTCATCTGCAAACCTGATGATGTGATTGGTGCTGTAGGCTGGTACACAGTCATGGGTCAGCAGGGTGAAGAGCAGCGGGATGAGCACTCACCCTTGTGGGGCCCCTGTGCTCAGTGTGATGGTCTTGGAGGTGTTGCTGCCAACCCGCATGTTCTGTGGCCTCCCTGTGAGAAAGTCCAGCACCCAGTTACAGAGAAAGGTTTTGAGTCCCAAGTGTCTGTGTCTGAGTTTCTGTATTAGGTGCTGGGGGATAACTGTGTTGAATGCTGAACTGAAGTCCAATAACAGCACTCACACGTATGAGTTCTTTGAATCCAGGTGGGAGATTTTTTTTTTTTTTTCCAACGAGGAAAAGTGCCCCGGGGGAGGCAGTTTGCCCCGCAGGAACAGCGGCCGCGGGCTATTTGAAGGACACAAGTAATTGGAAACTCTTGTGCCTGTGTGATCTCTCTATCGAAGATATTGAAGATTTATACATCTTCGTAGCAATGGTCATTGGAATCTTACTGATTGGATCTGGGATTGTTCTGGTGTACCGTAAATTGATGAAGATGGACGGAGCCTATCAAAATGCTGACCAGGCGAGGCTTAACCATCAAATTGACCAATTGGGCAGGACTCTGACAGCGGCTAATGGAGAACTATCTAGGAAAATGGATTACATCATGATCACGCTGAGAGCCGTCCATGAAGAATTCAACGTTCAGCAATGAAGGATTAAAGTACTGAATCTGTAAGAGAAAATAAAGTTTCTTTCTCTGAAGTCAGTACTATTCGACTTATCTGACCTACCCTTACAATCAAAGTCCTCCAGATTATCTGCAATTTTTGTTTTCAAAACATCTGAGCAGCATTGACTCTCATGGACAGCCAGCTGTCTGGCACAAGGACACAAGCGCCAGACGCTAGACACAACTTCTCCTGCTGAAGAGACTTTGTTGTTCTTAACTGATACAAACACCCTCACTCAACACCACACTCACACTGACTCAAAACTGATGAGAAGATTATTCATTCACTGCTCTCTTTGTGTCCTTGTATAGATTCTATTGTCTGCTACTTGTGCATTGAGGGCTTTTTTTCTTGTAATCATAATATTGATCATCTATGACCAGTATTCTGACAAACAATGCTTTTTTGCTCTCGCCTATTGTGTTTATCCTTTTCTTCCCTATGCTTCCTGTCCCTAGTCTGCTGACAGGCGCGTTATCGACGCTGCCGCATCACTGGAAATGCATGTCGTTTTCAGTGTCAAGTCAAATCCCTCGTATGTTTATCAGTTGTTTACTGTGAATGTACTTGGCAATAAATCTTTTCTGAGTTCTGAGTGGGCTGGATGGAGAGCAGCAGAGATGGCATCTTCTGTGGATCGGTTTGCAAACTGAGATGGGTTGTGGGAGGGAGGGAGGGTGGACTTGATGTTCTGCATGACCAGCTGCTCAAAGCACTTCATTATGATGGGGATCAGTGCTACGGGTCGGTAATCATTGTAGGTGGATGGGACAGGCTTCTTTGGGACTGGTATTATGGTGGCAGTTTGAAACATGTGGGGACAACGGCTTGACTCAGGGAGATGCTGAAGATGTCGGCCAGGAAATTCTTGAGCTCCTCCGCACAGTCCTTCAGAATATGGCCTGGTATGTTGTTTGGTCCAGCTGTCTTGCGTGGGGTAATCCTAGAGGGTCCTCTTCACACTGGCTGGATCCAGACTTATGGCCTGCTCGTCTGGAGGAGGACTGGTCTTCTGTGCTGTTTTGTGCTTCAAAGCGTTCAAAGAAGTCATTTAAGTTGTTAAGCAGTGAGATGTCGCTCGCACAGGTCTGAGGTGGAGGTTTGTCATTGGTGAGGATCTGTATGCCACGCCAGAGAGAACGTACATCTCTGGTGTTGCTGAAGTGTCCGGATATTTTCTTGCTGTACTGTTGTTTTGCCTCCTTGATACCATGGGACGGATTGGCCCCAACTGTTAGTTCTGCAGTGTCACCGGTCCTGAAGGCTATAATAAATTTTTGACTTTTTTCTTGCAAATTTGCATTTTTCCCCACATCTTTTTTATAGTAAATTTGTGACTTTTTCCTTATAAATTTTCAACTTTTTTTTTTTAAATTAACTGGTTTATTTTCCACGTACCAAAAGCCAGTTTAGAAAGCTTGGGATCAGTCCGCCAAGGTCTCCGCCTTTGACTGCTACCTAATCCACATAGCACCGGACTTCCATGATCCCTCCTGCAGGTGGTGAACCTACTGGAGGGCGGACCCATGTAACTCCTTCGGGCTGAGCCCGGCCGGGTCCCATGGGTGGAAACCTGGCCACCAGACGCTAGCCTTCGAGCCCCTCCCCCAGGCCTGGCTCCAGGGTGGGGCCCCGGTAACCCCATACCGGGCGGGGTACACTGAATCCTTGATATACAATTTATCATGAGAGTCTGTTGGATCGTTCTTAGTCTGGCCCTTCACCCAGGACCAGTTTGTCTTGGGAGACCCTATCAGAGGCAAATTGCCCCGGACAACATAGCTCCTGGGATCACTGGGGCACGCAAACCCCCCCACCACGATAAGGTGACGATCCATGAGGGGGTGGGGCGCAGCCAGGGAATGGAGGGTGTCATACTTGGTGACCACAGGATCTCATCTCTGTTGTTTGCAGATGATGTTGTCCTGTTGGCTTCATCCAGCAATGACCTACAGCTCTTGCTGGGACGGTTTGCCGCTGAGTGTGAAGCGGCTGGGATGAGAATCAGCACCTCCAAGTTCGAGTCCATGGTCCTCAGCCGGAAAAAGGTGGATTGTCCTCTCCGGGTTGGGGACAGGCTCCTGCCCCAAGTGGAGGAGTTTAAGTATCTTGGGGTCTTGTTCACGAGTGAGGGGAAAATGGAGCGAGAGATCGACAGACGGATTGGAGCAGCATCTGCAGTGATGCGGACGTTGTACCGGTCTGTTGTGGTGAAGAGGGAGCTTAGTTCTAAGGCAAAGCTGTCGATTTACCAGTCAATCTACGTTCCTACTCTCACCTATGGTCACGAGCTTTGGGTAATGACCGAAAGAACGAGATCGCGGATACAAGCGGCTGAAATGAGCTTTCTCCGTAGGATTGCTGGACTCACCCTCAGAGATAGGGTGAGGAGCTCAGTCATCCGGGAGAGGCTCAGAGTAGAACCGCTGCTCCTCCACATTGAAAGGAGTCAGTTGAGGTGGTATGGGCATCTGATTAGGATGCCTCCTGGACGTCTCCCACTTGAGGTGTTTCAGGCACGTCCCACTGGGAGGAGACCCCGGGGCAGACCCAGGACTCGGTGGAGAGACTATGTCTCCCAGCTAGTCTGGGAACGCCTTGGTATCCCCTCTGAAGAGCTGGAGCAGGTGGCTGGGGAGAGGGAAGTCTGGGTTTCTCTGCTTGAACTGCTGCCTCCGCGACCCGGACCTCCGGAAAAGCGGTAGAAGATGGATGGATGGATGGATGGTTTATTTTCTATATTAGCAGCTTTTCTCCTCCCCCTTCCTGCCATATATCTCTGACTAAATTCTAAATTTTTTCCTCCATTTTTTCTTCCCAACACAGGGTCTGATGCTTTTCACAACTGCTGCGGCCTCATGGACGGTAGTTTTACAGCTGCTCAGCCCGTGTGAAAGCCCACATCCTGCTGCTGAAATAAAAATCTCCACCTGTTGTCTGTCACGTCACGGCCTGGCAACCACTCCGAGCATCTGAGTCTGGCTTTTCTTCTTCCTTCTTTGTTCACTCTGCTGAAGTCGACGGAGACACGTGGCTGCTGCCCACACATGAAAGGTTGTTTTTTTTTTTAAATGTTTCAGAGAAATGTGCCTTAGATTATTTTCTAGGAAGAGAAAAAACTTCCAGAAACACATAAAGACTCCATCTCCTTTATCTGCTCTGTGAAGCATCAGTGCATTTTCAGCTTTTATTAAAGGATCTCAGCTTGGGTACTTCTGTGAAAATGTGACTAAGTGACTGAAATCCCTGAAAGTCTTAAATGTGTTTAGAGTCAAGGTATTAATTATCTTTAAAAAGACAAACAACTTATGTCTTTTCTCTGAAATTTGTAACCCTTTCCTCATAATTTTGCTTTTTTACCTTGCAACATGTGCAAATTTGCAACAACTTGTCTTGGAGATGTGCAACTTTTCTCGTAAATTTGTTTTTCTTGCAAATTTGAATTTTTGTTAATCCAACTTTTCTTCCTAAATTTACATTTTTCTGGCAAATTCATGACTTTTTTCTTGTAAACTTGTAGCTTTTTCTCCTGATGGGTTGTAATGTCTGGTTGTGTGGTGGGGCTAGTTTTAGATCATTTCATAGCTTATTTTAATTATCCTGCAGCAGCATCAATCCTAAGGAGGTTCAATTTACCACAAGCTAGACTGAGAACTGAATTTGTGACTTTTCCCACTTACTCCAAAATTTTTTTAATTTTTTCCCAACCACGCTCATGCATTTGTGACTTTTCTGGCCCACTTGAAATTTTATTATTTTTCCTGCCCACTAGTTAATTTGATTTTTCCCACCCACTTGTAAATTTGCGACTTGACTTTTCCCACCCACTCGTTAATCTGACTTTTCCTGCCCACTTGTAAATTTGTGACCTTTCCCACCCATTTGTGAATTTCACAACTTTTCCTGCCTACTCGTGAATTTACAACCTCTCTCTTCCCACTTGTAAATTTGTGATTGTTCCTGAAATTTTTTCTCACCGTCTCATAAATTTGCAAATTTTTCCACCCACTCCTACATTTGCAACTTTCCCCACAAACTCCAAAATTTGTGACTTTTCCCACCCACTCATAAATTTGCAACTTCCACCAACTTCAAAATTTGCAACTTTTCCTGCACACTTCCTTTCTAATCCATAGTACCAACACGATTTTCAGCAATATTAACAATTCATGAAAAAAATCCTTTTTAATGTGTCCATCACAGTGGTTAACAGTATGTGACTCCAAGGTTTTTCTCCGTCTTTGTGTTTTCCTGCTGTGTTTGTCCGGCAGAAAAAGGCAGTTGTGAGTGGCGAGCCCTTCCTAACAGATTAGAGGACAAGCTCCTGCTGAGGATTCATCTCCGTGTTATTGGCCGTGACAGTGCCAGACGCCACGGGGGAAGGGGAATTAACCGGGGTAGTGGGCTGACAATTACAGTGTCCACAAGTCTTCGTGTTTTTTTTTCTTTTTCCTTTTTTCCCCTTCCTGTTCTCCCACCTGATGTTTCAGCAGTTATCTGGCCCTTATGCATATCATTTTTACTCAGGAGTTTGGGGTAAGGGTCTTCAGTATGTGGCTCCACAGCTGCATTTGGATTTTCTGTCAATAACTAGTGACAACCAGTGGAATTCATTAGTTATGGACAAAAATCTATGAGAAAAAAAGAAGCACCATCTCACATTTACAAGAATAAAGTTAAAAGCTGCAAATATAGAAGGAAAAAGATGCAAATTTATGGGGGAAAAACTTTTCAAATTCACAAGTAGAAAGTTTGAAATGTGACATGAAAATGTAGCAAATTTGAGAAAAATAAGCAAATTTATAATGTAATATCAAATGAATAAAATGCACAAACTGTCAAAAAAGGAAAACCAAATTTATTTTAAGAAATTCATAAATTTAGTTGCAATCAAAATTATTCATCCCCTCAATAGAATTCCCCCACCAACAATGAAGAGGCCAACTACAGAAATGAGGTGAGCCAACTAGTCCAGTGGTGTGAAAACAATAACCTCTTCTTGAACGTGGGGAAAAGCCAAGGAGATTATGACTGACTTCAGGAGAGGACACACAGCTCCCCCTCTGATCATCAGTGGAGCAGCTGTGGAGAGGGTGAGCAGCACCAAGCTCCTGGGGGTGCACATCTCTGAGAACTTCATCTGGTCCAACAACACCACATCACTGGCCAAGAAGGTTCAAACTTGCCTCCATTTCCTCCACAAACTGAGGAAAGCATGAGTCCCACCCTCCATCATGTGCTCATTCTACCAGGGCACCGTTGAGAACATCCTCACCAGATGCATCACGATGTGGTATGGAAGCTGCACCACCTCCTCCCGCAAGACACTACAATGCACAGTTAAAGCTGCCAGCAATCATCGGTGCCCCTCTGCCCACCCTCTGACATCTACCTCACCCGCCTCACCCGCAGAGCCAGCAACATTGCAGGCGACACCTCCCACCTCTCACACTCCTTCTTCAGCCCCCTGCCCTCGGGAAAAAGACACCGGAGCCTCCTGGCCTGCTCCACAAGACTGCTAAACAGTTTTGTTCATCAGGACCCTGAACTCTGCCCACTTCCCCTCGTCTGTAACGCACTCACCCGCACAATAACTACCTCAGCTGTTGGCACAGAAAGACTGGCACACCTAAAGGAATACATTTGCTGCTGTATGTTTCTGCACTTTACTGCAACCATTTGCACAGATGCCATAATTGCTGCTGTCTGTCACTGCAATACTGATCATGTGCAGTCCTATCTGTCACTATCTGCACCTACACTACCGCTATTACTACCCTACAAAGCTATTCTATATGTATGGAACTGCAATAACCTAAGGAACAAATGCAGGGGCTCAGCCATTTGAATGAAACGAATGCTTTATGCATTGTGACACTTAAACACACCCACCCACACAGTGAATTGCAGCACTGCACAACCACTGCTTCTGTCCTTAAACGTAGGGTCAAACTTCCAGGCAGGGTGATAAAGCTGTGCTCAGTGGAGTTGATTTGTTTTCTTACCAGTGTCCCTGTCTGTGCTGCTGGACTCTCCTTTTAGCACTTTTTTCCTCCAAGTCCAAACTCATGTTCACTGATTTTTTCAAAATTTGTTGTGGTGCCAGTGCAGCTGCGGAAACAAACGTGAGCTAAGTGCTGCTGATGTGATTGGCACATTTGGCAGTGAGGAGGAGCCAGCCTGGTATGAGCTGATCAGCTATGAGCATCAGTTTCTGGTGATGTGTGGGTGGTGTGGGATGCACAGAAATGCCAAAACTATCAAATATTTGACCATCGTAGGGTCGATCCCACCCCCTGACCAATCAGTGACCCTTCTGTGTGGAGTTTGCATGTTCTCCCCGTATCTGCATGAGTTTACCCCAGGTGCTCCGGTTTCCTCCCACCGGCCAAAAACATGCAAGTTAGGTTAACTGGGGACTCTAAAGTGGCCCTAGGTGTGAATGTGTGTGTGAATAGTGAAGGGATTGGCGGCGTACCGTGGCTGCCTCATCCATCCAGGTGGATGCCCAGAGTTTCCCTCTGGGGCTCAATCAAGTATACAAAATACAAAAAAAATTTTTTTTTAAAAATGGCCTTTTTAAAACTATTGATCAAATATTGTATAGGCCCTGAAACTATCATATCAATACGATAATTATCGTATATCTGGCAACACTGCTGAAAAGAAAATGAACCAACCTGCAAAGCCAAACTCCTGAGCTGCAGCTGGCTGACAGTGGACCAATGAGAATACACTGTGTGTGTGCAGATAGCGCTTATGGGAGTTGCAGTTTTGTAGTCTCACGTTGCGAGAGGTTTATTATTTAGATGTCATTTGAGAAAACTACAACCTGCCAAAGTGGCTAGTGGGAGTCGCTGTCCTACCCACCACAGCCAAAATATACCCACCAGTGGCAGGTGGGCGGGTGTTAATGTCAAGTCCTGACTGCATGTTAGAAATGTCCAAAAAGTCCAAAAATGTATGCAACTGTACATACACTTCAGCTCTAACATTAAGGCAATATCAAGTTGCTTTACAAGTTTAGCTTTATTTAGATAAAATAAGTTCTTCTTTTGGCTGCTCCCTTTAGGGGTCTCCACAACAAATCATCTGTCTCCATCTCACCCTATCCCTTCATTTTCCTCTGTAACACCAACCCTCTCCATCCATGAATCTTCTCTGTGGTCTTTCTCTTTTCCTCCTGCATGGCAGCTCCATCTTCAACATCCGTTGTCCAATATGCCCACTATCCCTCCTCTGCACATGTCCAAACCATCTCAGCCTTGCCTCTCTTACTTTGTCTCCAAACTGTTCAACCTGAGCTGTCCCTCTGATATACACATTTCTAATCTTGTCCCTCCTAGTCACTCCCAATGGGAATCTTAGCATCTTCAACGCTGCCACATCCAGCTCCACCTCCTGTCTTTTTGTCAGCACCACAGTCTCCAAACCATACATCATAGCAGGTCTCACTACCATTTTGTAAATCTTCCCTTTCATTTGAGCTCCTATGCTGTCACAAATCACCCCTGACACTCGTCTCCACCCAATCCACCCTGCCTACACTCTCTTCTTCACCTCTCTTGTGCATGTTCCATTGCCTTGGATGGTTGACCCCAGGTATTTACGCCGCGTGACAAATTATTTTGAAAATGATATTTGTCTCTGATTTTCCTAAATAGTCAATGCAAATGACAGTCAGTATAATTTTCAAGTCATCAACCATTAGACCATAATTCAGATTTCATTGAACAAACCCTCCCAATGATAACTATTTTTTTGCAAAAACAGAAAACTCAAACTGCACTGTTCCAAATTATTATGCACAGCAGAGTTTCAAAACACTTTACTGGTTGTAAAGAACTGAAAATGGTCATTTGTTGAATTTGCAGCATTAGGTCATATTTACTGAAATCAAAAGCTATTTCAATCGAAAACATCTTAACAGGCCAGGTTACATCTTAAAATAGGACCCCTTCCTTGATATAACCTTCAAGATTCTTGCATCCATTGAAATTGTGAGTTTTTGGAGAGTTTCTGCTTGAATTTCTTTGCAAGAAGTCAGAATAGCCTCCCACAGCTGCTGTTTTGATGTGAACTGCCTCCCACCCTCATAGATCTTTTGTTTGAGGATGCTGTCAAAGGTTCTCAATAGGGTTGAGGTCAGGGGAGGAAGGGGGCCACACCATGAGCTTCTCTCCTTTTATGCCCATAGCAGCCAATGACAGAGGCATTCTTTGCAGCATGAGATGGTGCATTGTCTTGCATGAAGATAATTTTGTTACGGAAGGCACAGTTCTTTTGGTACCATGGAAGAAAGTGGTCAGTCAGAAACTCTATATACTTTGCTGAGGTCATTTTCACACCTTCAGGGACCCTAAAGGGACCTGCCAGCTTTCTCCCCATGATTCTGGACCAAAACATGACTCCGCCACCTCCTTGCTGACGTCGCAGCCTTGTTGGGACATCGTGGCCATCCACCAACTATCCTCTATTCCATCCATCTGGACCATCCAGGGTTGCACAGCACTCATCAGTAAACAAGACTGTTTGAAAATTAGTCTTCATTCTTGCTTGCTTGTTTTTTTTTTGTTTTTTTTTTGCCTTCTGATTGTTGCTCTGAGTGTTGCTATCCCTGTGCTGTTGCAATCCTGGAATTTCCCCGTTGTGGGACTAATAAAGGCTTATCTTATCTTATCTTATCTTATCTTCATGTATTTCTGGGCCTACTGCAACTATTTCTGCTTGTGAGCATTGGTTAGGGGTGGCCAAATAGTAGGTTTATGCACAACTGCAAGCCTCTGGAGGATCCTACACCTTGAGATTCATGGGACTCCAGAGGCACCAGCAGCTTCAAATACCCGTTAGCTGCTCTGTAATGGCATTTTAGCAGCTGCTTACTTAATCCGATGAATTTGTCTGGCAGAAACCTTCCTCATTATGCCTTTATCAGCACAAACCCATCTGTGCTCTGAATCAGTCACAAATTTCTTCACAGTACAATGGTCACGCTTAAGTTTTTGTGAAATAGCTATTGTTTTCATATCTTGTCCAAGGCATTGCACTATTTGATGCTTTTCAGCAGCAGAGGGATCCTTTTTCTTTCCCATATTGCTTGAAACCTGTGGCACACTTAATGTGGAACATCCTTCTTATTAGTAGTTTTCCTTTAATTGGGCTCATGTGGCAAACTAATTATGACAGGTGTCTGAGACTGATATCAGTGATCCAAAGAGCCCTGAGAAACAATACCATACATGAGTTTAATTGAAAAACAAAAAATTGAATGTCACTAAAATCCTATTTACATAATCATTTAGAATGTGGTGTAAACTCATCTACCTTCACTACCTCTATTCCTTGTATCTTTGCTGTTACACTTGCCTCCCTCTCATTCACACTCATGTATTCTGTCTTGCTTCTACTGACTTTCATTTCTCTTCGCTCTAGAGCATACCGCCACATCTCCAGGTTCTCTTCCACATGCTCCCGACTCTCACTACAGATCACAGTGTCATCGGCAAACATCATGGTCCACAGAGACTCCTGCCTGACTTCATCTGTCAGCCTGTCCATCACCATGGCAAACAAGAAGGTGCTCAGAGCTGATCCCTGATGTAACCCCAGCCCCGCCTTGAACCCATCTGTCAGTCCTACAGCACACTTCATCACGTCTCACTGTCCTCATATATGTCCTGCACCACCCTCACATACTTCTCTGCCACTCCTGACTTTCTCATACAGTACCACACTTCCTCTCTTGGCACCCTATCATATGCTTTCTCTAGATCCACAAAGACACAGTGGAACTCCTTCTGACCTTCTCTATACTTCTCCATCAACACTCTTAAAGCAAACATTGCATCTGCAGTACTCTCTTGGCATGAAACCGTACTGCTGCATGCTTATTGTCACCTCTCCTCTTAAGCTGGATTCATGCTGCACCTCCGTTGTCCGCGTACATGCAACCGGAAACCTCGTGTGATGAAATTTACATCATCGTCTCCACTCCGCTAGTGTACGCAGGGCTGTACTGTGGACATCTGCGTGCAACCCAAATTTTGTGACCGCGCGGCCTGCCCACGATCTGAACACGTTGACAGAGCATGCACAAGACTGAACGTCCCATTCACGAGATGGCACTACTAACACAACATACAAAGACAAAGCAGACTAGGAAGACAATGAGGAGGTGGAAGACGAGTATAAACATACATGAATCCATTTGCAGCAGCAGCTTGAGCGGAGAAGAACACTGGAAAACGGTAATTCCTTCTTTTTCTTGAAACAATGCCGTTGTTGTTGCTACAAAAAAAAAATGTGTGTCACTCATGTTTTATAGCCAGTGAACAAACAGGCCTGTTAGCACATTTGTGCTACCCACAGGGTTGGGGTGAAACTACAAATAACAGTTGTGCGCATGCATCAACTGCTTGGCCTGGTAGACGAAAAAAGTGAGTATGTACAACACTGCGTGCGTGCCGGGCTCATTCAAAGTGCACGTGGACCAAAGCGGACCAGAGGGGAAATGCAGCATGAATAAGGCTTTAACAACTTTTTCCCATATCTTCATGGTGTGGCTGATAATAATAGTAAGGTTGTTTTTACCTTAACATGTTTCAGCCACTTCTTGTCCAAATACCAAATGAGGACTTTGTATTAGCAATGGGATGAGCATGTACACGCATAGATCAGGGATAGAAATCACAATTCCATAATGAGATTGCAGGCATACTCAAGGCAGCCAAAATATCACACACCAACACCACAAGAGAAGAAAAAGGCCTTACAAACACAAGCAAAGAACAAGAATATCACAATCCTCCCAGCTGACAAAGGCAGACCCACTGTCATCATGGATACAAATACATACAATAAACAGATGGAGGAATTATTAAAGGACAACAATACATACAAAATGCTTAAAAAGAATCCAGCAGAAGAAAAAAATAGGACTCTAAAGACATTACTCAAACCACTCTTGGGTGGAAACAAGATCAACAAGGATTCCTATAATCATCTTATTCCAACAGCACGCATCACACCTCGTATATATGGCACACCAAAGATCCACAAACCAGGCACCACATTATGACCAACTGTGGACAGCGTAGGATCAGTAACCAATCTATCAAAGGTGTTAGTTGAAATAATTAAACCTCTTCTTGGACTCACAAATCAACACTGCAAGAATGCCAAACAATTGGCACAAGACTTAAAGGGGTCATTGAGTGCACTTTTTCCACATTTTAATAGCTCACACATGTCTTATGAAATATTTGTGACATATTCACATTTTCTTAAATTTTTTTAATTACTGAAGCAATTTTTAATTTTTTTTTTCCTGGCTTTCTTTAAATGCTCTGATTTAAAGCCTGTCACTTTAAGAACCATCCTTCACCATTTCACCCCCCACGTCAGTTAGCCATTACAGCTGACTAGCTTCTAGCCTCCCAGCTTGGATGAGCAGTGCTCTGGTTCACTGATCCACAGTCAGTGGTGTATCTCGCGTCAGTCCGACCTATCTCCCAATAATTTTACTGTGATTCCACAACAAATCACTAGCACCACACACTTGATGGCTCCCCCGATCACTGCAACCGAGACCTGGCCCGTGACCCAAGGTGAAGTACCGAGCCAAGGGATCTCAAAGGGCAGTGTGGCTCTGTGGGACTCCAGTCTGCTCTCATGGCCAGCTGAAAGCTGGAGTGATTAGGCTGCCCGCGAGAGCAGTGCAGATCCACGGAGGACGGTGGGGGAGTCAGCAGCCTCCAGCCAACAGCATCTGGTCCTGGGACACTTTGATTGCAATGAACCGGAGACTTCGTCGTGATTCTGCGGCGGATCACCTGCCCTGTACTGACTTGTGGCTCGCACAGCCAGCTAAAGGATAAAAGTAGCATATTAGCCCACGAGCTAACACTGTTACCAGGACACTCGCTGTAAGCATAGTTTATATTGTTATTTTCTTCACATCTTAGTCACCCTAATAGCCATCCCTGTTATCACCTGATTCAGTGGTGTGCCTCACGTCACTGCAGCCCATCTCTCAGTGGTTTTGTCGCGATTCTGCGGCAGCTCGCCCATACCAGTGTTATGCCGAGAACTTCCCCGCCCATCCGAGGTAGTTCTCGGCCTAACACCGGCCAGTAGCCCTGGTCCTGGGCCATTGCAGTGACCGGTGTGCCCGTATGGGTGATTGGCCGTGGAATCACGATGAAACCACTCAGAGATGGGCTGGAGTGAACCAGGTGGTAACAGGAATGGCTATTAGGGTGACTAAGATCTGAAGAAAATAACATTATAAGCCACGCTTGGTCCAAGCTTCCTGGTATTTGCATGGGGGTAATAAGCTCAGGGGCTAATAGGCTACCTTTAGCATCCCTCCATCTACACGATGGACATACAATACATGACAAACAGCTAGGTGGGCCAATAATAGAGCAGTGGGTTGGTCTCAAGGACGGCGGTGGGTTGGCTTTTTCTAAACATGACGTATATGATTTCCACAGAGAAGTCAAAAACGTTTCTGGCATTTCTGTGAAAGAAAAACGAGATAAAGACTGTGTGTTTTTTTTAAGAGAATTGACTGTTTTGAAAATTTTTGGTTAATTACGTGACCAGTTGACACATTTTAGACAGATAAAACGTACAAACACCATTTTTCAGTCAATGACCCCTTTAAAGGACAAAAAGATACAAGCAGATGAAATATTAGCATTACATGATGTCAAATTTCCCTGTTGACAAAAATACCGCTCATAGTCACTCTACACACTGTTGAAAACCGTCTCAGACATGACAAAACCCTACACAAACACACAGAACTCACAGTAAAAGACATCATGAAGCTGCTACGTTTTGTTGCCACCTCCACCTACTTTCACTTCATAGGAACCATCTACATACAATAAGAGGGCTTCACCATGGGAGATTCACTCTCAGCAATCATGAGCAGTTTTTTTTTCCTCCACAGAGAACCTAGAGACCAGAGCCAAACAAACAGCACCAGTATCATGTAAAATAAGCTTATGGAAATGGTACATGGACAACATCCTGGAAATAATCAGCAAAGGATAAACAACCACACTCACTGAACATTTAAACCAGATGGACAGCACAGGAATCATTAAATTCACCCATGAATTACAAACCAACAAATTCATATCTTTTCTGGACATGAAAATCCCCCACACAAATGACGGCGGCATCAATATCAAAATGTACAGGAAACCAACACACTGATCAGTATTTGTTATAGACTTCAGAACACCCCACAGCCCACAAACTCTCCATTATCAGAACATAATACAACCAGACCAACATCGTTCCTAATCTACAGGATAAAGGAGGCAGAGGTACACATGATGAAGGCTCTGAAAAACTGTCACTACCCCAAATGGGCCATAGAGAGGAAGGAAGCAAGTGGAGATGAAAGCCATAAAATGGAGAGAAGGAAGGACCACACAAAGAGCAAACATCACAGGAACCGTCACACTACCATTCCTGAGAGGCATCACTGAAGGAATACAGAGGACAATGAAAAAATACCACATCAACACCCCAGCAAAACCACACACCACTTTGAGGCAACTCTTGACAAAGACAAAGACATAATACCCACAGAAAACAAAAGTAATGTCATCTATGAAATACCATCCCGATCATGCAACAAAACCTACATAGGAGAAACAGGAACAACCTTTGGAACAAGAAAAAAGGAACACAGGAAAGAATGTGAAGAGACAATAGCAAGGTACAGATGAGCACAAAAAGCAACAGCTGAACAACAGAACCTGAAATCTGCCATATCCGACCACTGCCAAAGAGAAAATCATATCATGAACTGGGAAGCGGCAAACGTCATCCACACAGAAAGCAACAAATACCACCGTTGGATGAGGGAAGCTATCGGGATCAGAAAACGGACCCCAAGAACCATCAACAGGGATGAGGGATCCTACACCCTGTTCCACACCTGGAATGCTGTCCTCCACAGGATACCAGACAGCAGGGGGCGTAGTTGTCCTCTGCTGTCTGGTAAACCTGGATAAAACAGCTGATAAAAACAGCTGATTGTCACAACAGCATCACGTGACCCTTCTGAGGAAGACTGCAAGAAGGGGCCGAAATCTGTTAAGGTAAAAACAACCTTATTCACTGTCTGATAGAAAAGAAATTATTTCTATAAAAAAAGTCAGACATTTTATAGCAGAAAAGTTGCCAATTTTCAAGAAAAATGTCACACATTTATAAGAGCAAAGTTGCAAATAGACAAGGAAAAATACACAAATTTAAGAAGAAAATTTGTGACATTTTGTAATAAAATAACTGCATATTTAAGAGTTAAACACCTCTACCATTACCAATGTTTCCAGGCCAGTTCAGCTGTTTCACCTTCATTTCATACATGTTTTACAGATGTTTGGCTTTAAAACAACCAGTAGGTGATCTGAGCGGAGAAGAGGGACATGCCACCCCCCCATTGGCAAAGTAAGCCCAAATCATCCCCTCATCCCTATCAAGATTCACAGATGTAAATCATGTAGACGTGCTACTTTTTCCTCATAAATCTGCAAGTTTTTCCTCAAAAATTTACTATTTTTTTCTTGAAATTTGCAATTATTTCCTTTAACTCTGCAACCTTTCCTCAGATTTTCAACTTTTTTCTTAAAAATTTGTGACTTCTCATAAATTTATGATTTTTTTTCCCAAAATTTGCAACTTTTTTCTCAAAAAAAGTGACTTGTCATAAATTTTCATTTTTTTCTTGTAAATTTATAACCTTTTCCAGTAAATTCTCAATTTTTCTCATTAATTTGCTAGTTTTTCCTTTAAATCTGCAACTTTTTTCCTAAAAAAATGACTTTTCCTCATAAATGTCCATATTTTTCCTCATAAATTTGTGACTTTATTCTTAATTTTTCCTCAAAAATTTGCAATTTTTTTTAACCTGTACATTTTAACTTTTTTCCCATAAATGTGCAATGCTCATCTGGATGCCAGTTACATTTTTATTTTGTGTAGTTAAATTGTAATTTGCTACTTTTAAAATTTTTAAATCAGAATCTTTTATCATATCATTGCACCTTTATTCTTGCACATTTATACCTAATTTACAGTTCCACATTTGTACCTCATGCTAAGTTGGTGAATACCTCCTCATCCCCCTTATAAAAAACATCCCTTCTCAATCGGAAGATGGCGGAGAGACATAACACTTAAACAAAGAGCTCTCCCTAGCCGGATTAAAAATCATCGGTAAATGGCCAACTCGACATAAACGAATCAATAAACTAAGGGATGAAAACACGAAGGAACCGGGCACAAGGACAAAAACAGGGTAAAATTGAAGAATTCCTCTCCAACAACGCAGGAAAAACCGCTGTACGCAAAGCCCAAAAAAACGAGGTGTCTACAGCAGAGAAAATGGAAGACACCAGACTCGACAACATGAACGCTGGCATCGCCAGTTTGGGTGAAGAGTTAAGAGAATTCAAGCGACAGCTACAACAGGATTTAGCGGCTCTTAAGGAGGAACTGAAAAAAGAAATTAAGGAGGAAATCATGGACCTCCGAAGAGAAATGGAGCGTAAATTAACGGAAAACATGGAGGAGCTGCGCTCCCAGCGGGCGTGTATGACAGAAGCGCAGACCCGAATTTCGGAACTAGAAGATTGGAAAAGCGAGGCAAACGAACAACTACAGACCCTGACGACGCAAACGCAGAGGATGCAGGAGAAAATAAACGACTTGGAGAGCAGATCCCGACGAAGCAATATGCGCATCTTTGGAATTCCGGAGGGCATTGAAGGCAACTCGATGACAAAATTCATGGATCAGTTCTTAAAAAAAGAACTGGAAATACCCGGAGAAACGGATCTGCAGATTCAACGGGCGCACAGAACACCGGCACAGAACCCGAAAACAAACTCTCCACCCAGGTCAGTTGTGGTAAACTTTGTGAAATATGACATAAAGGAAAGAATCCTGACGCAAGCATGGAAAAAAAAGATACGAATCGGCGACAAACAGGTATTTTTTGACCATGACTACCCGACAGAAATCGTGCAGCAGCGGAAGAAATATGCCAATATTAAAAAAACGCTGAAAGAGAAAAAAATTAGATTCCAAACGCCGCTAACGAAAATGAGGATTCATTGGGAGGAAGGCACAAGAACCTACAACACGGCCGAAGAGGCAGCGCGGGATATGATGGAGCGGGGCCTTGAGGTGAGCGTGCCGAAGGAGACGGCTGGAGCAGCGGCGGCCCTGAACGCACCACGACAGACGGAGTGGAGACGAGTGAACGGCGGAAGAAGGGGGAGAGACGTAGAGCAGCGGGCCCAGGACAAGCTACAAGGCTTTCAACTGAAAGCCTAGATCATAACAAAGATTAAGAAAGGCACAGAAGAAATGAAGGCCAAGAAGACAAGGTAAAAGAGAAACAGACGGCTAGGAGAGGTTTAAGTGATATTTGTTGGACATTTCTAGACTAATGACTATTACTTTGATAGTAATTAGAAGTCTAGGGAGGGCCCTTCACTCTGTGAAGACAAACCCCCCACCCACCAACAGGGACCAGTGGGCAGAAGAAAGGCCCAAAGTATGGAGGTCGAGTTTTTTTAATGTGTTTTTATATAAATATGTGTTATTTTTGTTGTTAAAGGGGTTAGGAGCACAAGTTAAAAAAATGGAAAAACATGAATATGGGTAAAAATCTTAAGATAATGACATTAAACGTGAATGGTCTGAACTCACCTGTTAAAAGGGAAAGAATAATAAGAAAATTCAAGAAGGAAAAAGCTGAAATTATATTTATGCAAGAGACACATTTGAGCAAGACAGAACATGTGAAACTAAAGAGATTTGGCTATAAGAACTCCTACTACAGTTCATTTAAGGGAGGAGCAAAAAGGGGGGTTATGATACTAATCTCAAACAAAATACAATTTGAAAGTGAACAGGAAATCCAGGATAAAGAAGGCAGGTATGTAATAATAAAGGGAAGAATAGATGGTATGCAGATTACATTAGTGAACATCTATGCCCCACCAGAAAGTGACAAGGGTTTTTTTCAACATCTGTTTGATCTCATAGCAACACACAGTGAAGGAGTCCTAATTTGTGGAGGAGACTTAAATGCTGTCATGGATCATGAAGTTGACACAACAAGTGTTAAGAAGACAAAAAAAACATGTAACAAAGTTCATAAGAACCTCACTGGCAGAAATGGGTATGGTAGACATATGGAGGGACCTACACCCACTCGAAAAAGACTATACACATTATTCAGCAGCCCATAAAGTACACTCTAGAATAGATTACTTCCTTATGAATGAAGGTGACAGACACAGGGTGAGAAATTGTTGGATTGGAGGGGCAGAAATATCAGATCATAATCCTATATACATGGAAATATATTTAAACAATAGAAAACGACAAACAACATGGAAACTTAACGTAGGACTGTTAAATGATGAGAAAATGAAAGAAAGAATAAAAATAAACATAAACGAATATATCCAAGAGAATGACAATGAAGAAGTGGACCCAACAATACTATGGGACGCACTAAAAGCCGTGTTAAGGGGTAAATTAATTGTTGAAACAGGAAAAGCAAATAAGACTAAACTGGAAGCGTATGAACAAAGATGTGAGAGACTGAGGGAATTAGAACGTAAACATCAAAGCACAAATGATCCAAAAATATATCAAGAAATTAAAGAAGAAAAAACAAAGATAAAAGAAACACAAATGGATGAAATTGAAAGGAAAAATAGATATCTAAAGCAAAAATATTATGAAACGGGGCCAAAAGCCACAAAACTGCTGGCAAAACGGTTAAGAAAACAACAAACAATGAATAATGTATGCAAGATTAAAGACCCCACCACAAATAAAACCACAGTTAACCCAGAAAACATCGAAGAAATTTTCCATAATTTCTACCAAGAACTATACTCGCAACCTGAAGAAACAAATACTAAAGATATCAAAAAATTTCTAGACACATTGGACTTGCCATCAATAGGAAATCAACAAAATGAAAAACTAACAGCAGAAATAACAACACAAGAGATCAGAGATGTGATTAAGTCACTTAAAAACGGTAAATCACCAGGTAGTGATGGATACCCATCTGAGTTTTATAAACTGTTTATAGAAGAACTCATGCCACAACTCCTAAAGTCATTTAATTGGACGCTGAACAACAACAAAATACCTCCATCATGGAACGAAGCAATCATTTCAGTTATTTTAAAACCAGGGAAAGATAAAGAACAATGCGGAAACTATAGACCAATCTCTTTATTAAATGTAGATTATAAAATATACACAACAATTATATGTAAACGAATAAAGACATTCTTGACGGAATTGATAGAAGATGATCAAACTGGATTCATAGAGGGACGCCAAACACATGACAATATCAGGAGAACAATACATATAATTAACCAAATACATAAAGAAAAGAAAAGCGCAGTAATAATGAGTTTAGACGCAGAAAAAGCATTTGACAGGGTTAACTGGAAATTCCTATATAGTGTACTGGAGCGCTTTGGATTTAACGAAAAATCAGTACAATGCATAAGGACGCTATATCAAGAACCTGTGGCAAGAATCAAGATAAACGGTAGCTTAACAGACAAAGTAAATATACAAAGATCAACTAGGCAGGGATGCTGCTTATCGCCCACCTTGTTTGCTCTGTTCATAGAACCATTGGCTCAAGCGATACGACAAAATAAGAAATTAAAAGGTGTAACAATAAAGGGGGCGGAACACAAGATTGAGCTATTTGCAGACGATATTATAGTTTACCTTGAACAACCAGATAAATCAATAATGGAAATGATGAACTTGATAGAAAATTTTGGAAAATTATCAGGATACAAGATAAACATAACAAAAACACAAATACTGACATTCCACTATAACCCTCTAAACCAGATAACTGATAAGATCAAACTAAACTGGAACCAAAAAGAAATAAAATACCTTGGAGTGAACATACCTAAAGACCTAAGCAAAATATATAAAGCAAACTATGATAGGTTGGAACAAGAAATAAAAAAAGATATTGATAGATGGTCAATCTTAAATATGGACCTGAATTCAAAAATTGAGACAGTCAAAATCAGCATACAACCTAGATTACTTTACCTCTTCCAGGCTATACCAACAGAGATTCCAGATGCCCAATTCTCAAAGTGGGACAGGATGATATCGAGATTTGTTTGGGGAGGTAAAAAACCAAGAGTGAAATATAAAACCCTCCAATTACCAAAAGAGAAAGGAGGCATGGGCCTACCGAGTCTAAAGGAATATTACTACTCAGCACAAATAAGATATATCATATGTTGGTGCGACGAGGGATATGAGGCAAAATGGAAAGAAATGGAAAAGGAAATTGAGGGACTCCCAGTACAAAGCATAATAGGGGATAAAGATGCATATAAGCAAATCAAACAAATAGACCCAATCACTAAATTTACTTTAGAACTGTGGTATAAAATAGTACAAAAATATAATATAAGGGAAGACATAAAACTATTGAAATGGGTAGCATTTGACAGTCAGTTTGAACCGGCAAAACAAGATAGGGGATACAAAAATCTGGTGAACAAGGGAATCACAGCATGGGGCAATATCGGAAAAAAAGATCTCGGGAGCTTTGTAAATATCAGGAGAAAATTTAAATTAGAAAGATCGGAATTTTTCAGATATCTGCAGATGAGAGATTACTATATGAAGAAGATTAGGCATAACCTCCAAACAGATGTGAACGAGATTATACAACTTATTTTAAGCTCATATGCAGGAAATAAAATAAGAATTATTTCAAAACTATATCAGAAACTTATGACAAACAATCATACAAGTAACTATATAAAGGAGAAATGGGAGAAAGAGCTCAATTTAAACATAACAGAAGAAAGCTGGCAGGAAATATGGAAAACACAACACACATCAACAAATTCAAGGGCATGGAGGGAATTTGGATGGAAAAACCTGATTCGCTTTTTCATTACACCACAGATTCAAGGAAAATATACAAATACCCAATCTTTATGCTGGAGGGGATGTGGGGCTCAAAATGCAGACCACTCACATATGTTTTGGAAATGCTACAAAATATCATCATTTTGGGAATCTATGCATGTGACAATACAGAGGATATTAGGATATAATATACCAATGAACTGTAACCTGATGTACTTATGTGATCTTAAAAAAGACAATGTTATACAGGCTGAGGACAGATATCTAGTTAAAATCTTGTTGATTGCATGTAAAAAAACTATCACAAAAAAAATGGCGATCAGAAGTTCTTCCTGACCAAGAACAATGGACTGACATTGTTGAGGACATACGTATGATGGAAAAACTAACATATCGACGAAGAATGCAAGAAGGAATATGGGAGAAAAAATGGCGGAAATGGACACACTACAAAGTGCAACAACGAGGCAGAAATTGAAAGAATAACCAAAGACACTGAAAAAACCAGAAGAATTAAGAGATGGAAACTAAAAACTTGATGCTCCAACATTTGTCCCCCCCCCCCTTTTATTTTTTTTTAATTTTTTTTTAAATTTAATTTTATTTATTTATCTTTTTTATTATTTTTCCCTACCCTAACCCCTTTGTTTTTTAAATGTAGAATGTGATCTGAATGCATTATATATGATGAAAAATGAATAAAAATCTAAGTTACAAAAAAAAAAAAAAAACATCCCTTCTTTAGTGGAGGGATGCAGACCGGAGGACTGGTGGGGAAAACAATCTCCCAGCTGCATATCTGACTTGGACACAAATAAATGCTGAACTGAAAACTGGCAGGAACCTGCACGCACACACACACACACACACACACACACAAACAAGGAGACGGACACTACAAAAGGTCTTCATCTCTGAGAGACATTTACCTGTCAGAGTCCTGAATGTCGCTGCGATGGAAGGAAGAGGAGAAGAGAAGGAAGTGTTAAAAGTTGGAAATGAAACTGGAACAGGAAGAACAGCAAAATGATGCACAGCCATGGAAGAAAAATCAGAGGCCAAATAGTCAGAGGGAGTAGAATCTGGAAAATAATAAGCCTACGGTTGCAATAATCAGCTCCAGCAGGACTAGCTGTCCAGTGTGAGCGATGGTTTTCATTTAGGCATTAAATTGTATTCATTATTCTATTTTGGGGGGGTTCCCCCCTTATTCTAGTGTGATCTGTAGGACTTCTATGACATTACATGGTCTGTAAAGTCAAACAGGCCACAGTCCTCCAGCACAGGAGTCACACTGCAGCGAGCTAGCTTTGCTAGTGAGCCGGCCGTGGTTTTTAGAGGTCTTCTCTGTAAATTCTACTCATCTTACTACACATCTGTGGTCACAGCTCATTCATTGAGCCGCATCATTCTGGTCTAATTGTTATTTTTTCCCCAGCGTGATACAGGTACCAGGACTGTTATCGAGGCTAGCTCAGCAATGCAGAACAGCGTGACCAGGGATTTTATGGCTCTTTTTACCTCCGCCAAGGAGGTTATGTTTTCATCCATGTTGGTTTATTTTTCTGTCTGGATTATGCAAAAGCTACCACATAGATTTGGATGAAATTTTCACCAGAGGTGAGCCATGGGCTACAGAGGAACCCATTACATTTTGGTGATGAGCCAAGAATGCATACCTTTGCCAAGGCTCCCATCTTCTCATAGTCTGTTAGTAAGAATACTCCAAAACTACTGGACAGATTGATGCATCCTTCACCAGAGGTGGCTCTTGGACTACACACGAACACATTACATTTTGGAAGTGATCCATGAGGGACAGCAGGAGCCTTGGCAGAGGTATGCGCTCTCTGAGTGCTTTTCTAGTTTTATAAACTGTAGTCACCATACTAGTGCTGTTTTTTTTTTTCTTGTTTTCTCCCCTCTCCCTGCTGTGTATGTCTATGAGAACTTCCATGTACCACGCCTTTAAAACGTCTCCTGCATGCACGGCCATGTGACTCCGCACCCCGGGAGCATTCATATTACACTGGCACTGCTCAGAAGCAGAAGAGCACGGCAGAAAAATTAAAGCGTCGTGCACCAAAAAGAAATGCAGAGTCTGTCCACATAGTATGTGGTCATCAACTCTTTATTTCATCTGAAGATGCCTAGAAAAAGTGAGCAAAGTGTACAGAAATTAACACGGAAATGCACAGAAGCTAAATTGCTGTTAGCTGCTAACTGTTAGCCACTATCCACGTCAGCTTAACTGTTTACAGTGGGAACTGACAACAAAATGGACAAGCTGAGGTTGTATTTACCCGTCCAATCCCCTATGTGGTGATAACATAATCACAGCTGCGTAAAGGACTTCCTCAATGCAGCTAGCAAGCTAACTAGCACACCGACTTCTGCACTAGATAATATTTGATTTAGATGCATGTGCGAAATGACAATAGCCTTATCTTTTCTGTATTATGCTCGTTTACGATCGTATCACCACAGTGATATATTCATTGATACCGCACTACCTGTTGTGTAATTTAGCTTAACTGTGAGCCTTGACAGTGAATTATAAGGAGGGGGAGGGGGGCATACTGGACGGCTCAAAGCCACGGACTTCAGCTCTGCAATTTCTCCCAGTTTTTGCTCTGCGTGCCTGTCTATTTTTCTGTAATGTTGTGGTGACCCACCACAATCTATATGGACATTCATAACACTCAGCTAAAGCATGAAGCAGAACAATTTGCATACAGACAGAGAGCCCCTTGGGGGGCAACCAGTTAATCACAAGATTGATATGTATTGACTGATATGTATATCAATATGTAAATGTGCAATGCATTCTCTCTTGTCATATTGTTATACATCCCCGGAGTAAGGAGAGTAATTCAGGCGCCAGTTAATCACGCAATTGATATGTATTGACTGATATGTGTATCAATATGTAAATGTGCCATGCATTCTCTCTTGTCTGTATAAAAGAGATGACTTTACATGCCTCAAGATGGCGCACTCACAACAGCTCACACACAGCACACAGTGCTGCAGTGTCTCATGATGATGGAGGAATAAAACTCTTAAACCTTCAGCTCGCGGTGTCTCGCCTGAACTTATTTTGTTCCTCCACACTGGTGACCCTTGACGAAGAATGGAACATGAGGCGAACACCCCGGAGATGACCCGGACGGGAAGCCTCAGAACGCGTCACGGTGCGCCCCTCGCCTGATCTTTTAGCTCCACGATGGCGACCTCCAGGGCTGAGAGCACAGCGCTGGGACCGAGACGCACGACGAGGATCAGTGAGACGAGCAACGCGCAGAAACAGCCTGAATAGGGAAGATCATTGGTGCCGACTGCATTGATTTCCATCAAGCTCCCCGACCCTGACTCCCCTCTTAACAACGGACCTTCCGCGCACAGAAGCCACGCGCGCCCACTGCAGGGTTACGAGGACAGCACAACTGCCAGCTATGTAGTCATTGCGCCAAGCGCGCGCCACGCACCAGGGACAAACCGGCTCCACAGATCGATACCGCGTCCTCCGCCACTGCACATGCCCGGGTAAAACGGCCAATCGCCACCCTCGGTCCCTTCAGGGCTGCTCACACACCTGAAGCAGACGTGCAGCCCGCACACAGAACTTTGTATGAATTTTCCAGCCACGGCGCACAAGGGGAATTTAGCCGACTGCTTTCCCCGATGACTTTAGGGCTGTTTCCCGCACCTAAAGCCAAACTGCCGAGTCCCTGACACAGCTTCAGTTTGTCACAGCCACTACGCATCCTTGGAGAATTTGGCCGCTCGCCTTCCCCACATCCTCGCTGGACCAAAACACGAGAGAAGTCAGAGACATAATTTTTTCACAGCCACTGCGGATCTCCGCCACGTTTAACGGGAAAAGTTCCTCACCATCGCAGATCCACACGCAATTTTTGCACGGCCCAGAAACCTTTGACATCCCGGGCCGGCACTCGCTTACTTCCACCCCCTCCCCCTCTTCCTGCACAGAGCTTTTTCCGCACCTCACTCCCTAAGCCGACCGATCGCCGTCTTGTTCCATTACGCATGACAACACACCGGCCCGTGCGCCCACGATCCACGGCCGTTCAACGTGGTGGAACTCGGAGCGGAAAACACTGCCCTTTCCACCCCTCCCCCGTCCCTCCACGGACTGACATGCCCTCCGACAGTTCTACCAGAGCTGGAGCCCAAACGACGGGGGTGGGGAGTCACAACCCCTGCTGAGTGTTCTGGGGGGGGGGGAGCACTGTGGTGACCCACCACAATCTACAGTACATGGACATTCATAACACTCAGCTAAAGCATGAAGCAGAACAATTTGCATACAGACAGAGAGTCCCTTGGGGGACAACCAGTTAATCATGTGATTGATATGTACTGACTGATATGTATATCAATATGTAAATGTGCCATGCATTCTCTCTTGTCCTATTGTTATACAACCCCAGAGTAAGGAGAGTAATTCCGACGCCAGTTAATCACGCAATTGATATGTATTGACTGATATGTGTATCAATATGTAAATGTGCCATGCATTCTCTCTTGTCTGTATAAAAGAGCTGACTTTACATGCCTCAAGACGGCGCACTCACAACAGCTCACACACAGCACACAGTGCTGCAGTGTGTCTTATGATGATGGAGGAATAAAACTCTTAAACCTTCAGCTCGCCGTGTCTCGCCTGAACTTATTTTGTTCCTCCACAATGTTCTATTTTCTTGCTATTTTAATACTTTTGGTCATGTACCCTCAATACAAGTACTAATCCTTGTTTTTTCCTGTTATGCAATCTCAATCTGTATTCATTTATGTGAATACAGATACCATCAGAGATACCATCAGAGATAAAATCAATCAGATTCTTCCCACAGTTAACTTAAATACTTTAACTACTACAACTCCTTCTATTGATGTCTGTCTTGATGAGTTTACTCCAATCGACCTTTGTGAGTTAGACAAAATAGTTTCCTCATCCAAACCTTCAACTTGTCTTTTAGACCCTATTCCTACCAGGTTATTTAAAGAAGTCTTCCCACTTATTGGTAGCTTTATTCTTCATATAATCAATTCTTCATTAACTTTAGGCCATGTACCGCAGGCTTTTAAAACGGCTGTAATTAAACCCTTACTCAAAAAGCCAACGCTAGATCCAGGAGCTTTAGCTAACTATAGACCAATCTCTAATCTCCCTTTCATTTCAAAAATCTTAGAAAGAGTTGTTGCTACGCAATTATTTGACCACCTGCAGGGAAATGGTTTACTTGAAGAGTTTCAATCTGGGTTTAGAATCTATCATAGTACTGAAACAGCCTTAGCGAAGGTCACTAACGACTTCCTCATTGCATCTGATAATGGACTAGTCTCTGTACTTGTCCTTTTAGACCTTAGTGCAGCTTTTGATACTATCGATCATAATATTCTACTTGATAGATTAGAACACTATGTTGGACTTAATGGAACTTCGTTGCAGTGGTTTAGATCTTATTTATCTGATAGGTTCCAGTTTGTTCATGTAAATAATGAGTTTTCTTTCAACTCAAAGCTTAGTCATGGAGTTCCACAGGGATCTGTACTAGGCCCTACTCTTTTTAGTTTATATATGCTTCCGTTAGGCAACATTATTAGAAAGCACTGTATACATTTTCATTGTTATGCAGATGACACACAATTATACCTGTCAATGAAGCCAGATGATAGTAATCAATTAGCCAAGTTAGAAGCCTGTCTTAAGGAAATCAAAGCTTGGATGACTTGTAATTTCCTGCTATTAAATTCAGATAAGACTGAAGTAATTCTTGTTGGTCCAAAAAACCTTAGAAATTCCTTTCCAAATCAAACTTTCAGTTTGGATGCAGTTACTCTTTCCCTTAATAGCTCTGTGAGGAACCTTGGAGTTATTTTTGATCAGGATTTGTCCTTCAATTCACATATTAAATTTGTTTCTAAGACTGCCTTCTATCATTTGCGTAATATTGCCAAGATTAGGAGCATCTTGTCTCAGAGTGATGCTGAGAAGCTGATCCACGCTTTTGTTAGCTCGAGATTAGATTATTGTAATTCTTTATTATCAGGCTGTCCTAAAACATCTTTAAAAAGTCTTCAGCTGATCCAAAATGCTGCAGCAAGAGTTTTAACAGGTACTAGAAAGAGAGATCATATCTCTCCGGTTCTGGCCTCCCTACATTGGCTTCCCATAGAATTTAGAATTAAGTTTAAAATCCTTCTTCTTACTTACAAAGCTCTAAACAATCAGGCTCCTTTTTATTTAAAAGATCTGATACTACCGTATTATCCTAACAGAGCACTACGCTCCCAAAATGCAGGATTACTTGTAATACCTAGAATCTCCAAAAGTACAATGGGAGGCAGAGCCTTCAGTTATCAAGCTCCTCTCCTGTGGAATCAGCTGCCAATCTGGATTCGGGAGTCAGACTCGATCTCTGTTTTTAAGAATAGGGCTAAAACCTACCTTTTTGATATAGCCTACAATTAGGGAGGGACCATGTGTTTCTGAACCCTCCCTTAGTTATGCTGCTAATAGGTTTAGTCAGCCGGGGGACCTCCAGTATTGCACTGGGCCTCACTCCTTTCGTCACTCTCTATGAAATATTTTTTTTTTTTGCTGGTCATTAACATTTGTTTGTTCTCTCCCATAGATTGAGTCCCCATCGTGCTGTTTGCTCTCTACATGTCTGTTCTTTTCTTCTTCTCTATCCCCTCACCCCCCAGCCAGTCGCAGCAGATGACTGCCCCTCCCTGAGCCTGGTTCTGCTGGAGGTTTCTTCCTGTTAAAAGGGAGTTTTTCCTCTCCACCGTCACCAAGTGCTTGCTCACAGGGGATCGATCGCCTGATTGCTGGGGTCTTTCTGCAACTGTGGGGGTCCCCCCCTACAGTTGATAGTGCTATGAGATGACTGTTGTTGTGAAATGGTGCTATATAAATAAAGTTGAATTGAATTGAATTGAATGTTAAATTCACTTTTAATCTAATTCATTTCATCTTTAGATTTGAAAGGCTTTAGATTATGTGTGTTTTCCCTTTTTGATTATTATTTGTGTGATCCACTTGATTTATATCCATTATTGACTAATTTGCCAAGTTTTTTTTTTGTTTTACCTCATGGGCCTGTGAGTTTTTGTGTGTGAAATTCAGCCTGCAGTAAATGACCTTCGAGCTTACCAAGACTGACAGCGTCCACAGGAACAACACTCCAGCTCCTCTTAGTTTTTTTTCCATAGTTTAAACTGCTTGACTGCATTTTTCATGTATTACCTGTTTTTTAGCACTTAAATGCATCTTTCTTGTTTTTATGTTTCTTTAATTAAATGTCACTATTAGTCACACTTAAAACCTTTGGACCAGTCTCAGTCTTTTGACCTAATTTAAGAGCACTAGGGTCAAAGGGTAAAAGGTTTTGTATCGTTAATTAGTTTCTTTAAATTTTTTGAATTAGGATGTAGAAAGAAAGCCCTCAATAATGTTCTCCACACTTTAAATGTAAAAATTTATTGCCATCCAAGATAAGATAAGACTCGGAGTTTAACTAAGTCACATTCTCTGCTGCTGTAAGATCGGAGACAACAGCGCCTGTGTCAAATACACACACCTGTGAATGGAAACAGAAGCACTGAGGATGAGCGAACTCTCTGCCGAATAACAGCAGGTGTGTGTTTAAAAAGAAAACTAATTAGGCCGAGGGATTAATTCTGCATTAAAGAATTGTAAGCTTATCCCTTTTGTTAAAATCCTGCCCACCCCGATGTAGCTTTAGCGTCACATGGTCTGGCTCTAGCATTAGATTAGTTCGAGGTGACTAAGGCAGGTGAGAGTCTTGGGCCACACATGGGGGCGTAGTGTGCCAAATTTGCCTGTCAGGCCCGATCTCTCTTCAATACAGTATCTCACACCATTCTTACTTATTTTGTTGTGATAACAGCCGGACAGATTTGAAACCTTAGCTGGTCTGAGCGGCCACGGCTGAGATTCCTGACGGACTTCGAGGTCAACCTGCATCTACTCCTGACCCCGTATTTCATTCACAGATGCTATTTTAGCTTGAGCTCCTCAATTAGCAATGCCGCTAGCAAAGTTAGCCATTCGCTCATTCAGTGCAGTTTCTGTGCTTATTACACCCCACGGACCGGTTATATGTTATCAACCACTCTGTCTCTGATGCTTTATTTGGGCTTTTAAGCTCTACCTTTCTGCTAGTATGTTACTTAGCCCAACAACTGAAGCTAAAAGCTAATGTTAGCCCCAAACATGGCATAACTATCAACACACAATGATGAAAAGAGGGAGGGTGGGGTGAACTGGGGCTCAATAGCATTTAAAGCAACGCGCTATAAAAGCCTGTTGTGAGGACAGCTCCTTTCCCGTGTGTAAAATGGTGCTGCAGTAATTAAACCCTGAGGTGTTCTGACCAAGTCATGTCACAGACATTTCATTAAGACCTCTGGGAGTGTGTCAGCAAGTAGCCAAAAAGCAGAATAAGGGTCTTTTGTTTGTTACACCACCAGTGCTCTACACACACAGATGACAGCTTATTTGATTCATAAAATCAGCCCACAGAAAAGGCTGTTTATAAGGAGGAACCGCAGCGAGCAGAATCATCTCTGCTGTCCGTCTTTAGTTGTGTCACGAAGTGTTGGCCTGCAGCAGAATCTGACACAATGACAGCAGCCTCTTATCTATTCGCAAGTGTGTCCGAGCCGAATAATCTGCTCGTTCAAATTTAATGAAATTATCCAGGTTCAGTGAAACGTCTCACCACCATCATCATCGTTGCTGCCATCATCGTGGCCACTCTGGAGATTTGATTAGATGATTGTAGAGTCACTCACCTGATTCCCAGCACGTTGATGGATTTGAACCCTGGAAGTTTCTTGAAAACATGCAGCATCTGAGAGAGAAAAAGAGAGGAAATATTTCAGTCAAACACTCCTCCACAATCCTCATCCTTCTAATATAATTGATTCTGATTTTACTGATGCCAACACCATCATCAGTTCTGCTAATTGATCCGGTTCTTAACGATGGCCTCATCATTTCTTGACCCAGTTTTTTTTTTAATGTGTAAACAAATACACCTATCAGTGTTTCCTTTGGCTTAAAGACCTTGGCGCGGTGGCAACATATTTTTCCCGGGGGGGGGGGGGGGCAGTAAACATACCAGAATATGTTAATTTTATACTACTTATTTCTTTTTAAAATTTTACACCGTAACGTTGCATATAGAACTTACTATTTGAAGTATTGTACAACCAGGGCTTGAATATTGGGTCAGTTGGGGTCCCATCCAGACATCCTGTGTTTAGACTTTTTAGTGGTGTTATCCTTCTCTTCTTCCTCTGCCTGAACACTTTCCTCTCCTTGGCTCCTCTCTTCTGTCTCATCTTGCCCTCTCTGAGCTCTGTCTAATTCAGGTTCTCTCTTTGTCTATGGTGGTATACAAACAGGTTAGAAAATATCAAGTGTCATTTTTGTCCTGCAGGATTTTTTTGTCATGCTTTACATAAATGACAAAAATATGTGTATTTTTTGTATTTTTATTCCAGTGTTTCTTTTTTTGTGGGGAAGGGAAAGAAACATTCACAATAGTAATGTACTCAAGCATACTTAATTTATATGATCAGGTGGGTATAGTAACCAGAAATTCTACTCATGTAAAAGCAGTGCTTTGAAATTAATAATTAAAAGTAGGCAACCAAAAATTTCTACTTAAGGGTACAAAGAGCAGCCACTTAAAAACTTGAGTAATGACTTCAGTCTTGAAGGTTTGAGGTTTTTCTCAAAAATTTATAACAATTTCTTAGTTTTCTACTTTTCTCTGTAAATTTAAAGTTGAAACCATGTTCCTTAAATCTGTAATTTCCTCTTGTAAAATTGACTTTTCTTGTACATTTGAAACTTTATTATAAATCTGTGGATTACTTTATGACTGATTTTAGTCTGTTTTTTTAAAATAAAATTACTGGTTTTTTTTTTTAGATAAATCTGAAACAGACTGTGGTAATTTTTTTTACGTTTTCCTTATAACAATTTACATTTTTGACCATAATTTTGCAGTCAGAACAGAACAATAATTTAACTCTGATTACAAAGAACAAATATTATTAAAATTGTATTTAATGAAATAAATTAACTTAAATGGCCAAGGATGCTGTTATTTCTGTTATAATATTTCTTTATATTTATAGGGTTTTTTTTTTAGAAAGCTCCTCACCACCTTTTTTCCGGCTGAGGACCATGGACTCGGAGGTCCATAGTCCTCAGCCGGAAAAAGGTGGATTGGCCTCTCCAGGTTGGGGACAGGCTCCTGCCCCAAGTGGAGGAGTTTAAGTATCTTGGGGCCTTATTCACAAGTGATGGGAGAATGGAGCGAGAGATTGACAGACGGATTGGCGCAGCATCTGCAGTGATGGGGTCGTTGTACTGGTCTGTTGTGGTGAAGAGGGAGCTAAGCTCTAAGGCAAAGCTGTCAATTTACCAGTCAATCTACGTTCCTACTCTCACCTATGGTCACGAGCTTTGGGTAATGACCGAAAGAATGAAACTGCGGATACAAGTGGCTGAAATGAGCTTTCTTCGTAGGATTGCTGGACTCATCCTCAGAGATAGGGTGAGGAGCTCAGTCATCTGGGAGAGGCTCAGAGTAGAACCGCTGCTCCTCCACAATGAAAGGAGCCAGTTGAGGTGGTTTGGGCATCTGATCAGGATGCCTCCTGGATGCCTCCCACTTGAGGTGTTTCGGGCACGTCCCACTGGGAGGAGACCTCGGGGCAGACCCAGGACTCGCTGGAAAGACTATGTCTCCCAGCTGGTCTGGGAATGCCTTGGTATCCTCTCTGAAGAGCTGGGGCAGGTGGCTGGGGAGAGGGAAGTCTGGGCTTCTCTGCTTGAACTGCTGCCTCCGCGACCCGGACCTCCAGAAAAGCAGTAGGAGATGGATGGATCTCCTCACCACCCAGACTGTAGTGGACTCTATGACATAATTCACCACAATATGTGTTCATGTACAGAATGATCTGTTTAGGCAGTTATAGTTGTGGTCTCAGGCTTTCTCATCAGGCACCTCTCCAGGCAGCCGCTGAAGGACTTCAGTTCAGAGTGAAAAGAGAGCTAGCATTTTTAGCTGTTGCTTTTTGTCACTGCCGCTGGAGAATAAAAACGGCACGCCTGCTCGTGCGAGAAAAGAGAAATTGCCAGTCTCTTCATTCCTGCAATTCCTACAGAACATAACTGAATATTGTAGCGGCTGGTGAAATATATCCTCAGCAATTCATCAGTCCCCTGCCTTTCCCTTCATATGAAGCCGGCTGCATATGAATTTTAACCACATCTCTTAGTTAAGCGACTCTTCCATTATTGCTCCCGTTTCCAGCGGGAGCAAACCATGATAAACACCAGTCCTTACACACCTCTTCTGATTTTTTTCCACGTTTAAAGTACTTTAACAAACTCATGTTTCTGTCGGACAGTCGCGCTTAGCGAGACACTGCCTGCTGAGTGACTGGAAAACTTGCATGGGCGTGGCGCTTCTAAACTCCGCGCGGATAACGGCCACGCGTGTTGTTCGTGTGTGTGCTTGGGGAAAGTCATTGCTTCATATATTTTTTTTAATAAATTCATATATCCTTGGCGTGGCGGTAAAATTTCTGGTGAGGTGGCCCGCCGCCGAGAAATGTTACCAGAGGAAACCCTGACCTATACAGGATTTTGACTGGCGCCTAGCGGCTGCCCTGGCCTTGGATGCGCTCTGCAGAGCGTGCCCAAATGCCAAGTCACGTTTCGTTACCTTGTATTCATACATGTGTAATGACAATAAAGTTGAATGTCATCTCATTTTAGAGTCAATAAAACTGCTTTAATGTTATGATTCCCCATGCGCTATTACACCGCACACGGAGGAAGAAATGAAAAACTCAATTGCAGGAGTAGAACGTGCACTTTATTGACGTAAACCCAAAAAATAACAAGTCCAGTAATGATCATGCTAATTAGCAGAGGGTTGGAATGATGAGCTTGAAGCCACCAGACATACAGGGACGCCACCTGGCTGTTCCGCAGCCTGGGAGAGGAAATGGCTAGTGCCGCCATAGCAGTTGGCACGAAGAGAAAGGCAAACACGTACTTACAGCTGGAACGATCCGGGGCTGTCCGTGTAGTCGGTGGATGAGGGGGTGAGGCAGGGTCAGCCACTAACACCAAGGAAATACACAATCTTAAAATGTTACAGAAGACGGCGACGTCAGGCTGAAAGTAACGTAGGTGGTGGATACAAACATACACAGAGGAACAAGCTGCCATGTATGAAGCTGAATGCTCCAACGGTCTCTTCCTATTACCCCAGCGTTAAAGTACTAATGATACTAATGAGGGAAGAGACCGCCGGTGTGAGAATGCGTGGGCTGAACAATAATTAACACCATGTATATATGTGTGAGTGTCTGAGCGTATGAATGGGAGTGAATGAGGTGCGTGCGTGTACATGTGTGAAACACCCAATAATGAAGCACAGCTGATGGCACTGACAGGAGGAGGAGGCGTGCCTGAGCTGTCAGGGAGCGTAGGACCCAAATAGCTCCCTGAAGCGCCTGATGGAAAATAGGGCAAAACAACCATAGGTCAGAACTGGGTTTGGAACCACAAAACCCAGGTTCATGACACTTTAATATGAGATAAACTGTCAGTCACGGGCAACTGGAGAGTTTAGAGACTGACCCGTGAATGCAAAGGAAATTCAGTCAAGAGGGACTAAATGTGCATTGAATATCTAAGAAATCAGCAGCCAATAAAGTTAAATACCATTAATATGATTTATGTGCAGCAGCTGCATGACCCACTGTAATAGAAATATTACAATTCCATACCCGTCAAGTGATACGGTTTCGCCGTATTTTAATACGGGGAAAATGCAATTTATTTTTTTTTTCCCACAATATCTTTATTGAACCTTTTTTTTTTAACAAACATGATACAAACAATCAAACACTAACACTAAAGTACTACAAAAAAAAAAAAAAAAGATGCACTAAAAACACCAACAACCACCAGCAAAATCAAATCTTCAACAATGCTCCTCTGTTTAGTCTAGACAATCCAATACATAAGTATACATATTATGTTCACCAGTTTGGAATTTACAAGGTCCACACACATCATTCACCTTCTTCTTCAAAAGTTATGTTTAAATTTTTTACATAATCAATAAAAGGTCTCCATATATTCTCAAACACAATTTCCTTTGATTTCAGTATATATGTTATTCTTTCTAATGGAAGGTTTGTTAACATCTGTCTTAACCACTGAGTCACATCTGGTCTATGAGTCTTTTTCCATAATAGTGCAATACATTTTTTGGCATTAAGCAAACTGAGGTCTATGAATGTTCTTTCACTTTTATTAAAATTATGCTTTTCTGGGTACAGACCCAACAAAAACAATTTAGGATTCAATATGATTTGTTTTGAGATTATTTTTTCAATTGTTACCCTCACCTCTTCCCAAAACATTCTTATTAATCTACATTCCCATACACAATGAAATAGAGTTCCTTTACTTTCCATGCATTTTGTGCATGTATCTGGTATATTTTTGTTATATTTTTTTTTTCCACAATATCTTTATTGAACCTTTTTTTTTTTTTTAACAAACATGATACAAACAATCAAACACTAACACTAAAGTACTACAAAAAAAAAAAAAATGCACTAAAAACACCAACAACCACCAACAAAATCAAGTCTTCAACAATGCTCCTCTGTTTAGTCTAGACAATCCAATACATAAGTATACATATTATGTTCACCAGTTTGGAATTTACAAGGTCCACACACATCATTCACCTTCTTCTTCAAGAGTTATGTTTAAATTTTTTACATAATCAATAAAAGGTCTCCATATATTCTCAAACACAATTTCCTTTGATTTCAGTATATATGTTATTCTTTCTAATGGAAGGTTTGTTAACATCTGTCTTAACCACTGAGTCACATCTGGTCTATGAGTCTTTTTCCATAATAGTGCAATACATTTTTTGGCATTAAGCAAACTGAGGTCTATGAAAGTTCTTTCACTTTTATTGAAATTATGCTTTTCTGGGTACAGACCCAACAAAACCAGTTTAGGATTCAATATGATTTGTTTTGAGATTATTTTTTCAATTGTTACCCTCACCTCTTCCCAAAACATTCTTATTAATCTACATTCCCATAAACAATGAAATAGGGTTCCTTTACTTTCCATGCATTTTGTGCATGTATCTGGTATATTTTTGTTATATCTATTTAACTCCTCCGGTGTAACATACATCCGCATTAACCATTTGAAATGTATCAATTTAAGGCGTGCATTTATTGATTTGGTTTGAGCTTCTGTACAAGCCAATTCCCATTGTTCCTCTGAAATTTCAATTTGCAGATCTTCTTTCCAGTAGTTTAATCTTTTCAGTGAATTTTCACTTGAAGATAGTGTCAATGAGTTATAAAACTCTGAAATAATACCCTTTCTTTTACTATCTTTCATCATCATTTTTTCCAAGGATGAATAAATAGGTCGAGTGAGAGCTTTATTTTGATTTGATCGAATAAAGTTTCTAAGTTGAAGATATTTAAAAAAATGTGTTCTATTGAGATTAAATTTGATCCTCAGCTCTTCAAAAGACATTATGTTGTCTGCACATGGCAAATATAAATCCTGAATCTTTTGTATCCCTTTTAAATTCCATACTTTAAATACAGCGTCCGCTCTCCCTGGTTTAAAATATTGATTACCCCATATTGGACTAAATTGTGACAATAACTGTGGTTCTTTTAAATAGTTTTTAGCTTCACACCATTTTTGTTATATTTATTTAACTCCTCTGGTGTAACATACATCCGCATTAACCATTTGAAATGTATCAATTTAAGGCGTACATTTATTGATTTGGTTTGAGCTTCTGTACAAGCCAATTCCCATTGTTCCTCTGAAATTTCAGTTTGCAGATCTTCTTTCCAGTAGTTTAATCTTTTCAGTGAATTTTCACTTGAAGATAGTGTCAATGAGTTATAAAACTCTGAAATAATACCCTTTCTTTTACTATCTTTCATCATCATTTTTTCCAAGGATGAATAAATAGGTCGAGTGAGAGCTTTATTTTGATTTGATCGAATAAAGTTTCTAAGTTGAAGATATTTAAAAAAATGTGTTCTATTGAGATTAAATTTGATCCTCAGCTCTTCAAAAGACATTATGTTATCTGCACATGGCAAATATAAATCCTGAATCTTTTGTATCCCTTTTAAATTCCATACTTTAAATACAGCGTCCGCTCTCCCTGGTTTAAAATATTGATTACCCCATATTGGACTAAATTGTGACAATAACTGTGGTTCTTTTAAATAGTTTTTAGCTTCACACCATATTTTGATCATATGCTTTACAAATGGATTTTTAACTTGTTTTTGTAATTTTTTTGCCGAATCTGAGTATATGAATATGGGAAGAGGTAAAGGTAAATTGTATGATTCCATTTCAGTCCAGTGAGGGAGATCATTTGATGAAAAATAATATGTCATAGACCTCAGTTGTGCCGACCAATAATACAACATAAAATTTGGACATTTCAGACCTCCACGATCAAATGGTAAATATAATAAAGACAAACGTAATCTAGCCCTCCTGTTGTTCCATATAAATTCCACTAACTTTTTTTTTATTCTTGAGAATAAATCTAAAGGTGGTGATAAGGGAATGTATTGAAATAAATAAAGTATTTTAGGTAAAATATTACTTTTAAGTATATTGATTCTCCCGATCATCGACATTGGTAGTGACATCCATCTCTGAGTTAACTCATTGATATCTGTCATTAAGGCTTCATAGTTGACACTGGCGACTGATTCTAGCTTAGGCACAATTTGGATTCCTAAATATTTAAACTGATTTACAACATTGAATTGATTTACCTCAGGGGCTGGGTAATTTCTCTGGGTCTCATTTAGCATTAATATTGAAGATTTAGTTTTATTTATTTTATATCCTGATATTTCCCCAAAATTCTTTATTAAATTCAACAAGGTTGGAATTGATTTTTTTAGATTCGACATAAACAAAATTATGTCATTGGCGTACAGGGAGATTTTATGTTCTGTTGGTCCAACTTTAATTCCATATATTTGTGAATGTAAACGTATCGCTATCGCTAAAGGTTCAATTGCCATAGTAAACAGTAAAGGTGAAAGTGGACAGCCTTGTCGACATCCTCTATTGATTTTTATTGGTTTTGAAATATTGTTATTTGTTAGGATTTCTGCTGTAGCATTATTGTATATTATTTGAACCCATTTTATGAAATTATTTCCAAGTCCAAACCTTTGTAGGACTTCAAAAAGAAAGGGCCATTCAACTCTATCAAAGGCCTTTTCGGCGTCCAGTGATAGGAGAGCTGTATCCGGTGCTTCTTTGTTAAAATAAATAATATTAAATAGTCTTCTTACATTATGGAAGCCTCGTCTTCCCTTTATAAAGCCATTCTGATCTCGATTAATAATATTTGGTAAAATTTCTTGTATTCGTCTTGCTAAAATTTTACAGATTATCTTAAGGTCGGCATTTAATAGGCTTATTGGTCTCATATTTTCACATTTATTAGAGGGCTTACCTGGTTTTGGCAGCAGTATAATTAAGGCATTATTTATGTATGATGGTAAATTATTATTTTGAAATGCTTCTAAAACCATTTCCAAAAAAGGTTTTATTAATTTATTCTTAAATTTTTTATAAAGGTCAACTGGAAGACCATCTGGTCCTGCACTTTTTCCTGATTTCATATTATCAATGGCTAGCCCAACTTCTTCTTGACTAATTTTAGACTCCAATATCTCCCTGTTTTCATTTGGAATACACGGTATAGATAGTTCGTTCAAAAACCCATTTAGTTTTGTTAAATCAGATTCATTTTTGGTATCATATAATTTTTCATAGTAATCTCTAAAGGCTCTGTTAATTTCTAAAGGATCTATAACTACCTGTCCATTACTTATAATACTAGTAATTGGTGTTTTAATTTCTAATTGTTTAATCTGCCATGCCAATAATTTTCCTGATTTTTCACCTTGTTCATAAAAAGATTGTTTCAATCTTAGAAGACTCGAGGCAGCTCTATTCGCTGATTTTTTGTCGTATTCAGCTCTCAAAATCAGTAATTCATTCTCCAACCTTGGATCACTTCCTGCATACACTTTTTCCTGAAGACTTTTCATTTTATGTTCCAATTTAGCTCTCTCCTCTCGAGTCTTCTTAGATTTTGATCCTGTATAACTAATAATATGTCCCCTAATAAAAGCTTTGAAAGCCTCCCACTTTACACATGCTGATGTTTGTGTAGTATTGATGTCAAAGTACTCGTCTATCTGTTTTTCTATATACTTGACAAATTCCTCATCCTGAAGCCATTTATGCTGAAATTGCTATCTACCTGATTCCTTTGTCAATTTTTTATCTACATATATTAGACAACAGGGTGCATGATCAGAGATCACGATGTTATCATAAAAGCAGTTTTGAATCTTGGATCTTAATTCTGTGGAAATCAAAAAATAATCAATACGTGAGAATGTCTTGTAGGTACTGGAATAACAAGAATAGGCTTTAACTTGTGGTTTCATTTCTCTCCATATATCTAACAATCTCAATTCTTTCATAAAATGATTAATAGTCATCCTACATCCATTGTGCGTACAATCCAGTCCTGTTGATCTATCTATACCTGGATTCAATGTACAATTAAAATCCCCTGCTATTATATGTTGCCCTGTAAGTGACGATAAAATAAGAAATAAATTAGCAAAGAACTTTTGATCATCTATATTGGGACCATATAAGTTCACAAGATTTATATTTTCTAATAGCAAAGAACCTTGAATGATTACATATCTTCCAAGTTTGTCTCCAATTACATTTTTCACTTGAAAAGGGACTGATTTATGTATGAGAGTCATAACTCCCCTGGCCCGGGATGAGAATGATGAGGTGAATACACTTCCTTGCCATCTACTCCTAATTCTTTTTATATCCTCCTCTATTAGATGAGTTTCTTGTAAAAACACAATTTTTGAACCCATGTCTTTTATTTTATTCATAACTTGTTTAAGTTTTTTTAAATTTTGTAGACCTCTGCAATTCCATGAAGTTAAATTAAGATTAACACTTTGGTTTATGATCAATAGAGAGTTTGGGATTACCTTGCAGTGTAAACATGCTCATACAGAGAAGCAAAAACATGAGTGGTTGAACATTCATCCTACAAACTACACACAAACAAATTCCCCCTTCCCACACTTGTGGCGAACCCCCCAAAATCAAAAGAAAAATTCCGTCTCCCGATATAGCCATCGACCGTTCCACACCCACGGGGAACAGCCTAAGCCACTCCTTCTTCATCCTCCCAATCACCCTAACTCTACTGCTTTTAATGACGTAACATTAACTCTCCTCTGTAGTTTTCCAACTTAACTCCAAAATTTTTAACAACTTTGTACATCATAGTTTTTTTTTGTTTGTTTTGTTTTTTTTTAATATATAATACAATCTATATTTTGTAAACTTGCTATTTACTTCAAGTCAGTCAGATGCCTGTGCAAATGCTTAATTATTCTACCTTATATTTTGTTCATGCTTAGCCCCCACCAGTCTCTTCTTCTTCTTTGATCTTCTTGATGAACTCCTGCGCCTCCTCTGGGGTCTTGAAGATGTGGGTTCTGCCCTCATACGTGGTCAGCAGTCTCGCAGGATAGATTACACCATGACGAATCCCAAGGTTGCGCAGCTCCTTACGTATGGGATCAAACTGCTTCCTCAATTGTTGGATTCCTGTGGCCAAATCTGGATAGAACCGCACCTGCTGATCCTGGTGTTTAATCTCTCCTTTAGCTCGTGCAGCGTTGAAGATCTTCATCCTGTCTCTGTTGCTAAGAAACTTCATAATTAAGGTCCTCGGCGGTCCCTTATCTCTCCGTGGGCCAATACGATGTGCTTTTTCCAGAACCACTGCTGATTGCAACTCCTCGCTGCCCAGCACCTCCGGAATCCACTTTTCCAGAAAGGAATATACGTCCCGACCTTCTGATTCCTCTGGAAGACCCACCAGCCTCAAGTTATTCTGTCTCGACCGAGATTCCAAATCCAAAATATTATCTTCTAGACATTTATTTTTTTTTTCCAAAGTGCGCACCTTTAATTGAAGACGGGTGACGTCATCTTCAGCACTAGCGAGACGGAGCTCCATCTGCGCCGTTCGTTCTACACAGTCACCCAATTCCTTTCTTATTCCTTCCAATGCTGTCATAATCCCATCAAATCTAGAGGAAAAGTCCGCTCTCATTGAACTCATGGCAGCCATCAGCGCATCTGCGCCGCTCCCCGCAGATATCGCACCGTTGCCAGCCTCTTCCGCCATATATGGAGTTTTGTTTGCTGCGTCACAGACCTGAAAGTCCGTTAATTTGGACTGTTTCGGCGGCTCGCTTTTTCCTTTACCTGGTTTTCCAGCCTTAGGCTTCGCCGACATATCCTCGCCCAAACGCTGGGATACGTTCTGTCCCAAATGAGAGAGTTATTTGCCGATTTTTTTCTCCAGGAGCAGAGCAGAGTGAGACACGTCCGTCTTACGTGGCAGCCATAACCGGAAGTCGGAAAATGCAGTTTTAGCAAATACGGGTGTATTGCCATTTCTGTACGCCAAAAAGAAAAATATACAGCGAAAAAAAAAAAATTATTGAGAGAACCTAAAATCAACTGAACAGTAGTTCGATGCCTGGCGAAATTGAGCGCACCTAAGCAGTCTTTTTGTGATTTTCAAAATGGCTTCATGCAGTGCGCCGCCGGCAAAGAAAACAAAGCTTGAGGAAAAGGGAAATCGAGGGACTGGACGTCACCGAAAAGAATGGGAGAGTCCGAGCTTCGAGAAATTGGGATAGACGGACTCAAACCCGCCTTTGTAGCGGCGGACGAGCATACGCATACGCTCATCTGCATCAGATCATACCTGACAGCCAGACCCACACTGCTGGTCTGCGCCTTTTTAGTCCTTCATGCTTCCTAGACACACTGGATATAAAGTATCAAACTTCAGCTTTCAGTAGATCAAACCCAATGAAGGTGATGATTTACAGTAGGTGAGAATAGGGAAACACCATCTTTGACTGACAGCGCTGTTCAGATTCAGCATGGCATATGCTGCTCCATGATAGCTATGGCACTAAAAAACAGGCTTTTCAATTTTACATAATTTAGCTAAAATATAGAAATGTTACACATTTATGAGGGCTGTTCATAAGAGATTTCCCCTGAGTCATCTTCCATGGACTGAGAAGACTCAACCTTGGCACTTTTATTAGTCTTTCTCTGCATAGTTACCACCAAGGGTTACACATTTCTCCTATCGCTTTATGCAGCTGCGGAGCCCTCACCTGTAGAAATCTGCAGGCTGTGCCAGAAGCCACAACTTGACCATGGAAATCAGCATTTCATTGTCTTGGAAGGGCTTGCCCTTCAAAAATGACTTCATTGTTGGAAAAAGGTGGAAGTCAATGGTGTAAGGTAGGGAGGGGAAGTGGGGTGAGGAAGGATTAAATAGCCACAGGACTGTGCTTCCCTCTGGGCAACGTAAGTTGTGAACCCGGCACTATCTTGCAGGAAGCGGACACCTTTGGTCAGCATGATGATTGCTTTTGATGACCTTCTGCAATTTCTGCAGCAGTGAAGTGTAGTAAGTCCCGGTAATTGTGGCACCCTTTACCAGGCAATCCATCATCACTACTCCATGCTGGTCCCAAAGACCGTGAGCATGACCTTGCCTGCCAAGGGTTGGACATGTGCCTTCTTCAGAGGTGGTGAGTAATAACGCTTCCATTGCTTCAACTGGGCTTTAGTTTCTGTATCATAGTGATGGACATATACATTATTTCATTCTATGTGATTAGTTTGTCAAAGAAGTTGTCTTGTTTTTTGTTTTTTTTGGTACATGGCCAAAAGAGCCTGACAGTATGTGACTTGTTCCTGCTTCTCAAGTTCATCCTGCCTATCATCAACAACTTCAACACCATCTTTCAAGCAGACGAGAGCAAGATAGGCAGTCTCCTTCCTGAAATGGATCGTCTCTTGAGAAAACTATTGGTCAAATTTGTTCAAATGAAGTATGTAAAGGCGACCAATGACCTAAGAAGGCTGGATTCCCCGGACAGTGACCTGCAGCACTCTGAGGAGTTTTATCGCCATTGGACTGGAAACCAGAGAAGCCCTACAAACCCATGAAGTTGACCCAGGCACAGAGCTGAAGTTCTTTGAAGCAGTAAGAGGCTTCTATGAAGCTGTAGTGAGAAAGATGCTCAACAAGTTCCCCTTTGACGACAAAATTCTGCCACACCTCTCTGTCCTCGACCCCAGGAAAACAGAGTCCCTGACCTATGGCCCCATTGTAGAGCTTGCTGCTGCATTTTGCCCCACTGTTGATACAGAAGAGCTGAAAGAAGAATGGGAGGACCTGCAACTGCTGCCAGAAAACACAGTGCCTCGACAAGACAAGGATGGCAAGCCTGTCCATGTTGATGTCTACTGGGGTCAGGTGATGGCCTTGAAGACAGCCCTTGATGTGCCCCGCTTCCCCCAGCTCCTCAAAGTGTACTCAGCCCTGCTTTGCCTTCCTCACAGCAATGCTGACAGTGAGAGGGCTTTCAGCATGGTCAGGAAAATTTACACCGACTTCAGAAAAAGTATGCTCCCAGAAACTCTGACTTCTTTCATGCAAGTGAAAATGAATTGCGACACTCCATGCTTCAAGGTCAAGCCTTCAAAAGAAATGCTAGAGTCAGCAAAGGCTGCTACTTGGAACTATAACAAGCAGCATCAGTGAACATTTTCTTGTTTCAAGTTCACCAAAGTGCATTAAAAATTAAACAATTAAAAACTCTTTAATTCCAAGTGTATATATCTAGCTGACAATTAAGAACTATATTCAGAATTATTCTTATTGTGTACTTTCAAATTAAGCAATCTACTTTGTGCTAATGTAAATTTGAAAAATATTGTTTTTTTTATTTATTTTTATTTATTTATTATTAATATTATCATTTACTTTTTTTAATTAATTAATTAATTTTTTTTTGTGCTACTTGGCTTATTATTTTCACATTACCAAAAAGTTATGGCTCAAGATTGTGTCCATATACGTGTACATTTGAATAAATATGTTTGAAATAGTTCATGTTGCAATTGTTGTTGTTTGTTTGGCTTTTGTTTGGTTTTTTTTGCTTCAGTTTTCTTTCATCTGCCGATAAATACAGTTTTTAAGTACTCAATACAGGTGTGAAAGCCCCCCCAATAAGGGAGGCATGAGGTATGCCTTGACAGGTATGCAATTCATTATGACTAGGAACTGCTGCCCTCCAAACTCTAATGTATTCTCTGTAGCCCCTATAATATACTGGTTCCAATAATGATTACTACACAGATACCGTGATTGACCTGTTCACCACCTATTACCCAAATTTATAGTTTAACTGTGGAATGATAAACTCAATATGATGCTTTAAAGGGTTGTTTTTGTTACTTCTCTTCACATTCAAAATTTGTTGTGATGTTGCTGTATTCTCCGTAGTCCTGCGATTTTATGTGTTGGATACCTGAATACTATTTGAGGATACTTCATAAAATTTTCACATCAAATTGCAAAAACATAGGTTTCAAAGCAAATTTGGTTTTGTTTCTCTTTTTTTTTTCCACAATATCTTTATTGAACCTTTTTTTTAACAAACATAACACAAACAATCAAACACTAACACTAAAGTACTACAAAAAAAAATGCACTAAAAACACCAACAACCACCAACAAAATCAAGTCTTCAACAATGCTCCTCTGTTTAGTCTAGACAATCCATTACATAAGTATACATATTATGTTCACCAGTTTGGAATTTACAAGGTCCACACACATCATTCACCTTCTTCTTCAAGAGTTATGTTTAAATTTTTTACATAATCAATAAAAGGTCTCCATATATTCTCAAACACACTTTCCTTTGATTTCAGTATATATGTTATTCTTTCTAATGGAAGGTTTGTTAACATCTGTCTTAACCACTGAGTCACATCTGGTCTATGAGTCTTTTTCCACAGTACTGCAACACATTTTTTGGCATTAAGCAAACTGAGGTCTATGAATGTTCTTTCACTTTTATTAAAGTTATGCCTCTCTGGGTACAGACCCAACAAAAACAGCTTAGGATTCAATATGATTTGTTTTGGAATTATTTTTTCAATTGTTACCCTCACCTCTTCCCAAAACATTCTAATTATTCTACATTCCCATAAACAATGAAATAGGGTTCCTTTACTTTCCATGCATTTTGTGCATGTATCTGGTATGTTTTTGTTATATCTATTTAACTCCACCGGTGTAACATACATCCGCATTAACCATTTAAAATGTATCAATTTAAGACGTACATTTATTGATTTGGTTTGAGCTTCTGTACAAGCCAATTCCCATTGTTCCTCTGAAATTTCAGTTTGCAGATCTTCTTTCCAGTAGTTTAATCTTTTCTGTGAGTTTTCACTTGAGGATAGTGTCAATGAGTTATAAAACTCTGAAATAATACCCTTTCTTTTACTATCTTTCATCAACATTTTTTCCAAGGATGAATAAATAGGTCGAGTGAGAGCATTATTTTGGTTTGATCGAATAAAGTTCCTAAGTTGAAGATATTTAAAAAAATGTGTTCTATTAAGATTAAATTTGATCCTCAGCTCTTCAAAAGACATTATGTTATCTGAACATGACAAATATAAATCTTGAATTTTTTGGATCCCTTTTAAACTCCATACTTTAAACACAGCATCCGCTCTCCCTGGTTTAAAATATTGATTACCCGGAGGTTCCGGTCTGGACGCCATGGCGACTGCAGCTTAACACTGAAGCTCTCAGACTCAATCCAGGATAACACCTTGAAAATCAAACTTAACGGATTTTTGGAGGAGTGAAAATCAAAAGACAAAATCATCATGTCTAAAGGAAAACAGAAGAAACTGAAATTCTCCAGGCTAGGACACGTATCGGCCGGAGAATCTGAACTGGAAGATCCCCGTTCAGAAGACGAGGAGCTGGTGATAGCTAACAAAAGGGTTAGCCTGAAATCACTATTTGAGGAACTACGACGATTTCGCCGAGATGTTACGGCCGAATTTCGGGAATTCAGAGAAGAATTGAAAAGGACAAACAGCAGAGTGGACCAGGCCGAGAACCGAATCTTGGAAACAGAGGATCGAATAAAAGTGCTCGAAGATTCTGTGCTGGACCTACGCAAAAGACAAGCAGCTATAGAGGCTAAGCTAACCGACCAAGAAGGAAAACAAAGAAGAGACAACATAAGAATTCATGGTCTGATAGAAGGAACCGAAAATGGTTTTAACTCAATGGCAGAATGCGTGGAATCCTTACTAAGAGAGAAATTGGATATTCCACAAACCACCGACTTGAAGATAGAAAAGGCACATCGTTCATTAGCCGCTAGGCCGGCGGCGGAAGCGCCCCCACGTTCGGTGTTGGTAAGATTTTCCAATTTCAAAATAAAACAAGAGGTTGTAAGACTGGCCTGGCAGAAAAAAGGATTTATGCACCAGGAGAGAAAAGTCTACGTGGAACACGATTACGCCCCGGAGGTCCTTAAAAAGCGCAGGGAATACAATGACGCGAAAAAGGTGTTAAGAGAGAAGAAATTGCGCTTTCAGACACCATTTCCTGCGAAGTTAAGGGTCTTCTACGGCGATGAAACGTGTCTCTATAATTCGGCGGAAGAAGCAACAGCTGACATGGCGAGAAGAGGGCTCCCGGTAACGGTGTTTAAACCCGCAGCAGACCCGAGTGAGAAGATCAAAGCGCAAACATGGACAACACAAAGACCCTCAAAATCCACGGACCAGCAGCGGGAAACCCAGCACCAGAGCGTCGCGGATAAACTATCCGTTTTCAGGTTGGAATAGCGACCTTTTTTTTTTTTTTTCCCTTCCTCTTGAATCAATCCGCACATCCAACCCCCCTCATACAAGGTAACAAACATTAAAGGAGATGCATATTCAGCATGTGGTAAAACATTTCATGGAACAATCATATTATTTGAAACAAATAAGTCTTTGTAATAAAAAAAAAAAAAAAAACTTGTTAAAATAGAAATGTGACAATAATCCACATGTTCTGCTCATACTAACAAATACTGTTTTTGCGTGAATGTTTGATGTGATGGGGGTGGGAGGGTGCACACAATTTCACAGGGTTTAGGCATAAAAGGAAAAAAAAAAAAAAAATCATTACAAGTTTGGATTGGGTTCTGAAACTCACGTTAAAAGCATGGGACTACTTTCAGTGGTACGAGAGGGCCCTCAACACGTAACAGAGTTTGAGGAATTTCCCTCAGGGCCTTCACTCCATCAAGGCTCTTACAGGGTCTTTAAAAAGACCTCAGCTCAGGAAGTTCTTTTGACAGTTTTTTGTTTTAAAGTTTTTTACACTATGTTCTTAATGTTTTTCTTGTTTTTAATGTTCTTTCAGTTTCTGAGTAGCACAAAAGAGGGCCACCACACAGTTATACTAAACAAAACAACACAATGGAGAAACAGGGTGTAACCAAAATAATTTCATATAATGTAAAAGGGATCCTGAATCCAGTTAAAAGATCCAAGATTCTAGGCAAAATGAAAAAAGACAAAGCAGGAATAATACTTTTACAAGAAACCCACCTAACAGACGTGGAACACAATAAACTCAGTAGACAAGGGTTTAAAATGATCTCTTCATCTTCATATAAATCAGGGAGGAGGAGGGGAGTAGCGACATTGATATCAACCAAAATTACATTTGAAAAAAAATCAGAACACAAAGATAAAGAAGGGAGATACAGTTTGGTAACTGGGCGGCTAGAGGGAGAAGATATCACCCTGCTGAATGTGTATGCTCCCCCAGGGGCTAACTGGAAATTTTATAAAAATGTATTCGACCTAATGATAACTAAAGCTCAAGGTTTAGTGATATGTGGTGGGGACTTCAATCTTAGACTGAATCCATACTGGGATGCTTCTGGTAATTCCCCACATCAAAATAACACCCAAAACAGGAAGACTCGGATGCTACTAAAAGAAATGGGAATCTGTGATGTGTGGAGGGAACTCAACCCCAGTGTAAAAGACTATACATTTTACTCAACTCCACATTCATCTTACTCAAGGATTGACTATTTTTTTATGTTTAATAGAGACATTGGTAGAGTAAAAACATGTAAAATAGGACTGATGGATCTCTCCGACCACAGTCCGATCTACATGGACTTAAATATCCAAAAATACACAAATAATACATTTTCTTGGAGGTTAAATTCAAATGTCCTGAAAGGACCATTGAAAGATGAATTGGAGTCAGATATTCTCAGATATTTGGAAGATAACGATAATGGAGAAGTATCCCCTTTAATACTGTGGGATGCATGTAAAGCTGTAATAAGAGGAAAGATTATTGCAAAACTGGCAACCCAAAAGAAACTAAGACAAGAAAAACTATCCACATTAGAGTCAGAACTTAGGAACCTAGAAAAAGAACACAAAGGCAACACTCATTCTACTGACGCGCTCAAGATTAAGGAAATTAAAAACCAAATAAATGAGATCTACACAATAGAAATCCAGAAGAAACTTACATTTCTGAAACAAAAATACTATGAAGCAGGCAGTAAATCGGCAAAATTGCTAGCCTATAAATTGAGGAAACATCAAACAGAAAGAGCAATCTACAAAATCAGAGACCCAGTATCAAAGGAAATAAAATTCAGAATTCAGGATATTCTTAAAAACTTCGAGAATTACTATAAGAACTTATACTCCCACAAAAAACATAAAAACGCATCCGAGGCATTCCTAAACACATTAAACCTTCCCCAACTTACGGAGTCACAAAATAAAACACTACTGTCAGAAATACATTCTAAAGAATTGGAAAAAGCAATTATGAAACTTAAAGCTAACAAATCCCCAGGAGCTGATGGCTATACAGCAGAGTGGTACAAAACCTTTAAACAGCAACTATCTCCTCTCCTCCTGAAAACATTTAATTATGTCCTCCACACAGGGGAAATCCCCCCCTCCTGGAGAGAAGGGGTCATTGCAGTTATACCTAAACCTGAAAAGGATAAACTAGAGTGCTCCAACTACAGACCAATCAGTGTACTAAATCAGGACTATAAGCTTTTTACCATTATCCTTGCCAAAAGGTTAGAGAATATACTGACAGACCTAATTCATTTAGACCAAACAGGTTTTATAAGACAAAGACAGACACAAGACAACATTCGACGCACTTTACACATAATTCATCATATAAAAAAATATAACTTAAATGCAGTCATATTAGGATTAGATGCTGAAAAAGCATTCGATTCGGTTGACTGGTCTTTTCTATACAGAATCTTATCCAGTTTCAATTTTCATAACAACTTCATTAGAACTATACAGGCATTATATAAAAAACCAACAGCTAAAATAAGGATTAACGGTAATTTATCATCATCTTTTGAACTGGAAAGAGGATGTCGTCAGGGCTGCCCCCTGTCTCCACTGCTCTTTGCAATCTTCATAGAACCTCTGAGCCAATGGATAAGACAAAACCAAAAAATTCAAGGTATTACACTTGGTCAGAAGGAACATAAAATAGCACTCTTTGCTGATGACATTTTAATATACCTAGGGCAGCCGGACACTTCTTTACCAGAACTAACCTCAGTTTTTTCAGAGTATGGAGATTTATCGGGGTACAAATTAAATATGCATAAAACCCAAGTTTTAACATTCAACTATGACCCAAATCATTATTCACTAAGCAAACTCAAAACTAACTGGGAGTCGGAATCTATGAAATATCTGGGGGTCAATATCCCGAAACAACTCAACAAAATTATATCACTAAACTATGATCCACTGGTGACAAAAATAAAATCTGACCTAGCAAGATGGAATATGATACCATTCTTGGGTATTGCACAAAGAATTGAAGCAGTCAAAATGAATATACTTCCACGTCTTCTATACCTTTTCCAAACAATACCGGTAGAACCTCCCAAAAAAACATGGCAGGAGCTGGACAGAAGGATCTCAAGATTCATATGGCAGGGCAAGAGACCTAGAATCAGATATAGAACCCTACAGCTAAACAAAGACAAAGGTGGGCTCGCGCTGCCAAATATCAGGGACTACTTTAAAGCCGCACAAATTAAAACTTTAGTAGAGATATGTAACCCAGTCTACTCTGCACAATGGAAGGAGATCGAATGCCAAATAACAAGTGACATCCCCCTACAGGCGATAATAGGGAACAATGTCTTACCTAAGCTTTTGAATAACACTAACCCGTGGATAGAGACCCCGCTAAAAATTTGGTTTAAGATAGTCAGAGAGAATCAAACTAAAGAGCCCTATCGACTTCTGCAATGGATCGCCTATGATCAGGACTTTACTCCTAATAAAACAGACACCAGATTTAAAAAGTGGAAGGAGAAGGGGCTGATAAAATATTACGATTTTTTTAAAGGGCAAATCTTAAGAAGTTTTGAAGATTTGAAAAAACAAGGCCTAATAAATCAAGACCTTTACAGGTTCTTCCAGCTTAGACACCACATAAACAATATACTTAAAAAGGAGGTTTTGGAAAGGGCCCAGTCAGGTGTTCTGAAGGTCTTCTTAATGGCATATAAAGGGATCCCAGGGATCAGATACATTTCTAAAATATACCAAGGTCTTCAAGACTTAAAAGGAGACAACACATCTTATATAAAAGAGAGATGGGAAAAAGAGGGGAATTTCACTTTACATCTGGAAATATGGGAAAAGCTAAATAAACAGCAATGGAAAAGTACCTCATCCCTGCAGTGGAGAGAATTTGGATGGAAAAACTTGGCAAGATTTTTCAGAACACCTGCACAAATCAAATTTACCCATAAGGGATTGAACTGTTGGCGCTTGTGTGGTGAAAAGACTGCAAATCATTTTCATGTGTTTTGGTCATGCCCAGTTATCCACCAATATTGGTCCAATGTACAGACAATATTGGGGAAAATATTCAAAATTACAGTTCCCTTTTCTTTTGTAACTTTGTATTTGGGTTTACTACCGGACTCACTGGAAAGACGAGGAGAAAAATACTTATTCAATGTTTTAATATTGGCAAGCAAAAAAGCTCTAACTAAAAAATGGATGTTGAAGGACTGTCCTACACCTGAAGATTGGACTAACGTGATCCAAGACATTTACTCGATGGAAAAGTTGACATTCGCACTGAGACAGGACATGGATGGGTTCATGAACTTTTGGCAACCCTGGACCGCATATGTGTCTTCCATTAGATCTAATCTTTGACAAATACCATTTCAATAATGGTTCTGCTCTTTGTTCCAATGCTACTCAGATGCTCTTTTATCTTTATTTACTTACTTTTTCTTTTTGTTTGTTTTTTACTGGTTTGTTTGGTTTTTTTTTTGTTTTTTGTTTTGTTTTTTTTTCTCTTTAATTTCACTTTTTCTTTCACTTTAAAAAAAAAAAAAAATAAGGGGTGTTGTAAGAATTAATCTTCCAATGTTGTCAGATATCAGAAAATAAGGGAACATGTGATGAAAATGTAAACACTGCATTGCTGTAACGACCTGTATACCCTTTACAAAAACTTAAATAAAAAAAAAAAAAATATTGATTACCCCATATTGGACTAAATTGTGACAGTAAGTGTGGTTCTTTTAAATATTTTTTAGTTTCACACCATATTTTTTTTTTTTTTTTTATTTAAGTTTTTGTAAAGGGTATACAGGTCGTTACAGCAATGCAGTGTTTACATTTTCATCACATGTTCCCTTATTTTCTGATATCTGACAACATTGGAAGATTAATTCTTACAACACCCCTTATTTTTTTTTTTTTTTTTAAAGTGAAAGAAAAAGTGAAATTAAAGAGAAAAAAAAACAAAAAAAAAAACAAAACAAAAAACAAAAAAAAACCAAACAAACCAGTAAAAAACAAACAAAAAGAAAAAGTAAGTAAATAAAGATAAAAGAGCATCTGAGTAGCATTGGAACAAAGAGCAGAACCATTATTGAAATGGTATTTGTCAAAGATTAGATCTAATGGAAGACACATATGCGGTCCAGGGTTGCCAAAAGTTCATGAACCCATCCATGTCCTGTCTCAGTGCGAATGTCAACTTTTCCATCGAGTAAATGTCTTGGATCACGTTAGTCCAATCTTCAGGTGTAGGACAGTCCTTCAACATCCATTTTTTAGTTAGAGCTTTTTTGCTTGCCAATATTAAAACATTGAATAAGTATTTTTCTCCTCGTCTTTCCAGTGAGTCCGGTAGTAAACCCAAATACAAAGTTACAAAAGAAAAGGGAACTGTAATTTTGAATATTTTCCCCAATATTGTCTGTACATTGGTCCAATATTGGTGGATAACTGGGCATGACCAAAACACATGAAAATGATTTGCAGTCTTTTCACCACACAAGCGCCAACAGTTCAATCCCTTATGGGTAAATTTGATTTGTGCAGGTGTTCTGAAAAATCTTGCCAAGTTTTTCCATCCAAATTCTCTCCACTGCAGGGATGAGGTACTTTTCCATTGCTGTTTATTTAGCTTTTCCCATATTTCCAGATGTAAAGTGAAATTCCCCTCTTTTTCCCATCTCTCTTTTATATAAGATGTGTTGTCTCCTTTTAAGTCTTGAAGACCTTGGTATATTTTAGAAATGTATCTGATCCCTGGGATCCCTTTATATGCCATTAAGAAGACCTTCAGAACACCTGACTGGGCCCTTTCCAAAACCTCCTTTTTAAGTATATTGTTTATGTGGTGTCTAAGCTGGAAGAACCTGTAAAGGTCTTGATTTATTAGGCCTTGTTTTTTCAAATCTTCAAAACTTCTTAAGATTTGCCCTTTAAAAAAATCGTAATATTTTATCAGCCCCTTCTCCTTCCACTTTTTAAATCTGGTGTCTGTTTTATTAGGAGTAAAGTCCTGATCATAGGCGATCCATTGCAGAAGTCGATAGGGCTCTTTAGTTTGATTCTCTCTGACTATCTTAAACCAAATTTTTAGCGGGGTCTCTATCCACGGGTTAGTGTTATTCAAAAGCTTAGGTAAGACATTGTTCCCTATTATCGCCTGTAGGGGGATGTCACTTGTTATTTGGCATTCGATCTCCTTCCATTGTGCAGAGTAGACTGGGTTACATATCTCTACTAAAGTTTTAATTTGTGCGGCTTTAAAGTAGTCCCTGATATTTGGCAGCGCGAGCCCACCTTTGTCTTTGTTTAGCTGTAGGGTTCTATATCTGATTCTAGGTCTCTTGCCCTGCCATATGAATCTTGAGATCCTTCTGTCCAGCTCCTGCCATGTTTTTTTGGGAGGTTCTACCGGTATTGTTTGGAAAAGGTATAGAAGACGTGGAAGTATATTCATTTTGACTGCTTCAATTCTTTGTGCAATACCCAAGAATGGTATCATATTCCATCTTGCTAGGTCAGATTTTATTTTTGTCACCAGTGGATCATAGTTTAGTGATATAATTTTGTTGAGTTGTTTCGGGATATTGACCCCCAGATATTTCATAGATTCCGACTCCCAGTTAGTTTTGAGTTTGCTTAGTGAATAATGATTTGGGTCATAGTTGAATGTTAAAACTTGGGTTTTATGCATATTTAATTTGTACCCCGATAAATCTCCATACTCTGAAAAAACTGAGGTTAGTTCTGGTAAAGAAGTGTCCGGCTGCCCTAGGTATATTAAAATGTCATCAGCAAAGAGTGCTATTTTATGTTCCTTCTGACCAAGTGTAATACCTTGAATTTTTTGGTTTTGTCTTATCCATTGGCTCAGAGGTTCTATGAAGATTGCAAAGAGCAGTGGAGACAGGGGGCAGCCCTGACGACATCCTCTTTCCAGTTCAAAAGATGATGATAAATTACCGTTAATCCTTATTTTAGCTGTTGGTTTTTTATATAATGCCTGTATAGTTCTAATGAAGTTGTTATGAAAATTGAAACTGGATAAGATTCTGTATAGAAAAGACCAGTCAACCGAATCGAATGCTTTTTCAGCATCTAATCCTAATATGACTGCATTTAAGTTATATTTTTTTATATGATGAATTATGTGTAAAGTGCGTCGAATGTTGTCTTGTGTCTGTCTTTGTCTTATAAAACCTGTTTGGTCTAAATGAATTAGGTCTGTCAGTATATTCTCTAACCTTTTGGCAAGGATAATGGTAAAAAGCTTATAGTCCTGATTTAGTACACTGATTGGTCTGTAGTTGGAGCACTCTAGTTTATCCTTTTCAGGTTTAGGTATAACTGCAATGACCCCTTCTCTCCAGGAGGGGGGGATTTCCCCTGTGTGGAGGACATAATTAAATGTTTTCAGGAGGAGAGGAGATAGTTGCTGTTTAAAGGTTTTGTACCACTCTGCTGTATAGCCATCAGCTCCTGGGGATTTGTTAGCTTTAAGTTTCATAATTGCTTTTTCCAATTCTTTAGGATGTATTTCTGACAGTAGTGTTTTATTTTGTGACTCCGTAAGTTGGGGAAGGTTTAATGTGTTTAGGAATGCCTCGGATGCGTTTTTATGTTTTTTGTGGGAGTATAAGTTCTTATAGTAATTCTCGAAGTTTTTAAGAATATCCTGAATTCTGAATTTTATTTCCTTTGATACTGGGTCTCTGATTTTGTAGATTGCTCTTTCTGTTTGATGTTTCCTCAATTTATAGGCTAGCAATTTTGCCGATTTACTGCCTGCTTCATAGTATTTTTGTTTCAGAAATGTAAGTTTCTTCTGGATTTCTATTGTGTAGATCTCATTTATTTGGTTTTTAATTTCCTTAATCTTGAGCGAGTCAGTAGAATGAGTGTTGCCTTTGTGTTCTTTTTCTAGGTTCCTAAGTTCTGACTCTAATGTGGATAGTTTTTCTTGTCTTAGTTTCTTTTGGGTTGCCAGTTTTGCAATAATCTTTCCTCTTATTACAGCTTTACATGCATCCCACAGTATTAAAGGGGATACTTCTCCATTATCGTTATCTTCCAAATATCTGAGAATATCTGACTCCAATTCATCTTTCAATGGTCCTTTCAGGACATTTGAATTTAACCTCCAAGAAAATGTATTATTTGTGTATTTTTGGATATTTAAGTCCATGTAGATCGGACTGTGGTCGGAGAGATCCATCAGTCCTATTTTACATGTTTTTACTCTACCAATGTCTCTATTAAACATAAAAAAATAGTCAATCCTTGAGTAAGATGAATGTGGAGTTGAGTAAAATGTATAGTCTTTTACACTGGGGTTGAGTTCCCTCCACACATCACAGATTCCCATTTCTTTTAGTAGCATCCGAGTCTTCCTGTTTTGGGTGTTATTTTGATGTGGGGAATTACCAGAAGCATCCCAGTATGGATTCAGTCTAAGATTGAAGTCCCCACCACATATCACTAAACCTTGAGCTTTAGTTATCATTAGGTCGAATACATTTTTATAAAATTTCCAGTTAGCCCCTGGGGGAGCATACACATTCAGCAGGGTGATATCTTCTCCCTCTAGCCGCCCAGTTACCAAACTGTATCTCCCTTCTTTATCTTTGTGTTCTGATTTTTTTTCAAATGTAATTTTGGTTGATATCAATGTCGCTACTCCCCTCCTCCTCCCTGATTTATATGAAGATGAAGAGATCATTTTAAACCCTTGTCTACTGAGTTTATTGTGTTCCACGTCTGTTAGGTGGGTTTCTTGTAAAAGTATTATTCCTGCTTTGTCTTTTTTAATTTTGCCTAGAATCTTGGATCTTTTAACTGGATTCAGGATCCCTTTTACATTATATGAAATTATTTTGGTTACACCCTGTTTCTCCATTGTGTTGTTTTGTTTAGTATAACTGTGTGGTGGCCCTCTTTTGTGCTACTCAGAAACTGAAAGAACATTAAAAACAAGAAAAACATTAAGAACATAGTGTAAAAAACTTTAAAACAAAAAACTGTCAAAAGAACTTCCTGAGCTGAGGTCTTTTTAAAGACCCTGTAAGAGCCTTGATGGAGTGAAGGCTCTGAGGGAAATTCCTCAAACTCTGTTACGTGTTGAGGGCCCTCTCGTACCACTGAAAGTAGTCCCATGCTTTTAACGTGAGTTTCAGAACCCAATCCAAACTTGTAATGATTTTTTTTTTTTTTTTCCTTTTATGCCTAAACCCTGTGAAATTGTGTGCACCCTCCCACCCCCATCACATCAAACATTCACGCAAAAACAGTATTTGTTAGTATGAGCAGAACATGTGGATTATTGTCACATTTCTATTTTAACAAGTTTTTTTTTTTTTATTACAAAGACTTATTTGTTTCAAATAATATGATTGTTCCATGAAATGTTTTACCACATGCTGAATATGCATCTCCTTTAATGTTTGTTACCTTGTATGAGGGGGGTTGGATGTGCGGATTGATTCAAGAGGAAGGGAAAAAAAAAAAAAAGGTCGCTATTCCAACCTGAAAACGGATAGTTTATCCGCGACGCTCTGGTGCTGGGTTTCCCGCTGCTGGTCCGTGGATTTTGAGGGTCTTTGTGTTGTCCATGTTTGCGCTTTGATCTTCTCACTCGGGTCTGCTGCGGGTTTAAACACCGTTACCGGGAGCCCTCTTCTCGCCATGTCAGCTGTTGCTTCTTCCGCCGAATTATAGAGACACGTTTCATCGCCGTAGAAGACCCTTAACTTCGCAGGAAATGGTGTCTGAAAGCGCAATTTCTTCTCTCTTAACACCTTTTTCGCGTCATTGTATTCCCTGCGCTTTTTAAGGACCTCCGGGGCGTAATCGTGTTCCACGTAGACTTTTCTCTCCTGGTGCATAAATCCTTTTTTCTGCCAGGCCAGTCTTTCAACCTCTTGTTTTATTTTGAAATTGGAAAATCTTACCAACACCGAACGTGGGGGCGCTTCCGCCGCCGGCCTAGCGGCTAATGAACGATGTGCCTTTTCTATCTTCAAGTCGGTGGTTTGTGGAATATCCAATTTCTCTCTTAGTAAGGATTCCACGCATTCTGCCATTGAGTTAAAACCATTTTCGGTTCCTTCTATCAGACCATGAATTCTTATGTTGTCTCTTCTTTGTTTTCCTTCTTGGTCGGTTAGCTTAGCCTCTATAGCTGCTTGTCTTTTGCGTAGGTCCAGCACAGAATCTTCGAGCACTTTTATTCGATCCTCTGTTTCCAAGATTCGGTTCTCGGCCTGGTCCACTCTGCTGTTTGTCCTTTTCAATTCTTCTCTGAATTCCCGAAATTCGGCCGTAACATCTCGGCGAAATCGTCGTAGTTCCTCAAATAGTGATTTCAGGCTAACCCTTTTGTTAGCTATCACCAGCTCCTCGTCTTCTGAACGGGGATCTTCCAGTTCAGATTCTCCGGCCGATACGTGTCCTAGCCTGGAGAATTTCAGTTTCTTCTGTTTTCCTTTAGACATGATGATTTTGTCTTTTGATTTTCACTCCTCCAAAAATCCGTTAAGTTTGATTTTCAAGGTGTTATCCTGGATTGAGTCTGAGAGCTTCAGTGTTAAGCTGCAGTCGCCATGGCGTCCAGCTCGATAACCAGTTTCACACCATATTTTAATCATATGTTTTACAAATGGGTTTTTAACTTGTTTCTGTAATTTTTTTGCCGAGTCTGAATATATGAATATGGGAAGAGGTAAAGGCAAATTGTATGATTCCATTTCAGTCCAGTGAGGGAGATCATTTGATGAAAAATAATATGTCATAGACCTCAGTTGTGCCGACCAATAATACAACATAAAATTTGGACATTTCAGACCTCCACGATCAAATGGTAAATATGTAGTAGTAGTAGTAGTAGTAGATTAGTTTATTTGACAGGGACAGTGCAATAAACATAGACAATTAATCAAAGACAATCAATCTGATGTGTTGCACATAGAGTGTATAGCTATTAGCTAATTTGCAACTCTTGTCCCTGGATGGGCTTTAGAAAAAAGAATCAAGATAAAAAATATACACAATAACCACATACATCAATGCAGAAAAATTATAAATACACAATTATAAATATTATAAATATTATAAATACACAAATATAACAGCCTGACTCACATTTAACATAAATATTATAAATATTATAAATACACAAATATAACAGCCTGACTCACATTTAACACATATAACATAACTCACATTTGCCTATTTCAGGCCTTCCTCCCTCCGTCACTCACTATAAACAAACACATTTATTCCTTCCCTTCATTCACTCTCACTTTGCAGACAAATAATTCATACATGAGTACATTCTTGTTTATTTTTCAGCCAGTTTTTAACATTTTTAGTGAATGTTTTAAAGTCCGTTATTATTTTAATTTCATTTGGCATTGTGTTCCAGATGTGACTGCCCTTTATAGAGAAAGCTGTTTGTCCAAATGTGGTTCTGCGGTGGAATATTTTACAGTTATTGTTAACAGAACTCCTGGTGGCTCTGCTGCTGTCCTGTCTTTGGACGAAACCAGCAAGTGGCTCGGGTGCTGATTTATGGAAACATTTGAACGTTAATTTCAGAAGACAGAGGTCAATGAAGCTCTCAAAACTCAATAGGTTGTATTTTTTTAAAACATTACAGTGATGCCACCTAATGGGCTTTTTGTCCAAGATTTTTAGGGTTTGATTATATAATGAACCTATATGTCTTATTGTGGAAGGGGCTGCTTGAGCCCAGACTGTCAAACAGTATGATATATGAGAAAAAACCATAGAATGCATATACAGTGCAGCTGCTTCGTAAGGTATGTAATATCTAATTAATTTAAAGCAGTTCAGATTTTTTTTTACTGTTTTTGAAATTTTCTTTATATGAAGATTAAATTTGAGTTGAGGATCTAGTACAATGCCAAGGTATTTGAATTCTGTAGCTAAACTGATGTCATGATCATGTATATTAACTTTAAAATGTTGCAGGTTACATTTTTTGATTGAAAAGCACATTGAGACTGTTTTCTGAAGGTTCAGCAATAGATGGTTCTTGAGGAGCCACTCTTGGACATCAACCATACTTGTAGACAGTACATCTGCAGCCTGTGCTGGAGTCTTGGCAGCTGTGTAAATAACTGCATCATCTGCATAAAGTTGGCATGTTGCAGCTGAGCAGTGTAACGGCAAGTCATTAATAAAAATGCTGAAAAGTAAAGGACCAAGAATGGACCCTTGTGGGATACCCATGCGGTTGTTTAAAAATGAGGATTTATCCTGGTGAACTTTTACACACTGTTCTCTATTCTGGAGATAAGATGCAAACCATTCTAATGTATTTGGGGAGAAGTTAAAAGATACCATTTTGGATAAAAGCAAACTGTGGTTTACAATATCGAAAGCCTTTTTGAGATCTAGAAAAACAGCTCCTACCACATTACCCCTGTCCAAGGACTGTTTGACGTTTTCAATAAGGCAACAATTTGCTGTTTCTGTTGAGTATCCTGGTCTAAAACCAAATTGATGTGGATGAAGAAGTTGACTGTCTTGTAAGTAGTCTATCAGCTGTGTAGCTACAACTTTTTCAAGAACCTTAGATAGGACTGGTAAGATAGAGATTGGGCGGTAATTGCATATATCGTCTTTACTGCCTGATTTATGAACTGGTATGACGACAGCTTTTTTCCAGCCAGATGGAAATGTACTAGACCTAATGGAGAGATTAATGAGATGAGTCAGTGGTTTGATTAATATTTTGCTGTGCATTTTGAGAAAGGAGGTGCTCATATTGTAGATATCATTAGTTTTTGAGTTTGACAGTGTTTTAACAATACCAGCAATTAACTTCTCATTTACCTCATCGATGTGAAAAGTATCTGTTGGGAGTATGGAATTTGTGTTGTTGAGCACATTTGGCAGCACAAAAATTTTTGTTAAGTCTTCCACAGAGCCCACAAAGTGTGAATTAAATTCATTTGCCAAAGTAGCCTTGTCACTGACGGTCTTGCCATTGATTCTAAGTTCCTTTACCCCCTTCTGATCGTTTTTTTTATTAGTTAAGTTATTTAAATGCCTCCATAGGGAACTGTTGTTACCCTTTGCATGATCTATCAGTTTATTGTAATAAGATATTTTTGATTTTCGCAGCTCATGTACCACTTTATTTCTTAAACTTTTGTACACAAGGTGATCATTTTGTAGTTTGGAGGTTAGTGATGTTTTCAGTGCATAGTCTCGCCTCTTCATAAGTTTTCTTATTTCATTATTTAACCATGGTAGGCTAATCTTCTGTTGTCTACTTTTAATTTGCTTTGAAAATTTTTCTATAGACTTTGTGATTGTTGCAGTTATAAAATTACAACAATCATCTACTTCACATGTTGCCATGAGCTGCTCCCAATTTTGATTCTCTAAGTAATGTTCAAACTCCTCATTTTTTGATTTGGGGATAATAAAATTTGATTTGTCAATATCGACTCCCCCAAAATACTGTAGTCGCTTTTTAGTAAGTTTCCTGACAGCAAGAACCATGTTATGATCTGAGAGACCAGTTACAAGATTATAGGTTCTGGTTATTGGTTCTGGTTTATTAGTAAATACCATGTCAATAAGTGTTCTGGATTGTTTGGTTATCCTGGTGGGTCCTTTGATGATTTGCTGGTAATTAAATTTAGTCATGAGGCTTTTCAGTTTTTGTTTGTCTTTTTTATCAGACCAGTTGATATTAAAGTCACCATGAATTATTGTTTCTCTGTTCTTCTCAAGTTGTTTAACCAGATCACTTAATTCATTATAAAAGGAAGAGTTGTGTGAAGGTGGGTTGTACACTACTGCAATGTTGAAATTCATTACCGGAGAGAGACATACATTAACAGCTAAACATTCAAGTGAAGTATTCAAATCAACCAGTTGACATTTATATTTCTCTTTGATGTAAATTAAAACACCTCCTCCCCTCCCTACCTGCCTGTCTTTTCTAAAACACTGGTAGCCCACAATATCGATCATATTAGTGTCTATGTTACTGTGTAGCCAGCTTTCTGAGAGACAAAGGTAGTCCAGATTTGAGTCCAACAGCAACACCGAAATCTCATCTCTTTTGGGGATTATGTCTTTTATAATAAAGACAAACGTAATCTAGCCCTCCTGTTGTTCCATATAAATTCCGCTAACTTTTTTTTAATTCTTGAGAATAAATCTAAAGGTGGTGGTAAGGGAATGTATTGAAATAAATAAAGTATTTTAGGTAAGATATTACTTTTAAGTATATTGATTCTCCCGATCATCGACATTGGTAGTGACATCCATCTCTGAAGTAACTCATTAATATCTGTCATTAAGGCTTCATAATTGACACTGGCGACTGATTCTAGCTTAGGCACAATTTGGATTCCTAAATATTTAAACTGATTTACAACATTGAATTGATTTACCTCAGGGGCTGGGTAATTTCTCTGGGTCTCATTTAGCATTAATATTGAAGATTTAGTTTTATTTATTTTATATCCTGATATTTCCCCAAAATTCTTTATTAAATTCAACAAGGTCGGAATTGATTTTTTAAGATTCAACATAAACAAAATTATGTCATTGGCATACAGGGAGATTTTATGTTCTGTTGGTCCAACTTTAATTCCATATATTTGTGACTGTAGACGTATCGCCATCGCTAAAGGTTCAATTGCCATAGTAAACAGTAAAGGTGAAAGTGGACAGCCTTGTCGACATCCTCTATTGATTTTTATTGATTTTGAAATATTGTTATTTGTTAGGATTTCTGCTGTAGCATTATTATATATTATCTGAACCCATTTTATGAAATTATTTCCAAGTCCAAACCTTTGTAGGACTTCAAAAAGAAAGGGCCATTCAACTCTATCAAAGGCCTTTTCGGCGTCCAGTGATAGGAGAGCTGTATCCGGTGCTTCTTTATTAAAATAAATAATACTAAACAGTCTTCTTACATTATGGAAGCCTCGTCTTCCCTTTATAAAGCCATTCTGATCTCGATTAATAATATTTGGTAAAATTTCTTGTATTCGTCTTGCTAAAATTTTACAGATTATCTTAAGGTCGGCATTTAATAGGCTTATTGGTCTCATATTTTCACATTTATTAGAGGGTTTACCTGGTTTTGGCAACAGTATAATTAAGGCATTATTCATGTATAATGGTAAATTACTATTTTGAAATGCTTCTAAAACCATTTCCAAAAAAGGTTTTATTAATTTATTCTTAAATTTTTTATAAAGGTCAACTGGAAGACCATCTGGTCCTGCACTTTTTCCTGATTTCATATTATCAATGGCTAGGCCCAACTTTTTCTTGACTAATTTTAGACTCCAGTATCTCCCTGTTTTCATTTGAAATACACGGTATAGATAGTTCGTTCAAAAACCCATTTAGTTTTGTTAAGTCAGATTCATTTTTGATGTCATATAATTTTTCATAGTAATCTCTAAAGGCTCTATTAATTTCTAAAGGATCTATAACTACCTGTCCCTTACTTATAATATTGGTAATTGGTGTTTTAAATTCTAATTGTTTAATCTGCCATGCCAATAATTTTCCTGATTTTTCACCTTGTTCATAAAAAGATTGTTTCAATCTTAGAAGACTCGAGGCAGCTCTATTCGCTGATTTTTTTGTCATATTCAGCTCTCAAAATCAGTAATTCGTTCTCCAACCTTGGATCACTTCCTGCACATACTTTTTCTTGAAGAATTTTTATTTTATGTTCCAATTGAACTCTCTCCTCTCGAGTCTTCTTAGATTTTGAACCTGTATAACTAATAATATGTCCCCTAATAAAAGCTTTGAAAGCCTCCCACTTTACACATGCTGATGTTTGTGTAGTATTGATATCAAAGAACTCATCTGTTTTTCTATGTACTTAACAAATTCCTCATCCTGAAGCCATTTATGCTGAAATTGCCATCTACCTGGTTCCTTTGTCAATTTCTTATCTACATATATTAGACAGCAGGGTGCATGATCAGAGATCATGATATTATCATAAAAGCAGTTTTGAATCTTGGACCTTAATTCTACGGAGATCAAAAAGTAATCAATACGTGAGAAAGTCTTGTAGGTACTGGAATAACAAGAGTAGGCTTTAACTTGTGGATTCATTTCTCTCCATATATCTAGCAATCTCAATTCTTTCATAAAATGAATAATGGTCATCCTACATCCATTGTGCGTACAGTCCAGTCCTGTTGATCTATCTATACCTGGATTCAATGTACAATTAAAATCCCCTGCTATTATATGTTGCCCTGTAAGTGATGATAAGATAAGAAATAAATTAGCAAAGAACTTTTGATCATCTATATTGGGACCATATAGGTTTACCAAATTTATATTTTCTAATAACAAAGATCCTTGAATGATTAAATATCTTCCAAATTTGTCTCCAATTACATTTTTCACTTGAAATGGGACTGATTTATGTATGAGAGTCATAACTCCCCTGGCTCGGGATGAAAATGATGAGGTGAAAACACTTCCTTGCCATCTACTCCTAATTCTTTTTACATCCTCCTCTATTAGATGAGTTTCTTGTAAAAACACAATTTTTGAACCCATATCTTTTATTTTATTCATAACTTGTTTAAGTTTTTTTAATTTTTGTAGACCTCTGCAATTCCATGAAGTTAAATTAAGATTGACGCTTTGGTTTATGATCAATAGGGAGTTTAGGATTACCTTGCAGTGTAAACATGCTCATACAGAGAAGCAAAAACATGAGTGGTTGAACATTCATCCTACAAACTACACACAAACAAATTCCCCCTTCCCACATTTGTGGTAATCCCCCCAAAATCAAAAAAAAAATTCCGTCTCCCGATATAGCCATTGACCGTTCCACACCCACGAGGACCAGCCAAAGCCACTCCTTCTTCATCCTCCCAATCACCCTAACTCTGCTACTTTTAATGACATAACATTAACTCTCTTCTGTAGTTTTCCAACTTAACTCCAAAATTTTTAGCAACTTTGTACATCATAGTTTTTTTTTTGTTTTTTTTTAATATATAATACAATCTATATTTTGTAAACTTGCTATTTGCTTCAAGTCAGTCAGATGCCTGTGCAAATGCTTAAATATTCTACCTTATATTTTGTTCATGCTTAGCTCCCACCAGTCTCTTCTTGGATCTTCTTGATGAACTCCTGCGCCTCCTCTGGGGTCTTGAAGATGTGGGTTCTGCCCTCATACGTGGTCAACAGTCTCGCAGGATAAATTACACCATGACGAATCCCAAGGTTGCGCAGCTCTTTACGTACGGGATCAAACTGCTTCCTCAATTGTTGGATTCCTGTGGCCAAATCTGGGTAGAACCGCACCTGCTGATCCTGGTGTTTAATCTGGCCTTTAGCTCGCGCAGCGTTGAAGATCTTCATCCTGTCTCTGTTGCTGATAAACTTCATAATAATCGTCCTCGGTGGTCCCTTATGGTTTTGTTTCTCTTTACTTTGATTTTTCTTTTTATCTTTTTGGAAGGCAAACTGACACTGAAGGAAAAACTGCCGTGCAGTTACGCTAACGCCAGGTGGCCTGTCTGTCAGCCTGTCTCCCCGAGGAGAGCAAGGGGACAGAAAGTGACAACTGTCCAGAACAACAAAATAGATGCTTTTAGATCAAATAATGCAAAGAAAACAAGTTTATGTTCATTCTTTAACACTACAATACTTAACTTTTAACTTAGAAACAGCTCAAATCTGTATTTTTGGAATAACTGATTTTTATTCATAATTTTTTACTTGTTTTATGTTCATATTTAGCTACAAATGCATTTGTTTATTATTTTTATCTATTTGTTGCAATTATTTATTTTTTCACGAATGCATGAATTAGAAACTCCATTAATATCTTCTTGAGAAAGACAAAAAAAGTTCAAATTACTAAAAAAGTAAAAAAAAAAAATATGTAAAAAATGCCACCAATTTTCATAAACAAATTACACATTTACAAGAAAAACATTCCAAATGCATGATAAAAAGTTCTATTATGGTGCATATTTAATGCACATATGTAGCATGCTGTATGGTACGCATTCTCCCCCACAGGCATACAGTGGCTCGACGGTGCAGAGCCTACAGTCAAAGGTCCAAATGAACAATGCCCCAGCAGGGACCTCGGCTAGGAGGTGGGTGCTGGGGGAAGAAGGAAGTCAGAGACAATGTCCCGGCAGGAGCCCCGAGGTGGAGAAGAGAGCAGAGACTCCAGCAAGTCTGGAGGGCTATGTGTGACTATGGGTGCATATGTTTACTGAGCTTCTGTGGGGGTAAAGGTGTGAGATACGCTATGTGGGGGTTGAGTATCTCTGGGGGTTATAAAAGCTGGAGGAAAGTTGTGTTTCTTTCTCTTATTATGCTGAGAACTTTGATGATAGAAGATGTGACTTTCAATAAAGCTTCCTGAGAAATAAACTCAGTCTCGTTTGTAAGGCATCTTCTACACTATATTTAATGGTAAAAACTATGATTACTGATGTTCTTTTTACCTTTATTTTAACCTCTAAATATATTGTAGCTTCATACATTTTTTTTTTGTTTGGCCTAAAACCGTCAGAGTGAATATCGACGGTTTCCACTATCATCCTGAGCTTTCATGAATGGGAAACCTGGTTTCTATTTCCGGGCAAGTTAAACTCCAGGACTGCTATGACATAATCGCCTTTAAAGACTCCATCAGGTAAATGTCCTGCAGTGATGGCGTGCAGCTCTGAAGGATCTCGCTGTCTTTTTTAAGAGTCCCCCGAGGGAGGAAGTGACACGGGAGGGCTTTTGTCTCGGTGGGGGTTCTGTTCATCCTTGATGACAGTAAACAAAAACCCCACACGGAGGTGTAAGTCGTGGCGTGAGTAATCTTTTCCTTTTGTGTGAACCCTGACCCAGGCGCCCTGTGGAGTAAGCTTCTTTACTATCAGAGACAGATGGATGGATGCTGGCAGCTGCTCTCAGTTGCAAATTTATAGGAAAAAGTGGCAAACATTTGAGAAAAAAGTTAAAAAGTTGCAAATTTCTGAGAAAAAAGTTTCAAAATTAACTTCTTAAAATTTAAGTGTCCCACCGGTGGGACGTTTGAAATTTTCTACTGCCACTCAGAAAGAATTTGATTTTCTTTGTGTAAGTTAAATTTAGGGAAATTGGCTGGAATGCTAATCTTACAGAGTGTTGCTTTAAAATGCACAGGAGAGGCATGCTGTACTTCAGAAGGATAAGACTTCCCTGGGAAGATTCAAATCTGGGACTTCAGGCACACCAAACAATGGTATTAACCACTACACCACACACCTGCTTCAGCTCACCAACTTTCTCAAAACATACATGCTCCATTGACAATGGCTTCCAAGCAGCTGCAGAACAACATTTAAAACTTAATGTGCTCTTCACACCGTTTTCAGTGGAAAGGCATGTTGTACATCAGAAGAATGGCACCTCCCTGGAAGGTATTGAACCTGCATCTCCTGCTTTGCAGACAGTCATCTTAACCACTATGCCACACTATTGCTTTGGATCACACATTGACTTTCTCACACACTAACAAAATGTTCCATTGACAAGACAAAGACTGATAAACAATTCCTAATAATGATTTTTGGAACCTGAATAGAACTGCTTAAAATCTTGGTATTTTGGTGAAGAATACCATTGTGACTGCGAGTGTGAAGTTTAATCAAGTTGGGATCACTACATGAGAAGTTAAAAATGAAAATACATGCCAAAGAGAAGCTGTACAATTTAACTGGCTTATAACATCAAAACAAATTGACATTTTTGGATAATTTTCATTAACTTTTCATTATCAATGTCTGTAGATGATCTCTGCTTAATTTTAAGCAATATGGATGAATAGCCTAGGAGGAAATCATTTTGAGTTCACTTGAACATTTTTGAAAATATGATGCAGAAAACTTCATTTTTATAGCATAAGTCCAGTGGAGAAAAGTTGTGGGAGATTTTAGAGAATGGAATGATGAAAGAATTTTGAGACTAGGTCCAGAAATCCTACAAAACACACTAGAATAAAGGGGAGAATTCCAAAAAACATTAAAGTGGACTTCTGGGAACTCCCCAAGGCTCTGTGTTAGGCCCTCATTTTTTTCAATTTCTACTGTATATAACAAATTAATTTTGCTTTCCAAAATCCATCCATCCATCTTCTTCTGCTTAATCATTTTCAGGTCGCGGGGGGGGGGGGGGGGGGCTGGAGCCTATCCCAGCATCTTTGGGCAAGAGGCAGGGTACACCCTGGACAGATCGCCAGTCCATCACAGGGCCAACACAGAGAGACAGACAACCACTCACTCTCACAGTCATACCTCAGGACAATTTAGAATCCTCAGTTTTTGATGTCAATTAACCTAACTTGCATGTTTTTGGCATGTGGGAGGAAACCGGAGAAATCCTGGAGTAAACCCACGCAGACACGGGGAGAACATGCAAACTCCACACAGATCACTGTTGGTCAGGGGCTGGGATCGAACCCAGGATCCCCCGGCCAAGGGTGAGTTGCTGTGCTGCCGCAGTGCTGACCACTCCGCCACCGCACTGCCCGTTTTCCAAAATAATTGGGCAAATTACAAAGATATGAACTGAAAGTTAAAGCACTCTCTCAGTACAGATAAATAACTTTAACATTTGAAAGGGACTTATGGGAGTCCCAAGGCTCAGTGTTGGTTCCATGTTAATTTTTATTCCCACAAAATCTAGGAGAACTCCTGTTTGTTCCTGTTTGACTTTACAGACCAGATAAAGTCACAGAAATCCTACAGAACACACCATAATAAAGGGGGGACATCAAAAAGCAGAATAGGAGCTCTTTTAGGATCAACCACCCATCTTTCATGGATAGCTCAATAATACTGTTACTGTGATATTTTTGGCACTGTGACAGCCTGAGAGGATTTACATTAAAAATCTGCAAATTTAAATGAAAAAGTCTAAAATTTACAAGAAAAAAATGTGCAACACCATGTAAGATGTTTGATCCAGGTAGACTAAGACATTCACTAACCTGATCCTGCAGGTGGTGGGCCAGGTCAATGTACTGGGGGGAGTCCGAGTCATCCAGCAGGTCCCTATAGCCCCGGTCCACCAGGTCAATGGTGAACTCCACCATCTGAACCACGGGACTCTCCGGGACCATGTTGGGGAGCTCTGAGTTCTTCAGGATCACAGACCAGGGGTGGAAAAATAAAACATCTTAATAATTATGCTTCCTTCCAATTTTGCAAACATATAAACATAGTAAATGTGTCATCCATCCGTTCTGTGATAAAATAATGATTGATTCTCTTAAAATTCAAATTGCTGAGGTAATTTCTCTCAGATTTTTAGGAAATGACAGCACCTGCACATGGAGCATTTGCTGTCGCACACAAACCCCATCATTCAGTCTCAGAAAACAGTAATTAGGGTTGGAGATTAAAAAAAAAAAAAAAAAAACCCGCTGCTGCTGCTATAAGGAGCCCAGCGCTCACAGGAGGAGTCTGGACTGAACGTTAGCGTGGGAACAATGTCCTTGCAGTCTGAGGAGCTGTTAGTTAGCCGGAGAACAGACTGCAGAGACCACATCCTGGGTACGGAAGGTCATGTGATCGATCTCTGCAGCAGGGCACTTTCAAGGTTTTTTTTTTTTTTTACTGCTAGAAAAAGCTCAAGATTTATCCACTTCAGGGTGGTTTGAAAAGAGTGTAAGGAATTTTAAAAAAACAAAGTAAAACAACCTTCACTTAGCATGTTTTACTAGGAAAGTTTATTCATGGTCCTAACGTGAGAGTTCCCTTCATATTAAGTGGCTAAAAACAACTAAAGCAGCGTTCAGTTCAACAGTTTCACTTTTTCACTAAGACGTATTTCATGGTTTAACTTCTTGCACTCTGGTGTACCGCGGGCGGTCACGTCTCTGCGTCCTAGGGCACATGAGGGCACCCTAGAACGCACACTGTGCGTCCTAGTGCGCACTGAGAAAAAAAAAAGCTGCATTTCCGTTCTTCCACTACAGACACAGCCGCGAACAGAAAGCCAAAGGAGTGCTTTGATTGGTTTAGATGTGATTGACCTCTCATTCGACTAATAAGAGCCTTGAATTGGGTTTCTGAAACCTTGAAGAACCAATGACTGAAAACTTAGCAAGAAGGACCCGCCTACCAACGGCTGCGAATACAGCGAGCCAATTGAAGCACAGAAGTTCGAAAGCGTGCGTCCCTTGCCTAAAATCTGTTTTGTGTAAGCCGCTGGGTGACACACACGCGTTCGCCAGTCTTTTTTTCTTACTACTGTTCTTATTTGTTTTGAAAAATCGTTCGCCAAAACCGCAATCATGGAAGCGCAAAACCACAATAATGGAATCATGGTTTGACCGGGTCGCGTGACCAGAACCACGAGTCCGTAACAAGCGGACCAGCATCATGTTCGTCTGACAATGAGGAAGAGAAGTTCGCCAGCGACACTGCTGTTGTGGACAGGTAAGTGTTATAAGCTAAATTATTCTTTATCCCTGAAAATTGTAATCAAAATGACTTTTGACCGATTGGTAAATTACAACTGTGCATCATCGCAACATGAAGACCGCGGCGCACGGGTCCAGTCCGTGCGCCGCGTCCGGACCGTGAACGCCCCCCCCCCCCCGCTACTCTTCTGTAGCGGATTGCAGATATTATTGCAGATATTTTAGTACAACTGTGTGTAGTAGACCGCGGCATGCGCCGCGGTCCGTCATGTGGCGATGGACAATGTCCGTCCTCTGTAGCGGGGGTGGGAGGGTGGGAGTTGTTATCTTCTACATTACAGATAATTTACTATAGTTTTTAGTGCACTGTAGGTTATTTTTTCTTGTAAAAAAAAGCCACACATTTTTTACGTGGCATGCTTCTTTGTGTGTGGGGGCTTGTTTGTTCATTCATTCATGAATGAATGAATAAACAACCCCCCCACACACACACACAGCCCTGAGTGTGACCTTTCATTAGAGCCCAAGATGAAGCTTCTATATTGAATCATTCAAAAGTTACAGACGTTTTTCCAAACTGTGCCATTTGGCACAATTTGGCACAGTTCAAAAATGCCTGGGAACTACCTGAGAAAAAAGCTGTGTAATATATTCATTTTTTGTGGTATTGTTACCAAATTTTGCCCTCAGCTGGATAAACACTTGGTTCTACATTTCTGTTGCATTTTCCAGCCCGGATCTGAAGTTGTGTGTTAGTTGCAAGCATTTGTATCCAAAAAAACACCCAGGCTAAATTTATTTTCTTCAAGTTCAGTATGTTTAGATGACTGTTACTCAGTGGCCGGAGCACTTAGAGAGATTATGACTGTTTTGCCAAAAAATTCAAAGTGTTTTCTTTTAAATGAGACCAACCCCATGAAGATGCTGCAAAGGGTTGAAGAACAGCTTTTGATTTACTTTGGGTATGTTATTTTTTGGCGTTTTTAGGGAAATTGACCAGAGTGCAAGGGGTTAATTCCAGTCCCTTTAATTCAGCTCCCACTCTTCATGTTCAAGATTGGATTCCATTTAGAGTAATTTATGTCCAAAAAACTGGAGTCACAACACATATTTGAGCCTTAAAATGGAGATAAAACAGCCAAAAAACCCAGTCCGTTAACATCCGTAAGAGGACAGTTTTCCCTCCTAAATAAAAAAAAAACTTTTTCACAGATTTAAAATGTTTAAAAGAAAAAATTCAAATCTACAAAAAAAAGTTGCAAATTTACAGGAAAAAAGTTGCAAATTTTTGAGAAAAAAGTTGAAAATTGAACCTCTAAAAATTCCCGTGTTCCACTGGTGGGACGTCCCAAATTTTCGACTGCCACTCAGTGAAGAAAGAATTTGATTTTCTTTGCGTATGCTAAATTTAGGGAAATGCTAAGGGGTTAAAGGGAACTTTTTTTTATAGGGCTGCTGCACAGAGGCGCTCCATGCCGGCAGGCAAGGCAAGCAAATGAAGCTCCCCCCAAGGGCTGATCAACTTTGAATCACTACAGCCATGACAATGTGGAGAGTTTGCAATGACAGTGGTCCCTAAAGGGGCCCACCCCCACCTCTCACTCTCATAAGGACTGGTGTGCATGCGTGCATGCATGCATGTGAGCGAGTGAGTGAAAGATAGAGCTTTCATGTCCAGCAGAACACGGTGGAAAAATTAAAATGGCTTGCATCAGAAAGAAATGCGGTGTCCATCCATGTAGCATGTGATGATCAACTCTATTTCATTTTAAAATGCCAAGATAAAGTAAGTAAATTGCACTTAAACTAGCAGGGAATGCCACAAAGCTAAAACCCTGTTAGCCACTAACAGCTACCCACAAGAGCTCAACTGTTTCACAGTGGAAAATGGACAATAAAATGGACAAGCTGAAGTTGGATTTAAGAACCCGATCAGTGACTCATAATCACTGTGTGTTGATGACATCATCACAGCTGCATAAATGGCTCCACTAACATAGCAAACAAGCTAGTTAGCCATCACCATACACACACACAGCTCATTTACTACTGAATCACCACAGTGATATATTCAGTGACACCACACTCTTGTGTACTATTGTTTAATTAAGATAAGATAAGATAAGATAAGATAAGCCTTTATTAGTCCCACAACGGGGAAATTCCAGGATTGCAACAGCACAGGGATAGCAACACTCAGAGCAACAATCAGAAGGCAAGAAAAAAAAAACAAGCAAGCAAGAGCAGCTAATAAACATATGTACCTATTACTATAAAATATATATATATACACACACACACAGACACACAGTGCAGAGCATTGTAGCTGGATGGAATAAATATATGAATATATGAACACACAGTGCAGAGCATTGTAGCTAGATGGAATAAATATGTAAATATATAAACACCCACAGTACGGAGCATTGCAGCTAGGTGGAATAAATATGCAAGTATATAAACACACACAGTGCGGAGCAATGTAGCTAGATGGAATAATATGTAGATATATAAATATATAAACACCCACAGTACGGAGCATTGTAGCTAGATGGAATAAATATGCAAATATATAAACACACACAGTGCAGAGCATTGTTGCTAGATGGAATGAAACAGCATAACCGTCTACTTAGTTATCCTACATGATATGATTATGTGCCCATACATATTCTCACCCTCCATAGCGACCGGTATGTTCCTAGTTGTATGCCGGAGAGGACCATTGTGTAAGTCTATTGCATCTTTTGCATTCAAAAAACTATTAGTTTGTTACGTCTTTTTGCTATCTCTGCGAGCAGCCCTGCTTAGGTTGTACAGTCTGACAGCCGTTGGTAGGAAGGACCTACGAAACCTCTCGGTTGTGCACCTGGGATGATGTAGTCTGCTGCTAAATGAGCTCCTCAGTGCATTCAGTATGTCCTGCATAGGGTGGAACTCGGACTCCAGCAGAGATGACAGTTTAGCCACCGTCCTTCTCTCTCCTATCTCCTCCATCGGATCAAGGCGCTGCCCCAGGACAGAGCTAGCTTTCTTAATCAGTTTGTTCAGTCTCTTCCTATCTGCTGCAGTAATGCCACTGCCCCAGCAGACCACTCCAAAAGTGATGGCTGATGCCACCACCGTGTCATAGAATGACTTCAGCAGCGCCCCTTGTACACCAAAAGACCTGAGTCTCCTCAGCAGGAACAGCCTGCGCTGTCCCTTCTTGTAGAGTGCATCAGTATTGTGTGACCAGTCTAGTTTATTGTTCAGATGAATACCCAGGTACTTATAGGATGTCACCATCTCGATGTCTGTTCCCTGTATATTTACTGGTACTGTGAGGGGCTGCCCATGCCTGCGGCAGTCCACCACCAGCTCCTTAGTTTTCCTCGCGTTGATCTGGAGGCAGTTCCGATGGCACCAGTCCACGAAGTCCTGGATAAGCCCTCTGTACTCAGCTTCATCTCCATTGGAGATGAGGCCAACGATCGCAGAGTCATCAGAGAACTTCTGTAGATGGCAGTGTGTTGTGTTGTGTGAGAAGTCCGCAGTATAAAGAGTGAACAGGAAGGGAGCCAGCACCGTTCCCTGGGGGGCCCCCGTGCTACTGATGATCGTGTCGGACACACAGTCCCGGGTTCTCACAAACTGAGGCCGGTTCGTGAGGTAGTCCAGGATCCATGATGACAGGTGCTGGTCCACCCCTGCGCGCAGCAGCTTGTCCTTCAGGATCATCGGTTGGATGGTGTTGAAAGCACTGGAGAAGTCAAAGAACATGATCCTCACCATATTCCCGGGCTTCTCCAGGTGGGACAGAGAACGGTGAAGGAGGAAGATCACCGCATCCTCCACCCCAATGCCATGCTGGTAGGCGAACTGGAGTGGATCCATCGCTGGTTCCACCAGGGGGCGGAGGTGAGCAAGGAGCAGTCTCTCCAGGGTCTTCATCAAGTGGGACGTCAAGGCCACCGGTCTGTAGCTGTTCAGGTCTTTGGGGTGGGAAGTTTTTGGTACAGGTACCACACAAGATGTTTTCCACAGCTGTGGTACCCTCCCCAGTTTCAGGCTCATGTTGAAGATATACGTCACAATCCCACACAGCTGGTCTGCACAGGACTTGAGGAGCTTTGCGCTGATGCCGTCCGGTCCCGGCGCCTTCCTCGCCTTGATCTTCCTCAGCTCCGTCCTCACCTGGGTCCTGGTCAGGGTCAGGATGGGGGGCTGTGTGTTGGGAGTGGGGGGGTGTTGGTAGAGTGGGGAGTGGGCAGCAGGACTTGATTTCTTTAGAGGCAGCAGTGGTTGTTGTGCAGTCAGGGGGGAGGGCGGTTGGTCAAATCTATTGAAAAACAGATTCAGGTTGTTCGCCCACTCCCTGCCCCCTGTGGCCTGGGGGGAGGTATTCTGGAGCCCCGAGATGGTTTTGAGGTTTCTCCAGACCCCGCTGATGTCGCTCTGTTGCAGCTTGTCCTCCATCTTCTTCCTGAAGCTGTCCTTGCCTTCTCTGATCTTTCTCCTCAGCTCCCTCTGTACGGACTTCAGCATCTCCCTGTTCCCCGACCTGAAGATCCTCTTCTTCTCTCTCAGAAGTGTTTTTATCTCAGGGTTGATCCAGGGTTTGTTGTTTGAGTGACGCCGTATGGTCTTGGTGGGAACGGATTTGTCCACACAGAAGCTGAGGTAGCCCGTGAAGGTGTGAATGAGGCCATCGATGTCCTCACCATGTGGATCGCAGAGCTGCTTCCAGGCGGTGGCTTCAAAACAGCCCTTTAGGGTGTCCATTGTCTCCTCAGACCATAACTCCACAGTGTGCATGGCCGGAGGTTGTCTGTGCACTAGGGGTTTGTACACCGGCCGGAGATGAACCAAGTTGTGATCCGATCTCCCGAGTGGGGGTAGTTGTGATGAGGTGTACGCCTCCTTAGTGTTTGCGTAGAATAAATCCAGTGTTTTATTGTCTCTAGTGTGGCATGTGACATACTGGGTGAACGTGGGTAGAATGGGAGACAGTGAAACATGGTTGAAATCGCCTGAGATGAGGAGAAGAGCATCTGGGTGTTCTGTCTGCAGCCTGCTGGTTACTGAATGGATGACGTCACGTGCTGTCCCAGCGTTCGCCGTCGGATTTGCATAAACAACAATGCAGATCACGTGTGAGTGTTCTCTCGGGAGATATGTAGGCCTCATGCTAACAGCTAGCAACTCAATGTCTTTGCTGCAGTGTCGTTGTTTAACAGTGATATGTCCCGGTCTGCACCAGTTGTTGTTAACATACATGATCACTCCACCGCCCCTAGCCTTGCCACTGTCTGGTGTTCGGTCAGCTCGTATCATGTGAAAACCCTCCAGCTCAATGTTAGCATCTGCTGCTAGTTCAGTTAGCCACGTCTCAGTAAACAAAAGGAGAGAGCACTCCCGGTATGTGCTATCATAACGGGAGATAGCCGCTAGCTCATCTAACTTTCCCAGTATCGACCGTACATTTCCCATGACAACAGATGGAAGGGAGGGTCTGTACCTTATATTTTTTGTCCTCCGCCTTACTCCAGCCCGGCAGCCGCGGCGTTTTCGCCTCAGTTCACTCGGTATGTCGAGTTTTTCCAATGGGACCGGGTGGCGGTTGAATGCTAGCAGCTGTTCTCTGCTGTATCGTATCCTGCTATAGACAGTGGCTCCGTCCACCGGCTCAGGAGACATTTAGGACGATCTGTGTGTCCGTGATATAAGTGGGGTGAAAAAAAAAGACGGATCAAAAGAGAGAGGAAGGGAAAAAGACTCGGAATCGAGCCGCTGTTGCAAAAGGCAGCCGACTCGTGTGGCGCCGAGAGAAAAAAAAAAAAAAAAAAAAAAAAAAAAAAAAAAATAGATAAGAAAAAAAGAAAAAAGATAAGATAAGATAAGCCTTTATTAGTCCCACAATGGGGAAATTCCAGGATTGCAACAGCACAGGGATAGCAACGCTCAGAGCAAAAATCAGAAGGCAAGAAAAAACAAGAGCAGCTAGTATACATATGTACATATTAATATAAATATATATATATAGACACACAGTGCGGAGCATTGTGGTTGGTGGATGTGCAGCAGAAAATCTAAGCTCTCTCTCCGCGGATGGGGCGGGCCAGCTGGATGTCTTTGGGCGTGATGGTGACCCTCTTGGCGTGGATGGCGCACAGATTGGTGTCCTCGAGGAGACCCACCAGGTAGGCCTCGCTGGCCTCCTGCAGAGCCATGACGGCGGAGCTCTGGAAGCGCAGATCGGTCTTGAAGTCCTGAGCGATCTCCCTCACCAGGCGCTGGAAGGGCAGCTTACGGATGAGCAACTCCGTGGATTTCTGGTAGCGACGGATCTCTCTCAGAGCCACGGTACCGGGCCTGTAACGGTGAGGCTTCTTCACTCCACCGGTGGCCGGAGCGCTTTTCCGAGCAGCCTTGGTGGCCAGCTGCTTCCTGGGGGCTTTTTCCTCCAGTAGATTTACGGGCGGTCTGCTTGGTTCTTGCCATCGCTCTTTATTATTCTGTCTTATATTTCTTGCACGCCGCCGAAAACTCCAGCCTTTTCCCTTCAGTTCCCCGGTATGTCGAGTTTCTCCGTTAGCACCGGGTGGCGGTTGAGTGCTAGCTAGCTCTTCCTGCTGTATCGTCTCCTCTGGGCTCTGTCCGCCGACTCGGGAGACCTTTGGGGCGATCTGTGTGTCCATGATATATATAGAGTGAAAGGTGTGCCGGATCAGAAAGTTATCACCGGATCAGAAAGAAGAAGGAAGATAAAAAAAGACTCAGAATTGAGCCGCTGTTGCAAAAGGCAGCCGACTCGTGTGGCGCCTGATGGCAACACAGCAGCCTAATCTCTGTCCACATTTGCTAAGCATCCTACCCCTGTTTTGATAAGGGAGAAGAAAGTTCAGTTTGATCCAGACCAAGACCCCCTAATGTTTGCCGAACCAAATTTGGGCTCTTTGGTTGGGATGTGGTCTATATTAATCATATATTCCATAACCTACATATGTTGAAGCATGTGGAAATGTTTAGTAATTACATATGTAAAGGACTTCACACCTCTGAAAGGACAAAGGCTCTCAACCGCCGAGTGAAGAACAAAGATGTTCCCAGACACGGCGGAGGAGACCGGAGGAGCCACCCTCACCCCCTAAGGCGAGGAGAGGAAATACCAAGACAATGGGGGGATTAAGATAATGAGGGATGTCAGCCTTTGTTATGCATGTCTTTTGTTGTGTGCAAGTATAAAGCCAGTGAGCCAGAGACATTCTGTCTCTTTTGTCCTTCTGCCACGCTGCACCAGATGAGACTTGTTAGGAGAGCTGATTACTAAACTTTGTTTATAAATCAAATCGCCTCTTCATTTCCAAGCTCTTCTACACTGGTGACCCCTGATGCGAGTATGGTCCTGAGGCATACTCCCGCAATCGACTCATCCGTGGCGACCCAGGCAGACGCCAGCGACCACGCAGACGAGGGAACAGATGGACAACTGTTCCCCCCGGCAGAAGGGATTGAGAGGGCTCAACCGAGCACCAGCACCACCGTGAGAGCCGAGGCAAGGCACTCTCACCCGGCGGGCACAGCAGTGATGGTATGCACGAATGCCGTCGCTGTCAAGTTGCCAGATTTCTGGCAAGAAGACCCCGCCTCTTGGTTTCAGCAGGCTGAAGCCCAGTTTACACTGGCGGGCATCACGGCTGACGATACCAAATTTTACCATATCGTCTCCAAACTCGACGCCGCCACTTTGAAGTGTGTGCGGAGCATGATACGGCGGCCACCGGCCCGGGACAAATATGAGACGCTCAAAGCAACCATCGTGGCGAACTACGTCCCATCAGCGGAAGAGAGAGCCGAGAAGATCCTGGCGGTCTACGGCCACAGAGGGTGCAAACCGAAGGCCCTCATGGAGGATTTGCTACAGCTCAAAGAAGAGGACAATGACAACTTCCTCTTCCAGTTTATATTCCTCAGCACGCTGCCGCCACACATGAGAGGGACACTCGCCAGCATGAAATGCAACAACCACCAAGACTTCCGCGCACTGGCCAACGAAGCTCATCGGCTCGCCAACGCCTGCAAGGAGCTGACACCCACAGCAGCATCCGCAGACCTCAAAGCTGACGCCCCGAGCCACGAGGAGCCACAACCCACTGAGCAGACCCAGCCCACGGTGACAGCGACACGGCCAAAACGTAAGACAGAGCGACATCTGTTATTATCACCACCGCTTCGCCGAGAAGGCCCGCAAATGCGTTCCCCCCTGCAAATTTGCGATTTCGGGAAACGCCAAAGCCGAGAGCCGTTAACGGCAGCGGTTCTCGGCGAGAAAAATAAGCTGTTGTACGTGACGGATGGACACACAGGCAAGCAGTTCCTCATCGACACACGAGCTCAGCTGAGTTTCATCATGCCCTCCCACGCAGATCGAGCCACGGGCACCCGGGGCAACGGAGCCGTGGCAGCCAACGGCTCTAGCATCAACACGTTCGGCGAAAAGAGCCTGCACCTCCTCATCCACGGCCGCAGCTACAGATGGACATTTGTTGTAGCGGCGGTGAGTTTTAACTTATTAGGCGCAGATTTTTTGTGTGCACATGGGTTATTAGTGGATCTAGCAAATAGGCGCCTGGTTAATGCACTGTCCTTTGCTTCTATTCCATGCTCAGCCCGAGTTTCTCCACCACCTGTGCAGGCCAACGTCACCACGGCAGGAGGTAAGTTTGAGCAACTCCTCACCCAATTTCCAGCACTCACAATTCCCAAATTCTCAGCCACTGTGGCTAAACATGGGGTTGAACACTTCATTCCCACAACGGGACCACCCGTTTTTGCCAAAGCTCGTCGCTTAGACGCGGCCAAGCTCAACATAGCACGGGACGAGTTTACAACTCTTGAAAAATTGGGCATTGTTAGACGCTCGAAGAGCCCCTGGGCCTCACCACTTCACATGGTTCCGAAATCCGACGGTTCTTGGAGACCGTGCGGAGATTACCGCAGATTAAACAACGCTACAGCGCATGACCGTTACCCAATTCCTCACATTCAAGATTTTTCACTACATCTGGCGGGTGCGCGCATTTTTTCAAAAATAGACTTAGTCCGCGGTTATCACCAAGTCCCAGTCCGAGCAGAAGACATTCCTAAAACAGCGGTAATAACCCCTTTCGGCCTTTTTGAATTTCTGCGAATGCCTTTCGGCCTCAAAGGCGCTGCTCAAACTTTTCAACGAATGATGGACGCGGTCCTACGCGACCTTCCTTTTGTCTTCGTCTACCTCGACGACATGCTGGTAGCCAGCTCGTCTGAGGAAGAACACGAGCAGCACCTCACTACGGTTTTTCAGAGGCTAGAAGAGCACGGGCTAATAATCAATCCAGCCAAATGCAAATTCGGCGTGTCACAAATTGATTTTTTAGGACACAAAGTCTCTCCGAAGGGGGCAGTTCCACTTCCAGACAAAGTTCACGCGATAGAAAGTTTCCCACGGCCACAAACGGTCAAATCGCTACAGGAATTTTTAGGGATGGTTAATTTTTACAACCGCTTCCTCCCCCACGCAGCTCAGCTCATGCAGCCCCTATATGACGCGCTCAAAAAAAAGAAAGCTTCCAACGCGGTCGAATGGACCCCGGAGCGCGAACGCGCTTTCGCGGAAGTAAAAAGCGCCCTAGCTAACGCCACATTGTTAGTTCACCCAGATCCCTTGGCCCGCATCGCGCTAACCACAGACGCTTCGGACCTAGCTATAGAGGCAGTTGTAGAACAACTTGTCAGCGGGGTCTGGCAACCTTTAGCATTCTTTAGCAAATCGCTAAACCAAACTGAGCGTAAATACAGCACTTTTGACAGAGAGCTGCTGGCGCTTCATTTATCCATCCGCCACTTCCAGTTCTGGTTAGAAGGGCGGAGTTTCACGGCTTTTGTAGACCATAAACCGCTCACCTTTGCTATGGCTAAAATTTCAGAACCATGGTCAGGCAGGCAACAAAGACAGCAAGCTGCGATTTCAGAGTTCACCACAGACATTCGACACGTGGCAGGCAAACTTAACGTAGTAGCAGACTGTCTCTCTCGCGCTGTGACACCACCAGAGCGTGGGGAGACAGATTATACTGCCTCAGCAGCAGAACTCTTCACTAACGCAGACACATACGCAGCATCTATCCATGCAGGGATAGATTATGCAGCCATAGTGGAGGAACAAAGCGGTGACGCGGACGTGCGCGCACTCCTGTCTGGACCAACAGGGTTAAGGCTGGAGAAAAAGGGTTTACGCGACGGCGTACCCCCCCTAATATGCGATGTTTCAACCGGCCGACCTCGCCCATTAGTACCAGCTACATGGCGCCGCCGTATTTTCGACGCAATTCACTCCCTCGCGCACCCAGGTGTGCGCGCCTCGGTTAAAATGGTCGCCGAAAAGTTTGTGTGGCCAGGCCTGCGCGAAAACGTAAAAGAATGGGCAAAAACTTGCATTTCTTGTCAACGCGCCAAAATACACAGACACACAAAAGCCCCTCTGGAGCCTTTTCCAATCCCTGCTAGAAGGTTTGACCACGTTCATGTCGACATCGTGGGGCCACTACCTTCCTCCCAAGGTTTCACACACCTGTTAACAATGATAGACCGCACCACACGCTGGCCAGAGGCAGTCCCTCTAGCGGCAACCACAGCAGAGGAAGTCGCTCGCGTTTTTTTGACAAACTGGGTGGCATGTTTCGGCGTCCCATCGGACATCACGTCCGATAGGGGGCCTCAATTTGTCTCAGAGCTCTGGTCAGCCATGTCCAACAGCTTAGGGGCAACAATTCATCGCACCACCGCTTATCACCCTCAGGCTAATGGGTTATGCGAGCGTTTTCACAGGTCTTTAAAGGCTGCCCTCAGAGCCTCACTAACGGATACAAATTGGGTAAATAAACTTCCCTGGGTTTTATTGGGGTTGCGTGCTGCACCTAAAGAGGATCTAGATGCCTCTCCCGCAGAATTAGTCTTTGCACAACCTCTCAGGCTTCCAGGTGAATTTTTACCAGAGAACCCAGAACCAGGGCACCTTCCAGTCCCAAGGTTTTTAGGCAGCAACGGACCGGACTCTCTCCCCGGTCCAGCTCATCACTCCTTCCCACGGGTTTTTGTCCCTCAAGCTTTAAAAAACGCTGAGTTCGTTTTTGTTAAGCATGAAGCTTTAAAACCAACTTTCCGCCCAGCATACGATGGGCCATTCAGAGTGCTGGAACATGGTGATAAACACTTTGTGCTTGATTTTGGGGATAGAAAAGAAACAGTCAGCATTGACAGACTTAAACCTGCCTTCTTGTTGAAAGACGAGCCTGCACAGTTGGCGAGAGCACCTCGGCGGGGTAGACCCCCCAAGAGAAAAGACTCAGCCCCCCGGCAGGGAACAATTAACCTCTCTCCTTCCCACACTGCAGATTCCTCACAAGAAGGTCCCAGCAGGGCGCCTAAACCAACCTACAGCAGTTTTGGGAGAAGATTAAAACCCAGACAGCACAGGGACTGATACAAACCACTCCACAATTATTCACTAATTGTGCTGCAACAGTTTAGGACTGACTTATGATTTTACTATGCTGTTATGATTACCACTGAACTCTCTTAGGAGCATGGCTGCTGGAAAGTTTCTTCCGTGGCAAGAGATGTAACACTTAGTATGTCATAGTAACTATCTTAGACTGTGAACCTTTCTATTGTCTTTTCTTAGTTGTTTGGGGGGCCTGTGGTCTATATTAATCATATATTCCATAACCTACATATGTTGAAGCATGTGGAAATGTTTAGTAATTACATATGTAAAGGACTTCACACCTCTGAAAGGACAAAGGCTCTCAACCGCCGAGTGAAGAACAAAGACGTTCCTAGAGGAGACCAGAGGAGCCACCCTCACCCCCTAAGGCGAGGAGAGGAAATACCAAGACAATGGGGGGGATTAAGATAATGAGGGATGTCAGCCTTTGTTATGCATGTCTTTTGTTGTGTGCAAGTATAAAGCCAGTGAGCCGGAGACATTCTGTCTCTTTTGTCCTTCTGCCACTCTGCACCAGATGAGACTTGTTAGGAGAGCTGATTATTAAACTTTGTTTATAAATCAAATCGCCTCTTCATTTCCAAGCTCTTCTACAGGGACCGCATTTCTGGGGAGGTTTCACACCTAAAATTTTGGTCCCAATCTAACTGAAAAGTCCCAGCCTGTGGACTGTTCTTTTTTTGGAGTGTTTTAGCCGTGTGCGAACGAAAGGCCAACCCACATATAGTAAAAAGTTTCCTGTGAATGTGTGGATGAAGCCTTAGCCAATAAGAAAAATCTTAGCCAGCTAAATGTACACTACCGTTCAAAAGTTTGGGGTCACTTAGAAATGTCCTTATTTTTGAAAGAAAAGCACTGTTTTTTTCAATGAAGATAACTTTAAACTAATCAGAAATACACTCTAATATCTAATATACATTGTTAATGTGGTAGATGACTATTCTTTATGACTTTAAAACCGCAATAATAATGTTTAAAGTGAAGAATTTATCACTGCCCGCAAATATCCAAAAGTTGTTCCAAACAAGGGAGAAACGATATCACTTCAGAGGAACATGTATATTTCAAAAGCCTACAGTGAGAACAACCACCAAGCAACACTGTATTTCAGTGCAAGGAGTCAGATTATGGAACGATTATGGACCTGAATTAAAATCATGTACAACGCTTGGACAATTTAAACAAAAACTAAAGGAAGAAATACTCCAAACATATTTACAAGACGACATGTAAACTCACATAAGGATTGACATATCCAGCCTGTGTTGTGTTGTAGCTTATTTTTTTTTTTTTTTTTTTTTCTCTCTGTGACATTCTGTCTTAGATTTGTCTTGAATAGTAACCGCTCAACTTAGCTTAGTTTTCCTTTTTTTTCCTCTCAGTCACACTTTGTCTTAGCTTTGTTCTAAATTGTAATCACTCTTGTCTTGTTTACTCTTTTCTTTTGAATTCTTGGATGGAATATGGGTGGGCAATATAAGCTGCGGCTTCAGCCATCACCCATTTCGGATAACTCACGTGGAATTGTTCAGTAGAAGGAGTCTTTGTCTAATTTGACCTTGTTGTTATATTATACAGTTTCTTTTAACCTGTACTGTATTATCCGAAATAAAATTAATTAATTAATTAATTCATTCATTCATTCTAGCTGCAAATGTCTGGTTTTTGGTGCGATATCTACATAGGTGTATAGAGGCCCATTTCCAGCAACTATCACTCCAGTGTTCTAATGGTACAATGTGTTTGCTCATTGCGTCAGAAGGCTAATGGATGATTAGAAAACCCTTGTGCAGTCATGTTAGCACAGCTGAAAACAGTTTAGCTGGTTAGAGAAGCTATAAAACTGACCTTCCTTTGAGCAGGTTGAGTATCTGGAAAAAATTATTATTTCAAATACAAATCATTATTTCTAACCTTGTCAATGTCTTGACTATATTTTCTATTCATTTTACAACTCATGGTGGTAAATAAGTGTGACTTTTCATTGAAAACACAAAATAATTGTCTGGGTGACCCCAAACTTTTGAACGGTAGTGTACATTGGTCAGTTATTTGACGGGAAGGCACCATTATGTCTTTATATGTCTGTTGATTATGGCGGACGTTCATATTCAGGTGTGAATCCCTACGACGGCCAGCTGTGATGATGGTTGTTACATGGTTGATTTCCAGGGACACGGTGGACAAATTTTTGCTAAAATAACCTGTTGTAAATCCCTCAGTTGGATACTGTCAGCTGCCGCGGACAAACCTCACATCCTAAAATGTGAAAATGCTTATGTGCTCGTCTGTACCTCTTTTACCTCCTCTGCGGGCTGGGTGGGAGTGGGGGCGGAGCTTGGAGGGATACTAGCCAGACCAAGGACGGCGGCCGCAGTGCTGCTGAGGATGGCTGGAGCTTCTGAGGGTGACCCGGTCAAAGCCTGAGGACCTGAACACACCAGAGAGAAAGCGAGAGAGAGACTCAGGCTGTGTTCATCACAAGTGGCTCCTTGATTTTTTTTTTATTTATTTTTTTTTTTGGGGGGGGGGGATACATAATTACACAAAAAAATGCAAATTTGCAAGAAAAAAATAAATATCTGACAAAGAATCTACAAGAAAAACAATGGCAGACCTTATAAGATTAGGGACATTTAAAATAAAAACCAATTACTTTCTTTTTAGATTACAAGAAAAAAATGCTAATTTGGAAGAAAGGTGTTGCAAATTTATGTCAAAAAGTTGCAAATATAAGTGAAAAAAGTTGTAAATTATGAGAAGAAAGTCACAACAGACCTTTACAAGACAAAGAAATGCTAATTTGCAAGGAAAAAAAACAGCAGTGCAACTTCACTTGAGCTTAATAGTGGATGATCGGCATTAATTGCACCAAGGTGAGTTAACTGCGTTAAATGCATGTGTCATGTCCCCTGCATAATTTCGCAGCAAACATAAATTGGCAAAGAGCCCAAAACGCAGTGTAAGTATCGTGTTTATTAACAAAGGGAAAATGTACAGAATGTCCAAATAACAGTTACTGTGAATAAGAGTAGACAACCTGCTACAACCCTTGTAGGCTTAGAGGGAATGCCTCACACGCTCCGGACGGTCAGGAGCGGAAGGGAAAGGCACAAAGGAAGACTTACGAATATGTTGGAGCGGAATGGCTCTAAAACACAACATACAGAGTCCAGGGGAAGGAAGCCCATAATCCGGGGAGTCAGGTTGTTCCATGCTGACATTAAGCTGCCACACTGGCTGAGCACACTGCCTCCCAATAAGTACTCAATATACTAATGAAGGCAAGTAGACACAGCCGTGTGGCAAGCAGATGTGTAGTTAATTGGATGAAAGTGTGTAAGCGTGTGTTAGTGTGTGTGCATGTGTGAGTGTGTGTGCATGTGTGCCTGTGGTGATCCCAAACAGTTGGTGAGTGTCTGGTAAGAGGAGGAAGGCGTGACTGTAGGACTGGCAGAGAGCAAGGCTCAATCTGCCAGCTGGAATTAATAAGGCGTAATCAAAACCTACAGCTACAGGTCATGGACGGGGTAAATGACCCCGAACGTGACATGAAGTGTGGTGCAGTGTCATGTGATTAATCGTGATTGGCTGCTATTAATCGCAATTAAAGTTGCACCACTAGAAAAACCATTACAAATTCACATATAAGATAAGATAAGATAAGCCTTTATTAGTCCCACAATGGGGAAATTCCAGGATTGCAACAGCACAGGGATAGCAACACTCAGAGCAACAATCAGAAGGCAAGAGAAAAAAAACAAGAGCAGCAAGTATACATATGTACATACAGTATATATATATGTACATATATATATATATATATATATATATATATATATATAGACACAGTGCGGAGCATTGTAGCTAGATGGGATAGATATATAAATATATAAACAGTGCGGAGCATTGTAGCTGGATGGAATAAATATATGAGTATATAAACACAGTGCGGAGCATTGTTGCTAGATGGAATAAATATGTAGATATATAAACACACACAGTACGGAGCATTGTAGCTAGATGGAATAGATATATGAATATATAAACACAGTGCAGAGCATTGTAGCTAGATGGAATAAATATGTAGATATATAAACACACACAGTGTGGAGCATTGTTGCTAGATAAAGTAAATATATAAATATATATATAAATACACACAGTGCGGAGCATTGTAGCTAGATGGAATAAATATGTAGATATATAAACACACACAGTGTGGAGCATTGTAGCTAGATGGAGTAAATATGTAAATATATAAACATACACAGTGTGGAGCATTGTTGCTAGATAGAGTAAATATATAAATATATATATGTAAATAGACACAGTGCGGAGCATTGTAGCTAGATGGAATAAATATGTAGATATATAAACACACACAGTGTGGAGCACTGTTGCTAGATAGAGTAAATATATAAATATATATATAAATACACACAGTGCGGAGCATTGTAGTTAGATGGAATAAATGTGTAAATATATAAGCACACACAGTGCGGAGCATTGTAGCTAGATGGAATGAAACAGCACAACTGTCTACTTAGTTATCCTACATGGTATGATTATGTACCCATACATATTCTCACCCTCCATAGCAACCGGTATTTTCTTAGTTGTATATCGGAGGGGACCATTGTGTAAGTCTATTGCGTCTTTTGCATTCAAAACTATTAGGTTGTCACGTCTTTTTGCTATCTCTGCAAGCAGATATATAATATAAAGGAAATTTACAAGGAAAAATTTATAAATAGAAAATACATATAAAAAATCAAGAATTTATGAGAAAAAAAGTTGTAAATTCATGTAAAAAAGTTGCAATTTTTGTGAAAAACTATTACATTTTTGTGAGGAAAATTGTACCAAATTTTTTGGGAAAAGTCTACTTTAAGGTAAAAAGAAATACAACTTTACAACAAAAAACGGTACAAATTTATGTGAAGAAAGTTGCAAATTTACAAGAAAAAACGTACAAATTTATAAGTGGAAAAAAGTCATGGATTTGTGAGAAAAAAGTTGCAATTTTTTGAAAAAAAAAAAAAAATTCATGTAAAAAGTGATGAAAATTTTTGCTGAGAACATTGTGCAACACTGCCAAAATTGGTGGGGGAGTCAACTTTGAGATTAAAAAAAATACTAATTTACAAGAAAAAAGCTTCAAATTTATAAGAAAAATGTCAAATTTAGAGAAAAATATGAATTCATGAGGAAATTCATGGGCAGCACGGTGGTGCAGTGGTTAGCACTGTTGCCTTACAGCTAGAAGGTTCCTGGTTTGAATCCCCAGGCTGGCAGGGGTTGGAACCTTTCTGTGTGGAGTTGTTCTTCCTGTGCTGCGTGGGTTTAGTCCGGGGGCTCCGGTTTCCTCCCACAATCCAAAGACATGCATGTTAGGTTAACTGGCCGTTCTAAATTGTCCCTAGATATCTGTTTCCTATAGGCCCTTAGAATAGAGGGTTAGTATTAGTGAAAGCGCTTTGAGTGGTCTTTGTGACTAGAAAAGCGCTATATAAATGTAGGCTAGTTAGTTAGAAAATAGTTCCAACATTCGTGGACAAAAAAGTTATAAATTTAGAGAAAAAATATCATGAATTTATGAAAAAGTTGCAAATTTTTGTGGAAGGAAAGAAGTTACAAATTAATGAGAAAAAAGTTGGAAAGTTATAAGAAAAAAGCTACAAATTTTGAGAAAAAAATCCCAAATTTATGGAAAAAGGTAGAAAATTTTTGTGGAAGAACAACTGCAAAATTGTGGGGGAGAAAAAAGTCAACTTTGAGATTATAAAGAATACCAATTTACAAGAAAGAGTTGCAAATTTATCAGAAAAAACTATCAGAAATTTCATTCAAAAGATCATGAATTTATGAGAAAAAAGTTACAAATTTAGAGGGAAAAAGCTCAATTTATAAGAGAAAAGCTACAAAAAATACAAATTAAAAAAAAATACAAATTTATGAGAAAAAGTTGCAATTTTAGAGAAAAAAAATCCCAAATTTAAGAAAAAAAAGTTGCAAATTTTTGTGGAAAACAATTGCAAAACTGTGGGGAAAAAATCAACTCAGATTAAAAAAATACAAATTTAAAAGAAAAATGTTGGAAAATTACGTGAAGAAAGTTGCAGATTTATAAGAAAAAAGTTTTAAAAAATTATGTAAAAAGTCACAAGTTTACATTTGTTTACTTGATCTAGACTCTGTCCATCAAGGCCAGCCTGGTCAGGGGACCGGCTCATGATTTAAGTTTATTCTTGTGCTTTTCTTTATTACTATTATCCTGAGTTATTATTTTTGTTGGTTTTCCTGTCATGATCTCCTGTGTTTGGTTTGCCTTTGTTTTGACAGTGTCCTCAGTTTCCTTTTTGCCCTGCCTGATTTGTGCTAAGTGTATGCACCTGTTTGTAATTATGTTTTCACCTGCCTTCTTTTATTTAAGGAGCGCCGCCTCTCTTCAGGGTACGGCGTCCTCATCATTTTGACATTTACCCACGCTTCTGTTGGTTCAGTTTCTGTCCGCCTGTTTGCCCTTTTGTTTTTGGAAGTGTCATTTGTGATTTGAGCTGAAGGTGGTGTTCAGCCAAATTAAAATTCAGCAAACCGGAGTTCAGCGTTTGGGTCTGTTTCCTGCACACACCCGACACTGTCGGCCTCAGTATGAAAACTGATAGTGTCCGTTTCATTAAACCCAATGCTCATAAACAAAAGTATCTGACATGTCGTACCTGCTATCTCAGGGATCTTCTGCATAGGTTCAGCAGTCGTCATTTCTCTGCAGAAGAACAAAAAACAAAGAAAAAAGTTTGGAATGAGTCTGAAGAATAAAATCCTGATTCACCTGGTTTTACTCTGTCATTTGGAGTTTTGGTTTTCTTCTTTCTTCTGGTTTTCTTCTTGTAAACAGATGGCAGTTTTATGTTATATCTTAGGAAGTCACTGAGCAATCAGCTAAGTTTTTTGCCTGATAAAGATGTGGTGACGAAAAGCTTGGTATTTACATATTAAAGACATGTGCATGGACCCAAGTGTGGTGAACCTTCTTCCTTAAAGAGCAGTAGGAATTGTTAGATTAACAATATTTTTAAACCTGTTATGTCTGCCTCGCCCTGCCTGATAAAGATGTGGTGACGAAAAGCTTGGTATTTACATATTAAAGACATGTGCATGGACCCAAGTGTGGTGAACCTTCTTCCTTAAAGAGCAGTAGGAATTGTTAGATTAACAATATTTTTAAACCTGTTATGTCTGCCTCGCCTGGTGTGAAGGAGAATACACTCTAGCTACTAATTACCTTCATCCAGGTGCCTGCCCTGCTCAATCTGAAGATGCACTCAGCATGTGACCCTCTCGCCAAATGAGCCACATCTGTTAAAGGTAAATTCTCCTATTGATATGTTGCTTTTGGTACGTTGTGAGATTTATGATTTAACAACCTTGTTGAGGCTCCAAGGACATGCAACAGTTTTTTTCAGGGCTAGAAATAACCATTTAGTATTCTAATAAGGTGGTATGAACTTATCTCTTTAGTGTCATAGAAAACCATAATGGAATAAAACACAAAATTAACTTTAAATTAACTTTAACTACAGGGTAGGAATTTATTTGGGAATATAGCAGGGGCAACAAAGAATCAGCATTAAATCAATCAAAAGCCAGTTTTAACTAAATCAAGCTAAAGTTGTAAAATAACTTGAATGACCATACCATTTGAGCTGAAGCTGAGTGGGAGAGGTAAATTTTTATAAAGAGATGAGACAAAAATAGTGTGGCCATGGCTGTGTTTTTTCCCTACCAGGGTTTGTTTTCTGAACCAGATGACCAGTTGCACAGACACAAGGCCCTTGGGCTTATGTGCTCACATTCCCTGGCTATCAGGGAGAGCCAAGCACTCCTTCACCACTGTATCTTGAATCATAGCTTAAGGGGAAAGCTGATAATAAAAATGGATTTATATGGCGTTTTACATGTAGCCTCAAAGCGCTTGCAGTGAATCCATTATTCATTCACTCCAGACAGACACTGGTAAGTTACATCTATAGACGCAGCTACCCTGGTGCAGACTGACTGAAACGTGGTTGCTAATCTGCGCCAACTGCCTTCTCTGACCACCCCCAAACAGTTATTCACATTCATACACCAGTGTCACGACACTGGAAGGAAGGTGAATAAAGTATCTTGCCCAGGATTCGAACCGCCAACGCTCTGGATACTGGATGACCCACTATGTCCGAGCCATTACCATCCCAGATAAACAACTCAGTCAGACTTCTAGGGGCAGTAAACCACTTCAGTCATGAATTCTGGGGTTATCGCTGGTGCTGGAAACACAAAGCTTTGATCTTGCATGCATTTTTTCTTCCTCATCGCTTATGTTATTTTTCCAGAGTGGTATGCCCCACAGTCCTGCCAGTCTGCCCTTTAGAGGAGTGAGCATATGACTCAGACAGAGGAGGGTCTTTGATGCCTTTGTTTATATATCATTTTTAAGCAAATACAACAGATTTAAGAACAGTTTATACTTTTTTATGTTGTACTGTTTCACCACAGAGGGCCCTATTTTGATGGTAATTAGTGGACTATATAAAACTGTCTGTTTTATATGTTTTGCGTCACACCACCTAATTACCAGTAGACAGTGCACCCGCTATACGCTGGAAGGAGGCGGCTCATTTCAAAGAGGTGTGGCGGCACTGTGCGCAATCTCAGGCACAACACTATTATAGTGCATGTTATGCCAATGCGCTTTTAATCAGGAAAAAGGTGGTCTGTCGTCAGAAGCGCATTGTTTAATGATAGTTCAGTGGTGTGTTTTAAAATCGCCGCAGCTCTGGAGATAATGAGGAAACAGCCCACCCTGGGTTTTTCTGTTATTTTAATGGAGAGAGCTGTAACAGTCATAATATAATTGCCCATCATTTTATTTATAATATGATGTCAAACTAAATGGTTTTATAGTTTTATTCCATCCACACTCTCATTTTAATTGCAGACTTACCATTGGAGTCTATAGATTAGGCATTAATGTAGGATTTTTTAGGGGAATGAATGAAGGAACAGGGAGCATGTGTGCATTCTGGTGTGGATGCAGCGCATGGGGGGAGACGTGGCAGTCTGAAGATTTTTATTCCATCCACATTTTCAAGTTCATCACAGACTTATTAGGCATTACTGTTAGGGGTGGGACAAAAGATTGATTCAGTGATGGATTGCGACACTTGACACTAATAGCGGGGGGGGGGGGACGCTGTGGCGCAGATGTAGTGTGGCCAACTACTAATCGGAGGGTCAGTGGTTCAATTCCCACTCTCTCTGCAGTATGCATGTTGAAGTGTCCTTGAGCAAGACACTGAACCCCCGGGTACTGCTGGTGGGTCAGGCCAGCGCCTTGCATGGCAGCTCTGCTGCCATCAGTGTGTGAATGTGTGTGTGAATGGATGGATAGCAGGATCTGTAAAGTGTGCATATATTCATGTAAACATTGCATACTTTGTCTTGGGTAGTCAACCAATTTCGTTTTCAGTCCACTAGATGGTGCAAAGCAAGCACCCAGTCAAGTGAAGTCATAGTTTGTCTAGAGAGATTTGCAGCCAGCTTTGAAAGTTAGGAAACAGTTAGGTCAAAGTTAGCTCAAATGTCATGCCTTTTTTTGGATTTTATAACAAAGATGGAAGGAAAGACCTTGACATGACACACAACCCACAAGAAGCGCTGCACACACGCACACACACACAAAAACACCTGGGCCAGCACACGTCTCGGAGTAGCGTTAGCAACGGCTAAGCTAAAAACACACTGGCATGGAGCTTGGAAGCAGCGCTGAAGAAAAAGAGAGTATTGATTATTTATGAAGTGCTTTTCACAGACATACACTCACAAAGCACTGTACAATAAAATAGAATGAAACAAATTTGATAGATAAAAATAATTTTAAAAATATAAAAACAAGTTAACTTTTTGAGTGTGAGATTTTGCGTGACCCTAGTGGCAGAGTGTGGTGCTGCGCCTGTCATCTCACTCTGACATGATCGGCTCCATTGAGGATTTGTATTGATTTGCACTGATTTGCCAGTTTCAGAAGGTGGCAGACATCCATTGGAGGACTCAATGGATGACACGTAATACACCAAAGAAGAAGAACTCCTCATTTCCTTTTCCTATTTTTAGCATTTTAGCCCAGAAAGCTAATATGGATGCCGTCCATCATCGTGCACCGTCACTTAGTCGGCTTTGTACGTAGAAAATAGCCGTGGGATACAAGCAAAATTTATGTGGGATAATCATAAGACTTTGTAGATGTGGTAGAGTGCGAAAATGACCGACAGAATGCAAAATAACGACCAAGATGGGTGAAAACGCAGTGACCACAGCAGTGAGCGAGTCCCCTTAGCCGGCGGTAAGTGAGGAATTTCTATATTTTTTTTTTAATATTGTACTGATTTCTTGTTCATATACTTTGAAGATAAGATGATGAGGTACCGCTGTACAAAAAACGGTGTCAAAACAATGAAGCATTCTTTGTGTAAATACGTCCAAAGTCCAGTTTTGACTGAGTTAAGGAATTTAAAGAGGTGCCGTGACATTATGCAAATTAGATGCATAAACTCACTCCTATCTGAAACTTTGGATCATATTTTACAGCTTTCTAATTGACAGTAAGCCATTATCTTCTACCACTTTCAAGTTATAGCCTTGGAAATCTGAACTGTTTTATTGACAAAAAATATTTACCACTCTTGACCACTAGGAGTTATGTCACAATTCGGCGACAGACACACTCAGAGAGTCAGAAAATAATTTAAAAATGTGAGGCTTACCATTAAAAAGCAGTTGAATCGAAACTCAACGGAAAGCCTCCTTAAACAAACAAACAAAAAAAAAAATTCAGCTGCTTTTTAAAAGCGTCCACACAGTCAGATAAATGTAGCTATAGTGGAAATCTATTCCAAACAACAGTGTCCACCGCCCTTCCCTATGTGCTGAGACGCATCTCCGTAGAAAATGAAGAGAGATGTCGACAGTTTTACTTTGGGACATGATTTGAGGTTGAATAAGGCAAAAAAAAATTTCCAATATATGGGTTTGCAATACTCGTTATCACAATATTGTTGAATCGTGATAGGATCATATTGTGACACAAGTATCGCGATCCAAATCGAATCGTGAGTTCCCTCGCGATTCCCACCCCTAATTAATGTTTTTATTTTTAGGGGAATAAATGAATAAACAAGGAGTGTGCTGCATTTTTACTTCGTTTACTTTTCACTGTAACTCCCCAGAGAGACAGGAGATGCGTCCACATCTGACTCAGCCACATGCCCCCAGGTTTACAGCCAGGCCGAGGCTGTCCGCACCGCGCCTACCATCACGGTTCTCCCCCATCAAGCACCCTTGAGTGTTACCCGAGAGCCCCTGGGAAGGACCACCAAGAGCAGGCTTGCTTCGTATCGATCTCTTCTTTAAAAATGTTTTGTCCACTAATCTGTCGTGTGTTGAGTCATCATATCGCATCATCATATCTCGCATCCGTTTGTGTTTGTGCATCCCGATTAATGAAAAAAAAAACCCACTGTGGAGCCCATAATTATAACCTATGTGACTCACATGTGGCTGGCTGAATTCAGCCAAGAGAGACTTTGAGCTAGCCATGTGTATTGACTTCACACCTCAAGAGGAAGATGTGTCTGCACCCCCTGGGGACTCAGGAGAGAGGAGAAGATTACCCGGCCTGACCTTTGGGGGTCAGAGAGGAGAACAGAAGGACTCTGGGTGTTCTATTACAGATGAAAGGATGTAGCTGAGTATTGTGACTTTTGTGTGATGTATTGTTAGAGATGAGTGTATAAATGTATGTGTGTGACTGCATCCTGTCTCTTTTCACTCCGATCGAGAGAGGACGTAGGATGGATGAGAATTAAAGCAGATTCTGGAAAATTATCCAGTCTCCTCAATTCTTGACTCCTACAATTGGTGACCTACGCATGAATCTGAGCACGCCGAGGCTGGAGGACAGCCTCATGATCAATATGGAAGAGCTGGGAGACAGCCACTCAGACCCGGATTCACCGGGGAATGCCAGCAGGGGCACAAGACTGATTAAGCTCCCCGAGTTCTGGCAAAACGACCCGCACTCGTGGTTCCAGCATGTGGAGTCGCGGTTCCTGCTCGGGGGAATTTCAGCGGATGACATTAAATTCCATAATGTCATCGCGACGCTCGACAGCCGCACGGCTCGGTGTGTGCGGAGCCTGGTGCAGCAACCACCCGCTGCCGGCAAATACGACGCGCTGAAAGCCACCCTCATCAGGAGCTTCGTGCCGTCGGCGGAGGCAAGAGCCAGGCAGCTACTGGACCTGCGCGACAGAGGTGGATGCAGGCCGACTGTCCTCATGGAGGACATGCTACAGATGATCGGGACGGACAACGACGCGTTCCTTTTCAAGCATATTTTCCTGAGAACCCTCCCAGCGCACACGAGAGGTTCTCTGTCCAGCAGATGGTGTGTGAACCAGCAGGACTTCCGCGAGCTGGCCCAGGAGGCGGAGCGGCTCCTCAACGCCTGCGACAAGCAAGAGACCTCCGTGGCAGCGGCAGACCTCGGCTCGACGGCCGGGGGCAGTGTGGAACCAGAGGCAGCAGATCCCACCCCAGCGACGACGGCGGCGACGAGATCCCGAGCCAGGGGGCATGACAACCCCTGCTATTACTACTGTTGCTTCACCGAGAAGGCGCACAGATGCATCCCGCCGTGCAGTTTCAAAAAGCGGGGAAACGACCGGGCCGGGAGTCGTTAGCAGCTTCCACTCTCGGCGAACGGAACAAGCTGCTTTATTTGACAGATGCGGGCTCCGGGCGGCAATTCCTCGTGGACACCGGAGCCCAGAGGAGCTGGGCTCCGGTAGGAACTTATGCAGATCGGGTGGCTGGACCCCACGGAGACGGAGCAACAGCGGCCAACGGCTCCAGCATCAAGACTTACGGAGAGAGAACCTTGTCTCTGTCCTTCCACGGCCGCGCTTACGAGTGGACCTTCATCGTAGCGGCAGTGAGCTTCAATATGTTAGGTGCTGATTTTCTGTGTTCACATGGTTTGTTAGTTGATCTGGCCAACAAACGCCTAGTAAATGCACTCTCTTTCTGTTCTATCCCTTGTGCAGCTCGGGTGTGCCTGCCGCCAGTACAGACCAACGTCGCCGCAGCAGGTGGTAAGTTCCACACCCTTCTACACCAGTTTCCAACACTCACAGTTCCCACTTTTTCAGCTAAGGTGGCGAAACATGGGGTGGAGCACTTCATAACTACGAGTGGTCCACCAATTTTTGCTAAAGCTCGGCACTTGGATGCAGCTAAGCTCTCCGTGGCACAGGAGGAGTTCGCCAACCTGGAAAGGTTGGGCATAATTCACCGCTCGAAGTCCGCTTGGGCTTCCCCCCTGCATATGGTGCCTAAAGCTGATGGCTCGTGGAGACCTTGCGGTGATTATCGCAGGTTGAACAATGCCACAGCTCAGGATCGCTACCCGATTCCGCATATCCAGGATTTCTCAGTGCACCTGGCAAAAGTGCGCATTTTTTCTAAAATAGACCTGGTCCGTGGTTATCATCAGGTCCCGGTTCGACCAGAGGATATTCCCAAAACAGCGGTAATAACCCCGTTCGGACTTTTTGAGTTTTTACGCATGCCTTTTGGCCTTAAAGGCGCCGTGCAAACCTTTCAACGGATGATGGACGCAGTGCTGCGCGACCTTCCGTTTGTTTTTGTCTACTTGGACGATATTTTAGTAGCCAGCGCCTCAGAGGAGGAACACGAGAAGCACCTCACTACAGTTTTTCAAAAGTTGGAAGCACACGGGTTGATAATCAACCCGGCCAAGTGCCAGTTTGGCGCAGCGCAAATTGATTTTCTGGGGCACCGTGTCTCACCAGAGGGAGCAGTTCCTCTGCCGGCAAAAGTGCGCGCGGTGGCTGAGTTTCCTCAGCCACAGACAGTGAAAGCGTTGCAGGAATTTTTGGGGATGGTGAATTTTTATAACCGTTTCATACCTCGCGCAGCACAACTCATGCAGCCGTTATACACCGCGCTTAGAAAACAGAAGCCTGCCAATGTGATCGAGTAGTCCCCGGAGCGGGAGCGCGCGTTCACAGCGGTAAAAAAAGCACTCGCTGACGCAGCACTGCTGGCGCACCCAGACCCGGCAGCTCGCATAGCGCTAACCACAGACGCGTCAGAGGTAGCGATAGGGGCCGTGGTAGAGCAGCAGGTCGCCGGAGTTTGGCAACCTCTCGCCTTTTTCAGCAGGTCTCTGCGCGAGCCCGAGCGGAAATACAGCGCATTTGACAGGGAACTCCTGGCGCTCCACTTAGCCATTCAACATTTCCAGTTCTGGCTGGAAGGGCGGCGTTTCACCCCGTTTGTCGACCACAAACCGCTCACTTTTGCGATGTCCAAAACTTCAGAACCGTGGTCAGGGCGGCAGCAGAGACAGCTGGCCGCAATTTCTGAATTTACCACCGTAATTCAGCACGTAGCCGGTAAAATCAATGTGGTGGCAGACCGTCTGTCACGCGCAGTAACAGCACCCGTCCGCGCGGAAACGGATTGCGCGGCCGCTTACCCAGAGCGCGGTAACAGCGCGGACACGCGCGCGGCTCCGGTCCACGTGGGAATAGATTATACAGCCATGGCGGCGGAGCAGAGCGAGGACGTGGACGTGCGCGCGCTCCTGTCTGGACCAACAGGGTTAAGGCTGGAACGCAGGAATCTACAAACCGGTTTCCCCCCGCTTATCTGCGATGTATCCACAGGGCGACCGCGCCCGGTGGTGCCAGCCGCGTGGCGCCGTCGCGTTTTTGACGCTGTGCACTCCCTAGCGCACCCAGGGGTGCGCGCTTCGGTGAAAATGGTGGCGGAGAAGTTTGTTTGGCCGAGCCTGCGCAAGCACCTGAAAGAGTGGGCTAAGGCCTGCATGGTTTGCCAGCGGGCTAAAATTCACAGGCACACTAAAGCGCCCTTAGAACCATTCCACATTCCGGCTAAAAGGTTCGATCATGTGCACGTGGACCTCGTGGGCCCCCTACCCACATCACAAGGGTTCACGCACCTCTTGACGATGGTAGACTGAACCACTCGTTGGCTGGAAGTGGTCCCGTTAACATCGACCACAGCGGCAGAGGTGGCACGCGCTTTTTTAACAGCCTGGGTAGCGCGGTTCGGGGTCCCGTCAGATATTACGTCTGATAGGGGACCTCAATTTGCATCGGAACTGTGGTCAGCAGTGGCCAGCGGCTTAGGAGCGGCGGTACACCGCACGACCGCTTATCATCCCCAGGCCAACGGTTTATGCGAGCGTTTTCACAGGTCTTTGAAGGCAGCCCTCAGAGCGTCACTGACGGACACAGATTGGGTGAACAAACTACCATGGGTTTTATTGGGGTTGCGTTCGGCACCCAAAGAGGATCTAGATGCCTCACCAGCAGAATTGGTCTTTGCACAACCGCTCAGGCTGCCAGGCGAGTTTTTACCCAACCACACGACACCAGGGCCCTCCCCGATCCGGGGGTCTCTGAGTAACACGGGAGCAGAAATGCTCCCGGGCCCCGCTCATCACTCTTTCCCGCGTGTGTTCGTGCCCCAGGCTTTACGAGATGCAGAGTTTGTTTTTGTCAGACACGATGTGCAGCGGCACAGCCTCCGCCCACCTTACGACAGTCCATTTCGAGTGCTGGAAACCGGGGAGAAATATTTTGTGCTAGATTTGGGGGGCAGGAGGGAGACGATCAGTATCGATAGATTAAAACCTGCTTTTGTGTTGCATAACGAGTCTGTGCGGCCGGCGGGCGCGCCTCGACGCGGCAGGCCTCCGAAGGGGTGGCCCCGGGACCCCCCACGAGGGGCAAATAACCCTTCTCCCCCTCACTCCACAGATGCACAGCAGGACGGCCCAACACAGAGCAGGAGACCTGCATACAGCAGATTCGGGAGAAGATTGAAACCTAAGCTGCATGCAGAATGATGTGGGGTTTTTTTTTTAGAACTTATATTTTATTAAAATTTTTAACAACAGAGTCACTACAGATATAATTACCATATGTAGTCAAGAATATTTAATACACAAATTCCACATCAATATAAGAGAAACAGCATCTGTCAAAAAAAATAAAACCAAGCGCTTAATAGCCACCTTGAGCAACTACAATAAAGAGACTTCTACTGGATGCCATCTTGATTTAAAAGTAGGTAATTGGAGTCTCACTGCGTAAGTAATCTTCTCCATGTGATAAAGTTCTTGTACTTTTTGAAGCCATGCACTGAAGGAGGGTGGGTCTGTTTTCATCCAAGAGGCAGTGACACATTTCAAGGCTGCTACAAAAAGTATGTTTAGGAGGTATGCTGGTGCTCTCCCGTGCACTTCCGGAGGGGTGATGCCAAGAACTGCTACTGCCAAGTCCCTTGGTATTGTAACTTGAAACATATGATTTATTGCCTTGTACACCTCATCCCAAAATGTTTGTATTTTAGGGCACGACCAGAAAATGTGTGTGTGATTAGGCACTTCTGTACCACAATTTCTCCAACACAGGCTTGGAACATTTGGTGTCATCTTGGCCACAATATCTGGTGTTCTGAAATATCTACTAAATATCTTCCATTTAAATTCCCTCCATGTATTTGAATTTGTGGTCTTATGTGCCACTGTACATACCTCTTCCCACATTTGATCAGAGAAAATTTGACCCACCTCTGCCTCCCATCTTTGTTTTGCCAGAATAGGTTTATTTTGAGCCATTAAACCAAATATTTTGTATAACTTTGAGATCACTTTTTTATCCTCTTTGTGTTTTTGAGTTTGAATTAAAAAATGTTCAATGAGTGATGGGTCTAGCACTTTATCCCACTCTTTATGAGAAACCAAAAAAGATCGTATTTGCAGATATCTGAAAAAATCATTTTTTTGGAGTTGGAAGCGTCTTCTCAAATATTCAAACGATACAAAACCATCCTTATCGATTAACTGATGTATGTAAATAAGCCCATGATCAGCCCACTTGAGAAAGTTCGTATCCAATCTGCTTGGTATAAAGGATTTTAAATGCCCGATACTAGACAAGGCAGATAGACTAGTTGGTAACTTAAAGGCAATTCCAACCCTCTTCCAGATATCAAGTGTGGTTTTAGTCCACCTTGATAAGCCCACTACTGGAATATTAGCAAAAGGCAAAGCTTGTAGTGGTTTGAGGCTCAGGTTTTGTTCAATGTCCACCCATCTCGTATGAATGTCATTCTGCATCCATGAAATCAATGGTTTTAATTGTGAAGCCCAAAAATAATATTTCAAGTTTGGCAGGTTAAGCCCCCCTTCTTCCTTAAGTCTTTGAAGTGTTATATATTTTATCCGAGGGCGCTTGCCCTGCCATATAAATTTTGAGAATGTTTTGTCCCTTTCTTCAAATGTTGACTTAGGTATTAGTATTGGTAACATTTGAAACAGATATAAAAGCCTAGGCAGAACATTCATACGAATGGCTTCTATGCGACCTAGGAGAGACAAAGGCAATGATGACCAACGGTTTAGGTCATTTTTTATAGTACTAATTATCCTACCATAATTTGCATCAAATATCTTGTCTAATGAAAGGGGAACAAAGATACCCAAATACTTTATACCTTCTTTAGGCCAACGAAAGCCACTTTGTTGTTTAAACTCTGGTGAAATACTGTCCAAAATGTCCATTGCCTCAGTTTTATCAACATTAATTTTATATCCTGAGAAATATCCATATGTTGATATAATTTTCATTAAACATGGAATTGTACAGGATGGCTCTGTCAGATACAGTAGGACATCATCCGCGTACAGTGATATTTTATGTACTTCTTTGCCAATCAGCACCCCTTTAATATTATTGTCATCTCTAATGAGTTGGGCCATTGGCTCTATACTTAAAGCAAAGAGCAAGGGTGACAGAGGACACCCTTGTTTGCAACCACGCTCCAAGTTAAACCTTGTAGATCGAAACCCATTAACTCTCACAGCTGCTTGAGGTGAAGAGTATATGGTTTCAATCCAGTCGATAAATTTAGGTCCAAAATTAAATCTTTTTAATGTTTGAATAAGATATTTCCATGACACTCTATCAAAAGCCTTTTGGGCATCCAGTGATAATACAACTGTCTTGGTTTTGCTTTGTTTTTGGTATGATAAGATATTAAACAAACGACGTAAATTATTTGCATAATGTCTCCCGACAATAAACCCAGTCTGGTCTGGATGAATAATGTTAGTTATTATGTCATTTAGTCGCCGTGCCAATACACCCATCAAGATACGAACATCTCCATTTAACAGACAATGGCCTGTAAGAGCTGCAATCAGTGGGATCTTTACCTTCCTTCTGTAATACCACTATAGTAACTTCTGCCCATGACACAGCCATTGTTTTTGTTTCTAATGAATGGTGATAAGCTTTTAAGAGGAGTGGAATAAGTTCTTCATGGAAACGTTTATAAAACTCATTGATAAATCCGTCTGGACCAGGACATTTATTATTTTTGAGAGATAAAATACATTGTTTTATTTCCCAATCTTGGATTGGTTCATCCAAATTTGCAGCAATTTCGCCAGATAACTGAGGTATATTAATATCCTGTAAGAATTGAGCAATATTGGACTCATCGGGGCATGTATCAGTATCTTGGTAGAGAGATTTATAAAATTCTCCGAATGTTTCAGCTATTTCCTTAGGCTTTACTATATATTTGTGTCCAGATTTTATTTTATGTACAATATTAGAAGATTGTTGTTTACATAATTTGAAAGCCAGAAGCCTGCTCGCTCTATTTCCATGTTCATAATGCTGATGCTTGGCAAAACGTAAAGTTCCCTCGATCTTCTCTGATAGCAGCTCTTGTAGCTCTGAACGGGCTGCTTTGAGTTCAGTTAAGAGATTAGACGCCATCCCTCGTTTATGCTTATGTTCGAGCTCCCTAATTTTATGCTCCAATTCTGTTTGTTTAGCCATTTTTTGCCTCCTTTTTGCAGTAGCATAAGAAATTATACAGCCTCTTAAATAGGCTTTTGCACAGTCCCAAAGTACAAGAGGAGACATGCCAGGTGTATCATTTATATCAAGATAGTTCTTGAGCTCTGTTTTAATGAGAGTAATGAAATCTTTATCATTAAGAAGAGAGGCGTTCAATCTCCATTGTTTATAAGTTGGTGTCAATCCCATGTCCCACTGAAGAACCACTGGGGCATGATCAGAGATTGTAATGGGCATGATGGTTATGTCTTCAACTCTGTGGAGTTCAGCTTTAGAAGTGAAAAAATAATCAATCCTTGAATAGGATGCATGACTGTTAGAGTAAAATGTAAAATTTCTTTCTTTTGGAAATTTTGATCGCCATACATCAACCATTCCTGTTTCAGCAGTCAAATATTTAAGCATCTTGCCCATCTTGGATATGGATGCTTTAGGTGGAGGTTGTCTATCTTGTTGTGACATTACACAATTAAAGTCTCCCCCCATGAGTAAAAGACCAACACTATACTCCGTGATTCTGTTAAATAGTAATTTGATGAAGCCTGGTTGGTCCTCATTTGGGGCATACACATTAATTAGGGAGACAGGTATGCCATCAAGCAGCCCATTTACCAGAATAAATCTACCTTCTCCATCTGCATGTACAAATGTATCAACAAAATTAACTTGTCTATGTATTAATATTGCAACCCCTCTTCTTTTACCTGAGCGGTGAGATGAGAAATACACCTTATCTGCCCAGGATTTCTTTAATTTCAGGTGCTCATCATCGGACAAATGGGTTTCTTGTAATAGTGCTACTTGACACTTCAAACGTTTAAGCTGTAATAATATTTTCTTCTTTTTAATGGGGCTATTTAGACCCTTCACATTATAACTTATAATTGTCAATGGACTCATAACTTAAGTACTGTGGTGCACATAGTTACAGTATAGGGCATCATAAAAGTTGTTTTGAGGCAGAGGCGGGCCCATGATCGAGAGTACAGCAGAAACAACATAGGGAATATTACTTCACATAGGAATGTTGCATCGAAGTGGAAAGACTTTATGACTGAGAGAATATGGTTCCAGTAAGTAGCAAATAGTGACTCTGTTGCTCTTTTAAATAATATGTGATCCCCGGGGAACAAAGGGATCAGAACGCAAGAAACACAAAAACAAAATGTATATCGAACAAACGAAATACTAAAGGGTGGGATTAAGTCCCTAGCCACTGTGTGTTAGCAGCTAAATACACAACCTGCTATGGTAGGCTGTGTCCACAGCAAAAAAAAAAAAGGAGCAGAAATTAAATCGGCAAAACAAATTTACTAAAGGAGCTCAGGCCCCTGCAGACTAAATTACGATAAGGAACAACATTAAATGAAAATTTTCAAAATACTCAACACAATACACTATAACAATACAGGATAGGAAAAAAAAAAGTATTATTCTCGTCACCATAAAAAAAAAAAAACATATTTTAACAGATTACGCACCCACTGCAATCATAACCTGCGGACTCACGCTATATAATCCAAACATGGTACCTCAAGAATCATCAGCTTCGGGCAGGATATTGTTCTTTATGTAGTCCATGGCCTTTGTTGGATCATGAAAGTCCTGACTCTCATTCCCGAAAGTGATCCGGAATCTTGCGGGGTAAAAAAGACCAAAGCGTACATCACGTCGGCCTCGTAGCGCCTTCCGTGCAGCTGAAAAGGCAGCCCGGGCTTTAGAAACACCTGCCGTGTAGTCAGGGAAGATGCTGATCCTGTTACCGTTATACATCAAAGGTGCCTTTTCCCTGGCTCTTCTCAAAATATCCGCTGCATCTCCATCATAGTGCATCTTGGCGATTATCACTTGGGGTCTGTCTGCTCCCGCGGTCCGTGGTGCTGGTGTACGATGAGATCGATCAACTTTCACTTCTCGGTCCATGTATAAGGCTTGTTTAATAATTTTAGCCACCTCGTTTGGATTGCAGGGGTTTTGCTCATTGACACCGACAATGCGGATATTTCCACGTCTCATTCTCCCCTCCAGATCCTCACATTTGCTCCGCAGTGACTTCACTTCACTTTGGAGCTCTTTCACCGAGCTCTGAAGCCCAGTTATATCATCTGACCAAGTAGACAAGCCGTCTTTCACGTCTTGAATGTTAGCTTCAATTGTGCCAAATCGTGCGCTAACGGAGGTGGCGTTGCTAGCTATTTCCGAACGTACAGCCTGGACTTCGGCTTTGAGAGAGGCGAAATCGTTAGCTAAGGCATTCTTAAATTCTTCCCGTATAATTTGTGTGATGTCTTCTCTTAAGGATGCCAAAATCTGAGTTTTAAAGCCTTCGTCCGTGGTCAACGTTGGCACTGCGCTCTGTGGTTCGTCATTCTTTTCCAGCTCGGCTTGCAGCCTCGTGTTGGGCCTATTGGGTTTGTCGGTAGCGTCAAATTTAAACTTCTGAAGTTTATCCATCATGACGATAAAAGTGGGCAGGAGAGTCCGACAATGATAGGTGACGAGTCTGTATTGAGCTTTACCAAAGAAACTTCGTTTTTAAAAGTAAAATGTCCAAAAGTCTGCGGGAGCACTGAGGGACACGTCTTTACTCCAGCATGGCTCACTAGCGCCCCCCAGAATGATGTGTTTTTTGGTCAGGTTGTTTAGGTTGCTGTGAGATTCTGTTGGGGGGGTGACGTGCTGTATGACTGTTGTATGACTGTATGTGGGTGCCCAGTCTTTCGCGTGGAAGGGGGGAGTGATGTGGAGCCCATAATTATAACCTATGTGACTCACATGTGGCTGGCTGAATTCAGCCAAGAGAGACTTTGAGCTAACCATGTGTACTGACTTCACACCTCAAGAGGAAGATGTGTCTGCACCCCCTGGGGACTCAGGAGAGAGGAGAAGATTACCCGGCCTGACCTTTGGGGGTCAGAGAGGAGAACAGAAGGACTCTGGGTGTTCTATTACAGATGAAAGGATGTAGCTGAGTATTGTGACTTTTGTGTGATGTATTGTTAGAGATGAGTGTATAAATGTATGTGTATGACTGCGTCCTGTCTCTTTTCACTCCGATCGAGAGAGGACGTAGGATGGATGAGAATTAAAGCAGATTCTGGAAAATTATCCAGTCTCCTCAATTCTTGACTCCTACACCACACTCGGCCAGTGTTTTCTGTTAAATGAGGACAGTTAAATACGGACTATTTGAAGACACAGGGTTTTTCACTGCAGAGAGGAAAAAAAATGTTAACGTGGATTTATGATCCAGTTCTCTACTGGAACGCAGTTGGACCAATCTGTCCTACCGGTAAAACAGCTGTCACCATGACCCAGATACAGTCATGTGAAAAAATTTGGACACCCCTTTAAATATTCAGTTCTTTATTAACAAATGTTCAGGTATCTATGTCTAACCTTGTTTTTCTTTTGTTTGCATTCTTTAATAAAATTTATTTTAACCATTTTAAAAGGAATGAATGTGGGGGTGTCCTAAAAAAGATGGGGGGTGTCCTAATTTATTCCTCACTATTTATTTAGAATTACATTTTACAAAAAATTTGAAAAAAGTCTTTTAATTCATTTTTAATTGTTTAGTTGTATTACATGAATCTCCCAGTATTTTTAACATTGATATTAAATATCCATATGTCCAAATATGTTAAAAAACACAGTCTTATACAGGGTGTCCTAATTTTTTCACATGACTGTACGTGCGCACCAACCCAAGATTCATTATCTAATGATGACAGATTTTTTAAATTTTAACCTCCTTCACTGTCATTCCTTTAAAAGAATGATTCAAAATCAAAATATCCCGACAGTTGTTTTGAATTAAACCTACAATTCTGCATTCACCAGAGCAGATTAATACAGCTCAGGCCGCGATGAGCAGCTCCTCTTTTTTGGTTTAAAAGAGAAGCTCCGATAAATGATAAGTTTTAAGATTGAGTTGACAATAATATAACTGAAGGAAGCTCTGTTAACCTCATGGACAAAGAGAAAGACTGGCATGATCTTTGTAGCCAACAGCTCCCATCCACTGGCAAGCAAGGCTGTGGAGTTAAAAAGCTCCTTGATTTTAAATGCATTTTCACTTTGTGAATGATCCTGCATTGTCCTCAGTGCAAAAGAGAGACGTGATGCTAACCTGAAAGAGGTTAGCATCATGTCTTTGATGTTGCGTCCCTGTTTATTAAAGGAAATGCGAGCAAAGGCAGTGATTGTTTTATTTCACATTATGCCCAAAACACACCTCTGAATAACTATGAGTGTTAAGACAACCCTGGTCCTAACAGGTCTGTTAGCAAGATCGCTAGTGATCAGTGTCACTTCACTAGTTTAAGGTGCATTACAACTGTTTGCCAGTTTAACTGTGACAATGTGTATGTCTGGTATCAACAAAATAAGTCATAAGACTGTAGCTTCAACCCCTTTGGTTCCAATCTATAAAATCACTCTTCACTTTAAAGAAACTGTTTCACCAAAAGTCTGGTCAGGAATTGTTTTCTTCACCAAAGCACCACAGCTCAAAAACACATTCCATGGTAAAAGGGACAATAAAAATCCTGTTCTGCCAGGAACGGCTTAGACTACGATCATAAATTCAAGAACTTTCTCCCCAACCAGACAGTTTTATCTACTAAGAGTAGTTTGAAACAATCCAGACCAATCAATAAAAAAATTCCTAAAATCTTCCCAGAATTACCCAAAGCCCAACATTGCCCCCTTTTAGACAGCTCAGGAATTTGTCAACTGCTGGACTGTTTTTCTGACTGAACATTAAAGTGCTGATGACAAGTTTTTGACTTCATCTAATTTTTCAACACATAATACAATATAACAAAATAGGTTGGTTTGTGCAGTTCTAAGTCAAACAGGCTTTTTTTCACGTGAATATCCGACGTTTTCATGAGCGCCACATCACCAATTACGTCAGTGGCTGGAAAACCCCACTGCCATGTAGTCACGTCATCGGGAGAACACAGCGCTTGGCTGCCCATTGTACACACAGGATGGAAGCGGCTGAAAACATCCATGATGTTTCCAGCACATGTAATCTGGAATTGGTTTGTGTTGTCCAATCTTCAGACGATTATAGTTCCGAAGAATGGGATGATAATGAAGAATCTGGGGGCATCAGACCGTATAGGTTTGAGTCGTGCCAAGCGGGCATTGTGCCAAGCCAGTCACACTCAGAGAGTGATGGGTGGAGAGGCACACATGCCCGCCGCAGCAGCAGCGACAAACACACGGCAGGGGAACGCCAGTGTTATTCTTTTGTTACAGATATTGCAACAAATTATTTGTTCATAAATATAATTTATTTAAACCCGATTTTTCAATAAAATCACAGCAGTGTATTCTCTGTGGCTCAGGCATCGGGTTTATTATGGATTATATTTTGAGTTCTTGTTGTTTTTGTTTTGTACGTGTGTTTTATGTGCGTTTTGAGCCACTTTCAGGTGGGCACTGTCCAAGATTCGCCAGTCCGAACACACGCTCTCTCTTTGACAGTCAGCTGTTCATGGTTTGTGTGCATCATCTGCCATGTTGTCAGCCAGTCAATGTTGCCAGCGCTATCACGACGTGTTGGCCACTCCACATAACCGTGCTTCTGTTGCGCCCCTTGAAGCGATGTCGGCCCTAGGGCGCAACCGTGGTTAACACATCTCCTCTCCATGTTCGCTGGGCGATGTCAGCCCCGAACGCCAACTGTAAGTGTTTCTGTTTATTTTTGTGGGTCTTCACCTTTTTGGGAACTGTTGTCATCATTCTTATGTTCAATACATATGCTGTGGTGAATTCTGCGCCTAAATCCATTAATCATGACCTTCTGTGCGCTGTTACGCAGGGCAGGGAGAGGGAGGATGAAGTAACAAAGATTTGCGTGCAGGGTTCATTCACCACAGCACATTTAAGACAGACAGTTCCCTGAAAGGTGAAGACATACAAGAAACAGACACACTTACTGATGGCGTTCGGGGGCAGACATCGCCCAGCAAACGAATGAGAGGAGACGTGTTTGCTACAGGTGCGCCCCAGAGGGCATCGCTTCAAGGAGGCACGAGAGCCACGGTGAACATGGAGTGACTAGCGCGTCATGAAAGTGCTCAAAATACTGGCAGACAAACAGCACAGATGACAATACTATGGACCATTAGTGCATGACTGGCAAATGGCAGCGAAGTACCCGCACTGCTGGTGATGGTGTGATTAGAAGCACCTGGGCGAGGACCAGGAAACATGATCAGCAGGAGTTTGAATCAGCTGATGATAATGAGAGAGGGGACATGCCCAGACTGGCGAGATGTCAGGGATCACAGAAAGTAGGTCAAAGCTACGTGTAAATCCATTTTTCCTTCCCCTCCTCATGCGTTCCTTCTGCATAAAAGCGCACGAGGAGACTTAGTAACAGTTGGAGCTGAAGCGTGTGATGTGGTCTTTCACAGTTTGATGTTTATCTAAGCCTGCGACACAACGCAAAGGCACAGCCATAAAATTAAAACAAGAAACCAGAGAAACTGTGAGCTACAAAGCTGCTGTCATTCCAGTCAAAAACACCGGAGTCCTTTCTCCCGCTTACGTCATGGGGGTGCCTCCCTTAATTCGGTGGGCGGCACCACAGTCCAGTCAGCGGCTGCTGTTTTTTGATGATAACTAGTTTATGCAGGCAAATGTTATATTGATCATCGACAATGACTTTTGGGTTTACACAACATCCTAAAAAATGTCAAAATCGTGTCATCAGCCCTTTAGCTCTCTCTCTTCAAGTTTTTCATTTCTCAGGATAGTTCTCAGAACCTTATTTGAAGATATAACCAACCCTGTGGAGGACAATTATGGTTTGAAGTGTTCCATTAATCACTGATTTGAAATGTATTACATGTCTGAAATATGTTTAAACGAGTTTATAAAAGTACATGCTCACTGGAAGTAGTCATGAAAGTTAGTCATGAATCACTGAAGTTAGCTTAGATTATATATATAAGTCGATAATATCAATTTCAAAGTTAATATGTGTTCTTTTCCTGAAAATCCTACGTAAGTCATATGACTGGTCTTAGCCAATCACCAGCCAGTCTCGGTTGGATGATGCCCCCCTTCATTTTATTGGTCCGTTACAAACAAAGAGCCTCTTTCTTTATTGGACCACAGTCCATTCAAATCTCCCACAATAGGAGACAATTGGTTCTTCTTACCATCAGTCAAGTTTTTCCCCTGAAAAACTGCTCAGTTTAAGGGAGAAACTCGCAAGTTTTTTTGAGTTCTGTTCTGTTAAATTCCTGCTTTAACTTCTGTCTTTTCTGTAAGCGTCTGGGGAAAAATCTTTTTCCTTTTTCTGTTTTGAGCTCAACCTTCTCTTCTATATGGAGTGAAACTCCGCGTTCTCAGACGTTTTCTATTTTATAATTTGTTAAGCTTTTTCCTAATCATTTCTTTAACTCACTGTGTTGAAAGTGGACTGCTTCATTTTTTTTTAACTCCCACTGGAAGCTGCTTTCGGCCAACTACCACGACATCAGAAGAACTCAGATTTCGTGGCTTAAATCATTTTTTTTTTTTTTTAATTTCTCTCTTCGATTCTGTGACTTTGATCAGACTTTGAATGATTTCCAAAGTACCTGGACCCGGGATCATCATCATCATAGCAGTCTGTCGTGGGCGACAATGACTGTTTCATTTAGGTCTGATCAGATTCCTCCACACAGCTCTGTCCTTAGCCTTCCGCCGCCAGGAACTCCTGTCTATGTCCAACTTCTTCAAGCTTCTTTTTACAGTGTCTTTAAATCTGAGCCTTGATCTACCCTGATTGTGTTTGCCCTCGCATAACTGTGAGTAGAGTAACTGCCAAGGGAGATGCTGGTGGTCCATCCTCTCAACATGTCTGAGCCATCTCAGGTTCATCTGTATTAGAATGTCCTCCATTGATGGTTGACCAGCTCGTTTCAACACTTCTATGTTGGTTATCTTGTCTTTCCATGAGATGTTCATTATGGCTCGAAGGTGTCTCATCATGTACGCGTGGAGTTTCTTCACCTGCACTCTGCAGACAGTCCAAGTTTCAGCACCATACAATAGAGTAGCCAGTACTGTCACTCTGTACACTTTGCATTTCACATGGATAGACACATGTCGATTGTTCCAAAGTCTCTCCCTCAAGTTTCCAAACACAGCGCTCGCTCTTCCCATTCTGAGAGATAGTTCATCCTCCAGCCTAGCATTCTCTGATACAGTACTCCCTAGGTACTTGAAAGTCTTGCACTTGACTAGTGGCTCTGTACCAATGCTGATCTCTTCTGGTAGTGATGTTGATAACTGGAACTTTGGTGGTTGATAAAGGCACTCTGTCTTCTTGAGGTTGATTTGGAGGCTGAATTGGCTAGCTGCTCTTGCAAATTTCTCCACTAAAGACTGCGTATCTTCCATGCTGTGTGCAACTAGAGCACTGTCGTCGGCAAAGAGCATTTCTCTTACCAACTTTATCGATGTCTTACTCTTGGCTTTAAACTGTGCCACATTGAACAAGTCTGCTTCTTTCTTTGTATGAATGTATACTCCTTCTGAAGTGTCTTTGAAGGCCACCTCAGGCATGGCTGCCAGATATAGCGAGAAGAGTGTAGGTGCCAGCACACACCCTTGTTTCACCCCGTTGCTTACTTTAAAGTCTTTAGATACTGAACCACTCATTGCCACGTTTGCTTGCATACCTGTATGGAGTGCCTCGATCAGGCTGACAAACTTCTCTGTCCAACCATATTTCTTGAGTACCTGCCAAAGTCCTTGTCACGAAACAGTATTGAAGGCTTTACTGAAGTCTATGAAGACTACATAAAGCGGCATGTTCTGTTCGATACACTTTTCTTGAACCTGTTTCAAGCAGAAAATCATGTCCATTGTGCTTCTTCCACTTCTAAAGCCGCACTGGGTTTCCAGTAGTACATTCTGCGAGATGTGTTCACTGAGTCTGTTAAGTAGTACACGTGAGAGAATCTTACCAACAGTGGCTAGCAGTGATATACCTCGGTAATTTCCACAATCTTTTCCTGTCACCCACTGTGCTCACTGGGACCTTCAAAGCAGCAGAAATTTTTCTGTACCCTTCCCCAGATTTGTACTTCGAGACAATCCTGTCTCGAAGGTCTACAGACAATTCCTTTGACTTCATGCTTGGTTTGTGCTCTGACATGCACTGTCAACTGTGGGACCTTATATAGACAGGTGTGTGCTTTTCCAAATTATGTCCAATCAACTGAATTTACCACAGGTGGACTCCAATTAAGCTGTAGAAACATCTCAAGGATGATCAGTGGAAACACGATGCACCTGAGCTCAATTTCGACCATCATGGCAAAGGCTGTGAATACTTATGTACATGTGATTTCTTAGTTTTTTATTTTTAATAAATTAGCAAAAATCTAAAAAAAAAACAAAACCTTTTTATCATGTTGTCATTATGGGGTATTGTGTGTAGAATTTTGAGGACAAAAATGAATTTAATCTCTTTTGGAATAAGGCTGTAACATAACGCAATGTGGAAAAAGTGAAGCGCTGTGAATACTTTCCGGATGCACTGTATATGTGAGGTCCTGAAGTAAACCTTCGTTTCCACACACCCATATGTCTAAATTAAATAATCTTTGTACCTTTTAACTAATTTCTTCTACAAGACCATGATGATTAAACTCTGGAAATATATATATATAATCACTACTGTACATATTTTCCATAATCCTTAGGCCATTTTACTCTATTATGTGTTCTGCACTCCGCACTCTTATGTACACAGTTCCACCCGTGAAGCCACTACCGTACCTGTGTATATACCAATGGGCTATTTGTTATTTTTACTTCAGTCAGATGGTTAACTGTGTGTCCTGTAACTGCTTTATTTTCAAATTCTTCTCACTTTATTGCACAGTAGCCTGGTGGAGTACCCACAATTTTGTTGTGCTGTACAACTGTACAATGACAAAAAAGCCTATTTTTCACACACACACACACCATCATCATCGGCGGTCACTCGAAGCGAGTATGACAGTCATTCCTCGTGAGAGCGTCTATTTGTGGGTCTTCAGGTGGGCGTAGAGGCCGATCCGTGACCCGCATATTTTGGTGCAATGTTGGCATGGGAAAATGGTAGCGGGTTATGGTCGTGCTGGAGCCTTTTTCTGTCTTTCCTTGTGGAGCTGTCGTTTTGTTTCTGCAACACGGTGGATTTCCTTCTCATAGTGTGCAGCACCTTCTTGCACCGCTTCCTTCCATCGGTGCCTGTTTAGAGCCATGTGCTCCCAGTCAGGAGATATGATATTGAATTTTTTAAGGTTTGTTTTAATATTGTCCTTGAACCGTTTCTTTTGCCCTCCTGGAGCCCGCGAACCTCTCTCCAGTTCAGAATAAAGAATTTGTTTTGGGAGACGGGTGTCAGACATGCGAATGAGATGGCCAGTCCATCGTAGTTGGTGTTTTATTATTGTGGTGGAAATGCTGGGCATTTTGGCCTCTTCCAGAACGCTGACGTTTGTGCGTCGGTCCTCCCATTTAATCCTCAGAATCTTTCTCAAAGTTCTTTGGTGGAGCTGCTCCAGAGCTCTCAGGTGCCTGCTGTAGATGGTCCATGATTCTGCCCCGTATAGCAAGGTGGGGAGAACCACAGCCTTGTAGACCAAGAGCTTGGTATCAATCCTGAGATCTCGATCTTCAAAGACCTTCATCCTGAGTCTGGCGTATGCTCCATTGGCACAGCTCAGACGATGGTTGATCTCAGAGTCAATGTCCACTTTGGAGGAGAGAAGACTGCCGAGGTAGGGGAAGTGGTCAACATTTTCGAGAGGGGTGTTGTCCACTTTTATAATAGGATAAATAAATGGCTGATTGGGTGGAGGTTGATGTAGCACCTGTGTCTTCTTGATGTTTAAGGTTAGACCCAGGGCTCTATATGCCTTGGCAAAGGCATTCAGGATACCCTGTAGGTCTTCTGCGGAGTGTGCTACTATGGCGTTGTCATCTGCATACTGGAGCTCCATAATGGTGGTGTTTCTAACCTTGCTTTTGGCTTTGAACCTAGCAAGGTTAAAGAGCCTACCGTCAGTTCTGTACCGGATCGGAATTCCCTGTGGTAGGTCTTTGCCAATGAGGTGAAGTATGGCAGCAATAAAGGTAGAAAACAGGGGGGGGGGTGCAATGATGCATCCCTGTTTGACCCCTGTCTCCATGGTGAAAGGCTCAGACATGGAGCCGCTGTTACTTAGCACCGTGGCTGTCATTCCATCATGCAGTAGCCTCAGAATCCTGATGTATTTCTCTCGGCAGCCATTCCTCAACAGTATGCTGCACAGAGCCTGGCGATCTACTGAGTCAAAGGCCTTTGTCAGGTCTATAAAAGCTATATACAATGGCAACTTGTGCTCACGGCATTTCTCCTAAAGTTGGCGGGCAGTGAAGATCATATCTGCTGTGCCTCTAGATGGACGAAAGCCGCACTGTGATTCTGGGAGTATTTCCTCAGAAAGTGGCAGTAAATGGTTAGCGAGAACACGAGCAAGTACCTTGCCAGTTGTTGACAGGAGTGAGATGCCTCTGTAATTTCCACAATCAGCTTTGTCCCCCTTCAATTCAATTCAATTCAACTTTATTTATATAGCGCCATTTCACAACAACAGTCATCTCATAGCACTATCAACTGTAGGGGAAACCCCCACAGTTGCAGAAAGACCCCAGCAATCAGGCGATCCCCTGTGAGCAAGCACTTGGCGACGGTGGAAAGGAAAAACTCCCTTTTAACAGGAAGAAACCTCCAGCAGAACCAGGCTCAGGGAGGGACAGTCATCTGCTGCGACTGGCTGGGGGGGTGAGGGGATAGAGAAGATGAAAAGAACAGACATGTAGAGAGCAAACAGCACGATGGGGACTCAATCTATGGGAGAGAACAAACAGATGTTAATGATTAGCAAAAAAAAAATATTTCATTGAGAGTGAGAAAAGGAGTGAGGCCCAGTGCATTACTGGAGGTCCCCCGGCTGACTAAACCTATTAGCAGCATAACTAAGGGAGGGTTCAGAGACACATGATCCCTCCCTAATTGTAGGCTATATCAAAAAGGTAGGTTTTAGCCCTATTCTTAAAAACAGAGATCGAGTCTGACTCCCAAATCCAGATTGGCAGCTGGTTCCACAGGAGAGGAGCTTGATAACTGAAGGCTCTGCCTCCCATTGTACTTTTGGAGATTCTAGGTATTACAAGTAATCCTGCATTTTGGGAGCGTAGTGCTCTGTTAAGATAGTACGGTAGTATCAGATCTTTTAAATAAAAAGGGGCCTGATTGTTTAGAGCTTTGTAAGTAAGAAGAAGGATTTTAAACTTAATTCTAAACTCTATGGGAAGCCAATGAAGGGAGGCCAGAACCGGAGAGATATGATCTCTCTTTCTAGTACCTGTTAAAACTCTTGCTGCAGCATTTTGGATCAGCTGAAGACTTTTTAAAGATGTTTTAGGACAGCCTGATAATAAAGAATTACAATAATCTAATCTCGAGCTAACAAAAGCATGGATCAGTTTCTCAGCATCACTCTGAGACAAGATGCTCCTAATCTTGGCAATATTACGCAAATGATAGAAGGCAGTCTGAGAAACAAATTTAATATGTGAATTGAAGGACAGATCTTGATCAAAAATAATTCCAAGGTTCCTCACAGAGCTATTAAGAGAAAGAGTAACCGCATCCAAACTGAAAGTTTGATTTGGAAAGGTATTTCTAAGGTTTTTTGGACCAACAAGAATGACTTCAGTCTTATCTGAATTTAATACCAGGAAATTACAAGTCATCCAAGCTTTGATTTCCTTAAGACAGGCTTCTAACTTGGCTAATTGATTACTATCATCTGGCTTCATTGACAGGTATAATTGTGTGTCATCTGCATAACAATGAAAATGTATACAGTGCTTTCTAATAATGTTGCCTAACGGAAGCATATATAAACTAAAAAGAGTAGGGCCTAGCACAGATCCCTGTGGAACTCCATGACTAAGCTTTGAGTTGAAAGAAAACTCATTATTTACATGAACAAACTGGAACCTATCAGATAAATAAGATCTAAACGACTGCAACGAAGTTCCATTAAGTCCAACATAGTGTTCTAATCTATCAAGTAGAATATTATGATCGATAGTATCAAAAGCTGCACTAAGGTCTAAAAGGACAAGTACAGAAACCAGTCCATTATCAGATGCGATGAGGAGGTCGTTAGTGACCTTCGCTAAGGCTGTTTCAGTACTATGATGGATTCTAAACCCAGATTGAAACTCTTCAAGTAAACCATTTCCCTGCAGGTGGTCAAATAATTGCGTAGCAACAACTCTTTCTAAGATTTTTGAAATGAAAGGGAGATTAGAGATTGGTCTATAGTTAGCTAAAGCTCCTGGATCTAGCGTTGGCTTTTTGAGTAAGGGTTTAATTACAGCCGTTTTAAAAGCCTGCGGTACATGGCCTAAAGTTAATGAAGAATTGATTATATGAAGAATAAAGCTACCAATAAGTGGGAAGACTTCTTTAAATAACCTGGTAGGAATAGGGTCTAAAAGACAAGTTGAAGGTTTGGATGAGGAAACTATTTTGTCTAACTCACAAAGGTCGATTGGAGTAAACTCATCAATTGAAGGAGTTGTAGTAGTTACAGTATTTAAGTTAACTGTGGGAAGAATCTGATTGATTTTATCTCTGATGGATGAAATTTTATTATTGAAAAAGTTCATAAAGTCCTGACTAATAAGCTCTAAGGGAATGCTAGGATTGACAGAGTCCTGACTCTTTGTCAACCTGGCTACAGTGCTGAAAAGAAACCTGGGATTATTCTTGTTCTCTTCTATTAATGCAGAATAATAACTCGTTTTATAGATTAAAAGATGATTTCTCCAAGCTAAATAGATTTCATCTAAATTAGTGGAGCGCCATTTTCTTTCTAATTGATGAGTCTTCTGTTTTAAGCTGCGAGTTTCTGTGTTGAACCAAGGAGTTAGAAATCTCTGATTAGACTTTTTCTTTTTTAAGGGGGCCACCAAGTCTAGAGTCTGATGCAGAGAAGCTGTAACACTATCCACCATGTTATCAATTACAGAAGGAGCAAGCTGTCTATAGCTTATTTCCGTTGTGTTGACACATGGCATAGAGGAAACAATCTGCATAAATTTGGTAACAGCATCATCTGAGAAGCATCTACTGTAATAATATTTTTCTTTAGGAGCCAAATAGTCAGAAATAGTAAAATCAAAGGTTAACAGACAATGGTCTGACAGTACAGACTGTCAGACCATTGTTAAATATGGTCACGATCAGAGCATCCCTGAGCTCTGAGGGGAGTTCTTCCATTTCCCAGACCTTCAGAAGGAGGGCATGGAGACGGCACAGGAGTTCTGGACCACCTTCCTTTAGGATCTCAGCTGGGATCCCATCTGGACCAGTGGCCTTGTTGTTCTTCAGGCTCCTGATGGCATCTTGGACCTCGGATAAGGTGGGAGGTGCCCCTATGTCTTCCTTGATGGCACTCTGAGGAATGCAACAGATGAAACTTGATTGGATTGCAGTGTTACGGTTGAGGAGTTCCTGAAAGTGCTCTTTCCATCGCTTATTAATAGACTCATTGTCCTTCAGCAGCTCCTGTCCGTCCTTTGAGCGTAATGGGTTCAAGCCACGATGGCTTGGGCTGTAGACAGCCTTAATGGCACTGAAAAAGCCTATGGTGTCCCCAGAGTCTGCCAGACGCTGGATTTCCATTGCCCTTTCTGTCCACCAGGAGTTCTTAATCTGTCTCACCCGGCTCTGGACGTCAGCCTTGGCTCTAGAGTGAGCCAGTCTCTTGGCCTTGCAGGTAATGTCATTTTGCTAGGCATGAAAGGCTTCCCTTTTTTTGGAGATGAGCAGTTCTATCTCTGCATCATTTTCATCAAACCAGTCCTGATGTTTTCTGGACTTGTACCCAAGGGTGGTTTGGCAGGTGTTGAGGATAGTGAACTTAAGCAGGTTCCAGTGCTCTTTGATGTTCTCTGGATATTCCTGTTTGAGACTTTCTCCAAGAGAAGCCTGAAGCTGCTGCTGGATGGTAGTTTCATTAAGGCTTTCAAGGTTTAGTCTCAGCCGGTTCTGCTTCTTCTGCAATCTCCCCTTCCTCTTAAGTTTGATGGACATCATGGATCGTATAAGGCGGTGGTCTGTCCAGCAATCGTCGGAGTTGATCATGGCCTTAGTGATGTTTACATCGCGCAGATCCCTGGTTCTGACAATGACATAATCAATAAGATGCCACTGTTTAGAACGAGGGTGTCTCCATGAAGCCTTAAATTTGTTCTTCTGGCGAAAGATGGTATTAGTGATGGTGAGATCATACTGAGCACATTTGCCGAGAAGCAGAACTCCATTGGAGTTGATGTTTCCAATGCCTTCCTTGCCAATGGTGCCCTTCCAGAGGTGGTGGTCTCGGCCGACTCTGGCATTGAAATCTCCCAGAAGAATGATCTTATCCTCCTTGGGGATTTTTGACAGTGTCTCATCCAGACAGGCATAGAAGGTCTCTTTCACTTCCTCCTCGGAGACAAGGGTAGGTGCGTAGGCACTCACGACTGTTGCCATCTGGTTGTTGGCAAGCACCAGACGGAGGGTCATCAGACGTTCACTGATTCCCACAGGGAGTTCAGAGAGATGACTGATCAGTTGGTTCCTGATGGCAAACCCAACCCCATGGATCCTGGGCTCATCTGCTGCTTTTCCTTTCCAGAAAAAAGTATAGCCACCCTTCTCCTCCTTCAGATGGCCTGCCTCGGCCCGTCGTGTTTCTGAGAGAGCAGCTATGTCAATCCGGCATCTCCTCAGTTCTCTGGCAATGATGGCGGTTCTCCTCTTTGGCCTGTCACTGGTTGCACTGTCCATCAGTGTGCGCACATTCCAGGCTCCAAAATTCATAGTTCTGTGTTTCTGACCGCAAATTGGTGATCCCTCTGAACGCGGTAATCCAGACGGGAGGTTTGAGGCAGGCTATTTTTAGGGCACCTTTTCTAGCCCCTTCCCTATCAAGGGTGAGCAGAGTGGATCCTAAAAAGGACTGCTCAGTCGTGGATGTAGCTAACGAAGGGCTCTTTCTGCCTCGGTCCAAGAGCCCAGCGATCATCTGGCATTCACCGCCTGATGTGCCAGCTTGTGACTAGGGGCTTCCAGACTTCACAATCCTGCCCCCGTCGCCACTTACTGGTCGCCACAGGACTTAAACACACACACACACACACACACACACACACACACTTTGCTTGCTTGCGGTTGTCCATCGAGTCCGATGATAACGTCCACTTCTATCGATGAGTCCTTTGATGGCTGTGTAGTCCTATCCTGGACCCACATGTCCTGTTGCAGGTAGGGCATGTAAAAGTTGTGGTAGTGGCAGCAGGGGCTGCGGGTGCATTCCCCCTCAGTCTGTCTCCTGGCTGTTCTGTCCTCCTCCACCATACGGGTCCCCACAAGGCACTGCTGTCGCCAGGTGTTCCGGTCAGCAGCAGCCTCTTCCAGAGCCTCAGGTCTGATCTTGCACTTCTTTAAGGCCATCTTTAGCTGGTCCTTGTAGCACTTCTTCTGCCCTCCAGCAGAGCGTCGACCATGGTGTAGCTGGCCATATAACACCCTGCAAGGCAGCCGGTTTGGGGGCATCCTCACCACATGTCCCAGCCAGCGTAGCTGGTGCTGGGTGATCGTTGCCTCAATACTCCTACAGCTGGTCTTAAAGAGTATCTCAGAATGAGGCACATGGTCACGCCAGGTGATTCCCAGGATGCGCTGAAGGCAGCGTATATGGAACCGTTCTAGATCCCTAATGTGGCGGCTGTAAGTCACCCAGGATTCACAGCTGTAGAGGAGAGTAGTGACACAGACTGCCTGTTAAACAGAAATCTTCGTTTGGAGATGGAGGTTCTTGTTCCGGAAGACCAGACGCCGGAGTCTCCCAAAAGAAGCTGATGCCTGCCTGATCCTGTTCTGGACCTCTCTGTAGTCAATGGTATTGTCTACAGAGATAGACAATACCTCTCTGTCTACCTCTCTGTAGTCAATGGTATTGTCTACAGAGAGGATGCTCCCCAGGTACTTGAAAGATGGAACAACAGACAGCTGTTCACCAGCAACAGTGAAGGTAGGTGGAGTAGATGGGATATTGGTGCTCCACTGGCAGAAGACCTCTGTTTTGATGGTGTTCACCGTCAGTCCCATCCTGCTGTATGCTCTCACCGCAGCAGTAAGGACAGACTGGAGATCCTGTGGGCTATGAGATACCAGAGCACAGTCATCTGCATACTGTAGCTCAATGACTCTCACCCTTTGCTGTTTGGTGGTTGCCTGGAGCCTCTTTATATTAAAAAGGTTGCCATCTAGACGGAAGTCCACTGTTACACCGCTGCTGTCCTCAATCTCCTTGTGGAGAAGCTGGGTGACACAGAGCAGGAAGATGTTAAAAAGTACTGGTGCTAATACACACCCCTGCCTAACCCCTGTACAAACGGGGAAGGAAGAAGATTCCTGTCCTCCTATAGTCACCTGAGCAGTCATACCATCATGAAATTGACGGAGGATATTGACAAACTTGCTGGGGAAGCCAAACTTAAGAAGAACTTCCCATAGGAGTTCTCTATGGACAGTGTCGAAAGCTTTGGAGAGATCGACAAAGGCCATGAACAGGTCCTGGTGTTGTTCCCGACATTTCTCCTGCAGCTGCTGAGCTGTGAAAATCATGTCCACCGAGCTCCTGCCCTTCCTGAAACCGCATTGCGATTCAGGCAGCACTGATTCTGTGATGTTGTTGATCAGCCTGTGAAGCATCACCTTTGCCAGGACCTTACCAGCAACAGCAAGGAGCGAAATACCCCTGCTGTTGCCGCAGACAGCCTTATCACCCTTGTTTTTATAAATGGTGACAATTATGGCGTCTCTCCATTGTTGTGGGATGTTGTCATCGGCCCAGACCTTGGTGATGTACTTGTGCAGGGTTTTTGTACACAAGTAGCCTCCTTGTTTCAACAGCTCGGCAGGGATGTTGTCATTACCAGGGGACTTGTTGTTTTTGAGAGAGCGGGTAGCTGACAGAACCTCCAGAAAGGTTGGGGGCTGATCCAGGTCTTGCATCGGAGGAAGTGTAGGCAAGTCGTCGAGAACAGTGGGGTCTGCATCTGAGTCCTGGTTAAGCAGGGTACTAAAGTGTTCAGCTCATCTCAGCAAGATGTTAGGCTGATCCTTTAGGATTCTCAGCCCATCTGCTGTTTTCAGGGGAGTGATGCAGCGATTTGTGGGGCCGTAAATCTTCTTGACAGCATTATAAAAATTATGCATGTCATTTTTATCGGCAAAGGCCTGGATTTCATGTGCCTTTTTTGTCCACCACTCGCACACACACACACACACGCACGCACGCACGCACACACACACACACACACACACAGAGGGGTCTGAAGTGCAAATGATCCCAGGAGTTATGTTGTCGGGGGCAACTTGACCCTGGTAGGGTCTCTCAAGACAAACTGGTCCTGGGTGAAGGGCCAGACTAAGAGCAGTCCAATGGATCTCCATGAAAAACGTTACATCAAGGACTCAGTGTACCCAAAGGAGACACATGGGACTGCCCTTCAGTGGGCTCACCACCTGCAGGAGGGGCCATAGGGATCATGGTGCTATGTGAACTGGGCAGAAGTCTAGGCAATTCTACCTGGACTGATGCTCCCACAACCCGGATCTCCGGATAAGCGGAAGAAGATGGCTGGATGGATATATATTTAGACTATACAGTCATGTGAAAAAATTAGGACACCCCATTAAATATTCAGTTCTTGATAAAGAAATGTTCACATATTGATGTCTAATCTCGTTTCAATTTATCTCTGTAAAAGAAGGTGATTTAATTGCAGGTAAATAAAAATTAACCTTGTTTTACTCCTTAAACAGAAGATATCAACAAAAATACATATTCTAGCTGAGGAAAAAGTTCGGACACCCTATCCCCTAATAGCTAGTGTTACCCCCTTTGGCTGAAATAACTTCAGTGAGATGCTTCTTGTAGCCCTCTACCAGTCTCTGACATTGGTCTGAGGAAAGTTTGCCCCATTCCTCAACACAGAATTCTTTCAGCTGTGAGATGTTTGAGGGATTTCTCGCATGTACAGCCCGTTTCAAGTCATCCCACAGCATCTTAATCAGATTAAGATCTAGGCTTTGACTTGGCCATTCCAGGACTCTCCATTTCTTAGTTTTTAGCTAGTCCTTGGTGGATTTACTGGTATGTTTTGGGTCATTGTCATGTTGCAGGGTCTAGTTCCGCTTCAGCTTTATTTCTTTTTTTTTTTTTTTTACAGATGGTCTCATGTGGTCCTCAAGCACCTCTGACACATATAATTTTTATATTGATAGAATGGAAATGTTTCTTGTCAACATACACATATTCATCTTGTGAAGGTGACTTTATAGCAATGTGTGTACAGTCCATAGCTCCAATTATATTAGGAAAACTGGCTCTTGCTGACAAATTGCGCTTTGATGGCCTGTTCAACTGCATTGCATAAGAATATGATGTACCTGGGTGACAGCCGGATAATGCCATCCCACACAGCTGGCATAGCTCAGCTCAGGGTCGACTGGAAAATTTCCAGTAGGTCTGCCAGCTCCCTCTGGAATGCCCCTGTTGCCATGAACCCCGGTGTTGCCAGCACTTGCACTGAGACGGGCAGCGCACGGCTTCTTGCAGTGTCGCGCTCCAAGAGCGGCTGTAGCTCTGAGCACAGTTCCACAAGGACTGCCCGTGTAAACCTATGCCGGCTGACAAGCCAGTCATCACCCTGAGCCAAAAAATCTTCTCTGCCTCTAAATACCCTTTCTCTTCTCACTGTGCGATTTGCAATATCCTCTAATAATGCTAATGCCATTGTTCCTCTTTTTTCTTGTTCTTCTTTGTGCTTGCTTTTACATCCACTCATCTAATTAAGCACACTTGGATGTTTGTTCATCATGCGTCTCTGGTGTATACAATAATTTTCACGTCATCAGTCTCCCAACATCACCTCTAAATGTCGCCAACAGACCAATAACAGTAGAAACGTACGTACGCCAGCCCTGAAGTTGGCGTGGGGCTGCGCACATTTCCACGGTCATTTCATTCTTGATACATCTGAAATTTTCCATGGAAAAGAACGTATGCCATGTTTTTGTGCACAAGTACCCTTTGTACATGAGGCCCCTGGTCTTTGTCTATGTTCTCTCCGACAAACTTCAGTCTGGCCTTCATGTTTCTCTTAGGAAGCAAAGGTTTCCTCCTTGCACGCCTCCCATGCAAGTTCAACTTGTGCAGTCTCTTTCTGATTGTAGAGGTATGCACTTTCACATCAACAGTAGCAAGAGCCTGCTGTAGTTCCGTGATGACATTTTAGGGTTTATGGAGACTTCTTTTAGCATCTGGCGGTCTGCTCTCGGGGTGAACTTGCTTGGACGCCCAGACCTGGGCATGTTGGCAGTTGTTTTGAATGTCCTCCACTTGTAGACTATTTTCCGGACAGTGGAATGGCTGATTTCAAATTCTTTTGAGATCCCTTTAAATCCCTTACCAGACTCATAAGCTGATACTATCTTCTTTCTGATGGCCTCAGACAGCTCTTTCGATCTTACCATGGTGTTCACTCTCACTTCAGCAGTCATGAACACACCAAACTAAACGTCTGAGGTTTAAAAAGGAGTCTGTGTTTTTCTGGAAAAAAAAAATAGAGAATATTCTCTCTCTTTCCTGTGCCTAACTCCTATCTGTCTGCCTGCTGCATGTCGGTCTTGACACACATCTTTCATTTACGACAGGGGTGGGGGTGTGTGTGTTTGTCCGTCCACACTGGAGATTGACAGCTTAAAAGCTCACTGACCAGATGTAGTAATGATTTTACCGCTAAAGATGTGTAAAATGTTAACACTCGCTGTAGAGTTAATAGTTTTATGGTGTTTTTCTTCCTGCGCGCTCCCGCAATGGGGTGCTTTTGGGGCAGGCGGACGTTTTTCAACACAAACCCAGCGCTTCATACATGCGGTCAGGATGGAAACGTGGTGAGATGTCCACCGGCAGGCTGGGGAAGTCAGAGGAAGGGACGGTTTTGGAAACCTTGCGGGTGAGTGTTTTTTTTTTTAAAAATCACACACTCTGTTTGATGATGTGTTCTGTTAATACTCCTGTAAACACGGAAGTAAACGCGGTGCAGCGATGTATTTGGTTGATTAGACTGCCCATTTGCACGCCAGTCAGAGACAAATCTGATTGGTGAACTTGTCGGAAGTTGATGAGGATTGGGCAAAATTCCGGTAAAGTTGTGGTGATTGGGCAAAGTTGCAAGGTTGCACAATAGTTGTGCTGACTGGCTGATTTCACATGAATTGGCGTGATCGCAACATCACGAAATCCTGGAGGGACTGAGTAATGATGCTCTAATCATGTGCACCTGATGTGATACACCTGTGTGTGATTTTAGCCATTTTAAGTAGCAATAAATGTGGGGATGTCCTAATTTATTCCTCACCAGAAACTGCATGTTTTTAGAATTACATTTTACATAAAATTTTAAAAAGTCTTTTCTTCAGTTTTAATTGTTTAGTTATATTACTTGAATCTCCCAGTATTGTTAAAATTGTCCAAATATGTTAAAAAACACAGGCTTTCATAGGGTGTCCTAATTTTTTCACATGACTGAATCTATAACTAAAGGTCCACAGCATTTGAGATGTTATCTTTTATCATTTGTGACTCACAGTGCTTATGTCTTTTGGCAGTGCTAATCAGCCATGAGTCTAGACTAATTAGACAGCATGGTGGATAGACTTTTCCTGGTATGTGCTGTGTTTGCCCGCTGCACTACATTAAACAAAGCCTTGATTTATGTAATTCTGAATCAATCATTTTTCCGTTATTTGAGTAATATTTTTGGCCCTACCTACCTCTTTTTAACTAGACTTACATGTGGAGTCCTTGCAGCTCTTTATTTATGCAGATATTGAAACATGCAAAAGAAGATAAAGACACAAGGATCACTTTAACTCCAAATGTCTATCACAACATATTTTGTAGGTAGAACGAATACATTATTTAAAAAGTGGCACAGAGCACTACCTTCAGAACTGTGATTTACAGTTGCACAATAACTACAACAGCCTGAGAGCTGAGATGTGACAGCAGTCAAAACATAAATATATGCTGCCATTAATGAAGTTATAACTGGTCTTTAATCACACTGAATGGGTCTTGTATAACCCATCTGGTTCCTGTATTGAGGCCAAACTTCTTTCATCACAGTATCATTTATCTTTGAAGATGCAGAATCAGCTGAGTGGCTCACAGATCAATGAATGAAAATGTGACAAAGGATTGAATAAACCCATCTGCCTTCTGCGCCTAAAGATATGCATCTTTTTTTTTTATATCTAGTCGTTTAAAAAAAAAAACTTCCGGCGCCACACGAGTCGGCTGCCTTTTGTAACAGCGGCTCAATTCTGAGTTTTTTTCTTTCTTTCTTTACACACTTTATACATCACGGACACACAGATCGCCCCAAAATGCCTCCCGAGCCGGCAGACGGAGCCACTGTTTACAGCAGGAGACGATACAGCAGGGAACAGCTGCTTGGACTTAATCGCCACTCGGTGCTGACGAAAAAACTCGACGTACCGAGAGAAATAAGGCGAAAACGACGTGGTTGTCGGGCTGGTGTTAGACGGCGGACAAGGAGTATAAGGTACAGACCCACCTTCCCATCCGTTATTATGGAGAATGTACGCTCTATACTGGGAAAGGTAGATGAGCTAGTGGCCATCTGCCGTTACGATAGCACATATCGGGAGTGCTCTCTCCTTTTGTTTACTGAGACGTGGCTAACTGAACTAGCAGCAGATGCTAACATTGAGCTGGAGGGTTTCCACATGATAAGGGCAGACCAAACACCAGACAGTGGCAAAGCAAGGGGCGGTGGAGTGATAATGTATGTTAACAACAACTGGTGCAGACCGGGACATATCACTGTTAAACAACGTCACTGCAGCAAAGACATTGAGTTGCTAGCTGTTAGCATGCGGCCTACATATCTCCCGAGAGAACACTCACACGTGATCTGCATTGTTGTTTATGCAAATCCGACGGCGAACGCTGGGACAGCACGTGACGTCATCCATTCAGTAACCAGCAGGCTGCAGACAGAACACCCAGATGCTCTTCTCCTCATCTCAGGCGATTTCAACCATGTTTCACTGTCTCCCATTCTACCCACGTATACCCAGTATGTCACATGCTACACTAGAGACAATAAAACACTGGACTTATTCTATGCAAACACTAAGGAGGCGTACACCTCATCACAACTCCCCCAACTCGGGAGATCGGATCACAACTTGGTTCATCTCCGGCCGGTGTACAAACCCCTAGTGCACAGACAACCCCCGGCCATGCACACAGTGATGTTATGGTCTGAGGAGGCAATGGACACTCTAAAGGGCTGTTTTGAAGCCACCGCCTGGAAGCAGCTCTGCGATCCACATGGTGAGGACATTGATGGCCTCATTCACACCTTCACGGGCTACCTCAGCTTCTGTGTGGACAAATCCATTCCCACCAAGACCATACGGTGTTGCTCAAACAACAAACCCTGGATCAACCCTGAGATTAAAACACTTCTGAGAGAGAAGAAGAAGATCTTCAGGTCGGGGAACAGGGAGATGCTGAAGTCCGTACAGAGGGAGCTGAGGAGAAAGATCAGAGAAGGCAAGGACAGCTTCAGGAGGAAGATGGAGGACAAGCTGCAACAGAGCGACGGCAGCGGGGTCTGGAGAAACCTCAAAACCATCTCTGGGCTCCAGAATACCTCCCCCCAGGCCACGGGGGGCAGGGAGTGGGCGAACAATCTGAATTTGTTTTTCAATAGGTTTGACCAACCGCCCTCCCCCCTGTCTGCACAACAACAACTGCTGCCTGTAAAGACATCAAGTCCTGCTGCCCACTCCCCACTCCACCAACACCCCCCCACTCCCAACACACAGCCCCCCATCCTGACCCTGACCAGGACCCAGGTGAGGACGGAGCTGAGGAAGATCAAGGCGAGGAAGGCGTCGGGACCGGACGGCATCAGCGCAAAGCTCCTCAAGTCCTGTGCAGACCAGCTGTGTGGGATTGTGACGTACATCTTCAACCTGAACCTGAAGCTGGGGAGGGTACCACAGCTGTGGAAAACATCTTGTGTGGTACCTGTACCAAAAACTTCCCACCCCAAAGACCTGAACAGCTACAGACCGGTGGCCTTGACGTCCCACTTGATGAAGATCCTGGAGAGACTGCTCCTTGCTCACCTCCGCCCCCTGGTGGAACCAGCGATGGATCCACTCCAGTTCGCCTACCAGCATGGCATTGGGGTGGAGGATGCGGTGATCTTCCTCCTTCACCATTCTCTGTCCCACCTGGAGAAGCCCGGGGATGTGGTGAGGATCATGTTCTTTGACTTCTCCAGTGCTTTCAACACCATCCAACCAATGATCCTGAAGGACAAGCTGCTGCGCGCAGGGGTGGACCAGCACCTCTCATCATGGATCCTGGACTACCTCACGAACTGGCCCCAGTTTGTGAGAACCTGGGACTGTGTGTCCGACACGATCATCAGTAGCACGGGGGCCCCCCAGGGAACGGTGTTGGCTCCCTTCCTGTTCACTCTTTATACTGCGGACTTCTCACACAACACAACACACTGCCATCTACAGAAGTTCTCTGATGACTCTGCGATCGTTGGCCTCATCTCCAATGGAGATGAAGCTGAGTACAGAGGGCTTATCCAGGACTTCGTGGACTGGTGCCATCGGAACTGCCCCCAGATCAATGCGAGGAAAACTAAGGAGCTGGTGGTGGACTGCCGCAGGCAAGGACAACCCCTCACAGTACCAGTAAATATACAGGGAACAGACATTGAGATGGTGACATCCTACAAGTACCTGGGTGTTCATCTGAACAATAAACTAGACTGGTCACACAATACTGATGCACTCTACAAGAAGGGACAGCGCAGGCTGTTCCTACTGAGGAGACTCAGGTCTTTTGGTGTACAAGGGGCGCTGCTGAAGACATTCTAAGACACGGTGGTGGAATCAGCCATCACTTTTGGAGTGGTCTGCTGGGGCAGTGGCATTACTGCAGCCGATAGGAAGAGACTGAACAAACTGATCAAGAAAGCTAGCTCCGTCCTGGGGCAGCGCCTTGATCCGGTGGAGGAGATAGGAGAGAGAAGGACGGTGGCTAAACTGTCATCTCTGCTGGAGTCCGAGTTCCACCCTATGCAGGACATACTGAATGCACTGAGGAGCTCATTTAGCAGCAGACTATCATCTCAGGTGCACAACCGAGAGGTTTCGCAGGTCCTTCCTACCAATGGCTGTCAGACTGTACAACCTAAGCAGGGCTACTCGCAGAGATAGCAAAAAGACGTAACAACCTAATAGTTTTTTGAATGCAAAAGATGCAATAGACTTACACAATGGTCCCCTCCGGCATACAACTAGGAAAATACCGGTAGCTACGGAGGGTGAGAATATGTATGGGCACATAATCATACCATGTAGGATAACTAAGTAGACGGTTGTGCTGTTTCATCCCATCTAGCAACAATGCTCTGCACTGTGTGTGTCTATACATTTACATATTTATTCCATCTAGCTACAATGCTCCGCACTGGGTGTGTTTATGTTTATATTTATATATCTATATATTCATTCCATCTAGCTACAATGCTCCGCACTGTGTGTTTATATATCTACATATTATTCCATCTAGCTACATTGCTCCGCACTGTGTTTATATATTTACATATTTTTTCCACCTAGCTGCAATGCTCCGTACTGTGTGTTTATATATCTACATATTATTCCATCAAGCTACATTGCTCCGCACTGTGTTTATATATTTACATATTTATTCCATCTAGCTGCAATGCTCCGTACTGTGTGTTTATATACTCATATATTTATCCCATCCAGCTACAATGCTCTACACTGTGTGTCTGTGTGTATATATATATATTTATAGTAATATGTACATAAGTATATTAGCTGCTCTTGCTTGCTTGCTTTTTTTTTTTCTTGCCTTCTGATTGTTGCTCTGAGTGTTGCTATCCCTGTGCCGTTGCAATCCTGGAATTTCCCCGTTGTGGGACTAATAAAGGCTTATCTTATCTTATCTCATGGTACTTACTGGATAGATGGCTCAAAAATAAAACAAGTCAAATAAAAAAGGCTTAAAATTACTGTATGTTATTGAAAAATGCTTAGCTGAAGTAAAAAAACTTACAAAAACTGGGTGTCGCGATCAGCAGCAGACTGGACTGGAAATTTAACACTGATGCTGTGTACAAGAAGGGGATGAGCAGACTCTACTTTCTGAGGAAGTTGCAATCCTTCAACGTGTGCAACAAGATGTTGGAGCTTTTCTAACAGACCGTTGTTGCCAGCACCATCTTCTTTGCTGCTGTCTGTTGGGGTAGCAGTATCAGAGCCAGTGACACCAACAGACTTGACAAGATTGTGGGACTAATAAAGGCTTATTGTGGCGGTTCGGTTAACCCCCACAACAGATTAAGGACACTCAGCTCTCTTCTCTTGGTTTTTTCTGCTGCACTACTGATATGTAGATGTGCTTTGGTGTAACCCCCACAAACAGACTGGTCAAACACAGCGCTCGGCTAGAGCAAATAACAGAACAGTGAAATGTGTATTAATGTCTACAGGCAGACTCGTTTCGTCTGGCTCACTTCATTGATGTTAATGTTGCCTTTCATGCATTGTGCTCATGTGTCCTGTCCTCACTGTGACCTAGGGACTGAGATCAATATGTCTCTCAAATGCAAATGTCTTATGCCTGTTCTGTTATCTCTTTGATCATACCAACTGCTGGGGTATGCCCTTGATGTATTGTTGTAGTCGAGTATATATATGCTGCGACTCTGTAACGCAAACTCTCTCATTCTCTCATTCTGGTTCTGCATCTGCTGCGAGACACACACACTGTCTCCTCTTTGAGAGCCTGAGGAATTTGGCTTCAGCCTGCTCACACTATGGGCTGGAGCCAAGTTCTGATGAAGGCGGGTGATAATAAAGCTACTTAAAAATCCAACGCTGCCTTTATTTTATCATCCTCTTCACTGGTGACCCCGGAACGCACACGCTTTGTGCGACGCAGCCTTCTGATTTGGACGGCCACGCTGGCGAACCGACGCTGAAAACACGCTGCCAGCGAACACAGCGGCCTGACGTGCTGCTCTCCCTTCGGCTTCAGGGAGACCTCGACGCGGAGCCAACACAGGCGAGCCGTTCCCCGGACATCACCCACGACCGGGAAAATCTGCAGAAAACGTCATGGCGCGACCCTTGCCTGAGATCGGGACGTTCACGCTGGACCAGCCGAGGGACACAGAACGTTTTCTCCCTCTCACCGCTACTCCCCCCTCTCAGCGATCCATCTCATCTGCCCGAGCCTGAGGAACAGAGATCGTCTATTCCCTCCCACCGCCCCAATGCATCTGCACGAGCCTGAGGGACAAAAGATCGTCTATTTCCTCTCACCGCTCCAACGCACCATGGCCAATCTGCAGCCACAGCTCAACCTGGATTTTATCGGCGCCGTCTGCGCCGATCCCCACCAAGATTCTGCACCCTGGTTCTCCTCTCCAGCAGGCCCACCCACACACGAGCCCCGGCGCAAGCACCGGGGAGTTACGAGGACGGCGCATCACGCACGGGACAAATAACGGCTCCAGAGACCGCCATCGTCCTCCGCCGCTGCTTGCAGAACCCTCAGGGCTGCTCGTTCACCTGAAGCAAGCACGCAGCTTGCCACTGGATTTTTTTTTTTTTTTTAATGGTCTCAGCCATGGCACATAAGGGATTTCAGCCGTCAACTGTTCCCGGGGGGTTTTAGGGTTGTTCCTGCACCTAAAGCCAACAAGCTGAGTCCCTCTGCTTCTTTTTTTCTTACAGCCTCGCCGCTCCTGTTTTCTTCATGGCCACGAGAGGAGCCAGCAGAGACTAATTTTTCTTCTTGTGGACCTCTGCACGTTCAACGGGACAGCCCTTCGACATCGCGGACCCACAAGCAATTTTTGCGCGGCTCGGACGAGTTCACCGTCCCCCTGCCGGCACTTACCCCCCTCCTCCCTCCCCCTCCGCCTGCAGTTAGCTTCTCCCACAGCTCGCTCCCATACAGGGATTATCAAGGTCTCGGCCCCCTGCCGTGCCCTCTGGGGGGGAGCGTGTGTGGCGGTTCGGTTAACCCCCACAACAGATTAAGGACACTCAGCTCTCTTCTCTTGGTTTTTTCTGCTGCACTGCTGATATGTAGATGTGCTTTGGTGTAACGCCCACAAACAGACTGGTCAAACACAGCGCTCAGCTAGAGCAAATAACAGAACAGTGAAATGTGTATTAATGTCTATAGGCAGACTCGTTTTGTCTGGCTCACTTCTGTGATGTTAATGTTGCCTTTCATGCATTGTGCTCATGTGTCCTGTCCTCACTGTGACCTAGGGACTGAGATCAATATGTCTCTCAAATGCAAATGTCTTATGCCTGTTCTGTTATCTCTTTGATCATACCAACTGCTGGGGTATGCCCTTGATGTATTGTTGTAGTCGAGTATATACACTACCGTTCAAAAGTTTGGGGTCACTTAGAAATTTCCTTATTTTTGAAAGAAAAGCACTTTTTTTCAATGAAGATAACTTTAAAATAATCAGAAATACACTCTATACATTGCTAATGTGATAAATGACTATTCTAGCTGCAAATGTCTGGTTTTTGGTACAATATCTACATAGGTGTATAGAGGCCCATTTCCAGCAACTATCACTCCAGTGTCCTAATGGTAAAATGTGTTTGCTCATTGCGTCAGAAGGCTAATGGATGATTAGAAAACCCTTGTGCAATCATGTTAGGTCTGCAATGCTGTAATTGCTGCAAATGGAGGATTCTTTGACGAAAGCAAAGTTTGAAGGAAAAAATTATTATTTCAAATACAAATCATTATTTCTAACCTTGTCAATGTCTTGACTATATTTTCTATTCATTTTACAACTCATGGTGGTAAATAAGTGTGACTTTTCATGGAAAACCAAAATAATTGTCTGGGTGACCCCAAACTTTTGAACGGTAGTGTATATGCTGCAACTCTGTAACGCAAACTCTCTCATTCTGGTTCTGCATCTGCTGCAAGACACATACACTGTCTCCTCTTTGAGAGCCTGAGGAATTCGGCTTCAGCCTGCTCACACTATGGGCTGGAGCCGAGTTCTGATGAAGGCGGGTGATAATAAAGCTACTTAAAAATCCAACGCTGCCTTTATTTTATCATCCTCTTCATTATCTTATTATCAAGAAGGCTGGCTCTGTAATTGGTCTCAGGCTGGAGACCTTTGAGACTGTGGTGGAGAGGAGGACACTAAACAAACTGTGAACCACGGCTGCACGGTGGCGCAGTGGTTTAGCACTGTGGCAGCACAGTTTTACCCTCGGCCGGGGGATCGCGGGGATCATGAGATCGTGGGTTTGATCCCAGCCCCCGACCAACAGTGAGCTGTGTGGAGTTTGCATGTTCTCCCCGTGTTGCGTGGGTTTACTCCGGGATTTCTCCGGTTTCCTCCCACATACCAAAAAACATGTACGTTTAGGGCGCTTGCGCACGCAGCGACCGGCAGCCGGTGGCTTGTCACCAGACTGCAAACCAAATCTGCCTACGGGTACAAATAAGTAACAAAAAAAAAAAAAAAAACCATCATAGACAATCCTGATCACCCCCTCCACCAAACCCTGGACAGTCAGTGGAGCACTTTCTCCAGCAGATTGCTACAGCTTCGCTGCCGAACTGTTAGGGACAGGAAATCTTTTCTGCCACATGCCATTTCACTGTACAATAACTCACTCTGATAGTGAATTCTGGTTATAACAATGCTGCCATACTGCACCTTACAGTATAATTGGTATCTCGTATTTCACCCTGTGCCTTATAATCCTTCTCTGTACACTCAGTACTATCCATTGACTCATAAGGATCATCTATTTAACCTAGTAGTAGCCTCTGCTGTATATAAAGTTATCTAAGCTTTACTTTACTTCCCTGCGTAACTTCTTTTCTATTATGCTGTGTGTTTTTTCTGTTGGTTGGGTTGTCTGTGTCATGCTGCTGTTACACTGTAATTTCCCAGTTTGAGATCAATAAAGTACATCCATCCATCCATCCATCCATCTGTTACAGTACATTTCTGTCCTAACTACAATATGGAAGTACAAATATGTAATTCAGTCTGTACATTTTAAAAAATGTTCACGTTGTGCAAAATTTGAGTGTTAAAATAGTGTTAAAATATCTAAATGCTAAATCTAAATATTACATTAATATTCAACTTTTAAATGTATATTAAGAATATAAATTTATAGTATTTAACATTTAAATTACTTAGCATTTAGATTTAATATTAAGATTTATTAAAGTAGAACTGAACCCACCTTTTGGCACAAAAAGTAGAATAGCAGATTAATTCCTTATTACCTATTGTATTTTTCCACACATAAAAGAAATTTTTAGGCCGTGCGATGGCCAAGCTATAAGCCGATAAACTTTTGCCTCTGGCTGGCAGTGCCAAACAAACCGGAAGTAGTGCAGACGACGCTGCGTGATGTCACGAGTGTGATCCCTAAACAAAACAACAATGGCAGATGATAGCAGTTCCAGCAGCTGGCAGACGGCGATGCAGAGGCGAGGTCCGCCGCCGGGGAATACAGTGATCCCTCACTTATCTCGTTTAATGGGGACCAGAACTGACCGCGAAAAGTGAAAAACCGCAAAGTAGCGTCACCCACCCCCCCAAGGGCGTCACAAGCACTATTTTGCACAAAAGGCACAAGAGAACAGCAAAAAGTGCCACTAAGCAACACGAGCGATAAAGAACAATGAATGCGGTCTTCCTTCGCTGGTATGTGCGCTCTGCAGGGAGAGAAGCTGGGTAAAACGTCTCGAACATGAGTGATGTTCTAGAACATCAGGTATCAACACGGAGAGCCCGCACAACTCAAAATCCACCTCTCTGACCACCGCTCCACTCCTCTCCGCCCACCTCTTCACCGCTCGGGAATCTCGCAAGCTGATTGGCCGAGACGTTTTACCTCGCAAGCTGATTGGCCGAGACGTTTTACCCAGCTTCTCTCCCTGCAGAGCGCACATACCCAGCGAAGGAAGACCGCATTCATTGTTCTTTATCACTCGTGTTGCTTAGTGGCACTTTTTGCTGTTCTCTTGTGCCTTTTTGTGCAAAATAGTGCTTGTGACGCCCTTGGGGGGGGGGGTGACGCTACTTCACGGTTTTTCACTTTTCGCGGTCGGTTCTGGTCCCCATTAAACGCGATAAGTGAGGGATCACTGCAATATCTATATCTAGAAACGCATCGCTTCCCGGTCGCTTTTCCTCCCCCTTTCTTTTCTTTCGTCGCCATGACAGCTTTCCTTGGCCACTGAACAGATCTTCCCAGGTGTTGGAAGTGTTTTGTAGTCGACTATCATGACAAAATGCACCAAAAACAACCAGTGTCGACGTGCTCGCAATGGTAAACATGGAGGACTGTGTCACACTCGTGACATCACGCGGAACTCCGGCTGCACTTCCGGTTAATCGGCGGATTTGTCTGATTTTTCAGGGCGGAAAATTCAAAATCGCGATTTTCTCCAAGATTCCGGGATTTGTGGAGGGGGTGCCAATGATAAATTATCTTTATAATTGTATGTACTATCACCCAGTGCCGTTCAATGCCGTTCAGTTCAGTTCTACTTTAACATTCAGATTTACATTGAGTATAAAGAATAAATGTTTAACAGTTTACATTTAGATTTACATTTAAATTTAATATTTCGATATATTAAAGTGACACTCCGCCAAAAATCGAGTTGTTTTTTTTTTCTCTTGTTCACATGTCTGTAACATGTTTTTTATGACTTACTGTGGCGGCATGAAATAATAGGCAGGCGAACTGGGTGTTTTTAAGGGAGTTTATTAATCATACCGCCATCACAGAACTCACCCCGGCGCCGTGCATGCGCGCCAGAGCGAGCCAGGAGGCTCTCCAGCAGATAGGCAATGCGTGCAGTCAGATACAGTTTTTATACCCAGTTACAGACAATACATGAAAGGCATGGGACATTTGCATCACAGTGAGAGCAGGAAGCATGAACGTTTGCATTTGAGTCATACATATCAACAGCGGAACTGGCAGGAAGAAGCTAGACAAAGAGCGGCTGCCTATTGATCTCCGTCATTGTTCTGCTAATTGCTCCAGCTGTGCGCTCTGCTTGTCCGTAGGCTGTGGGGGTCGCCCACATTGCAAGGCAAATCAAGAGCAAAATCGCTCAAATGTCTCATATCTCTGTTTTTTTGCTGTAAAGTTTCAAAAAAGTGAGTTCTTCACTTCCGCCCTCCAGAGAGAGCAGTCGCATTTTTCTGTGCTCCGCTCCATTGTCTCTCCCTCCCTAACTGACTAGATCCCAGCTTGCTCTTGTCTGTGTCTGCGTGGCTGTCTACTATTGATTCATCAAACGAAATTATGGATTTTATAAGCTGGGCTTTGAACGCAATCAACACTGTCTTTTCAATGAGGAAATCGGGTCCGGGGGAGCCCATTTGTCCTGCGGGCACGGCTGCCGCAGGTTACATCAAGGACACATACAATTGGAAACTTATGTGTCTGAGCAACCTTTCAATTGAAGATATAGAAGATATATATCTATTTGGAGCTACGGTCTCAGGATTTCTACTGATCGGCTTTGGGATAGTCCTGGTGTATCGCAAATTAAAGAAGATGGACAGAGCTTATCAAAAAGCTGACCCAGCGAAGCTCTCTCATCAATTCGACCAGCTGGCGAGGACTCTAATAGCGGCTAATGGAGAACTGTACAGGAAGATTGATAACAACACGGTGGCGCTTAGAGCTCTCCAGGATATGATTTCAAAGCCTGGCAACAATGGAATTGGTGCACTGAATCCGTAAGAGAATGGAAAGTTTTTTCTCTGAAGTCAGTGCTATTCGACCCGTTTTCGGCGCCCTCAGCATTCAGTCGTCCCGATGAATAACAGTATAATTGTTTCCCTTTCATAAACATTGGTGTACAGTATCTGAACTCTCAAGGACAGCTATGTCTGACTCAGAGTATTCCATCTGCCGTGTTCAAGGACATGTGCCTCTGCCTTCAGACACTAGTCATAACATCTGCTGAAAGAGAGACTATTGCTGTTCACCTAACTGATAACTGCCACCCTTGCACCCAACACACACACAACTGACCCACTTATACTGACGAAGACACATTCATTCACTGTTCTCTCTCTGCACTGGTTGTCATTGTGTGAATTCTATTGTCTGCTAATTGTGCATTTGAGAGTTTTTTTCTTGTAATCACAATATTGGTCATAAAAATGAGCTTTATTTTGATTAACAATGCTTTTTTCTCTCTCCTATCGTGTCTCCCCCTCCCCTTGCCTTCTATTCCCCTCCTGCTGACAGGCGCCTCCATGGCTCGCCGCATCATTGGGAAGCGCCTATCAGGCGTACCCAACGTCAAGTCAAATTCCTCGTATGTTTACTTGTTTATTACTTGTAAATGTGCTTGGCAATAAACTTTATTCTGATTCTGAGACGTACCGTTTTTGGTGACGTAACTACTCATGGTGCTAGTACATTGCACGTAGTGCTGAGCCAATCAGGACACTCTGGCCTAACTGATGTCATCTTCAAGGCTAGTTAGCATTTTTTAACAAACTTCTTTGAAAACTTGAACCAAATTAAGGTTTTACCATTAAACTGCTTTTAAGGACTGATGCAGTTTCAGTCATTATCCTGGGCCACCGTGCAGACAACTGGGCATGTCCTTCAACCGGTAAGTCTTTATCACAGGATTTATTCTGACAATGTAGTGCGAGCCACTATTAGCCTTGTGGCATGTGGTTGGGCCTAGTAATCACCGATTCTGGAATTTGGGTGGGGTGAAAAGATTTTGACATGAAACTGTAAGACAATGAAAGTTTTTTTTGGAGAAAAAAGGGCATAAGATACAATTTTAGACAACGTAGATTTGTTTTTACAGGGGATTTATATCTACTGGAGTGCATCTTTAACATTTAGCTTTAGAATTTAAATTTTACATTTAGCATTTAAATGTAATATTTACAATTATATTTAGCATTTACACTTGCAGTGTATCTGGAAAATATTCACAGCACTTCACTTTTTCCACATTTTGTTATGTTACAGCCTTATTCCATAAGGGATTAAATTATTTTTTTCCCTCAAAATTCTATACACAATACCCCATAATGTCAACGTGAAAAAAGTTTTTTGGGGGGATTTTTGCAAATTTAATAAAAATAAAAAACTAAGAAATCACATGTACATAAGTATTCACAGCCTTTGCCATGAAGCTCAAAATTTAGCTCAGGTGGATCCTGTTTCCACTGATCATCCTTGAGATGTTTCTACAGCTTAATTGGAGTCCACCTGTGGTAAATTCAGTTGATTGGACATGATTTGGAAAGGCACACACCTGTCTATATAAGGTCCCATAGTTGACAGTGCATGTCAGAGCACAAACCAAGCATGAAGTCAAAGGAATTATCTGTAGACCTCCAAGACTGGATTGTCTTGAGGCACAAATCTGGGGAAGGGTACAGAAAATTTCTGCTGCTTTGAAGGTCCCAGTGAGCAGTGGCCTCCATCATCTGTCAATGGAAGAAGTTCAGAACCACCAGGACTCTTCCTAGAACTGGCGGGCCGTCTAAACTGAGCGCTCGGGGGAGAAGGGCCTTAGTCGGGGGGTGACCAAGAACCCAATGGTCACTCTGTCAGAGCTCCAGCGTTCCTCTGTGGAAATAGGAGAAACTTCCAGAAGGACAACCATCTCTGCAGCAATCCACCAATCAGGCCTGTATGGTAGAGTGGCCAGACGGAAGCCACTCCTTAGTAAAAGGCACATGGCAGCCTGCCTGGAGTTTGACAAAAAGCACCTGAAGGACTCTTGGACCATGAGAAACAAAATTCTCTGGTCTGATGAGACAAAGATTGAACTCTTTGGTGTGAATGCCAGGCGTCATGTTTAGAGGAAACCAGGCACTGCTCATCACCAGGCCAAAACCATCTCTACAGTGAAGCATGGTGGTGGCAGCATCATGCTGTGGGGATGATTTTCAGCAGCAGGGACTGGGAGACTAGTCAGGATAGAGGGAAAGATGAATGCAGCAAGGTACAGAGATATCCTGGATGAAAACCTGCTCCAGAGTGCTCTTGACCTCAGACTGGGGTGACGGTTCATCTTTCAGCAGGACAACGACCCTAAGCACACAGCCAAGATTTCAAAGGAGTTTCTTCAGGACAACTCTGTGAATGTCCTTGAGTGGCCCAACCAGAGCCCAGACTTGAATCCAATTGAACATCTCTGGAGAGCTCTGAAAATAACTGTGCACTGACGCTTCCCATCCAACCTGATGGAGCTTGAGAGGTGCTGCAAAGAGGAATGGGAGAAACTGCCCAAAGATTGGTGTGCCAAGCTTGTGGCATCATATTCAAAAAGACTTGAGGCTGCAATTGCTGCCAAAGCTGCATCAACAAAGTATTGAGCAGAGGCTGTGAATACTTAAGTACATGTGATTTCTTAGTTTTTTATCTTTAATAAATTTGCAAAAATCTCAAAAAAAAAAAAAAAAAACTTTTTCATGTTGTCATTATGGGGTACTGTGTGTAGAATTTTAATTCATTTTGGAAAAAGGCTGTAACATAAAATGTGGAAAAACTGAAGTGCTATGAATACTTTCGGGATGCACTGTAACTTCAACATTTATTACCTCCGCCAAGGAGGTTATGTTTTCATCGGCATTGGTTTGTCTGTCTGTTTGTTAGCAAGATAACTCAAAAAGTTATGGACGGATTTTCATGAAATTTTCACAGATTGTCAGAAATGGGGTATCCTACAGATGATTACATTTTGGTGGTGATCCGGAAAACCGCTATTATGCGAAATGCGATTTTCCTGAATAACTACTGAACCACTAATCCTATCCATGTGAATCCAATTGCTACTCATATGTTTTCATGGTCAAGGAATCTGAAAATGTACACACAATAAATGTAGGATTAATATTTATGATGTAAAACACTGTATGGGGGGGAACTGTGGCGCTTGGCAGAGGTCTGCGCTCTCCGAGTGCTTTTCTAGTATTTACCATTTAACATTGAGATTTATTAACATTTAGATTTAAACTTAACATTTAGATTTACATTTAACATTTAAATTTAATATTTAGAATAATGTTTAGCATTTAGCTTTAACAGCAACGTTTATATTTTCCATTTAACATTTGGATTTAACTATAATATTTTCATTTATATTTGGTATTTAGAGTTAACATTTAATGCAGGTTTAGATTTAACATTTAGGTTTAAAAATCAAATTAATTTGAATTAATTTCTCCCATTTTTAAAAATGTTAAATAAATAAACCTGCTATAAATGTGGTAAAAAAGTGACTGAAAAATTTACACCACATTTTTACTGTTGTGCAGAGCTACATGTTGAAAAAAATTGCAATGAAATTCAGTATGTATGCGCTACTTTACAATAAATAGCCCTTAAAATTTGTTGTTTCAGTAGAATTTATGAACTCATGCTAACTGAACCACAGCAACACCAAACCACGCAGAGTCTACTGAATAATCTCCTTTTCATCATGTTCATATTATCAGTATTTACTCACTCAGAAGTTGATCATGGTTCAGTTCTTACCGTGGTGGAGGTTTCACTTCTCTCAGACGGTTCATCCTCTGTCGATAAAGTGAAAACAAGAACAATCATTATAGTAACACAGATACAACCAGAGGTCTGTAACCTGTGATTAAAAAATACAATTAAATAAAAATTAAAAATGCCTAATTTACAAGAAAAAGTTGCAAATATAAAAAAAAAAAATGTGTGGAAAAATATATCTATATAAAAAATAGCACTAATGAAAACTGATGAAAATCACATCATAAAATTCCATATATGTCTGAAGAAATTTTAATAGAAAGTAGCAAACTTACAAGAAATTAAACTGTAAATTTATTCTTAAAAATTGAAAAATTTCAAACAAAGTCACAAACTGTAAAATGTAAATTTACTTGCGTAGCAAAACAAAATTTATGTGGAAAAAAGTAAAAAAAAAAACCTCAAGGACATTAAAATTAAAAGTAAAAAATCACCTTTTCATAATTTCAGCAGAATATTGTATACTTTACACAGATTTACACGGAAAACAAATGCAAATTGGTAAAAAAAAAAAGTCAGAAATTTAAAAATAAAAAGGGGAGAAAACGGCAAATTTCAACAAGTATTTGAGAGAGAAGATCCATATTAAAAAAAAAAAATCAAATACTGAAATTTATACTCATAACTTGCCTGTTTTACCTTCATGATAAGGCTCTAAATTTTTTTCATACCAATTTTACTTGGTCAAAAATTATCCAGGATGTATTTCTCCATATGAGATATTACTTAGAACCAAAACCAGAGCTAAACGCTAACCTTAGACTCAAACATGGCACCACATCAAAACAAAACATAAAAAATCCCAGAGAAATGCCTAAAGAGGGAGTGTGGGGTGAGCTGGGGCAAATTAGCATTTAAAGCAACATACTATTTAAAAAAAAAACTGTTTTAAGGAGAGCTCCTTCCCCCTGTGTAAAATGGTACTGCAGTAATTATGTCAGAATCTGGGCATGGTCTAGGGACCCTGCCCACGCCTTTTGTTCATTTTGTTTCTCTGTGGTTATTATTATTAAGTGCCCTTTGTGCTCCCCCAATCATGTTGTCATTGCATGTTGTGCTCATTCCCTGCTGTTGTTTTGTGATTGTCTTTGGTAATTTGGTTATTATTATTTGCCTCCTGTGTCCTCTGTTATGGTTTTCTGTGTTCCCCAGTCTATAGTCATGTTGTGCCATACCCATTGGTCCCTAATGTCATGATTGGTGTCTCTGTGTTTTCATTTGTAATGATTATTATTTGCATTACGTGTTCCCCTGCAGTGCATCCGGAAAGTATTGACAGTGCTTCACTTTTTCCTCATTTTGTTATGTTACAGCCTTCTTCCAAAATGGATTTAATTAATTTTTTCCCTCAAAATTCTATACACAATACCCCATAATAACAACGTGAAAAAAGTTTTTGGGGGGGATTTTTGCAAATTTAATAAAAATAAAAAACTAAGAAATCACATGTACATAAGTATTCACAGCCTTTGCCATGAAGCTCAAAATTGAACTCAGGTTCATTCTGTTTCCACTGATGATCCTTGAGATTTTTCTACAGCTTAACTGGAGTCCATCTGTGGTGAATTCAGTTGATTGGACATGATTTGGAAAGGCACACACCTGTCTATATAAGGTCCCACAGTTGACAGTGCATGTCAGAGCACAAACCAAGCATGAAGTCAAAGGAATTGTCTGTACACCTGCTGCTTTGAAGGTCCCAATGAACACAGTGGCCTCCATGATCCGTAAAAGGAAGACGTTCGGAACCACCAGGACTCTTCCTAGAGCAGGCTGGCCGTCTAAACTGAGCAACTGGGGGAGAAGAGCCTTAGTCAGGGAGGTGACCAAGAACCCAATGGTCACTCTGTCAGAGCTCCAGCATTGCTCTGTGAAGAGAGGAGAACCTTCCAGAAGGACAACCATCTCTGCAGCAATCCACCAATCAGGCCTGTATGGTAGAGTGGCCAGACGGAAGCCACTCCTTAGTAAAAGGCACATGGCAGCCTGCATGGAGTTTGCCAAAAGGCACCTGAAGGACTCTCGGACCATGAGAAACAAAATTCTCTGGTCTGATGAGACAAAGACTCAACTCTTTTTTTTTTTCCACAATATCTTTATTGAACCTTTTTTTTTTTTTTTAAACAAACATGACACAAACAATCAAACACTAACACTAAAGTACTACAAAAAAAAAATGCACTAAAAACACCTACAACCACCAACAAAATCAAGTCTTCAACAATGCTCCTCTGTTTAGTCTAGACAATCTATTACATAAGTATACATATTATGTTCACCAGTTTGGAATTTACAAGGTCCACACACATCATTCACCTTCTTCTTCAAGAGTTATGTTTAAATTTTTTACATAATCAATAAAAGGTCTCCATATATTCTTAAACACACTTTCCTTTGATTTCAGTATGTATGTTATTCTTTCTAATGGAAGGTTTGTTAACATCTGTCTTAACCACTGAGTCACATCTGGTCTATGAGTCTTTTTCCACAGTAGTGCAATACATTTTTTGGCATTAAGCAAACTGAGGTCTATGAATGTTCTTTCACTTTTATTAAAGTTATGCTTTTTTGGGTACAGACCCAACAAAAACAGTTTAGGATTCAATATGATTTGTTTTGAAATTATTTTTTCAATTGTTACCCTCACCTCTTCCCAAAACATTCTAATTATTCTACATTCCCATAAACAATGAAATAGGGTTCCTTTACTTTCCATGCATTTTGTGCATGTATCTGGTATGTTTTTGTTATATCTATTTAACTCCACCGGTGTAACATACATCCGCATTAACCATTTAAAATGTATCAATTTAAGACGTACATTTATTGATTTGGTTTGAGCTTCTGTACAAGCCAATTCCCATTGTTCCTCTGAAATTTCAGTTTGCAGATCTTCTTTCCAGTAGTTTAATCTTTTCAGTGAATTTTCACTTGAGGATAGTGTCAATGAGTTATAAAACTCTGAAATAATACCCTTTCTTTTGCTATCTTTCATCAACATTTTTTCCAAGGATGAATAAATAGGTCGAGTGAGAGCATTATTTTGGTTTGATCGAATAAAGTTCCTAAGTTGAAGATATTTAAAAAAATGTGTTCTATTAAGATTAAATTTGATCCTCAGCTCTTCAAAAGACATTATGTTATCTGAACATGACAAATATAAATCTTGAATTTTTTGAATCCCTTTTAAACTCCATACTTTAAACACAGCATCCGCTCTCCCTGGTTTAAAATATTGATTACCCCATATTGGACTAAATTGTGACAGTAAGTGTGGTTCTTTTAAATATTTTTTAGTTTCACACCATATTTTAATCATATGTTTTACAAATGTGTTTTTAACTTGTTTCTGTAATTTTTTTGCCGAGTCTGAATATATGAATATGGGAAGAGGTAAAGGCAAATTGTATGATTCCATTTCAGTCCAGTGAGGGAGATCATTTGATGAAAAATAATATGTCATAGACCTCAGTTGTGCCGACCAATAATACAGCATAAAATTTGGACATTTCAGACCTCCACAATCAAATGGTAAATATAATAAAGACAAACGCAATCTAGCCCTCCTGTTGTTCCATATAAATTCCACTAACTTTTTTTTAATTCTTGAGAATAAATCTAAAGGTGGTGGTAAGGGAATGTATTGAAATAAATAAAGTATTTTAGGTAAGATATTACTTTTAAGTATATTGATTCTCCCGATCATCGACATTGGTAGTGACATCCATCTCTGAAGTAACTCATTAATATCTGTCATTAAGGCTTCATAATTGACACTGGCTACTGATTCTAGCTTAGGCACAATTTGGATTCCTAAATATTTAAACTGATTTACAACATTGAATTGATTTACCTCAGGGGCTGGGTAATTTCTCTGGGTCTCATTTAGCATTAATATTGAAGATTTAGTTTTACTTATTTTATATCCTGATATTTCCCCAAAATTCTTTATTAAATTCAATAAGGTCGGAATTGATTTTTTAAGATTCGACATAAACAAAATTATGTCATCGGCATACAGGGAGATTTTATGCTCTGTTGGTCCAACTTTAATTCCATATATTTGTGACTGTAAACGTATCACCATCCCTAAAGGTTCAATTGCCATAGTAAACACTAAAGGTGAAAGTGGACAGCCTTGTCGACATCCTCTATTGATTTTTATTGATTTTGAAATATTGTTATTTGTTAGGATTTCTGCTGTAGCATTATTATATATTATCTGAACCCATTTTATGAAATTATTTCCAAGTCCAAACCTTTGTAAGACTTCAAAAAGAAAGGGCCATTCGACTCTATCAAAGGCCTTTTCGGCGTCCAGTGATAGGAGAGCTGTATCCGGTGCTTCTTTATTAAAATAAATAATATTAAATAGTCTTCTTACATTATGGAAGCCTTGTCTTCCCTTTATAAAGCCATTCTGATCTCGATTAATAATATTTGGTAAAATTTCTTGTATTCGTCTTGCTAAAATTTTACAGATTATCTTAAGGTCTGCATTTAATAGGCTTATTGGTCTCATATTTTCACATTTATTAGAAGGTTTACCTGGTTTTGGCAACAATATAATTAAGGCATTATTCATGTATGATGGTAAATTACTATTTTGAAATGCTTCTAAAACCATTTCCAAAAAAGGTTTTATTAATTTATTCTTAAATTTTTTATAAAGGTCAACTGGAAGACCATCTGGTCCTGCACTTTTTCCTGATTTCATATTATCAATGGCTAGCCAAACTTCTTCTTGACTAATTTTAGACTCCAGTATCTCCCTGTTTTCATTTGAAATACACAGTATAGATAATTCGTTCAAAAACCCATTTAGTTTTGTTAAGTCAGATTCATTTTTGGTATCATATAATTTTTCATAGTAATCTCTAAAGGCTCTATTAATTTCTAAAGGATCTATAACTACCTGTCCCTTACTTATAATATTGGTAATTGGTGTTTTAAATTCTAATTGTTTAATCTGCCATGCCAATAATTTTCCTGATTTTTCACCTTGTTCATAAAAAGATTGTTTCAATCTTAGAAGACTCGAGGCAGCTCTATTCGCTGATTTTTTTGTCATATTCAGCTCTCAAAATCAGTAATTCGTTCTCCAACCTTGGATCACTTCCTGCATATACTTTTTCTTGAAGAATTTTTATTTTATGTTCCAATTGAACTCTCTCCTCTCGAGTCTTCTTAGATTTTGAACCTGTATAACTAATAATATGTCCCCTAATAAAAGCTTTGAAAGCCTCCCACTTTACACATGCTGATGTTTGTGTAGTATTGATGTCAAAGAACTCATCTGTTTTTCTATGTACTTAACAAATTCCTCATCCTGAAGCCATTTATGCTGAAATTGCCATCTACCTGGTTCCTTTGTCAATTTCTTATCTACATATATTAGACAGCAGGGTGCATGATCAGAGATCACGATGTTATCATAAAAGCAGTTTTGAATCTTGGACCTTAATTCTACGGAGATCAAAAAATAATCAATACGTGAGAAAGTCTTGTAGGTATTGGAATAACAAGAGTAGGCTTTAACTTGTGGATTCATTTCTCTTCATATATCTAGCAATCTCAATTCTTTCATAAAATGAATAATGGTCATCCTACATCCATTGTGCGTACAGTCCAATCCTGTTGATCTATCTATACTGGGATTCAATGTACAATTAAAATCCCCTGCTATTATATGTTGCCCTGTAAGTGATGATAAGATAAGAAATAAATTAGCAAAGAACTTTTGATCATCTATATTGGGACCATATAAGTTTACCAAATTTATATTTTCTAATAACAAAGATCCTTGAATGATTAAATATCTTCCAAATTTGTCTCCAATTACATTTTTCACTTGAAATGGGACTGATTTATGTATGAGAGTCATAACTCCCCTGGCTCGGGATGAAAATGATGAGGTGAAAACACTTCCTTGCCATCTACTCCTAATTCTTTTTACATCCTCCTCTATTAAATGAGTTTCTTGTAAAAACACAATTTTTGAACCCATATCTTTTATTTTATTCATAACTTGTTTAAGTTTTTTTAATTTTTGTAGACCTCTGCAATTCCATGAAGTTAAATTAAGATTAACGCTTTGGTTTATGATCAATAGGGAGTTTGGGATTACCTTGCAGTATAAAGATGCTCATACAGAGAAGCAAAAACATGAGTGGTTGAACATTCATCCTACAAACTACACACAAACAAATTCCCCCTTCCCACATTTGTGGTAATCCCCCCAAAATCAAAAAAAAAATTCCGTCTCCCGATATAGCCATCGACCGTTCCACACCCACGAGGACCAGCCAAAGCCACTCCTTCTTCATCCTCCCAATCACCCTAACTCTGCTACTTTTAATGACATAACATTAACTCTCTTCTATAGTTTTCCAACTTAACTCCAAAATTTTTAGCAACTTTGTACATCATAGTTTTGTTTTTTGTTTTTTTAATATATAATACAATCTATATTTTGTAAACTTGCTATTTGCTTCAGATCAGTCAGATGCCTGTGCAAATGCTTAAATATTCTACCTTATATTTTGTTCATGCTTAGCTCCCACCAGTCTCTTCTTGGATCTTCTTGATGAACTCCTGCGCCTCCTCTGGGGTCTTGAAGATGTGGGTTCTGTCCCCATACGTGGTCAACAGTCTCGCAGGATAAATTACACCATGACGAATCCCAAGGTTGCGCAGCTCTTTACGTACGGGATCAAACTGCTTCCTCAATTGTTGGATTCCTGTGGCCAAATCTGGGTAGAACCGCACCTGCTGGTCCTGGTGTTTAATTTGGCCTTTAGCTCGCGCAGCGTTGAAGATCTTCATCCTGTCTCTGTTGCTGATGAACTTCATAATAATCGTCCTCGGTGGTCCCTTATCTCTCCATGGGCCGATACGATATGCGCTTTCCAGAACGACTGCTGATTACAGCTCCGCGCTGCCCAGCGCCTCCGGAATCCAGTTTTCCAAAAAGGAACATGTGTCCCGACCTTCGGATTCCTCTGGTAGACCCACCAGCCTCAAGTTGTTCCGTCTCGACCGGGATTCCAAGTCCAAGACATTATTTTCCAGATTTTTATTTTTTTTTTCCAAAGTGCGCACCTTTAATTGAAGACAGGTGACGTCATCTTCAGCACTAGAGACACGAAGCTCTACCTGCGCCATTCGTTCTACACAGTCACCCAATTCTTTTCTCATTCCTTCCAACGCTGCCATAATCCCATCAAACTTAGCGGAAAAGTCCGCTCTCATTGAACTAATGGCGTTAAGCACCGCACCTGTGCCGCCTCCCACATTCACCGCACCGCTGCTCGCTTCCTCCGCCATATATGGAGCTTCTTTATCTGCTGCATCACAGACGTGAAAGTCCGTTAATTTAGACTGTTTCGGCGGCTCGCTTTTTCCTCTACCTGGTTTTCCAGCCTTAGGCTTCACCGACATATCCTCGTCCAAACGCTGGGATAGGTTCTGTCCCAAATGAGAGAGTTATTTGCCGTTTTTTCGTCTCCAGGAGCAGAGCAGAGCGAGACATGTCCCTCTCACGTGGCCGCCATAACCGGAAGTCAAGACTCAACTCTTTGGTGTGAATGCCAGGCGTCATGTTTGGAGGAAAACAGGCACTGTTCATAACCATGCCAATGGTGGTGGCAGCATCATGCTATGGGGATGTTTTTCAGCAGCAGGAACTGGGAGATGAATCAGAATAGGGGGAAAGATGAATGCAGCAATGTAGAGAGACATCCTGAATGAAAACCTGACCCAGAGTGCTCTTGACCTCAGACTGGGGTGACGGTTCATCTTTCAGCAGGACAACAACCCTAACTAAGCACACAGCCAAGATATCAAAGGAGTGGCTTCAGGACAACTCTGAATGTCCCTGAGTGGCCCAGCCAGAGCCCAGACTTGAATCCAATTGAACATTTCTGGAGAGATCTGAAAATGGCTGTGCATCAACGCTTCCCATCCAACTTGATGGAACTTGAGAGGTGCTGCAAAGAGGAATGGGAGAAATGCCCAAAGATACAGTAGGTGTGCCAAGCTTGTGGCATCATATTCAAAAAGACTTGAGGCTGTAATTGCTGTCAAAGTAAGTGCATCAACAAAGTACTGAGCAAAGGCTGTGAATACTTATGTACATGTGATTTCTTAGTTTTTTATTATTTTTTTTTCCACAATATCTTTATTGAACCTTTTTTTTTTTTTTAACAAACATGATACAAACAATCAAACACTAACACTAAAGTACTACAAAAAAAAAAAAATGCACTAAAAACACCAACAACCACCAACAAAATCAAGTCTTCAACAATGCTCCTCTGTTTAGTCTAGACAATCCAATACATAAGTATACATATTATGTTCACCAGTTTGGAATTTACAAGGTCCACACACATCATTCACCTTCTTCTTCAAGAGTTATGTTTAAATTTTTTACATAATCAATAAAAGGTCTCCATATATTCTCAAACACAATTTCCTTTGATTTCAGTATATATGTTATTCTTTCTAATGGAAGGTTTGTTAACATCTGTCTTAACCACTGAGTCACATCTGGTCTATGAGTCTTTTTCCATAATAGTGCAATACATTTTTTGGCATTAAGCAAACTGAGGTCTATGAATGTTCTTTCACTTTTATTAAAATTATGCTTTTCTGGGTACAGACCCAACAAAAACAGTTTAGGATTCAATATGATTTGTTTTGAGATTATTTTTTCAATTGTTACCCTCACCTCTTCCCAAAACATTCTTATTAATCTACATTCCCATAAACAATGAAATAGGGTTCCTTTACTTTCCATGCATTTTGTGCATGTATCTGGTATATTTTTGTTATATCTATTTAACTCCTCCGGTGTAACATACATCCGCATTAACCATTTGAAATGTATCAATTTAAGGCGTGCATTTATTGATTTGGTTTGAGCTTCTGTACAAGCCAATTCCCATTGTTCCTCTGAAATTTCAGTTTGCAGATCTTCTTTCCAGTAGTTTAGTCTTTTCAGTGAATTTTCACTTGAAGATAGTGTCAATGAGTTATAAAACTCTGAAATAATACCCTTTCTTTTACTATCTTTCATCATCATTTTTTCCAAGGATGAATAAATAGGTCGAGTGAGAGCTTTATTTTGATTTGATCGAATAAAGTTTCTAAGTTGAAGATATTTAAAAAAATGTGTTCTATTGAGATTAAATTTGATCCTCAGCTCTTCAAAAGACATTATGTTGTCTGCACATGGCAAATATAAATCCTGAATCTTTTGTATCCCTTTTAAATTCCATACTTTAAATACAGCGTCCGCTCTCCCTGGTTTAAAATATTGATTACCCCATATTGGACTAAATTGTGACAATAACTGTGGTTCTTTTAAATAGTTTTTAGCTTCACACCATATTTTGATCATATGCTTTACAAATGGATTTTTAACTTGTTTTTGTAATTTTTTTGCCGAATCGGAGTATATGAATATGGGAAGAGGTAAAGGTAAATTGTATGATTCCATTTCAGTCCAGTGAGGGAGATCATTTGATGAAAAATAATATGTCATAGACCTCAGTTGTGCCGACCAATAATACAACATAAAATTTGGACATTTCAGACATTTTTTTTTTTTTTAATTCTTGAGAATAGATCTAAAGGTGGTGATAAGGGAATGTATTGAAATAAATAAAGTATTTTAGGTAAAATATTACTTTTAAGTATATTGATTCTCCCGATCATCGACATTGGTAGTGACATCCATCTCTGAGTTAACTCATTAATATCTGACATTAAGGCTTCATAATTGACACTGGCGACTGATTCTAGCTTAGGCATAATATGGATTCCTAAATATTTAAACTGATTTACAACATTGAATTGATTTACCTCAGGGGCTGGGTAATTTCTCTGGGTCTCATTTAGCATTAATATTGAAGATTTAGTTTTATTTATTTTATATCCTGATATTTCCCCAAAATTCTTTATTAAATTCAGCAAGGTTGGAATTGATTTTTTTAGATTCGACATAAACAAAATTATATCATCGGCGTACAGGGAGATTTTATGTTCTGTTGGTCCAACTTTAATTCCATATATTTGTGAATGTAAACGTATCGCTATCGCTAAAGGTTCAATTGCCATAGTAAACAGTAAAGGTGAAAGTGGACAGCCTTGTCGACATCCTCTATTGATTTTTATTGGTTTTGAAATATTGTTATTTGTTAGGATTTCTGCTGTAGCATTATTGTATATTATTTGAACCCATTTTATGAAATTATTTCCAAGTCCAAACCTTTGTAGGACTTCAAAAAGAAAGGGCCATTCAACTCTATCAAAGGCCTTTTCGGCGTCCAATGATAGGAGAGCTGTATCCGGTGCTTCTTTATTAAAATAAATAATATTAAATAGTCTTCTTACATTATGGAAGCCTTGTCTTCCCTTTATAAAGCCATTCTGATCTCGATTAATAATATTTGGTAAAATTTCTTGTATTCGTCTTGCTAAAATTTTACAGATTATCTTAAGGTCGGCGTTTAATAGGCTTATTGGTCTCATATTTTCACATTTATTAGAGGGCTTACCTGGTTTTGGCAGCAGTATAATTAAGGCATTATTTATGTATGATGGTAAATTATTATTTTGAAATGCTTCTAAAACCATTTCCAAAAAAGGTTTTATTAATTTATTCTTAAATTTTTTATAAAGGTCAACTGGAAGACCATCTGGTCCTGCACTTTTTCCTGATTTCATATTATCAATGGCTAGCCCAACTTCTTCTTGACTAATTTTAGACTCCAATATCTCCCTGTTTTCATTTGGAATACACGGTATAGATAGTTCGTTCAAAAACCCATTTAGTTTTGTTAAATCAGGTTCATTTTTGGTATCATATAATTTTTCATAGTAATCTCTAAAGGCTCTATTAATTTCTAAAGGATCTATAACTACCTGTCCCTTACTTATAATACTGGTAATTGGTGTTTTAATTTCCAATTGTTTAATCTGCCATGCTAATAATTTTCCTGATTTTTCACCTTGTTCATAAAAAGATTGTTTCAATCTTAGAAGACTCGAGGCAGCTCTATTCGCTGATTTTTTGTCGTATTCAGCTCTCAAAATCAGTAATTCATTCTCCAACCTTGGGTCACTTCCTGCATACACTTTTTCCTGAAGACTTTTTATTTTATGTTCCAATTTAGCTCTCTCCTCTCGAGTCTTCTTAGATTTTGATCCTGTATAACTAATAATATGTCCCCTAATAAAAGCTTTGAAAGCCTCCCACTTTACACATGCTGATGTTTGTGTAGTATTGATGTCAAAGAACTCGTTTATCTGTTTTTCTATATACTTGACAAATTCCTCATCCTGAAGCCATTTATGCTGAAATTGCCATCTACCTGATTCCTTTGTCAATTTTTTATCTACATATATTAGACAACAGGGTGCATGATCAGAGATCACGATGTTATCATAAAAGCAGTTTTGAATCTTGGACCTTAATTCTGTGGAAATCAAAAAATAATCAATACGTGAGAATGTCTTGTAGGTACTGGAATAACAAGAATAAGCTTTAACTTGTGGTTTCATTTCTCTCCATATATCTAACAATCTCAATTCTTTCATAAAATGATTAATAGTCATCCTACATCCAATGTGCGTACAATCCAGTCCTGTTGATCTATCCACACCTGGATTCAATGTACAATTAAAATCCCCTGCTATTATATGTTGCCCTGTAAGTGATGATAAGATGAGAAATAAATTAGCAAAGAACTTCTGATCATCTATATTGGGACCATATAAGTTCACAAGATTTATATTTTCTAATAGCAAAGAACCTTGAATGATTACATATCTTCCAAATTTGTCTCCAATTACATTTTTCACTTGAAAAGGAACTGATTTATGTATGAGAGTCATAACTCCCCTGGCTCGGGATGAAAATGAAGAGGTGAATACACTTCCCTGCCATCTAGTCCTAATTCCAAAATTTTTAACAACTTTGTACATCATAGTTTTTTTTTTTGTTTGTTTGTTTTGTTTTTGTTTTGTTTTTTTAATATATAATACAATCTATATTTTGTAAACTTACTATTTACTTCAAGTCAGTCAGATGCCTGTGCAAATGCTTAATTATTCTACCTTATATTTTGTTCATGCTTAGCTCCCACCAGTCTCTTCTTCTTCTTTGATCTTCTTGATGAACTCCTGCGCCTCCTCTGGGGTCTTGAAGATGTGGGTTCTGCCCTCATACGTGGTCAGCAGTCTCGCAGGATAGATTACACCATGACGAATCCCAAGGTTGCGCAGCTCCTTACGTACGGGATCAAACTGCTTCCTCAATTGCTGGATTCCTGTGGCCAAATCTGGGTAGAACCGCACCTGCTGGTCCTGGTGTTTAATCTCTCCTTTAGCACGTGCAGCGTTGAAGATCTTCATCCTGTCTCTGTTGCTAAGAAACTTCATAATTAAGGTCCTCGGCGGTCCCTTATCTCTCCGTGGGCCAATACGATGTGCTTTTTCCAGAACCACTGCTGATTGCAACTCCTCGCTGCCCAGCACCTCCGGAATCCACTTTTCCAGAAAGGAACATACGTCCCGAGCTTCTGATTCCTCTGGAAGACCCACCAGCCTCAAATTATTCTGTCTCGACCGAGATTCCAAATCCAAAATATTATCTTCCAGAGATTTATTTTTTTTTTCCAAAGTGCGCACCTTTAATTGAAGACGGGTGACGTCATCTTCAGCACTAGCGAGACGGAGCTCCATCTGCGCCGTTCGTTCTACACAGTGACCCAATTCCTTTCTTATTCCTTCCAACGCTGTCATAATCCCATCAAATCTAGAGGAAAAGTCCGCTCTCATTGAACTCATGGCAGCCATCAGCGCATCTGCGCCTCCCCCCGCAGACATCGCACCGTTGCCAGCCTCCTCCGCCATATATGGAGTTTTGTTTGCTGCGTCACAGACCTGAAAGTCCGTTAATTTGGACTGTTTCGGCGGCTCGCTTTTTCCTTTTCCTGGTTTTCCAGCCTTAGGCTTCGCCGACATATCCTCGCCCAAATGCTGGGATACGTTCTGTCCCAAATGAGAGAGTTATTTGCCGATTTTTTTTATCCAGGAGCAGAGCAGAGCGAGACACGTCCGTCCTACGTGGCAGCCATAACCGGAAGTCAGTTTTTTATTTTTAATAAATTTGCAAAAATCTTAAAAAAAAACTTTTTTCACATTGTCATTATGGGGTATTGTGTGTATAATTTTGAGGAAAAGTGAATTTAATCCCTTTTGGAATAAGGCTGTAACATAACAAAATGTGGAAAAAGTGAAGCGCTGTGAATACTTTCTGGAAGCACTTTACCTCAGCCTTAGCTGATCATTGTGTTTATTCCTCATTATCATGCCTCTGATTATGTTCTGCAGTTTTTGGTCCTGCTCTTTAGTATTATGATTATGTTCACATATTCATGTTGTTGCCACTGCCCTTTCTGTATTGTGCCCTGCATGTTCATAGTCATGTTTCCTGTGCATCCCCTGTCTATGATTGTCTGTGTAGCCCTGCCTGTCCTGTTCCCCTCACCTGTAGTGTCTTCCCTGCTGCCCCTGACTGTTTGCTATCTCACATTCTAATTAATCACTTTCCCTATTAATGTCAGTTCGTGTTTGTGTTCTATCTGGTGTCATTGTCAGTGATTTTGTCCTCATCAGTCATTCGTCCTGACGAACTCCCCATGTGTTAGTATTCTCCATGAGTTTTTTCCACCATTGTCTTCCGAGGTTATTCCAGCCCTCATGCTGTGTGTTTACTTTACTAAAAAAGTTGCAAATTTACAGGAAAAAAAAGCTGCACATTTTTGAGAAAATTTACAAGAAAAAAGTTGCAAACTTGCAGGAAAAAAATTGAAATTTTTTGGGAAAAAGGTTAAAAAAATTACAAGAAAAAGTTGCAAATTTTTGATTAAATAGTTGCAAAATTGCAAGAAAAAATTGCAGATTAACAAGAAAAAAGTTGAAAATTTGGGAAAAAGTTAAAAATTTACAAGAAAAAAGCTGCAAATTTTTGAGAAAAAAGTTGCATATTTACAAGATAAAAAAAAAAATAAAAAATTGAGGAGAAAAAAAAAACTTGCAAATTTAACCTCTTAAAATGCCGGCGTTCTGCCAGTGGGACGTTTCAGATTTTCTACTGCCACTCAGTAAAGAACGAATTAGATTTTCTTTACGTATGCTAAATTTAGGAAAAGTGGTTGGAATGCTAAGGGGTTAAGCATCAAAATAAGCATGAACAAGCGCACTCTGAGGTGAGTGCAATATACCCCCACCTCCGTTTTCTTTGAAGATCCCAATACTTATTGACAGAGAGCAGTGGTCAACTTTTTAATACAATTTGTCATCCACCCCCCTGTGCGCTTTTCTAACGTGCATGGCGAGGGGAGAAAGGACAAGGATTTAAGCGCAGGTTAACACCACACACATTTATTAATATGGCGAGCACACAAACAGTCACAGTTTCTATAAGTCACACTGGCTATGGAGTCCTCCAGGACGCTCAACAGTCTAGGTGAGAAGACCGGGGAAAGACCACACACAGATAGTACTCATGAGGCTGGAGCTGTCCGAGTAAGTCCGAAAGTGCACAGTGAAACACAGTCCTTAGTTGACGTGCCTTCATCTGAGAACTGTCGATGGAGTACAATGACCTAGCAATGCACGACTGGAGACAGGCTCCTTAAAAACATGCATTGCTGGTCTCCCAAATTAAATCCACCTGGGCGAGGAGCGGGAACATGGCATACGGGAGTGGGAACAGCTGGTAGCAATAGAGAGGGGGCGTGGTCCGACCGGCAGACAGTTAGACAGCACTCACTCCAGTGTGAGCGCAAGAGGCTGCCTCCCCGCTGCTGGCCAGAAGGCAGTGGCTATGGGCACGGCAAAGCACACAGAAATACCAACATATACACAATGTGGCACGTACCCATAGAGCGGCCAGGACCGAGCCAGGGGAAGCCAAGCTGTCTCGGTTCCTGACAGAGAGCAGTGGTCAACTTTTTAATACAATTTGTCATCCACCCCCCTGTGCGCAGACTATTGGAGGAGCCGTCTCCCTGACGACGGATGTGGGCGTGGCTAGGGTGAATCCAGCAGACATCTCGGCGGCTGAAACAACGATGGCCACTGCTAACGAGGTGGGCTTCTCCCCGTGTCTCCTTGCGGGAGGACACTGTCCCTTATGTTCCAGGATAGACTGTGCTAGAGCAAGTGGAGGGTCAAGCAGAGTGCCACGGAGGCTGCCGGTTTGCGGGAAAATGGACCTTCGTCTCGGCGTTGCTGGAAATGCCAGACCAGGAAGGGAACGCTGGAGCGAGCAGACTGTGGAGAGCAGATCAGCGTACTGCTGGTGGATCTGTAACCCGGGATGTGCTTCCAAAATGCCTACTGTGGCGTCCACTTTTTCCAGCGTCTCCTTAGGACCCCGGGCGGTGCGGGTGTCATCAACGAAGCCCTGCATGAACTCCGCTGCCCATTCCTCCTCCACCGTGGGGAACCCTGCTGCCGTTCCTCTTCTTCAGCGAGACCGAGGCATGACGTTCTCCAACACAGGTTAGTCCAGAAAAGAAAAACAGTTTACAATGAAAAGGGAAGAATGATGTGTGGGTGAACCCGCTAAATCCTTTTTGAGGGCTGGGTCATTCTGTCATGCACCCCCCCCCCCCACCCCCTGTGCGCTTTTCTAACGCACACAGCGAAGGGAGGAAGGACGAGGATTTAAGCGCAGGTTAACACCACACACATTTATTAATATGGCGAGCACACAAACAGCCACAGTTTCTATAAGTCACACTGGCTATGGAGTCCTCTAGGACGCTCAACAGTCTAGGTGAGAAGACTGGGAAAAGACCACACACAGATAGTACTCATGAAGCTGGAGCTGTCCGAGTAAGTCTGAAAGCACACAGTGAAACACAGTTCTTAGTTGACGTGCTTCCATCCGAGAACCGTCGATGGAGTACAATGACCCAGCAATGCACGACTGGAGACAGGCTGGGCGAGGAGCGGGAAGATGGCATATGGGAGTGGGAACAGCTAGTAGCAATAGAGAGGGGGCGTGGTCCGACCGGCAGACAGTTAGACAGCACTCACTCCGGTGTGAGTGCAAGAGGCTGCCTCCCCGCTGCTGGCCAGAGGGCAGTGGCTATGGGCACGGCAAAGCATACTAACATATACACAATGTGGCACGTACCCATAGAGCGGCCAGGACCGAGCCAGGGGAAGCCAAGCCGGCTCGGTTCCTGACACAATTACTGTGGCAGAACCAAATTATGATAAACCCATCATCCATGAATATACAACAAAGTATACAACCTATAGAGGGGTTTCACCAACATCACATGGGTCACATGTCTTTTGTTTACTGTGCCATTTTGGATGGCAACAAACAGTCAAATCACCAACAACAAGCGTGAGTGAGTGTAATCAACGAGATAAATGGCTACACACAAATCAACACCGTGGTCTAACGACGAGGTGCAGACTTTTTTGTGCTTGGTAGCTGACTAAAGAAATCCAGAGGGAGCTGGACAGAGCAACCTGAAAAGAATTCACAGCCACTGACCGGCGAAGGCAGATGGGAAGCAGAGTGGCGTCGACCGACCACGGCATCATCGTTGTTGAAAACAGTGATAAGAGGATGGTGAGTGATGTGATATTATCATATTATCATCCAGTTGCTTCTCAGTGAGGCAAGAGAGCATGAAACGGGAACAGGTCAAGTGGACCCCTGACCAAGTGGAAATTCCTTTCCAAATCAAACTTTCAGTTTGGATGCAGTTACTCTTTCTCTTAATAGCTCTGTGAGGAACCTTGGAGTTATTTTTGATCAGGATTTGTCCTTCAATTCACATATTAAATTTGTTTCTAAGACTGCCTTCTATCATTTGCGTAATATTGCCAAGATTAGGAGCATCTTGTCTCAGAGTGATGCTGAGAAGCTGATCCACGCTTTTGTTAGCTCGAGATTAGATTATTGTAATTCTTTATTATCAGGTTGTCCTAAAACATCTTTAAAAAGTCTTCAGCTGATCCAAAATGCTGCAGCAAGAGTTTTAACAGGTACTAGAAAGAGAGATCATATCTCTCCGGTTCTGGCCTCCCTTCATTGGCTTCCCATAGAGTTTAGAATTAAGTTTAAAATCCTTCTTCTTACTTAAAGCTCTAAACAATCAGGCTCCTTTTTATTTAAAAGATCTGATACTACCGTATCATCCTAACAGAGCACTACGCTCCCAAAATGCAGGTTTACTTGTAATACCTAGAATCTCCAAAAGTACAATGGGAGGCAGAGCCTTCAGTTATCAAGCTCCTCTCCTGTGGAATCAGCTGCCAATCTGGATTCGGGAGTCAGACTCGATCTCTGTTTTTAAGAATAGGGCTAAAACCTACCTTTTTGATATAGCCTACAATTAGGGAGGGATCATGTGTTTCTGAACCCTCCCTTAGTTATGCTGCTAATAGGTTTAGTCAGCCGGGGGACCTCCAGTAATGCACTGGGCCTCACTCCTTTCCTCACTCTCTATGAAATATTTTTTTTTTGTTGGTCATTAACATTTGTTTGTTCTCTCCCATAGATTGAGTCCCCATCGTGCTGTTTGCTCTCTACATGTCTGTTCTTTTCTTCTTCTCTATCCCCTCACCCCCCAGCCAGTCGCAGCAGATGACTGCCCCTCCCTGAGCCTGGTTCTGCTGGAGGTTTCTTCCTGTTAAAAGGGAGTTTTTCCTCTCCACCGTCGCCAAGTGCTTGCTCACAGGGGATCGCCTGATTGCTGGGGTCTTTCTGCAACTGTGGGGGTCCTCCCTACAGTTGATAGTGCTATGAGATGACTGTTGTTGTGAAATGGCGCTATATAAATAAAGTTGAATTGAATTGAATTGAATTGAAAAGAAAATACTTTGAATTTTTTGGCAAAAAAAACATGATCTCTCTAAGTGTTCCGGCCACTGAGTTACAGTCATCTAAACATAGTGAACTTGAAGAAAATAAATTTGGCCTGGGTGTTTTTTTAGATACAAATGCTTGCAAATAACACACAGCTTCAGATCCGGGCTGGAAAATGCAACAGAAATGTAGAACCAAGTGTTATCCAGCTGAGGTCCAAATTTTGTAACAAAACCACAAAAAATGAATATATTACACAGCTTTGTTCTCAGGCTGTTCCCAGGCGTTTTGGAACTGTGCCAAATTGTGCCAAATGGCACAGTTTGGAAAAACGTCTGTAACTTTTGAATGATTCAATGTAGAAGCTTCATTTTGGGCTCTAATGAAAGGTGACACTCAGGGCTGTGTCTGTGTGTGTGTGTGGGGGGGGGGTTGTCCCCCCCCTCGCTACAGAGGACGGAGATCGGCCATCGCTACATGACGGATTACACTCGGATGTGGCGATGTGGCCACAGCAGCGCTGTCACCGCGCCCCCCCCCCCGCTACAGAATCGTAGTGGGGGGGGGCGTTCACAGTCTGGAGGCGACGAACAAACCGTGTAACGCGGCGCACGCACTTCGGACATCATGCGCCGCACAGTCGTAATTTACCGATCGGTCAAAAGTCATTTTTGATTACAATTTTCAGGGATAAAAAATAATTTGGCTTATAACACCTTACCCCTTCACAGCCACACTGTCCTGGCCAACTTCTCTTCCTCATTGTCAGACGAACGCGACGCTGGTCCGCTCGTGGTTCTGGTCTCGCGACCCGGTCAAAACATAATTCCATGATTGCGGTTTTGGCGAATGATTTACGACCTTCGTCGTCGGCCTCCGTCGGTCTATGATGACCATATAAGAGAATCCTAAACACTCTGCTGGAATTAAAAAAAAAAAATAAAGCACTGCCTGTGGCTGCTGAAGCAGTCTCTCTTCACCCAGCCTTTGTAGACAAAACAGCTCAGCGAACTTCTGTGCTTCAATTGGCTCGCTGCGTTGGTAGGCGGGTCCTTCTTGCCAAGTTTTCAGTCATTGGTTCTTCAAGGTTTCAGAAACCCAATTCAAGGCTCTTATTAGTCGAATGAGAGGTCAATCAGATGAACTAATCTGTTCGCGGCTGTGTCTGCAGCTTTTATTTTCAGTGCGCGCTTGGACGCCATACACCACCTACATCACAATCTCCATCATGCGTCCTAGAGCGCACGAGAGCGCCCTCGTGCGCTCTAGGACGCAGAGACTTGCCCGTCCGCGGTACAACGGAGCGCAAGAGGTTAACTGTGCACATGATAATAAAGTCTTTGGATCTTGAATCTGTGGATTTTCATCTGGGGGCAGACAGCGGTGACGAGCAGCAACGGTGGAGAAGAAAAGCCTTTTGAAAGCAGAAACGGAGCCAAAACCTTCTCCGGGTCAGTTTAGTTTAGTGTAAAAAAAAAAAAAAAAAAAAAAAAAAAAAAATTATATATATATATATATATACAGTATATATATATATTCATTCCAGCATTTGGAAGTGGTGGCGTTCCACTTTACACTGAGCCCATTATGTTTTTTGTTATTACAAAAGCGCCGAGTGTCTGCTGATCTGTATATACTTTATTTATTTGTAATATGAACCCTGAGTTTGAAATAAACGTTTGAATTGAATTGAATTGAATTGAATTGAATATATATATATTACACTTCTTGGTGACCAGGAAAAGTCTTTCCAACAGTTTTACACAAATTCTTGTTGTTGTTCTCCTTCGTGTTTACAAATCACTGGATTGAGAATGTAATTGTACATGTACAGATTGGATCCTGGGGTCCACTTGGAAGTGCTCACTTGATCAGGGGTCCACTTGACTTGGATCCCATGAAACTACCTTGTGAAGGGAGGAGATGGCTCAGAATGCTGCCTTCAATCAAGTGTTCCTTGGTGTGCTGGGCCACTTTGAGAGTGGCCGGTGTATGTGACCTCATTCTGAGTTTTTTTTACACTTTAAAGCTTGAATTTTGCACATTCTAAATAATCTGGATTTTGCTGGTGATTGTATAATAAACAGTTTAGTGACTTATGTGTTTGCATCATGATTTTCTATGTTGTCTATTAAGACACCGGGGGGAAAAGAGTCAACAGTACAAACCAAACATTTTTCAATGACGCTGAAAATAATGGTTCATTTTTAAGAAAAAGTAACCAAAAACAATCATTTTATTTACTGAAGACTGTATTGTTGGATGTGCCAGTGAGAGAAAACACTGCACACTTTATTGATAGTGCCAGTATATGGAGGAATTCTGGGCCATATTAGCATCTGTATTTCTGAGGTACGTATATCACTGCTAGTCACTGTTGGTAAGATTCTCTCACGTGTACTGTCAAGTGGCCCTCACTCTTGTGAAGTCTGACCAGCAATTTCCCCCACTTGAATGGGAAGCTTGCTTCCGAAGATAAGATAAGATAAGATAAGCCTTTATTAGTCCCACAACGGGGAAATTCCAGGATTGCAACAGCACAGGGATAGCAACACTCAGAGCAACAATCAGAAGGCAAGAAAAAAAAACAAAAAAAAACAAACAAAAAAAAAACAAGCAAGAGCAGCTAATATACATATGTACATATTACTATAAAATATATATATACACACACACACACACAGACACACAGTGCAGAGCATTGTAGCTGGATGGAATAAATATATGAATATATGAACACACAGTGCAGAGCATTGTAGCTAGATGGAATAAATATGTAAATATATAAACACCCACAGTACGGAGCATTGCAGCTAGATGGAATAATATGTAGATATATAAAAACACAGTGCGGAGCATTGTAGCTAGATGGAATAAATATATAGATATATAAATATAAACACACCCAGTGCTGAGCATTGTAGCTAGATGGAATAAATATGTAAATATATAAACACACACAGTGCAGAGCATTGTTGCTAGGTGGGATGAAACAGCATAACCGTCTATTTAGTTATCCTACATGGTATGATTATGTGCCCATACATATTCTCACCCTCCATAGCGACCGGTATGTTCCTAGTTGTATGCCGGAGAGGACCATTGTGTAAGTCTATTGCATCTTTTGCATTCAAAAAAAAAAAAAAAAAAAAAAAACTATTAGTTTGTTACGTCTTTTTGCTATCTCTGCGAGCAGCCCTGCTTAGGTTGTACAGTCTGACAGCCGTTGGTAGGAAGGACCTACGAAACCTCTCGGTTGTGCACCTGGGATGATGTAGTCTGCTGCTAAATGAGCTCCTCAGTGCATCCAGTATGTCCTGCATAGGGTGGAACTCGGACTCCAGCAGAGATGACAGTTTAGCCACCGTCCTTCTCTCTCCTATCTCCTCCATCGGATCAAGGCGTTGCCCCAGGACAGAGCTAGCTTTCTTAATCAGTTTGTTCAGTCTCTTCCTATCGGCTGCAGTAATGCCACTGCCCCAGCAGACCACTCCAAAAGTGATGGCTGATGCCACCACCGTGTCATAGAATGACTTCAGCAGCGCCCCTTGTACACCAAAAGACCTGAGTCTCCTCAGCAGGAACAGCCTGCGCTGTCCCTTCTTGTAGAGTGCGTCAGTATTGTGTGACCAGTCTAGTTTATTGTTCAGATGAATACCCAGGTACTTGTAGGATGTCACCATCTCGATGTCTGTTCCCTGTATATTTACTGGTGCTGTGAGGGGCTGCCCATGCCTGCGGCAGTCCACCACCAGCTCCTTAGTTTTCCTCGCGTTGATCTGGAGGCAGTTCCGATGGCACCAGTCCACAAAGTCCTGGATAAGCCCTCTGTACTCAGCTTCATCTCCGCTGGAGATGAGACCAACGATCGCAGAGTCATCAGAGAACTTCTGTAGATGGCAATGTGTTGTGTTGTGTGAGAAGTCCGCAGTATAAAGAGTGAACAGGAAGGGAGCCAGCACCGTTCCCTGGGGGGCCCCCGTGCTACTGATGATCGTGTCGGAAACACAGTCCCGGGTTCTCACAAACTGAGGCCGGTTCGTGAGGTAGTCCAGGATCCATGATGACAGGTGCTGGTCCACCCCTGCGCGCAGCAGCTTGTCCTTCAGGATCATCGGTTGGATGGTGTTGAAAGCATTGGAGAAGTCAAAGAACATGATCCTCACCATATTCCCGGGCTTCTCCAGGTGGGACAGAGAACGGTGAAGGAGGAAGATCACCGCATCCTCCACCCCAATGCCATGCTGGTAGGCGAACTGGAGTGGATCCATCGCTGGTTCCACCAGGGGGTGGAGATGAGCAAGGAGCAGTCTCTCCAGGGTCTTCATCAAGTGGGACGTCAAGGCCACCGGTCTGAAGCTGTTCAGGTCTTTGGGGTGGGAAGTTTTTGGTACAGGTACCACACAAGATGTTTTCCACAGCTGTGGTACCCTCCCCAGTTTCAGGCTCATGTTGAAGATATACGTCACAATCCCACACAGCTGGTCTGCACAGGACTTGAGGAGCTTTGCGCTGATGCCGTCCGGTCCCGACGCCTTCCTCGCCTTGATCTTCCTCAGCTCCGTCCTCACCTGGGTCTTGGTCAGGGTCAGGATGGGGGGCTGTGTGTTGGGAGTGGGGGGGGTGTCGGTGGAGTGGGGAGTGGGTAGCAGGACTTGATTTCTTAGAGGCAGCAGTGGTTGTTGTGCAGACAGGGGGGAGGGCGGTTGGTCAAATCTATTGAAAAACAGATTCAGGTTGTTCGCCCACTCCCTGCCCCCCGTGGCCTGGGGGGAGGTATTCTGGAGCCCCGAGATGGTTTTGAGGTTTCTCCAGACCCCGCTGATGTCGCTCTGTTGCAGCTTGTCCTCCATCTTCTTCCTGAAGCTGTCCTTGCCTTCTCTAATCTTTCTCCTCAGCTCCCTCTGTACGGACTTCAGCATCTCCCTGTTCCCCGACCTGAAGATCCTCTTCTTCTCTCTCAGAAGTGTTTTTATCTCAGGGTTGATCCAGGGTTTGTTGTTTGAGTGACGCCGTATGGTCTTGGTGGGAACGGATTTGTCCACACAGAAGCTGAGGTAGCCCGTGAAGGTGTGAATGAGGCCATCGATGTCCTCACCATGTGGATCGCAGAGCTGCTTCCAGGCAGTGGCTTCAAAACAGTCCTTTAGAGTGTCCATTGTCTCCTCAGACCATAACTCCACAGTGTGCATGGCCGGAGGTTGTCTGTGCACTAGGGGTTTGTACACCGGTCGGAGATGAACCAAGTTGTGATCCGATCTCCCAAGTGGGGGGAGTTGTGATGAGGTGTACGCCTCCTTAGTGTTTGCGTAGAACAAATCCAGTGTTTTATTGTCTCTAGTGTGGCATGTGACATACTGGGTGAAAGTGGGCAGAATGGGAGACAGTGAAACGTGGTTGAAATCGCCTGAGATGAGGAGAAGAGCATCTGGGTGTTCTGTCTGCAGCCTGCTGGTTACTGAATGGATGACGTCACGCGCTGTCCCAGCGTTCGCCGTCGGATTTGCATAAACAACAATGCAGATCACGTGTGAGTGTTCTCTCGGGAGATATGTAGGCCTCATGCTAACAGCTAGCAACTCAATGTCTTTGCTGCAGTGTCGTCGTTTAACAGTGATATGTCCCGGTCTGCACCAGTTGTTAACATACATTATCACTCCACCGCCCCTAGTTTTGCCACTCTCTGGTGTTCGGTCAGCTCGTATCATGTGAAAACCCTCCAGCTCAATGTTAGCATCTGCTGCTAGTTCAGTTAGCCACGTCTCAGTAAACAAAAGGAGAGAGCACTCCCGGTAAGTGCTATCATAACGGGAGATAGCCGCTAGCTCATCTAACTTTCCCAGTATCGACCGTACATTTCCCATGACAACAGATGGAAGGGAGGGTCTGTACCTTATATTTTTTGTCCTCCGCCTTACTCCAGCCCGGCAGCCGCGGCGTTTTCGCCTCAGTTCTCTCGGTATGTCGAGTTTTTCCAGTGGGACCGGGTGGCGGTTAAATGCTAGCAGCTCTTCCCTGTTATATCGTATCCTGCTATAAACAGTGGCTCCGTCCACCGGCTCAGGAGACATTTGGGACGATCTGTGTGTCCGTGATATAAGTGGGGTGAAAAAAAAAAGTGATCAAAAGAGAAGAAGAAGATAGAACTGGAAGTCACTCAGTGACCAAGACTCAACTTTTTCCTTTTCTTTCCTTTTATTTTTGAAAAGTCATCAAGGCCAAGCACAGCCAAGCACAGCCAAGCACAGGTGAAAAACCTTGAATTACAACACAAATAGAGGGTCAAGGAAAATGTAACCCAAGAACCCATAATAAATCAACATAACCCAAAGTCAAATACTCAATTTTTAAGCTACTAAAAACCAATCTTGAAATAAGTAGAAAATACTCATATCTAAAGCACCCCAAATACTAAATACATCTTAAAACACTGTTCAATAATGATTTTTAACCTTACAACTTTAGCAACTTTTAACTTTTAACTCTTAAAATACACTCCATTTTAACTATACTTTTAAACCCACATGATTTTATAAATATGACATTTTAACTTACATTTCAAACACATGATTTTTTAATACATCACATTTAACCTAAACTTGAACAAATGACTTTCCAAATGCAGCTACAAAGACACATATCACAAATGGATGCTCACCGGCTCCTTCTTTCTTGCTTGAAACAAGCTTTAGTCATGCAGTCTTTTCCAAAGTCCAAACTTTCCAACGATTTCTCTCACACACTGCTTAATCTCCACTGCCCTGTGAGTAACGACCTCCAAATTCCCTTAATCACCAGATCCTTCCCACCTGGTGCAATCAACCAACTGCCCTCAGCCTGGGAAGCACACCCAGATCTAAAGCACTCAGGCAGAGAGGGTGTGGTCTGCAGCTCAGCTCAACATGTACTACTGAACAGACTCAATGAACACATCTCGCAGAATGTACTACCGGAAACCCAGTGCGGCTTTAGAAGTGGAAGAAACACAATGGACATGATTTTCTACTTGAAACAGGTTCAAGAAAAGTGTATCGTAGACTTCAGTAAAGCCTTTGATACTGTTTCGCAACAAGGACTTTGGCAATATGGCTGTACAGAGAAGTTTGTCAGCCTGATCGAGGCACTCCATACAGGTATGCAAGCAAACGTGGCAATGAGTGGTTCAGTATCTAAGACTTTTAAGTAAGCAACGGGGTGAAACAAGGGTGTGTGCTGGCGCCTACACTCTTCTCGCTATATCTGGCAGCCATGCTTGAGGTGGCCTTCAAAGACACTTCAGAAGGAGTATACATTCAAACCAGGAAAGAAGCAGACTTGTTCAATGTGGCACAGTTTAAAGCCAAGAGTAAGACATTGATAAAGGTAGTAAGAGAAATGCTCTTTGCCGACGACAGTGCTCTAGTTGCACACAGCGTGGAAGATATGCAGTCTTTAGTGGAAAAATTTGCAAGAGCAGCTAGCCAATTCAGCCTCCAAATCAACATCAAGACGACAGAGTGCCTTTTTATCAACCACCAAAGTTCCAATTATCAACATCACTACCAGAAGAGGTCAGCATTGGTACAGAGCCACTAGTCAAGTGCAAGACCTTCAGGTATCTAGGGAGTACTGTTTCAGAGAATGCTAGGCTGGAGGATGAACTCTCTCTCAGATGGGAAGAGCGAGCGCTGTGTTTGGAAACTTGAGGGAGAGACTGTGGAACAATCAACATGTGTCTATCCGTGTGAAATGCAAAGTGTACAGAGCGACAGTACTGGCTACACTATTGTATGGTGCTGAAACTTCGACTGTCTGCAGAGTGCAGGTGAAGAAAGTCCACGCTTACATGATGAGACACCTTCGAGCCATAATGAACATCTCATGGAAAGACAAGATAACCAACACAGAAGTGTTGAAACGAGCTGGTCTACCATCAATGGAGGACATGCTAATACAGATGAACCTGAGATGGCTTGGACATATTGAGAGGATGGACCACCAGCGTCTCCCTCGGCAGTTACTCTACTCAGTTATGCAAGGGCAAACACAATCAGGGTAGACCAAGGCTCAGATTTATAAAGACACTGTAAAAAGAAACTTGAAAAAGCTGGATATAGACAGGAGTTCCTGGCAGTGGAAGGCTAAGGACAGAGCTATGTGGAGGAATCTGATCAGACCTAAATGCAACAGTCATTGTCACCCACGACAGAGTGCTATGATGATGATGATTTCCTAATAATGAGTTAGGGTTTCATGGGATTTAACATGTTTTAACACAAACTACTTTATGGTTCATAATTCTGTTGACAGACTTACACCAAACCAAAAGTGATTTCTCAAACTGCTGGATTATTTAGATAGCTTTTTCCAATCTTTTACCATTTAATTTATGTCACTAAATCTTGGTAACCTTCACAAATAAAACATAAACAAAAGTGGAGACACATCTGCAAAAGGCACAAAAGTTTATTATAAAAATTCCTAGTGCAATACAAAAGGAGTACATAGTACATTATTCACACATAGAATACGTATTTATACCGTATCTACATGTATGCATCCAGTAAATCCATATATTTTCCATGTAATCTTGTGACTGCATTATTTTAATTGTTTTTAATCCTAGATAAAGTTTGTTTTGGGTTAAAAAAGCATCGTAATTGTTAAATATATTTTATTATACCTAACTCCGTACTGTTTACCTGTTGAAATATATATTTTATGACTAATATAACCCCATAACTATAATATGGCATCTGGTGATCAATTTTTGGCAGCTGATCACTTTTTGCCACGACACCACCGGCTGGAGCAGGTACATCCCATGATGTCTCAAAAGTCTCTCCATGATTTTCACACAGATCAAAGCAATTTGTAGCACAGGAAGCTAAACGTTTCTTCAGACATTCAGAAGCTCTGCAATTGCTGCAATCACTGCAGACCACTTCGTGAAGCTGGAATGACATCCCACCACTGAGAGGCTTGGTTGAACGGCCAGAATGACGGTTTGAAGCAATAATTTTGCCACAAGAGAGTCATCTGAAACACACACACACAGCATACATATTTTAGTACCTAATAGTGATAGCTTGCCGTGATTACAATGTAGTATGGAGGACTTATTAGCGCTTAACTACCATTAGCAATTATTAGCTTACCTTTATATGTGATCTAGCTCGTATCCTCACATCTTCCGCTGCCCCATGGCTTCCTAAATTCTCCAGTACTTTTCGAGAGCTTTGTCTCGCTGCCTGTAGTCTTCTCTGGCTCTCCTTTTTTGCCTTTACTCTGACAAAAAGCCAGCGAGCAGCAGGCTCGCCTCCATATCCATCTTGTGTTTTGCTTGTCACAAACGATGTAGGAGTGTCGGGCCGCCTTGTTGTAAGGATCTCACTCACTTACGGTGGTATTCAGTTGTAATGGATAACAAACAACACCGTGTTGAGTCGGAATGAGTAGGTGCTAGTGGAATTATTATTACTCTTAACACAGGGTCTACGGCTATTTGCCGTCCAAAATGGCAGAAAAACAATGTAGCACATGACCACTGATGTCACGTGCAACCCCTCTATAGTTGTAGGTGTAGTCCGGAGGTGAACCTGTGTAGCAAGTTTGGTGACCCAAGAGAGCTTTACACGTTCTATAGTAAGAGGGCATAGGAAGTGGTAACCTTGACCTTTGGACCCCAAACTGTAGTCAGAGATCATGGTCTCAGAGTGAACCTGTGTATCAGGTTTGGTGACCCTAGCTTTCTTTCTTGTTGAGATATAGTTTATAAGCCATTTTGATCTTGACCTTTGGCCTTGCGATCCCAAAACCATAGTCACACTTCAGGGTCACAGGGTGAACTTGTGTACTAAGTTTGGTGACCCTAACTTTACTTGTTGTGCAATAATAAGGCACAGGGAATGTTAACCTTGACCTTTTGACCCCAAACCTATAGTCATAGGTCAGGATCCCAAGATGAACCTGTGTACCAGGTTTGGTGGCCGTAGCTTTACTGCTGTTATAGTAATAGTAAATTTAGCATTTACCATTTACTACAGTGCAAATGGAATGTTAACTTTAAACTTTGACCTTCTGACCTCAAACCCATAGTCAGGTCAGGGTGTAAGTCATCCAAAATGTGTCTTAGATACAACTACTGTGTCGGTTTGAAAAGCCAACATCATTTCTTTCAATAGTTATTGCGTTTAGAAGATTTAGGGGAAATTTGACCTCTGACCTTTGACCTCAAGGTCATCCGATGATAGTCAAATTGCAATATGCGCATTATCAGAGTACATCAAATCATGGTACCAAGTTTCAAAACATTTGGAACAAAACTGTAGGAGGAGTTGATTTCACAACACAGTTACTGTCTATGAAGTGAGGTGAAACGGGAGGTCATAGGTCAGGGGCTTCAAGTCCTGAAAAAAATCATCTGATTAGAACCAAATTACAAAATGCACATCATCAGTGTATATTAAACCACGGTACCAAGTTTCGAAATAATCAGAAGAAAACTGTAGGAGGAGTTGATTTCACAAAAGTTGGATGGACGGACAGATGGACGGACTGACCCATAACATAATCCCCCTTCAGTCTTCGCCCAACGGGGCTCTTCGATTCCTTTAGGCTTCAACCAGCGGGGGAAAAAAGGATTACTGTCATACTTAAAATCAGCTCCCAGACAATTAAAAATGAATATGGTGTTTCCCAGGGTTCTGTGCTTGGGCCTCTCCTCTTCATCATTTATATACTCCCACTTTGTAACATCATCCGCTGACATGGCCTTAACTTCCATTGCTATGCTGATGACGTTCAGATCTACATTTCTACTAACTGCATAATCACAGTAACCTGCTCCATACTGGAAAACTGTCTGTCTGAAATAAAATCCTGGATGCAAAAGAACTTTCTACAACTCAACTATGACAAATCTCAGATGATGATCATTGGCCCAGAATCCCTCATCAAAACCCCCCACAACTTCAACCTCACTGTTGCCAACTCCACACTTCCTCTGTCCCCACAGCTACGAAACCTTGGAGTCATCTTTGACAGCCACCTCACTTTTGAACCGCACATCAATTATGTCACCAAAACTGCCTTCTTCCACCTAAAAAACATAACATCCCTCACTCACCTTGTCCACCAAAGAAACCCTCATACACGCATTTATCACATCCAGACTCAACTATTGTAATAGCATTCTTTACGGCTCATCATCCAAATTCCACCAGAAACTTCAGCACATTCAGAACTCAGCTGCCCGTCTCCTTACTCAGTCCCGGTCCCGAGACCACATCACCCCAGTCCTCCAGAACCTTCACTGGCTCCCAATCTCACAAGGCATACAGTTCAAAGTGTTCTCCTCACCTTTAAAGCCCTCCATCACCAGGCCGCTTCCTATCTCACCGACCTGTTGCATCCCCCCACCCTGCTACCTCCGTCCCTCTGAAGCAAACCTCTTTCCACCACACAGAACCAAGCACAGAACCTGGGGGGCTAAAGCCTTTTCCATCACCGCATCCTCCCTCTGGAACTCTCTCCCCCAACACATCTGTGACTGCACAGACTTAAACTACTTCAAATCATTACTCAAAACCCACCTGTTCAGACTTGCTTTTAATCTTTAATTTTAATTGTAGGGTTTTTTTGTTGTTTTTTTTTTTTCTCTTTAATGTGAAGCATCTTTGAGTGCCTTAGAAAGCGCTATACAAATAAAATGTATTATTATTATAAATGATCCAGTCCTTTATTTAAATAATTCTGTTGTATTTAAAAGTAATGATATCACCTCAGTATGCATTAAATGTTATGTTATTTATTTGTGAAGTGACTGAATACTTTGATTTATTCACTGCCTTTAGATTTTACCTTAACTTCAGTATATGCGAGTCCAGTTACTCTCAAATTACCTGCTGCCGCTTCTAATTAAACAAAGCTGAACCTACTGGGAGATTTCACAAACCTTCAGGCCATAAAACTCATTAAATCTCCGCCGCTTAATTTAAAAACTAAAACACCAAATGTAAATGAAAAATAGAAGTTTCCCATCCACTTCCCTCATGTATCCAAACACTGACGGTTTTACAGTCCAATTTTTGACAGCAGTTTTAGTGTCTTTCTCCTGTGGTGTTTAGACTGATTTATAGATGAATTTCCAGATGAGTAAAATGTGACAGGACAGCTGTGGTGGTGATGAACGTGTGCGAGTCTGCTGAGGAATTTACAACACAATGGCCCCCCCGTCAAACCCAAACCACCACCGTGTGTGTGTGTGCATCCTCGCTCCATCTGTGTGGTTTACAGTTCAGAGAAACGGGATTCATGTGTATGTAGAAAAACTGTCCGAGCTGTCGAGGCAAAAGGAACTATATGCATGTTACATAAAAATATGTAACATTTTTCCGATTTCAACTTTTTTCTCAAAAATTTGCAACTTTTTTCTTGAGAGCTTTACAGGTTTTTTTCTCATAGATTTGCAATTTAAAAAAAAATAGAAACTTTACCCTGATAAATACCCTGGATCCTGGACTACCTCACGAACCGGCCTCAGTTTGTGAGAACCCGGGACTGTGTTTCCGACACGATCATCAGTAGCACGGGGGCCCCCCCAGGGAACGGTGCTGGCTCCCTTCCTGTTCACTCTTTATACTGCGGACTTCTCACACAACACAACACATTGCCATCTACAGAAGTTCTCTGATGACTCTGCGATCGTTGGTCTCATCTCCAACGGAGATGAAGCTGAGTACAGAGGGCTTATCCAGGACCTTGTTGACTGGTGCCATCGGAACTGCCTCCAGATCAACGCGAGGAAAACTAAGGAGCTGGTGGTGGACTGCCGCAGGCATGGGCAGCCCCTCACAGCACCAGTAAATATACAGGGAACAGACATCGAGATGGTGACATCCTATAAGTACCTGGGTATTCATCTGAACAATAAACTAGACTGGTCACACAATACTGACGCACTCTACAAGAAGGGACAGCGCAGGCTGTTCCTGCTGAGGAGACTCAGGTCTTTTGGTGTACAAGGGGCGCTGCTGAAGTCATTCTATGACACGGTGGTGGCATCAGCCATCACTTTTGGAGTGGTCTGCTGGGGCAGTGGCATTACTGCAGCCGATAGGAAGAGACTGAACAAACTGATTAAGAAAGCTAGCTCTGTCCTGGGGCAGCGCCTTGATCCGATGGAGGAGATAGGAGAGAGAAGGACGGTGGCTAAACTGTCATCTCTGCTGGAGTCCGAGTTCCACCCTATGCAGGACATACTGGATGCACTGAGGAGCTCATTTAGCAGCAGACTACATCATCCCAGGTGCACAACCGAGAGGTTTCGTAGGTCCTTCCTACCAACGGCTGTCAGACTGTACAACCTAAGCAGGGCTGCTCGCAGAGATAGCAAAAAGACGTAACAAACTAATAGTTTTTTTGAATGCAAAAGATGCAATAGACTTACACAATGGTCCTCTCCGGCATACAACTAGGAACATACCGGTCGCTATGGAGGGTGAGAATATGTATGGGCACATAATCATACCATGTAGGATAACTAAATAGACGGTTATGCTGTTTCATCCCACCTAGCAACAATGCTCTGCACTGTGTGTGTTTATATATTTACATATTTATTCCATCTAGCTACAATGCTCAGCACTGGGTGTGTTTATATTTATATATCTATATATTTATTCCATCTAGCTACAATGCTCCACACTGTGTTTTTATATATCTACATATTATTCCATCTAGCTACATTGCTCCGCACTGTGTGTGTTTATATACTTGCATATTTATTCCACCTAGCTGCAATGCTCCGTACTGTGGGTGTTTATATATTTACATATTTATTCCATCTAGCTACAATGCTCTGCACTGTGTTCATATATTCATATATTTATTCCATCCAGCTACAATGCTCTGCACTGTGTGTCTGTGTGTGTGTGTGTATATATATATTTTATAGTAATATGTACATATGTATATTAGCTGCTCTTGCTTGCTTGTTTTTTTTTTTTTTTTTTTTTTCTTGCCTTCTGATTGTTGCTCTGAGTGTTGCTATCCCTGTGCTGTTGCAATCCTGGAATTTCCCCGTTGTGGGACTAATAAAGGCTTATCTGGACTTCCGGTTATGGCTGCCACGTAGGACGGACGTGTCTCGCTCTGCTCTGCTCCTGGAAAAAAAAAAAATCGGCAAATAACTCTCTCATTTGGGACAGAACGTATCCCAGCATTTGGGCGAAGATATGTCGGCGAAGCCTAAGGCTGGAAAACCAGGAAAAGGAAAAAGCGAGCCGCCGAAACAGTCCAAATTAACGGACTTTCAGGTCTGTGACGCAGTAAACAAAACTCCATATATGGCGGAGGAGGCTGGCAACGCTGCGATATCTGCGGGGAATGGCGCAGATGCGCTGATGGCTGCCATGAGTTCAATGAGAGCGGACTTTTCCTCTAGATTTGATGGGATTATGACAGCGTTGGAAGGAATAAGAAAGGAATTGGGTGACTGTGTAGAACGAACGGCGCAGATGGAGCTCCGTCTCGCTAGTGCTGAAGATGACGTCACCCGTCTTCAATTAAAGGTGCGCACTTTGGAAAAAAAAAATAAATCTCTGGAAGATAATATTTTGGATTTGGAATCTCGGTCGAGACAGAATAATTTGAGGCTGGTGGGTCTTCCAGAGGAATCAGAAGGTCGGGACGTATGTTCCTTTCTGGAAAAGTGGATTCCGGAGGTGCTGGGCAGCGAGGAGTTGCAATCAGCAGTGGATCTGGAAAAAGCACATCGTATTGGCCCACGGAGAGATAAGGGACCGCCGAGGACCTTAATTATGAAGTTTCTTAGCAACAGAGACAGGATGAAGATCTTCAACGCTGCACGAGCTAAAAAAGGAGAGATTAAACACCAGGACCAGCAGGTGCGGTTCTACCCAGATTTGGCCACAGGAATCCAGCAATTGAGGAAGCAGTTTGATCCCGTACGTAAGGAGCTGCGCAACCTTGGGATTCGTCATGGTGTAATCTATCCTGCGAGACTGCTGACCACGTATGAGGGCAGAACCCACATCTTCAAGACCCCAGAGGAGGCGCAGGAGTTCATCAAGAAGATCAAAGAAGAAGAAGAGACTGGTGGGAGCTAAGCATGAACAAAATATAAGGTAGAATAATTAAGCATTTGCACAGGCATCTGACTGACTTGAAGTAAATAGTAAGTTTACAAAATATAGATTGTATTATATATTAAAAAAAAACAAAAACAAAACAAACAAACAAAAAAAAAAAACTATGATGTACAAAGTTGTTAAAAATTTTGGAGTTAAGTTGGAAAACTACAGAGGAGAGTTAATGTTACGTCATTAAAAGCAGTAGAGTTAGGGTGATTGGGAGGATGAAGAAGGAGTGGCTTAGGCTGTTCCCCGTGGGTGTGGAACGGTCGATGGCTATATCGGGAGACAGAATTTTTCTTTTGATTTTGGGGGGTTTGCCACAAGTGTGGGAAGGGGAAATTTGTTTGTGTGTAGTTTGTAGGATGAATGTTCAACCACTCATGTTTTTGCTTCTCTGTATGAGCATGTTTACACTGCAAGGTAATCCCAAACTCTCTATTGATCATGGACCAAAGTGTTAATCTTAATTTAACTTCATGGAATTGCAGAGGTCTACAAAATTTAAAAAAACTTAAACAAGTTATGAATAAAATAAAGGACATGGGTTCAAGAATTGTGTTTTTACAAGAAACTCATCTGATAGAGGAGGATGTTAAAAGAATTAGGAGTAGATGGCAGGGAAGTGTATTCACCTCTTCATTTTCATCCCGAGCCAGGGGAGTTATGACTCTCATACATAAATCAGTTCCTTTTCAAGTGAAAAATGTAATTGGAGACAAATTTGGAAGATATGTAATCATTCAAGGTTCTTTGCTATTAGAAAATATAAATCTTGTGAACTTATATGGTCCCAATATAGATGATCAGAAGTTCTTTGCTAATTTATTTCTCATCTTATCATCACTTACAGGGCAACATATAATAGCAGGGGATTTTAATTGTACATTGAATCCAGGTGTGGATAGATCAACAGGACTGGATTGTACGCACATTGGATGTAGGATGACTATTAATCATTTTATGAAAGAATTGAGATTGTTAGATATATGGAGAGAAATGAAACCACAAGTTAAAGCCTATTCTTGTTATTCCAGTACCTACAAGACATTCTCACGTATTGATTATTTTTTGATTTCCACAGAATTAAGGTCCAAGATTCAAAACTGCTTTTATGATAACATCGTGATCTCTGATCATGCACCCTGTTGTCTAATATATGTAGATAAAAAATTGACAAAGGAATCAGGTAGATGGCAATTTCAGCATAAATGGCTTCAGGATGAGGAATTTGTCAAGTATATAGAAAAACAGATAGACGAGTTCTTTGACATCAATACTACACAAACATCAGCATGTGTAAAGTGGGAGGCTTTCAAAGCTTTTATTAGGGGACATATTATTAGTTATACAGGATCAAAATCTAAGAAGACTCGAGAGGAGAGAGCTAAATTGGAACATAAAATAAAAAGTCTTCAGGAAAAAGTGTATGCAGGAAGTGACCCAAGGTTGGAGAATGAATTACTGATTTTGAGAGCTGAATACGACAAAAAATCAGCGAATAGAGCTGCCTCGAGTCTTCTAAGATTGAAACAATCTTTTTATGAACAAGGTGAAAAATCAGGAAAATTATTAGCATGGCAGATTAAACAATTGGAAATTAAAACACCAATTACCAGTATTATAAGTAAAGGACAGGTAGTTATAGATCCTTTAGAAATTAATAGAGCCTTTAGAGATTACTATGAAAAATTATATGATACCAAAAATGAACCTGATTTAACAAAACTAAATGGGTTTTTGAACGAACTATCTATACCGTGTATAGCAAATGAAAACAGGGAGATATTGGAGTCTAAAATTAGTCAAGAAGAAGTTGGGCTAGCCATTGATAATATGAAATCAGGAAAAAGTGCAGGACCAGATGGTCTTCCAGTTGACCTTTATAAAAAATTTAAGAATAAATTAATAAAACCTTTTTTGGAAATGGTTTTAGAAGCATTTCAAAATAATAATTTACCATCATACATAAATAATGCCTTAATTATACTGCTGCCAAAACCAGGTAAGCCCTCTAATAAATGTGAAAATATGAGACCAATAAGCCTATTAAACGCCGACCTTAAGATAATCTGTAAAATTTTAGCAAGACGAATACAAGAAATTTTACCAAATATTATTAATCGAGATCAGAATGGCTTTATAAAGGGTAGACAAGGCTTCCATAATGTAAGAAGACTATTTAATATTATTTATTTTAATAAAGAAGCACCGGATACAGCTCTCCTATCATTGGACGCCGAAAAGGCCTTTGATAGAGTTGAATGGCCCTTTCTTTTTGAAGTCCTACAAAGGTTTGGACTTGGAAATAATTTCATAAAATGGGTTCAAATAATATACAATAATGCTACAGCAGAAATCCTAACAAATAACAATATTTCAAAACCAATAAAAATCAATAGAGGATGTCGACAAGGCTGTCCACTTTCACCTTTACTGTTTACTATGGCAATTGAACCTTTAGCGATAGCGATACGTTTACATTCACAAATATATGGAATTAAAGTTGGACCAACAGAACATAAAATCTCCCTGTACGCCGATGATATAATTTTGTTTATGTCGAATCTAAAAAAATCAATTCCAACCTTGTTGAATTTAATAAAGAATTTTGGGGAAATATCAGGATATAAAATAAATAAAACTAAATCTTCAATATTAATGCTAAATGAGACCCAGAGAAATTACCCAGCCCCTGAGGCAAATCAATTCAATGTTGTAAATCAGTTTAAATATTTAGGAATCCAAATTATGCCTAAGCTAGAATCAGTCGCCAGCGTCAACTATGAAGCCTTAATGTCAGATATCAATGAGTTAACTCAGAGATGGATGTCACTACCAATGTCGATGATCGGGAGAATCAATATACTTAAAAGTAATATTTTACCTAAAATACTTTATTTATTTCAATACATTCCCTTATCACCACCTTTAGATCTATTCTCAAGAATAAAAAAAAAGTTAGTGGAATTTATATGGAACAACAGGAGGGCTAGATTACGTCTGTCTTTATTATATTTACCATTTGATCGTGGAGGTCTGAAATGTCCAAATTTTATGTTGTATTATTGGTCGGCACAACTGAGGTCTATGACATATTATTTTTCATCAAATGATCTCCCTCACTGGACTGAAATGGAATCATACAATTTACCTTTACCTCTTCCCATATTCATATACTCAGATTCGGCAAAAAAATTACAAAAACAAGTTAAAAATCCATTTGTAAAGCATATGATCAAAATATGGTGTGAAGCTAAAAACTATTTAAAAGAACCACAGTTATTGTCACAATTTAGTCCAATATGGGGTAATCAATATTTTAAACCAGGGAGAGCGGACGCTGTATTTAAAGTATGGAATTTAAAAGGGATACAAAAGATTCAGGATTTATATTTGCCATGTGCAGACAACATAATGTCTTTTGAAGAGCTGAGGATCAAATTTAATCTCAATAGAACACATTTTTTTAAATATCTTCAACTTAGAAACTTTATTCGATCAAATCAAAATAAAGCTCTCACTCGACCTATTTATTCATCCTTGGAAAAAATGATGATGAAAGATAGTAAAAGAAAGGGTATTATTTCAGAGTTTTATAACTCATTGACACTATCTTCAAGTGAAAATTCACTGAAAAGATTAAACTACTGGAAAGAAGATCTGCAAATTGAAATTTCGGAGGAACAATGGGAATTGGCTTGTACAGAAGCTCAAACCAAATCAATAAATGCACGCCTTAAATTGATACATTTCAAATGGTTAATGCGGATGTATGTTACACCGGAGGAGTTAAATAGATATAACAAAAATATACCAGATACATGCACAAAATGCATGGAAAGTAAAGGAACCCTATTTCATTGTTTATGGGAATGTAGATTAATAAGAATGTTTTGGGAAGAGGTGAGGGTAACAATTGAAAAAATAATCTCAAAACAAATCATACTGAATCCTAAACTGTTTTTGTTGGGTCTGTACCCAGAAAAGCATAATTTTAATAAAAGTGAAAGAACATTCATAGACCTCAGTTTGCTTAATGCCAAAAAATGTATTGCACTATTATTATGGAAAAAGACTCATAGACCAGATGTGACTCAGTGGTTAAGACAGATGTTAACAAACCTTCCATTAGAAAGAATAACATATATACTGAAATCAAAGGAAATTGTGTTTGAGAATATATGGAGACCTTTTATTGATTATGTAAAAAATTTAAACATAACTCTTGAAGAAGAAGGTGAATGATGTGTGTGGACCCTGTAAATTCCAAACTGGTGAACATAATATGTATACTTATGTATTGGATTGTCTAGACTAAACAGAGGAGCATTGTTGAAGACTTGATTTTGTTGGTGGTTGTTGGTGTTTTTAGTGCATTTTTTTTTTTTTTTTGTAGTACTTTAGCGTTAGTGTTTGATTGTTTGTATCATGTTTGTTAAAAAAAAAAAAAGGTTCAATAAAGATATTGTGGAAAAAAAAAATAAAGGCTTATCTTATCTTATCTTATCTAAATCTTGATTATTTTTTGGTGAATTTGCAAAAATAAATTACTGTAAAATTTCAACTTTTTTTTTTTTTGCAACTTTTGTCTCAAAGATTTACAATTTTTCTTATAAATTTGCACCTTTTTCCTGTAAATTTTCAACAGCTTTCTTGTAAATTTGTAAAATTAACATTAATTAACACAATTAACATAAATTTGTAACATTAACATTTCATACATATAGGTCCATCCATCTTCCGCCGCTTTTCTGGAGGTCCGAGTCATGAAGGCAGCAGTTCAAGCAGAGAAGCTCAGACTTCCCTCTCCCCAGCTGCAGACAGTCTCTCCAGTGTGTCCTGGGTCTGCCCTGGGGTCTACTCCCAGCGGGACGTGCCCGAAACACCTCAAGTGGGAGGCGTCCAGGAAGCATCCTGATCAGATGCCCAAACCACCTTTACTGGCTCTTTTTGATGTGGAGGAGCAGCGGTTCTATTCTGAACCTCTCCCGGATGACTGAGCTCCTCGCTCTAAGGGTGAGTCCAGCAATCCTACACAGAAAGCTCATTTCAGCCGCTTGTATCTATGATCTCATTCTTTCAGTCATTACCCAAAGCTCATGACCATAGGTGTGGGTAGGAACGTAGACTGACCGGTAAATCGACAGCTTTGCCTTAGAGCTCAGTTCCCTCTTCACTACAACAGACCGGTACAATGTCCGCATCACTGCAGAGGCTGCTCAAATCTGTCTGTCAATCTCCCGCTCCATTCTTCATTCACTTGTGAACAAGATCCCGAGACACTTAAACTCCTCCACTTGGGGCAGGAGCTCATCCCCAACCCAGAGAGTACAATCCACCCTTTTCCGGCTGAGAACCATGGACTCGGACTTGGAGGTGCTGATTCTCATCCAGGCACTCAGCAGCAAACCATCCCAGTAAGATCTGTAGGTGATTGCTTGATGAAGCCAACAGGATGACATCATCTGCAAACAGCAGAGATGAGATCCTGTGATTACCAAGCATGACACCCTCTATTCCTTGGTTGCGCCTAGAAATCCTGTCCATAAAAATTATGAACAGGATTGGTTATAAAGGGCAGCCCTGGCGGAGTCTAGCTATCACTGCGAATGAGTCCAATCGAGTGTTGGCAATACGAACCAAACTCTCACAACAGTCGTACAGAGACCAAATAGCTTGTAACAACAAGCCCGATACCCCATACTACCGAAGCATCCCCCCACAAAAAAACCACGAGGGACACGGTCGAATGCCTTTTCCAAGTCCACAAAACACATGTAAACTGGTTGGGCAAACTCCCATGAACCCTCCAGGATTCTCGAGAGGGTGAAGAGCTTGTCCGATGTGCCACGGCCAGGACAAAAACCACATTGCTCCTCCTGAATCTGAGGTTCGACCAACGGCCGGACTCTCCTCTCCAGTACCTTGGCATAGACCTTCCCAGGAAGGCTGAGGAGTGTGAGCCCTTTAAAGCTGGAGCACACCCTCCGGTCCCCTTTTTTGAAGTTTTTTGAAGAGAGGAACCACCACCCCGGTTTGCCATGCCAAAGGCACTGCCCCCGACCTCCACGCAATGTTGCAGAGGCATGTCAACCATGACAGCCCTACAATATCCAGGGTTTTGAGGTACTCAGGGTGAATCTCGTTCACCCCCAGAGCCCGGCCACCAAAGAGATTTTTAACCACTTTGGCGACCTCAGCCCCTGTGATAGGCGAGTCGTTCCCCTCGTCCACAAGCCCTGCTTCCTCTGTAGAAGGCGTATCAGTGGGATTGAGGAGATCCTCAAAGTATTCCTTCCACCACCCGATGATATCCCAGTCGAAGTCAACAGCGCCCCATCCGCACCATACACAGTGTGGACAGGGAGCTGCTTCCCCCTCCTGAGCTGCCAGACACTTTGCCAGAATCTCTTCGAGGCCAACCGAAAGTCTTGTTCCATGGCCTCACCAAACTCCTCCCACACCCGAGTTCGTGCTTCAGCAACCACCCGAGCTGCACTCCACTTGGCCTGCCGGTACACCTCAGCTGCTTCAGGAGTTCCACAAGCCAACCAAGCTTGATAGGACTCCTTCTTCAGGTTAATGGCCCCCCTCACCACTGGTGTCCACCGCTTGGTTCGGGGGTTGTCACCACGAGATGTCCCGACGACCTTGCGGCCGCAGCTCTGGGCCACCGCTTCAACAATAGAGGTGAAGAACATGGCCCATTCAGACTCCATGTCTCCAGACCCCCTCGGAATGTGGCTGAAGTTCTTCCAGAGGTGGGAGTTGACCTCCCAGACAGGGGCCTCAGCCAGACGTTCCCAGCACACCCTCACTATACGTTTGGGTCTACCATGTCTGAATGGCATCCTCCCATGCCATTGGATCCAACTCACCACCAGGTGGTGATCAGTTGACAGCTCTGCACCTCTCTTTACCCGAGTGTCCAAGACATACGGTCGCAGGTCTGATGACACGATAACAAAATCGATCATCGACCTGCGACCTAGGGTGTCCTGGTGCCAGGTGCACATATGGACACCCTTATGCTTGAACACGGTATTCGTTATGGACAAACTGTGGTTAGCACAGAAGTCCAATAACTGAACACCACTCGGGTTCAGATCGGGCAGGCCGATCCCAATCACCCCCTTCCAGGTTTCACTGTCATTGCCCACGTGCGCATTGAAGTCCCCCAGTAGGGCATTTGAGTCTCCAAGAGGAGCACCCTCCAGCATCCCAGTCACAGACTCCAAAAAGGGTGGGTACTCTGAAACATCATTTGGTACATAGGCACAAATGATGATCAGGACCCATTTCCCAACCCGAAAGGGCAGGGAAGCAACCCTTTCGTCCACCAGGGAAAGCTCCAATATAGAGGCAGCAAGGTGGGGGGATACAAGAATACCCACCCCTGCTTGTCACCCCTCACCTGGGGCAACTCCAGAGTAGGTCAGGCTCCAGCCCCTCTCCAGGAGAGTGGTTCTGGAACCGAAGCTGTGTGTTGAGGTGAGGCCGACTATATCTAGCCAGTATCTCTCAACCTCACGTACCAGCTCAGGCTCCTTCCCCACCAGAGAGGTGACATTCCATGTAATAAAAGCCAGTTTAGGAAGCTTGGGATCAGTCCACCAAGGTCTCTGCCTTTGACCACCACCTGATCCACATAGCACCGGACCCTCATGATCCCTCCTGCAGGTGGTGAGCCCACTGAGCCCGGCCAGGTCCCATGGGTAGAAACCCAGCCACCAAACGCTAGCCATCGAGCCCCTGGAGCCAGGTCTGGGGGAGGGGCTCGATTTGCCCCGGACAACATACTGTAGCTCCTGGGATCTCTGGGGCACGCAAATCCCCCACCATGATAAGGTGATGATCCATGAGGGGCAGTCTTGTTAAGTTCATGTATATTTGAGACTTTTTACCCCAATCTATCTTGTGATTTTTTTTTCTGTAAATTTAGGACTTTTTTCAATTAATTTTGTTAAGTTTTTCATGTAAATTTGGGACTTTTTCCATTAATTTTATGAAGTTTTTCATATATATTCTGTATTTGGGACTTTTTCATGTAAATTTACGTGTGAGTTTTTCCCCCAATCAATTTTGTAAAGTTTCTTCTCTAAATTTTGGACTTTTTCAATTAATTTTGTGAAGTTTTTCATGTAAATTTGGGTCTTTTTTTCAGTTAATTTTGTTAAGTTTTTCATGTAAATTGGAGACTTTTTTCACGTAAATTTAGGACTTTTTTCAATTGATTTTATGAAGTTTTTCATAAAAACTTGGGATTTTAACAGCTGGTTGCCAACCACCAATCAAATCTAAAAGAAGAAGAAGATGATTATGGTGCTATGCCAGTGGGACATTTCAACTTTTTACTACCACTCAGTGAAGAAAGAATTTGATTTTCTTTGCTATGCCAAATTCAGGTATTTTTAAGAAAATTGGCTGGAATGTTAAGGGGGTAAGAGAAAATAGTATTTTGATGTTTTTTAATAATCAAGTTGTTATGACCCGAGCGTCGGTTCTGATCGCGCTCGGGCTAAGTTATGTCTCGCTGCCGGCCCTGACAGCTGCGGGCTGTATTCTGGCCTCACCGGGCTCTTATTGTGAAAGTGCTCGGTGGGGCTTCCGCCTGTCAACGGCCGGTCAGCTGAGTGTCATTATCGTCGTTAGTGCTTCGCCCATTTAAGCCCAGCACTGGCGACGGTAGGACGCAGCAGTGTCTGTTCACTTACCTGTTCACCCTCCGTCACGTTGCGGATGCCTGGACTATTTTCACACCTCGTCTGCTTTGGGTTTGACCGTCGTTCCCCGGTACCAGTAAGTGTGCTGTATTAGCCTTACTCCTCCCGGCGTGAATTGATCTGTAAGTCCCTGCCTTAGCAGCCTGCGTGTTATTATTTTCAACTACCAAGCCTGTCTGTGTGTGACCGTCTCCTGCTCTGGACCTATAGTGAGCTGAATAGCCCTATGCCTCCTGTTATGTGAAGACTCTTGTCATTATCTCAGCAGCTTGTGTTATCACCTTTTCACCGTAATAAAACTCACTGAAAACTCACTGGTGACTTTGTGGCGTCTTATGGTGGCTCGCGAGAGCCACCACATGACAGTACACTGCTGCCAAAACAGCGTTTACGGTGACGCCAACCCGAGACGCAATTCACCAGTGGGTTCGAGTTTTGGGCGTTGCTTTTTTCTGTCTGGGTCCTGTGTATGTGAGGAATGCCGTCGCCGAAGAGCCACGTGCTGACAGGTGTTTTGGAAGTCGTGGATGAGCTGCTCATCTCCGCTTCCCTGCTGGACTATGACCACGGCATACACTGGTACCTGGACGCCGCCGAAGATGTTCTTTGTCATCTCTCTCCCCACTACGCCGACCACCCGGAAGTCGACGCGAGGAGGGAAGACATCGCCGCGCAACGCGAAATATACCTGATGATGGAGGAGGAACGCGGCATGAAGCAGGAGAAGAGGCACTCCTGCTCTTTGCCTATGGATCCCGATCCTGCCCTCGATCCGTTTCGGGAGTTCGCACCATCTGGGGGCCGGCGAAGGCATCGGCGTCACGGCCGGGCGCATCTTCAGCAAGCTCCTGCTCCGGATCCAGTTCCGGGCCGCCGGGATGACCCCCTCAACCAGCCAGCTGCTGTGAGTGAGCTGAGTCCTGTGCCGGTGGGCTCCGTCCATGGATCCTTTTTTACCACCCAGTGAGCGAGGGAAGGAGCAACGTCCGCTACAGCTGACACCATCCTCCCCCCGGGAGACAGGCAAGTTCAAGTTCACTTTCCTATTGATCATAGTGATCTGTCTTGTCTGACTCCTGGGGGTGAGGCTCGGGGTTCGCAGCTCCCTGAGTCACTTTTCCCAGCTGTAGCCACTTGTATCAAACCTGCTGCCTCTGTGTCTCCTCCTGCGGAGCGGTCCTCGGCGTCAGTCCCACGCCGTCGAACGAGGGGGAGGCCTGCGGCTCTGGGAAATATCTCAGCCCTGCAGCCTTGCTTTGGACAGAGGAGAAGAACGGACTGCAGTGAGGAGCCAGAGCTGACGAGAGAGCGTCCCCAGGGTTCCTCAGGGATGCAGCCCGAGTCAGCAGGTCCAGGGTCCTTTGCCCCCACGCCATACGGGTTTTTGGCGTGGACGTCAGCGCGTGAGGATCCAGCTGCAGAGACCATCAGGCCCGCTGTGGAACCCGACGCAGCCGAGTGGGAGCCCGATGACGAGCGTCTTCCTGAACCTGGATCGGCGAAGTCCTGGACGGCTCCAGAGCCCGAGTGCAGGCAAGTGCTCTTCTTTGTTTTCCTGTATGGTGTGTTAGAGCATTTTTGCCTGCCTCATGGGGAGGCGAGTGAGGGGCAGCCGTCCGCTGCACCCGAGCTCGTCTTGCTGGGCTCTGGCGCTGCCGGTGGAACTGATCCCGGTCCTCTCCTGTTTTCTGAGCACCTCCACAGCGTTACCGGTCCGGAGCCAGTCAAGGTCACGGGACTGGGGGTTCCAGGTTCGGAGATGGAGGTCGTCGCCGGAGCAGTCCTGACCCAGTCGGGGTCCGACGTGTGGACTGAGATGACCCAGTCGGGGTCCGACGCGTGGGCCGAGGTGACCCAGTCGGGGTCCGACGTGGGTGCAGCAGTGACCCAGTCGGGGTCCGACGTGGGTGCAGCAGTGACCCAGTCGGGGTCCAACAAGGTCCAGTGGGGGTCCAGCGCAGGTGCGGCTGCGACCCAATCAGGATTCGAGGTGGTCCAAGTTTTTGGATGTCCCCCTCTTAGGAGCCGCCAGCTGGGGGCCGTTAGAGGGTTTTGTTTGGCAGATCGGCGCCCTCCTGTCTTGTCGTTTTCAGGTGAGCGGCTGCATGCAATCCCTCCACGGTCCTGGTGGTTGTGGGATGCGGGTCGGCCACCCGAGGAACTGCTTGGTGCGTTCGGCGTCTTGGGTTGGCCACCCAATAAACTGTGCTTGTTACGGGGTGATCTGCTTCGGCCACCAGAGGACTTGTTTCTGGGGGCCTGGGACTGGGGTAGGCCACCTGATCATGTACTGTGTGTGGGACTTTCTGTGGGCCCATACGGTGCCAAGTCATGTTAAGTACGTCTAGCAATTTTTTTGTGTTGTTTCACATAGTCTTAGTCATAGTCAAGTCAAAGCAATTTTAGTTGAAAAGCCATAGTTTAGTTATAGTCAAGTCAGAGCAATTTTAGATTGCCTCATGTTTGTTTGTTTTTTTGGAAAGCCACAGTCTTGCCTTAGTCAAGTTATGTCAGGGCAATCTGGTTTGCCCCAGGTGTTTTGCAATCCTTAGTCTGGTTTTGTTTTGCTATTGTTCTGTCCTCCCCTCTTCTTTTTGAGGGGCTATGGTCAAGTTTTGTCTTTGTTGTTTTGTTCTCCCCTCTTTCTTTGAGGGGCTATAGTATGGGGGTTTTGTTCATAGTTTCCAGGTGTTTACATGTATTTTTGGTTTCGTGTGTTTTTGTTTTTTCATAGTCACCGTGTTTAGCACGTATTTCTTTTGTTTCCATAGTTACAGTCATGTATTCTTTTTTTTTATATAGTCATGTGTTTCCACAGTTAGTCATGTATTTCTTTCCTTCCAGAGTCATGTGTTTGTATTTATTTCTTGTTTTGTTTCCATAGTTATCGTGTGTTTCCATGTATTTCTTGTATGTTTTTTTTTTTTTTTTTTTTGTCCGGTCTTTGTCTTGTTCATGGGTTGGTTCCTCTCCCTCCGCACCTGTCCCCCAACCTCCCACCCTGGGGGGGCGGGGGGGGGGCAGGGTGGTTCCTTGGGGCGTTCAGAGTCCGCCCGTGGAGGGAGGGTACTGTTATGACCCGAGCGTCGGTTCTGATCGCGCTCGGGCTAAGTTATGTCTCGCTGCCGGCCCTGACAGCTGCGGGCTGTATTCTGGCCTCACAGGGCTCTTATTGTGAAAGTGCTCGGTGGGGCTTCCGCCTGTCAACGGCCGGTCAGCTGAGTGTCATTATCGTCGTTAGTGCTTCGCCCATTTAAGCCCAGCACTGGCGACGGTAGGACGCAGCAGTGTCTGTTCACTTACCTGTTCACCCTCCGTCACGTTGCGGATGCCTGGACTATTTTCACACCTCGTCTGCTTTGGGTTTGACCGTCGTTCCCCGGTACCAGTAAGTGTGCTGTATTAGCCTTACTCCTCCCGGCGTGAATTGATCTGTAAGTCCCTGCCTTAGCAGCCTGCGTGTTATTATTTTCAACTACCAAGCCTGTCTGTGTGTGACCGTCTCCTGCTCTGGACCTATAGTGAGCTGAATAGCCCTATGCCTCCTGTTATGTGAAGACTCTTGTCATTATCTCAGCAGCTTGTGTTATCACCTTTTCACCGTAATAAAACTCACTGAAAACTCACTGGTGACTTTGTGGCGTCTTATGGTGGCTCGCGAGAGCCACCACATGACACAAGTGACCAATAGATGCATTTCAGAAGGTTAAAACCTAAAAAAAATAACTTTTCAGTTAATGACACTTTTAAGAAGAGCTCAGACATTAGTAACTGGTGGAAAAACTGAGATGTTTAATCACAGCTTTCTTCCGTCTTGGCATGCTCAGGTGATCAAATAATCTTGTCAACTAGACTAAGCTGTGCTTGTTACATTTTAACAGGTACTGGAACAAAATGACTACCATACGTATAGATACGCTGATCCATGAAAGATTTGGAGGGGTGTTACAAAGCTGTATACAGTATACAAAGTTTGATATTTTAGGTGTTACTTTTTCATTGTTTCCAGACTTATCTTTTTAAAAATGCAACTGAAACCTTTTGCTGGTTGTAAAAACGACTGTACATTTGTTTTTGTTTTTTTTAATTTTCAGATCTTTTTAGTTTCAGGTTTCAGAGTTTGGGATGCTTGATATAATTTTGCTCCTTGGGGAAAATTAATTGGACACAGTGGAACTCGTATTCTGAGGAGGACTGTAACTCATGATGATGGTGGAGCACAGTAGGGGTGACATCTCTGTTCCAACATTGTTTTGACAAAACACAAACAAGGTAGAGACTTGACTTCTGTTACTCCCTTCCAAATTAGTGAGAAAAAACAGAGCGTACACAGATTCTCTGTCTGCCTGTGAATGCAGCATTTTGTGTTTTGCAGCAGCAGCAGGAGTACTGACTCAGCTATTCTCACCCGCCCAATCATGCTCCTGTGCTCCTCGGAGCTGCTAAAGTTCTTGGCCAGGTCAGAGATGCAGAGCGACTCCTGCTGACATGTGTGGACCCAGCGTTGGTACTCTGACGTCCCAGGGATCCGGTCGAAGAAGATCCTGAACGCCTCCCACACAGCCTCCTGACACACTGTACACAGACACACACACACATTTATAGGTCATTACACACAAATATGCTGCTGCTACACACACTAACAATCTGTTCCTCCGTTTGCAAAGAAGCCTGACAGATTCACTCCGTGCTGCTTCTGAACTCTGTTTAAGAAATCAAACCGTCTACAGAAGTTTGGTGGAAATTCAACTGGGCACGTCATATTTAGGAGGGAATGCTCCTAAAAACTGTCACTTGATATAGATAGGCTGTTTCATTAAATATGAGGGGGGTGGGGGCTGAAAAGTTCATAGGCTGACCATGATGCAGCAGTCAAATTTGACCAAATGTGGTTTATTTTTCAACATTTCAACATTGGGGTTGCAGCGCTTGGATCCCTACGGTATAGAAGCTTTCTTCTTGATCCTCAAAGACATAACTCCTTCTTAGTCAGCCTATGAACTTTTCAGCTCCCCCTCATAAAACAAAGAAAAAATAAAGCAAGAAAGCATAAATAATGGTAAAATTTCTGTATATTTGGAATTAAGTTGACCGTATCACCTCTAACTACCTTAAAGTCTAAAGAGGTGTGCCTCAGGGATCAGTCCTTGGCCTGCTCCCATCGTATATATTAATAACTGATGGAAAATTATTTCTTTAAATATGGTACTGCTGAATTGCATTCTCATTCACTAACTTCACATTGCTTAGATCTGACTCCTTCGAGTTTGTCATGATTTGCCCCTCGGGACAGAAACAAAGACCCAAGTGAAAGACCCAAGTCCAAACAGTGCTCAACATAAACTTACAAACAGACGAAACAAGGAGAAGGTGAGGTTGGTGTTAGAACAGGAACAGGGTCCTAACAAACATGGATTCCTGATGAGACTCCGACAAGAAGTTGATGAAGCAGGCAGTCATAAGTAAGACAAGCAATTAATTATAACAAGTGCCATCAGGGGTGGATCACATGAGTGGGCAGGAGGTGACAATGATACAAAATGAGATCAGCTGTGACTACTGAGAGGGGAGGAGACAGGACTGACAGCTTGACAGGAGCACTGCCCACTACAGAGCAAAACCCAGAAGTGCCCCTGATAGCTGCAGACCCGGAGAGAGAGAGTGAGAGTGGGAGAGAGGGAGAGAGAGAGAACACAAAGACACAAATATAAATCAAGAACTAAAATGACAACAAATAAACACTGAGGGATAACTACAAGCAAATACTCAATAAATAAATAGCAAGACTACAATGAACATAAACAGGAGAATGGATAGAACTAAGAAACAATACAAGATATATGAAAACCAACCAAGGCTAAAATGACAGGAAACTAAGAACTCAAAAATACAACAAATATACAAATATAGAAAACGACCATAAGACTGAACATGGCGGAATCTCCCATGCTCAGATCATGACAGAGTTTGCGTTTTCTTTCTCCTGTTTCAAGTAAAGGGTTTCAACCTTGAAGATGAGAAGCATTGGCACAGAGCAGTACGGCAGAAGTTTCAACCTCTCTCTTTATCCAAAACATGATGCCACTGTTGGTATTTAAAGACTTGTATTGTGCTGTGACATTTTTAGAGCGGATTAATCATCTCACACTTTTGAGATTCTTTATTTATGTTTAAGTGATATTACACAAGAGGGAGTGCGGTATCAATGAATATTTTAACTAAAGATGTCACCACAGTTAAATATTCATGATACTGCACGACCTCCAGGGCAATACTGCTTTTATACAACAGTTCCCCACATGCAGTTTATAAGCTGACATTAATAAGCATGAATAGGGTAAGATTTTTTGTTCATTTAATGTAATTTTGCTCCTCCATAGAAAAGTTAAATTACTCCTTGTTACTAAGTAAAACAAACAACATCGATGCTATTATTGTTATTACTATTAAGCCTGACAGCAGTTTAAAAAAAAACACCCTGTTTCAATTACTCATCTGTTTCCAGTAAAATGTCTACACTGGATGAAGAGTCAGAAGAATGCATTATGTTTCCAGGCTTTAATAATAAGACAGTTTGTAGCAGAGACAAAATGCATATTGTAGAGACTTGGGTGAGTCAGCTCAGACAGCATCTCAGACAGGAAGCAGAGGGTAAAAAGTAGTCGGGGGGGTTTAAGGGTGAATGTAATGTGATGTTAAATGTCATTCAGTGTGATGTGAAATGTCACGCAGATGTGAGATGAGCGGTGGGGATATAAAGGAGACACCGTGCCTGAGTGTTTCATGCTTTTCTGTGTATGACTGATGAGAGAGTGTTAATAAATTTCATTTGTTCGTAAACCTGCCTCCTCATTTCCCACACTCTCCACACTGGTGACCCTGGACGTATTATGGAACACGAGGCAAGAACCCCGGAGTTGGCCCGGACGGGAAGCCCCAGCAACGCGGCAAGCATCCCACAGACGGCCCGGACGGGAACCCCCAGCAACGCGTGCGCTGTTTCAGTCAAGCTACTGGACTTTTGGCAGCACAACCCACGCTCTTGGTTCCACCACACCGAGGCCCAGTTCGCCCTCCAGGGAATAACGGCAGACGACACCAAGTTTTACTATGTGGTTGCAGCGCTGGACGCTCGCACAGCTCAGCAGGTAGCGAGCCTGCTCGACCAGCCCCCAGCCCAAGACAGATACGAGGCTCTCAAAGCTGTGCTGACCCAGCGCTACACGCTCGCAGACTGTGAGAGAGCAGAGAGGCTCCTGAGGTGTTACGAGTTAGGAGATGGTTCGGTTGTCGATCTGATGGAGAAGATGTTGGCGCTAATGGGCATGGACGACAGGCATTTTCTGTTTGCCCACCTTTTCCTCTGGAACCTTCCAACAGAGGCGAGAGCGGTTCTGGCCAATTCGCCATTGCTGGCCATGTGTGACTACCGTGCGCTAGCCCAGGCGGCAGACCGGATCATCCTCACCACCAGAGCGCTCACAGTCAATGCGGCGGCGTCGGAGCCCAGCGAGACGACCAGAGGAGGCGAAGAGCCACCAAAGGTAGCAGCAGCGGGGGCCAAGGAGCACCAGAGAGACACGCTCTGCTTCTACCACCGCCGCTTTGGAGAGAACGCACGCAGATGTCCGCCACCGTGCCAATTCAAGCGCTCGGGAAACGCCAAGGCCGGCAGTCGGTAGCAGCTGCGACCGCCGGCGAAGAGAACAAGCTGCTCTACGTGACGGACTCACGCTCAGGGAAGCGTTTCCTCGTAGACACCGGAGCCCAGAAGAGCATCATCCTGCCGACCTACGCCGACCGGCTGGCAGGACCTAGTGGCCCCGGGCTGGTGGTAGTAAACGGCTCGGACATTAAGACCTTTGGTGAGAGAACACTGGCTTTATCTCTACACGGCCGTACATACGAGTGGACTTCTGTCATAGCAGCACTGAGTTTCCTAATCCTGGGAGCTGATTTTCTGTGTGCGCATGGTTTACTAGTTGATGTTGCTAACAGGCGCCTGGTTAATGCACTGTCCTTTGACTCCCTCCCCTGTACAGCTCGAGGGGCCGGGCCAGTAACACAAGCCAACGTCACAGCTCCAGGCGGTAAGTTCCACACACTGCTCACTCAGTTCCCAGCACTCACGGTCCCAACGTTTTCGGCGGCCATCGCTAAACACGTGGTGGAGCACTTTATAACCACCACCGGGCCGCCCGTTTTCGCATGACCTCAACGCTTGGACGCAGCTAAACTGGCCACAGCACGCGAGGAGTTTGCCAACCTGGAGAGGTTGTGCATCATCAGGCAATCGAACAGCCCATGGGCATCCCCGCTACACATGGTCCCTAAGGCTGAGGGGTCGTGGCGACCGTGCGGTGATTTCCGCAGGTTGAATAACGCCACAGCACACGACCGCTACCCGATTCCCCATATTCAGGATTTTTCCGTTCACCTCGCCGGAGCACACATTTTTTCTAAAATAGACCTGGTCCGTGGTTACCACCAGGTCCCAGTGCGCGCGGAGGACATACCCAAAACAGCGGTAATAACTCTGTTCAGCTTGTTCGAGTTTCTGCACATGCCATTCGGATTAAAAGGAGCGGCACAGACGTTCCAGCGCATGATGGACGCGGTGCTGCGCGATCTACCTTTTGTGTTCGTCTACCTGGATGATATCCTGGTAGCCAGTGCGTCCGAAGACAGACACGTAACCCACCTCAGGACAGTTTTCCAGAGGTTGGAAGAGCACCGGTTAATAATCAACCCTGCAAAGTGCCAGTTCAGCGTGACGGGGATTGATTTTTTGGGGGCACCACGTCTCACTGGAGGGAGCGATACCCTTGCCCGACAAAGTGCGCACTGTGGCGAACTTTCCCCCGCCTCAGACGGTCAGGATGCTGCAGGAATTTTTGGGGATGGTTAACTTTTATAACCGTTTCCTCCCCCACGCAGCTCAACTCATGCAGCCATTGTATGCCGCGCTCAAGAGACGGAAACCTGCGGATGGAGTTGAATGGACTCCGGAGCAAGAGCAGGCGTTCTCTGAGGTGAAAGCAGCCCTGGCAAACGCCGCACTGTTGGCGCACCCAGACCCGGCGGCCCGGATAGCGCTCACTGCCGACGCCTCGGACGTGGCCATAGGGGCCGTCGTGGAGCAACGTGTCGCCGGTTCTTGGCAGCCGCTCGCTTTTTTCAGCAGGGCTTTGCGCGACAGTGAGCGTAAATACAGCGAGTTCGACAGGGAGTTGCTCGCTCTCCACCTGGCCATACGCCACTTCCAGTTCTGGCTGGAAGGGCGCAGCTTCACCGCGTTCATGGACCACAAGCCGCTAATGTCCGAGATGGCCAAGGTTTCGGGAACCACGGTCGGGCCGGCAGCAGAGACAGCTGGCCGTGATCTCGGAGTTTACGACCGATATTCAGCATGTGTCGGGTAAACTGAATGTGGTGGCGGACTGCCTCTCGCGCGCGGTTGTAGCCCCGGTCTGCGTGGGGATAGATCAGAATCAGAATCAACTTTTGTGCCAAGTATGCTTACACATACAAGGAATTTTACTTATCACTAAGGTGCGCTCATGTTAAGTGCTCCCTAATGACGTGGCAGCCATACAGGCGCCTCATTCAGTGGGGGGTAAAGAGGGGGAGGGGGGAAGGGGGTGACACATTGGGCAGAGAGAAAAAACATAGTTATCAAAATATGGCTCGAGTGAGCAAGATTGTGATCACATAGAAAAAACCCTCTAAGCACACTTAGCAGACAATACAAATCCACACATTAACAAAGCAAGAGAGAGACCAGTGTATGTATGTCAGTCATGTGATATCAGTGTGAATGCAGTGTGTGAAGTATCAGTTACTGGTGGACAGCAAAAATCCTCTCTCAGGCAACGGCTAGATGTTATGCCTTAGTGTCCTAAAACATAGATAACATGTCCACAGAGCTCATCTCTCTTCAGTTCATGCCAGATGGTAAAATTCCATGTTAGTCACATGGCTGTCCTTGGAGAGTTCAGATTGTTGCACATCAGCAATTGTTTGGGTTAGAGAGAAGCCAAAATACTCCCTTCTGCCTTATCTTTTCTCCGAGGAATGATACTCAAGGACGCCGAATCAAGGCCTGATAGGCACAGTTCACTTAGAGCATAGAAATTTCACCTCTCATGCGATTCTGTGCATCGCAATTTGCATGTACATTTCCATATACATTTCCAGGCTTTAAAATCATTTCCTGGAGAGCACCCAGCGACTCCAAGATGTTACCCATCTTCCTATTCAGTTCACCATTAGCCGCTATCAGTGCCCTCCCCAGCTGGTCGAATTGTTGAAGGAGCTTCGCCGGGTCCGCATTTTGATTAGCTCTTTCCAACTTCCTTAGTTTTCGATACACCAGGAAAACTCCTGAAGATTGATTTTTTGGGGCACCGCATCTCACCGGAGGGAGCGATACCCTTGCCGGACAAGGTGCGCGCTGTGGCGAATTTTCCCTGGCCTCAGACGGTCAGGGCGCTGCAAGAGTTTTTGGGGATGGTTAACTTTTATAACCGGTTCCTCCCCCGCGCAGATCAGCTCATGCAGTCATTGTACACCACGCTCAAGAAACGTAAGCTGGTGGACAGAGTCGAATGGACTCCAGAGCGGGAGCAGGCATTCTCCGAGGTTAAAACAGCCCTGGCAAATGCCGCACTGTTGGTGTACCCAGACCCAGTGGCCTGGACAGTGCTCACTACCGACGCCTCGGACGTGGCCATAGGGGCCGTCGTGGGGCAACGTGTCGCCGGTTCTTGGCAGCCGCTCGCTTTTTTCAGCAGGGCTTTGCGAGACAGTGAGCGTAAATACAGCGCATTCGACAGAGAGTTGCTGGCTCTCCACCTGGCCATACGCCACTTCCAGTTCTGGCTGGAAGGGCACAGCTTCACTGCGTTCGTGGACCACAAGCCGCTAACGTACGCGATGGCCAAGGTTTCGGAACCATGGTCGGGCCGGCAGCAGAGACAGCTGGCCGCAATCTCAGAGTTTACGACCGATATTCAGCATGTGGCCGGTAAACTGAATGTGGTGGCGGACTGCCTCTCACGGGCAGTAGTGGCCCCAGTCTGCGCAGGGATAGATTACACAGCCATGGTCGCAGAGCAGTTTGGCGATGTGGACGTGTGCGGGCTCCAGTCTGGACCAACAGGGTTAAGGCTGGAGAGCAGAGTACAGCAAGACGGCAGCCCCCCCCCCCCCCACCGTAATCTGTGACATCTCCACGGGACGCCCGCGCCCGGTGGTCCCAGTTGCTTGGCGCCGCCGAGTGTTTGAGTCAGTTCACGCTCTGGCGCACCCAGGAGTGCGAGCGTCAGTCAAAATGGTGGGAGCGAAGTTCGTATGGCCAGGCCTGCACAAACAAGTGAAAGAGTGGGCTGCAGCCTGCATAGCGTGCCAACGAGCCAAAGTGCACAGACACATGAAGGCCCCTTTGGAGCCGTTTTGTATACCGGCTAAGAGGTTCGACCATGTTCACGTGGACCTCGTGGGCCCCATCCCGCCATCGCAGGGGTTCACGCACCTTCTGACAGTGATGGACTGCACCACACGCTGGCCAGAAGCAGTCCCGCTAGCGGCAGCCACGTCCGCGGACGTGGCGCATGGCTTTTTGACAACATGGGTGGCACGTTTTGGCATCCCGTCGGACATCACATCCGATAGGTGCCCGCAGTTTGTTTCCGACCTCTGGTCCGCGATGGCCCGTAGCCTGGGTGTAGCAATTCATTGCACAACCGCGTACAACCCACAGGCCAATGGGTTATGCGAGCGTTTCCATAGGTCGCTGAAAGCAGCACTCAGGGCTTCGCTTACGGATGCAAATTGGGTAGACCGGTTGCCGTGGGTTCTGTTAGGGTTGTGTTCTGCACCAAAAGAGGATTTGGAGGCTTCCCCGGCAGAGCTTGTTTTCTCTCAGCCACTGCGGCTCCCCGGGGAATTTTTACCAGATAATCCCACACCGGACAACTGTCTGTCTCAGCATTCGCAGCATAGCGCAGATACAGGCACGCTACCGGGCCCGGCACACCACTGTTTTCCACGCGCTTTTGTGCCAAAAACTTTGAAGAACGCGGCGTTCGTGTTTGTCAGGCACGATGCCCACCGCCCCCCATTGCGCCCACCCTACGATGGCCCGTTCAGAGTGCTGGAACCAGGGGACAAACATTTTTTGTTAGATTTGGGGGGTCGTTGGGAGAAAATATGTATAGACAGACTTAAGCCCGCCTTTGTGGTGGCTGACGAGCAAGTGATGTTGGCTCGGGCCCCTCAGCGTGGAAGACCCCCACTGAGAACTCCCCAGGTAGAAGATTCAGCAGAGCAGCCACACGGGCAAGTAGAATGTCCTCCCTCCCATTGCCATTGCCCACCCGCAGACAGACACACCCCCAAGAGCCCCCCACTGGCACAGCAGCACCGCGGAGTCAAAGGTCCCTCGTTACAGCAGATACGGGAGGAGACTGAAGCCAAAAGGACTTGAGGGTTGAAGCTCAGTCTGAGACTCTTGGGGGGGGCGGGGGTGTAGGGAACCCACGCTAGGATAATCATCTCAGACTGGAAGCAGAGGGGAGGGGAATATTCCCTCTGCCGGTAGAGCGTGGGGGATTAAATGGAGGACAGTACGTATTGTAATGTGTAAATGTATTGTGATGCAAGATTTCAGGCAACGGAGGAAGGAATGGAGTGATATAAAAGGAGAGACCCTGCTGTACTGAAAAGTCTTTTTCTGTATATGAATGCAGTGAGAGAGAGAAATAAAGTCGTCTGTCGTGCAAATCTGGTTTCTTATTTGCACTCTCCACAACTTAGGCGTAATTTAAACACACTAAACACCACAAAACATGAACAGAGAGGGGGAGGCCACTGCGTGTTCACGTGCAGCGTAAGGTGATTGGCAGTAGCTGGACAATAGACTCTTATTTAGGATTAAATGTAATTTGCCTTCACGTAAAATTAATGCAAACATGCAGAAAACACGGAATTTGCATATGAGAGTTGATAGCTAATCAGCCTCAGAGTAAAAGTATCAACACTACAATTAAACTAATTTAAAATAAGACTACCACTCAGCTGCAGCCAAATTGGACCAGAGCTCTGCAGAGCTGAGACGAAGTGTCGGGATTAATGAAGGCCACAAGTGTAAACAAACAGCAGTCTCCCATCTTTGTGGAGGCAAGTAATATTTTTCCAGCTGTGAGCTCCGGTGGATAAATTTTGCAAACCTAAACATGACTTTGTTTCTGGCCACTCCATTGGATCATTCTTCCCCATACTGGCTGGTAGATGGTAGGGACACTTTTCAAGATAACAAATTTAAAGTTTTTGATCATATCTGACCCGATCTTGCAGTGAAAGTTCATTATAATAATTGATTAAGACATATTGTTTCAATGGTAAACTGCTAGTTTTTAGTACCTTCATGTTTTTCCAGCGGGAGCGTACCCATCAAGTATCCAGATGTGTAGACAGCCCTGTGAGTCAGGTTCAAGATCCCTATTCCCCTCTTTGCTCCTGCATCCAAAGTGCAGCTGCATATTATACCAAACCTTGTTAAGCAGACCTCTCGGATTGTTTGGATTTAGTGCTTCAGAGTTTAAGTTCCGCTGATGCTCAGGTATAATCAGAGGCTAGTGGGAAGTTTTGTTTTTCTGTGACTTTCTGATTGGTTTCACCACACCTTTGAAGACATTATTTGCTAGAGTAAATTCCGGATCTTGCATTATATTCCATGAATGGCTATTTGGAGGCTCATCGATATGACACTTTAAATCAGTCTCCATTCCCAAGTAGCTGCTGATGCTGTACAGTTCACCTTTAGTTGTCCAGATGGATCCATAAAACTCCCTCAAGACAGTATTCAGCTCGGTCTTCATTACAGAGTTGAGGTCAGCGTTTATGTTTTTTTCAGATTCAGCCAAGTCTTAAAGCAGTTTAAAGCCCACACTGTTTGCTTTACTGTGTGATCCTTGTTTTTGCTTTTCTCCAGTTTGTCCAGGTCAGCTGATGATATTTTTGCACACTGGAAGATTTCCATGGAAATAGCCTGGCTCCTTCCCTTCTTCTCCTCCTCTTCTGATGACCATTCATAATTTAACTCAAATGTTATATTCGGAAAAATGTCCGTCTTTTTGCCATAGTCCGTTAATGTTGTCTTAAAGTGCCGACCAAGAGTTGACAGTAAATAACAGTTAGTAATTAATGGTTACTAGAACACCTGTGAAGTGGAGTGATACATACATATCCAGTGAAAAGACAGAGCGCAATTATCAGGGTCAGGGATTATAGTAACTCCGGGAATCCCTATCATCCAATCAAATTGCTTAGCCAGAACTAACTGTTGTATAACTGACAATAACTTTGATCAGAATGTTTCAAATGCTAACCTTCATTTTTATGCAGATGGCACTGTGGGTTATTGCTCAGCACCAACATTAAATTACGCTTCATCTCAGCTGCAGCTAGTTTTTTACTGTCCAACAGAACTTAATATGTGACAAAAAACTTGGAATGCAAACAAATCAAAACTTATGATGTCCACAAATGCAATGTCAGACCCTCAAAATTTAATTTCTATTATAGCTTCTGATGGCTCAGTGAGTCTGTATCCCAAGGTAAATACAGTGGTGTGAAAAAGTGTTTGCCCCCTTCCTAATTTAATTTTTTTGTGTGTCACACTAAAATGTTTCAGATCATCAAACAAATTTAAGTAATAGACAATAACACAAGTAAACATAACATGCAGTTTTTAAATGAAGGTGTTTATTATTAAGGGTCAAAAAAAATCCAAACCTACATGACCCTGTGTGAAAAAGTGATTGCCCCCCTATTAAAATATAAATTAACCGTGGTTTATCACATCTTTGGAAAGCTGAGTTCAATTTTTATAGCCACACCTGTTCTCAATCAAGAAATTACTTAAATAGGACCTGCCTGAAAGTGAAGTAGACCAAAAGATCCTCAAAAAGCTAGACATCATGCTGCAATCCAAAAAAATTCAGGAACAAATGACAAACAAAGTAATTGAGATCTATCTGTCTGGAAAAGATTATAAAGCCATTTCTAAAGCTTTGGGGCTCCAGTGAACCACGGTGAGAGCCATTATCCTCAAATGGCGAAAACATGGAACAGTGGTGAACCTTCCCAGGAGTGGCTGGCCGACCAAAATTACCCCAAGAGCACAGTGACGACTCATCCAAGAGGTCACAAAAGACCCAACAACAACATCCAAAGAACTGCAGGCCTCACTTGCCTCAGTTAAGGTCAGTGTTCATGGCTCTACCATAAGAAAGAGACTGGGCAAAAATGGTCTGAATGGCAGAGTTCCAAGACAAAAACCACTGCTCAGCAAAAAGGACATAAAGGCTGGTCTCAGTTTTGCCAGAAAACATCTTGATGATCCCCATCCCCAAGACTTTTGGGAAAATACTCTGTGGACTGACGAGACAAAAGTTCAACTTTTTGGAAGGTGTGTGTCCCATTACATCCGGCCTAAATGTAACAGCATTTCAGAAAAGGAACATCATACCAACAGTAAAATATGGTCGTGGTATGTGATGGTCTAGGGCTGTTTTGCTGCTTCAGGACCTGGAAGACTTGCTGTGGTAAATGGAACAATGAATTCTGCTGTCTACCAAAAAATCCTGAAGGAGAATGTCCGGCCATCTGTTTGTGACCTCAAGCTGAAGCGCACTTAGGTTCTGCAGCAGGACAATGATCCAAAACACACCAGCAAGTCCACCTCTGAATGGCTTAAGAAAAACAAAATGGAGACTTTGGAGTGGCCTAGTCAAAGTCCTGACCTGAATCCAATTGAGATGCCGTGGCATGACTTTAAAAAGGCGGTTCATGCTTGAAAACCCTCCAATGCGGCTGAATTACAACAATTCTGCAAAGATGAGTGGGCCAAAATTCCTCCACAGTGCTGTAAAAGACTCATTGCCAGTTATCACAAATGCTTGATTGCAGTTGTTGCTGCTAAGGGTGGCCCAACCAGTTATTAGGTTTAGGGGCAATCACTTTTTCACACAGGGCCATGTAGGTTTGGATTTGTTTTTCCCTTAATAATAAAGACCTTCATTTAAAAACTACATTTTGTGTTTACTTGTTATTTTTGTCTAATATTTAAATTTGTTTTATGATCTGAAACATTTACGTGTGACAAACATACAAAAAAATGTGAAATCGGGAAGGGGGCAAACACTTTTTCACACCACTGTATCTTGAATTGTGATTGATGTTTCTCTCCCTTCTACTCCTCATATCCCTTTCCTAGTCAAAGAAAATTAAGGTTGAAACAAGGTTTTTATTTTAGAATCAGATCAGGTCTTTCTTTAAACTCTACAACGATCTCATTGATCTGCCAATGGTCTCTCAGGGCCCTTACAAACTACAATTAGTTAATTCCCTTCCACAGCATGTGGAACACCATGTGGTGCATAGGGGCGGCGCCCATCTCCATTTCTCTGACCCTAGGACACACAGCTACTGTAAGTAGTGAAAGCTACAGTGGTAGGGTCAGTCCTCTGGTAGCTCTGTACGTTAACTTTCCTCTCCCCATTCTATTATGCTGAGCACCAAGCTAGAAGGTGGAAAGTACCATTTTCATATGGTCTTTGGTATGACCTAGCCGGGATTTGAACCCACGACCTCCTGGTTCTGGGGCGGATGCTCTACCAGCTGGGCCACCACTCCGGTGAGTACAAACTACAATAATGCTAAATTTTAATACACAGACAATGCTTAAAAAGCTGACTCAAAGTTTCACCAAACACAGATGTCACATCTCAGAAAGAATGAGAGATCAACACTAAGGTGGGATTTTTAATTGATTCAACGACTAAAACATCTGTTAGAATCAAAGCCTTCGGCATTTCCACATTTACAGAAAACACATCAACAAAGTGAGGCTTTGAGCCAATTTAGTCTCCGTCAGCCGACTACAAAGATCACGTTAGATGGCAATGATAAAACATCAAACAGAAAAAGATGAATCAAAGATGAAATGATGCACGTAAAACAAACGTGAAACTGAATGAAACCAAGTTCCTGTCTGTATTTCTACCCTGCAGAGGAGCGCAGACTGATAAATTCTCTGTGTACGCTGGGTAAACACTGAGATTAATTTAAGCTTTTGCCGAAATTATCTTCTGGTTACTGTAGCAACCAGCGATTATGTTATAGAGTCACTCCAGAAATGTGAACCCTTCTTGCAAACACAGACTCACTGAGTGAGAAATATTCACAAATTAACAGCAGGAGAAACGGGCTCAGGAACTTTTACTACGGCTCTAGCTGTTTTAACTACATTTAAATAAATATCTGAGCCTAAAAATGAGAGGTCAACAGCTGTTTTGAGTGTTAAATGGCCTGCTACTAACAGGAGGATTGTCACCTTTTTCATAAGTTTTCATGTTTTTTTTAGTCATATTTTTGCAATGATTTTAGTTGTGATTTTGCCTTTAACATAATTTCATTCATTCATTCATTCATCTTCTTCCGCTTAATCCTTTTCGGGTCGCGGGGGGCTGGAGCCTATCCCAGCATCTTTGGGCAAGAGGCAGGGTCCACCCTGGACAGATCGCCAGTCCACTGCAGGGCCAACACATTCATTCATTCATCTTGTTCATACCTCTACGATATCACATTATAATGTGATACGTTTCACATTAAAACATCATCATCATCATCATAGCAGTCTGCCGGGGGTGACAATGACTGTTTCATGTAGGTCTGATCAGATTCCTCCACGCAGCTCTGTCCTTCACCCTCCGCTGCCAGGAACTCCTGACCTTGTTAACCCGGGCGACGTCCGAGCCGGTATGAGTTGCTTTCTGACTGACCCTTTCATGAAACTGTTTGCAAAGTATTTGAGTACCACTAGGTTTTGCTGGACTAGCGGCACATTCTTGGCAGATAGAGGCATTGTCAGTGGCAAGGACAAACTGACTCCAGTATCTGTTGCAGTGACTGACCAGATGATAGGTTTGTTTATCGCTGCTCTTTGTGTAATGCATGTCACGATGCACCGACTGGCAAACATAACAGCTCAGTATCACATTATAATGTGATAAGTTTGTTTGAACAATATATGTATCACATTACCTATCTATAATTGGAACAAATCTGTGCGTGTGTTCCTCAGATATCTCCCAAACCGTTCAGCAGACTGACCTCAGATTTTATAAGTGCTTTGCTGAGGTTACGAGGGTGTGCATCCCCGAGTATGGAGTTGCTCAGTGAAAATATGTAATTTTTATCAATAAAAGTTTAGCCATCGCTCCATTTCGTCATGCTCTGGCTTCTAGAAGTGTGGGCGGGGTTTCGGATTGATACCGTACTGATTGGATAATACGCGGCATCACGACCAGTCACCAGAGTGCTCTGCAAACAAAACAAGGAAGTGAAAAGCAACAAATTTGACCAGAAAAAGAGAATCCTGAAGATTTAATGCTTAAAAAATTATACCATAATGTTGCAATGATTGCCTAGATCTAAAAGATAATTCGGCATATTGATGGCTGAAATGCAAAACCTCCTATCTGCAGGATTTTCTGATTTGCGGATTTCACTTTGAATGATGAGAACAAGGAAGGCTGTTCATATCTGTCTGCAAGACAGTCCCGCCCTTAATTGTGACAGAAAATTATTCTGATGAAGAAAAAATAGCATAGCACTCTGCAAGAAAACAAATTTTTTTTTTTTAGTTTTCTCAAAAAAGTGCATTTTTCAGACAGGAGGTTTTGCATTTTGGCCATCGATATGTGGAGAACACGAGGTGCACAGGTGTGCGGGATGGGGGGGGGGGGCAGCTGGAAGGGTTTATCGCAGTCCTTGCAGGGAGCCAAGCCCAGCCTGCCCTATTAACGGGAGTCTTGGCTGCTGCTTCAACCGTGCTTCACCCGTGTGCCACCGCTGTCCTTTGCGGCACTGTGGGTTCAACATGGTGCTCCTGCCAGTGCATGGCTATCTAAAAATTAAAAGTTAATAATAATAATAATATACCACCATGATTGTGGAGTGCAATGGCCAGATCAACTGCACATCATATGCGAACACTTTGACTAAATGACGACCGTGACAAAAGCCACCCAAATAACAAAATAAAGCATTTTTTATTTACTGACAAATAGGCAACACTGATGCAACAGCTGCAGCCAAACGGGTCATTATGCTGTGTATAATAACATTGGGTGTTTTGTACTTATAAAATTGCTAAAATATAAAAGGATGTACTACAATGGGTCTCAAATATTTGTAAACATATCCTGTTATTGTACTGCATGAGTTTATTGATGACAGACTATAAACTACACATATAAACTAAAACAATTATAATGATGACTGAACAACTCCCATTCCCCAAAGTGTAAGATACAACACTTATGAATATAAGTGATAAAAGATCACACAAATAAGTCTGACAAACAAATAAACAAGGGTTCTTAAACAGTCACTAATATTGGATGTCCCATTAATTTTCAATAATTCTGTAATTAATATTCACACAATTAAATCTTGGTGCCGTGTAGTCCTTTTTATATTTGTCAAAGTTGTGTGATTGTCTACAGATAGGCTACACCTCTTTGTATTCCACTTTCAAACACAGCCTACATTTGGGCCTGTAAAGCCTAACTGGCCTACCTGTTTTCAGACAAGAATACCTGCTTTCTACGGGCATGCACGACTAACATAAAATGTATGTTGTTCTAACAATAAAGGTTTCACGTTATGATGCTGAACTATCATATTAGAATGTAAAATTTATAGTATCTCACAAAAGTGAGTACACCCCTCACATTTTTGTAAATATTTTATTATATCTTTTCATGGGACAACACTGAAGATATGACACTTTGATACAATGTAGTCAGTGTACAGCTTGTATAACAGTGTAAATTTGCTGTCCCCTCAAAATAACTCAACACATAGTCATTAATGTCTAAACCGCTGGCAACAAAAGTGAGTACACCTCTAAGTGAGGATTCAATTCAATTCAATTTATTTATATAGCGCCAAATCACAACACAAGTTATCTCAAGGCACTTTACAAAAAAAAAAAAAAAAGAGTGGGTTTAGGCCACGCTCTCAAATTTATAAAACCCAGCAGAGACCCCTAAGAGCAAGCACTGTGGCGACACAGGCGAGGAGACACTTCCCTTTAACGGGCAGAAACCTTGAGCAGAACCGTAGCTCAAAGAGGACGGCCATCCGCCTCGACCAGCTGGGTTGAAAAAAAAATTCAACATGAACATTTACATCCAGACATTCCAGTATCAAGCCGGGTTAGGTTCCACGTGTGAGTGAAGGCCTGGCAGCGGCAACATTTTTAACTATAGGCCTTATCAAAGAGAAAAGATTTCAACTTATTCTTGAATAAAGAGAGAGTGTCTGCCTCCCGAACTGAACTGGGAAGATGGTTCCACAGGAGGGGAGTTTGACAACTAAAAGCTCTACATTCCAGTCTACTTCTGGAGACCTTGGGGACCACCAGTAGTTTGGATTTTTGGGAGCGCAGAGCTCTGGTTGGATGATAGGGAACTATGAGTTCTTGCAGGTAAGAAGGAGCCATACCATTAAGGGCTTTATAAGTTAGGAGTACTGTCTTAAATTCAATTCTATATTTTATTGGGAGCCAATGTAAAGAAGCTAAAACTGGGGTAATGTGACCTCTTCTCCCTGTTCTCATCAGGATACGTGCAGCTGCATTCTGAATGAGTTGCAGAAACTTTATGGACTTAGGACAACCTGATAAAAGTGAATTACAATAGTCTAGCCTACAGGTGATAAATGTGTGGACAAGTTTCTCTGCATCTTTATGAGACAGGATGGCCCTAATTTTAGAAATATTATGCAGATGGAAGATGGCAGTCTTAGTGGTTTGCTGTAGATGAGTGTTAAAAGACATATCTTGGTCAAAGACAATTCCAAGATTCCTAACAGAGAACTTAGAAGCCAATGCAATGCCATCTAGTGTTGTTATCTTACCACTAAGATTACTTCTAGCAAGTTTGGGGCCAAGAACAAGGACTTCAGTTTTATCTGTATTCACCAATAAAAAGTTGTAGTTCATCCAGGTTTTAATATACTTAAGACACTCCTGGAGTGAACCCGGATGGCTGGGATCATCTGAATTAATGGATAAATATAATTGAGTGTCGTCTGCCTAACAATGAAAATGAATAGAATGTTTCCTCATAATGTCTCCCAAAGGCAGCATGTATAATGTAAACAGTACCGGTCCAAGTACTGATCCCTGCGGAACTCCATAACTAACCGTGGTCTGGGTAGAGGACTTGTTATGGACATGAACAAACTGGGAACAGTCTGATAGATAAGACTGGAACCATCTTAGCGTTGTTCCTTTCAAACTAATTTGCTGTTCAATTCTCTAGCAGAATATGGTGGTCAATGGTGTCAAAGGCAGCACTAAGGTCCAATAAGACAAGGACAGAGACAAGTCCTTTGTCAAATGTCATAAGGAGGTCATCAGTAACTTTCACTAAGGCTGTCTCTGTGCTATGATGTTTCCTAAAACCTGACTGAAATTTCTCAAATATAGAATTATTTTCTATAAAAGTGCACAGTTGATTGGCGACTACATTTTCAAGGATCCTGGAAAGGTAGGGGAGGTTAGATGTTGGTCTATAATTGGCTAAAATCCCAGAATCAAGTGAAGGTTTTTTAAGCAGAGGTTTAATTACTGCCACTTTAAAAGACTGCGGTACATATCCTGTCAATAGAGACATATTAATTATGTTCAAAAACAGTGGACTAATCAGAGATAGCGACTCCTTCAAGAGTCTAGCAGGGATTGGATCTAAGCGACAGGTAGTTGGTTTAGAGGCTGAGACTATTAAGGCTAGATCGGAATGACTAATAAGAAAAAATTCAGAGAAGCGAAGTTCAGAGCTTGTGGACATAGCAATGCTAGGCAGAGGCTTGGTATTTTTAAGGAGGCTATTTTTTGGAATATTATTCCTGATACTGACAATTTTATCATTAAAAAAATTTAAAAAGCCATCAGCACTAAGAGTTGGAGGAATGTAGGGGTCTATGGCATTGTGGCTCTTGGTTAGCCGAGCTACAGTGTTAAAAAGAACTCTATGGTTGTTTTTATTTTCTGCTATCAAGGATGAACAGTACTGTCACCTAGCACTGCAGAGAGATTTCTTATAGGTGATAAGGCTGGCATTCCAGGCTGAACAAGATTCTTCTGTCTTATTTGCACGCCAAAGCCTTTCACAGGATCTGACTTTCTGTTTTAACTCACGAGTGTGGGAGTTGTACCATGGAGCTAATCTCCTATTTTTAATAGTTTTCTTTTTAAGAGGGGCTATGGAGTCAAGTGTTGTCTGCAGTGAGGCTGCAGTACTATCAACTAAGAGGTCTAACTGTGATGGATTCAAGCAGTCAGTGTTGTCCTCTGCTATACTGAGACATGGTAATAGGGTAAGTGCTGAAAGGATTAATTCTTTAAAGCGAGCCACAGCACTATCAGGTAAGAATCTGGTAACTATATTTCTGCTTGATGCTGTAAAATCAGATAACACAAATTTGAAAGTTATCAAATAATGGTCAGTCAGTGTGGGACTTTGAGGAATGACAAGCAGCTCATCAATTTCTACACCATAGGCCAAGACCAGGTCAAGGGTATGATTATGCTGATGAGTTGGTTTACTAACACACTGAGAAAAAAACAGTTGAATTTAAGAAAGAGAGAAATGCTACACTATGACTATCATTATCAACGTCTATATGAATATTAAAATCACCAGCTATGATAATCTTGTCTGAACTGAGGACTAAGGTTGTTAAGAACTCAGAGAATTCAGATATAAATTCAGCAAAAGAAGCACTGGGAGGGTGATATACTGTGGTAAATAAAATTTGCTGTTCTGTCCTCCAGGATGGGTGTGCTAAGCTAAAAATTAAGCATTCAAATGAGTTATAATTTGAGTTTAGCTTAGGCTGAGGGTTCATTGGTAATGTGGATTCATATATTACCTCAACACCACCACCTCGGCCAGTGTTTCTAGGAATATGAATATTACCATAGCTGGGGGGGTGGCCTCATTGATACTAACAAAGTCATCGGGGCGTAGCCATGTTTCTGTGAGACACAGTATATTTATATTGTGATCCGTAATCATATCATTAATTAAGGTCACTTTATCGGAAAGAGATCTTTTATTCAGCAGTCCCCTTTTAATTATTTTATTTTTCTGTGGTAAATTAATAGTTTTAATCTTTATTAAGATATGTTGTATTTGTCTTGGGTTATAATGTTTTGGATATCGGGGGACAGACACAATCTCTACGGGGTTGTGAACTGAAGACTGATCTAAACAGAATTATTTGGATTAACAGGGGTAATATGAGAGGTGGAAGCAAAAAAAGCTGGTTGGCAGACCCACACACTTTGGGGTAAGGTGACACACCAGCTTTCAGTCACTGTACTAAAAAATGCTGAATGGAATAAAACAGATTGTCCCTTAAAACATGTGCACCGAGTCTATTTGGATGAATACCATTTGGCCTCATAAATGATGGGTGATTCCAGAACAGGTTGAAATAGTCTATAAAACCAATGTTAAAAGTAGGACATGTTGAACACAACCAGGTATTAAGGCTAAGAGTTCTGCTGAAATAATTGCAACCTCTTCTGAAAGGAGCAAGTGGTCCAGAAATAAATACACGTCTGCTCAGTTCTTAAGAGTGGACAGAAGGCTCCTGAAGTCTCTCTTTAAGATTTCAGACGCTTTATATGGGATGTTGTTGCATCCAACGTGGACAATAACAGTTTTAGCGTGGGGTATTCATTTAATAGATCAGGGGTAAGAACCTCAATGTCTGACACTTGTTACAACCCGAGTGCCGGTTCTGTCCGCACTCGGATCTTATATCATCATTTCCAGGCTTTGACAGCAGTGGGTTCCTTCTAGCTCCCAGGGCTCTTATTGTGACAGCGCCCGGTGGAGCTCCCTGCTGTCAAAGTCAACAGCTGTGCTGCATTCGGGGTCATTAGTGACCGGCGTTAAAAGCAGGCGCTAAATGCACCCCGATGCAGCAGTCTCTGTTATGATACCGTTTGTTATTCTTCGTCTGTGATTCTACCGTCACATCGTCTGACGCATCGGGCGTTCCCCGGCTCAGACGCTGTTCATTCATCATATATTGTAAGTTATCCTGTGATTGTTCTACCCGCACTGTCGTGTGCGTTATTCTCTGTTCCTGCACTTCCTAATAAAACATCACTGCAACTCACTGGTGACTGCTGGCGTCTTATGGTGGCTTGTGAGGGCCACCGTGACAGTAGACTGCTGCCAGTACGTCCGGAGAGGGGCGTCGCGCCGAGACGTCATTCACCGTGAGTTTAACAGTATTGGACTGTTGCTCTTACCTGTCTGGGTACCATTGCTGAAGCATGCCGTCGCGGAGGTCCCGCACTCAGAGTCCGAGCGATGTCCTCGCAGACGCCCTCGAGTGCATGGACGAAATCCTTAACACCGCCTCCCTCCTCGACTTCAGCAGCGACGTGCACCGGTACCTGGACTATGCTGAGGAGGTCCTCGACTATCTCCCCCGCTTCGCCGACCATCCTGAGGTAAGCGCAAGGAGGTTGGACATTGCTGCACAGCGTGAGATACTCTGCGGGCTGGAAGGAAATCCCGGCAGGAAGACGAAGAGGAGGAAACGCCGTCCCTTGCTTCGGGATCCCGCTCCTGCCTCCGTTCCGGCCCGGGAATTCGCACCATCCAGAGGTCTTTCTCCATTCAGCATGACGTCACTCGGGATTCCCCCGGAGGAGCTGCAGCTGACAGCAATCAAGGTCCGGGACCGAGTGGCTGCTGCTCGCTCCGCAGTGCATCCATCTATAATCATTAAGCATGTGACGGCGGCAGTTAGACTGGTGGAGAGGAATCCAGAGCTGCGTGATTTCCCCGAGTTCGACGCCCTCCTCGCCTCGGTCTCCGCACAGGAGCGGCGGTTCCCGGACCTCACCTTCGCTTCGCCTTCCACCAGAGACCGTCGTAACCTCCATAACCCTCCTCAGCATGAACCCCGTCCGGATCCAGCTCCGGGTCGCCACAAGGGCTCAATTCCTCACACAGCTGCCTCTCCTGCGCCTCGTCAGAGGGGATTTCCCGCAGCCTCATCTCCCCCCGGGCCATCTCCCGCTCTCTCGTCAGCGTCCCGTGCCCGACTCATTTCGGCTGTCGCCCCCTCCTCCTCGACGCATTCCCCGGCTGCTGTGTGTACTCCGAGTCCAGCCCTGGCGAGTCCCGTCCCGGAACCATCTCCAGCGGATCCACCTCGTCCTTCCAGGAGGCCCGCTGTCACCATCCGGCGGGGAAAGGGAGGAGCAACGTCCGCTACAGCAGGCACCACTCAACCTTCAGGAGACAGGCAAGTCCAAGTTCATTCACACTCTCGTTATTGTGATTTGCTCTGTCAGACTCCTGGAGGTGGAGTTCGGGGTTCGCAGCTCCCCGAGCTCCCACTACCTGCTGTGGCTGAAATTATTAACCCCACATCCTCTGTGTCTCCCTCCACTGAGTTGTCCTCGACGCCAGGCCAACGTCGCTGGATGAGGAGGGGGCCTGCGGTTCTGGAGAGCCTGGTTCCGGTTCTGTAGCCACATCGTGGGCGGAGGAGGAGGGCGGACTGCAGCGTGGAACCTGCGCCAACGAGGAAGCGTCCCCGGGTCTCCACGGACGAGCGGTCCGGTCCAGCGGGTCAAGAGTCCCCTGCCACCATGCCGTGTGGGCCGTCGGCGTGGGCTTCGGTGCCGGAGGATCCAGGAGCTGCGCATACCATCATGCCAGCTGCAGAGCCCGCCGTAGCTGAGTGGGAGCCTGAAGACGACCTCCTGCCGTCAGAGCCCGGATCGTCGAAGTCTTGGACGGCGTCAGAACTCGAGATCAGGCAAGTGCTCTGTTTTGTCTTTCTTTACTCCATCTTAGAGCATTTTTGCCTGTCTCTTGGGGAGGCGAGCCGGGTGCAGCCACCCGCCACATCCGAGCTTGTCTCGCCGGGTTCTGGCGCTGCCGGTGATCCTGATCCCGGTTCTTTTCTCTCTCCCGAGCCTTCTCCCAGGGTCGTCGGCGTGGATCTGAATTCGCCCGCTGTGCCAGAGGTTCCGGGTTCGGGGTTGGAGGTCGGTCCTGGTGCGGCGCCTACCCAATCGGGGTCCGAGGCGGACGCAACCGAGACCCAATCGGGGTCCTTCGCAGGAGCAACCGAGACCCAATTGGGGTCCGACGAGGGTGCGGCACCAGCAGTTTCCAGGTTCGGTGAGGGAGCTGCAGATCCCTTGCCGCCGGATACTGGACAGGCTCGTCTCCATCATCTCCATCATCACCATCGTCACCCTCCTCGTTCTCCTGAGGAGCGCAACCCATCTCCACCTGCGGCCGTTGGGGTTCCGAACGCTCCGCCCGGTTCTCCCTCGCCTTCCCCTTCTCTAGCGAGACCGCCGGCTACTTCCCCCCTACAGTTCTGGTGGGCAAGCGATGTGGGTCGGCCGCCTGAAGGACTGCCGCACCCATTTGGCTCTCTGGGCCGGCCACCCGACCCATTGGACCCCCTGTTTGGCGACCTGGTCCAGCCGCCTGAAATTAACTGTTTTCAGGCATGGGACTGGGGTAGGCTGCCCGAACTGTCCTTTCCCCCCCTGCCTGCATTGTGGCCGCTTGATGCCGGACGGCCCCCCGAACTTTCAGCCTCCATGCCTCAGAGCCAGGACTGCAGTCATCCCGGGTTTTTTCATTGTATTGGTGTCTGTAAACTTTTGGGATGTGCGGGGGAGCCTGATATGTGATTTTGTATCTCACCTTTTTTTTCCTTAGCTGTGATCGGTGTTTTTTTTTTCTCCCTCCTCTATCTAATGTCCACTTATTGTTTTAAACCGATATTTGTATTGCCTGTTGGGTTCTGTCCCTTACGTAAGGGAGTATTTTTTTTTTTCTCTCCACCTGTCTCTGTAATTGCTTTGTTGGTCCCCTGTTATCATTTTGTTCTTTTTGACTCTCTCCCTCCTGCTAGCGCCCCATCCGCCCACCCTAGGGGGGTGGGGGGGTGGGGGCTTGGGTGTTATTTGGCCGTTCAGGAGCTCAGCCTTGAGGGGGAGGTACTGTTACAACCCGAGTGCCGGTTCCGTCCGTACTCAGATCTTATATCATCATTTCCAGGCTTTGACAGCAGTGGGTTCCTTCTAGCTCCCCGGGCTCTTATTGTGACAGCACTCGGTGGGGCTCCCTGCTGTCAAAGTCAACAGCTGTGCTGCATTCGGGGTCATTAGTGACCGGTGTTAAAAACGGGCGCTGAATGCACCCCGATGCAGCAGCCTCTGTTATGATACCGTTTGTTATTCTTCGTCTGTGATTCTACTGTCACATCGTCTGACGCATCGGGCGTTCCCCGGCTCAGACGCTGTTCATTCATCATATATTGTAAGTTATCCTGTGATTGTTCTACCCGCACTATCGTGTGTGTTATTCTCTGTTCCTGCACTTCCTAATAAAACATCACTGCAACTCACTGGTGACTGCTGGCGTCTTATGGTGGCTCGTGAGGGCCACCGTGACAACACTTTAGCCCCAGGAAAAAATTTTGTAACACAGTACCTGCTTCTGATGTTCCTCATTATGGAATCACCAATTACCAGCATCGTCTGGGGGGACGCTGTCGGTGGCTTCTGTAATGGTGAATAGTTTTGCCGTTGTTGTTGTTGCTGTGGCGGAGAGATTCCGGTGCGAGCGTGATGTGGGGGGTTGCGCTCTCTTCTTTTTGGAGCTGATGTAAAGTTCGGCACACCTAGGGTAGTTTTAATCCGGGGCTTGCAGGTTTGGGCTGCTGCTGAAGGAGGAGGGGTGGCCATGGGAGGAGGATCAGCATCCAGGTGGGGAAAATCTTCCAGGGAAAGGATGTCAAATCTGTTTTCCAGCGAGATGGGAAGGGAGGAGGTGCAGCCGTGCCTGGTCGATCATCGACGCTTGCTGTTGGATCCCGACCATGGTCCAGGGCGTACACTGAGGCTGAGAAGAACCACCCGGGTCTTTAGGTTTAGCTCCAAGCTGAAGCCAGTGTTTAGTGCTGGTGAGGTGACTGGAGCAGGGGCGGAGGGGGATGGCGATATGTTAATTTCACCCAGGTACTGTAGGTAGCTGTCTCTGCTAACTGCGAGTCAGTTGCTGGCTCCGATGTCCATCCAAAAATGATCGTGTCCAGATGATTTTCAGCCTCCTGAATCTTATAGAGGTTAAAGATTCTCAGTTCCAACTTGGAAACCTTCTTAGAGAGGGAAACACAGCTGTCACAGGTCGGAGAGGAAGCCATGGCTTTCCAGGCCAGGGGTAGCTGACCAAAACAGACAGGTTAGCCTAACCCGGTTTGTTGACCAAAAAAAAAATAACTGGCAAGAATCCTCGATCCATTAAAGTTATAAATGGGTAAAAATCATCAAGAAAGATGATACAGAGGTTAAAAATAATAAAACAAACGAACCGCTTATTAACTGGAGCGTTTCCAACAGCAAATTCCAAATTGTCTGACAGCGCTGATCAGCGTCTGACATCAATCTGATGTTCAACCAGAAAAAAGCATTAGAGCATCAGAATGTCCAAGTTGGGCCGAATTAGCCATTTTCCCTCCCCGGTGTCATGTGACTCAATAGTGTTACAAGGTCTCAGGTGTGAATGGGGAGCAGGTACGTTAAATTTGGTGTTATCGCTCTCACACTACTACTGATAACTACTCTGATAACAACCCCAAACACACCTCCAAGACGACCACTGCCTTGCTAAAGAAAATGAGGGTAAAGGTGATGGACTGGCCACGCATGTCTCCAGACCTAAACCCTATTGAGTATCTGTGAGGCATCCTCAAATGGAAGGTGGATGAGCACAAGGTCTCTAACATCCACCAGCTCCATGATGTCGTCATGGAAGAGTGGAAGAGGATTCCAGTGGCAACCTGTGAAGCTCTAGTGAACTCCATGCCCAAGAGAGTTAAGGCAGTGCTGGAAAATAATGGTGGCTACACAAAATATTGACACTTGGGTACAATTTGGACATTTTCACTTTGGGGTTTACTCACTTTTGTTGCCAGCGGTTTAGACATTAATGGCTGTGTGTTGAGTTATTTTGAGGGGACAGCAAATTTTCACTGTTATACAAGCTGTACAGTGACTACTTTACATTGTATCAAAGTGTCATATCTTCAGTGTTGTCCCATGAAAAGATATAAAATATTTACAAAAATGAGAGGGGTGTGATCACTTTTGTGAGATACTGTATATTGTTTTAACAATGAAAGTACAGTGGTACCTCTACTTACGAACGTCTCTACATACGGAATTTTCAGGTTACGAGACGCCTCAACGGGAAAATACTGCATCTAGTTACGAACGAAATTTCAGGATACGAAAGGCAAAAAAGTACGCGCTCCTCGCAGCTTCCGTAGTTTACCGAACATAAACATACCTGTAGCTGCTCTGCCATTGGCTATCGCCTAGCATCTTCCTGGTATCCCATTGGCCACGAAGTTTTTTTTTTTTCCAAAACTTTATTAAGAACAAGGTGAAAGTTTTACGTGTGTGTACAGTACAGAATTAACATTTATTCGCTATGGGCCCCAAGAAAGTGACGGAGATAAGTGGAAAAGGAGAAAAGAAGAGTTTTTTTGTCCATACAAACAAAGAAAGGAGATAATCGAAAGGTATGAAAAGGGGATGCGTTTGGTTGATCTCGCCAAAGAATATGGCCGTAATACATCAACGATCAGCACGGTATTAAAACAAAACGAAGCCGAACGCACTTACAAGCCGACAAAAGCAAACGTCCTTGGATCAGAACATGAACCAAAGAAGGCAAAAGGTGACGACGTCGACGACGATAGCAGTTAAAGGGTAAATGAACATAATTTTTATTATTCTCTTTTATTATTCTCTTTTATTATTCTTTCTCTCATTTTAAACTCTCATTTTATGTTTACTGTGCAGTAATCTAATTGTAACATGTATTTGTTACATGTTTTGATGCGTTTTTACGATTTATAAAAAATTTATGCCCGAATTTTGGGGGCTTGGAACGGATTACGGCATTTACATGTAAAACGCGCCTCTACTTACGAATTTTTCACGTTACGAGAATTCTTCCGGAACGAATTAAATTCGTAAGTAGAGGTACCACTGTATCACGTTATGATATACAACCCTTTTTTTTTGGTGTGACGGCAATGTACTTCCATAGTTTCCTTATCAACGTGAAACTTTCTTTTAAAATGTCAAACTTTTCCTTGAAAATTTGCCTTTTTTTTTCCTTGTAGATTTGTGATTTTTTTTCTTCCTAAATTTGCAGGTTTTCTAATTAACTAGTAAAGAATTTATTGTTTGTTTTTTTGCAAAATTTTCACATTTCACAATTCCTTATAGAATTGTGAGGTTTTTCTCTAAAATTTGCAGTTTTCTTGAATTTGAGACTCCTTTCTTAGAAAATCTGGAACATTCTCTTGCAAATTTGCTACTTTGTTTCATATTTTTTTCCTTGTAGATTTGTGGGAATTTACATCCAATTTTGCGAGTTTTCTAATAAATCTGAGACTCTTTAAAATTAAAATTAATTAGCAAAATTAATTAAAAGTTTCCCAATAAACATAAAACTTTCTTTTAAAATGTCAAACTTCCTTTACAAATTTGTATTTTTTATTTTTTCCCTAACAGATTTGGATTTTTTGCCTCCTAAATGTGCAGGTTTTTTAATGTTTTTTTTTTTCAAATTTGCTAATTTTTCACATTTTTCCTTGTAAAAGGAAAAAAACTGTTGTTTTTTTTCCCTCTAAAATTTGCAAGTTTTTTTTCCTAAATTATAGACTCTTCTTTTTAAAATTGGACCATTTTTGTGAACCCTGGAATTTTTGACTTTGAGTATCATATCGTGTATGGAACACTGACATGTTCCTTGTGTTTTGTGGCTTAAAACCAGCTTCTACTACGATGCACATCTTAAACAGAAGAAATCCAGAACCTGATACATATCCATATCATAGTGACAAAAACACACCCACAGTCTTGTGCATCTAAAACAACTTGCCCATTCTAAACAAATTTGAATTGAGACGGATTAAAGGTAGAAAAGCTTAAGCTGATGTATGTGACACGGGTGTGAGCAGAGCATCAGTTAATCATTTTATGGGAGCAGTTATGACAGCAAGTTAGCAGAAATGTCCCCCGCTGGAGCGTGGACGGTGTGGAGGCTGACATGGATGGATGTGATGTACATCGGGACCATTGATGAGCTTGGTGGGGGAGAACGGGGGGTGAACGGAGGAGGGACGGATCACTCCGACAACCAAGGTGACAGATGACAGCGGTGGAGGAAGGAGCGGTGGAAAAAAAAAAGTAATGACAGCAGGGGAGTGATTAGTTCACAGGCAGATGCTGTGGTGGGGATGGAGGAGATGTGGAGTTTCATTATGAATCATCAGGGAAAAAACATCCTAAAGATCCTCTGTTGTGCTTTTGGTGTTCTCCCTTTATTCTAGAGTGTTCTGTAGGGTTTATGTGACATTATCTGGCCTGTAAAATCAAACAGGCCAAAGTCCTCCTGCACAGAAGTTCTCCTAGATTCTGTAGGAAGAAGAATAAAGATGGAACCAACACTGAGCCTTGGGGAACTCCCACAAGTCCCCTTCAAATGTGAAAATTATTTATCTGTTCTTTCCAACTTCATATCTTTATCATTTGCCCAATTATTGTGGAAAAAAAAAAGATTCATTATATTCAGTACAAAATTAAAAAAAAAAATCAAATCAAACTTTGTCATATTGCTGTACATACAACTGTAGTGCAGGCAAGATGAAATTGCGTTTCTCTCGGCATCCATATAAATAGAAGCAGCATGATTTAAGACACACTCACACATAGCTTCACCCCCCACCCCCACCCCCCATCCATTCACACATCCCTGAGACATACTTGGGAAAAAACTAACTAACTATAATATACAAACAATATACAAAATGTCCGTAGGTGCAGTAGTGTGTATGAGAGATTCTGGGTCAACTGTTCAGCATCCTGACAGCTTGTGGAAGGAAGCTGTTGATCAGTCTGGTGGTTCTGCCTCTGATGCTCCGGAATCGTTTACCAGATGGAAGAAGTTCAAAGTGTTTATGCAGAGGGTGAGAATGGTCCTTGACAATGTTCAGTGCCCTGCTCCTACAACGGTTCTGAAAAAGTTCTTGGACAGAGGGGAGGGAGACTCCAATTACCCTCTCAGCCCCCTTGACTATCCTCTGCAGGGCTTTTTTGTCTGACATACTGCAGCTGGAGTACCATGTAGCAATGCAGTATGTCAGAACACTCTCCACCACACCTCTGTAGAAGGTCCTGAGGATGCAGATGGGGAGAGAGGCCTGTTTAGTTTCCTCAAGAAGTGCAGTCTCTGCTGAGCCCGCTTCCTGATCCCCAAGGAATTCTTGCTCCAGGTCAGGTCCTGCGAGATCTGCACTCCGAGGAACTTGATGTTCTCCACTCTCTCCACTAAACGGCCGCCGATGCTGAGGGGGACGTGCTCAGGCTGTGACCGCCGGAAGTCGATAATCATCTCCTTCGTTTTGTCCACGTTGAGCACCAGATTGTTCTCCCTGCACCAGCCCTCCAGGTCTCTCACTTCTTCCCTGTACATTGATTCCTCATCCCTCTGAATAAGTCCCACCACCGTGGTGTCATCTGCGAACTTAATAATCTGGTTCCCCTCGTGTCTGGATACACAGTCATGTGTTAGAAGTGTAAACAACAGTGGACTGAGTACACAGCCTTGAGGGGATCCGGTGCTCAGCGTGACAGAGTTGGAGATGTTGTTTCCAACCCGGACAGACAGAGGTCTCTCAGTCAGGAAATCCAGGATCCAGAGACATGTGGCGGTGTTCAGACCGAGAAGGAGTAATTTCTCCATCAGTCTCTGGGGAATAATGGTGTTGAATGCTGAACTGAAATCAATGTACAGGAATCTGGCATAGGTGTCTTTCTGGTCCAGGTGGGTGATGACAGAGTGTAGGGTGGTGACTATAGCATCCTCCGTGAAGCGGTTTAAACGATATGCAAACTGGAGCGGGTCGTGTGATGCAGGGAGGCAGGCTGTAATGTGTGGTTTGACAAGCCGTTCAAAACACTTCATCACAATTGGTGTCAGTGCAACAGGACGATAGTCATTCAAACAGGACATAACTGGTTTCTTTGCCACCGGTACAATGATAGAGGTCTTGAAGCATCTGGGAACGATGGCCTGACTCAGGGAGATGTTATAAATGTCAGTCAGGACATCCGCCAACTCGCTCGCGCAGTCTCGGAGCACACGTCCCGGAATGTTGTCCGGACCTGCAGCTTTGCGTGGGTTGACTCTGGTTAGGGTCCTCCGTGTGTCCGCTGTGTTGATGGTAAAAGCTGGTCCGACCGATGGTGGGGGTGGGTCAGCCCTCCCTCTGATTGTCGAGTTTGATGCTTCAAAACGTGCAAAGAAGTCGTTAAGCCTGTCTGGAAGCGAAGTGTCATCGTCATTGACCCCCTGCCTAGACTTATAGCCCGTCAGTGTCCGAACTCCCTGCCACATCTGCTTGGTGTTCCTAGTGTCACAGAGGTGTCCCTGGATTTTCTCCACATAGGCACGCTTTGCCGCCTTAATTCCCTTTGAGAGCGCAGACCTGGCTGAGCGGAGGGCGATCCTGTCCTTCGTTCAGGATGAGCGAAGGACAGGATCGAGGGCCAAACACAGAGATATGAGGGCCAAACACAGTGTCTTGGGGAACTCCCAAAAGTCCCCTTTAAAGGGCCCGTGTTAATGTTTTTATTCTAGAGTGTTCTATAGGACTTCTGTGACATTATGTGGTCTGTAAAATCAAACAGGCCAAAGTCCTCCTCCATAGGAGTTCTCCTCTCCCACAAAATCTAGGACTACAGAGCTGCTCTGAAACACCTCGTTCTGATTGGCTGTTCTCTTCTGTGCGGTCATCACATCATTACTGGAAGTTTCTCACTGATCCTTGGAGCTAGCATAGCTATATGCAGCCATCTTAGATGGCAAGCTAGTTAGTGGTCTGACCATGGTTTTTATAGCCCTCCTCTGTTAGTTTTGTTCACCCCACTTGACATCCCACCTCATTTATACATCTCATGTTGATTTGGCCTGTTTACAATTTTTTTTTTCTTGGCATGACTTGGGTGCCACGGCCACTACCATGACTAGCTTAGCAGTATGAATCAGCGCATAATTTAATTATTTGTTAAAAATTTGAATCACCGTACTAGACCAGCTGGTTTATTAATCCACAATCGATTATATAACTCACACTATTCTGGCTTATTTTGTTATATTTGTGGCATAACCAGGATTCCTGACTGACTTCAAGGTTGACTTGACCGGTAAAAAAATGACAGAAGTCTGCTGGCCTTTAGCTTACCTTTGAATTAATGTCAATTTGTTTATTTCCTACTGGACACCCATTTTTCCAGCCAGATCACTGACCAGCCCTTGACAACCCTGTATATCCATCTATAAATTCAAGAGCTGTCTGTCTGTTTGTGTGTCTGTGTGTGTGTGTTCCTCAGATATCTCTCAAACCGTTCATCACACTGGCCTAAGATTTTAAACGTGCTTTACTGAAGCTACGGCAGTGTGCATCCCCAAATATGGAGTCATTCAGTCAAAATATGTAATTTCTATCAAAAGTTTAGCCACCGCTGTATGACCGCTGTATGTCTTCATCCCCTGGCTTCAAGAAGTGTGGGCGGGGTTTCGGATTGACTCCGTGCTCATTGGAGAATACGTCGCATCACAGTCATGCTGATTGGACAATACGTGGCATCACGACCATGCTGATTGGATAACACAGCATCACAACCTGTCAGTCACCACAACGCTTTGCAAAGATTTTAGAAGTGCTTTGCTGCTGAGGTTACAAGGGTATGCATCCACAAGCATGGAGCTGTTCAGTCAAAATATATACCATGAAGTTGCATATTTGCCATAGAGAACGCGCGGGGGGGGGGGGGGGCTGCCAGGTACCCGCGCATCCACGAGTATGGAGCTGCTATATACCATAAAGTTGCATAGGTCTAATGGATATATTTGCCATAGAGAACATAATGTGTTTGGGGGGGAAAGGGGGGCGCTGCTGGGGACCCATGGTGCCGCAATGCTGGTACATGGGTAAGGCAGCAGCCAAGACTCCCATTAACCAGCCAACACTGGTGTCCCACCGTGCACTCAGCCTGCCCGGTCAGTGGTACACGAAAATCCTAACTGCTGCTTCATTGTGGAGCGGAATGACATCAATTGCATATTACATGTGGACACATGCTTTGACTAAAAAAAAAAAAAAGTTGTAAAACTTGAAAAAGTTGTAGCTACACAGCTGATAGACTATTTACAAGACAGTCAACTTCTTCATCCACATCAATTTGGTTTTAGACCAGGATACTCAACAGAAACAGCAAATTGTTGCCTTATTGAAAATGTCAAACAGTCCTTGGACAGGGGTAATGTGGTAGGGGCTGTTTTTCTAGATCTCAAAAAGGCTTTCGATACTGTAAACCACAGTTTGCTTTTATCCAAAATGGTATCTTTTAACTTCTCTCCAGATACACTAGAATGGTTTGCATCTTATCTCCAGAATAGAGAACAGTGTGTAAAAGTTCACCAGGATAAATCCTCATTTTTAAACAACCGCATGGGTATCCCACAAGGGTCCATTCTTGGTCCTTTACTTTTCAGCATTTTTATTAATGACTTGCCGCTACACTGCTCAGCTGCAACATGCCAACTTTATGCAGATGATGCAGTTATTTACACAGCTGCCAAGACTCCAGCACAGGCTGCAGATGTACTGTCTACAAGTATGGCTGATGTCCAAGAGTGGCTCCTCCAGAACCATCTATTGCTGAACCTTCAGAAAACAGTTTCAATGTGCTTTTCAATCAAAAAATGTAACCTGCAACATTTTAAAGTTAATATACTGTACATGATCAAGACATCAGTTTAGTTACAGAATTCAAATACCTTGGCATTGTACTAGATCCTCAATTCAAATTTAATCTTCATATAAAGAAAATTTCAAAAACAGTAAAAAAAATCTGAACTGCTTTAAATTAATTAGATATTACATACCATACGAAGCAGCTGTACTGTATATGCATTCTATGGTTTTTTCTCATATATCATACTGTTTGACAGTCTGGGCTCAAGCAGCCCCTTCCACAATAAGACATATAGGTTCATTATATAATCAAACTCTAAAAATCTTGGACAAAAAGCCCATTAGGTGGCATCACTGTAATATTTAAAAAAAAATACAACCTATTGAATTTTGAGAGTTTCACTGACCTCTGTTTTCTGAAATTAACTTTCAAATGTTTCCATAAATCAGCGCCCGAGCCACTTGCTGGTTTCATCCAAAGACAGGACAGCAGCAGAGCCACCAGGAGTTCTGTTAACAATAACTGTAAAATATTCCACCGCAGAACCACATTTGGACAAACAGCTTTCTCTATAAAGGGCAGTCACATCTGGAACACAATGCCAAATGAAATTAAAATAATAACGGACTTTAAAACATTCACTAAAAAAGTTAAAAACTGGCTGAAAAATAAACAAGAATGTACCCATGTATGAAATGATTGTATGCAGGGTGAGAGTGAATGAAGGGAAGGAATGAATGTGTTTGTTTATAGTGAGTGATGAAGGGAGGGAGGCCTGAAATAGGCAAATGCGAGTCAGGTTGTTATATTGTGTATTTATAATCTTTATAATATTTATAATTGTGTATTTATAATGTATTTATAATCCTTTTGCATTGATGTATGTGGTTATTGTTTATTCTGTTTTCATTTTTTTTTTTTATCTTTTCCCTTCCTTTTTTTCTTTTTACTTGTTTCTCCTTTCTAAAGCCCATCCAGGGACAAGAGTTGCAAATTAGCTAATAGTTATACACTCGGTGCAACACATCAGATTGATTGTCATTGATTAATTGTCTATGTTTATTGCACTGTCCCTGTCAAATAAACAAATAATCTAATCTAATCTAAACAACAGCAAGACGCAAAAATGTCCCAATAATGAAATAAATCATTGTTATTTAAATATTTACAGACAAATGGCCAACACTGATGCAAAACTTGCAGCCAAATGGGTCATTCTGCTGTGTGTGTGTGAGACACTGGTGAAGGGATTGGCGCTGTACAGTGGATGCCCTGAATTTCCCTCTGGTGATCAATAGCGTATGCAAGATACAAATACAAAACAAAACAACAACAAAAAAACCCCAATGTTTGGGGTTTTGTACTTATAATATTGCTAAAATATAAAAGGATGCACTACAATGGGTCTCAAATATTTGTAAACGTGTCCTGTTATAGCACTGCATGACTCTATTGATGATAGACTATAAACTACACATATAAACTAAATTATAATGGTGACTAAACAACTCCCATTCTCTAAAGTGCAACATACAACATTTATGAATGTAACTCATAAAAGATCACACAAATAAGTGACCTGACAAAAAAAAAAAATAAACAAATGGTTCTTAAACAGTGGCTAATATTCTATGTCCCATTCATTTTCAATTATTTTGTAATTAATATTCACACAGTCAAATAAATCTCAGTTCAGTCCCTTTCATATCTGTCAAAGTCTAACATGTGTGATTGCCTACATATAGGCTACACCTCTGTATTCTACTTTCAAACACAGCCTAGGTTTGCGCCTGTAAAGCCTGACTGGGCTCCCTGTTTCAGACAGGAATACTTGCTTTCTACGGGCATGCACTAATTTATAGATAGATGGAAGAAATCTCTGTCTGTGGGTCTGTCTGTTCCGTGCATATCTCTTGAACCATTTGTCAGACTAGCCTCAGATTTTATACATATTTTGCTAAGGTTACAAGGGTGTGCATCCCCGAATTTCAGCCTCCCCGGATATGTGGAAGTTTAGGAGGGGAAATCTTTAATGAACGTCCATGGGGCACCGCACATCTGTGTGTCTATGATGTCATAGAGAGATCAAAGGACTCTATGACATCTGTCTGTTCCACGCATATCTCTTAAACCGTTTGTCAGACTGGCCTAAGGTTTTATACATACTTTGCTGAGGTTACAAGGGTGTGCATCCCCGAGTATGGAGTCGCTCAATCAATATATGTAACTTTTATCAATAAAAGTTTAGCCACCGCTCTGTCACCACTCTGTGTCTTCATGCCCTGGCTTCAGTGTGGGCAGGGTTTCGGATTGACTCCATGCTGACTGGATAATATGCGGCATCATGGCCATGCTGATTAGATAATACGCAACATCAAAACCATGCTGACTGGATAACATGCGGCATCACATCCAGTCACCACAGCACTTCACAAACAAAAAAAGGAAGTGAAAAGTGACAAATTTGACAAGAAAAAGAGAATAGTGAAGATGTAATGCTTAAAAAATTATGCTATAATGTTGCTATGATTGCGTACGTCTAAAGGGCAATTCAGGGAATGCCAGCAGTGACCCGGAGTCTGTCTAAGGAACACCGGTGTTGGAGAAGCAGCGGGCGGAATGCAGTCCTTTGCAGGGAAGCAAGCCCAGCCTACCCAGTCAGCGGTAGATGGGAGTCCCTTTGTAGGACCACGACTCGCCGTCGCCAATGGCGCTCCTCTCAGTGTGCTTGTACAGCTATCTAAAACTTAAAAGTTCATAATAATACCACCATGATTGTGGAGCAGAATGCCCAGATCAACTGCGTATCATATGCAGCCACATGCACGGTTTGAATAAATGATGATCGTCACCAAACTGGACACAAAAATGCCCCAAATAAATAATCTTTATTTAAATACGGTATTTACTGACAAATGGACAACACTGATGTAACAGTTGCAGCCAAATGGGTCATTCTGCTGTGTATATTGGTGTTTTGTCCTTGTAGTATTCCTAAAATATAAAAGGATGCACTAGAATGGGTCTCAAATATTTGTAAACGTGTCCTGTTATAGTACTAAATCACCCTTTATTGTCATTCAACCATACAACCAATCATGTATAGTAGAACGAAATTGTGCTTCTGTCTACAGTGTTAATCACATACACCCCATATGTAGAATCAGAAGGGCCGCTGCCATGCAAGGCGCCGCCACAGATTTCCCTCCTCCATTCCATTACTGCTGAGTACCAAGCTGGACGGCAGTAAGTTCCACTTTTATATGGTCTTCGGCATGACCCGGCCGGGATTTGAACCCTTGTCTCCCGGGTGTGGGGCGGATGCTCTACCAACTGAGCCACCACTCCAGTGGCTTCCTCCAGGAGGAAGTCCTGGAGGAAGGACTCCAGGACTCTCCGGCAGGACAGCTTCTATACCACACCGTAATGCAGCTGGTGAGGATGCTCTCAATGGTGCCCCGGTAGAATGAGTACTTGATGGGGGTGGGACTCATGCTCTTCTCAGTTTGCGGAGGAAATGGAGGCAAGTTTGAGCCTTCTTGGCCAGTGATGTGGTGTTGTTGGAGCAGGTGAGGTCCTCAGAGATGTGCACCCCCAGGAACATGGTGCTGCGCACCCTCTCCACAGCTGCACCTTTGATGATGAGAAGGGGGTGCTGTGTGTGTCCCCTCCTGAAGTCGACCACAATTTCCTTGGTTTTTCCCATGTTCAGGAAGATGTTATTGTCTTTACACCACTGGACCAGTTGGCTCACTTCATTTCTGTAGTTGGCCTCCTCGTTGTTGGTGATGAGGTCCACCACCGTCGTGTCATCTGCAAACTTGATGATGTGGTTGGTGCTGTAGGCTGGTACACAGTCATGGGGTCAGCAGGGTGAAGAGCAGCGGGCTGAGCACACACCCTTGTGGGGCCCCTGTGCCCTGGTCTCAGAGGTGTTGCTGCCAACCCACACATTCTGTGGCCTCCCTGTGAGAAAGTCCAGCACCCAGTTACAGAGAGCGGTTTTGAGTCCCAGGTGTCTGAGTTTTTGTATTAGGTGCTGGGGGATGATTGTGTTGAATGCTGAACTGAAGTCCAAGAACAGCATTTGCATGTGTAAGTTCTTTGAGTCCATGTGGGTGAGGGCTGCTTATGCCTCGGTGAAACGGAGGCATACAGTAATCGGTTAGTGCGTTTGTGGCTGTGTGTATCTGTCTGTCTGTCTGCCTCTCTGTTTCAGCTCGCCCAGTCAAAATTAAGTGGAACTAAATGGTAAATGGCATTCACTTATATAGCGCTTTTATTCTCATCTCTTGATGACCAAAGCGCTTTACAGATCCTGCTATCCACCCATTCACACACACATTCACACACTAAAGGCTTGTATCATTGTATCACCATGTTTTCTCAACTTTTAATATGGCAGAATTTCAAAATAACACTTTGTTTTTGAAATAAACACAAATTTAACTCAGCATTTTTGTCAATGCCGCAGTGAAAAAAAGGTACTGTAATTACTATCCCAGGCCAGTAGAGGTTGGCGTGCCACTTAGCTCATCTGTCTATAAATTCAAGAAATCTCTGTCAGTTTGTGTGTGTGTCTGTCTGTAATGATCATAGGACATCATAGGATGGCCTATGATGTTCCTATGATGTCAGCAACATAGGACGTCATGCCTGCCTTGATGTCTTGATGTCATATACAGTGATGCCAGCCTATGATGTTCCGATGCTGTTCATATGAGGTCTGCATCATCGCACATCAGACCTGCCTTGATGTCTTTATGTCATATACAGCGTTAAGCAAAAGCATTGCTTTCTGAGCAACGTTGTTTTTAACGAGGTGCTGACACAGTAAAAATGTGGAACCTTGAAGAATGGCAGTCTACACTACAAATCGATACAATGCCAAGCAAAGCACTGATTTTAGCCGGTTGCTCCGGTTTCTTGCTTTCGATGGCCTTGCACGGGTCTTGCAGAAGAGGGTCCAAAGCCACTTTTTGCTCGGATCAATTTTCATGATCCTCTCCATGAACTGGAATTACGACGCACCCATCTCTCAACCAGTGGTCTAAATGAAGAACAAGAAGAAGAACAGACCCACCACATGGACAGCAATTCAGTGAGGAAAACTGCTGCACGTCACAAAAGATGCCATGAAGATCAGACACCTCAGGTTCGAGCAGTACGCCGCAGCCATGACAGTGAACACAGCCGTCTGAGACAGGAGGACACCCTTCAGCACTGGGCATGCAGAAATACTTCCTTAGACTGGGTTTCTACAGGCATGGACGGGTATGCACGGGTATGTACTAGTTAATTACAATTTATTAAACTCTGGACCAGACGCCTCTTCCATTAGCAGCATTAGCTATTCACTCATTCAGAAATTCTTTTCTAAATTCACTCTGCAATTTCCCAGTTTGGGATCAATAAAGTACATCTATCTATCTATCTAGAGTTGTTCCTGTGCTTATGACACCCCAGAACCCTATCAACAGTGTTTCCCCTACCATTATATTGGGGGGCAGGGTGCCCCCCCCCCCACAAAGAACCCCCCCACCCCCCAGAGTGTCAAGTTAATTTTATTTCTCTATATACTGTAGTACCAGACCACAACAGAAGTCATTTTAAGATGCATTCACTATCAAACAAGTCTTTATCTTGTTCTTTTATTAAACAAACTAAATACCATGATGTTACTCATCTTATTTACACGACCACAGCTCATTTCTGTCTCTTCTCCTCTCTGTGCTCTGTATCATGCAGCAAGGGTGGTCGGGACTCCACAGTGCGTAAACACAGACATGTGCGTTTGCACACACACACAGACAACTTTTGGGCACACACACAGACACGTGCGCACATAAAGGTGAACATCCTCACACCAACAGAGAGAGAGCACGTAGGAAAGCATGTTGTGTCAGCTAACTGAGAAGCAGAAATAAATATCTGCGCTTTTTAAATGCACCCAGGATGATGAAGGTTGCAACACTAGCTCTCCTGCTAGTAGCAGCTGAAGATCTCCTGCTCTGGGTCCAAGTGTAGAAGATAAGATAAACCTTTATTAGTTCCACTTGGCAGAAATTACAGGAGTGCAGCAGCACAGGGATGGCGGCACTCAGAGCAATAGTAAATAAGATAATAAGATAAGAATAGGTTACCCAAAGCAGTAAATAAATATACATATGCACACAGTGTACACAGTTATATACAGTGGGGCAAAGAAGTATTTAGTCAGCCACCAATTGTGTAAGTTCTCCCACTTAAAAGATGAGAGAGGTCTCCAATTTTCATCATAGGTATCATTTTGTCTATGAGAGACAAAATGAGAAAAAAAAAATCCAGAAAAACACATTGAAGGATTTTTAATGAATTAATTGGTAAATTCCTCAGTAAAATAAGTATTTGGTCAATAACAAAAGTTCATCTCAATACTTTGTTATATACCCTTCGTTGGCAATGACAGAGGTCAAACGTTTTCTGTAAGTCTTCACAAGGTTTTCACACACCGTTGCTGGTATTTTGGCCCATTCCTCCATGCAGATCTCCTCTAGAGCAGTGATGTTTTGGGGCTGTCGCTGGGCAACATGGACTTTCAACTCCTTCCAAAGATTTTCTATGGGGTTGAGATCTGAAGACTGGCTAGGCCACTCCAGGACCTTGAAATGCTTCTTACGAAGCCACTCCTTCGTTGCCCGGGCGGTGTGTTTGGGATCACTGTCATGCTGAAAGACCCAGCCACGTTTCATCTTCAATGCCCTTGCTGATGGAAGGAGGTTTTCACTCAAAATCTCACGATACATGGCCCCATTCATTCTTTCCTTTACACGGATCAGTCATCCTGGTCTCTTTGCAGAAAAACAGCCCCAAAGCATGATGTTTCCACCCCCATGCTTCATAGTAGGTATGGCGTTCTTTCTCCTCCAAACACGACAAGTTGAGTTTTTACAATAAAGTTCTATTTTGGTTTCATCTGACCATATGACATTCTCCCAATCCTCTTCTGGATCATCCAAATGCTCTCTAGCAAACTTCAGACAGGCCTGGACATGTACTGGCTTAAGCAGGGGGACACGTCTGGCACTGCAGGATTTGAGTCCATGGCGGCGTAGTGTGTTACTGATGGTAGCCTTTGTTACTTTGGTCCCAGCTCTCTGCAGGTCATTCACTAGGTCCCCCCGTGTGGTTCTGGGATTTTTGCTCACCGTTCTCGTGATCATTTTGACCCCACGGGGTGAGATCTTGCGAGAAGCCCCAGATCAAGGGAGATTATCAGTGGTCTTGTATGTCTTCCATTTTCTAATAATTGCTCCCACAGTTGATTTCTTCACACCAAGCTGCTTACCTATTGCAGATTCAGTCTTCCCAGCCTGGTGCAGGTCTACAATTTTGTTTCTGGTGTCCTTTGACAGCTCTTTGGTATTGGCCATAGTGGAGTTTGGAGTCTGACTGTTTGAGGTTGTGGACAGGTGTCTTTTATACTGATAATGAGTTCAAACAGGTGCCATTAATACAGGTAACGACTGGAGGACAGAGGAGCCTCTTAAAGAAGAAGTTACAGGTCTGTGAGAGCCAGAAATCTTGCTTGTTTGTAGGTGACCAAATACTTATTTTACCGAGGAATTTACCAATTAATTCATTAAAAATCCTTCAATGTGATTTTCTGGATTTTTTTCCCCCTCATTTTGTCTCTCATAGTTGAGGTATACCTATGATGAAAATTGGAGACCTCTCTCATCTTTTAAGTGGGAGAACTTGCACAATTGGTGGCTGACTAAATACTTTTTTGCCCCACTGTACACAGTGCAGGAGCATTGCAGTTAGATGGTGTCAACAGAAATACAATTAAATTACCCGGCAAAATACAAATATCGACCCAGACAGTATATTTCACATTGAATGAACAGTGTTGTTGCCACCCTCAATAATAATTGTAATTGTTTTAGTTGTGTGTTGGAGGGGACGATCTCTATTGTGCAGAGTTGTGATGTTTAATACGGAATCTATAAGCAGTATTTAGATTATACAGTCTGACAGCCATAGGTAGGAAGGACCTGTGGAATCTCTCACTCAAACACTTTGGATGACAAAGCCTACCGCTAAATGAGCTCCTCAGTGCGTTCAATGTGTCCTGCATGATGTGGGACTTGGACTCCAGCAGAGATAACAGCTTAGCCCTCATTCTCCACTGGGTCGAGGGGTCGCTCCAGAACAGAGCTGGCTTTTTTGATCAGTCTGTTCAGTCTCTTCCTGTCGGCTGCCGTGATGCCGCTGCAATGCTGGTGCCCCAGCAGACCACTCCATACATAAAGGCTGATGCCCCCACAGAATCATAGAAGGTCTTCAGGAGTGCCCCCCCCCCATACACACACACTCCAAAAGACCTGAATCTCCTCAGGAGGAACAGTCTGCACTGCCCCTTCTTGTAGAGCACGTTGGGTGTTGTGTGACAAGTCCAGTTTATTATTCAGGTGAACACCCAGGTACGTACTTGTAAGATGTCACCATCTCAATGTCTGCTCCCTGAATGTTTACTGGTGCTGCAGGGGGTTGTCCACGGGGGGGTTATCTGTTATGTCCATAACACAGGTTAATAAGAACCAGGCTGGAGGTGCCATTAAATGTAACTTTATTAAGATAACCACAATGATACAGGTGCTCCGTACAGGCCAAGGGGTCAACGGTCGAAGAGACAGAGTCTCATCCGCATCTGCCCTTTATACCCCAGGGTGATGGCGGAACCAGAAAGGTGGGGCCATCACTCCCACTACACCCTGGGTGTACCCGACGCCATTTTGGTACGCCACATAACCCCCCCCCCCCCGTAGAAAAATGCAAAACACACAATTACACCCTCCCAAATTTAAACCCAACTCACATGCTAATAACAACAATATATACAGGCCTATCCATGCACTCAAAACCACTAACTAGAGGGGGCCAGGTAGACTGCTGACCCACCCTACACGGCTAGACAGGTTATTCTGCCGCCTTTGATACTACAGAGTCCTTTAAAGTGAAATAGCCATGTTCCTAATAACTAAATTAATCCCAGAACAATATATATATATATATATATATATATACAACAAAACTCTTAAAACACTATAGCACAACAACAGTTAATATGTACAACCATAATACATTGCCAGCCCCCCACCCCAACATATCCACCCCAAAACATGGGCAATTCAATAGTAACCAAAACACATTTTAAACATAATACAAATAGTGTTGGGGATAGCATTTTTTTTAAACACAGGGTAAAACGCATGACTTATGGGAAAGATGGCATATTAACGTTCCCACCACATCAAGCAAATAGCTCCCCCCCCCCCCACCACAGTCACCTTACAGTCCCAATGGGAGACCTACCCCTAAGGTTTCCATCTACCGGATCCCTCCCAGAGTTCCCTCGCTTCTTTCTCTCTGGGGACGAGCCACATTGGCATTTCTTCCTATGCACACGCTGCAGCTTGTTAGGGTGTCTCCATGAATCGTCAGACAGCCTCAGGTAGCTGTCCTCCCGGGCAGCCAACACCTGCAGCTGCCCCTGGTCATCACACTGCTTCCTTTTTCCGTGGTGCCCCTTAGCCGAGTTCTTCCCTGGGCCGGACCTTGTCACCGATGTGCAGAGGAGCTCGATTTGGTTGTAGATGACTGCCATGTCATGATCGGGCTTCTGCCCTGGGTCGGACCATGTCACCAACCCGATCCGGAGTTCTCCCAAGTCTCCAGTGTCATTGCTTGGCGCATCTAGGAATCGTGCCAGTCAGTCTCACCCCACTCGCTTTCATTTCCAACGCCGGCACAGCCACTGCAGCTCCTCGCTTCTCAGTATCACTAGGACGAACTCTGCAAGTTGAGGGTGCTAGCGTCTTGGCTTCCACAGCCATTCCGGGGGTTCTGCTGTGCCGTCCACTTCCCACATCCAGGGTAACTTGGACATTGGTATCAGAACCCTCCCGTGATGGCTCTCCCTGGTGCCGGTCCAGCGCTCCTCCTATAAAACCAGGCCAATCACTGTCCCAAACTGCGTCATCCTCTGCGTGTGGGGCAGGTCGATCCCATAGGCCGCAGCCCGACCATTCTTTTCTGCCGCCACAGGTGATCGTGAACCCCAGACCACAGAACATATCACACCCCATGATGTTTGACCCAGTAATGGTCACCATGAAATGGACGCTCGCCATCATCACTGACTTGTACCTCGCCGTAAATTCCACTGAACCCACGATGGCCAATTTGATGCCTCTGTAACCAAAGTAAGGTGTCGATAGGTCACTCACGCGATGATGTGGGAAAGACTCCTCACAGTGGACCAGTTTAGTACCGAAGCCACTGCTCCCGTGTCTACCATCAACGGCACTTCTACGCCGTCCAGTAAAACGTTGCAGTAGATTCATCCATCTGTGCTCAGAGAGATGGTATGAATAACCGTAGGAGTCACTGCAGGAGAATCCGCCCTCCGTCTTCTGTCTCCTCGTTCAAAATTCTTGCAGGCCCTGGCGAAGTGGTGTAGAAGACCACACTTTCCACGGCGCTTGCTCTTCGCCAGACACTCTCTTACCTTGTATCGGTGCCTGTTGGACCCACAGCCATAACATCTGGGCGGACCTAATTTTCACAGCAGCAGCGTATTCTTCTTCGTTCATGCTTTCTTCGCTGTCCGAGTCCACAGCTAGCATCTTTAAACGTGATTCAACTTGTCCCAGTGTGCTTCCCTCATGGAGGTCTTTTGATAAATTCTCTGCAGCCTCAAACTGCTGTACTACTCCTATCGCCGTGGCTAACATCAGCCCACCCGGGTAAGTTAAGAGCCTTGATCGTGCTGCAGGAAAAAGTGTGCTCCGTCAGTTGGTCACGGATCATCTCTTCCTCCAGGGCTCCAAACTGGCACTCCCCCGCCAGCTGACATAGGTCTGCAACGTAGCGTTGCACTGACTCTTCTGTCTGCTGGCGGTGCTGCTGAAACTGAATTCTCCAGACTATGACATTTTCCGGAGCACAAAAATAGCGTGCCATTAGCCCGACCACGTCTTCGTAGCCATCAGCCCCTCCTAGTGTGCTGAGGAGTCTTTGACCCTCCATGCCAAGACTATGAACCAGAATTGCTCTCGCAAGCAGTTTCTCGAGCTCACCGAGGTTAAGAGCCACCAGATAATTCTGGAAAGCCGCATACCACCTAGCCCAGGGGACAGGCGGCTCGCCCGGAACCTCCAAAAATGGCCAAAATTATGTCAAAGCTCTCTCCATACCTTTCTCCTCGTCGCCAAATGTTATGTCCATAGCACAGGTTAGTAAGAACCAGGCTGAGGTGCCATTGAACGTAACTTTATTAAGATAACCACAATGATACAGGTACTTCGTACAGGCCAAGGGGTCAACGGTTGAAGAGACAGAGTCTCTTCTGCGTCTGCCCTTTATACCCTAGGGTGACGGTGGAACTGGAAAGGCGGGGCCGTCACCCCCACTACACCCGTTTTGGTACACCACATTGTCCACAAAAAAAGCCTAAGTGCTGCACGCCCTGCTCCCGACAAGCAGCAAAAGTGCAGCCATCACCGGATGACAGGTTTTGACCCAGAACATCTTGCAGCCTGCATGTGAATCTCAATAAATGGGTCAGATGTGTCAGACTACCCATATCAAGATGCTCATGAAATGCTCTTCAAGAAGCCCAGAAAAATACACTGCATTGACAAAAGCTGCACACTTTGTGGATAAGTGCCATATAAACAAATGTTCAGAGATTTCATTCAGTGTCATTCAACTATTCTGATGTTTTGTTCAAAAATTGTTTTTTACCGTTTGTATTTATACTAACTCCTGTTACTAACAGAAAACTGTTATAAAAATAAATTGTTGTTCATAAAAGAAATGGTTGTAATTAAAAGAAATTTATGAAGACCATGATTCCTTTAAGAGTTTGTCATAGTCGACCTTCATGCTGTCATTGCCCCGCCCCCCCACCAAGGCTGTAAACCTAGGGGCAACACTTATCAATCACTCACATCACACACCACCCCGTTTCTGATGCTTTATTTTGGTTTTACACTCTCATAGTCACCCAATTTTAATTAGTGTTTAGTCAACAGACAGAAACTAGCAGCTAAAGTTAGCCTCAAACACAGCACATCCGAAAAATTACAAAAGTGCGAGGGTGCAGGGAAACAGGCTCATTAACACTGACTTTTTCCCTCATAAATCTGCAACAACAAAAAAAACCCCAATTTGTTGTTAATTTGCAATTTTTTCCTGTAAACATTCAACTTTTTTCCCATAAAATTTCAACTTGTTTCTCATTAATTTGCAACTTTTTTCTTGTAAATTTGCAACTTTCTTCCTCATAAATTTGAAAAAAATATTTATTAATTTGCAATTTTTTATGTAAACTTTCAACTTTTCTTAAAAATTAGATTTTTTCTCACAAATTTGCAACTTCTCTCCTATAAATTTTAAGCCTATTTTCCCATAAATATGTGACTTCCATAAATTTTCACTTTGTTTCTCATTAACTTGCAACTTTTTTCCTCATAAATTTAAAAAAAAAAAAAATCTTATTAATTTGCCATTTTTTCTGTAAACTTTCAATTTTTCTTGGTTGACTTTTTTCTCATAAATTTTTAACTTTTTCCTATAAATTTTCAACTTGAGATTTTTTTATCTTCTTTCTCATTAATTTGCAACTTTTTTCCTCATAAACTTTCCAAAAAATTTTTATGTAAACTTAACTATTTTCTTTAAAATTTGTTACTTCTCAAAAATTTGCATTTTTTCATCATAAATTTGCAAAAAAAAAAAAAAAATTGTTACTTTGCAGTTTTTTTCCTGTAAATTTTCAACTTTTTTCTCATAAATTTCTGAATTTTTCCCATAAATTTTCACCTTGTTTCTCATTAATATGCAACTTTTTTCCTCAAAGTTGCAAAAAACCCCTTTTTTAATTAATTTGTAATTTTTTAATGTACACTTTCGACTTTTTGCTTAAAAATTTGTCACTTTTTTTGCATAAATTTGCAACTTTTTTCCTGTAAATTTTCAACTTATTTTTCATTAATTTCTGACTTTTTCCCCATAAATTTTCATCTTGTTTCTCATTAATTTGCAACTTTTTTCTCATAAATTTGCAATGCTCATCTGGATGCCCATTAAATTTTTAGTCTGTGCAATTAAATTATAATTTACACCTTTTAAATTGGTATCTTTTATCACATTTTTACAACCTTACTCTTGCCTATTGGCACTGACTGTGCTACTCTTTGTGACTATGACGACGACTCAGAAATGAGCAGTGAACTTCAGTTTACCTCCTGGGCACAGGTGTCAGTAAAAACAAGGATTTTCTAGAGTTACACAGAGCAACTTTAAAGGTCCTGTTTTGTTTTTAGCAGCAACATGTCAAAACTGAAAATTAATTACTCTGGGGAAAAAACAACAGCAAATGTAAAGTGAGGAAACATTACAAGGATAAAGTCTCAAATTCAAGAGAAAAAAGTTGCAAATATGAGAAAAGTTGCAAGCATAAGAATAAAAAAAGCAAAAAAATTACAAAAATAAAGTGGAGTGCTTGTAACAAAAAAGTTGCAGCTGCATAAGCACATACAGAGGAAGAAGACAAACCATTTTTGAGAAAACTGTAAATGGCCCAGAAGTGATTATATAAACCATAACAGCTTAGTGACCCTTAGATTCACAGGTGCAGTGTTTTTGTTTCTGTTAGCAAACACATCTCTGAGAAGCTGCACAGCTCCGCAGCGTTTTGTTTTCTCACACAAACCGACTGCTGTTGTACAGGAGGAGGTGTGGAGGAGGTGAATGAGTCATATCCATGACTCACAGCGGCGGCGGTTCTACATGCAGGTCAGCTGGCTCTGGAGTGGATCGGTGCACCTGCAACATCCCGGCACGCTCGGCACGCTGCTTTTCTGCTTTGATTTTCCAACCGGCAGCTTTTAGTCACACAGAGGAGTGAAATTTCCTCCTGACAGCCACACGTCTGCACGAGATCCACAGATAATAATAATAAAAAAAATGAGTCCCACCAGAGGTCATTCGTGTTTGTTCAGTCGGGTTTTTTCTTTGTGCGCATCAACTAGTTGAGGGTTTGCAGGTGAACTGTGAAACAACTTTGGATATTAGAGACTTCAGCAGAGGAATTAGAGACAGCAAAATAAAAGGAAACAGACAACTTCTCCTGCTCCAACACGTTAACACAGCTCCAGAAGTGTCCCAGCCAGCATGTCCATGTGGCCCCCACCAAAGGTTTAATGTGGGTTTGTCCAAGGGTTCCATGTTGGCCCACATGGATTTTACTAGTGCTACAGGTGAACATACCCACTTTATACCCATCTGGGCCCTACGTGGGCATACACCGCATTCCAAATTATTATGCAAATGATATTAGTGTAATTTTCAAGTCATCAATCGTTAGAGCATAATTCAAATTTTATTGAACAAACCTCCCAATAATAACTATTTTTTTTGCAAAAATAAAAAAAAAACAACTCAAAATGCACTGTTCCAAATTATTATGCACAACTGATTGTTTCAAATGTTTCAAAACATTTTATTGGTTGTAAAGAACTGAAAATGGTCATTTGTTGAATTTGCAGCATTGGGTCATATTTACTGAAATCAAAAGGTATTTCAAATAAAACTCCATATATGGCGGAGGAGGCTGGCAACGGTGCGATGTCTGCGGGGAGCGGCGCAGATGCGCTGATGGCTGCCATGAGCTCAATGAGAGCGGACTTTTCCTCTAGATTTGATGGGATTATGACAGCGTTGGAAGGAATAAGAAAGGAATTGGGTGACTGTGTAGAACGAACGGCGCAGATGGAGCTCCGTCTCGCTAGTGCTGAAGATGACGTCACCCGTCTTCAATTAAAGGTGCGCACTTTGGAAAAAAAAAATAAATCTCTGGAAAATAATATTTTGGATTTGGAATCTCGGTCGAGACAGAATAACTTGAGGCTGGTGGGTCTTCCAGAGGAATCAGAAGGTCGGGACGTATGTTCCTTTCTGGAAAAGTGGATTCCGGAGGTGCTGGGCAGCGAGGAGTTGCAATCAGCAGTGGTTCTGGAAAATGCACATCGTATTGGCCCACGGAGAGATAAGGGACCGCCGAGGACCTTAATTATGAAGTTTCTTAGCAACAGAGACAGGATGAAGATCTTCAACGCTGCACGAGCTAAAGGAGAGATTAAACACCAGGACCAGCAGGTGCGGTTCTACCCAGATTTGGCCACAGGAATCCAACAATTGAGGAAGCAGTTTGATCCCATACGTAAGGAGCTGCGCAACCTTGGGATTCGTCATGGTGTAATCTATCCTGCGAGACTGCTGACCACGTATGAGGGCAGAACCCACATCTTCAAGACCCCAGAGGAGGCGCAGGAGTTCATCAAGAAGATCAAAGAAGAAGAAGAGACTGGTGGGAGCTAAGCATGAACAAAATATAAGGTAGAATAGTTAAGCATTTGCACAGGCATCTGACTGACTTGAAGTAAATAGTAAGTTTACAAAATATAGATTGTATTATATATTAAAAAAAAAACAAAAAAACAAAAAACTATGATGTACAAAGTTGTTAAAAATTTTGGAGTTAAGTTGGAAAACTACAGAGGAGAGTTAGTGTTACGTCATTAAAAGCAGTAGAGTTAGGGTGATTGGGAGGATGAAGAAGGAGTGGCTTAGGCTGTTCCCCGTGGGTGTGGAGCGGTCGATGGCTATATCGGGAGACGGAATTTTTCTTTTGATTTTGGGGGGTTTCCCACAAGTGTGGGAAGGGGAAATTTGTTTGTGTGTAGTTTGTAGGATGAATGTTCAACCACTCATGTTTTTGCTTCTCTGTATGAGCATGTTTACACTGCAAGGTAATCCCAAACTCTCTATTGATCATAAACCAAAGTGTTAATCTTAATTTAACTTCATGGAATTGCAGAGGTCTACAAAATTTAAAAAAACTTAAACAAGTTATGAATAAAATAAAAGACATGGGTTCAAAAATTGTGTTTTTACAAGAAACTCATTTAATAGAGGAGGATATAAAAAGAATTAGGAGTAGATGGCAAGGAAGTGTCTTCACCTCATCATTCTCATCCCGGGCCAGGGGAGTTATGACTCTCATACATAAATCAGTTCCTTTTCAAGTGAAAAATGTAATTGGAGACAAATTTGGAAGATATGTAATCATTCAAGGTTCTTTGCTATTAGAAAATATAAATCTTGTGAACTTATATGGTCCCAATATAGATGATCAGAAGTTCTTTGCTAATTTATTTCTTATCTTATCATCACTTACAGGGCAACATATAATAGCAGGGGATTTTAATTGTACATTGAATCCAGGTATAGATAGATCAACAGGACTGGATTGCACGCACATTGGATGTAGGATGACCATTAATCATTTTATGAAAGAATTGAGATTGTTAGATATATGGAGAGAAATGAAACCACAAGTTAAAGCCTATTCTTGTTATTCCAGTACCTACAAGACATTCTCACGTATTGATTATTTTTTGATTTCCACAGAATTAAGGTCCAAGATTCAAAACTGCTTTTATGATAACATCGTGATCTCTGATCATGCACCCTGTTGTCTAATATATGTAGATAAAAAATTGACAAAGGAATCAGGTAGATGGCAATTTCAGCATAAATGGCTTCAGGATGAGGAATTTGTCAAGTATATAGAAAAACAGATAGACGAGTTCTTTGACATCAATACTACACAAACATCAGCATGTGTAAAGTGGGAGGCTTTCAAAGCTTTTATTAGGGGACATATTATTAGTTATACAGGATCAAAATCTAAGAAGACTCGAGAGGAGAGAGCTAAATTGGAACATAAAATAAAAAGTCTTCAGGAAAAAGTGTATGCAGGAAGTGACCCAAGGTTGGAGAATGAATTACTGATTTTGAGAGCTGAATACGACAAAAAATCAGCGAATAGAGCTGCCTCGAGTCTTCTAAGATTGAAACAATCTTTTTATGAACAAGGTGAAAAATCAGGAAAATTATTAGCATGGCAGATTAAACAATTAGAAATTAAAACACCAATTACCAGTATTATAAGTAAAGGACAGGTAGTTATAGATCCTTTAGAAATTAACAGAGCCTTTAGAGATTACTATGAAAAATTATATGATACCAAAAATGAATCTGATTTAACAAAACTAAATGGGTTTTTGAACGAACTATCTATACCGTGTATTCCAAATGAAAACAGGGAGATATTGGAGTCTAAAATTAGTCAAGAAGAAGTTGGGCTAGCCATTGATAATATGAAATCAGGAAAAAGTGCAGGACCAGATGGTCTTCCAGTTGACCTTTATAAAAAATTTAAGAATAAATTAATAAAACCTTTTTTGGAAATGGTTTTAGAAGCATTTCAAAATAATAATTTACCATCATACATAAATAATGCCTTAATTATACTGCTGCCAAAACCAGGTAAGCCCTCTAATAAATGTGAAAATATGAGACCAATAAGCCTATTAAACGCCGACCTTAAGATAATCTGTAAAATTTTAGCAAGACGAATACAAGAAATTTTACCAAATATTATTAATCGAGATCAGAATGGCTTTATAAAGGGTAGACAAGGCTTCCATAATGTAAGAAGACTATTTAATATTATTTATTTTAATAAAGAAGCACCGGATACAGCTCTCCTATCACTGGACGCCGAAAAGGCCTTTGATAGAGTTGAATGGCCCTTTCTTTTTGAAGTCCTACAAAGGTTTGGACTTGGAAATAATTTCATAAAATGGGTTCAAATAATATACAATAATGCTACAGCAGAAATCCTAACAAATAACAATATTTCAAAACTAATAAAAATCAATAGAGGATGTCAACAAGGCTGTCCACTTTCACCTTTACTGTTTACTATGGCAATTGAAACTTTAGTGATAGCGATACGTTTACATTCACAAATATATGGAATTAAAGTTGGACCAACAGAACATAAAATCTCCCTGTACGCCGATGACATAATTTTGTTTATGTCGAATCTAAAAAAATCAATTCCAACCTTGTTGAATTTAATAAAGAATTTTGGGGAAATATCAGGATATAAAATAAATAAAACTAAATCTTCAATATTAATGCTAAATGAGACCCAGAGAAATTACCCAGCCCCTGAGGTAAATCAATTCAATGTTGTAAATCAGTTTAAATATTTAGGAATCCAAATTGTGCCTAAGCTAGAATCAGTCGCCAGTGTCAACTATGAAGCCTTAATGTCAGATATCAATGAGTTAACTCAGAGATGGATGTCACTACCAATGTCGATGATCGGGAGAATCAATATACTTAAAAGTAATATTTTACCTAAAATACTTTATTTATTTCAATACATTCCCTTATCACCACCTTTAGATCTATTCTCAAGAATAAAAAAAAAGTTAGTGGAATTTATATGGAACAACAGGAGGGCTAGATTACGTCTGTCTTTATTATATTTACCATTTGATCGTGGAGGTCTGAAATGTCCAAATTTTATGTTGTATTATTGGTCGGCACAACTGAGGTCTATGACATATTATTTTTCATCAAATGATCTCCCTCACTGGACTGAAATGGAATCATACAATTTACCTTTACCTCTTCCCATATTCATATACTCAGATTCGGCAAAAAAATTACAAAAACAAGTTAAAAATCCATTTGTAAAGCATATGATCAAAATATGGTGTGAAGCTAAAAACTATTTAAAAGAACCACAGTTATTGTCACAATTTAGTCCAATATGGGGTAATCAATATTTTAAACCAGGGAGAGCGGACGCTGTATTTAAAGTATGGAATTTAAAAGGGATACAAAAGATTCAGGATTTATATTTGCCATGTGCAGATAACATAATGTCTTTTGAAGAGCTGAGGATCAAATTTAATCTCAATAGAACACATTTTTTTAAATATCTTCAACTTAGAAACTTTATTCGATCAAATCAAAATAAAGCTCTCACTCGACCTATTTACTCATCCTTGGAAAAAATGATGATGAAAGATAGTAAAAGAAAGGGTATTATTTCAGAGTTTTATAACTCATTGACACTATCTTCAAGTGAAAATTCACTGAAAAGATTAAACTACTGGAAAGAAGATCTGCAAACTGAAATTTCAGAGGAACAATGGGAATTGGCTTGTACAGAAGCTCAAACCAAATCAATAAATGTACGCCTTAAATTGATACATTTCAAATGGTTAATGCGGATGTATGTTACACCGGAGGAGTTAAATAGATATAACAAAAATATACCAGATACATGCACAAAATGCATGGAAAGTAAAGGAACCCTATTTCATTGTTTATGGGAATGTAGATTAATAAGAATGTTTTGGGAAGAGGTGAGGGTAACAATTGAAAAAATAATCTCAAAACAAATCATATTGAATCCTAAACTGTTTTTGTTGGGTCTGTACCCAGAAAAGCATAATTTTAATAAAAGTGAAAGAACATTCATAGACCTCAGTTTGCTTAATGCCAAAAAATGTATTGCACTATTATGGAAAAAGACTCATAGACCAGATGTGACTCAGTGGTTAAGACAGATGTTAACAAACCTTCCATTAGAAAGAATAACATATATACTGAAATCAAAGGAAATTGTGTTTGAGAATATATGGAGACCTTTTATTGATTATGTAAAAAATTTAAACATAACTCTTGAAGAAGAAGGTGAATGATGTGTGTGGACCTTGTAAATTCCAAACTGGTGAACATAATATGTATACTTATGTATTGGATTGTCTAGACTAAACAGAGGAGCATTGTTGAAGACTTGATTTTGTTGGTGGTTGTTGGTGTTTTTAGTGCATTTTTTTTTTGTAGTACTTTAGTGTTAGTGTTTGATTGTTTGTATCATGTTTGTAAAAAAAAAAAAAAGGTTCAATAAAGATATTGTGGAAAAAAAAAAAAAGGTATTTCAATCAAAAACATCTTAACAGGGGAAGGCTTCCGGTGACGCGGAACAGCATGGACGCATAAAAACTGAGCTCTGGCTCTAGCTCTATTTTTCCCCTAGACTTGAGACTCAAACCTGGGAAAAACGGCAATATTTTGCTGCCATAATGAGTGGGGACAAATTCAAGAAAGGTGGATATGGGCTACGAAACAATCCCGATAACGAAGCAACAAAAGAAATCTCGGCTAATGAAACGGACCTAACATCGGACCAACATGGCGACCGCATGGCTGGTTTGGACCTGATTCGAGTTACCGTGAGCGAGGCCGTGGCAGCTGGAATGGCAACTCTTCGAGCTGAATTAAAAATAGATATACAAGATTTTCGTTCAGTGATCCGTGAGGATATGAAGAAACAAATGGATGAATTCACAGCGGGAGTACAGTAACAGCTCCAGGAAACCGCTAAATAGGTGCATGACGCGGGAGAATGTATAAAACAGACTGAGGAAAATATGGCGGAACTGGAGAATTGGAACATTGGTGTTAAAAACACGCTTATTCAACTGCTACAAAATCAGCAGACACTTGAGGATAAGATATCCGAAATGGAGGGCCGGGCCAGGCGGAATAATATTCGCATATACGGGGTACCCGAAGACTCGGAGCAAGGCACATCTGCGGCTTCCTTTGCCGAAAGTTTCATTAAAAAAGAGCTCGGTGATGCTTTAGGCCAAGACTGTGGCCTTGGCATTGAGCGTGCCCATCGTGCCTTGGGCCCAAAGCCGCCAGCGAGTGCCCCGCCACGTTCAATAATAGTCCGCTTTCTCCGGTTCACAGTTAAGGAAGAAATACTCCGCGCTGCATGGAAAAAGGTAATACGCATTCACAACAAGCAAGTGTATTCTGACCATGACTATGCGGTGGAAGTTCAGAAAAGAAGAAAAGAATATATCCCCGTCAAAAGAGCTTTGAAGGAGAAAGGGATTCGCTTTCAAACTCCACTCAACAAGATGCGTATTTTTTACGCCTCAGGAAGTGTCCTCTACAATAGTGCTACAGAAGCCGCGGAAGATTTACAAAGGAGAGGCATCGCCACGGTTCAGATCACTGCTGCCAGAAACAGAGCTGCTCAGATGACGTCAGAGGAGATGCTGAAGCAGCTTTTGCCATGGGAGATGCAGAGGACCCGCCGAGGGGACTTCCACAAACACATCCGGGAGAAGCTGAGTGAGTTTCGGTGGACGTCAGAAGAAACAACGGTGGACTAATGAGTACTCCGCGAGAACACACGGCCTTACTATGGTGAGAATAGTTGTTTTGGATTATCCATGACTATGATTTTGTAGCCTTATCCAATCTCATTATTGATGAAAGGGCTGGAGCCTGTAGACTCGAGCTGAGGGTCACCAGACTACTTTATCTCTATGTAACCACTGATTTTTTTTTTCTTTTATATTATTATTGCTGGGGTTTCCCCCCCCTTTTTTTTCTCTTCTTTTTGTTTCCCACGATGCTTATCGTGGAGAGGGGCCCCACCTTGTGGCCAGTCCCCTCTTTTTTCAAGGCCTACATTGCATCCTCCTTGTTGGAAGCCCAGTTCAGTGTTACGTCGTTTTACTGTTCACCATGTTTACGTTTTACAGTTGTTGTTCTGAGGTCTGGGATGATATTTTGTTCTTACATGTTAAGATATGTCTCTTAAATATTATAATATACTGTCACTAAATGTTAATGGAGTGAATAACCCTGTAAAAAGAAGTAAACTGGTGGTAAAGATGAAAAAAGAGAAAGTAGATATTGCATATTGGCAAGAAACTCATCTATCCAACACAGAGCATGACAAATTAAAAAAAATGGGTTTCAAAAATACATACTATTCCTCTCATAGAAGTGGTAAAAAAAGAGGAGTAGCTATCTTGATTTATAATAGAATTAATTTTGAATTCATATCTGAATTGAGTGACAAAGAAGGCAGATATATTTTAGTGAAAGGTAAAATTGATCATAAAGAGGTCACATTATTGAATGTATATGCCCCCCTCCCCCCCGGGAGTAATATTGGTTTCTATAAAAAAGTTTTTGATTTGACTACTAAAGAATCTTATGGACCTTTAATTTTTGCTGGAGACCTTAATCTATTGTTAAACCCTCAACTAGTTACAAAATGCTTTCAGATTTAGGACTTATTGACGTATGGCGCTCTGTACATAGATCTACCCCTGGATTTACATTTTACTCTGCACCCCATTCTTTTCACTCAAGGATAGATTATTGCTTCATGTATAATAAAGACTTAAACAGGATAAAAGAATGTAGAATTGGTCAAAGAGATATCTCTGATCACTCTGGAATTTACCTAAGTTTACATCTTGATGTCAGACAGAGAAAAACACTATGGAGATTAAATACAGGGATGCTAAATGATCTCGCCATTCTACAGTCCATGACAACCGATTTAAATTCATACCTACAGGATAATAACAATGGCGAGACAAACCCTAGCATCGTGTGGGATGCAGCTAAAGTGGTTCTGAGGGGGAAAATAATAGCAAGGTCGGCTATGCTTAAAAAACAAAAGACTCAAGAATTGCTACGACTACAAGAGAGACTGAAAGATCTAGAGAAAACACAACTGACAAAAAAAAGTTCCACTATAACACAACAAATAAGACAAGTTAAACAGGAAATAGACAGGATACTAGGTGAGGAAGTAGAGAAAAACTTACGGTTTATGAAACAGAGATATTATGAGGCAGGATCTAAAGCAGGGGTGTCAAACTCATTCCATGGAGGGCCAAGACCCTGCAGGCTTTACCTCCACCCACTGTCTTCAGCAGATGTTTTCACTGATCAGCAATCAGTTGGAAGAAATTTGGTGAAATCACCTATTGAAGACACTGGGTGGAAGTAAAACATGCAGGGTCTTGGCCCTCCATGGAATGAGTTTGACACCCTTGATCTAAAGCAGGGGTCACCAACCTTTTTGAAACCAAGAGCTACTTCATGGGTATCGAGTCATGTGAAGGGCACCAGCTTGACACACTCCTCTAATATAAATTGTGTGTGTGTATGTATGTATATATATATATATACTGTATATACGTATATATATACATATATACACACACACACACATATATATACATAAATAAATAATTATCAATAACTTAGAGTGGGTAACAGACAAGATCAATATTCAACACTTTTTTATTAATCTCAGCAATTGTTCAGATGATCACTTCTACATTTCATAAAAAAATGTCCAGTTTTCACCAGTCCCTTTTAACCATAAAAAACTAAACCCTTTTAATTCATGAACTATGTTGAACCATGTTTGAAAAAGTTATGCAACATTTAAGAAAAATCAACTTTCATATTAAATAAATCTTATCACATTTTTAACTGAACAAATCTGCTGCAATTCTGCTCAAAATCTGTTACATTTAATAAACACACTTCTGTGTGTTCTTCTTCACTGGAATTATATCCATACAGTTCTTGCCAAGAATCATGCTTGAGCAACCAGCACTGTCCTTTCATGAGAAGCTAAACCGCACTGAGAGTGCTTATATGCACGGTGGCGCAGTGGTTAGCACCGCGGCAGCAGTTTACCCTCGGCCGGGGGATCGCAGGGATCGTGGGTTCGATCCCTGCCCCCGGCCAACAGTGATCTGTGTGGAGTTTGCATGTTCTGGTGGTGCATGTTCTCGTTTTTCATGCAAAAACATGCAGGTTAGGGAGTTAAAGGGTGCTTGCGCACGCAGCGGCTGGTGGCTTGTCACCGGACTGCAGAACAAATCTACCTACGGGTACAAGATAAGTCCAAAAAAAAAAGAGTGGGTAGTGAAGTGTCGCTCCACGTGCACTTCGCCGTCGCCCCGCAAATGAAACACACGCAGCTTCCTTTCACGGTAGTAAAAAAAGAACTCTTCCTCCCGCTCACTTTGAAAATGATAAATTTTCTGTCTTTTTTTTGCCATGTTTTTGGGCTTGGAAACTGCACTCCGTTCACCATCTTAGCTGCCCGCTAGCTAAGCTTACGCTCCACAAGCGCGAAGGTTTTGTCATGCGCACAATACTGACCTTTGAACTAGGTCAGAGTTCACCTTAACTTTACGTATAATAAACATATTTTCATTTTTTTTTATTTTTAAGACATTGTCATTTTAAAATCTATATAAATGCAAGTGTGATTTTAAAAAATATAAAATAAAAAATAGCGGCAGAAAAAATTACATCTTAGACGCAGCTCACTTGCGAGTTGTGCTATTTTTAGAACAGGCCCGCGGGCGACTCATGTGGTCGCCGCGGGCGACATGGTGCCCGCGGGCACCGCGTTGGTGACCCCTCATCTAAAGCATCTAAATTGTTGGCATGGCGACTTAAGAAACAACAAGCAGGAAATTCAATCTACAAAATAAAAGACCCTATAAGTCGCAACATTTTAACTGATTTGGATGGTATTCAAAAATCATTTGAAACATATTACAAAAATCTATATAGCCAATCTGTGCCGATTAATAAAAATGTAGTAGTCGATTTTTTGGACTCTTTGGATCTTCCCTCACTCGGCACAGATGCAAATAATAAGCTTATGTCACCAATAACACGTGAGGAAATTGACAAGGCCATCTCTAACCTTAAACCTAACAAATCTCCTGGTACTGATGGGTTCCCCCCTGAATGGTACAAGAAAATGAAAGAAAATCTGATACCTCTACTAGAAACTAGTTTTAACTATATTCTGAAAGGCGGCCCTGTACCTCCATCCTGGAAGGAAGCCTTTATATCTGTTCTACCAAAAGAGGGAAAGGATAAAATAGACTGCAAATCATATAGACCAATAAGTGTATTGAACACGGATTACAAATTATATACAACCATTTTGGTCAAACGAATGGACACTATGATGCCCTTACTGATTGATGAAGACCAAGCAGGCTTCCTTAAAAATAGACAAACTTCAGATAACATAAGGAGAGCTCTACATATAATTGAACAGATTAATAAAAGAAAGAAACTCAGTTATCCTTAGTCTTGACGCTGAAAAAGCATTTGACTCAGTTCAATGGGACTTCCTCTATTTAGTAATGAGGAGATTTGGATTCTGTACTGACTTTATAAAATGCATTCAAGCCCTTTACTCTTCCCCTACTGCTTGAATAAAAATAAACGGGAGTCTTTCTAACTCTATACAACTACAACGCGGATGTAGACAGGGTTGCCCCGGTAGCCCCAATTTATTTAATTTATTTATAGAGCCTTTAGCACAAACAATACGCCAAGAGACCGCACTAAAGGGTGTTCGGATTGGTGAGGAGGAATATAAATTGAGTCTGTATGCGGATGATGTAATGATCACAATCTCAGATCCGGACTCTGGTTTACCAGTGTTGATGGAAATCTTAGAAATGTATGGTTCCTTTTCTGGATACGCTCTTAATATCCATAAAACTCAGGTTATGACCTTCAATTTTCACCCTGGACAAGAATTAATATCTAAATATAATTTTAATTGGCATTCTGACCATATAAAATATTTAGGAGTGTACCTACCCAAAGATTTGTCACAATTGTATGATATGAATTACAACCGACTAAACAAAGAAATAATTGATGATCTTGATAGCTGGAGTCTGCTCCTCCTTGACTTTGGCAGCAGAATACAGGCAATCAAGATGAATATCCTCCCTAAATTGCTATATCTCTTCATCTCTTCCAGTATCAATTCCTGACAAACAATTTAGGAAATGGAATAAATACATTTCAAGGTTTATTTGGCTTAAAAAGAGACCAAGAGTTAAGTATTCTACCTCACAGCTGCCGAAGGATGGGGGGGGGGGGGGGGGGGGGGCAGGCTCTGCCTTCTTTACGAGACTACTACATATCAGCCCAACTGAGACCACTGGTTTGTCTGTGTGACCCATCTTATTATGCAAAATGGAAAACAATTGAGATGTCTTTATCTGAGGTCCCAATCCAATCTAAACTAGGCACCCTTGAAAGCCAAACTACCCCAACAACTAGTCAGTGGACTAATCTGACATTTAAAATCTGGAAATCCGAGATAAGAAAACTAAAACTCCAGGAAGAGGTTAAAATGCTCAGATGGCCAGCATATGACCCTGACTTTCCGCCCGCCTCACATGACTTTAGATTTAGACAGTGGACATTCAGGGGCCTTACCGCAGCATGTACAATGTACGAGAAATCAAACCTAATGTCATTCGATACTCAACGAAGGAAGTACAATCTGGAGAAGCAAGATTTTTTTAGATACTTGCAGCTTCGCGACTTCATTAATAAAAAGATACAAAGCAGTAATATCAAAGAATCTTCATTATTTCTTGATATCTTTATTAATGCATATAAGTCAACAAGTCTTAAAAACCTTATTAGTAAATTATACCGCAGTTTAATGACACTTAAACAGACTCAACAACATATATAAAGCAAAAGTGGGAAAAGGAAATGAACATTGTAATAACTGATGATATGTGGTCAAGGGTTTGGGAGGTGCAATCCTCATCCACCAACTCCGGCACCTGGAGGGACTTTTGCTGGAAGACTCTTATTCGTTTTTTCATAACACCCAATCAGAAATCTAAGTACAGTGGAGTTCCTACTCACTGTTGGAGAGAATGTGGGGAAACAACAGCAGACCATGGGCACGTATTCTGGTCTTGCCCACACATTCAGCCTTTTTGGACAGACGTAGCAAATGTCATTTCTAAGGCACTGGACTTTAATATCAGCTGCTCTTTTATTTTGTTATTCCTTGGATGTTTCCCTGACAAGCTAAACGCAGATGATATTTATCTCCTGAAAATTTTTTCGGCATTGGCCAAAAAGGCTATAACAAAGTGCTGGCTACAAAAACAGCCCCCCACACTGAACCTTTTCACCTCCATAATAGACAATATAAGGTCTATGGAACACATGACCTATACCCTGCGACACCAAGAGTTCAATTCAATTCAACTTTATTTATATAGCGCCATTTCACAACAACAGTCATCTCATAGCACTATCAACTGTAGGGGGAACCCCCACAGTTGCAGAAAGACCCCAGCAATCAGGCAATCCCCTGTGAGCAAGCACTTGGCGACGGTGGAGAGGAAAAACTCCCTTTTAACAGGAAGAAACCCCCAGCAGAACCAGGCTCAGGGAGGGGCAGTCATCTGCTGCGACTGGCTGGGGGGTGAGGGGATAGAGAAGAAGAAAAGAACAGACATATAGAGAGCAAACAGCACGATAGGGACTCAATCTATGGGAGAGAACAAACAAATGTTAATGACCAGCAAAAAAAATATTTCATTGAGAGTGAGAAAAGGAGTGAGGCCCAGTGCATTACTGGAGGTCCCCCGGCTGACTAAACCTATTAGCAGCATAACTAAGGGAGGGTTCAGAAACACATGATCCCTCCCTAATTGTAGGCTATATCAAAAAGGTAGGTTTTAGCCCTATTCTTAAAAACAGAGATCGAGTCTGACTCCCGAATCCAGATTGGCAGCTGATTCCACAGGAGAGGAGCTTGATAACTGAAGGCTCTGCCTCCCATTGTACTTTTGGAGATTCTAGGTATTACAAGTAATCCTGCATTTTGGGAGCGTAGTGCTCTGTTAGGATAATACGGTAGTATCGGATCTTTTAAATAAAAAGGAGCCTGATTGTTTAGAGCTTTTTAAGTAAGAAGAAGGATTTTAAACTTAATTCTAAACTCTATGGGAAGCCAATGAAGGGAGGCCAGAACCGGAGAGATATGATCTCTCTTTCTAGTACCTGTTAAAACTCTTGCTGCAGCATTTTGGATCAGCTGAAGACTTTTTAAAGATGTTTTAGGACAGCCTGATAATAAAGAATTACAATAATCTAATCTCGAGTAACAAAAGCGTGGATCAGTTTCTCAGCATCACTCTGAGACAAGATGCTCCTAATCTTGGCAATATTACACAAATGATAGAAGGCAGTCTTAGAAACAAATTTAATATGTGAATTGAAGGACAAATCCTGATCAAAAATAACTCCAAGGTTCCTCACAGAGCTATTAAGAGAAAGAGTAACAGCATCCAAACTGAAAGTTTGATATGGAAAGGAATTTCTAAGGTTTTTTGGACCAACAAGAATGACTTCAGTCTTATCTGAATTTAATAGCAGGAAATTACAAGTCATCCAAGCTTTGATTTCCTTAAGACAGGCTTCTAACTTGGCTAATTGATTAGTATCATCTGGCTTCATTGACAGGTATAATTGTGTGTCATCAGCATAACAATGAAAATGTATACAGTGCTTTCTAATAATGTTGCCTAACGGAAGCATATATAAACTAAAAAGAGTAGGGCCTAGCACAGATCCCTGTGGAACTCCATGACTAAGCTTTGAGTTGAAAGAAAACTCATTATTTACATGAACAAACTGGAACCTATCAGATAAATAAGATCTAAACCACTGCAACGAAGTTCCATTAAGTCCAACATAGTGTTCTAATCTATCAAGTAGAATATTATGATCCATAGTATCAAAAGCTGCACTAAGGTCTAAAAGGACAAGTACAGAAACTAGTCCATTATCAGATGCAATGAGGAGGTCGTTAGTGACCTTCGCTAAGGCTGTTTCAGTACTATGATGGATTCTAAACCCAGATTGAAACTCTTCAAGTAAACCATTTCCCTGCAGGTGGTCAAATAATTGCGTAGCAACAACTCTTTCTAAGATTTTTGAAATGAAAGGGAGATTAGAGATTGGTCTATAGTTAGCTAAAGCTCCTGGATCTAGCGTTGGCTTTTTGAGTAAGGGTTTAATTACAGCCGTTTTAAAAGCCTGCGGTACATGGCCTAAAGTTAATGAAGAATTGATTATATGAAGAACATGGCTACCAATAAGTGGGAAGACTTCTTTAAATACCCTGGTAGGAAGAGGGTCTAAAAGACAAGTTGAAGGTTTGGATGAGGAAACTATTTTGTCTAACTCACAAAGGTCGATTGGAGTAAACTCATCAAGACAGACATCAATAGAAGGAGTTGTAGTAGTTACAGTAATTAAGTTAACTGTGGGAAGAATCTGATTGATTTTATCTCTGATGGATGAAATTTTATTATTAAAAAAGTTCATAAAGTCCTGACTAGTAAGCTCTAAGGGAATGCTAGGATTGACAGAGTCCTGACTCTTTGTCAACCTGGCTACAGTACTGAAAAGAAACCTGGGATTATTCTTGTTCTCTTCTATTAATGCAGAGTAATAACTCGTTCTAGCTTTTCTAAGAGATTTTTTATAAATTAAAAGATGATTTCCCCAAGCTAAATAGATTTCATCTAAATTAGTGGAGCGCTATTTTCTTTCTAATTGACGAGTCTTCTGTTTTAAGCTACGAGTTTCTGTGTTGAACCAAGGAGTTAGAAATCTCTGATTAGACTTTTTCTTTTTTAAGGGGGCCACCAAGTCTAGAGTCTGATGCAGAGAAGCTGAAACACTATCCACCATGTTATCAATTACAGAAGGAGCAAGCTGTCTATAGCTTATTTCCGTTGTGTTGACACATGGCATAGAGGAAACAATCTGCATAAATTTGGTAACAGCATCATCTGAGAGGCATCTACTGTAATAATATTTTTCTTTAGGAGCCAAATGGTCAGAAATAGTAAAATCAAAGGTTAAGACTTCCGGTTATGGCTGCCACGTAGGACGGACGTGTCTCGCTCTGCTCTGCTCCTGGAGAAAAAAATCGGCAAATAACTCTCTCATTTGGGACAGAACGTATCCCAGCATTTGGGCGAGGATATGTCGGCGAAGCCTAAGGCTGGAAAACGCGGAAAAGGAAAAAGCGAGCCGCCGAAACAGTCCAAATTAACGGACTTTCAGGTCTGTGACGCAGCAAACAAGGCTCCATATATGGCGGAGGAGGCTGGCGGCGGTGCGATTTCTGCGGGGAATGGCGCAGATGCGCTGATGGCTGCCATGAGTTCAATGAGAGCGGACTTTTCCTCTAGATTTGATGGGATTATGACAGCGCTGGAAGGAATAAGAAAGGAATTGGGTGACTGTGTAGAACGAACGGCGCAGATGGAGCTCCGTCTCGCTAGTGCTGAAGATGACGTCACCCGTCTTCAATTAAAGGTGCGCACTTTGGAAAAAAAAAATAAATCTCTGGAAGATAATATTTTGGATTTGGAATCTCGGTCGAGACAGAATAATTTGAGGCTGGTGGGTCTTCCAGAGGAATCAGAAGGTCGGGACGTATGTTCCTTTCTGGAAAAGTGGATTCCGGAGGTGCTGGGCAGCGAGGAGTTGCAATCAGCAGTGGTTCTGGAAAAAGCACATCGTATTGGCCCACGGAGAGATAAGGGACCGCCGAGGACCTTAATTATGAAGTTTCTAAGCAACAGAGACAGGATGAAGATCTTCAACGCTGCACGTGCTAAAGGAGAGATTAAACACCAGGACCAGCAGGTGCGGTTCTACCCAGATTTGGCCACAGGAATCCAGCAATTGAGGAAGCAGTTTGATCCCGTACGTAAGGAGCTGCGCAACCTTGGGATTCGTCATGGTGTAATCTATCCTGCGAGACTGCTGACCACGTATGAGGGCAGAACCCACATCTTCAAGACCCCAGAGGAGGCGCAGGAGTTCATCAAGAAGATCAAAGAAGAAGAAGAGACTGGTGGGAGCTAAGCATGAACAAAATATAAGGTAGAATAATTAAGCATTTGCACAGGCATCTGACTGACTTGAAGTAAATAGTAAGTTTACAAAATATAGATTGTATTATATATTAAAAAAAACAAAACAAAAACAAAACAAAAAAAACAAAACAAAAAACTATGATGTACAAAGTTGTTAAAAATTTTGGAGTTAAGTTGGAAAACTACAGAAGAGAGTTAATGTTACGTCATTAAAAGCAGTAGAGTTAGGGTGATTGGGAGGATGAAGAAGGAGTGGCTTAGGCTGTTCCCCGTGGGTGTGGAACGGTCGATGGCTATATCGGGAGACGGAATTTTTCTTTTGATTTTGGGGGGTTTGCCACAAGTGTGGGAAGGGGAAATTTGTTTGTGTGTAGTTTGTAGGATGAATGTTCAACCACTCATGTTTTTGCTTCTCTGTATGAGCATGTTTACACTGCAAGGTAATCCCAAACTCTCTATTGATCATGGACCAAAGTGTTAATCTTAATTTAACTTCATGGAATTGCAGAGGTCTACAAAATTTAAAAAAACTTAAACAAGTTATGAATAAAATAAAGGACATGGGTTCAAGAATTGTGTTTTTACAAGAAACTCATCTGATAGAGGAGGATGTTAAAAGAATTAGGAGTAGATGGCAGGGAAGTGTATTCACCTCTTCATTTTCATCCCGAGCCAGGGGAGTTATGACTCTCATACATAAATCAGTTCCTTTTCAAGTGAAAAATGTAATTGGAGACAAATTTGGAAGATATGTAATCATTCAAGGTTCTTTGCTATTAGAAAATATAAATCTTGTGAACTTATATGGTCCCAATATAGATGACCAGAAGTTCTTTGCTAATTTATTTCTCATCTTATCATCACTTACAGGGCAACATATAATAGCAGGGGATTTTAATTGTACATTGAATCCAGGTGTGGATAGATCAACAGGACTGGATTGTACGCACATTGGATGTAGGATGACTATTAATCATTTTATGAAAGAATTGAGATTGTTAGATATATGGAGAGAAATGAAACCACAAGTTAAAGCCTATTCTTGTTATTCCAGTACCTACAAGACATTCTCACGTATTGATTATTTTTTGATTTCCACAGAATTAAGGTCCAAGATTCAAAACTGCTTTTATGATAACATCGTGATCTCTGATCATGCACCCTGTTGTCTAATATATGTAGATAAAAAATTGATAAAGGAATCAGGTAGATGGCAATTTCAGCATAAATGGCTTCAGGATGAGGAATTTGTCAAGTATATAGAAAAACAGATAGACGAGTTCTTTGACATCAATACTACACAAACATCAGCATGTGTAAAGTGGGAGGCTTTCAAAGCTTTTATTAGGGGACATATTATTAGTTATACAGGATCAAAATCTAAGAAGACTCGAGAGGAGAGAGCTAAATTGGAACATAAAATAAAAAATCTTCAGGAAAAAGTGTATGCAGGAAGTGACCCAAGGTTGGAGAATGAATTACTGATTTTGAGAGCTGAATACGACAAAAAATCAGCGAATAGAGCTGCCTCGAGTCTTCTAAGATTGAAACAATCTTTTTATGAACAAGGTGAAAAATCAGGAAAATTATTAGCATGGCAGATTAAACAATTGGAAATTAAAACACCAATTACCAGTATTATAAGTAACGGACAGGTAGTTATAGATCCTTTAGAAATTAATAGAGCCTTTAGAGATTACTATGAAAAATTATATGATACCAAAAATGAACCTGATTTAACAAAACTAAATGGGTTTTTGAACGAACTATCTATACCGTGTATTCCAAATGAAAACAGGGAGATATTGGAGTCTAAAATTAGTCAAGAAGAAGTTGGGCTAGCCATTGATAATATGAAATCAGGAAAAAGTGCAGGACCAGATGGTCTTCCAGTTGACCTTTATAAAAAATTTAAGAATAAATTAATAAAACCTTTTTTGGAAATGGTTTTAGAAGCATTTCAAAATAATAATTTACCATCATACATAAATAATGCCTTAATTATACTGCTGCCAAAACCAGGTAAGCCCTCTAATAAATGTGAAAATATGAGACCAATAAGCCTATTAAACGCCGACCTTAAGATAATCTGTAAAATTTTAGCAAGACGAATACAAGAAATTTTACCAAATATTATTAATCGAGATCAGAATGGCTTTATAAAGGGTAGACAAGGCTTCCATAATGTAAGAAGACTATTTAATATTATTTATTTTAATAAAGAAGCACCGGATACAGCTCTCCTATCATTGGACGCCGAAAAGGCCTTTGATAGAGTTGAATGGCCCTTTCTTTTTGAAGTCCTACAAAGGTTTGGACTTGGAAATAATTTCATAAAATGGGTTCAAATAATATACAATAATGCTACAGCAGAAATCCTAACAAATAACAATATTTCAAAACCAATAAAAATCAATAGAGGATGTCGACAAGGCTGTCCACTTTCACCTTTACTGTTTACTATGGCAATTGAACCTTTAGCGATAGCGATACGTTTACATTCACAAATATATGGAATTAAAGTTGGACCAACAGAACATAAAATCTCCCTGTACGCTGATGACATAATTTTGTTTATGTCGAATCTAAAAAAATCAATTCCAACCTTGTTGAATTTAATAAAGAATTTTGGGGAAATATCAGGATATAAAATAAATAAAACTAAATCTTCAATATTAATGCTAAATGAGACCCAGAGAAATTACCCAGCCCCTGAGGTAAATCAATTCAATGTTGTAAATCAGTTTAAATATTTAGGAATCCAAATTATGCCTAAGCTAGAATCAGTCGCCAGTGTCAACTATGAAGCCTTAATGTCAGATATCAATGAGTTAACTCAGAGATGGATGTCACTACCAATGTCGATGATCGGGAGAATCAATATACTTAAAAGTAATATTTTACCTAAAATACTTTATTTATTTCAATACATTCCCTTATCACCACCTTTAGATCTATTCTCAAGAATAAAAAAAAAGTTAGTGGAATTTATATGGAACAACAGGAGGGCTAGATTACGTTTGTCTTTATTATATTTACCATTTGATCGTGGAGGTCTGAAATGTCCAAATTTTATGTTGTATTATTGGTCGGCACAACTGAGGTCTATGACATATTATTTTTCATCAAATGATCTCCCTCACTGGACTGAAATGGAATCATACAATTTACCTTTACCTCTTCCCATATTCATATACTCAGATTCGGCAAAAAAATTACAAAAACAAGTTAAAAATCCATTTGTAAAGCATATGATCAAAATATGGTGTGAAGCTAAAAACTATTTAAAAGAACCACAGTTATTGTCACAATTTAGTCCAATATGGGGTAATCAATATTTTAAACCAGGGAGAGCGGACGCTGTATTTAAAGTATGGAATTTAAAAGGGATACAAAAGATTCAGGATTTATATTTGCCATGTGCAGACAACATAATGTCTTTTGAAGAGCTGAGGATCAAATTTAATCTCAATAGAACACATTTTTTTAAATATCTTCAACTTAGAAACTTTATTCGATCAAATCAAAATAAAGCTCTCACTCGACCTATTTACTCATCCTTGGAAAAAATGATGATGAAAGATAGTAAAAGAAAGGGTATTATTTCAGAGTTTTATAACTCACTGACACTATCTTCAAGTGAAAATTCACTGAAAAGATTAAACTACTGGAAAGAAGATCTGCAAATTGAAATTTCAGAGGAACAATGGGAATTGGCTTGTACAGAAGCTCAAACCAAATCAATAAATGCACGCCTTAAATTGATACATTTCAAATGGTTAATGCGGATGTATGTTACACCGGAGGAGTTAAATAGATATAACAAAAATATACCAGATACATGCACAAAATGCATGGAAAGTAAAGGAACCCTATTTCATTGTTTATGGGAATGTAGATTAATAAGAATGTTTTGGGAAGAGGTGAGGGTAACAATTGAAAAAATAATCTCAAAACAAATCATATTGAATCCTAAACTGTTTTTGTTGGGTCTGTACCCAGAAAAGCATAATTTTAATAAAAGTGAAAGAACATTCATAGACCTCAGTTTGCTTAATGCCAAAAAATGTATTGCACTATTATGGAAAAAGACTCATAGACCAGATGTGACTCAGTGGTTAAGACAGATGTTAACAAACCTTCCATTAGAAAGAATAACATATATACTAAAATCAAAGGAAATTGTGTTTGAGAATATATGGAGACCTTTTATTGATTATGTAAAAAATTTAAACATAACTCTTGAAGAAGAAGGTGAATGATGTGTGTGGACCTTGTAAATTCCAAACTGGTGAACATAATATGTATACTTATGTATTGGATTGTCTAGACTAAACAGAGGAGCATTGTTGAAGACTTGATTTTGTTGGTGGTTGTTGGTGTTTTTAGTGCATTTTTTTTTTTTTTGTAGTACTTTAGTGTTAGTGTTTGATTGTTTGTATCATGTTTGTTAAAAAAAAAAAAAAAAAAGGTTCAATAAAGATATTGTGGAAAAAAAAAAATCAAAGGTTAACAGACAATGGTCTGACAGTACAGGGTTATGAGGAGACACTACAAGATTTTCTATTTCTATGCCATATGTCAGAACAAGGTCCAATGTATGGTGGAGGTAATGAGTAGAATTTCCTACTTTCTGAGAAAACCCAGTCGAGTCTAATATTGAATTAAATGCCACATTAAGGCAGTCACTATCTACATCCACATGTATATTAAAGTCCCCTACTATAATTATTCTATCAGATTTCAGCACTAAATCAGCTAAGAAATCAGCAAATTCGGATAAAAATTCTGAGTAGGTTGATGGAGGACGATAAACTATGGCAAATAAAATTGGGTTTAACCTAAAATTGCTTAAGTGCCCAATACTGAGGACCAGGCCCTCAAAGGAATTATAACATGTTTTTTGCTTTACATTAACTAGTAATTTGGAATGGTAAATTGTTGCTACTCCTCCTCCACGACCAGAACTTCTGGGATTTTGACAGTTTAAATAACCAGAGGGAGTTGATTCATTTAAACCAACATAATCCTCTTGCCCTAACCAAGTCTCTGTAAGGGAAATTAAATCAATCTGATGATCAATTAACCACTTGCGCTCCGTTGTTCCGCGGGCGGGCAAGTCTCTGCGTCCTATGACACACGAGGGCGCACGAGAGCGCCCTCGTGCGCGCTTGGACGCATGACGCATGATGGTGGTGATGGTGATGTAGTAGCGTCCAAGCGCCACTCAAAAAAAAACTGCAGAGACAGCCGCGAACAGATTAGTTCATCTGATTGACCTCTCATTCGACTAATAAGAGCCTTGAATTGGGTTTCTGAAACCTTGAGGAGCCAATGAATGAAAATCTAGGAAGGAGGACCCGCCTACTGTGAACGCAGGAGCCAAATGAAGCACAGAAATTCAGGCAGGGTGAAGAGAGATTTACTGTTGCCACAGATGAAAACAAAGGACGCTGGACGAATCTAATACAGACCCAGCAGCATGGAGAACACCCACAAGTGGGACCTGCACTCATTCCAGCAGAATAGACAGAGGCCGACGACAAAAGTCGTAAATCATTCGCCAAAACGGCAATAATGGAATTATGTTGATCGGGATCCACGAGCGGAGCAGCGTCGCGTTCGTCTGACGCGTGGGAAGAGATGTTCGCCACGACTCTGCTGCTTTGAAGAGGTAAGGTGTTATAAGCTAAATTATTATTTATCCCTGAAAACTGTAATCCAAAAATGACTTTTGACCGATTGGTAAATTACAACTGTACTGCGCACAAAGTACGAAGTGCGTGCGCCGCGATAAACGGTTCATTTGCAGTGTTCGGACCGTGAACGCTTTCCCCCCTGCTGCAGAAGAGGAGCGGGGGGGGGGGGGGTTCATGGTCCGAACGCCCCCCGGTCCGCGGGGGAAAGCATATCAGTCTATTCCATCATGTAGCAATGGCCCTCTTCTGTAGCGAGGGGGGGGGGGGGGCGTTCACGGTCCGTTCACGGTCCCCCCCCCCCCACACACACACACAGTAGCGAGGGGGGGGGGGTTGCCGCTGTGAAAACATGCAAGGAGTGTAATCCGTCTGTAGCGAGGGCCGAAGTTGGTCCTTGGTAGCGGTGGGGGGGGGGGGGGGGAACGACCCCCCGCCCACACACACACACACAGACACAGCCCTGAGTGTGACCTTTCATTAGAGCCTAAAATGAAGATTCTACATTGAATTATTCAAAAGTTACAGACGTTTTTCCAAACTGTGCCATTTGGCACAATTTGGCACAGTTCCAAAACGCCTGGGAACAGCCTGAGAACAAAGCTGTGTAAAATATTCATTTTTTGTGGTATTGTTACCAAATTTGGATCTCAGCTGGATAACACTTGGTTCTACATTTCTGTTGCATTTTCCAGCCGGATCGGACAGCTGTGTGTTATTTACAAGCATTTGTATCCAAAAAAACACTGTGTCCAATTTTTTTTTCTTCAAGTTCAGTATGTTTAGATGACTGTAACTCAGTGGCCGGAGCACGTAGAGAGATTATGTTTTTTTTGACAAAAAATTCAAAGTGTTTTCTTTTAAATGAGACCAACCCCATGAAGATGTTGCAAAGGGTTGAATAACAGCTTTCGATTTACTTTGGGCACGTTATTTTTTGGCATTTTTAGGAAAATTGCCCGGAGTGCAAGTGGTTAACAGATCATGGACTAACAGAGACTTGGGAGTTAGAGACCTAATATTTAATAAACCACATTTAATTTTTAAATTATGAGGAGGAACAGAGGCCAATTCATTCAATTTAGAGGCTTTATGTTTAATTTGAGTTTTACCAGTATTTTGCTTTATCACTTTGGGATGCTTATGCATTATATTTTTATTTACTTTGGAGGGAGCAGACAACGATTCTCTGATGGGGAAGACAGGGGCTAAGTTGAGGGGTGGCGGATGAGCTGCGACTCTGCTTCCTGGTCCCAACTCTGAGTAGTCAGGGTTTTGGAAATTTGGATAAAAAAGATGCCAGATTGTTAGATAAATAAGAAGCACCATCCAAAGTGGGATGAATGCTGTCTCGTCTCATAAGACCAGGTTTTCCCCAAAAAGAGCTCCAATTGTCAATGTAGCCCACGTCATTTTTAGGACACCACACAGACAGCCAGCGGTTCAAGGATGACGAGTGGCTAAGCATGTCATCACTGGTCAGATTGGGGAGGGGCCCAGAGAATACTACAGTGGCAGACATCGTTTTTGCAAAGTCACACACCGATTCTATATTAAGTTTCGTGACTTCCGACTGCCGGAGACGGATGTCATTAATGCCGGCGTGAATAACAATTGTGGAATATTTACAGTTACCTTTTAGCCAGCATTTTCAAATTTGACTCGATGTCGCCTGCTCTGGCCCCAGGAATGCATTTGACTATGGCCGCTGGAGTCTCTAGGTTCACGTTTCTGACTACAGAGTCGCCAATGATCAGAGTTTTTTCCTCAGCGGGTGTGTCGCTGAGCGGGGAAAAACGATTAGAAGCGTGAACAGGTTGGTGGTGTACCGGGGCTTTGCGACTAGGCCTCCTTCTCACCGTCACCCACCCAGTCTCCTCGCTGCTGAGGAGAGCCGGGGGACTGCTGACAGGGGGGCCTAAGCTAGCTAGCTCCGCTGCAGCTAAGGGGTGTCCGTCGAGATTAACTGGCGCAGACGGTGTTTCAATGCAGCGGAGCCGGGATTCCAAATCAGACAACCTCGCCTCGAGCGCCTCAAAAAGACAACATTTATTACATTTACCGTTATCACTAAAAGAGGCAGAGGTGTAGCTAAACATCTGACAGAAAGAGCACACCAGAGGAGGAGAGGAAAGAGAGCTAGTAGCCATAGCTAGTGGCTAGCTAGTGGCTGGAGAGCAAACCACACAGGCAGACAGCAAAACAGGAAGTGACGATACGTTACCACAAGGAAGTGACGATCCTAGGAAGCTAGGAAAAAGAGGAGCTAGGAAAAAGACGTTGGAAAAAATGGCTGGACTTCATAAGACGTGACAGTATTTATTAATGTGCGGATTCGGAATTGTATGTTTTTGCTACATCTGATTTGTACCATATTGATCATCCCATGACCTCTTGTGTTTGTGTTTTTTTTAATTGAAAAATGTTCATAAATAAAAAGTTTTAAAAAAAAAAACCCCATCTTAACAGGCCAAATTACATGTTAACATAGGACCCCTTCTTTGATATAACCTTCACAATTCTTGCACCAATTGAACTTGTGAGTTTTTGGAGAGTTTCTGCTTGAATTTCTTTGCAAGATGTCAGGATAGCCTCCCACAGCTGCTGTTTTGATGTGAACTGTCTCCCACCCTTGCAGATCTTTTGTTTGAGGATGCTCCAAAGGTTCTCAATAGGGTTGAGGTCAGGGTAGGATGGGGGCCACACCATGAGTTTCTCTCCTTTTATGCCTATAGCAGCCAATGACACAGAGGTATTTCTTTGCAGTATGAGATGGTGCATTGTCATGGATGAAGATAATTTTGATACGGAAGGCACAGTTCTTCCTTTTGTACCATGGAAGAAAGTGGTCAGTCAGAAACTATATACTTTGCCAAGGTCATTTTCACACCTTCAGAGACACTAAAGGGGCCTACCAGCTCTCTCTACATGATTCCGGACCAAAACATGACTCAACCACCTCCTTGCTGACGTCACAGCCTTGTTGGGACATGATGGCTGTTATTTCGGTAAAAGGGAGTCAAGGACGAGACTGAGCACTGAACTGGACACAACTTTATTAGTGACTCACTCTCACAATACAGGCGCTGCCGTCAGGCTGAGAGGAGGCCAAAGAGACCGCCCCTCTTCCTCACAGCCCTCTTATACCCCAGGTGGCAGCGGAACCGGAAAGGTGGAGCCACCACTCGTGTCACACAATAATATGCCCCCATAACAACACAACAGTGGCCATCCACCAACCATCCACTACTCCATCCATCTGGACCATCCAGGGTTACACGGCGCTCATCAGTAAACAAGACTGTTTGAAAATTAGTCTTCATGTATTTCTGGGCCCACTGCAACCGTTTCTGCTTGTGAGCATTGGTTGGGATGGCTGAAAAGTAGGCTTATGCACAATTGCAAGCCTCTGGAGGATCCGACACCTTGAGGGTCATGGGACTCCAGAGACACCAGCAGCTTCAAATACCTGTTTGCTGCTTTGTAATGGCATTTTAGCAGCTGCTCTCTTAATCCAATGAATTTGTCTGGCAGAAACCTTCCTCATTATGCCTTTATCTGCACGGACCCGTCTGTGCTCTAAAATCAGTCACAAATTTCTTTACAGTACGATGGTCACACTTAAGTTTTCATGAAATAGTATCTAATGTTTTCATACCTTGTCCAAGGCATTGCACTATTTGATGCTTTTTGACAATAGAGAGATCCTTTTTCATTCCCATATTGCTTAAAACCTGTGGCATGCTTAACCACTTGCACTCCGGACAATTTTCCTAAAAATGCCAAAAAATAACGTGCCCAAAGTAAATCGAAAGCTGTTCTTCAACCCTTTGCAGCATCTTCATGGGGTTGGTCTCATTTAAAAGAAAACACTTTGAATTTTTTGGCAAAAAAAACATAATCTCTCTACGTGCTCCGGCCACTGAGTTACAGTCATCTAAACATACTGAACTTGAAGAAAAAAAATTTGGACACTGTGTTTTTTTGGATACAAATGCTTGTAAATAACACACAGCTGTCCGATCCGGCTGGAAAATGCAACAGAAATGTAGAACCAAGTGTTATCCAGCTGAGATCCAAATTTGGTAACAATACCACAAAAAATGAATATTTTACACAGCTTTGTTCTCAGGCTGTTCCCAGGCGTTTTGGAACTGTGCCAAATTGTGCCAAATGGCACAGTTTGGAAAAACGTCTGTAACTTTTGAATGATTCAATGTAGAAGCTTCATTTTAGGCTCAAAGGAAAGGTTACACTCAGGGCTGTGTCTGTGTGTGTGTGTGTGTGGGGGGGTCGTCCCCCCCCCCCCGCTATCAAGGACAGAGTTCGGCCCTCGCTACATGACAGATTACACTCGTTGCATGTTTCCACAGCAACGCTGTCACAGCGGCCCCCCCCCTCGCTACTGTGTGTGTGTGGGGGGGGGTTGTCCCCCCCCGCTCGCTACAGAGGATGGACTTTAGCCATCGCTACACAACGGATTAGCCTTATGTGGTGATGTAGGACAGCAGTGCAGTCACCGCGGTCCCCCCCCCTCGCTGCAGAAGAATAGCGGGGGTGGGGGGGCGTTCACAGCCTGTACACTGCGAGCAACCCCTTGTACCGCGGCGCACGAACTTCAGACTTCGTGAACCGCACAGCTGTAATTTACTGATCGGTCAAAAGTCATTTTGGATTACAATTTTCAGGGATAGAGAATAATTTAGCTTATAACACCTTACCTCTTCACAGCGGAGTCTTGGCGAACTTGTCTTCCTCATTGTCAGACGAACGCGACGCTGGTCCGCTCTGGTTCTGGTCTCGCGACTCGATCAAAACATAATTCCATTATTGCGGTTTTGTGCTTCCATGATTGCGGTTTTTGGCGAACGATTTTTCAAAACAAATAACAGTAGTAATTAAAAAAAGACTGGCGAAGGCGTGTGTTTCACTCAGCCTTCGTCGTCAGCCTCCGTCGGTCTATAATGACCATGGAAGAAATCATAACGTCTACTCTGCTGGAACCAATACAAAATAAGCACCGCCTGTGGCCGAACATGCCGATCCACGAATGGCACTCCCTGTCACACAGGTTGCATTTGTGGATGGTCTCCATGCTACTGGGTCTGTGGAGCTCTTCCTGTGTCCTTTTTTGATCCGCTGCAGCAGCCAGTCTTCACCCAGCCTTAAAAAAAAAACAGCTCACGAACTTCTCTGCTTCAATTGGCTCACTGCATTCAAAGCGTTGGGAGGCGGGTCCTCCTTCCTAGGTTTTCATTCATTGGTTCTTCAAGGTTTCAGAAACCCAATTCAAGGCTCTTATTAGTCGAATGAGAGGTCAATCAGATGAACTAATCTGTTCGCGGCTGTGTCTGCAGATTTTTTTTTCAGTGGCGCTTGGAGGCCACACCACCTACACCACCACCATCAATATCCTTATCATGCGCCCTCGTGCGCCCTAGGACGCAGAGACTTGCCCGCCCGCGGAACAACGGAGTGCAAGTGGTTAATAATGTGGTACATCATTCTTAAGCGGTTTTCCTTTAATTGGGCTAACCAGGCAAACCAATTGTGACAGGTGTCTGAGATTGATATCAGTGATTCAAAGAGCCCTGAGCCACAATACCATCATGAGTTTAATTGAAAAACAAAAAACTGAATATTTTTGACACTAAAATCCTATTTGCATAATAATTATGCAATTAATTATTATAATAATTATACTGCGGACTTCTCACACAACACAACACACTGCCATCTACAGAAGTTCTCTGACGACTCTGCGATCGTTGGCCTCATCTCCAACGGAGATGAAGCTGAGTACAGAGGGCTTATTCAGGACTTTGTGGACTGGTGCCATCGGAACTGCCTCCAGATCAACGCGAGGAAAACTAAGGAGCTGGTGGTGGACTGCCGCAGGCAAGGACAACCCCTCACAGCACCAGTAAATATACAGGGAACAGACATCGAGATGGTGACATCCTATAAGTACCTGGGTGTTCATCTGAACAATAAACTAGACTGGTCACACAATACTGACGCACTCTACAAGAAGGGACAGCGCAGGCTGTTCCTACTGAGGAGACTCACGTCTTTTGGTGTACAAGGGGCGCTGCTGAAGACATTGTATGACACGGTGGTGGCATCAGCCATCACTTTTGGAGTGGTCTGCTGGGGCAGTGGCATTACAGCAGCCGATAGGAAGAGACTGAACAAACTGATCAAGAAAGTTAGCTCTGTCCTGGGGCAGCGCCTTGACCCAGTGGAGGAGATGGGAGAGAGAAGGATGGTGGTTAAACTGTCATTTCTGCTGGAGTCCGAGTTCCACCCTAAGCAGGACATACTGAATGCACTGAGAAGCTCATTTAGCAGCAGACTACATCATCCTAGGTGCACAACCGAGAAGTTTCGCAGGTCCTTCCTACCTATGGCTGTCAGACTGTACAACCTAAGCAGGGCTGCTCGCAGAGATAGCAAAAAGACGTGACAACCTAAGATAAGATGAGATAAGATAAGATAAGCCTTTATTAGTCCCACAACGGGGAAATTCCAGGATTGCAACAGCACAGGGATAGCAACACTCAGAGCAACAATCAGAAGGCAAGAAAAAAAACAAGCAAGCAAGAGCAGCTAATAGTATTGAATGCAAAAGACGCAATGTATGGGTACATAATCATATCATGTAGGATAACTAAGTAGACGGTTGTGCTGTTTCATTCCATCTAGCTACAATGCTCCGCAGTGTGTGTGTTTATATATATACACTACCGTTCAAAAGTTTGGGGTCACTTAGAAATTTCCTTATTTTTGAAAGAAAAGCACTTTTTTTCAATGAAGATAACTTTAAACTAATCAGAAATACACTCTATACATTGCTAATGTGTTAAATGACTATTCTAGCTGCAAGTGTCTGGTTTTTGGTGCAATATCTAGATAGGTGTATAGAGGCCCATTTCCAGCAACTATCACTCCAGTGTCCTAATGGTACAATGTGTTTGCTCATTGCGTCAGAAGGCTAATGGATGATTAGAAAACCCTTGTGCAATCATGTTAGGTCTGCAATGCTGTAACTGCTGCAAATGGAGGATTCTTTGACGAAAGCAAAGTTTGAAGGAAAAAATTATTATTTCAAATACAAATCATTATTTCTAACCTTGTCAATGTCTTGACTATATTTTCTATTCATTTTACAACTCATGGCGGTAAATAAGTGTGACTTTTCATGGAAAACACAAAATAATTGTCTGGGTGACCCCAAACTTTTGAACGGTAGTGTATATATTTATTCCATCTAGCAACAATGCCCCACGCTGTGTGTGTTTATATATTTACATATTTATTCCATCTAGCTACAATGCTCCGCACTGTGTGTTTATATATTTATATATTTATTCCATCTAGCAACAATGCTCCACACTGTGTGTGTTTATATATTTATATATTTATTCCATCTAGCAACAATGCTCCGCACTGTGTGTGTTTATATATTTACATATTTATTCCATCCAGCTACAATGCTCCGCACTGTGTGTGTTTATATATTTATTCCATCTAGCAACAATGCTCCGCACTGTGTGTTTATATATTTACATATTTATTCCATCTAGCTACAATGCTCCGCACTGTGTGTTTATATATTCATATATTTATTCCATCTAGCTACAATGCTCCGCACTGTGTTTATATATTCATATATTTATTCCATCTAGCTACAATGCTCTGCACTGTGTGTTTATATATTTACATATTTATTCCATCTAGCTACAATGCTCCGCACTCTGTGTTTATATATTTATATATTTATTCCATCTAGCAACAATGCTCCGCACTGTGTGTTTATATATTTATATATTTATTCCATCTAGCAACAATGCTCCGCACTGTGTGTTTATATATCTACATATTATTCCATCTAGCTACAATGCTACGCACTGTGTGTGTTTATATATCTACATATTTATTCCATCTAGCTACAATACTCCGCACTGTGTGTTTATATACTCATATATTTATTCCATCTAGCTACAATGCTCCGCACTGTGTTTATATATTTATATATCTATCCATCTAGCTACAATGCTCCGCACTGTGTGTCTGTATATATATATATATATATTTATATTTATATGTACATATGGCTGCACGGTGGCGCAGTGGTTTAGCACTGTGGCAGCACAGTTTTACCCTCGGCCGGGGGACCGCGGGGATCATGAGATCGTGGGTTCGATCCCAGCCTCCAACCAACAGTGAGCTGTGTGGAGTTTGCATGTTCTCCCCGTGTTGCGCGGGTTTACTCCGGGATTTCTCCGGTTTCCTCCCGCACACCAAAAACATGTAGGTTTAGGGCGCTCGCGCACGCAGCGACCAGCAGCCGGTGGCTTGTCACCAGACTGCAAACCAAGTCTACCTACAGGTACAAATAAGTAACAAAAAAAAAAATAAATAAATAAATTTAAAAAAATATGTATACTCGCTGCTCTTGTTTTTTCTCTTGCCTTCTGATTGTTGCTCTGAGTGTTGCTATCCCTGTGCTGTTGCAATCCTGGAATTTCCCCATTGTGGGACTAATAAAGGCTCATCTTATCTTATCTTATCTTATCTTATCTTAATTTGAAACGTGGTATGATGTGGGTGAGCAGGTTTCAGTAACATCAAAAAATTCAGAGAAAGAAAAAATAATTATCTAAAAGGGGATAGAAAGAAATCTTCAGAACAATATAGACATAATCATAATATCCCCAACAGAAAACATCTCATCATGTGGAAATATCAAAGATACCAGATCACTAATAAATAGGCATCAAACAATAATACACACGATAAAAATTAGGAATATTTAAAGTATCACAAATCTTTAAAACTATCATCCAAAAAGGTTGAAATGATTATCAAGCCCACAAAACTATTAGTGTCAAAAGCGACATCTCCATAATACGAGGACCTCGTATCATAATTAGAAATACGTATGGATCACTCTACAACTGAAACTAGACAATAATATATCACACTGATTTGCAAAATTGTGTATATATAGCATCTGAGATGAGGAAGATACAACGATCCAAGATGCTCTGACACATTTCACAAATGTGACACAGACTGAATGTTTATCTGATATTGTCAAAAAGAAAACCGAGCAGAGGATTGTTTGTGCCATTCAGTTTTCACCTGTGTCTGTGTCACTGAAAATGTGATTAAGGAACACTGGTACATTATAGATTCAGACCCCACTTTAAGGACAGTTTTCTCTAATCCCCCTCACATGGTGAACAAGAGACCCCCTAACCTGAGGAAGTGGTTGGGGAGGGCTGGTACTTCACCTTCTACACCTTCACACAGTCCCAGTCTTGATAGGGTCAGTAATTATCCATGTGGTCATTGTCAACAATGTAATTTTATATATAGAACAAACTTTTAACCATCCACATTCAGTTAAGAAATATAAAATTAAAGATGTATATTTAATATGTCCACATATTAAATTTGTTTCTAAGACTGCCTTCTATCATTTGCGTAATATTGCCAAGATTAGGAGCATCTTGTCTCAGAGTGATGCTGAGAAACTGATCCACGCTTTTGTTAGCTCGAGATTAGATTATTGTAATTCTTTATTATCAGGCTGTCCTAAAACATCTTTAAAAAGTCTTCAGCTGATCCAAAATGCTGCAGCAAGAGTTTTAACAGGTACTAGAAAGAGAGATCATATCTCTCCGGTTCTGGCCTCCCTTCATTGGCTTCCCACAGAGTTTAGAATTAAGTTTAAAATCCTTCTTCTTACTTACAAAGCTCTAAACAATCAGGCTCCTTTTTATTTAAAAGATCTGATACTACCATATTATCCTAACAGAGCACTACGCTCCCAAAATGCAGGATTACTTGTAATACCTAAAATCTCCAAAAGTACAATGGGAGGCAGAGCCTTCAGTTATCAAGCTCCTCTCCTGTGGAATCAGCTGCCAATCTGGATTCGGGAGTCAGACTCGATCTCTGTTTTTAAGAATAGGGTTAAAACCTACCTTTTGATATAGCCTACAATTAGGGAGGGATCATGTGTTTCTGAACCCTCCCTTAGTTATGCTGCTAATAGGTTTAGTCAGCCGGGGGACCTCCAGTAATGCACTGGGCCTCACTCCTTTCCTCACTCTCTATGAAATATTTTTTTTTTTGCTGGTCATTAACATTTGTTTGTTCTCTCCCATAGATTGAGTCCCCATCGTGCTGTTTGCTCTCTACATGTCTGTTCTTTTCTTTTTCTCTATCCCCTCACCCCCCAGCCAGTCGCAGCAGATGACTGCCCCTCCCTGAGCCTGGTTCTGCTGGAGGTTTCTTCCTGTTAAAAGGGAGTTTTTCCTCTCCACCGTCGCCAAGTGCTTGCTCACAGGGGATCGCCTGATTGCTGGGGTCTTTCTGCAACTGTGGGGGTTCTCCCCTACAGTTGATAGTGCTATGAGATGACTGTTGTTGTGAAATGGCGCTATATAAATAAAGTTGAATTGAATTGAATTGATGTCATTTCTTGTTCAACAGCAAATGTTATCTGTATGTTTACTTGACCTTGTGGAATGGCATGTTGGTAAAACAAGTTGAGCACTGAAGACTCATATTTCTGAACACAGGAGTACAATCAGAAATAATGTTACTTCAAGTTAGGCAGCTTCACATTTTCAACAGGAGAAACATTGAGGGGTAGGACTTGAAAAGGTTTTGCTTCTTCCTACTCTTTTTCGGATACCCAAGGAAAGGGTTTCGTCACTTTACATTGTGTTTTTCTATCTTTTGGTGTATTTGTTGGATGTTCTTTTTTGTTTCCTTTTGTCTGAACTAAATAAATAAATAATATTTCTACTTTACGCTTTATTGGTATTGAAGTGGATAAACTTCCACATAGAGGGGGCGATTTGAACCATTTACTCCTTAAACGGGAATCCTTTTGGATTTACACCCTGTGTACACAGGCTCCAAAGGGTCTAAATGAAGAGTTTGAGGTTAGACCTTTTTTATGAAGTTACTCATCTTAACTACTATACAGTATATAGACAATTTTGCAAATCAATGTGATATACAGTATTATGGTCTAGTTTCAGTTGTAGAGTGATTCATGTGGATTTTTAGTTATTAAAAGGGGTCCTCGTATTATGGAGATGTCGCTTTTAATAGTTCTGTGGGTTTGATAATCCTTTTTGGATGATAGTTTTAAAGATTTGTGACACTTTAAATATTCCTACTTTTTATAGTGTGTATTATTGTTTGATGCCTATTTATTAGTGATTTGGTATCTTTGATATTTCAACGTGATGAGATGTTTTCTGTAGGGGATATTATGTATATGTCTATATTGTTTTAATGTTTCTTTATATTGTAGTGGACTCTAAGGACATAACTCACCACAATGCATGTTCATGTAAAGAATGATCTGTTTAGGAGTGATAGTTATGATCTCAGGCTTTCTAGTCAGGCACCTCTTTAGGAAGCCTCGGAAGGACCTCTGTTCAGAGTTAGCGGTTTGTAGCGGTTGTTCTTTCTCTGCTGCGAGGAATAAAACGGCACACCTGCTCGTGCAAGAAAAAGTAAGAAATCGCCAGTCTCTTTATTCCTGCGAGTCCTACATTGGTGATCCCAACAACAGTCTGTCGATCGTATTCACAGACAGCTTTGAACGGACATGGCAGCTAATGCGGTTCTCCCAAGCTACCGGAGTTCTGGGAGTCACCTGCTTCAGCGTGGTTCGCCCAGACAGAGGCTCAGTTTGCCGTGCGAGAGATCATGGCAGACAACACGAAGTATTATTATGTAGTTTCTGCCCTTGGGAGTTCTACAGCAGCCAGGGTGGTGAGTTTGATCAAAAATCCCCCACAGCAGGATAAATATGTACAGTAACACTCAAAACCCACCTGCTTAAAACTTTTGAACTCTCCGATGCGGAGCGAGCCAGCCACCTCTTCTTGCTACAAGGCCTCAGCGACAGTAAACCATCTGAACTGATGGACAGGATGCTGGGTCTCTTGGGTGAGCATGAGCCAGGTTTCCTCTTCATTCAGCTTTTTCCACGACAGCTACCCTCACAAGTACAAGCTGTTTTAGATAATACCACCATCACTGACTGTCGTGCGCTGGCTGAGGAAGTTGATAAATTTTTCCTGGCTGGGCAGCAACATTGCGCAGCCACTTTGTTACCTGCCACACATCCTCCGCTGCTGCCCAGGGACAGGACGGCTGCTGCAGTCACTGTGCCCCCCAAGCGGCAACATGAATCTGGTCAGTGTTTTTACCACGCAAGATTTGGAGCTAAAGCCAAGCGCTGCCGCCCTCCATGTGATTTCAATATGGCGGGAAACGCCGGGGCCGGCAGCCAGTAGTGGCCATGACTATCGGCTGAAATGGAAAGCTGCTTTTTATTCATGACACCAACTCTGGCCACCGTTTCCTGTGTGACACAGGTGCACAGAAGAGTGTCCTGCCCGCCTCGAAGCTAGACATCCTGGCTGGGGGCTATGGCCCCTCTATGAAAGCAGCAAATGGAAGCCCCATACGCACTTATGGCACCACATATGTCCAGCAGTTTGGCTGGGACTTCATCATGGGGGATGTCGCTGTACCCCTCCTTGGAGCAGATTTTTTGTGTGCCTATGGTTTGCTGGTTGATGTCAAAAAACCACCATTTGATCGATGCCACCACGTTCTGCTCATATGCATGCACATCAGGCGGCACGACTTCCAGTGCATTGTCTAGTTCTCTCTCTGCACCAGACGATTTTCTCCGGCTACTTGCTACTTTTCCTACACTTACAAAGCCTACCTTCTCATCTGCAGCTGCAAAGCACAGGGTGGAGCACCACATTGCCACCACGGGCCCACCAGTTCATGCACGTTTCTGGAGCCTAGATGCTGCTAAATTAGCAGTAGCCAAAACAGAATTTGAAAATATGGAGTGCCTTGGTGTCATCCGCCGCTCCAACAGTCCCTGGGCATCACCGCTCCACCTCGTCCCGAAGCCAGGGGGTGGATGGCGCCCATGCGGTGATTACCGTCGGCTCAATGACGCTATGACCCCTGACTGCTACCCGGTCCCACACGTTCAGGATTTTTCTGCCCACTTAGCAGGAGAGGTGATCTTTTCCAAGGTGGATCTGGTCCGGGCATACCATCAGGTACCTGTCCACCCACAAGACATTCCTAAGACAGCGGTAATCACGCCATTCGGGCTCTTTGAGTTTTTACGTATGCCCTTTGGCCTCAAAAATGCTGCACAGACATTCCAGCGCCTGATGGACTCGATGCTACGTGACCTCCCTTTTCTTTTCGTCTATTTAGACGATATCCTAGTCACCAGCACGTCCAAGGCAGAACACCTGTCCCACTTACGGACCTTGTTTGAGCGGCTCAGTCAGCACGGGTTGATTGTCAACGTGGCCAAATGCCAGTTCAGGGTGTCAACCATCGATTTCCTGGGACACAGAGTCACTAACGATGGCGCAGTCCCCCTCCCGTCAAAAGTAACAGCGGTTGCAAATTTCCCACGCCCCCTCACAGTCAAGTCCCTGCAGGAATTCCTCGGCATGGTTAATTTTTACCATTGCTTCATTCCCCATGCTGTGCAACTCATGCATCCCTTGTATGAGGCCCTCAAAGGCAGGGGCCCTCGCCACACAGTGGAGTGGTCAGCCGAAAGAGAAAAAGCATTTGTAGATACCAAGTTGGCCCTAGCTAGTGCAACAATGCTTGCCCACCCATCACCCAATGCCCCCATGGCCATCACCATGGATGCTTCTAACTATGCCATTTGGGCAGTTCATGAACAGTGGGTCAACGGCATGTGGCAGCCCCTGGCATTTTTCAGCCGACAGTTACGCCCCAGTGAGCCAAAGTATTCCACCTTTGATCGTGAACTGCTTGGACTCTACCTGGCCATCCGTCACTTCCATACCCTGCTGGAAGGCCACAAATTCACAGCGTTCGTGGACCATAAACCGCTGACATTTGTCATGGCTAAAGCGGCCGAGCCATGGTCAAGCCGCCAGCAGAGACAACTCTCCTACATCTCAGAGTTCACCACAGACATACAGCATGTCACTGGCAAGACCAACCTTGTAGCTGATTGCCTTTCCCAGGCTGTCACGGCAGCAGTTCACTTAGGACTGGACTACGCCCGTATGGTGGAGGACCAGGCAGCTGACCCAGAGGTGCAGGCATACAGGACAGCGGGACAGGAACAACACTCCTCTGTGACGTTTCCACTGGCAAGCCCCAGCCCATTGTTCCCAGCATTTGGAGGCGGCAAGTTTTTGACACCGTCCATGGCCTCTCCCATCCTGGACGGAAGCCATCCCAGAGGCTGGTGGCTACAAAGTTTGTCTGGCATGGGCTCAAGAAGGATGTGAGAGATTGGGCTAATACTTGCATCGAGTGTCAGCACTCCAAGGTGCAACATCATGTCAAGGCCCCACTGATAGAGTTTCAAGTGCCAGAAAGGCGTTTTGACCATATTAATGTGGACATTGTTGTCCCCATGCCCCTCTCTCGCGGCTTCACGTACTTGCTCACCATGGTAGACAGGACGACCCGATGGCCAGAGGCTGTCCAGTTGATGTCTGCTTCATCTGATGAGGTGGCTCATGCTTTTATCGGGACATGGGTTGCCCGCTTTGGCACTCCATCTGACATCTCTTCTGACCGTGGGTCTCAATTCACCTCGGAGCTATGGAATGCTGTCGCAGAGAGCCGGGGGTAAAGCTGCACCATACCACGGCATACCACCCACAGGCTAACGGGCTATGCAAACGCTTTCACTGTTCTATGAAGGCCGCTCTGCGGACTAGCCTCACAGACAGCAGTTGGACAGATAGGCTTCCATGGGTCATGCTGGGACTTAGAACTGCTCCTAAAGAGGATCTCCAAGCACCATCTGCCAAGTTGGTTTATGGTCAGCCGCTACGTGTCCCAGGAGATTTTGTCCCCAACACGACAACCCACTGTTCTGCGGTTGCTCAACGCCAGACGCTCCTCGACAATGCCAAAGCTTTTGTACCTGTCCCCACTTCACAACACGGGTTCCCTCAATCTCACTTTCCTAGGAGTCTGCAGTCGGCAGACTTTGTTTTTGTCTGCAATGACGCTCACTGTGGCCCTTTGAAACCGCCGTATGACGGTCCATTCCGTGTATTGACTCCGGGAGAGAAACACTTTGTCGTGGAAGTTGGAGGCAAGCCAGAGAAGATTTCGGTGGACCGCTTAAAGCCAGCCCACCTGGATGTGGACAGACCTGTCACTCCGGCACAACCCCCTCGTCGGGGGCGCCCCCCTCTCCCAACTAAATAAGTTTCAGCGACCCCTCACCTGGGTGACCCTGTTCCTCCTCTTGTTCAGTGGAGCCGTTGCGGCCGGGCAGTTCGCCCTCCACCCCCACGTTGACTTTGTTCTCTTTCATTGTGGTAAATTCTGGGGGGACATGTGTAGCAGACTCTAAGGACATAATTCACCACAATGCATGTTCATGTAAAGAATGATCTGTTTAGGAGTGATTGTCATGATCTTAAGATTTCTAGTCAGGCACCTCTTTAGGCAGCCTTGGAAGGACCTCTGTTCAGAATTAGCAGTTTTTAGCGGTTGTTCTTTCTCTGCTGCGAGGAATAAAACGGCACGCCTGCTCGTGCAAGAAAAAGTAAGAATTTATTCTTTATTCCTGCGAGTCCTTCAATATCCCCTTTTAGATAATTATTTTTTCCATCTGTGAATTTTCTATTTGTGAAAGTTTGATCTCTGCAGGGCCCTCAAGCAGTTGGGGATCAGGGGGATACACAACAAGAAAGCCATCAGGAACATTACTGATGCTGCTGAAAGAGCATCATGATGGCCGTGGATCAGGGTTTATGACGTACAATGACCCGAAACACCCGATGACCACAGGTTACATCACTGAGGATGTGTCTAGGCAGCACCATAAGGTGCGTGCTAAAATCAATCTGGTGACGCCAGTGACTTCTGGGAACAGGCCAGATGACTACCATGAAAAGAGTGGTGACAGCAGGGAGAAACAGCTGAAGAGACAGCTGACAACTGGAAAGACAGTAACCGGGGCAGGGAGGGTTAGCTTCCCAAACTGCAGCTCCCATGAGGGAAGCACCCATAGTTGGCTACGGAAAGCTCAATGAAGATATACCCCCAGGGGTGCCCAAGAGGGGGCGAGAATAAGCACCCCACCAGGACAGATGCACAGGCATTGACCCAAAATTACGGACATACGACTACAAGTGCAGTGTGTAAATGTGGCAAAGTCTGCAAAAACCTGCATGCTCTGAAGATCCACCAGGCCAAAATGAAGTGCCTCATTACGTGGCAAGCGGTGCAATGCACAGGTCTTACACCTGGTGAGACGCAGGAGGAGCCTGGCCCGGAATCACCCCACAGGGCCCAGTCCCTCCATGCTCCACAAAGCTTCCCACAAATCTGGCATTCAGAACACCGACAAGTTAAGTGGCCCACTGCCAACAAGAAGCAGGAGTGGCGCCAATTTGATGAAGATGTGGACTCGATCCTCGAAGCCTCATCCAGAGGGGATGCTGACCAGAGACTGCAGTCAATGTGCACCATAATCATAAGTATCGCAGTCGATAGATTTGGAGCTAAGCAGCAGCCCTTAACGGCCAAACCAGGTGGACCAAACCGACGTGAGGGAAAGATAAGCCGGCTCCGGCAAGAGCTTCGTGTGCTCAGACGCCAGTTTAAGAAGGCAAGTGAGGAGGACAAGGTTGGTTTGGCAGAGCTACGTAACATCGCAAGGAAAAAGATCACCAACCTCCGTCAAGCTGAGTGGCACAGAAGAAGAGAGAAGGAGAGAGTCAGAAAACGAGCATTGTTTATTGCAAAGCCATATGGATTCACTAGGAAAATCCTCAGACAAAAAAAGCGCAGTGGGCGACTCCTGCACCCAGGAAGAGACTGACAGTTACCTCAGGGCCAGCTACAGCGACGCTGAAAGAGAGCATGATCTTGGTCCATGCAGCAACTTGATGGCCCCGCCAGAACCAACCATAGCATTTTAACCATAAGGAGCCATCGCTGAGAGAAATCAAGGAGGTTGTCAAGGCAACTCTAACCAGCTCTGCACCAGGCCCCAGTGGAGTACCCTATGTGGTCTACAAGAGGTGCCCGAGACTTCTACAGAGACTATGGAAAATACTCAAGGTCATCTGGAGAAGGGGAAAAGTAGCACAGTAATGGAGATTCACAAAGGGTGTTTGGATTCCCAAGGAGGAGAACTCAACCACAATCGAGCAGTTCAGGAACATCTCACTCCTCAGCATCAAGGGAAAGATTTTCTTTAGTATTGTTGCTCATCATATGACAGAGGTCCTTCTTGGGAATAAGTACATTGATACAGCTGTACAGAAGGGTGGAATCCCAAAAGTGGCAGGTTGCACTGAACACACAGGAATTGTCACACAACTGATCAGTGAAGCTCGGGAAAACAATGGCAATCTAACAGTACTGTGGCTTGACCTTGCAAAAACTTATGGGTCAATTCCCCATAAGCTGGTGGAAATCTCACTTGTCCGGCACCACATTCCAGTCAAGATCAGAGACCTAATTATGAATTACTACAACTGCTTCAGCTTGAAAGTCACCTCTGGAACAGTAACATCTTCATTCCATCGGCTAGAGAAGGGAATCATCACCGGCTGCACTGTTTCAGCGATTTTATTTGCCCTGGCCATGAACATGCTTGTAAAGTCAGCAGAGGTGGAGTGCAGAGGTCCACTCACCAGATCAGGTGTGCGACAGCCCCCCATTAGAGCATTTATCGATGATTTGACGGTGACCACAACATCAGTCCCGGGCTGCAGGTGGATCCTCCAAGGTCTTGAATGCCTCATTAGCTGGGGACAAATGGACTTTAAACTATCAAAGTCCCGAGCCCTAGTTGTGAAGAACGGAAAAGTGTCTGATAAGTTTAGATTTTCCATCAGAGGAGTCCAGATCCCATCATTTACCGAGAAGCCAGTCAAGAGCCTGAGAAAGGTTTTCAACAGTATGCTGAGGGACACAGCCACTCTTCAAGAGACCAGCAATCAATTAGGAACCTGGCTTAGAGAGATAGACAAGTCAGGGTTGCCAGATAAATTCAAGGCTTGGATTTATCAGCATGGCATCCTACCACGACTTCTCTGGCAAGTGCTTGTCTATGACGTTCCACTGAGCACCATTGAAGGCTTTGAGAAGAAGATCAGCCACTTCTTGCATAGGTGGTTGGGCCTGCCTCACAGCCTCAGCAGCATCGCCTTATATGGGAGAAACAACAAGCTACAACTCCCCTTCAGTACTCTGTCAGAGGAGTTCATAGCTTCCCGGGCAAGAGATGTGATGCTGTACAGAGACTCGAGTGACATCGAAGTCTCATTGGCTGGCATTCAGGTGAAGACGGGCAGGAAATTCAAAGCCCATGAAGTCGATGAACAGGCCGAGGCACGGCTGCGGTTTAAAGAGTTGGTGGGGACAGTTGCAGCAGGGTGGGCAGGCCTTGGAAGTAGCCCAAGACCTCAGTACAGCAAGACCCGGGACAAGGAAAGACGCCAGTTGGTCCATGATGAAATTAGAGTGGGAGTGGAAGAAACACGAACCAGCAGGATAGTTGGAATGTGCCAGCATGGGGCATGGACCAGGTGGGAGGAGGCAGTAGAACGTAAAGTCTCATGGTCAGAGCTCTGGAGAGCGGAGCCACATCGGATCAAATTCTTGATCCAATCGGTGTACGATGTCCTTCCAAGCCCAACCAACCTCTTCTCAAGTCACAAATTTATGAGAAAAAATTTGAAAATTTATAAGGAAAAGGGACAAATTTACAAAAAAAAGTAGCAAATTTATAAGAAAAAAGTCACAAATTTACCAGAAAAAAGTGGCAAATTTATTTGAAAGAAAGTGAAAATTTAGGAGAAAAATGTTGGAAATTTACTAGAAAAAATCTGTAAAATTTCTTTAAGAGTTACAAACTTACAAGAAAAATTTTGAAAATTTACAAGAAAAAGGTCACAAATTTATGAGAAAAAAATTTGAAAAAGTTGCAAATTAACAAAAAAAAGTAGCAAATATATAAGTAAATAAATCGAAAATTTATGAGAAAAAAGTCCCAAATTTATAAGGAAAAGTTGTAAGTTTACAGTAAAAGAAAAGGGTGAAAATTTTTGATAAAGTTCCAAATTTACAAGAAAAATCTTACAAATTTATGGAAAAAGTCAGAAATGGCAAATTAGCAAATATACAAGGGAAAAAGTAACAAATTTATGAGAAAGTTGCAAGATTATAGTAAAAAAAAGTTGCAAATTTATGAGAAAGTTCCAAAATTACATGAAAAAATTGGCAAATTTGCAAGAAAGTCATATTTTTACAAGCAAACATATTTATTCAAAAAAGAAAGTTGCAAATTTACAAGAAAAAAAATCACAAATTTATGAGAAAAAGTTGCATATTTACAGTAAAAAAAAAAAGTTTGAAATTGATGCGAAAGTTTGACATTTTCAAGAAAAATTTATCAAATTAGGGGAAAAAGTCACAAATTTATGAGAAAATAAGTTGAAAAGGTAAACAGTTAAAGTCCATGTGGGCAAACCCAGATGGGACCAACATGGAAGCCATAAGCCAGGCCAGATTTGACCTTTGCTGGCTGGGGTTTAATCAGCTACGGCACCATTTCACACAGGGGCAGGAGAAAACAGGCCGTTTTCAGAGCGTACTGCTTTAAATGCTAATGAGTCGCAGCTCACGCCGCCCTCCTTCTTTCATCATTTCTCTGAAGTTTCTCTTGGTGCCGACACCATGTCTGCAGCCAACGCTAGCGTTTAGCTTCAGCTGTCAGACTGACTAAAACTGGCTGAATGCTAGAGTTTAAAAGGACAAATAAAGCCTTGGATCAGAGACAGAAACAGCCATGAATGAGTCAACAGCTAACTCCGCTAAACAAAGAGGTGTCCAATAAACTGCAATAAAATAAGCTAAAATAACATCTGTGAAGGAAATATATGGTCATCGCTCAGTAGATGATCTGGCTGGGGAAACGTTTGTCTAGTGAGGACAGATAATAGAATACAGAATTTTTTTTTAATTTTTTGCAAATTTACCAAAATAATTTTTAATATATTATTTGAATGGAGATTTAATATTTTATTTGTTGAAAAAAAAAGCCTTTTGTCAGATTTCAAGGATTTATTTATTTTGAACAGATCTTTATTTTTGCCCATTTTTTTGTCATTGGTCCTTTTAATTAACGATGAAGACCATGGCCTCTGTGTGAGTTGATCATTGGGGTATTATAGGTGTGTATAGGTATTAAAATAAAAACGATATACCAAGCAAGTACATTAAAATCTGTGCTAAATTTATGAGAAAAAAGTCTCAAATTTTGAGTTAAAAGTTGCAAATTTACAGGAAAAAAATAGCTAATTTACAAGAAAAAAAATGCATATTTATGAGAAAAAGTTGCATTTTTTTAGAAAAGAAATTTATGAGAAAAAAGGTGAAGACTTATGAGAAAAACATTGCAAATTTATTAGAAAAGGTCACAAAATGAAAAAAAAAAAACCCTGAAATTTACAAGAAAAAAAAATTGCCAATTTATGAGAAAAAAGTTACAAATTGAAGAAAAAAAACTGCAAATTCACAAGAAAAAATACAGATTAATGAAGAAGAATTTGCATTTTTTTTGGAAAAAAGTCACAAATTTATGAGGAAAAAAAGGTGAGAATTTTTTTTTTTAAAAATGCACCTTTTCTCCACATAAATTTACAACAATATACTCATAAATTTGTCACTTTTTTCTATACAATTTGCAACATTTTGGAACAGATTTAATTATCTGAAGAGAGATTGAATTTTTTGTGTGTTGACAGCCAAACTTCCCGGCTGATATACAGTAGATGGATTAATACCTCTGAGCTGGTAGTAGGCCTGGTGGCTGGCCAGCACCTCGCTGAAGCTCTCCTGGGGGCAGATCCTCACCCCAGAGTGGAACAGCACCGACCTCCTGGACCGACGTCGGCCGACATCAAGCCCAGAACTTCTGGCCGACATCTTCAGCAGCTTCGCTAATCTCACCGGGGCGATGGCAGTGGGTTTCACCTCCGGGTCTGGCTCGCCGCCGATGCCCTCTGACCGGGAAACAAACAGAAAACAGGGAGGCTGGGGGTCAAACGACGGTGGTGGTGACGGTGGCTCCAAATCCCTGCTGGCACATGCTCACAGCAGCAGATGGACAGTGTTTACTACTGCAGGGCCGCACAGCTCATGTCAACGTATTTACACAGCATCTGAAAATACTTGGAGTCAGAAATGAAGCTAAACCACCACAAGCAGCTTAAATCTAACAGGACCAGAAGACATGTTAATAAAAAGACTTTTGCAGCTTTATGTGCTTTTGATGCATTTTCTTCTTTCCATTTTTGTTCTTTTAAGCAAAAGTATGCAAAGGGTCTTTTATGCAAAGGGTCACCTTTTCCCTGCAACATTTCCGCCCAAAAAGTGCAGCTTATTTCTTGTTCTCTCTTGCTAGTTGATCAGTCATTTAGTCAGACAGTCAGTCAGTTTCTTACGTGACTAGTTGACTGGCTGCTCGGTCAGTCAGTCACTAGTTTAGTCAGTTATCCCCCCCCCCCCCGACTCATTTCCAGTGGACAGAGTTAGTCAGTAAGTTTAGTGTATTTGTCCTCTTAGATTTGCAGGGTTGTCCTAGTTTTGACACCGCTTGCTACTTTTATTAATGGTCATGAAATAAGCTAATTAATACTTCACATTACTATTATATATGATTATGAGCAGAAGGTGACTTATTGTTTTTAACAAAGGGGATGGGGTATTCACCAATTTAGCACGAGGTACAAATGGATACATGTAAATTAGGTACAAATTTGCAAGAATAAAGGTGGAAAGATATGATGAAAGCTGACAATTTAAGAATTAAAAGTCTCAAATTACAATTTAATTACGCAGAATAAAAATGTAACTAGCATCCAGATGAGCATTGCAGATCTCTAAGAAAAATGCTGAGAATTATTAATGAGGGGGAAAAAGATGAAAATTTTGAGGAAAAAAGTCAAATTTTGAGAAAAAAAAAGTCCAATTTTGCAGGAGAAAGTTGCAAATTTATGAGAAAAATAAGTTGAAAATGTAAAGGAAGGAACTTGCAAATTTTTAACAAAAAATACAAATTTATGAGAAAAAGTTGCATTTTTTAAGAAAAGAAAATCAGATTTATGAAAAAAACCTAAAAGAAATTTTAGGGAAAAAAAAGTCACAAAATTATGAGAAAAAAGTTGAAAATTTAAAGGAAAAAAGTTGAAAATTTATGAGAAAAAGTGACAAATTTTTGAGAAAAAGTTGCATATTTACACAAAAAAATTGCAAATTTACAAGAAAAATACAGATTTATGAGAAAACGTGGCAATTTTTTTTAAAAAAGTCACAAATTTAGGAGAAAAAAGGTGAGAAAAAATTTGAAAAAAGTTGAAACTTCACAAGAAGAAAATTGCTAATTTATGAGAAAAGTCACAAATTTTTAAGAAAAAATTCAATTTTATGAGAAAAAAGTCACAAATTTATGAGAAAAAAAATTGAAAAATTCAAGAAAAAAATGCAAATTTATGAGGAAAAAAGTCAAATTTTTATGAGGAAAAACAGTTGAAATTTTAAAGGAAAAAATTGCCAATTTACAAGACAAAATGCAAACAGAAAAATGGTGAAGATTTATGAGAAAAAAAGTCAAATTTTTGAGAAAAAAAGTCACAAATTTGAGAAAAAAGTTCAAAATTTATACAAAAAAGTTGCAAATTTATGAAAAAAGTTGCACTTTTTTTTTTAGAAAAAATTACAAATTTTTGTGAAAAAGTCCATTTTTTTTGAAAAAAGTCACAAAACTACGAGAAAAAAATTGGAATTTACAAGAAAATATTTGCAAATTTTTTGAGAAAGTCACAAATATATGAGGAAAAAGTAGAAAATTTACAAGAAGAAAAATGCAAATTTATTCACTTCACTTTATTTTCATAGCGCCAAATGACAACACAAGGTCGTCTCAAGGCACGTTAGAGAAGAGCAGGTTTAGGCCACTCTACAGAAACCAGCAAAGAGCCCTAAGAGCGACACAGGCGAGGGAAACTTCCCTGTAACAGGCAGGAACCTGAAGCGCAACCATAGCTCACAGAGGACGGCCATTCGCCTCGACCGGCTGGGTGGAAAAGAGGAGGTAGAGAAGCAGGAGGCCTGCCAGTAGCTACAGTCAAGACATCGTAAACACAAACATTAACATTCAGAGTCGGACCTGCCAGGATTGTTGGGCTTCACCTGCGGGTGAAGGCCTGGCAGCGGCAGCATTTACGGCACATGAAGCAGTTTTGACTGTAGGCTTTATCAAAGAGAAAGGACTTCAAATTAGTCCTAAATAAAGGCAGAGTGTGTCTGCCTCCTGAACTGAACTGGGGAGATGGTTCCACAGGAGGGCAGCTTTACGCAAATTTATGAGGAAAGAGTCACAAATGTATGAGAAATAAGCTGAAAATGTACAGGTAAAAACTGCAAACTTACAAGAAAAAAATGCAAATTTTGGAGGAAAAAAGTTGCAAACCTACAAAAAAGTTATTTTTCTCCTTTTGAATTTCTGCTTAGAATTGGTGGTTCATGTCAGGTCAGTTCAGTCCTGCTGGTCACTCCCCCCCCCCCCCCCCCCCCCCCCAAGTCACCGACTGATAACAAGCCAATGCTAACTCTGCAGATGTTGATCATGACATTTTCCCACTGAAAAACTCCCACCATGTTTAGAGTCACCAGCCATTCAGCTGTGTTTAATATCGCAGCCATGTTTGTGTGTATACATCATTTCCTCTTTCTCTGATGCATTTAAACGGCCTCTTTGTGAAATGCTCCTCAACATTCTGATTCAACAGACCGCTGCTTATGCAATCCTAATAGGCTTTCCTCCCATTGTGACCAACTTTAGAACGCGTATAGATAGTCGGGCTCCATAAATACTCGTATATGCGGCTGCTCTCGTCCAGGCAGAATAAAAGCTTCCATTCACTGACTTTACTGAAATAGGAAAATACGTCAGGAGTCAAATAACGGTTTCAGAGCTCCAAGTAATCAACCAGAGCATCAATGATGGAGCAGCTCATTCCAGCCTGATGAAATCACCACAAGGGCGCTCAGATCTCCTGACCTTTGACCCCAGTTTTGACCCCGAGCACAACCTGGATTCAGACCCAGCTGAGGATCATTGTGTGCGAGTTTGATGAGCATCGGGGCAATTACCTCGGACAGGGGTCTGCGACCTCGACCAAGAAATGAGCCACTTTAAGCAATTTATGTCCCAAAAAAAATCGGCAACTTATTTGAGCCTGAAAATAAAGCCAAAAGAGCCAAATAAATACTTTTTTAAAAAAATTTGCACCTTTTAAAATCAATTCACAACTTGATAAAGATTTTTCTTTTTTGCTTAAATGTGCAACTCATAAATTTGAGGCATTTTTCCTTTAAACTTTAGATATATGAAATAAATTTGCAACTCACTTTCTAAAAAACTGCCAACTTTTTTTTCCCAAGTAAACGCAACTTTTTCCTCATAAATTTGTGGATTTTTTCCATAAATTTACAAATGTTTTCCTGAAAATGTACAACGCTTTCATAGAAGTTTATAATGTTTGTCGCTACAATTTGCAGATTTTTTCTTGTAAAGTTGCATAATTTTTCTCATATGTGACTTTTTCCTCTTTAATTTGCATTTTTTTTTTTTTATTGTAAATTCACAACATTTTCCCAGAGAAGAAGAAGTGATACGTGGCAGAGGACACACAAGCATAAAGTGATGATACAGAGTGAAGTACATGGCGGTAATGCACCTGTAAGATGGTTGTCAACCGCCAATCAAATCTAAAAGAAGAAGAAAAACATGAAGTTGCAGCTTTTTTTTTTTTGTTAAATTTGCACCTTTTCCTCTTTAATATGCATTTTAATTGTACATTCACAACATTTTCTCCACATAAATTTGCAGCATTTTTGTTAAATTTGCACCTTTTTTCAAAAATCTGGGAATGTTTTTCTTGTGTATGTCTGCAGCTTTTTTTTCCTCTCATGATTTTACACCTTTTTTTATTTACAGCTTTTGCATAAATTTGCAAATTTTTCCTCTTTCATTTAGAACTTTCTTGCAAATTCTCAGCTTTGTTCTTATAAATAAGCAACATATTCTCAAAACTGTCACTACAGCCATGACAATGTGGAGAGTTTGCAATGACCTCTCACTCTCACAAGTACCGTTGTGCATCTTATGCAAACAAGCAAGTGACAGCAGTGTATTTTATTTTTCTACAATAATGTCTGAACAGTTTGCTCATTATTGAAGAGAATAAATGTGATCAAAGTTACTTAAGTACAAAAAAAATTTAAGTACTGAACGCTTCAAAAATGTTCTTCAGTTCATATACATATGTATCCTCCAATGGGGTTGTTCTCTTTAAGATTTTATTCACTCAAGAAATCCACACATTTAAGTTCATAAAGTTACAGTGGGGAAAATCACTATATATCCATCCATCTTCTTCCGCTTAATCCTGTATAGGGTCGCGGGGGCGCTGGAGCCTATCCCAGTATCTTTGGGCGAGGGGCAGCGTCCCTCACCCTCGTCCCTGTGTTGGTCCATCGCAGGGCCAACACAGAGAGACAGACAACCATTCATAAACCATATACAGTATATCACTATATATAATCCAAGAAATCTGTCTGTCATGACCATAGGACTCGCTAAAAGATCATAGGATCGCCTATGATGTCTATATGATGTCATATAGACACCAAAAGATCAAAGGCAGCCTTCACTCACGATCACAGGACTTTCTATGACATCATCAAAGATCATAGGACTAGCTAAAAGATCATAGGACTCGCTATGACATCATCTAAGATCAAAGGCAGGCTTCACTCACGATCATAAGACTGTCATATAGACATCATAGGCACATCATAGGCTCAGTGATGCCTGATGTCATAGCTGACATCATCAAACCCTGTCTGCCACGATGTCACAATGTCGTCCTCTTCTTCTTTTAGATTTGATTGGCGGTTGGCAACCGGCTTACAGGTGCATTACTGCCACTGACTTGATTATCATCACTCTATATCTTTGTATAAGGAGTTCTGAACAACTCCTTATGTGTGAAAAAATTATCAGTCCTTGGACTGTGTCCGAGGTGTCAACGTCACCATCATAGGACTCGCTCACGATCATAGGACTCGCTATGACATCTTCAAAAATCAAAGGCAGGCATCACTCATGATCATAGGACTTGCTATGACATCATCAAAGATCAAAGGCAGTCATCACTGAATGAGTGGTGACTTCAAAGATCAAAGGCAAGTTTCACCATGGTTACTGTTGCCATGGTAACAGTAACTTTCTACGAGCATGCAGAAATGCTTGCTTACACTTGCTTTCTATGGGCATGCAGGGGTATGCACGGGCATGCACAGGTATGCACTAGTAAGTATTGAACACATCAACATTTTACTCATTAAACATATTTCTGATGGAGCCATTGACCTGAGATTTTCACCAGATATCAGTAACAATCCAAGTAATCCATACATACAAAGAAATCAAGGTAACTGTGTTCACAAAAGTTATATTTAATAAAGTGGAATGACACAGGGAATAAGTATTGAACACACTTGGTGAAATTCATTTAATATTTAGCAGAAAAGCCTTTGTTGGTAATAACAGTGTATGGAGAAACTAGGCGCAGGCATTGCTCAGGAAGGATTCACATTCTTCCACACAAACTGTCTTCAGACCTTGAAGGTTCGGTGGGTGTTTTCTATGAACTCTGATCTTTCAGTTTGCTCCATAGATTTTCAACTGGATTCAGGTCAGGTGACTGATTGGGCCATTCTAGCAGCTTTATTTTCCTTCTCTGGAACCAGCTGAGAGTCTCCTTGGCTGTGTGTTTAGGATCCTTGTCTTGCCGAAATGTCCACACTCATTTCATCTTCAGCATCCTGGCCTTTGGCAACAGGCTCTTATCAAGGATGTCTCTGTATATTTGTCCATTCATCTTTCCTTCATTTATATGAAGTCTGCCTGTACCATGTGCTGAAAAACACCCCCACGCAATGTTGGGATGTGCAGTGCCATTTCTCTTCCAAACATGCTGTGTGTTGTGGCATCCAAAAAGTTCAATTTTGGTCTCATCTGACTGGACTATATTCTCCCAGTATTTTACTGGCTTGCCCAAAAGTTGTGCAGCAAACTTTAGACAAGCTTCATGGATGGATGGATTTCAGCTGGTTTCTTGGCTTTCTATGCATTTTTGCACCGCTTTTTCTTTGGGTGTTCAATACTTATTCCGTGTGTCATTTCACTTTATTAAATATAACTTGTTTTGTGAACACAGTTGCCTTGATTTATTTGTATATATGGATTACTTGGGTTGTTACTGATATCTGGTATTGAAAATCTCAGGTCAATCTCAGGTCAATGACTCCAACAGAAATATATTTAATAAGAAAAATGATGACATTTTCAATACTTATTTTCCCTGCTGTATGTGTGATAAAGTGGAGTCAGGCATGATGAGTATTAAACACGGTGACTCAAATCTACTCAATACATTGTGCAGAGGCCTTCGTTTGCAATGACAGCTTTAAGACCCTTCTTGTATGAAGAAACTAATCTCCCACACTGCCCATTCTTTTGATCAGACTGACTTTAAATCCTGAAAATTCATCTTGTGAATACTGATCTTTAGCTCTTTCCACACATCTTCAGTTGGATTTGACTGATGTTCTTAACAACTTTATGTTCTTTGTTCCAAACTAAGAGTTTCCTTTTCTGTGTGTTTTTGGATCATTGTCCTGCTGGAAGCTCCACCCCCATCTTGTCATCATCCTGGTGGACGGCAACATATTATTTTCAAGAATACATCACCACCACACTCCACAGAGCACTGAGCCACCTGGAGAACCCAAGGAACTACATGAGAATGCTCTTTGTGGACTACAGCTCAGATTTCAACACCATCATCCCAGACATCCTGATCAATAAACTGCACCTCCTCCAGTTTCTTCCCCTGGGCCATCCGGATTGCAAACAGTCAGACCCACCCCCCTCTCTCCGAACACTCACATGCACAGAACTGAGGACCTTTTTAATTATCATAATAACACACCTGTCTTTGCACCCAGCACTCTTATGTACATAGTTCCATCCATGAAGCCACTACCATACCTGTGTATATTTTCAGAATCGTGGACTATTTTTATTTCAGTTGTGTATTTAATTGTGTGTTCTGTAACTGTGTTTTATCTAATCCTCCACTCTTACTTTATTGAGCAGTAGCCTGGTGGAGCACCCACAATTTTGTTGTACTGTACAACTGTACAATGACAATAAAGCATATTCTATTCTATTACACTGCTCCATTCATTGTCCCCTTTAACTACAGGAAGCTTGTCAGTGCAATTAGATGAGAAACAACGGCACCTCATGATGCTTCGCCCTCCAAACAGTTTTCCTTGTAAATTTGTATATTCTCTCATAAATCTGCAGAATTTAAAAAAAAAAATATATATATATATATAATTTTTCTTGCCTAAATTTGTGACCTTTTCCTCTTTAATTTGAATTTTTTACTGTAAATTTATAACATAAGAAATGAGCATAACAGAGGGACAGCTCAGGTTGAGCGGTTTGTAGACAAAGTAAGAGAAGGAAGGCTGAGATGGTTTGGACAAGTGCAGAGGAGGGATAGTGGATATATTGGACAAAGGATGCTGAAGCTGCCAGGCAGGAGGAAAAGAGGAAGACCACAGAGAAGATTCATGGATGTAGTGAAGGAGGACATGGAGAGGGTTGGTGTTACAGAGGAAGATGCAGGGGATAGGATGAGATGGCGGCAGATGATCCGCTGTGGCGACTCTTAAAGGGAGCTGATGAAAGAATAAGAAATTCATAATATTTTCCCCATATAAATTTGCAACGTTTGTTAAATTTGCACATTTTTTCCTCGCAAATTTGCATAGTCTTTCCCAAATCTGCAGATTCTTTTTCAAATATACATTTTTTCTCTCTCAAAAATTTGTGACATTTTGCTGTTTAATTTACATTTTAATTGCAAATTCACAACATTTCCCCCACAAATTTGCACAATTTTTTGTTAAATTTGCACCTTTTTTCCCCTCATAATTTTGCACCTTTTTTTTTTTTTTTTTTTTTTTTTTACTTCCAGCACTTTGCATAAATTTGCAAATGTTCTCTTTAATTTGCAACTTTTTTGTCCTAAAATTCTCCAAACTTCACTGATGGAGGAGTATTTTCCAGCTGGTGTGCAGTGCCATTTCTAGTCCAAACAAAAAGTTCTATTTTCATCTCATGCAACACTACATTCTCCCAGTTTTTTGCAGTCGTGTCCAAATACTGCTTTAGCAAACTTTAAACAAGCTTCAACATGCTATTTCTTTATCAACAGTCTTGTGAGGTGAGCGTGCATGGAGCCCATGACGGTGGAGTGCATTGGCCATTGTCTTCTCTGCTGCCTTCAAGTCTTTCTGGAGCTCTTTCGCAGTTGTTCTCGACTCTTGGCTCCCTCTTCTGACTGTCCTGACTCCCTGGTCAGGAGCTCCTGTGTGCGGCTCGTTGATGGTAGAGCGATGCTCCTTCTACATGTGGTGCTCACTAGATGATTTGGGTGTTTTGATACATGTCAAATGTGTTGTGAAGGTCTTGGGAGAGCTCCTGGTTTTTGCCCACCATGAGATTTTTTTTAATCATACCTTGGAAACAATAAACCTTTTTATCGCCACACATGAAGAGCAGAATTACTTTCTAATGATTTATGGATTTCAGACGACTCCCTGCCTTACCAAGCAGTGGTGTGCTGAGTGTTCTAACGTGGTCAATAGTTTTTTACTTGTTTCATTCCACTTCATCACAAAAAACATTATTGATGAACTTAAATGTTTTGATTTCTCTCTGTGTGTGGATTTGTTGAGTTAATATCAAAGTCTGGTGAAAATTTCATGCGAGTAGTCTCTTTAGAAATATATGTACTTGGAGTGATGCGGGTGACCAAGTTTCAGTAACACTTCCACCATAGACAAATTTATGAGAAAAAAGGTGCAAATTTATTAGAAAAAAATTGAAATACTATGAGAAGAGAAAAAAAAATTGCAAAAAAAGTAGCAAATTTAATCGAAAAATTTGAACATTTATGAGAAAAAAGTCAAAATTTACCAAAAAAAAAAAACAGTAGCAAGTTTATAAGAAAAAAGTGACAAGTTTATGAGGAAAAAAAGTGAAACTTTAGGAGAAAAAAGTTACAAATTTACAACAAAAAAAGCAAAATTACTTGAAAAATTTACAAACTTACAAGAAAAATGTAGCAAATTTAAAAGAAAAAAGTCACATACTTAGGAGGAAAAAGTGGCAACAAAAAAGTAGCAAATATGAGTAAATAAATTGAAAATTTACAAGAAAAAGTTAAAAATTTATTAGAAAAGAGTCAGATTTGAGAAAAAGTTTACAGTAAAAAAAGTTAAATTTTTTTTAGACAGTTACAAATTTGCAAGAAAAATGTCACAAATTTATGGGAAAAAGTCACAAATTTACAAAAAAAAAAAAAGTAATTTTATGAGGAAAAAAGTAACAAATTCATGAGAAAAAGACGCAAGATTGCAGTAAAAAAACAGCAAATTTATGAGAACGTTCCAAAATTACAAGAAAAAGTTAGCAAATCTGCAAGAAAAAAAATTACAATTTTACAAGAAAAACTAAAATTTATGAGGAAAAAAGTTGCAAATTTACAAGAAAAAAAAAAATCACAAATTTATGAGGAAAAAGTTGCAAGTTTATAGTAAAAAAAATATCGCAAATTTATAAGAAATTTTCAACTTTTCAAAAAAATATATCAAATTTACGGGAAAATAGCAAATTTATGAGAAAATAAGTTGAAAATCCATGTGGGCAAACACAGATGGGGCCAACATAGAACCCACCAGTCCCTTCTTAAGAACTAAAACAGTCCCTGATCTTGGTAGAAACACAAAAATGAAAAGCATCGAGCAGCCATAAGGAGGTGTACCGTTAATCCTGGCAGCCTGTGGGGCGACGGCGAGCAGCAGCAGGAGCCCCAGCGGCCACAGCATGACGAGGGAAGGGCTCCTGAAACGTGGGAGAAGAAGAAGAACTCCTGCAGGGTGGCTGAACGGTCCCAGATCTCAGGTGGAGGCGCTGACTGCGGGTGCACGGAGCAGTAGCATCATCGTCTTCGTGGCTGGAGCACAAACGTGTCCCGAGGTGGGGTGGGGAGACCGGTCCAGCCTCTGTGGGATGGCAGGAGCTGGAAGTGAGGCAGAGAGTGACGAGGTTAAAAAAGTCAACACTGTTTCGGGAATAATCTGTTTATCTACTGCTCAGACTTAATCCCTCTTTACCCCCACAGCCCTCGCAGCGCACGCGTCATCTTGTTAGTGGCTTTCTGGGGGCATCTGTCCACCACGCTCCCATCCAGGCCCCAGGGTCAGGGGGTCAGAAGCCTGTAGACCCATTGACTGATACTGAGGAGCCCCCGTTGAGCACTTTTTGCCACATGTTGACGCAACTGGTCACAACACCTCAGTGTTTAATAGTTGCAGAACCCTTTTACACACACGGAAGGAGCTTTCCTCAACATGTGCTGTTTTTATAGCATATTGCTTTAAATGTTAATGAGCATGCACGTGCAGAGGGGGGAGCTTTAGGGGCCTGAGCCCCTGCCCCTTTGCCAAAGTGTCCTTTTGATGGGCCATTTAAATTTTCAACATTCAGTATAATTAGATGCAGTCGGCACCATGGAGGGTCATTCTAGGTTTGTGCTCCCCATAATAAGTTACTGTTCCCCGCCCCCTCAAAAAAAGCCCCAGACTGAGTCTTTGGCATCAAACTTTGTTTCATTAATTGATAATACATATTTATGAAAGGTCAGATTTCTGAGTGGAAGTGAATGCAGCATCACTGCACTGGTGGTTACCCCTCCCTTTCCCTGCTTTTACAATCAATCAATCAAAGACTTTATTCCAGACTCAAGGTCCATCAAGAGAAAAAATAAACAAGTAGAAAAAAAAAAAAAAAAAAAAAAAAAATGTCATCAACACAATGTATTGTGTTGATGATTAATAGTAATTTTGCATCATTCTTTCTTTATGCAAATGTGGGAGACAAGAACTGAGTTTGTTATTCCTGCTTGGACTGAAAAAGTTCAGACTGCTCCGACTTTTTTTTTTTTTTTTTTTTTTTTTTTTTTTAAAGAGACTGAACGGCCGATATTCCTTCATCCAGAGGCAGAATGACATTTTCACCAAAGCAAGAAAGAGTTTAAAGACTGTTATTTAAAAACATCTGCTTGAAAATTGCATAACTAACTTATTTTTATTTTTCATTTGAGAGAGTGGTCACACTTAAGTTTTATTTCTTTTATCATTCGAGTTAATATATGTGATAATCTTTGAATCAGAAGTTTTTGTGGGATTTGATCATTACCTTTAGTGAGTGATGGGGTTTCCTGGGTTTTTTGCAGTGTGAAGCTCTGGCCACTAGGAAAAAGTGAAATTTATTATTCCATTCTAACAGGTGGACATCCCCCCCCTTAAATAAATGTTTAGAGCTCAGTATTTAAAATGTGTATAACACTGTATGTTCTTTTAATGTGGCTAAGTTAAGGACATGACTGGACAAGTTGGTCTGTCTGCTGCTTAGGGTTGACAACTGCAAATTTAGGCCTTTTTTTGAAACTTTTGTTGTTTGGGCAGCTGTGGTGCAGGTGTAGTGTGGCTGACTACTGACTGGAGGGTCAGGGGCTCGATTCCCACTCTGTCTGCAGTCTGCATGGCAAAGTGTCCTTGAGCAAGACAATGAACCCCCAGTTGGTCCTGGTGGGTCAGACCAGTGTACGGCAGCTCTGCCGCCATCATGAATGAGTGGATAGCAGGATTTGTAAAGTGCTTTGGTCATCTAGAGATAAGAAAAAGCACTATATAAGTGGGATGTGGGAAGTGATGTAATCTGCCTCCAAGAGACTCATATTGGCACAGAGGAAGCTGGCCGCTTCACCATCAAAGGCTTTGACCTCCTGTGCTATGTTCTACATGCTAAACATGGACGTGCCACCTATGTGCGTTCTGACATAGTTGAAGCAAATCACCTGATAACAACACATTTCTCAGACACCATAATCATTGGTGGCTTCCATATTGTCAATGTGTACAAGCCCCCTAATGCCAACTGGGATCTGCAGGTCTTACCCACCCTACCCCACCCTGCCATCTATGTGGGGGACTTTAACAGCCATCACCCTGACTGGGGGTACCCAGCAGTGGACAGTGATGGGGAGGCACTTTCAGACTGGGCATCCAGAAATGACCTCGCTTTGATATACGACCCCAAACAAAGAGGAACCTTCCACTATATAAGTGAACCCCAATTAACATTTCATAGATAAACCCTAGAAAATTAACAATGAAAATAAATAGAATAAATATGAAGATTTTGGAGTAACATACGAAGAAGAACTGAGAAAAATTTACTACCAATGTGTAAGTAAAATTTTTACCTGAAAAATAAAGTTCTTAGTAAACTTTACTAGAATATATTTGCAAGTTTTACTTTAGGTAGTAAACTTTACTTAATAATCATCTCCGTAAAAGTTATGAGATTTTTTGAGTGAAAATACTTGATAAGATTTTTTTAAGTAAATACCGCTCCAGTTTTGTTTTTTCCAGTGTATATACAGTATAGTGTTAACAAATCTTGCTCCATGTGCCCCTTCTTTCAAATTTGACCCCATGCCCCTCAAATGGTCTCTGCACAGCCCTGTTAATGAGCCCCAGTTCATCCCACCCTTCCGATTTCATCATTTCTCTCTCAAAGTTTCTCTATAAACAGGAAGTCAATCTGATAAGAAATGTAGAAGTTAGAGTGGTGACAACAAGTTGTCGGACGGATGGACGGACAAATGAACAGACAGATGGATGGATGGATGGATGGATGAATGGACAGAAAGACAGAGGGACGAACAGGCAGGCGGACAAACAGATGAACAAAGGGAGCAACAAAGGGACGGACCTACAAATGGACGGACAGACAAATGAATGGACAGACAAACAGACTGATGGATGAACGGGCGGATGGCCAAGTGGATGACCAAAGGGACAGAAACTAACAGATGGATGGATGGGCAAACGGACAGACAGACAAATGAATGGACGGACAGACGGAAAGATGAACAAAGGGACGAACGAATGGATGAAGGGATGGACGAACAGATGGACAGATGAATGAATAAACAGATGAACAAAGGGAGCAACAAAGGAGCAGACCTACGAAGAGACTGACGGACAAATGAATGGACAGACAAATAGATGGATGAACGGATGAATGGAAAAATGAACAAAGGAACAAACAAAGAGACAAATGGACAAACAAATGAACAAAGGGACAGACAAGCTAACAGATGGACAGACGGACGGACGGACAGACGGAAAGATTAACAAGGGGACAAACGAATGGATGGACGAACAGACGGACGGATGAATGGATAAACAGACAAACAGATGGACAGACGGACAAGCAGATGAAGGGATGGACACATGGATGTACAAACAGATAAATGAACAGACGGGCAGACAAATGAACAGATGGACAAATGGACGAAGGGATGGAAGGACGGATGGATGATGAACACATGGACAAATGGATGAATAAAGGGAACAACAAAGGGACAAACAAATGGACAAATGAAGGGACAAACGGATAAATGAATTAACAAGTGAATGGATGAACAGACAGACGGGTCAAAAACAGCTCAGAAACAACCCTGAATGAGTGAATGGCTAACTCTGCTAACAGCAACTCACTGCTGCTGGTCATGATGGTGTCGGTCCAGAGTAATGATTCGTCAGCCTCCGTCGGTCTATGATGACCATGGAAGAGAATCCTAAACGTCTACTCTGCTGGAATAGCACCGCCTGTGGCTGAACAGGCTGATGCGCACCGGTGTTCTACCTTCCAGCGTTGGGCGTTGGCAGGATTCAAGCCTGGGCAGGAAGATATGGAGGACAAGATGTTACCCATGCAGCATGTCCCCCCTCTCCACGTCACTGATGAATCCAAAGGAACAGCAGGGCTGCTATAGTTTGGCACCAGCGCCATCGCAGGAGCTGCCAGAACGATGTTGAGCACAACAGAGAACTGCCTTAGGAGCTCCGACTCCGGATTTTTCCTCAGGGTTGACTCCCGAAGCCTTTCCCGTGACCGGGTGTGCCGCAAGGCAGCGGAGGTTTGAAATCAGGGTTTACCTTCCCCTAGATGGGCTACCTTCCCAGGTTCACGAGCCACCATCTACCTGAAGCATCTGGTTTTAAGGCGCCAGAGATCCGCCCTCGCCCCTTCTCCTATTAGTAGAAGCAGTTCCGCCGGACTTAGAGACTAAACCACACGGGCTGGCTAGGAGTTGGACTTAGTTGTCAGAGGCTTTTCGAGACGCACGCTGTAAGAAGCATTTTATGAGCACTGGGAGCTTAACCCCAGTGCCGCTCCTGGCTATGACAACCTTGGAACCAGAGTAATGATAAGCTACAGTAAAATAAGCTAAGATAATATCTGAAACAAGGGTGGGGAGATGATCCATCCATCTTCTACTGCTTATCCAGAGGTCTGGGTCACAGGGGGCGGTAGCAGTCCGAACAGTAGCCCAGACTGCTGTTAGCCCCATGATCCCTCCTGCAGATGTGGCTCCTTTGGAACACTGGGGTCTTTGATGTAACATTTTTCACACTTGGTCTGGCCCCTGACCCAGGACCAGTTTGTCTTGGGAGACCCGACAAACCCATCCACCACAACAAGGTGGCGATCCATGAAGGGTGGTAGATGATCCAGCTGGGTACACAGGTGTAGAGAAGGGATGGATAGACTAGGAGCAACTAACTCATTGGTTTTTTTTTTTTTTTTTTTTTTTTTTTACAAACAGATCAGCCTCCGACTGTGATGATGCAACCTCCCTCAGAGAAATAAATGAATACTTTAATCCTCTGTTCAGCATACTTTCATGCCTTTGTTACAAATCCAATAAGTTCAGGAGCTTATGGCCGTAAATCCCACTGGAGGATCCAGACAAATGATGTCTGCTGCAGGAGAATAAAGGAATCTGACGCCAATACACCACAGAGAGGGAAAATACAGAAGAGAGGAGCACTGAGAGGAATGCAAGATAAACCACTTTATGGTGAAAATACAGGGCTTGTTCTTGCTTTATGGAGGCCTTACACAGGATCGTGTTTGGAGTAATGGAGGAGAGTTCAAAACGAAAGAAAAAAAAGTTTCACCTCCCAGAAAAGACATTTAAAAATAAAATCAGGCCACTGTCTCAATAAACAGAAACATTTAAAACAATACACAGAATAATAAAAGTTTAACAGGCATGCATATGAAAAAAAGAAATTTATGAAAAAATAAGCTGAAAATCTATGAGAAAAAAAGTCACAAATTTACAATAAAATTGAAAATATATGAATAAAATGTTGAAAATGTATGAGAAAAAAGTTGAAAAATTACAAGTGTTATGATTTGAGGTTGGCAGAGTAAAGAGGACCCAAATGCAGGAAGGAAGCAGTTCACAGTGGATTTATTCTGACAAAAACAAAAGCAGCATGGGGGCTGAAAACAAAACTAATCTAAACTCAGAACCCAAATTATAAACTAGAAATGCCACAGAGAGCTATACAAAGACAAACCTTCAAACAGGGAAGTCGGGTGGACCAGAGGAGCAACCAACAACTGTAATGGAGTACATAGTCTTAACGTCGCTGCAACGTGCTGGAGGAAACCACTGAACTTAAAAAATAAAATAAATTATAAATATAATATAAAAAATATAATAATAAAATGAGTTACATGTAACTAGATGAACCCAAAACAAGAACTACTTTCAAAACCAGAGACCAGATAGAAATAAATACAAGGATAACTCAACATAAACATAGAACTAGAATAATCCTCATCATAGTCAATCTAATACGACAAAAGGAGGAGGCATGACAACAAGGGAAAAAAGTCACAAATTTATGATGAAAATTAAGGATTAAAAACTTGCAAATTAATCAAAAAAATCTGACAATTTCATAAGAAAAAATACATCACAAATTTACAAGAAAAAAGTAGCAAATTCACGATAAAAAAGTTGTACATTTTCAAGAAAACTAAAGAATTTATGACAAAACAGGGCTGTACAGTGTGACATGAAAATTGGTCTGTGTGACAAATGAACTGATGTAACTCCGGTGCAATGAGAAACAGACTGTGTGTATAGTCGCTTTCAAACTACAATTGGCGAGCTGCAGTTGGGAGTTCCATCATCATAAAGTCACACCCCAACAATCTCTGATAATCTCAGATAACAGCACATTTCTCCTGGATATCAAGTTTCATGTCCTTACATCGGCCTGGAAACTGGTGATACAGGCTGCTATGGAGTCACCAGCGTTTCAGTCAGACAGACAGATGTACTTTATTGATCCCAAACTGGAAAATTACAGTGTAACAGCAGCATGACAGTAGATGACCAAAACAAAAGAAAAACACACACAGCATAATAGACAAAGGAATTATCCAGGAAAGTAAACCTGCCTAGATAACTTTATATACATTGCAGATGATAATCCGTATAGATACTGTACATCACACTCGCTGTACAGCACAGGGCTATCAGGCGCAGGGTGTAATGTGAGATACCAATTAGACTGCAAAGTGCAGTATGGCAGCATAGTTATGACCAGAATTCAACATCAGAGTGAGTTATTGTACAGTGAAATGGTGTGTGGCTGGAAAGATTTCCTGTACCTAACCGTTTGACAGCAAAGCTGTAGCAGTCCACTGGAGAAAGTGCTCCGCTATCTGTCCAGTGTGTGATGGAGGGGGTGGTCAGGCTTGTCCATGATGGGTAACAGTTTGCTCAGTGTCCTCTTCTCCACTACAGTCTCAAAGGTCTCTGGCCTAAGACCAATCACAGAGCCAGCCTTCTTGATAATCTTGTCAAGTCTGTTGGTGTCGCTGGCTCTGACACTGCCACCTCAACAGGCAGCAGCAAAGAAGATGGCACTGGCAACAATGGCCTGGTAGAAATGCTCCAGCATCTTGTTGCACAAGAAGGATCTCAGCTTCCTCAGAAAGTAGAGTCTGCTCATCCCCTTCTTGTACGCAGCATCGGTGTTAGATTTCCAGTCCAGTCTGCTGCTGATCATGACAGCCAGGTATTTGTAGTCCTCCACTACCTCCACACCCTCCCCCCTAATCCGCAATGGCTGTGAAGGCCTCTTCTTCCTGAAGTCAATCACCATCTCTCTGGTCTTGCTGACATTCAGCCTCAGGTGATTCTGCTCTGTCCACTCCACAAATCTGACTACCAGTGCCCTGCACTCCTCCTCCTCTCCTTCTCTTATACACTCAACAACAGCTAGGTCATCAGAGAATTTCTGCAGGTGGCATGACTCGGTGTTGTTCTGAAAGTTGGTGGTGTACGTACAAGGTAAAGAGAAAAGGAGAGAGCACAGTCCCCTGTGGAGCTCCCGTATCACTAACCACCACATCAGACAAGACACTGCCCAGCTGGACAACCTGTGGCCTGCCTGTCAGGTAGTCAGTAATCCAGGAGATCACCAAGCTGTCGACCCCCATTCCCCACAGCTTCTCACCCAGCAGCAGTGGCTGGATGGTGTTAAAGGCACTGGATAAATCAAAGAACGTGATTCTCAGCGTTTCCTCCGCCATCCAGGTGCAAATGAGCTTGTTGCAGCAGGTAGATGACAGCGTCTTCAACTCCTAAATGGGGCTGATATATAAACTGCAGAGGGTCCAGCCACATCTTCACCTGCGGCCTTAGGTGGGCTAAGACCAGTCTCTCCAGGACCTTCATCACATGAGATGTGAGGTCAACTGGTCAATAGTCATTCAGGTTCGATGAAGATGACTTCTTGGAGACAGGAACCAGGCAGGATGTCTTCCATTTTTATAAGTCTTTTAATTTTGTCGCCTCATGTTAAACTCAGTGCAGATCAGTGGTGATATACACCAATCTATAGAGTTCAATGGTCACTGCTCTTTGTTAAAGAGACAAAAAAAAAAAAACCTCCGAGATCTCAGGAAAGAAAAAGTATAAAAAAAAGAAAAAAAGTTCAAATAAAAGAGGAAAAAGTAAGAAAAATGCTAAATGTGTTGTGTCTGTATATGGAGCCAAGGACAAGGCCAGGTGTTGAACTGGACACACGTTTATTAGAGAGGCACTAGACAGTACAGGCACAACCATCAGGCAGAAGAGGTGGCAAAGAGAACGCCACTCCTGCCCACTCCCCTCTCAGAGCCACGGGTGGTGGTGGAACCGGAAGGTGGAGCCACCACACAAATAAGAGCCCAAACTCCAACACAACATTCTCCCCTCCTTTACAAAGATCAAAACACACACAATGCGGACCCACCCCAATTTGGAACCTGAATCACGCACTAAGATTAATTGAATATCACAAAACAAATGGCCTAACTCAGCCACTCCAAAACAACTAAAACTAGGGGGAAAAGGTGGATTGCTGTCCCACCCTACACGGCAAAGTGGATTATTCTGCTGCTTAAACTACACGAAAGTCCATTTATAACTAAAATTATTGTCGTGTTCCTCAAACTAAAACAAAATACACAAAATGATCCCCCAAAATATATACAAACAACAAACTACTCTCAACACATGCATAAAATCAACCCGTGATACATACATAAATCAATTCCAAACACATGCACAACAATTAACCCATATACATACGGCTGGAGAAAACCACCCCGTGGGCCCCCCCCCCGGACCGTCCTTTCCTAAGTCCGCCCCTGGAGGTGACCTGCATCCCGGGTCGCAGCTGGCTGACCCAGCCCCAGTACGCCTCCTCTTCCTTACCACTGGATGCTCTGCTCGTCCAGGCCGATGTCCCATAGTCTTCTCCTGGGCATGCCACAGCTCGTTCCTGTGCCTCCACGAGCCGCCCGACAGCTGGAGATAAGCATCCCTCTGTCTGGCCATGACGCGCAGCCTTTCCTGGTGCTCCTCCACCAGGAGTTCGGCCCTTACCCGCTGCAATCTCACCACCTTCCGAGCTTGAATCCAGTCCGCAGCTCTCAGAGGTGTTTTGTTCAGCTTGCAGGGTCTCTGCTTGGCACGTCCTTCTACCGTGCCAGACGTCCAGCCCCGACCTCTTAACTCTGCCGCTGCTGTTGTCGTTGCGGCCCACTGCTCACCGGCCCACGTCAGCCGAGCTCCGGGAACAGGTGAGACCAGCCTCTTGAGGTCGCCCGTCGTCACAGACGTCCCACTGTGCTGCCCAGTACCCTTATCCAGGGCGACTTGAGCTCTGGCACCAGTACCCTCCTTTGATGACCCTGAGCGATACTGGTCTTGCTCACTCTCCAGGGTGCCAGGCAGTTCCTCTTCCCACACCGCACCAACTACCACTTTCAGGGTTGGATAGTTCCACGTCTTGGCCAATTTGCACCGAGGTATCGGTTCCAACATTCCCACAGTGGCCAGCCGTCCTCCTCCACCATCACAAAGCGGCACTGGGTCACTCTTAAGCTTGACGTGTGGGGAAAAAACCATCTCATGGTCATCCAGTCCAGCATGGAGCCCACTACTCCTGCATTAATCCATAAAAACACTTCCACCCCGTCCGACTCCATCATGCAATACACGTGTCCGTTGATGGTCAGAGACACAGCATGAACAACTGTGAGGGCGCAAGAGTCCTCTTTGTGCCACGGACCTCCTTGCTCGGATCTGTGGCATGCCCTGGTGACATAAAGCAAGTGGCCACACTTGCCGCAGCACTCCGCTCTTGCCGAACAATCTTTGGCTCTGACATGGTGCTTCATGGACCCACAGCCCTCAACTTTGGGCTTTCCCAGGGCGGACCTCACATTCACAGCGGTAGCGTCGTCCTCCACGCTTTCCATGCTGACCGGGTCCACTGCATGTGCGGTCGGTGGTGATCCCAGATGTCTGTGTGATAAGTACTCACTCAGCTCCCGTGGCAGTTTATCCGCAGCTTCCAGCTGCTGAGCTAACTTGATGGCTGTGGGCAGTGTCAGTTTCCCCGGAAATGTAAGCAGCTTCGGCCCTATCGCGGTGCTGTTGGCGTACTCCGCCAGCTGGTCACGAATCATCCCCTTCTCCAATACTCTTAAGCTGGCACCCGCTAACCAACAGCTCCACATCTGTCACGAATCGCTGAACAGACTCACCTACCTGGTGGCGGCTCTGTCGAAACCGAATCTTGCAAACCATGACGTTTTCCAGGGCACGAAAATAGCGCGCCGTTAGCTCAACCACTTCAACAAAGCTATCACAGCCACTCAGTGTGCTCAGAACATGCCATTCCTCCATTCCAGGATTGTGCACCAACAACTCACGTGCCCACAACTTCTCCAGCCTCCCAAGGTCCAGTGCCACCATGTACGTCCGGAAAACGGCGCACCAACTTGGCCAGGGGACCGGTGGCTCGCCAGAAAGCTCCAAAAATGTCCGAATTTCAAACCCACACGCTTCTATTCCTTGTTTTAATCCACTTTTATCCTCGTTGCCAAATGTTATGTCTGTATATGGAGCCAAGGACAAGGCCAGGTATCGAACTGAACACGTTTATTGGAGAGGCACTACACAGTACAGGCACAACTGTCAGGCAGAAGAGGTGGCAAAGAGACCGCCCCTCTTGCCCACTGCCCTCTTATAGTCACGGGTGGTGGCTCCACCTTCCGGTTCTGCCACCACCCGTACCACACAAATAAGAATCCGCTCAAACACTCCTGCCACCACTTTTTTCCCCAAGAATGTTCGAAGCCAAACTATCGGCTCAAGAAGACTGTTACGGTGGGGATGGAATGGCGATGTGGATGACCGCAACCAGGGATGGAGATGGGGAAGACCAACAGCCGATGATGGTAGCTGGACAAGGACTCAGACTCCAACTGAAGACTCCTCACAAAAAAAAAAAAAAAAACAGCCTACACAAATGTGCATGAAGGTTACTCACGAAAATCCTTAACAAATGTCCATTTACATGCACTCCAATAAATTTACTGTGCCATAATGTTGTTTTAGCCCTTAACCTAAAATAATAAAACGACTCAGAGTGTGAATATTGCTTCACCTGCAGATGAATTTAATAATTTTTTTGTTAACATTGGACCTAAACTGGCCCGAGAAATACCCACTACGGTGCCAACAGGTGATACAATATGCAATAACACTGCTGTAAAAGACTCCATCTTCATACAGAACACAGACGAAAGAGAGGTCATTGAAATTGTTAAATCGTTCAAAAGTAAAACATCTACTGACTGTGATGGTATTGACATGCTACTAGTCAAAACTGTTATCGAATGCATAGTAAAACCACTGACGTATATCTGCAACCTGTCTCTCCAATCAGGTATATTTCCCAATGCAATGAAAATAGCTAAAGTAATTCCGATATACAAGACGGGCGACAGAGGGGAACTCTCAAACTATAGACCAATTTCACTATTACCGCAATTTTCCAAGATACTTGAAAAAATATTCTATGAGAGAATTGACAACTTCATACTGAAGAATGATTTATTATGTGAGCAGCAATATGGGTTCAGACACAAGAGGACAACTGCATATGCCCTAATGGAATTTACAGAAAAAATATCAACAGCCATTGAAAATAAAGAGTATTCAGTTGGAGTATTCCTAGATCTTAAAAAAGCATTTGATACAGTAGATCATAATTTATTATTAAAGAAACTACAAAATTCTGGTATTAGAGGGGTAGCACTGTCCTGGTTAAGTAGTTACTTAAAGAATAGATATCAGTATGTATGTGTTAGCAACAAAAACTCAGAGTTGCTGAAGGTCACCTGTGGAGTCCCACAGGGTTCAGTTTTGGGACCATTATTATTCAATATGTATATAAACGATATATGTAAAGTTTCAGAAAAAATGGACTTAATATTGTTTGCCGATGACACTAATCTGCTATGCAGTGGAAACAATTTGGAACAACTTATGGATACACTTGGGAAGGAATTAGAAAAGCTTAAACTGTGGTCTGATTCAAACAAATTAACGCTCAATTTAAGTAAGACAAAATTTATAGTCTTTAACAACCATCACAACAATCCAGTACCCAAACTCAGTGTAAATGGTGTAGAGATTGAAAGGGTATCTGAAACTAAATTCCTTGGAGTAATAATTGATAACAAACTGTGTTGGAAGTCACATATTAATTATATTAAAGGTAAAGTTTCCAAATCAATTGCAATATTACACAGAGTGAAATATTTGCTGAATCAACCCACACTATACACCTTGTATCATTCATTAATACTCCCATACATGACATATTGTAATGAAGTATGGGGAAATACATACAAAACAAACATATATCCACTCTTTATGCTTCAAAAGAGAGCTATTAGAATAATAAACAAAGCAGCTTACAGGGAACCAACAAACCCACTTTTTCTTAAACAAAAAACTCTCAAGTTGAAAGATCTGGTTGACTTTAAAACCGCAATAATAATGTTCAAAGTGAAGAATTTATCACTGCCCGCAAATATCCAAAAGTTGTTCCAAACAAGGGAGAAACGATATCACTTCAGAGGAACATGTATATTTCAAAAGCCTACAGTGAGAACAACCACCAAGCAACACTGTATTTCAGTGCAAGGAGTCAGATTATGGAACGATTATGGACCTGAATTAAAATCATGTACAACGCTTGGACAATTTAAACAAAAACTAAAGGAAGAAATACTCCAAACATATTTACAAGACGACATGTAAACTCACATAAGGATTGACATATCCAGCCTGTGTTGTAGCTTAGTTTTTTTTTTTGTTTTTTTTTTTCCTCTCAGTCACACTTTGTCTTAGCTTTGTTCTAAATTGTAATCACTCTTGTCTTGTTTACTCTTTTTTCTTTTGAATTCTTGGATGGAATATGGGTGGGCAATATAAGCTGCGGCTTCAGCCATCACCCATTTCGGATAACTCACGTGGAATTGTTTAGTACAAGGAGTCTTTGTCTAATTTGACCTTGTTGTTATATTATACAGTTTCTTTTAACCTGTACTGTATTATCCAAAATAAAATTCATTCATTCATTCAACCTGTTGAACTCTGTTCAACTTCCCTAAAAACGCCTAAAGATAACATGCCCGAAGTAAATCAAAAGCTGTTCTTCAACCCTTTGCAGCATCTTCATGGGGTTAGTCTCATTTAAAAGAAAACACTGAATTTTTTGGCAAAACAGTCAAAATCTCTCTTAAGTGCTCCTGCCACTGAGTAACAAGAAAGTTCGCCTGGGTGTTTTTTTTAGATACAAATGCTTGCAAATAACATACAGCTGTCAGATACTGGCTGGAAAACACAACAGAAATGTAGAACCAAGTGTTTTCAAGCTCAGGTCAAAATTTTGTAAAAATACCACAAAAAATGAGTATATTACACTGGAGAGTGTGGGAAATGAGGACGCCAGTTTACGAGCAGACGAAATTTATTAACACTCTCAACATTCATACACAGAAAAGCAATGGCTCAGCCAAACCAGGGTTCTCCTTATAAGCTCCACAGATCATCTCACATCTGCATGACATTTCACATCACACTGCATGATATTCAGCTCCACAATACATTTGCCTTCAACCCCCAGCTTCCTCTTCCTGCCAGCAACCCAGGACGTCCTTGCCTATTATTCTCTTATGTTTAATCACTGCCTCCTGACTGAGACGCTGTCTGCAGATTCCCCCACAATATGCATCTCCACATTACCCCCCCCCCCCCCCCCCCCCAGACAGAGTTTCAGTCACTACGTCTTTTGGACTTCAGTCTCCTCCCATATCTGCTGTAACTGGGGTCTCTGTGCCAGCGGGGGGCTGCTGGACATGTGTCTGACTGTGGGTGGGCCAAGGCGAGGGGGGGGGGGGGACTTCGCTCTGCCCATGTGGCTGTCCTGGTGAATCGTTTGCCTGGGGAGTACTCCGTGGGGATCTTCCATGCCGGGGGGCCCGGGCCAGCAGCACTTGCTCGTCCGCCACTACAAAGGCGAGCTTAAGTCTGTCTATGTATATTTTCTCGAGACGCCCCCCACCGCCAAGTCTAGCAAAAAATGCTCGTTCCCTGTTTCCAGCACTCTGAACGGGCCATCGTAGGGTGGGCGCAATGGCGGGCGGTGGGCATCGTGTCTGACGAACACGAACTCCGTGTTCTTCAAAGTTTTTGGCACAAAAGCGCGTGGAAAAAAGTGGTGGGCCGGACCAGGCAGCGTGCCTGTGTCTGCACTACGCTGCAAACGCTGAGACGGGCAGCTGTCCGGCGCGGGATTGTCTGGCAAAAATTCCCCGGGCAGCCGCAGTGGCTGAGAAAAAACCAGCTCAGCCGGGGAAGCCTCCAAATCCCCTTTTGGTGCAGAATGCAACCCCAATAAAACCCACGGCAACCGGTCAACCCAATTTGCATCCGTCAACGAAGCTCTGAGCGCTGCTTTCAGTGACCTGTGAAAACGCTCGCAAAACCCATTTGCCTGTGGGTTGTACGCGGTTGTGTGATGAATTGCAACACCCAGGCTGCGGGCCATTGCGGACCAAAGTTCGGAAACAAACTGAGGGCCCCTATCGGACGTGATGTCCGACGGGATTCCAAAACGCGCCACCCATGTTGCCAAAAAAGCGCGTGCCACGTCCGTGGACGTGGTTGCCGCCAGCGGGACTGCTTCTGGCCAGCGTGTGGTGTGGTCCACCACTGTCAGAAGGTGCGTGCATCCCTGCAACGGCGGGAGGGGGCCCACGAGGTCCACGTGAACATGGTCGAATCTTTTAGCCAGTATCCTAAACGGCTCCAAAGGAGCCTTCGTGTGTCTGTGCACTTTGGCTCGTTGGCACGCTACGCAAGCTGCCGCCCACTCTTTCACTTGTTTGCGCAGGCCTGGCCACACAAATTTCGCTCCCATTATTTTGACTGATGCGCGCACTCCTGGGTGCGCCAAAGCGTGAACTGACTTAAACACGCAGCGGCGCCACGCGACCGGGACCACCGGGCGCGGGCGTCCCGTGGAGACGTCGCAGATTAGGGGAGGGCTGTCGTCTTGCAGTACCCTGCTCTCCAGCCTTAACCCTGTTGGTCCAGACTGGAGCGCGCGCACGTCCGTATCACTAATCTGCTCTGCGGCCATGGCTGTATAATCTATCCCTACGCAGACCGGGGCCACTACCGCGCGCAAGAGGCAGTCTGCCACCACATTCAGTTTACCCGACACATGCTGAATATTGGTCGTAAACTTCGAAATCGCGGCCAGCTGTCTCTGCTGCCGGCCCAACCATGGTTCCGAAACCTTGGCCATCGCAAACGTCAGCGGCTTGTGGTCCACGAACGCGGTGAAGCTGCGTCCTTCCAGCCAGAACTGGAAGTGGCGTATGGCCAGGTGGAGAGCCAGCAACTCTCTGTCGAACGCGCTGTATTTACGCTCACTGTCACGCAAAGCCCTGCTGAAAAAGGGGAGCGGCTGCCAAGAACCGGCTACACGTTGCTCTACGACGGCCCCTATGGCCACGTCCGAGGCGTTGGTAGTGAGCGCTATCAGGGCCGCCGGGTCTGGGTGCGCCAACAGTGCAGCGTTTGCCAGGGCTGCTTTCACCTCAGAGAACGCCTGCTCTCACTCCGGAGTCCATTCGACTCCATCCGCGGGTTTCCATCTCGTGAGCGCGGCGTACAGTGGCTGCATGAGCTGAGCTGCGCGGGGGAGGAAACGGTTATAAAAATTAACCATCTCCAAAAATTCCTGCAGCGCGCTGACCGTCTGAAAGTTCGCCACAGCGCGCACTTTGTCGGGCAAGGGTATCGCTCCCTCCGGTGAGACGCGGTGCCCCCCCCCCAAAAAAAATCAATCCCCGTCACACCGAACTGGCACTTCGCCGGGTTGATTATTAACCCCTGCTCCTCCAACCTCTGGAAAACCGTCCTGAGGTGGGTTACATGTTCGTCTTCGGACGCACTGGCTACCAGGATATCATCCAGGTAGAGGAACACAAATGGGAGATCGCGCAGCACCGCGTCCACCATGCGCTGGAACGTCTGTGCCACTCCTTTTAATCCGAATGGCATGCGCAGAAACTCAAACAAGCCGAACGGAGTTATTACCGCTGTTTTGTGTATGTCCTCCGCGCGCACTGGGACCTGGTGGTAACCGCGGACCAGGTCTATTTTAGAAAAAATGCATGCTCCGGCAAGGTGAACAGAAAAATCCTGAATGTGGGGAATCGGGTAGCGGTCGTGTGCTGTGGCGTTATTCAACCTGTGGAAATCGCCACACGGTCGCCACGACCCCTCAGTCTTAGGGACCATGTGTAGCGGGGATGCCCATGGGCTGTTCGAGCGCCTGATGATGCCCAACCTTTCCAGGATGGCAAACTCCTCGTGCGCTATGGCCAGTTTTGCTGCGTCCAAGAGCCGAGGTCGTGCGAACACAGGCGGCCTGGTGGTGGTGATAATTAATTAATTAAATTAAATCACCCTTATTATCATTCAACCGTACAACCAATCATGTACAGTAGAACGAGATTGTGCTTCACCTATCTACAGTGTTAATCACACACACCCCAGTGCAGAATCAGAGGGCCGCTGCCATGCAAGGCGCCGCCACAGATTTCCCTCCTCCATTCCGTTATTGCTGAGCACCAAGCTGGACGGCAGGAAGTTCCACTTTTACATGGTCTTTGGCATGACCCGGCCGGGATTTTAACCCCTGCCTCCCGGGTGTGGGGTGGATGCTCTACCAACTGAGCCACCACTCCGGTAAAGTGCTCCACCCTGTGTTTAGCGATGGCCGCTGAAAACGTTGGGACCGTGAGTGCTGGGAACTGAGTGAGCAGTGTGTGGAACTTACCGCCTGGAGCTGTGACATTGGCTTGTGTTACTGGCCCGGCCCCTGGAGCTGTACAGGGGAGAGAGTCAAAGGACAGTGCATTAACCAGGCGCCTGTTAGCAACAACAACTAGTAAACCATGCGCACACAGAAAATCAGCTCCCAGGATTGGGAAACTCAGTGCTGCTATGACAAAAGTCCACTCGTATGTACAGCTGTGTAGAGATAAAGCCAGTGTTCTCTCACCAAAGGTCTTAATGTCCGAGCCGTTTACTGCTACCAGCCCGGGGCTGCTAGGTCCTGCCAGCCAGTCGGCGTAGGTCGGCAGGACGATGCTCTTCTGGGCTCCAGTGTCTACAAGGAAACGCCTCCCTGAGCGTGAGTCCGTCACGTAGAGCAGCTTGTTCTCTTCGCCGGCGGTCGCAGCTGCTACCGACTGCCGGCTCTGGCATTTCCAGAGCGCTTGAATTGGCACAGTGGGGCACATCTGCGTGCGTTCTCTCCGAAGTGGCAGTGGTAGAAGCAGAGCTTGTCTCTCTGGTGCTCCTTGGCCCCCGCTGCCGCTACCGTCGGTGGCCTCTTGCCTCCTCTGGTCGTCCAGTTGGGCTCCGACGCCGCCGCGTTCACCGTGAGCGCTCTGGTGGGGAGGATGATCCGGTCTGCCTCCTGGGCTAGCACATGGTAGTCATGCGCGGCCAGCAACGGCGAACTGGCCAGGACCGCTCTCGCCTCTGTTGGAAGGTTCCGGGGGAAAAGGTGGGCAAACAGAAAATGCCCGTCGTCCATGCCCATTAACGCCAACATCTTCTCCATCAGATCAACGGCCGAACCATCTCCTAACTCGGAACACCTCAGGAGCCTCTCTGCTCTCTCACAGTCCGAGACCGCCGAATCAGCGCAGCTTTGAGAGCCTTGTATCTGCTGTGGGCTGGTTGAGCAGGCTCGCTACCTGCTGAGCTGTGCGAGCATCCAGCGCTGCAACCACATGGAAAAACTTGGTGTCGTCTGCCGTTATTCCCCGGAGGGCGAACTGGGCCTCGGTGTGGTGGAACCAAGAGCATGGGTTGTGCTGCCAAAAGTCTGGTAGCTTGACTGAAACAGCACACGCGTTGCTGGGGCTTCCCGTCCGGGCCGACTCTGGGGTTCTTGCCTCATATTCCATAATATGTCTAGGGTCACCAGTGTGGAGAGTGTGGGAAATGAGGAGGCCAGTTTACGAGCAGACGAAATTTATTAACACTCTCAACATTCATACACAGAAAAGCAATGACTCAGCCAAACCAGGGTTCTCCTTATAAGCTCCACAGATCATCTCACATCTGCATGACATTTCACATCACACTGCATGATATTCAGCTCCACAATACATTTGCCTTCAACCCCCAACTCCCTCTTCCTGCCAACTCCCCAGGACGTCCTTGCCTATTATTCTCTTATGTTTAATCACTGCCTCCTGACTGAGACGCTGTCTGCAGATTTCCCCACAATATGCATCTCCACAACACAGCTTTTTTCTCAGGTTGTAACAAGGCTGTGTCTGTACTGGAAGACTGGAAATACAGCTTTTTTTTCCAGTGCGCACTGAGACGCACTAAGATGCAGAGACGTGACCGCCCGCAGAATTCACAGAGTTCAAGGGGTTAAATAAACACATAGCAAGCTTACATTAAGTCATAACAACCTATAGTAATTTTAACCATCTTGTAATATACAACAAACACATGAATTCACATGTATAGTTCAAAATTAACATGTTTTCTCCATTAGTTTAACCTCATGCTGCAACATACATTAATATGGCACTTAAGGTAGCATAAATGCAGTAAAATAGGACCCAATGCACTCAGATAAAGCTTAGCATCATGAAACATTATGCGGCCTACACACATATGGCCCCAAGTTAGCCAGCACCGAATGGCTACTGGGCACTTTAAACACAGAATATTAGACACTTTAATAATAGCACAGAATCAATAGCACACTTAGCATAGTTATCACATGTTAAAGAACTACTTTTGCCCTCTTTAAGTTTATCCCAACTGGTTTTGTTAAGAGCACAAGGCTCATATTAAAGTTTTTTTTCCCCTTTAACAGTGGGTAACATTTTGCTAATACAATTAGCATGCTAATTTACACACCGAGTAGCAACTGAAACTCACCGGGACATCAGCGTACACTTCTAAACAGTTCAAAGCAGTTCTACTCAACAACAGGGATTCTATTATCCATGTTCATAAGATAACCCTGCGCACCTCAGCACTGGCCCTTTCATACTCTGTAGCAGAATATTGTGCCCCTGTCTGGTCCAGGTCATCTTACACACACCATGTAGACACCCAGCTCAACTCAACCATGAGAACTATAACTGGAACAATCCGCTCAACACCACTCCCCTGGCTCTCTGTACTGTCAAACATAGCCCCTCCACACATCCGGCGAGCAGCATTAACTCAAAGGATGCTCCAAAAAGTTAAAGATTTTCCTCACTTGCCAATCCATGCAGATATCTACACCCCACCCACTGCCCGACTTTCATCCAGACGGCCGATTTGGAAAAACCCTCCCCCAGCTGACTTTACCATCCAGACAGCTTGGCAAGAGGAATGGGAGACCAAAGAGGTCCCAAACAAACAGCTGGTGATAAACCCCAACCAACAGGTCCCGGGCACCAACCTCCCAAGGAGACAGTGGTCTACACTCAATCGCTTCAGGACTGGACATGGCCCCTGCTTGGCCAGCCTTCACAGATGGGGCAGTAGCCCTAGCCCACTGTGCGCATGTGGAGAGGAGCAAACAATGGAACACATCATAGAGGTTTGCCCGCTCCAAAGACTGGAAGGAGGATTACACACCCTCCATACAGCAAACCAGGAGGCAACTGCTTGGCTTAAGGACTTTGCATTCGCTAAATAAATAAGATAACTTTTTTGTTCAGCTCTGTTTTTTCCTCTCCCGACATCTACACAAGCCAAGCAACCACGTGTATGAGGGGAAAAAAAGATGCTCTTGAAGCAAGATGACCACTCCTAGCTCTTTTCTGAGCACAGATGGAGAGTACATTATGGAATAAGGCAAATTTCATTTAATGAGACAGTGACATTACAGCAATTAAGGTTTATTCATCATAATGTGCGCAGTTTACTTCCTAAAATGGACATGGTCAAAATTTGGATTAGATCAACTGATCCGGATGTTGTGATCATCTCTGAAACGTGGCTGACAAAAGCTGTCATAGATGATGATATTAGTATAAATGGATACAATGTCTTCCATACTGACAGGCCTACAAAAAGGTGGTGGTGTAGCCGCTTATGTTAAATCAAGATTTGATGCTTCAATTGTCTTGTCTAAGTCCATTTCTAAGCAGATGGAGTTTCTGGCCTTGAATATGGAAATAGCCAAATCCCTTTCCATAACTGTTGTTGGTTGTTATAGACCTCCATCTGCCACCAAGGAGGCATTATCATCCTTAAAGCATCTTTTGTCCAAATTAAACTACAGTGAGCTTTTAATGGCAGGAGACTTCAATTGGGATTGGTTAAACGTAGCTTCTGAAGAATTTAAATCTTTCTGTGACTCTGTAAATTTTAGCCAGTTGATTAACTATCCAACTAGGCCAAATATTAAAAGTCCTGAAAAGTCCACTTTGATTGACTTAATTTTAACAAATGCTCCACATAAATTTTCATCTGTGGGTGTTTTCTGCAATGATTTGAGTGATCATTGTGTTGCTGCAGTGTGCAGAGATACAAAAATCCCCAAATGTAAACCGTGCATTATTTTCAAGCGGAATTTGAAGAAATTTAATGAACAAGCTTATCATCATGACTTGTCCTTGGTTAATTGGGAACATATAGACCTGTTGCCAGACGTTGAGTTAGCGTGGACTTTCTTTAAAGAAAACTTTGAGAAAACTGTAAATAAACATGCTCCTAGAGGGAAATTCAGAGTAAAGGGGCGTGAAAACCCCTGGTTCTCTCCAGAACTGTCTGATGCCATTTATCAGCGTAATGTGGCTTGGGCCAAAGCCAGGAAAACTGATACTGCCAGTGATGGGTCTATTTTTAGACAACCGAGAAATAGATGCACTTTTTTTTATTAAAAAGGCTAAATCTGAATATTATTTATCTGTCATAACTGAGAGTCTGGCTCAGTTGGTAGAGCATCCGCCCCACACCCGGGAGGCAGGGGTTCAAATCCCGGCTGGGTCATGCCGAAGACCATATAAAAGTGGAACTTCCTGCCGTCCAGCTTGGTGCTCAGCAATAATGGAATGGAGGAGGGAAATCTGTGGCGGTGCCTTCCATGGCAGCGGCCCTCTGACTCTGCACCGGGGTGTGTGTGATTAACACTGTAGATAGGTAAAGCACAATCTCGTTCAACTGTACATGATTGGTTGTACAGTTGAATGACAATAAGGGTGATTTAATTAATCCACAGAAATTTTGGAAAGTGATCAAAGGTTTATCTGTGAACAAAAGCTCTCAGGTTCTTCCTACTTTTGTTTTAAATGGCTCAGTCCCAGTTTATGATAGAACTGAGGTTTTAAATTGCTTCAATAAGCATTTTGTGTCATCCGGTTTTCTGTTTAACTCTACAGGAGCTACATCTGTGCCTCACTGTACTAATTCCCAAATGTTTTTTGGATAACCTTTTAGACTTGTACCTTTTACTGTACAGCAAGTTTATAAGGCTCTCAAAACTTTGAATCACAGAAAACCTCCTGGACCAGACTTGATAGAGCCTTACTTTTTGAAAATGGCTGACGATTTTATTGCACAGCCTCTTACAGTACTTTTTAATTTATCAATTGAAAACAAAGAGATTCCTGTAGTATGGAAGTCAGCTTTTGTGGTTCCTCTCTTAAAAGGAGGTGACCCAGCAGTTTTAACTAACTACAGACCAATATCAAATTTGTGCGTCTTGTACAAGATTCTTGAATCTCTCGTGTGTGATCAACTTAAAGAGTTTTTATACTCAAATGAACTTCTTTCAAAACTGCAATCGGGCTTTAGAAAAAAGCACAGCACTATTACTGCTGCTACAAAAGTGGTCAATGATATACTTGTTGCTCTTGATAAAAAGCAGTACTGTGCTGCACTTTTCATTGATCTGTCAAAGGCTTTTGACACTGTGGACCACACAGTTTTAAAGCAAAGACTCATCAGTTTTGGTCTGTCGGAACATGTAGTCTCCTGGTTTGCAAATTATTTGAGTGACAGGACCCAATGTATTAAATATGATGGTTTGTGTTCTCCCCCTCATGGATCGTCACCTTATCGTGGTGGGGGGGTTTGCGTGCCCCAGTGATCCCAGGAGCTATGTTGTCCGGGGCAATTTGCCTCTGATAGGGTCTCCCAAGACAAACTGGTCCTGGGTGAAGGGCCAGACGAAGAACGATCCAACAGACTCTCATGATAAATTGTATATCAAGGATTCAGTGTACCCCGCCCGGTATGGGGTTACCGGGGCCCCACCCTGGAGCCAGGCCTGGGGGAGGGGCTCGAAGGCTAGCGTCTGGTGGCCGGGTTTCCACCCATGGGACCCGGCCGGGCTCAGCCCGAAGGAGTTACATGGGTCCGCCCTCCAGTAGGTTCACCACCTGCAGGAGGGATCATGGAAGTCCGGTGCTATGTGGATTAGGTGGCAGTCAAAGGCGGAGACCTTGGCGGACTGATCCCAAGCTTTCTAAACTGGCTTTTGGTACGTGGAATGTCACCTCTCTGGTGGGGAAGGAGCCTGAGCTGGTGTACGAGATTGAGCGATACCGGCTAGATATAGTCGGCCTCACCTCAACACACAGCTCCGGTTCCGGAACCAGTCTCCTGGAGAAGGGCTGGAGCTTGGCCTTTTCTGGAGTTGCCCCGGGCGAGAGGCGACGAGCAGGGGTAGGTATTCTTGTATCGCCCCACCTTGCTGCCTCTATATTGGAGTTTTCCCCGGTGGACGAAAGGGTTGCTTCCCTGCGCCTTCGGGTTGGGAAACGGGTCCTGACCATCATTTGTGCCTATGCACCAAATGATGTTTCAGAGTACCCACCCTTTTTGGAGTCTGTGACTGGGGTGCTGGAGGGTGCTCCTCCTGGAGACTCCATTGTCCTACTGGGGGACTTCAATGCGCACGTGGGCAACGACAGTGAAACCTGGAGGGGGGTGATTGGGAGGAACGGCCTGCCCGATCTGAACCCGAGTGGTGTTCAGTTATTGGACTTCTGTGCTAACCACAGTCTGTCTATAACGAACACCATGTTCAAGCATAAGGGTGTCCATATGTGCACCTGGCACCAGGACACCCTAGGCCGCAGGTCGATGATCGATTTTGTTATCGTATCATCAGACCTGCGACCGTATGTCTTGGACACCCGAGTAAAGAGAGGTGCAGAGCTGTCAACTGATCACCACCTGGTGGTGAGTTGGATCCGATGGCAGGGGAGGAAGCCATTCAGACCTGGTAGACCCAAACGTATAGTGAGGGTGTGCTGGGAGCGTCTGGCTGAGGCCCCTGTCCGGGAGGTCTTCAACTCCCACCTCCGGAAGAACTTCAACCACATTCCGAGGGAGTCTGGAGACATGGAGTCTGAATGGGCCATGTTCTCCACCTCTGTTGTTGAAGCGGCAGCCCAGAGCTGCGGCCGCAAGGTGGTCGGTGCATCTCGTGGTGGCAACCCCCGAACCAAGTGGTGGACACCAGTGGTGAGGGGGGCCATTAAGCTGAAGAAGGAGTCCTATCAAGCTTGGTTGGCTTGTGGGACTCCCGAAGCAGCTGAGGTGTACCGGCAGGCCAAGCGGAGTGCAGCTCGGGTGGTTGCTGAAGCAAAAACCCGGGTATGGGAGGAGTTCGGTGAGGCCATGGAACAAGACTTTCGGTCGGCTTCAAAGAGATTCTGGCAAACTGTTCGGCGGCTCAGGAGGGGAAAGCAGCTCCCCGTCCACACTGTGTATGGTGCGGATGGGACACTGTTGACTTCAACTGGGGATATCGTCGGGCGGTGGAAGGAATACTTCGAGGATCTCCTCAATCCCACTGATACGCCTTCCACAGAGGAAGCAGGGTTTGGGGACGAGGGGGATGACTCGCCTATCACAGGGGCTGAGGTCGCCAAGGTGGTTAAAAATCTCCTTGGTGGCCGGGCCCCGGGGGTGGACGAGATTCGCCCCGAGTACCTCAAGGCCCTGGATGTTGTTGGGTTGTCATGGTTGACACGCCTCTGCAACATTGCGTGGAGGTCGGGGGCAGTGCCTTTGGCATGGCAAACCGGGGTGGTGGTTCCTCTCTTCAAAAAAGGGGACCGGAGGGTGTGCTCCAACTTTAGAGGGATCACACTCCTCAGCCTCCCTGGGAAGGTCTATGCCAAGGTACTGGAGAGGAGAGTCCGGCCGTTGGTCGAACCTCGGATTCAGGAGGAGCAATGTGGTTTTCGTCCTGGCCGTGGCACATCGGACCAGCTCTTTACCCTCTCGAGAATTCTTGAGGGTTCGTGGGAGTTTGCCCAACCAGTTTACATGTGTTTTGTGGACTTGGAGAAGGCATTTGACCGCGTCCCTCGTGGATTTTTGTGGGGGGTGCTTCGGGAGTATGGGGTATCGGGCTTGTTGTTACGAGCTATTCGGTCTCTGTACGACCGTTGTGAGAGTTTAGTTCGCATTGCCAACACTCGGTCGGAGTCATTCCCAGTGAGAGTTGGACTCCGCCAGGGCTGCCCTTTGTCACCGGTCCTGTTCATAATTTTTATGGACAGGATTTCTAGGCGCAGCCAGGGAATGGAGGGTGTCATGCTTGGTGACCACAGGATCTCATCTCTGTTGTTTGCAGATGATGTTGTCCTGTTGGCTTCATCCAGCAATGACCTACAGCTCTTGCTGGGACGGTTTGCCGCTGAGTGTGAAGCGGCTGGGATGAGAATCAGCACCTCCAAGTCCGAGTCCATGGTCCTCAGCCGGAAAAAGGTGGATTGTCCTCTCCGGGTTGGGGACAGGCTCCTGCCCCAAGTGGAGGAGTTTAAGTATCTTGGGGTCTTGTTCACGAGTGAGGGGAAAATGGAGCGAGAGATCGACAGACGGATTGGAGCAGCATCTGCAGTGATGCGGACGTTGTACCGGTCTGTTGTGGTGAAGAGGGAGCTTAGTTCTAAGGCAAAGCTGTCGATTTACCAGTCAATCTACGTTCCTACTCTCACCTATGGTCACGAGCTTTGGGTAATGACCGAAAGAACGAGATCGCGGATACAAGCGGCTGAAATGAGCTTTCTCCGTAGGATTGCTGGACTCACCCTCAGAGATAGGGTGAGGAGCTCAGTCATCCGGGAGAGGCTCAGAGTAGAACCGCTGCTCCTCCACATTGAAAGGAGTCAGTTGAGGTGGTATGGGCATCTGATTAGGATGCCTCCTGGACGCCTCCCATTTGAGGTGTTTCAGGCACGTCCCACTGGGAGGAGACCCCGGGGCAGACCCAGGACTCGGTGGAGAGACTATGTCTCCCAGCTAGTCTGGGAACGCCTTGGTATCCCCTCTGAAGAGCTGGAGCAGGTGGCTGGGGAGAGGGAAGCCTGGGCTTCTCTGCTTGAACTGCTGCCTCCGCGACCCGGACCTCCGGAAAAGCGGTAGAAGATGGATGGATGGTTTGTGTTCTGAAATTGTCAGTGTCCACAAGGGGGTGCCACAGGGTTCTGTATTAGGACCCCTCCTATTCATTATGTACATTAATGATCTAGGACAAAATGTGTCTGATGCTAGTTTGCATTTTTATGCCGATGACACAATTATTTACTGCTTTGGCTCTTCCCCTGCTAATGCTGGTGCTTCTCTGCAGAAAGCTTTTAATGTGGTGCAAGCACACACTTCTGCAGCTAAAACTAGTCCTTAATGCTGACAAAACTAAACTGATGTGGTTTTCAAATTTTAGGAAGAGTCCACAAATTTTTCCCACAGTGTCCACTTTTGAGGGAAATGAAATTGAGGTGGTTCACTCGTACAAGTATCTTGGTATCTTGCTTGATGACGCTCTGACTTTTAAGCCCCATGTTGAAAATCTTGTGAAGAAACTTAAACTGAAACTGGTTTTTTTTATTTCGAAATAAATGTTTTTCTTTTGAGGTTAAAAAGCGTCTTGTTACTGCAACTTTTTTATCTATTTTAGATTATGGAGACCTCTTGTTTATGAACGCTTCAGCTCAGTGTCTGAGTAAGATTGACTCTGTATATCATGCTGTTTTGAGGTTTGTTACAAACTGTAGAGCCTTGACCCATCACTGTGAACTGTATTCTAGAGTGGGATGGCCCTCTTTGTCCACCAGGAGGATGACTCACTGGTACATTTTTATTTACAAGGCCACATTTTTATTTACAAGACTGTTGCCCCCTTACATTTGTAATTTGATCACACTGAGAAGTGTTGCTTCTTATGGTTTGCGTTCTAACGATCATTTGTTGCTTTCTGTTCCATTTGCCCATACTGAGCTGGGAAAAAGAGCTTTCATGTTCTCAGCCCCCTCTACATGGAACATGTTGCAAAAAGACTGGAAACTAACGGAACTTGTTTCACTGAACGACTTTAAATCCAGATTGAGAACACTTGAGACGGCCTCACTAATTTGTAACTGTTTTATATGATTTGTGTGTCATTGTAAGTGTATTTGTGATTTTTTTGCTGCCTCTTGGCCAGGACTCCCTTGAAAAAGAGGTTTTTAATCTCAATGGTTTTTTTTCCTGGTTAAATAAAGGTAAATAAAAATAAATAAATAAGGTTTTACATTTTGTCTGGAAAAAAAAGGAATATTTTCTACCATTACCCTTTTACTATCAGATAAAGTTTGATTTCAACTTAAACAAATTCAAATTTAAAAAATAAAACATTCAGTACGTCTTATTCTGAAAAATGATATGGAGATAACCTAGGGGGGTTCACTACCCTGATTACATTAGGATAATTGGTAGGGGTGGGAATTGAGGAACCATTCCGATTCGGATCGTGATACTTGGGTCATGATACGATCCTCTCACTATTCAAGGATAATCTCGATATTTGCAAAATCAAGTATCACGATTCCATATTTCACATTTTTTCCACCTTATTCAACCTCAAATCATGTCCCAAAGTAAAACTGTTGACATCTCTTTCTTATAATAAAGTATTCTTGGGGTGTGGAGAGTGTGGGAAATGATGAGGCCAGTTTACGAACAGACAAAGTTTATATACATTCTCTCATCATTCATACACAGAAAAGCATGAAAGCATTCAGGCACGGTTCTCCTTTACATCTCCACCGCTCATCTCACATCTGCGTGACATTTCACATCACACTGCATGACATCCAACATCACAATACATTCACCCTTAAACCCCCCGTCCACTGTTTACTCTCTGCTTCCTGACTGACACGCTGTCTGACTCATTCAAGTCTCTACAACTCTACAATATGCATTTTGTGTCTGCTACCCCCCCCCCCCCAGACACAGTTTCAGTTGGCACGTCTTTTGGGCTTCAGTCTCCTCCCATATCTGCTGTAACGGGGGTCTCTGTGCCGGGGTGGGGGCTGCTGGACGTGTGTCTGACTGCGGGTGGGCCATGGCGAGGGGGGGAGGAAAACCATTTTGCCCGTGTGGCTGTCCTGGTGAATCGTTTGCCTGGGGAGTTCTCAGTGGGGGTCTTCCACACCAAGGGGCCCGGGCCAGCAGCACTTGCTCGTCCGCCACTACAAAGGCAGGCTTAAGTCTGTCTATGCATATTTTCTCCCGACACCCCCCCCCCCCCCAAGTCTAGCAAAAAATGCTTGTCCCCTGTTTCCAGCACTCTGAACGGGCCATCATAGGGTGGGCGCAATGACGGGCGGTGGGCATCGTGTCTGACGAACACGAACTCTGCGTTCTTCAAAGTTTTTGGCACAAAAGCGCGTGGAAAACAGTGGTGGGCCGGGCCAGGCAGCATGCCTGTGTCTGCACTACGCTGCAAACAGTGAGGCGGGCAGCTGTCCGGCACGGGATTATCTGGCAAAAATTCCCCGGGCAGCCGCAGTGGCTGAGAAAAAACCAGCTCAGCCGGGGAAGCCTCCAAATCCTCTTTTGGTGTGGAACGCAACCCCAATAAAACCCACGGCAACCGGTCAACCCAATTTGCGTCCGTCAACGAAGCCCTGAGTGCTGCTTTCAGTGACCTGTGAAAACGCTTGCATAACCCATTTGCCTGTGGGTTGTACGCGGTTGTGCAATGAATTGCAACACCCAGGCTGCGGGCCATCGCGGACCAAAGTTCGGAAACAAACTGAGGGCCCCTATCGGACGTGATGTCCGACGGGATTCCAAAACGCACTACCCACGTTGTCAAAAAAGCGCACGCCACATCCGCGGACGTGGTTGCCGCCAGCGCGACTGCTTCTGGCCAGCGTGTGGTGCGGTCCACCACTGTCAGAAGGTGTGTGCACCCCTGCGATGGCGGGAGGGGGCCCACGAGGTCCACGTGAACGTGGTCGAATCTTTTAGCCGGTATACTAAACGGCTCCAAAGGAGCCTTCGTGTGTCTGTGCACTCTGGCTCGTTGGCACGCTACGCAGGCTTCCGCCCACTCTTTCACTTGTTTGTGCAGGCCTGGCCACATGAATTTCGCTCCCACCATTTTGACTGACGCGCGCACTCCTGGGTGCGCCAAAGCGTGAACTGACTCAAACACGCGGCGGCGCCACGCGACCGGGACCACCGGGCATCCCGTGGAGACGTCGCAGATTAGGGGGGGCTGCCGTCTTGCAGTACTCTGCTCTCCAGCCTTAACCCTGTTGGTCCAGACTGGAGTGCGCGCACGTCCGTATCACTAATCTGCTCTGCGGCCATGGCTGTATAATCTATCCCTACACAGACCGGGGACAGACAACGCACTGTATTTACGCTCACTGTCGCGCAAAGCCCTGCTGAAAAAGGCGAGCGGCTGCCAAGAACCGGCGACACGTTGCTCCATGACGGCTCCTATGGCCACGTCTGAGGCATCGGTAGTGAGCGCTATCCGGGCCGACAGGTCTGGGTGCGCCAACAGTGCGGCGTTTGCCAGGGCTGCTTTCACCTCAGAGAACGCCTGCTCTCGCTCTGGAGTCCATTTGACTCCATCCGTGGGTTTCCATCTCTTGAGCGCGGCGTACAATGGCTGCATGAGTTGAGCTGCGCAGGGGAGGAAACGGTTATAAAAGTTAACCATCCCCAAAAATTCCTGCAGCGCGCTGACCGTCTGAGGCCGGGGAAAGTTCGCCACAGCGCGCACTTTGTCGGGCAAGGGTATCGCTCCCTCCGGTGAGACACGGTGCCCCAAAAAATCAATCCCCGTCACGCTGAACTGGCACTTCGCCGGGTTGATTATTAACCCCTGCTCCTCCAACCTCTGGAAAACCATCCTGAGGTGGGTTACGTGTTCGTCTTCGGACGCACTGGCTACCAGGATATCATCCAGGTAGACGAACACAAACGGGAGATCGCGCAGCACCGCGTCCATCATGCGTTGGAACGTCTGTGCCACTCCTTTTAATCCGAATGGCACGCGGAGAAACTCGAACAAGCCGAATGGAGTTATTACCGCTGTTTTGTGTATGTCTTCCGCGCGCACTGGGACCTGGTGGTAACCACGGACCAGGTCTATTTTAGAAAAAATGCGTGCTCTGGCGAGGTGAACGGAAAAATCCTGAATGTGGGGAATCGGGTAGCGGTCGTGTGCTGTGGCGTTATTCAATCTGCGGAAATCGCCGCACGGTCTGCCACGACCCCTCAGCCTTAGGGACCATGTGTAGCGGGGATGCCCATGGGCTATTTGATCGCCTGATGATGCCCAAACTTTCCAGGTTGGCAAACTCCTCGTGCGCTATGGCCAGTTTAGCTGCGTCCAAGTGCCGAGGTCGTGCGAAAACGGGCGGCCCGGTGGTGGTGATAAAGTGCTCCACCCCGTGTTTAGCGATGGCCGCTGAAAACGTCGGGACCGTGAGTGCTGGGAACTGAGTGAGCAGTGTGTGGAACTTACCGCCTGGAGCTGTGACGTTGGCTTGCGTTACTGGCCCGGCCCCTCGAGCAAAGGTCTTAATGTCCGAGCCGTTTACTGTCACCAGCCCGGGGCCGCTAGGTCCTGCCAGCCGGTCGGCGTAGGTCGGCAGGATGATGCTCTTTTGGGCTCTGGTGTCTACAAGGAAACGCCTCCCTGAACGCGAGTACGTCACGTAGAGCAGCTTGTTCTCTTCGCCGGCGGTCGCAGCTGCTACCGACCGCCGGCCTTGGCGTTTCCCGAGCGCTTGGATTGGCACGGTGGTGCACATCTGCGTGCGTTCTCTCTAAAATGGCGGTGGTAGAAGCAGAGCATGTCTCTCTGGTGCTCCTTGGCCCCCGCTGCCATCGGTGGCCCCTCGCCTCCTCTGGTCGTCTCGCTGGGCTCCGACGCCGCCGCATTCACTGAGAGCGCTCTGGTGGTGAGGATGGTCCGGTCTGCCTCCTGGGCTAGCGCGCGGTACTCACGCGCGGCCAGCAACGGCGAATTGGCCAGAACCGCTCTCACCTCTGTTGGAAGGTTCCGGAGGAAAAGGTGGGCAAACAGGAAATGCCCGTCATCTGTGCCCATTAACGCCAGCATCTTCTCCATCAGATTGACGGCCGAACCATCTCCTAACTCGGAACGCCTCAGGAGCCTCTCTGCTCTCTCACAGTCCGAGAGCGTGTAGCGCCGGGTCAGCGCAGCTTTGAGAGCCCCGTATCTGTCGTGGGCTGGGGGCTGGTCGAGCAGGCTCGCTACCTGCTGAGCTGTGCGAGCGTCCAGCGCTGCAACCACGTAGTAAAACTTGGTGTCGTCTGCAGTTATTCCCCGGAGGGCGAACTGGGCCTCGGTGTGGTGGAACCAAGAGCGCGGGTTGTGCTGCCAAAAGTCCGGTAGCTTGACTGAAACAGCGCACGCATTGCTGGGGGTTCCCGTCCGGGCCATCTGTGGGATGCTTGCCGCGTTGCTGGGGCTTCCCGTCCGGGCCGACTCCGGGGTTCTTGCCTCGTGTTCCATAATACGTCCAGGGTCACCAGTGTGGAGAGTGTGGGAAATGATGAGGCCAGTTTACTTTATTAACACTCTCTTATCATTCATACACAGAAAAGCATGAAAGCATTCAGGCACGGTTCTCCTTTACATCTCCACCGCTCATCTCACATCTGCGTGACATTTCACATCACACTGCATGACATCCAACATCACAATACATTCACCCTTAAACCCCCCGTCCACTGTTTACCCTCTGCTTCCTGACTCAAGTCTCTACAACTCTACAATATGCATTTTGTGTCTGCTACAGGGGCTTCATTTTCTGCAGAGACATGTCTGTGCATGCAGGGAGGGTGGCTTACGGTGTATGGAATAGACTGTGGACTAAAAGCAGCTTTAAACTTTTTTTGTTTAATGAGGCTTTCCACTGAGTTTCAGTTCAACTGCTTTTTAATGGTAAGTGTGATATTTATAAATTATTTTAATCTTGTGTTTTAACCCCTTGCACTCTGGTCAATTTCCCTAAAAACGCCAAAAAATAACATACCCAAAGTAAATCAAAAGCTGTTCTTCAACCCTTTGCAGCATCTTCATGGGGTTGGTCTCATTTAAAAGAAAACACTTTGAATTTTTTGGCAAAACAGTCATAATCTTTCTAAGTGCTCCTGCCACTGAGTAACAGTCATCTAAACATACTGAACTTGAATAAAATAAAGTTCGCCTGGGTGTTTTTTTGGATACAAATGCTTGCAAATAACACACACCTGTCAGATCCGGGCTAGAAAATGCAACAGAAATGTAGAACCAAGTGTTATCCAGCTGAGGTCAAAATTTTGTAACAATACCACAAAAAATGAATATATTACACAGCTTTTTTTCAGGTTGTTCCCAGGCGTTTTTGGACTGTGCCAAATTGTGCCAAATGGCACAGTTTGGAAAAACGTCTGTAACTTTTGGATGATTCAATATAGAAGCTTGATCTTGGGCTCTAATGAAAGGTGACACTCAGGGCTGTGTGTGTGTGTGTGTGTGGGGGGGGGGGGGGTTGTTTATTCATTCATGAATGAATGAATGAACAAACAAGCCCCCACACACAAAGAAGCATGCCACGTAAAAAATGTGTGGCTTTTTTTTACAAGAAAAAATAACCTACAGTGCAATAAAAATTATACTAAAATATCTGTAATGTAGAGGATAACAACTCCCACCCCACCCCCGCTACTGAGGACGGACATCGTCCATCACCACATGACGGCCCGCGGCATAAGCCGCGGTCTACTACGCACAATTGTACTAAAATATCTGCAATCTGCTACAGAGGAGTAGCGGGGGGGGGGGGGGACCGTTCACGGTCCGTCATGTGGTGATGACGCACAGTTGTAATTTACCGATCGGTCAAAAGTCATTTTGATTACAATTTTCAGGGATAAAGAAACACTTACCTGTCCACAACAGCAGTGTCGCTGGCGCACATCTCTTCCTCTTTGTCAGACGAACATGACGCCGGTCCGCTTGTTACGACTCATGGTTCTGGTCACGCCACCCGGTCAAACCATGATTCCATTATTGCAGTTTTGCGCTTCCATGATTGCGGTTTTGGCGAACGATTTTTCAAAACAAATAAGAACAGTAGTAAGAAAAAAAGACTGGCGAACGCGTGTGTGTCACCCAGCGGCTTACACAAAACAGATTTTACGCACGGGACGCACGCTTTCAATCGTCGAAGTTCTCTGCTTCAATTGGGTTGCTGTATTCGCAGCCATTGGTAGGCGGGTTGAAGAAGGAGTCCTATCAAGCTTGGTTGGCTTGTGGGACTCCCGAAGCAGCTGAGGTGTACCGGCAGGCCAAGCGGAGTGCAGCTCGGGTGGTTGCTGAAGCAAAAACCCGGGTATGGGAGGAGTTCGGTGAGGCCATGGAACAAGACTTTCGGTCGGCTTCAAAGAGATTCTGGCAAACTGTTCGGCGGCTCAGGAGGGGAAAGCAGCTCCCCGTCCACACTGTGTATGGTGCGGATGGGACACTGTTGACTTCAACTGGGGATATCGTCGGGCGGTGGAAGGAATACTTCGAGGATCTCCTCAATCCCACTGATACGCCTTCCACAGAGGAAGCAGGGTTTGGGGACGAGGGGGATGACTCGCCTATCACAGGGGCTGAGGTCGCCAAGGTGGTTAAAAATCTCCTTGGTGGCCGGGCCCCGGGGGTGGACGAGATTCGCCCCGAGTACCTCAAGGCCCTGGATGTTGTTGGGTTGTCATGGTTGACACGCCTCTGCAACATTGCGTGGAGGTCGGGGGCAGTGCCTTTGGCATGGCAAACCGGGGTGGTGGTTCCTCTCTTCAAAAAAGGGGACCGGAGGGTGTGCTCCAACTTTAGAGGGATCACACTCCTCAGCCTCCCTGGGAAGGTCTATGCCAAGGTACTGGAGAGGAGAGTCCGGCCGTTGGTCGAACCTCGGATTCAGGAGGAGCAATGTGGTTTTCGTCCTGGCCGTGGCACATCGGACCAGCTCTTTACCCTCTCGAGAATTCTTGAGGGTTCGTGGGAGTTTGCCCAACCAGTTTACATGTGTTTTGTGGACTTGGAGAAGGCATTTGACCGCGTCCCTCGTGGATTTTTGTGGGGGGTGCTTCGGGAGTATGGGGTATCGGGCTTGTTGTTACGAGCTATTCGGTCTCTGTACGACCGTTGTGAGAGTTTAGTTCGCATTGCCAACACTCGGTCGGAGTCATTCCCAGTGAGAGTTGGACTCCGCCAGGGCTGCCCTTTGTCACCGGTCCTGTTCATAATTTTTATGGACAGGATTTCTAGGCGCAGCCAGGGAATGGAGGGCGTCATGCTTGGTGACCACAGGATCTCATCTCTGTTGTTTGCAGATGATGTTGTCCTGTTGGCTTCATCCAGCAATGACCTACAGCTCTTGCTGGGACGGTTTGCCGCTGAGTGTGAAGCGGCTGGGATGAGAATCAGCACCTCCAAGTCCGAGTCCATGGTCCTCAGCCGGAAAAAGGTGGATTGTCCTCTCCGGGTTGGGGACAGGCTCCTGCCCCAAGTGGAGGAGTTTAAGTATCTTGGGGTCTTGTTCACGAGTGAGGGGAAAATGGAGCGAGAGGTCGACAGACGGATTGGAGCAGCATCTGCAGTGATGCGGACGTTGTACCGGTCTGTTGTGGTGAAGAGGGAGCTTAGTTCTAAGGCAAAGCTGTCGATTTACCAGTCAATCTACGTTCCTACTCTCACCTATGGTCACGAGCTTTGGGTAATGACCGAAAGAACGAGATCGCGGATACAAGCGGCTGAAATGAGCTTTCTCCGTAGGATTGCTGGACTCACCCTCAGAGATAGGGTGAGGAGCTCAGTCATTCGGGAGAGGCTCAGAGTAGAACCGCTGCTCCTCCACATTGAAAGGAGTCAGTTGAGGTGGTATGGGCATCTGATTAGGATGCCTCCTGGACGCCTCCCACTTGAGGTGTTTCAGGCACGTCCCACTGGGAGGAGACCCCGGGGCAGACCCAGGACTCGGTGGAGAGACTATGTCTCCCAGCTAGTCTGGGAACGCCTTGGTATCCCCTCTGAAGAGCTGGAGCAGGTGGCTGGGGAGAGGGAAGTCTGGGCTTCTCTGCTTGAACTGCTGCCTCCGCGACCCGGACCTCCGGAAAAGCGGTAGAAGATGGATGGATGGATGGATGGTAGGCGGGTCCTTCTTGCTAGGTTTTCAGTCATTGGTTCTTCAAGGTTTCAGAAACCCAATTCAAGGCTCTTATTAGTCGAATGAGAGGTCAATCAAATCTAAACCAATCAAAACACTCCTTTGGCTTTCTGTTCGCGGCTGTGTCTGTAGTGGAAGAATGGAAATGCAGCTTTTTTTTTTCAGTGCGCTCTGAGACGCACAGTGTGCGTCCTATTGTGCACGAGGGCGCGCTAGGACACAGAGACGTGACTGCCTGCGGTATCCCGGAGTGCAAGAGGTTAACTTGTATTTTGTATTTTTTTAATAATTTTTATCAACTTCTTTTAATTTCATTTTAATGTACAGCACTTGGTGACTATATGTCTGTGAAAAAGCTTCATAGATAACTTGACTTACTTGGCGCTCAGAGAAAAAGCAAGCTCCATTCTCCATCCATCTCCAACTCCATCCATTCTTCTTCCGGCTTTCAGAGAGAGCAGACGCATTTCTCCCCTCTCCCCACTCCTCTCCCCTCTTCACTATCCCAGCTTGCTGTGTCCTGTCTATGTTCGCTCTTCTTGTGGCTGAATCTCGATCCAAATGGGAAATTATGAAACTGATGAGCAGGCTTTAATACTATTGACACCATTTTACAAAAATTCGGGCCAGGGGGAGCCCCAACGCAGAGACTCATGGATTGGAACTCATGTGTCTGCGTGATTCGACTGAAGATGTGGAAGACATCTACCTGTTTTGGCTTCATGATCACAGGATTTTCTGCTGATTGGCTCTGGAGTTTTCCTGGTGTATCGGAAATTTAACTGGAAGAGCTAATCAAAATGCGGACCCGGCGTAGCTGCTTCTTCAACAATTCGACCAGCTGGGGAAAGCACTGATAGCGGCAAATGACTGTGGAAGGGGAAACATCTGGAGTCGCTTGGTGCTCTCCAAGGAATGATTTTAAAGCCTATGTAATTGTAATTGTGATGCTCAGAATCGCATGACAGAGGAAATTTCTGCTCGAACTGTGCTCATTTGGCCTTGATTCGGCGCCCTTGCACTCATTCCTCCAGGAGAGAGAGATAAGGCAGAAGAGAGTTGGCTTTAACCCAAACAACTGCTGCTGTACAATAATTAGAACTCTCCAAGGACAGCGTTGTCATGGGACTAACATGGAATTTTACCATCTGGCATGAAGAGAAATAAACTCTGGGACATGTCTATCTGTGTTTACAATACATGAATATAACATCTAGCCGTTGCACTTTTGTGAAGAGAACATTCTTCCATCACGCACCAGGGTGAGTTACTCTAATGACAAACCCTGGTTCACAGCTAAGCTCAGACAGATCAGGAAGGAGAAGGAAGCAGCGCTGAAAAGTGGAGACAGGGACTGCTACAGGGAGGTTAAATACCGGTTTAACAGAGAGCTGAAGAGAGCTAAATCTGTGTATTCAGAGAGACTCCAGCAGCAGTTCACTGCTAATGATTCGACTTCTGTGTGGAGAGGACTGAGGCAAATCACCAACTATCGACCTAAGGCTCCTAAAGGTCAGGATGACAAAGCCCTTTGTCAAAGACTGTCCCAACACTATGCCCGTTTTGACACCTCGTCATCTGTGTCCAACTCCCCCCCTCCCTCCAGCTCCACAGCCTCCACATTCCCTACTTCATTTAAGGCACCCCCCCTCCTCCCCCCCTCCCCTTATCATCAGTGAGCAGGATGTGCTCAAACAGTTCTCCAGACTGAACCCGCGCAAGGCCCCCGGCCCAGACGGCGTGTCTCCCTCCACCCTGAGACTCTGTGCGAAACAGCTGGCTCCTGTCTTCACAGACATTTTTAACACCTCCCTTAAGTTATGCCACGTGCCGTCCTGCCTCAAATCCTCCACCATCATCCCTGTCCCCAAGAAGCCACGGATCACTGGACTTAATGACTACAGACCTGTAGCGCTCACCTCTGTAGTCATGAAGTCCTTTGAGCGCCTGGTCCTGTCCCACCTCAAGTCCATCACCACCCCTCTCCTGGACCCGCTGCAGTTTGCCTACCGAGCCAACAGGTCTGTAGACGACGCAGTCAACCTGGCCCTCCACTCCATCCTGCAGCACCTGGACTCCCCGGGAACCTACGCCAGGATCCTGTTTGTGGACTTCAGCTCCGCATTCAACACCATCCGCCCCGCTCTGCTCCGGGACAAGCTGTCCCTGCTCAACGTGCCTGACTCCCTCTGCAGGTGGATCATCGACTTCCTAACGGACCGGAGGCAGCATGTGCGGCTGAGAAAGACTGTCTCAGACTATACTAGCATCAGCACCGGATCACCCCAGGGCTGTGTACTTTCCCCCCTACTCTTCTCCCTTTACACCAACTCCTGCACCTCCAGCCACCAGTCTGTCAAGTTGATCAAGTTTGCGGACGACACCACCCTCATCGGGCTCATCTCCAACGGCGACGAGTCCGCCTACAGGAGAGAGGTGGCCCAGCTGGCGTCCTGGTGCAGCAATAACAACCTGCAGCTGAACGCTCTGAAGACAGTGGAGATGATTGTAGACTTCAGGAAAGTCACTACTCCTCTGCCCCCCCTCACCCTCTCAGGCTCTCCCATCACCACTGCTGATTCCTTCCGCTTCCTAGGCACTACCATCACCAGGGACCTCAAATGGGAGCCGACCATCAGCTCACTCATCAAAAAAGCCCAGCAGAGGATGTTCTTCCTGCGGCAGCTGAGGAAGCTCAAGCTACCCACCAAGATGTTAGTGCAGTTCTACACAGCCATCATCGAGTCCATCCTCACCACCTCCATAACCGTGTGGTACGCAGGAGCCACTGCCAGGGACAGACTAAGGCTGCAGCGCGTCGTGCGCACTGCTGAGAAGGTGATCGGCTGCAAGCTCCCATCTCTCCTGGATCTGTACATCTCCAGGACCCGGAGGCGTGCTGGCCGGATCATAGCCGATCCCTCACACCCTGGTCACATACTGTTTGCCCCCCTCCCCTCTGGTAGAAGACTTCGGTCCATCCAGACTAAAACCTCCCGTCACATGAACAGCTTCTTCCCCTCTGCCATCAGACTGCTGAACACTAAGTGACTTATTGACTCTCGTGCACTATGTACAGCAGCTCAACCAGACTCATGTCAATCATCACTGTTTTTTTCCTGCATTACCGACTGCACTATATAGTTCTCCACAGTATCTGCTGCTGGCTAATATACGTATATTTTAACTGTTGACCAGTATCACTTAATCTTATCCTACACTTTATTACATGTATAGTTTATTTCTTTTATCTTATCATGTTTAATGTTGCAGCATTGTACCGAGACAAATTCCTAGTTTGTGTACTACATGAACAATGGCAATAAACCTGATTCTGATTCTTCTGATTCTGCCTAGGAGACGATTTTTGTTGTACTCCAGTAACTGATACACTCATACTGCACCCACACTGATATCACAAACTGATATACACACACTGGTCTCTCTCTGCTTTGTTTTGTGTGGATTTGTTTTGTCTGCTCTGTGCAACAGAGAGGTTTTTTTCTATGTAATCACAATCCCGCTTATACAACGAGCTGTATTTTGATAATGATGTTTTTTTCTCTCTGCCCAATGTGTCATTCCCTCCCTCTTCCCCTCTTATCCCCCACTGTTTTGATGAGGCGCCTTGTTATGGCTGCCGTGTCATTGTGATGCGCTTACATTAGCACGCCAATGTCAAGTCAAATTCCTTGTATGTTTTTAACATGCTTGGCAATAAAGCTTTTCTGATTCTGATTCTTCATGCTGGTGTGTTTTTAGCATAGCCGTTGCTAATGATGTGTGCTGGCCCACATGATTTCGAGTGGGGTTTTTTTTTCTTTCTGTGCAGCGCTTCTTGCGGGTTGTCTGTCATGTCAAGGTCTTTCCTTCCATATTTGTTATAAAGGCCCAACATCTGAGCTAACTTTGAGCTAACTGCTTTATAACTTTCAAAGGTGACTGCAAATCTCTCCAAGACAAGCTATGATTTCACTTGACTGTGAGCTTGCTTTGCGCCATCTTGTAGACTGAAAATGCAATTGGCTGAATATCCAAGAAAGTATGCAACATTTACATGGAAATTTTTATATATATATATATATATATATATATATATATATATATATATATATATATATATATATATATATATATATAATTAATAAAAGATCGAGCCACGTGTTTAGGGATCGGTGCATCATCATTAGTGTCAGGTATCGTGATCTATTACTGAACTGATTTTTTGTCCCAACCCTATTAATTGGTGATTCTAAAAGGTCCTTAGGTATCTGTCTCTCTCTTAGAATAGAGGGTTAGTACTAGTGAAGCACTTTGAGTGTTTTTTGAGACTAGAAAAGCACTATATAAGTAGAGGTCCTTATCCTTGCAGTCAGTTTTAGAGACGTAACAGATGTTTTTATTGTGGTACATGTTTTTGTCTTGCACTACATGACTATGAACCTCTGTAGCACCAGCGCTATGAGCAAAAAAAGTTAACGTCCAGCCCAGCAAAATATTTTAAAGTCTCATTTACTGCACTTTTCCCACATGTTGATGGCTCCCACAGGTCTTAATAAAATGGTTGTGACATATTTTAGTCAAATTTTCATTAATTATTGGAGCGTCACTGTGAATCATCAATCTAAAACGGTCCCTGAGATTGTTTGAATTAAGGCACAGTCAAGCCGGTGGGCGTCTGTGGTGTTTCTGAGGATTTTGGAGTAAAGACGCTTGGATTTAGACTCGACCACTGGTTGTTTACCCAAACAGACAGAAGCCATTTTATAATTTTTTATTTTATTCTTCATTTATTTCCCCTAGTGACCTTTATGAAGCAGTGCAGCAGAATTGGAGGAAAGTTGAAGCTTTTAACGTGGTTGTAGGTCAGCCGAGGCTCAGACATCACCAAGTTTGGAGGTATGTAAAGAGGCGGGCAAAAGCAGATTAGAAATTGGTTTTAATCTCTAATCCGGAGGTTGTTTTACTGTCCTGTTTGTTTCACTGCTGAACAGCAGCTTCATCAGCCCTAGTAGGAGATGGTTTCGAGGGGCGCGGCTGATAAACAGGAACATAAACACAAATACAGAATTAATCATCAAAATTATCAGTAAACTAGGCTTTTAATCATTTTGTTGATCACATTAATTTTCATCATTTTCAGCAGTTAATTAGAAAAAGAAAAAAAGAAACAAACAACTTTGCAGATTCTTTTAGTCTTTTAAATTTTAGCTTGTTTTTTCTTGGCAATTTGCAGCTTAATTCTCCAAAATTTGTCTTTGTTTTTTGGACATTTTTGTCTCTCATTCTTGGAAATTTGCAACTTTCATGCTGGAAAATTTGCAGCTTCCTTCTCAGATGCATGTCACTTTTATTCTCCCAAATTTACAGCTTTGTTCTCAAACATACAACATACCACTGTTGTTCTCAGACATTCGTGGTTTTGTTCTCAGACGTTTGACACTTTTCTTCTCGGAACATTGCACCTTCATTCTCAGCAATACGTCACTTTCATGCTTGGAAACTTGTGGCTTTCACTTTCAGATATTTGCAACTTTTTATCCTTGGATATTTCAAACTTTCATTCTCAGAAATTTGCAACTTACTGACATGTTTGAGGGTTTGTGAGATTCAGACATACGCACAGAACCACCACAGAAACACGTTTAAGGATGTTTATTGTACAAGAATGAATAAATGAAGATGTCGGTGTGCTGGCAGTCCTGAAGAGAGAACAAAGAAAAGACAATGAGTAATTGTACTTAATGCTGATGGAATATACTAGGCTGGAATAATTTGCTCTCTTACTCAGGTACACAGTGTTAGCACATGGTGGTGAGGGTGAGGAGGCCGCAGCAACACAGGATGACTGGAGCAGGTAGGTGAAGGGTAATTGGCAGGGAAATCTTCAACCTGAACCGGACAGGTAAGATGGGCTAGCTGATAAATAATGAGGGCTTACTTGCAAACGTCCATATTTACGTTCCAGAACGAATCCGCCAGGGAAGGAGTCCACGTCCACTTAGAGGAGTCCAACAGCGAGGACCTGTGCACAGGCTGGGAAGGAGAGGTAAGCGGTGTGTCTTTGTTTTCTTACATGAATCCAGGGTTTGGCAGGGGGTAGGCTGGGAGGCAAACAGGAGCAAGACAGGCTGGAGTAAGGCTGCAAGGCAAACTGGAGCAAACTAACAGGAGCTAGGCAGGAACAAAGCGTGGGTAGTGGCTATAACAGCATAAGATCGTCTGACAATTCCACACTCAGGGTTGCCGCTCCAGCTCTTAAGTAGGCAGCCTCTAGATGAGCTGCAGGTGTGACACAATAGGCAGCTGCACCTAATTAGGGGAGAAAGCTGCAGGTAGATTGTGAGAGAGCAGAGCCAACCCTAGATCATAACAGCCCCCTCCCCAAGGGGCGCCACCTGGCGTCCCACCTGGTTTGTTAGGGTTGGCGCAATGGTGATCCCAGACCATACCTGGGTCCTCAAAGTAGGAGTGAGGGATCCAAGAATGTTCCTCCGGTCCATAACCCTCCCAATCAACCAGGTATTGGAGACTCCGGCCCCTGCTGCAAACATCCAGGATTTTAAAGATGTTGTACACTGGATTGCCGTTGACCAACCTGGGAGCAGGAGGAAGATCCTGAGGGGGGACAGAGGGGGCTGATAGAACAGGCTTAATTTGTGAGACATGAAAAGTGGGATGGATACAAGAGGTGGAGGCAAACTGAGAAGTACAGAAGCTGGGTTAATGATATGTGTAATGGTAAATGGTCCAATGTAACAGGGTGCCAGCTTCTTAGAGACAGACTTCAACTGGATGTTGAAAGTGCAAAGCCATACCTTCTATCCAGGAGTGTAGTTAAGGGCTGGGGTCCGTTTGCGATTGGCAATGGTGGAATTCTGTTGCGCCGTATGCAGGAGATCCTCCTTCGTCATCCTCCAGAAGCACTGAAAGCGGCGAATATGCTCCTGAATTGAGGTGAAAGTGTTATGGGCATATTCAACCCAAGGGAGGTAAAGGCTCCAGGATGCTGGGTTGCGGGAGTCCACGCAGCACAGGGAAGCCTCCAGCTCCTGGTTGGCTCACTCACATTGGACGTTAGTCTGTGGGTGAAAATGAGAAGACAGATTAACGGAAGTACCCAAAGCTTTGCAGAACGCCCTCTATCTGAGGTGATATCAGAAGGGATGCCGTGCAGGCAGATGATGTGGGGGGTGAGTAGATTTACGGTCTCTTTTGCTGAGGGTAACTTGGTGAGAGAAATGAAGTGAACGGCCTCGGGGAAGCGGTCAATAATTGTGAGGACGATTGAGTGACCCCTGAATCAGGGGAGCCCGGTAACAAAATCCATGGCAATGCTGGCCCAGGGGCGGCTAGGAGTGGGCAGAGGATGCAGGAGACCCGCTGGAGCTCAGGAGAGCAACTTGCTCGTGGCGCAGAGGTTACAAGCCCCAACGTACTCCCTAGCGTCCTTGTTGAGGGACCGCCACCAAAAGGCCCACCTGACGTGATAGATGGTGCAGGTGACTCCCGGATGTCAGGTGAACTTGGAGGTCTGCACCCAATGTAGCATGTTGCCCCTGAGAGCCATGGGAACATACAGGTGACCAGGAGGGCCTCCCCCAGGATCCGGTTCTTGTGCCTGTGCCTCTCTAACCTTAACCTCAATCTGCCAAGAGAGGGTCCCCAAAACACAGGCTGGAGAAAAGATAGGGGAGTCAGGAGAGAACTGTTGGGAAAGGGCGTTGGGTTTTTTGTGTTCTTAGAGCCAGGTCTGTAAGTGAGGGTAAAGTGGAATCTATTGAAAACTAGGGACCAATGGGATAAATTCAGACAGATTCAGATGTTTTGCAGACCAGAGATAAGCTAGGTTCTTGTGATCAGTCCATACTTGGAATGGCTGAGTGGCCACCTCCAGCCAGTGTTGCCACTCTTCCAGAGCCAGCTTGACGGCTAGGAGCTCCCGATCGCCAATGTCATAATTCCTTTCAGCTGGTGACAGGCGATGGGAGAAGAAGGCACAGGGGTGGAGTTTATTGTCGGAGGCAGACTGCTGGGAGAGGACCGCTCCAATCCCGGGATATGAAGCATCCACCTCAATGACAAAAGGGAGGGATGGATCGACTTGAGCCAACAATGGAGCAGAGGAGAAGAGTTCCTTGATATGGTGGAATGCAGATTCTCCCTCCTCTGACCAAGGGAAGAGAGTCTTGACAGATGTGAGCCTGGTGAGAGGGGACACCACAGCACTGTATCTGTTAATGAATCATCTATAAAAATTTGCAAACCCCAGGAATCTCTGAAGTTGTTTCCTGTTAGCTGGAATGAGCCACTCAGTGACAGCTTTGATTTTTGATGGATTGGGTTCAATCTGGTTCTGAGAGATAATGAACCCAAGAAAGGTGGTAAAAGGGGTGCCAAACTCACATTTCTCAGCCTTGACAAATAGATGATTCTCCAGTAACCTCTGAAGCACCGTACGGACATGGATACGGTGTTCTTCTGGGGAATGAGAGAAGATCAGGATGTCGTGAAGGTAGACAGAAACAAACACATAAATAAAATCATGAACAACATCATTAATTAGTCATTGAAAGACTGCTGGAGCGTTCGTTAGACCAAAGGGCATCACCAGATATTCAAAGTGACTGAGGGGAGTGTTGAAGCCAGTCTTCTATTCGCGCCCTTTGCAAATGTGAACGAGGTGGTAGGCATTTCTGAGGTCTAACTTGGTGAAGATGGAGGCACCCTAGAGGAGATCAAAGGCAGAATTAATGAGTGGTAATGGGTATTTATCTTTTACGGTGATGTTATTCAGGCCATGGAAATCAATGCATGGATGGAGAGAGCCATCCTTCTTACCCACAAAGAAAAACCCAGCCCTCACGGGATAGGTGGAGGGACAAATAGTGCCAGCACTGAGGGATTCCTTGACATACTTCTCCATAGCCACTGTGAAACAAAGTATGTATGTATGATTCATGTATGTTTTTATTCTCGTTTTCCACCTCCTTGTTGTCTTCTTTGTCTACTGTTTACACCGCCTACAGTTAGTCCAGAACTCTGCTGCAAGATTACTAACTAGGTCCAGTAGATTCTGTCATATCACTCTCGTTTTGGCCTCCTTGCATTGGCTTCCTGTAAATTATAGAGTTGATTTTAAAGTTCTTGTTCTTACTTATAAAGCCATTCATGAAGAGGCACCTTTTTATATTAGTGACTTGCTCCATCTACACCAGCCCAGCAGGTCTCTCAGGTCTTCTCATCAGAATCTATTGGTAGTCCCTAGCACTAGGTTCAGAACCAAAGGCGATAGAGCCTTTGCTGCTGTTGCTCCCAGACTTTGGAACTCCTTGCCTTTTGAACTTAGATCTGCACCTTCCATTGATGTTTTTAAGAAGCAACTAAAGACCCACCTTTTTAGCCTGGCTTTTTAATTAACTATGTGTTAATTGTATTTTTATGTGCTTTTACTGTTTACTTTGTTTTTATTTTTTACTGTATTATGTGCCTGTGTTTTTATTTTGTTTTTTACCATGTTAAGCACTTTGTGACTCTGTCTGTGAAAAGTGCTCTATAAATAAACTTATTATTATTATTTATTATTATTACTGATGTATGCTGTGCCGACATCGCCACCTTGTGAATGGAATGTTCAGTCTTGCATGTATGCTTTTCAACGCGTTCAGGTTGTGGACACACAGCACGGTCACAAAATTTGGACTGCACGTGGTCATCCACGGTCGAGCACTGCGGACTACTAACGGAGTGGAGACGATGACATAAATTTTGCCACACGTGGTTTCCGGTTACGTGTACGCGGACAGTGGAGTTGTAGCATGAAGCAGGCTTAAGTAGGCAGCCTCTAAATGAGCTGCAGGTGTGACACAAGAGGCAGCTGCACCTAATTAGGTGAGAAAGCTGCAGGTAGAGAGTGAAGCTACGTTCCGATCCACAGTGTACTTTAGCTGTATTCCCTGCTCCATTCTCAGGGAATATCAGTTTAGTTACCTAAGCCCTTCACAAAATGTCTCCATTTGAAACACCCTGTAACCGTTGGCTCCTTCCTCCGTGTTTTACCACAGTAACCATGGACACGTACTGATACTATGGTGGATAATTTATATTTCTTAAATAAAATATCAATACAAATATATTTTTTATTACTATTAGTTGATATAAACAATAACCAAATTCAGTTTAGCTTGTTAATAACGTTAGCAAAAATAGTTTGTTTTACTCGTATTTGAGGCGCAATGGCTTATGGGTAATCTTCCTGTCGTCTTCCGTCGAAGTGATGTACTGTTGTTCACTTTTTCCCTGCTCAGTTCTCAGTTCCCTTTGAACTGAAGACTGTTCGCTCCTTTCGGTTTGGAATCTCACTTAATATGGCAGAATACCATGTGCAGTCCACTTCGGAGTACACTATTGGGTGATCGGAATGCAGCTTGAGAGAGCAGAGCCAACCCTAGGTCATAACACTGTGATTCTTTGATATTTGCAAATTTTCATTCTCAGCAATTTGGACCTTTCCTTCTCAGGAAACTTTCATCTATCTATAAATTCAAGAAATCTCTGTGTGTTTGTGTGTGTGTGTGTGTGTGTGTGTCTGTTCCACGCATATCTCTTGAACTGTTCATCAGACTGACCTAAGATTTTAAACGTGTTTTGCTGAGGTTACAAGGGTGTGCATCCCCGAGTATGGAGTCGCTCAGTCAAAATATGTAATTTTTATCAATAAAACTTTAGCCACTGCTCTGTCACCATTCTGTGTCTCTTCATGCCCTGGCTTCAAGAAGTGTGGGCGGGGTTTCGGATTGACTCTATGCTGATTGGATAATACACGGCATCACGGCCATGCTGATTGGACAACACATAGCATCATGACCTGTCAGTCACCACAGTGTTTCCTGGAAAAAACAAGGAAGTGAAAAATGACAAATTTGACTAGAAAACGATAATACTGAAGATTTAATGCTTAAAAAAATTATACCATAAAGTTGCCATGATTGTGTAGGTCTAAAGGATCATTCGGCATATGTGGAAAACATGAGGTGTGTGAGCAGACTGGGTGGAGCATCAGCGGGGACCGGGTCTGACAAATCAGCACAGAACATGCTGGGAGAAGCAGCGGCCAGACACGACCTGGCTCAAAGACACGCTGACTGATGGGAATAAAAAAAGTTATTTTCAATAAAGTAAAAAAAAAGATAACACATGGACTGTGCTTTTGCCCTGAGGCTGATTTATCATGGAAAACAGCTGAGCTTTGTGGTTCAAGTGATCAGCTGAGTGGATCCACCTCCTTCGGTGTTCTGACATTTTGGCATATCTATCAGAACAGCATGGACAGCTGATGGTACAGACTCCAAAGGTAAAAAAAACAAAACAAACAAACATGGGGAGAAGGCCCTACAACCTTTGCTCCATGAATGCGGAACATATCAACCATATGCTGGATATACCAGAAAATTTTCAGCATGGGGCACATATTTTTTCCAGTTTATAAAATTTTTCACTGGATCTGAGGTGTGTGCAAAAAAAAAATAATTGCGTTTTGTTTGACATTTAGTGGGTCAAAATGCGATCGTTTAGGTGTAATAATAATAATAATAATAATAATAATAATAAATAATCTTCTCACATCAATAAAAACAAACCGCTTGCAATAGAGCAGTGGCGCTCACATTGTTAGTCTTTGCCAGACATGCCCTCAAGGTTCAGATCATTATTTGGCCTCAGTATCGCCCCAATGCGACGATATAAGCACCAGCTCAATCTTAGCATTAAAGTTTTAAGAAAACTTTTAATAACAAAGTATTGCTAAAATATAAAATGATGGGTCTCAAATATTTGTAAACGTGTCCTGTTATAGTACTGCATGAGTTTACTGATGATACGCAGAAGAAATTCAATATTTGTCATGTGTCTGAAGTTCCATGTCATCCTAGACCTCAGACACATGTTACTGTTGTATTTTGTCTCCTTGTTTTGCCCACTTATTGTCTAGGGTTATTCTGTGTTCTGTTTTGCCTCTCCCTCTTCCTCCAGGCACTCCCCATTGGCTGCTCAGCCTGTTGCTGCAGTGAGCAGCCTGTAATCAGCACACCTGTTGCAGCTACTCAGCTGTATTCACTCTGTGCCATTAGTTCACTGTGCATTTATTCCCTATCAGTTCATTCACTTATTGTCGCGGCGTTAGTCCGTATCCTGCACACAGTCTCTTGGTTCAGTCATCTCTCTGTGTTTGGACTACTCTCTTCTGGGACTACATTTGGTGTTGTTTTTCCCAGATCCCAGCTGCGTTCCGACACACTCGTGTAAATCCTCCTTTCCCTGGTTTACGTTTCTTGTTTCCCCCAGTGGCCAGTTAAACCCTGGGGCGTGACGTGAACCTTTTTCCTCGTAGCCAACCTGTCTCTACTGAACTGTGCTCATCTGTTGTGCAGCTTATTATTTTGATTACTTATGTTGGACACTTTTTGTATTATTGACTCCTTGTTAATAAAACACACACTTCACCTGCAAGTGGGCTCATCTCTTTCCATTCGTGCGCTGCGTAAAAGCGTAGTGTGTTTATTTTTTCACCTTTCCCTGTGTGTGTTTCACCCACCTGAGTTCAACACTACCATGGGCCACCTCAATGGAATGGAGCAGCAGGCGGTGTCCCTCCTGGAGGACCTTCTGGCGCATACGCAGGCTTCTCTCTCCCCGAGGATGGTTTGGGAGGGTTGGGACAATGCGGCGTGGGTAATGAAGATGTTCTCTAGCCTATGGAGTCACTCGGAGGCTACAGACGTGCTAAGTCGCATAAACTCCCTGCCGGTGGAGAAGGTTCCGACGCCAGAGCTGGTCCTTACTAAGAAGAGGCGCATGCGCCGTAAGAAGCCTCCAGCCTCTCCTATGACAGCCCTGCTTCCTTCTCCAGAGCCGTGGTCTGCTTTGTCTGCGGAGGAAATGGAGGAACGCAGACAGGTGTTGCTGGCGGAGACAGACCTCTTGGAGGTGAAGCCGTAGTTCCTCCCGGAATTGGCATCGGAGTTAGAGGAGTATTCTCTGAGGGAACCGGAGCTCCAGCCTGAAGTCGAGCACGCTCCGACTCCGAAGCTTCCTCATCTCTATGACAAGCCTGGGCTCGGGATGACAGCTGACGTCATCACCTCCTAGGAATTCAGGAAAGTGCTTATTCAGTCACTCTTACTCTCACCTGAAACTGCTTGTCTGATTTCTGATGAACTGTCAGCAGCCGTTGCTGCATCTCCATCGGTCTGTCCCGTCTTCCCTGAGTTCCCGCTGATCCTGGAGGGAGGTCTCCGGGCGATGAAGGAGCTTTCCCCGAGGGAGTCGGAGCCAATGCTGGAACTTAAGCGCGCGCTGACTGTAAAATCACCTGTTCCTCCACGTCGTCGCCATTCTCGGAGATCTCGCCTGAAGAATCTTACCATCACCCAGCCAGCAACTCTTCTTTTACTGGAGGACGGGGATACAGCAGTAGGGCCGCTATTTCCTGCTGCTGCCTTGCCTAGAACCACATCCTCCGTAGCCTTTACCTCTGCCAAGGTGGGTGGGGCAGGTTTTTCCCTGAAATCATCCACCTCTGTGCCTGTTTGGGGGGCTTCTCTGCTGCATATAGAGGAGCCCAGGGCCACCATGGACAGGGAGAAGGATGAGAGTATCTATGTATCTATCTATGTATCTATGTATCTATCTATGTATCTATCTATCTATCTATCTATCTATCTACAGTGCTCCTGACACCGCTGGAAACACCGAGAACCAGGAGAACAGGCAAGTTCCTTTTCATTCTATTCCCATTACTGATGAACAACTTTACCTGTTCCCTGGTCAACAGACTCAGGTCCTGCAGTCCCCTGAGTTCTCTGTACCAGCGGCATGTGACAACCCCTCACCAGTTCTCTCTGTGTCCTCTCTGTATGCCTGTGTGAGTTCGCCGGTCCTTGAACCTAGCCGCCAGATGGAGGAGGAGCCTGAGGCCCTGGAAGATCCTGTCCAAGGGTCAGCGGTGAGGCAGCCCCCAGCCGCCACGCTGGATGAGTTACCTGCGTGGGAAACTTCATCTGGGGCCTCAAGACTGCCGGTGCAGCTGAGCTCCAGCCAGAGGCCGTCGAGGGTGCAGCTGAGTTCCAGGCAGGAACCACCGGGGGTGCAGCTGAATCCCAAGCCGGGACCACCACGGGTGCAGCTACGCTCCAGCCTGGAGCAGCCGCGGGTACAGCTACACTTCAGGCCGGAGCCACTGCGGGGGCAGCTATGTCCTGGACCAGGACCCCCGCAGGTGCAGCGTTGGCCCGGCCTGGGTCCGCTGCGGGTGCTGCGAAGCTCCGGGCCGGAGCCACCGCACGTGCAGCCACGTCCCAAGTTGGGGTCACCGAGGGTGTTGCCGGCCAGCCTGGGGATGCCGAGGCCTTCTTCCCTCTTCCAGAGGCCTTCGGGGCATTCCTTCCTCCTCTGTCGGGTGCCATCATGGTCCACCGTTCCCTGCCACCAGAAGCCATTGGGGTTTCCCTTCTCCAGTTGGGCTTCCTGCCTTTAAGCCTCCTGGCAGGAAGACCGCCTCCTCATTCACCCCTCCGGCCCTGGTGGCTCAACAACGCTGACTGGCTGCCCGAAGGACTGGGTCTCTGGGTCGGGTGGCCCATATTCTCCGGCAGGCCGCTTGACTATAGTCTGCGGACCATCTGCTGGGTCTGGGACTTTGGCTGGCCGCCCAAACCCTGGAGCCTTGTGACTGTGGGGGCTTAGAGATTTGCCGGGGCGCAGGTGTATGTGTGAGCTGACTGTTTTTCCCTCCTAGCCGGGGTTCCCCCCACCAACCTTCCTGGGTGTTTTTTTGCTGTTCTCCTTTTGTGGGGGGTGGGGTGGGGCTTCTTCTGGTGTTACCGGGGGGTGTCTGGAATCTACCTCTTGAGGGGGAGGCTCTGTCATGTGTCTGAGGTTCCATGTCATCCTAGACCTCAGACACAGGTTACTGTTGTATTTTGTCTCCTTGTTTTGTTCACTTATTGTCTAGAGTTATTCTGTGTTCTGTTCTGCCTCTCCCTCTTCCTCCAGGCACTCCCCATTGGCTGCTCAGCCTGTTGCTGCAGTGAGCAGCCTGTAATCAGCACACCTGTTGCAACTACTCAGCTGTATTCACTCTGTGCCATTAGTTCACTGTGTATTTATTCCCTATCATTTCATTCACTTATTGTCACAGCATTAGTCAGTATCCTGCACACAGTCTCTTGGTTCAGTCATCTCTCTGTGTTTGGACTACTCTCTTCTGGGACTACATTTGGTGTTGTTTTTCCCAGAGCCCAGCTGTGCGCCGACACACTTGTGTAAGCCCTCCTTTCCCCGGTTTACGTTTCTTGTTTCCCCCAGTGGCCAGTTTAACCCTGGGGCATGACGTGAACCTTTTTCCTTGTAGCCAACCTGTCTCTGCTGAACTGTGCTCATCTGTTGTGCAGCTTATTATTTTGATTACTTATGTTGGACACTTTTTGTATTATTGACTCCTTGTTAATAAAACACACACTTCACCTGCAAGTGGGCTCATCTCTTTCCATTCGTGCGCTGCGTAAAAGCACACGTTCATGACAATATTACACCGAACTCCATCACTGAACAGTGATATAAACTAAAATAATTACTATGATGACTGAACAACTCCTATTCCCCAAAGTGCAAGATACACTCTTATCTTGAATATAAGTGATAAAAGATCACACAAATAAGTGATGTGACAAACAAATAAACAAGGGATCTGAAATAGTCGCTAATATTGGATGTCTCATTCATTTTCAGTATTTAGGTATTCTGTAATTAATATTCATACAATCAAATAAATCTTAATGCCATTTACTCCCTTTTGTATCTGTCAAAGTCTAATATGTGATTGCCTCCATATAGGCTACACCTCTTTGTATTCCACTTTCAAACACAGCCTACATTTGGGCCTGGAAAGCCTGATTGGGATACCTGTTTCAGACAGGAATACTTGCATTCTCAGGACAATGCAGTAGTGGTTCAAAATTCGAATTCAAAAAACATTTACCTTTTGTATTTATTAAAGACAAAAATAGAAAGGAGATGTTTTTACCTTTTTTACATGTTTCGGCTGTGCACTGCAGCCTTTGTCAGAAGCGTCAGCTGATTGCTGCCAGGTGTCATTTTATCAGTTGACTTTCATAGGCGGGGCCAGCCCAGCAGATCTGTCAGATCCACCGAGCCGGCCCCGCTTTCCGCCGTCCGATGGTCTCTGGAGAATGTAGTCCCAGGTGTGGGAAAGCATAAAGGCCCCCTCATCCCAGTTCATGCCATTTTTTCTCCGCTTCCTGATTTCTATGGCCTCCTTGATCCAGCGTTTGTGTCTGTTGCTCTCCGATCCAATAATTTTTGCATTGTCCCAGTCCATGATGTGATTATTTCTTTTGCAGTGGTCTGATATAGCCGATTTTAATCTTTCTTGTTCTGCCTTTTCTTTTTGTGATCTTGTGAGTCATCCTTGTGTTTCCTTCTCACATTCCTTCTGGTGTTCTTTTTTCCTTGTGGTGAATGATCTTCCGGTTTCTCCAATGTAGGTTTTGTTGCATGATCTGCATGATATTTCATATATTACACTGCATTTTTTGTCTTGTTCTATTTTGTCCTTGGGGTGTACTAATAACTGTCTTAATTTTTTTGTGTGGTTTTACTGCTGTGTTTATTTTGTATTTTTTCATGATCCTTTAAATTGGTTCTGTTATCCCTCGGATGCATGGTATAGGTATGGTGTCCTTGTTTTTGATTTTGGCTTTTGTTCTGTGTCTTGTTTCCTGTTTGTTTTCTTTGTTTTTGACTTGCTGTTTCCCGTTGTTTATGGTCCATGCTGGATATTGGCAGCGTATGAGTGTATGTTTTATGTGGTTTTCCTCCTGCTGTCTGTCTTCTTGGTCTGTGATGATGGTGGCCTGTTCGTACAATGTCCTGACAACTGATAGTTTGTGTGCTGTGGGGTGTTCTGATGTCCATAGTAGGTATTAATCCGTGTGGGTTGGTTTCCTGTACACTGTGATTTTTATACTGCCGTCATTGTTGTGGTGGATTTTCATGTCCAGAAAGGCTATGGTGCCATTTTCTTCCTCTTCATGTGTGAATTTTATGTTCCCAGTGCTGTCCGTGCTGTTCAGATGGTCAGTGAGTTCTTGTGTGTGTCCTTTCCTTATTTTCTCCAAAATGTCATCCACGTATCTCTTCCAGAGGGTGGGTTTACATTGTATGGGTGCTGTGTTGATGGTTTTGTTTTCCAGATCCTCCATGAAGAAACTGCTCATAATGGCTGATAGTGGGTCTCCCATTGCAAACCCTTCTTTTTGTCTGTAGATTTTTTCTCCGTATTGAAAATAGGTGGCTTTTGCAACAAATTGTAATAGTTCAGATATGTCGTCAACTACTTTAAAAAAAACAACTTTCATTCTCAGAAACTGCTACCTTTGCTCTTTTTTTTTCAAATTACTGCTGCTCATTCTTGAACATTTAATTCTTCATTCTCAGATATTTGCAACTTTAATCTTGGAAATTTGCTTCTTCCGTTGCTGGAAATTTGCAGTTTCATTCTTAGATAAGCTGCAAATAAGAGAGAGAGAGAGAGAAAGTTGCAGAATCGTGAGAAAAAAAAATGACTAATTTGCAAGAAAAAAATTGTGAATCTAAGAGAAAATAAATTCACAAATTAAAGCTTCATATTTAAGAAGAAAAACCTCTGCTATTACTAATGTGACAGACCAGTTCATTCTGCTTTACTTTCATTTTAAGGCTCAAACAGTTTTATGGCTGCATACAGATTTTTTTTATTTTTTGTAAAAAAAATCCCATCTTCTATAGCAGACGGTGGCTTTGTTGTAAAACTCGAATCTTGTATTTTTTGTCACCTTCTTGCCCTTTACTGAGCTCTTTTGAAGTAATTCAGTTTAAATCCAGTTCTGCAGTATCAGAGAACGTGGAAGTCTTTGTTCTCTTTGTCTTTCAATCTCGGCTCCGTCGCCCTCAGCCGTTTCATCTAATAATGCCGAAAAGCTCTCAGGGATCTGCTAATAAAAGTTTCATTTTACACATTAAACTCAGGCTCTGGTTTATCGTCACATTTAAGAATGAACTTTTAACAAAAATGCCTGTAGGGGCTTATTGCTAAATACACGTGGACGTGTGATTAAAGCCTTAAACGCTTACAGCTTTATACTCCACTCTGTATTCACAGCAGCAAAACGACAAGTGAACGGCAGCGGTGATAAGGATGGGGTGTCGGCTCAGAGGCCTTTTAGGCAAATCACTCCAATCATTAAGATTCACATGGCACCGCTCAGAAGAAGAGGGGGATTTGACTATTTGAAGTCTAGAAACATTGTTCCCCCATAGGATGCTCATTTTAGACAAAAAATCGTCACATATTTACAAGAAAATAGGCCAAATTTCCATCCATCCATCCATCTTCTACCACTTTTCCAGAGATCCGGGTCGCGGTGACATCTGTTCAGGCAGCGAAGCCCAGACTTTCCTCTGCCCATCCACCAGCTCCAGCTCTCCAGACACAATACCAAGGTGTTCCCAGACCAACTGGGAGACATAGTCTCTCCAGCGAGTCCTGGGTCTGCAGCACAAACTGAAGAGGGAAACCCACAAATTTACAAAGAAAAAAGTCCCAAAGTTACAAGAAAAAAGTAGCAAATTTCCAAGGAAAAAGTAATACATTTCCAAGGAAAAAAGTCGCAAATTAAGGAGAAAAATGTTGTAATTCTTTTTAAAAAAGTCATAAATGTACAAGAAAAAAGTTACAAATTTAAAAGAAAAAAGTCAGAAATTTATAAGAAAAATTTTGCAAATTTACAAGAAAAAAAAGTCACAAATTTATACAGAAAAAAGTCACAAATTTTCCAGTAAAAATTCATAAATTTGCAAGAAAAGAGTCATACATTTACAAAGAAAAAAGTCTCAAATGTATAAGAAAAAAGTTTGAAGTTTACAAGAAAAATGATCATGATTTTATCAGACAGTGAATAAGGTTGTTTTTACCTTAACAGATTTCGGCCCCTTCTTGCAGTCTTCCTCAGAAGGGTCACGTGATGCTGTTGTGACAATCAGCTGTTTTTATCAGCTGTTTTATCCAGGTTTACCAGACAGCAGAGGACAACTACGCCCCCTGCTGTCTGGTATCCTGTGGAGGACAGCATCCCAGGTGTGGAACAGGGTGTAGGATCCCTCATCCCTGTTGATGGTTCTTGGGGTCCGTTTTCTGATCCCGATAGCTTCCCTCATCCAACGGTGGTATTTGTTGCTTTCTGTGTGGTTGACGTTTGCCTCTTCCCAGTTCATGATATGATTTTTTTCTTTTGCAGTGGTCGGATATGGCAGATTTCAGGTTCTGTTGTTCAGCTGTTGCTTTTTGTACTCATCTGTACCTTGCTCTCTGTGTACCGCTGGTTCACATTCTTTCCTGTGCTCCTTTTTTCTGGTTCCAAAGGTTCTTCCTGTTTCTCCTATGTAGGGTTTGTTGCATGATTGTCATCGTCACAATGTGGAGCACGGTGGGAGCACTGTGCTCACACTTTCAGTTATTTTAGATTATTTTCCATACTTTCCTCATCTCGGCTTTATTTTATATTTGAATATAGTTTTGATTTTATTTTGATTATGAGTTGCCATTTGTCTCTGATTTTGTATTTGAGCTCCTGTTATTATAACCTTAGTTTTTACCATTACAGTCTTGGTCATTTGTGTGTCCGTCTTCACCTTTAGTTTATTCGTGGGAGTGTTTACATTCATTATCATTTTCTACTTTTATCTTGTCCTGGCCTTGGTGGTGACATATTATCGGGCCCAGGGAACACGCACACAGGCTCAGGTGAGATTCAAAGGCTTTATTCAACAAGAAGAGATGTATGGATGCGTGTATGTGGAATGTGAATGGTCTGTGGGCGAACGAGGAGCACCGGGGGCAGAATGGCACGCCGTGCAGCCAGGCAACCCTATGGACAGAGCAGAGACAGGAATATGAGTTAACCTTCACCATGCGGGGTTAATGTACCGAATGTTGCTTACTTGCAGATGTTACGGTGGCTGGTGTTGGCAAAGGAACTCTTGCCTGGGAGACAGCCCCCTGCTGCGCGCTCGACGAGGAGTGGATGGGGAGGAAGAGGAGGTGGCGAGGACGGGAGGAATCTGCCGCCAGGGAATCCACCTGTGCACAGGGGAGAGACTGGAAGACAGGTGAGAGAAAATACCGCTTACTTGCTGGTAGGAGATGCTGCAGGTCGGGAAGGAACGATCCTGCAGAGGGATTGAGAGCGTTGATTAACAGACGCTCCAGACCGATGCTCTGGGCCGAGTGGGCTAAATAGTGCATGACTGACGAAGCGCAGGTGTGCGCGCAGCTGAGGCAGATGACTGGGGAAGGCGAGTTGTGACAGTACTCCCCCCCCCCCCCCGAGCAGCGCCTCCTGGCGCTGGTTTATCCGGGTGCACCCGGTGGAACTCCGTGATAAGACCCTTATCCAGCACAAAGGAAGGGCGCACCCAGGATCTCCACTCCGGGTCATACCCCTCTCAATCCACCAGGTACTGCAGCCCACGACCTCGGCATCGGGAGTCCAAGATGGAGGCGACCCCCCATGCCGGGTGGCCGTCGATCATCACGGGAGGGGGAGGTGCCCTAGGAAGAGGACAGAGTGGGTCAGAGATCACAGGTTTGACCTTGGAAACGTGAAACGTGGGGCAAACACGGAGGGAGGGGGGGGAGGGCCAAACGCACAGCCACCGGGTTGATTACCTTAGAGATGGTGAAGGGACTGATAAAGCATGGCGCCAGCCTCCTCTTCTCGGCCTTGAGATTGACGTCCCAGGCCGATAGCCAGACCTGTTGGCCCACCTGGTAACCGGGAGCAGGCTTCCTGTGGCAATTAGCTGTAGTGCTGTTGCATGCCGCCGTGCGTAAAAGCGCCTCGCGCGTCCTGGTCCACAAGCTCCGGCAGCGCCTCAGGTGTGCTTGGATGGATGGAACTGCTACCTCGCCCTCCTGCTCGGGAAACAAAGGGGGATCATAGCCCAATGACGCCCAGACAAATCGGGGACATCCCGATAGCCGAAGACAGAGTCGAATTGTGGGCATTTTCTACCCAGGCCAGGTGAGAGCTCCAGGAGGATGGGTTGGAGGAGGTGACGCAGCGCAGGGCAGCTTCCAGCTCCTGGTTAGCGCGCTCACACTGCCCGTTGGATTGGGGGTGGTGACCGGAGGAGAGGCTCACCGTGGCCCCCAGGGCGTTGCAAAAACGCCTCCATACTTGGGACACGAACTGGGGCCCCTGATCCGATACAACGTCCTTTGGGATCCCGTGCAGTCTGTCTGACCACATGTTGGACAAGGAGATCGGCCGTCTCCTGTGCCGTGGGGAGACCATGGAGGGGCACAAAGTGAGCGGCCTTGGAGAATCGGTCCACAATAGTCAGGACGGTGTCGTATGAATTAGAAACGGGGAGGCACAGTAACGAAGTCCAGGGCTATATGTGACCAGGGTCTGCCCGGGACCGGCAGGGGATGGAGCAGCCCTGCAGGGGGTGAGTTCGGGGTCTTGCTCGTGGCGCACTGGGGACAGGCACGGACGTAATTGGTGACGTCCTTCTGAAGTCCGGGCCACCAGAAAGAGCGCTGAAGGAGGTCCACCAGCCGGGAGATGCCAGGATGACAGGCGAGCTTGGATGTGTGGGCCCATTGGATGGCATCCCCCCGAACCGCCGATGGCACGAAGAGCCTCCCTGCCGGGCCGCCGCCAGGGTCTGGTTCGGTCTCCTGCACCTTCCGGATCTTGTCCCTGATGGACCAGGAAACCGCCCCCACAACACACGAGTCAGGCAGGATGGTGTAGTCCCGCTCCTCCGGGGTCTCAGGGGCAAACTGTCTGGACAGCGCGTCGGGTTTCCCATTCTTGGAGCCTGGACGGTAGGTGATCGTGAACCTGAAGCTTGCGAAAAACAGAGACCAGCGCGTCTGGTGGGCATTCAGGCGCTTGGCCGACCTCAGGTACTCCAGGTTCTTGTGGTCCATCCAGACCACAAAGGGCTGTGCTGCCCCCTCCAGCCAGTGATGCCACTCCTGCAGCGCGAGCTTTACCGCCAGAAGCTCCCTGTTGCCAACGTCATAGTTGCGCTCAGCCGTAGGCAGGCGCCGGGAGAAGAAGGCACAGGGGCGCATCACCCCATCCACCGGAGAACGTTGGGACAAAACTGCCCCCACCCCCGTGTCGGACGCGTCCACTTCAACCAAGCACTGCAGCGCGGGGTCAACCTGGGTCAGGACCCGGGAGGAAGAGAACTCCGTCTTCAAGGTCTCAAACGCTGCTGCTGCCTCCTCGGTCCACTGGAAGGGCACCTTGGGAGAGGTGAGGCGGGTCAGGGGGGTGACGATGGAGCTGTAGTTAGGCACAAAACGGCGGTAGAAATTAGCAAAACCAATGAACTGTTACACCTGTTTCCTGGAAGAAGGGGTGGGCCACTCGACCACTGCTTTGACCTTGGCGGGGTCGGGGAGGATCTGATCGTGGGAGATGATAAAACCCAGGAAAGAGGTAGTCTTCGCGAAGAACTCACATTTCTCTGCCTTAACATGCAGTCTGTTTTCCAAAAGCCGCTGCAGAACCCGCCTCACGTGGGCTTGGTGCTCCTCCCGAGACCTGGAGAAGATCAGGATGTCATCTAAGTATACGAATATGAAGACTCCCAGGAAGTCTCGCAGGACATCGTTGATGAGCCGTTGGAAGATGGCAGGGGCATTGGTGAGCCCAAACGGCATGACCAGGTATTCGAAGTGGCCACTGGACGTCCAAAATGCCGTCTTCCACTCATCGCCCTCCCGGATCCAAACGAGATGGTATGCGCTGCGGAGGTCCAGCTTGGTGAACCAGGTGGCCCCCTGGAGGGAGTGGAAGGCAGAGTCCATGAGCGGAAGGGTGTATCTGTCCTTCACTGTGATGTCGTTCAGGGCCCGGAAGTCGATGCACGGCCGCAGAGATCCATCCTTCTTTGGAGACGAAGAAAAACCCAGCTCCAAGTGGAGACGAGGAGGGGCGGATGATGCCGGCGCTGAGCGACTCCCTGATGTATGTGTCCATGGCCTCCCGCTCCGGGGCAGACAAGCTGTAGAGGCGACCAGACGGTAACAGCGTCCCCGGGCGGAGGTTTATGGCACAGTCATACGGGCGGTGGGGGGGAAGAGACATCGCTTTGGACTTAGTAAAGACGAGCCCCAGATCATGGAACTCTGGAGGCACCAGGGTGAGGTCCGGGGAAGATGAGTCAGGAGCAGGAGGAGGAGATGATGGGGCACAAGCTGCGGACTGGAGGCAGGTGCCCAAGCAAAACGAGCTCCACGAGAGGACGCTGCTGGACTGCCAATTGAGCACGGGGTTGTGGAGGCGCAGCCATGGGTAGCCCAGGATGACGGGGGAAGCCGAGGTGGACAGGACGAACAGGCTGAGGTCCTCTCGATGGTTGCCAGAGATAATGACTGACACCGGCTTGGTGCGGTGCGTCACTACTCCCAGGGGAGAACAAGAGAGAGTGATGAGGTTGAGGGGAGCTGGTAATGCTTGACAAGGGATGCCCAAGCGGGTTGCCAGGCTCTTGGAAATAAAGTTTTGTTCTGCCCCCGAGTCCACCAGTGCGTGAGTGAGGTGCCCGGTGGAATTGTGACAGAACCTAATGGGCAGTGAACAATTTGAGAGGAGATTTGGCTGGTTGGCATCCGCGAGGCCCCCTACAGTGACTCGCGGACCCCCCCATTTGGCTTGATCGGGCAATGCTCCACGGAGTGCTGGTCGCCCCCGCAATACATGCAGAGGCCCAGTTCCCGGCGGCGCTGTTTCTCCGCTAGGGGGAGCTTGGTTCGCCCGACCAACATCGCCTCAGGCTCATCGGTGGACTCCGGAGTGGGTAACGCCAGGGTGCGAGACTGAGAGGCGCGGGCGGGAGCTCCGCGCGAGCGACTGTAGGACTTCCGCTCGGCGGCCCACTCTCGCAGCCTGTTATCTAAACTGATAGTTAGGGAGATTAATTCAGATAACCGTCCCGGCAGATCCTGGCTAGCCAACTCATCCCGCAGACTAGAACAGAGGCTGCGGAGGAAGATGCTGCAGAGAGATGCCTCGCCCCAGCCAACCTCTTCCGCTGCCACCCGGAAGTCAACAGCGTAATCGGCAGCCGACCGGCTACCCTGGTGAAGGTTAAGGAGCCGATCGGCTAGAACGCTGTCACGATCCGAGTGGTCAAAAACCTCAAAGAAATCTCGCATGAATTGGGCATAGGAAAGGTTTGCGTAGCTGGGCTTCGCCATGACGGCGTAAGCCCAAGCTAACGCTCGCCCCTCCAAGAGGTTAGCTACGTACCCAATCCGGCTGTGGTCTGAGGGAAAGTCCCCAGGAATGCACTGAAATACCGACTCACACTGCAGGTTGAACCCACGCGCTTCACCGAGTCTTCCGTTAAAGCGTGCGGGTGTGGGGATTGGAGTGAGCCGGGTTGCCGCTCCCAAGCTAGGCTGGCTAGCTGAGGGAGCGGTGGAAGCTGACCCGCCAAGATGAGCCGGGGGGAACGCCTGCTGGGGGTCGAGGCGATCCAGCCGGTGAGTGATTGTGGTTAACTGATTGAGAATAACTTGTTGTTGATGAGTGATCAAATCCACCCAAGCCTCGAGGGTGGAGAGTCGGCGTGCGAGCCCGCTGTCCGCTGGGCCGCCCTACTGGAGCCGTACTGGCGAACAAGGAGCGTCGGGGGCAGAATGGCACGCCGTGCAGCCAGGCAACCCTATGGACAGAGCAAAGACAGGAATATGAGTTAACCTTCACCATGCGGGGTTAATGTACCGAATGTTGCTTACTTGCAGATGTTATGGTGGCTGGCGTTGGCAAAGGAAACCTTGCCTGGGAGACAGCGCCCTGCTGCGCGCTCGACGAAGAGTGGATGGGGAGGAAGAGGAGGTGGCGAGGACGGGAGGAATCCGCCGCCAGGGAATCCACCTGTGCACAGGGGACAGACTGGAAGACAGGTGAGAGAAAATACAGCTTACTTGCTGGTAGGAGATGCTGCAGGTCGGGAAGGAACGATTCTGCAGAGGGATTGAGAGCGTTGATTAACAGACAGCTCCAGACCGATGCTCTGGGCCGAGTGGGCTAAATAGTGCGTGATTGACGAGGCGCAGGTGTGCGCGCAGCTGAGGCAGATGACTGGGGAAGGCGAGTTGTGACAGGTGGGTTGTCATTATTCTTTGTATATTTATTGTTCATCTTCTGTATCATGATTCAGTATTCATTCTGGTCTGTACTTTTGTTGTGACAGCCGCCTCTGTTTACTTCCTCTTTTGGTTCGTTTGCGGGCTGTCATTGTGTGTCCCATGTGTGTACCAGTGTTTCCACACGCCTTTCTCCCTGTTATCCTGCTGTATCGTGTGTAAGTTTTTGTCCCAGTTGTATGTTTGTGCTTTTTGTTATTAAATATTAGCAACTCACAGTCCAGCGTTTGGGTCTTCTTCCTGCCCTGAGGAGCATTTATGACAGTCATAGTATTTCATAGCTGACATCACTTTTGTTTTCTGTGGGTATTATGTCTTTGTCTTCGTCAAGAGTTGCCTCAAAGTGGTGTGTGGTTTTACTGGCACATTGATGTGGTATTTTTTCATTGTCCTCTGTATTCCTTCAGTGATGCCTCTCAGGAATGGTAGTGTGACAGTTCCTGTGATGTTTGCTTTTTGTGTGGTCCTTCCTTCTCTCGGTTTTATGGCTTTCATCTCCACTTGCTTCCTTCCCCTCTCTATGGCCCATTTGGGGTAGTGACATTTTTTCAGAGCCTTCATCATGTGTACCTCTGTCTCTTCTTTATCCTGTAGATTAGTAATGATGCTGCTCCGGTCGTATAATGTTCTGATAACAGAGAGTTTGTGGGCTGTGGGGTGTTCTGAAGTGCATAACAAATACTGGTCAATGTGTGTTGGTTTCGCTGAATATTTTGCTGTTGATGCTGCCATCATTTTTGTGGGTGATTTTCATGTCCAGAAAAGATATGGATTTGCTGGTTTGTAATTCATGGGTGAATTTAATGTTTCCCGTGCTGTCCATCTGGTTTAGATGTTCAGTGAGTGTGGTTGTTTATCCTTTGTTGATTATTTCCAAAATGTTGTCCATGGAATACAAGTCAAGTGGACCCCTGACCAAGTGAGCACCCCAAGTGGTCCCCAGGATCGACGCCGAAGAATGCTGAAGCATGCTATGGCATTGTTCGCCGAGCTCCTCTGAAAATTAATTTTCACCATGCTGAAAATTTTCCGACATATCCAGAATATGGCTGATAAGTCCCACATTCAAGGAGCAAATGGCGTATTTGCAGCATTGGTTCAGAGGAAAAACCTGTACAGAGCTCTGCCTGCAGGCATACACACACATAGGTAACTGTTTGTATAACGAGACCTGTCGGGTTTTTTCCATTTGACTGAAGTCTGTACCATCAGCTGTCCAGTGTTGTTCTGACAGATATGCCAAAATGTCAGAACACCGGAGGAGGATCCAACCAGCTTATCGCTTGAAGTGCAGAGTGCGGCTGTTTACTTTGCTATTGGCTGCGCCTTCCAGCAAAAGCATACTCCATGTATTATCTTGTTTTTTCACTTTATTGAAAGTAAACTTTTTTTATCACCATCAGTGGCTTTGAGCCAGGTTGTGACAACTGCTATCTGATGTTCCTGATGTGTCACGTCAGCTGTTTTAGGCATGACTGACCTGACAGATTTGACAGCTCTGCCAGGTCGGTCATGCCCCCCTCCGTGGTCTTTGGAGGAGAGAATCATTTTGATTAAACAGAAATGATCTCTCCTACACCAAGGATTCATGGATCGGGAGGCAACGGCAGTTTGGCACAACTGCGCCAAGCAGAAGTTAAACTATTGTTGTGCATAAGTTGTGAATGTTGGTAACACGCTAGGCATTAGTTGGTTTAAGTTACTTATAAGTTATGGAAATATTCTATATAAGTTACTAATACACTGTGTATACAGTATCTCACAGAAGTGGGTACACCTCTCACATTTTTGTAAATATTTTATTATATCTTTTCATGGGACAACACTGAAGATATGACACTTTGATACAATGTAAAGTAGTCAGTGCACAGCTTGTATAACAGTGTAAATTTGCTGTCCCCCCAAAATAACTCAACACACAGTCATTAATGTCTAAACTGCTGGCAACAAAAGTGAGTACACCTTGAAGTGGAAATGTCCAAATTGTGCCCACTTAGCCATTTTCCCTCCCCGGTGTCACGTGACTCATTAGTGTTACAAGGTCTCAGGTGTGAATGGGGAGCAGATGTGTTAAATTTGGTGTTATCGCTCTCACACTCTCTCATACTGGTCACTGGAAGTTCAACATGGCACCTCATGGCAAAGAACTCTGAGGATCTGAAAAAAGAATTGTTGCTCTACATAAAGATAGCCTAGGCTATATGAAGATTGCCAACACCCTGAAACTGAGTTGCAGCATGGTGTCCAAGACCATACAGTAGTTTAACAGGACAGGTTCCACTCAGAACAGGCCTCGCCATGGTCAACCAAAGAAGTTGTGTGCAAGTGCCCAGCATCATATCCAGGGGTTGTCTTTTGTTAATAGAAATATGAGTGCTGCCAGCATTGCTGCAGAGGTTGAAGGGGTGGGGGGTCAGCCTGTCAGTGCTCAGGCCATACGCTGCACACTGCATCAAATTGGTCTGCATTGCTGTCGTCCCAGAAGGAAGCCCCTTTTAAAGATGATGCACAAGAAAGCCTGCAAACAGTTTGCTGACGACAAGCAGACTAAGGACATGGATTACTGGAACCATGTCCTGTGGTCTGATGAGACCAAGATAAACTTATTTGGTTGAGATGGTGTCAAGTGTGTGTGGCGGCAACCAGGTGAGGAATACAAAGATAAGTGTGTCTTGCCTACAGTCAAGCACGGTGGTGGGAGTGTCATGGTTTGTAGCTGCATGAGTGCTGCCAGCACTGGGAAGGTACAGTTCATTGAGGGAACCATGAATGCCAACATGTACTGTAACATACTGAAGCAGAGCATGATCCCCACCCTTTGGAAACTGGGCCACCAGTTTTTTCACCAGTATTTCAACATGATCACGACCCCAAACACACCTCCAAGATGACCACTGCCTTGCTAAAGAAACTGAGGGTAAAGGTGATGGACTGGCAAAGCATGTCTCCAGACCTAAACCTTATTGAAGATGGTGGCACGCATGGACGCAGCGGCCCCTCTTGGCATCAGTGAGCGTGAGAGTTTTGAGTGTTTTGATCATCCTAGACATACATTCTGTAAAACTTACAACCGTGAGGCCTTATTAAACATCAAGGTACTGCACGCTGCAAGAATCGCGGTGCTCGGTTGTGACTTGGACATTCTACGCCAGCGTGGAATTCTGTTGGCGATTCCGCTGGAAGCTACCCGGGAAAGGAGGAGGCGTAAGCGGAGCGAATGCAAGCAAAAGCGAGGAAAAAGGGCCGGGATTCATGCTAGGCTAAAGGCTAACCCCTCCAGACCAGCAGTACCGTCGCTACTTCTCTCCAATGTCTGCTCCCTCGACAACAAGCTGGACGAGCTGCGTCTGCTGAGAGAAACCCGGAGAGAGTGGAGGGACTGCTGTGTGCTTACGTTCACGGAGACATGGCTCCATGACAACATCGCTGACACGGCCATTCAGCTGGAAGGTACAACATCGTTCCGGGTGGACAGAGAGGCTGCTAGCTCCAGTAAGAGCCGAGGGGGGGGGGGCTATGCATCTATGTATGTTAACAAGAACTGGTGCTTTAACGCCACGTTAGTATCTAAACACTGCTCTCCGTTGGTGGAGTTCCTTATTGTAAATTGTCGGCCATTTTATCTGCCAAGGGAATTCACCAACGTGTTTGTAGCTGCTGTTTACATAGCGCCTAGTGCTAATGCTAAAGCTAATGCTAAAGAGGCACTCGGAGAGCTGCACGATGCTATTAGTAAAATTCAAACTTCACACCCGGACAGTTTTGTGGTGGTTGCGGGGGATTTTAACCACACCAGTTTAAAGATTGTGCTCCCCAAGTTTAAACAATGTGTAGACTTTAAGACCAGAGGAGAGAATATGTTGGACTTGGTGTACACAAACACAGATGCTTATAAGGCAACACCTCGCCTCCACCTTGGCCATTCTGACCACCTATCCGTGATGCTGGTGCCTGCCTACAAACCTTTACTGAAGCGCAGCAAGCCAGTAGTGAAACAAATCAGGATTTGGCCAGAGAGTGCAACCTCAGCACTTAAAGACTCTTTTCTGCACACAGAGTGTGAGGTCTTCAAAATAGCAGCCTCCCAGGAAGACAAGACAGATGTGGAGGAGTATGCTGAAACGGTCACCAGCTACATCGCGAAGTGCACAGAGGATGTCACTATAGTGAAGACTATCACTGCACGGGGCAACCATAAGCCCTGGATGACTGCAGAGGTGCGCTCGCTGCTCACAGCCAGAGATGCAGCCTTCAGAGCGAAGGACAGGATCGCCCTCCGCTCAGCCAGGTCTGCGCTCTCAAAGGGAATTAAGACGGCGAAGCGGGCCTATGCGGTGAAAATCCAGCGACACCTCTGTGACACTAGGAACACCAAGCAGATGTGGCAGGGAGTTCGGGCGCTAACGGACTATAAGTCTAGGCAGGGGGTCGATGATGACGACGCTTCGCTTCCAGACAGGCTCAACAACTTCTTTGCACGTTTTGAAGCATCAAACCCGACAATCAGAGGGAGGGCTGGCCCATCTCCACCATTGGTTGGGCCAGCTATCACCATCAACACAGCAGACACACGGAGGACCCTATCCAGGGTCAACCCACGTAAAGCTGCAGGTCCGGACAACATCCCGGGATGTGTGCTCCGAGACTGCGTGAGCGAGTTGGCGGATGTCCTGACTGACATTTATAACATCTCCCTGAGTCAGGCCATCATTCCCAGATGCTTTAAGACCTCTACCATAGTACCGGTGGCACAGAAACCAGTTGTGTCCTGTTTGAATGACTATCGTCCTATTGCACTGATACCAATTGTGATGAAGTGTTTTGAACGGCTTGTCAAACCACACATCACAGCCTGCTTCCCTGCATCACATGACCCGCTCCAGTTTGCATATCGTTCAAACCGCTCCACGGAGGATGCTATAGTCACCACCCTGCACTCTGTCATCACCCACCTGGATCAGAAAGACACCTACGCCAGACTCCTGTACATTGATTTCAGTTCAGCATTCAACACCATTATTCCCCAGAGACTGATGGAGAAATTACTCCTTCTTTGTCTGAACATGTCTCTGGATCCTGGATTTCCTGACTGAGAGACCTCAGTCTGTCCGGGTTGGAAATAACATCTCCAACTCTATCACGCTGAGCACCGGATCCCCTCAAGGCTGCGTACTCAGTCCACTGTTTTTTTCCCCACAATATCTTTATTGAACCGTTTTTTTAACAAACATGACGCAAACAATCAAACACTAACACTAAAGTACTACAAAAAAAATGCACTAAAAACACCAACAACCACCAACAAAAGCAAGTCATCAACAATGCTCCTCTGTTTAGTCTAGGCAATCCATTACATAAGTATACATATTATACATTCACCAGTTTGGAATTTACAAGGTCCACACACATCATTCACCTTCTTCTTCAAAAGTTATGTTTAAATTCTTTACATAATCAATGAAAGGTCTCCATATATTCTCAAACACAATTTCCTTTGATTTCAGTATGTATGTTATTCTTTCTAGTGGAAGGTTTGTTAACATCTGTCTTAACCACTGAGTCACATCTGGTCTATGAGTCTTTTTCCACAGTAGTGCAATACATTTTTTGGCATTAAGCAAACTGAGGTCTATGAATGCTCTTTCACTTTTATTAAAGTTATGCTTTTCTGGGTACAGACCCAACAAAAACAATTTAGGATTCAATATGATTTGTTTTGAAATTATTTTTTCAATTGTTACCCTCACCTCTTCCCAAAACATTCTGATTATTCTACATTCCCATACACAATGAAATAGGGTTCCTTTACTTTCCATGCATTTTGTGCACGTATCTGGTATGTTTTTGTTATATCTATTTAACTCCACCGGTGTAACATATATCCGCATTAACCATTTAAAATGTATCAATTTAAGACGTACATTTATTGATTTGGTTTGAGCTTCTGCACAAGCCAATTCCCATTGTTCCTCTGAAATTTCAGTTTGCAGGTCTTCTTTCCAGTAGTTCAATCTTTTCTGTGAGTTTTCACTTGAGGATAGTGTCAATCAGTTATAAAACTCTGAAATAATACCCTTTCTCTTACTATCTTTCGTCAAAATTTTTTCCAAGGATGAATAAATAGGTCGAGTGAGACCATTATTTTGATTTGATCGAATAAAGTTCAGAAGCTGAAGATATTTAAAAAAATATGTTCTATTAAGATTAAATTTGATCCTCAGCTCTTCAAAAGACATTATGTTATCTGAACATGACAGATATAAATCTTGAATCTTTTGAATCCCTTTTAAATTCCATACTTTAAATACAGCAGCCGCCCTCCCTGGTTTAAAATATTGATTACCCCATATTGGGCTAAACTGTGACAATAAGTGTGGTTCTTTTAAATAGTTTTTAGTTTCACACCATATTTTGATCATATGCTTTACAAATGGATTTTTAACTTGTTTCTGCATTTTTTTTTGCCGAATCTGAGTATATGAATATGGGAAGAGGTAAAGGTAAATTGTATGATTCCATTTCAGTCCAGTGAGGGAGATCATTTGATGAAAAATAATATGTCATAGACCTCAGTTGTGCCGACCAATAATACAACATAAAGTTTGGACATTTCAGACCTCCACGATCAAATGGTAAATATAGTAAGGACAGACGTAATCTAGCCCTCCTGTTGTTCCATATAAATTCCACTAACTTTTTTTTAATTCTTGAGAATAGATCTGAAGGTGGTGGTAAAGGAATGTATTGAAATAAATAAAGTATTTTAGGTAAGATATTACTTTTAAGTATATTGATTCTCCCTGTCATCAACATTGGTAGTGACATCCATCTCTGAATTAACTCATTAATGTCTGTCATTAAGGCTTCATAGTTGGCACTGGCGACTAATTCTAGCTTAGGCACAATTTGAATTCCTAAATATTTAAACTGATTTACAACATTGGATAGATTTACCTCAGGAGCTGGGTGATTTCTCTGGGTCTCATTTAGCATTAATATTGAAGATTTAGTTTTATTTATTTTATATCCTGATATTTCCCCAAAATTCTTTATTAAATTCAACAAGGTCGGAATTGATTTTTTAAGATTCGACATAAACAAAATTATGTCATCGGCATACAGGGAGATTTTATGTTCTGTTGGTCCAACTTTAATTCCATATATTTGTGAATGTAAACGTACTGCCATCGCTAAAGGTTCAATTGCCATAGTAAACAGTAAAGGTGAAAGTGGACAGCCTTGTCGACATCCTCTATTGATTTTTATTGATTTTGAGATATTGCTATTTGTTAGGATTTCTGCTGTAGCATTATTATATATTATCTGAACCCAGTTTATGAAATTATTTCCAAGTCCAAACCTTTGTAAGACTTCAAAAAGGAAGGGCCATTCGACCCTATCAAAGGCCTTTTCGGCGTCCAATGATAGGAGAGCTGTATCCGGTGCTTCTTTATTAGAATAAATAATATTAAATAGTCTTCTTACATTATGGAAGCCTTGTCTTCCCTTTATAAAGCCATTCTGATCTCGATTAATAATATTTGGTAAAATTTCTTGTATTCGTCTTGCTAAAATTTTACAGATTATCTTAAGGTCAGCATTTAATAGGCTTATTGGTCTCATATTTTCACATTTATCAGTGGCTAGCCCAACTTCTTCTTGACTAATTTTAGACTCCAGTATCTCCCTGTTTTCATTTGGAATACACGGTATAGATAGTCCGTCCAAAAACCCATTTAGTTTTGTTAAGTCAGATTCATTTTTTGTATCATATAATTTTTCATAGTAATCTCTAAAGGCTCTATTAATTTCTAAAGGATCTATAACTACCTGTCCGTTACTTATAATACTGGTAATTGGTGTTTTAAATTCTAATTGTTTAATCTGCCATGCCAATAATTTTCCTGATTTTTCACCTTGTTCATAAAAAGATTGTTTCAATCTTAGAAGACTCGAGGCAGCTCTATTCACTGATTTTTTGTCATATTCAGCTCTCAAAATCAGTAATTCGTTCTTTAACTTTGGATCACTTCCTGCATACACTTTTTCTTGAAGAATTTTTAGTTTATGTTCCAATTGGACTCTCTCCTCTCGAGTCTTCTTAGATTTTGAACCTGTATAACTAATAATGTGTCCCCTAATAAAAGCTTTGAAAGCCTTCCACTTTATACATGCTGATGTTTGTGTAGTATTGATATCAAAGAACTCATCTATCTGTTTTTCTATGTACTTAACAAATTCCTCATCCTGAAGCCATTTATGCTGAAATTGCCACCTACCTGGTTCCTTTGTCAATTTCTTATCTACATATATTAGACAGCAGGGTGCATGATCAGAGATCACAATGTTATCATAAAAGCAGTTTTGAATCTTGGACCTTAATTCTGTGGAGATCAAAAAATAGTCAATACGTGAGAATGTCTTGTAGGTATTAGAATAACAAGAGTAGGCTTTAACTTGTGGTTTCATTTCTCTCCATATATCTAGCAGTCTCAGTTCCTTCATAAAATGATTAATGATCATCCTACATCCATTGTGCGTACAGTCCAGTCCTGTTGATCTATCTATACCGGGAGTCAATGTACAATTAAAATCCCCTGCTATTATATGTTGCCCTGTAAGTGATGATAAGATAAGAAATAAATTAGCAAAGAACTTTTGATCATCTATATTGGGACCGTATAAGTTCACCAGATTTATATTTTCTAATAGCAAAGATCCTTGAATGATTAAATATCTTCCAAATTTGTCTCCAATTACATTTTTCACTTGAAATGGGACTGATTTATGTATGAGAGTCATAACTCCCCTGGCTCGGGATGAAAATGATGAGGTGAATGCACTTCCTTGCCATCTACTCCTAATTCTTTTTACATCCTCCTCTATTAGATGAGTTTCTTGTAAAAACACAATTTTTGAACCCATGACTTTTATTCTATTCATAACTTGTTTAAGTTTTTTTTAAAATTTTGTAGACCTCTGCAATTCCATGAAGTTAAATTAAGATTAATGCTTTGGTTTATGATCAATAGGGAGTTTAGGATTACCTTGCAGTGTAAACATGCTCATACAGAGAAGCAAAAACATGAGTGGTTGAACATTCATCCTACAAACTACACACAAACAAATTCCCCCTTCCCACATTTGTGGTAATCCCCCCAAAATCAAAAGAAAAATTCTGTCTCCCGATATAGCCATCGACCACTCCACACCCACGAGGACCAGCCAAAGCCACTCCTTCTTCATCCTCCCAATCACCCTAACTCTACTGCTTTTAATGACATAACATTAACTCTCTTCTGTAGTTTTCCAACTTAACTCCAAAATTTTTAACAACTTTGTACATCATAGGTTTTTTTTAAATATATAATACAATCTATATTTTGTAAACTTGCTATTTGCTTCAGATCAGTTAGATGCCTGTGCAAATGCTTAAATATTCTACCTTATATTTTGTTCATGTTTAGCTCCCACCAGTCTCTTCTTGGATCTTCTTGATGAACTCCTGCGCCTCCTCAGGGGTCTTGAAGATGTGTGTTCTGCCCCCATATGTGGTCAACAGTCTTGCAGGGTGAATCACTCCATGACGGATCCCAAGGTTGCGCAGCTCTTTACGGACGGGATCAAACTGTTTCCTTAATTGTTGGATTCCTGTGGCCAAATCTGGGTAGAACCGCACCTGCTGGTCCTGGTGTTTAATTTCTCCTTTGGCTCGCGCAGCGTTGGAGATCTTCATCCTGTCTCTGTAGCTTAGGAACTTCATAATTAGCGTCCTCGGTGGTCCCTTATCTCTCGGTGGGCCAATTCGGTGTGCGCTTTCTAGAACGACTGATGATTGCAGCTCCGCGTTGTTCAGCGCTTCTGGAATCCACTTTTCCAAAAAGGAACATGGGTCCTGACCCTCGGTTCTCTCCGGTAGACCCACCAACCTCAAGTTGTTCCGTCTCGACCGGGACTCCAAGTCCAGGACATTATCTTCCAGACATTTATTTTTTTTTTTCCAAAGTGCGCACCTTTAATTGAAGGCTGGCGACATCATCCTCAGCACTGGATACTCGAAGCTCCACCTGCGCCATTCATTCCACACAATCACCCAATTCCTTTTTCATTCCCTCTATCGCTGCTATAATCCCATCAAATTTAGCGGAAAAATCTGCTCTCATTGAGCTAATGGCAGCGAGCACTGCACCTGTGCCGTCGTCAGCAGTCACCGCGCCACCGTTAGCTTCCTCCGCCGCCATATCTGGAACTTTTTCTGCTGCGCCACAGACGTGAAAGTCCATTAGTTTGGACTGTTTCGGCGGTTCAGTTTTTCCTCCACCTGATTTCCCAGCCTTAGGCTTCACCGGCATATCCTCGTCCAAATGCTGGGATAGGTTCTGTTCCAAATAAGAGAGTTATATGCCGATTTTTTATCTCTAGGAGCAGAGCAGAGTGAGATCTGTCCTCTCACGTAGCCGCCATGACCGGAATTCCAGTCCACTGTTGTTTACACTTCTAACACATGACTGTGTATCCAGACACGAGGGGAACCAGATTATTAAGTTTGCAGACGACACCACGGTGGTGGGACTTATTCAGAGGGATGAGGAATCAATGTACAGGGAAGAAGTGAGAGACCTGGAGGGCTGGTGCAGGGAGAACAATCTGGTGCTCAACATGGACAAAATGAAGGAGATGACTATCGACTTCCGGCGGTCACAGCCTGAACACGTCCCTCTCAGCATTGGCGGCCGTTTAGTGGAGAGAGTGGAGAACATCAAGTTCCTCGGAGTGCAGATCTCGCAGGACCTGACCTGGAGCAAGAATTCCTTGGGGATCAGGAAGCGGGCCCAGCAGAGACTGCACTTCTTGAGGAAACTCAAACAGGCCTCTCTCCCCATCTGCATCCTCAGGACTTTCTACAGAGGTGTGGTGGAGAGTGTTCTGACGTACTGCATTGCAACATGGTACTCCAGCTGCAGTATGTCAGACAAAAAAGCCCAGCAGAGGATAATTAAGGGAGATGAGAGGGTAATTGGAGTTTCCCTCCCCTCACTCCAAGAACTTTTTCAGAACCATTGTAGGAGCAGGGCACTGAACATTGTCAAGGACCATTCTCACCCTCTGCATAAACACTTTGAACTTCTGCCATCTGGCAAACGATTCTGGAGCATCAGAGGCAGAACCACCAGACTGATTAACAGCTTCCTTCCACAAGCTGTTAGGATGCTGAACAGCTGATCCGGAGTCTCTCATACATACTACTGCACCTATGGACATTATGTATATTATTTGTATATTATAGTTCTGGTTAGCTTTCAAGTATGTCTCAGGGAAGTGTGAATGGCTGTGTTAGGGTGGGGGGTGTGGGTGTGTGTGAGTGTGTCTTAAATTATGTTCTTTTTTTACTTATATGGATGCCGAGAGAAAAGCAATTTCATCTTGCCTGCACTACAGTTGTATGTACAGCAATATGACAATAAAGGTTGATTTGATTTGATTTGATTTGATTTGATTGATTATTGAACATATGTGGGGCATCCTCAAATGGAAGGTGGATGAGCGCAAGGTCTCTAACATCCACCAGCTCCATGATGTCGTCATGGAAGAGTGGAAGAGGATTCCAGTGGCAACCTGTGGAGCTCTAGTGAACTCCATGCCCAAGAGAGTTAAGGCAGTGCTGGAAAATAATGGTGGCCACACAAAATATTGACACTTGGGTACAATTTGGATATTTTCACTTAGGGGTGTACTCACCTTTGTTGCCAGCGGTTTAGACATTAATGGCTGTGTGTTGAGTTATTTTGAGGGGACAGTAAATTTACACTGTTATACAAGCTGTACACTGACTACATTGTAACAGTGTCATCTCTTCAGTGTTGTCCCACGAAAAGATAATTAAATATTTACAAAAATGTGAGGGGTGTACTCACTTTTGTGAGACACTGTAGCTGCTTAAGCAAGTCCTTGCACTGACATTTTGCTAGCTAGGATCCTCTGCATTGTGGGTGGAGGAGTCTAACCATCCAGTCAAAAGACGTGAAAATGCCGACGTTCTCGGATGCCTTCTATGCGTAGATCTGGACGTACAGAAGACATCTGATTGGTGAAAGCAACAGGATAAGTTTAACAGTTAATTTAACCTTCAGAGTGCACTGTTAATTCCTGAAGGCCCAAGGCAGACTTGCTTGACCTTGGCAACACAGATGGCTGAAATATGATTGGACAAAAAATCTCTAACCTCCATTACCCTACTGGAAGGAGCGCAATCAAGAGAAAAGCTACAAAATGAAGAGAATAGACTATTGGGATGATAGTGTTTAGGCCAGCAGAGAAGGCTTTCCATCAAGGATTTACATCAGCATAGTCTGTGTGCTAGATGACCTGCAAGGTACAGTTTCCATTTTTACATTTTCCATAAATTTTACCTGAAAGCCAAATATCCCTAACTTTTTGTGAGTAGTGTATAAATAAACATGAAGGAGGAGGACAACAATAAGAATTTGTGTAAAACTGTTGGAAAGACTTTCCCGGTCACCAATAAATACAGTATCTCACAAAAGTGAGTACACCCCTCATTCATTCATTCATTCATTCATTCATCTTCTTCCGCTTAATCCTTTTCGGGTCGCGGGGGGGCTGGAGCCTATCCCAGCATCTTTGGGCGAGAGGCAGGGTACACCCTGGACAGATCGCCAGTCCATCGCAGGGTCAACACAGAGAGACAGACAACCACTCACTCTCACAGTCACACCTAAGGACAATTTAGAATCCCCAGTTTGATGCCAATTAACCTAACTTGCATGTTTTTGGCATGTGGGAGGAAACCGGAGAAATCCTGGAGTAAACCCACGCAGACACGGGGAGAACATGCAAACTCCACACAGATCACTGTTGGTCGGGGGCTGGGATCGAACCCAGGATCCCCCGGCCAAGGGTGAGTTGCTGTGCTGCCGCAGTAAGACTGAAGATATGACACTTTGATATAATGTAAAGTAGTCAGTGTACAGCTTGTATAACAGTGTAAATTTGCTGTCCCCTCAAAATAACTCAGCACACAGTCATTAATGTCTAAACCACTGGCAACGAAAGAGAGTACACCTCAAAATGAAAAAGTCCAAATTGTGCCCAATTAGCCATTTTCCCTCCCCAGTGTCATGTGACTCATTAGTGTTACAAGGTCTCAGGTGTGAATGGGGAGCAGGTGTGTTAAATTTGGTATTATTGCTCTCACACTCTCTCATACTGGTCACTGGAAGTTCAACATGGCACCTCATGGCAAAGAACTCTCTGAGGATCTGAAAAAAAAGAACTGATGCTCTACATAAAGATGGCCTAGGCTATAAGAAGATTGCCAACACCCTGAAACTGAGCTGCAGCATGTTGGCCAAGATCATACAGTGGTTTAACAGGACAGGTTCCACTCAGAACAGGCCTCGCCATGGTCAACCAAAGAAGTTGTGTGCACGTGCTCAGTGTCATATCCAGAGGTTGACTTTTGAAAATAAACGAATGAGTGCTGCCAGCATTGCTGCAGAGGTTGAAGGAGTGGGGGGTCAGCCTGTCAGTGTTCAGACCATATGCCACATACTGCATCAAATTGGTCTGCATTGCTGTCATCCCAGAAGGAAGCCCCTTTTAAAGATGATGCACAAGAAAGCCTGCAAAGTTTGCTGAAGACAAGCAGACTAAGGACATGGATTACTGGAACCGTGTCCTGTGGTCTGATGAGACCAAGATAAACTTATTTGATTCAGATGGTGTCAAGCGTGTGTGGCGGCAACCAGGTGAGGAGTACAAAGACAAGTGTGTCTTGCCTACAGTCAAGCATGGTGGTGGGAGTGCCATGGTTTGTGGCTGCATGAGTGCTTGCGGCACTGGGGAACTACAGTTCATTGAGGGAACCATGAATGCCAACATGTACTGTAACATACTGAAGCAGAGCATGATTGGAAACTGGGCTGCTGGACCACAGGGCAGTATTCCAAAATGATAACCACCCCACACACACCTCCAAGATGAACCCTGCCTTGCTCAAAAAACTGAGGGTAAAGGTGATGGACTGGCTGTGCATGTCTCCAGACCTAAATCCTATTGAGCATCTGTGGGGCATCCTCAAACGGAAGGTGGAGGAGCGCAAGGTCTCTAACATCCACCAGCTCCATGATGTCGTCATGGAGGAGTGGAAGAGGATTCCAGTGGCAACCTGTGAAGCTCTAGTGAACTCCATGCCCAAGAGAGTTAAGGCAGTGCTGGAAAATAATGGTGGCTACACAAAATATTGACACTTCGGGCACAACTTGGACATGTTCACTTAGGGGTGTACTCACTTTTGTTGCCATTGGTTTAGACATTAATGGCTGTGTGTTGAGTTATTTTGAGGAGACAGAAAATTTACACTGTTATACAAGCTGTACACTGACTACTTTACATTGTATCAAAGTGTCATCTTCAGTGTTGTCCCATGAAAAGATATAATGAAATATTTACAAAAATGTGAGGGGTGTACGCACTTTTGTGAGATACTATATGTATATCTATCTATCTATCTATCTATCTATCTATCTATCTATCTATCTATCTATCTATCTATCTATCTATCTATCTATCTATCTATCTATCTATCTATCTATATACACTACCGTTCAAAAGTTTGGGGTCACCCAGACAATTATTTTGTGTTTTCAATGAAAAGTCACACTTATTTACCACCATGAGTTGTAAAATGAATAGAAAATATAGTCAAGACATTGACAAAGTTAGAAATAAGGATTTGTAGTTGAAATAATAATTTTTTCCAGATACTCAACCTGCTCAAAGGAAGGTCAGTTTTATAGCTTCTCTAACCAGCTAAACCGTTTTCAGCTGTGCTAACATGACTGCACAAGGTTTTTCTAATCATCCATTAGCCTTCTGACGCAATGAGCAAACACATTGTACCATTAGAACACTGGAGTGATAGTTGCTGGAAAAGGGCCTCTATACACCTATGTAGATATCGCACCAAAAACCAGACATTTGCAGCTAGAATAGTCATTTACCACATTAGCAATGTATATTAGATATTAGAGTGTATTTCTGATTAGTTTAAAGTTATCTTCATTGAAAAAAACAGTGCTTTTCTTTCAAAAATAAGGACATTTCTAAGTGGCCCCAAACTTTTGAACGGTAGTGTGTATATATATATAGTATCTCACAAAAGTGCGTACACCCCTCAAATTTTTGTAAATATTTCATTATATCTTTTCATGGGATTTTTCATGGGATATATATATATATATAAATAAACTAGACTGGTCACACAATACTGACGCACTCTACAAGAAGGGACAGCGCAGGCTGTTCCTGCTGAGGAGACTCAGGTCTTTTGGTGTACAAGGGGCGCTGCTGAAGTCATTCTATGACACGGTGGTGGCATCAGCCATCACTTTTGGAGTGGTCTGCTGGGGCAGTGGCATCACTGCAGCCGATAGGAAGAGACTGAACAAACTGATTAAGAAAGCTAGCTCTGTCCTGGGGCAACGCCTTGATCCGATGGAGGAGATAGGAGAGAGAAGGACGGTGGCTAAACTGTCATCTCTGCTGGAGTCCGAGTTCCACCCTATGCAGGACATACTGGATGCACTGAGGAGCTCATTTAGCAGCAGACTACATCATCCCAGGTGCACAACCGAGAGGTTTCGTAGGTCCTTCCTACCAACGGCTGTCAGACTGTACAACCTAAGCAGGGCTGCTCGCAGAGATAGCAAAAAGACGTAACAAACTAATAGTTTTTTTTGAATGCAAAAGATGCAATAGACTTACACAATGGTCCTCTCCGGCATACAACTAGGAACATACCGGTCGCTATGGAGGGTGAGAATATGTATGGGCACATAATCATACCATGTAGGATAACTAAATAGACGGTTATGCTGTTTCATCCCACCTAGCAACAATGCTCTGCACTGTGTGTGTTTATATTTATATATCTATATATTTATTCCATCTAGCTACATTGCTCCGCACTGTGTGTGTTTATATACTTGCATATTTATTCCACCTAGCTGCAATGCTCCGTACTGTGGGTGTTTATATATTTACATATTTATTCCATCTAGCTACAATGCTCTGCACTGTGTGTTCATATATTCATATATTTATTCCATCCAGCTACAATGCTCTGCACTGTGTGTCTGTGTGTGTGTGTGTGTATATATATATTTTATAGTAATATGTACATATGTATATTAGCTGCTCTTGCTTGCTTGTTTTTTTTTTTCTTGCCTTCTGATTGTTGCTCTGAGTGTTGCTATCCCTGTGCTGTTGCAATCCTGGAATTTCCCCGTTGTGGGACTAATAAAGGCTTATCTTATCTTATCTTATATATATATATACATATATATACAGTATATATATATATATATATATATATGGGTATGCAGAAGTATAATGTTCTGAATGAGGCTTTAGAAAATTATAAATCGGTTTATAAATCACTGGATTGAAAATGTACTTGCACATGTACAGATTGGATCCTGGAGTCCACTTGGAGTGCCCACGTGGTCAGAGGTCCACTTGACCTAATCCCCATCCACGTACCGTTTCCATAAGCTTATTTTACATGATGCTGGTGCTGCTTGTATGGCTCTGGTCTCTAGGTTCTCCATGAAAAAATCCACTCATGATTGCTGAGTGGCTCTCCCATTGTTAAGCCCTCTTATTGTTTGTAGATGGTTCTTCTGAACTGAAAGTAGGTGGAAGTGGCAGCAAAACGTAGCAGCTTCATAATTTTTGTTGTCATGTTTGGGGTCGTTCACCCCGTCCATGACCTGTGGCTATAGGTTTTGATTATTGCTTATTAATTTCAGCTGTCAGATTGAGCCTTGCTCACTGACAGTCCTACTGCCACATCTCCTCCTCTTACCAGCTGCGAAATCACGCAGCGGACATGACAGTAAGCTGCCACCAAAAGAGCCCAAACAGTAAATAGCATCTTACTTTCATTTTTGTGTTTTTCCTACCTGCTGCTGGAGTTATGATGGATTACTGGAGCGACGTGGAGCTGCAGGAACTGGCCCGTCTGGAGGATGCCTTCTCCCGGATACAAGGGCAGTATTTTCCCAAGGCCGTTCACGCTGCTCAAAATACTGCAGCGGAAGTCCTGGAGCGTTGTCCCGACGTCCTGTTTTTCCCTGAGTCGGCCGACATACTCCACGCAGTCCTTGCGCTGCATGAACAGGAACCAGGGAGGGAATTCCCAGCGCAGGAACCGTCTCCTACACAGGGATGGCAACAGGAAATTCTGATTTCAGCTGAAATCTAATTTGGTCGATTGACTTATGGGGCGGCTGGGGGGGGGGGGGGGCGCAGCCCCCCTGAAGCTGGGAGGTTTTCAGTAAAACAGAAGTAAATTAGACTGAAAAAAATGATAAAAAAAAATTTAATACTAGACTTAGATAAATCATTAAAGTTAATGAAAAGTTAACTTACTTTTTCTTCAATGTTGTCTCACTGTCTTTAGTCCAACATATTTAACAGTTCTATAAGAGTTTATTACACTATTTACACTGGTCACCAAGTCACTTCTAATGTGAAACTTTCTTCCTTTTGGCAGCAAGCTGTGTCAGTCTCTGAACTTTGAACTTCATCTCCTTTTCTGTTTTCTTCAGAAATTGTCCGAGTGTTTCTGTTACCTCGTCGAACTTTGAGCCAATTTTCACCTTTACTGTCACTTTTCTCTCAAGCCAATTTCATTGGAAATTATTTTTGACACTTTTGTCTATTTCTAGCACTGATGACTCCTGATCCTTCGATAAAAATCTCATAATTCCGCTGAAACAATACCGAAAGCTCAGAATTCCAACACAAACCAGGGATGTGATTTGGGGTTGGGGAAATTATCTGAAAATTCAGCAGGGGGTCTGGGGGACACAGTCCCCCAGCGGGGTCAGGGGCAGAGCCCTGGTGGGTGGGGGGGCAAGGGGGGCGAAGCCCCCCGAAGCTCCTGGGTTTTTATGATTTTTAAGTACCAGAACTGTGCTTAAATGACATAAAACAAACAGCTGAATGCCACTTATTACTGTATAATATTGACTTATGTTCCAAGAAGATAGCATTCCTAAAATATTCCAACAAGCATTATCCATCACATGCTTTAACACTTGATCAAATCAAAATCAGTTAATTTTATCTATTCCATAATAGAAATAAAATTCCAACATACCATTACTTTTTATAATTTCAGCATTCATTTCAGATCACCAGTTTCAATCTCCATTGAGACTTGAGCAGTTCATTTTGCACAATCACTGATGTAGCCAAGTCTTAGAAATATTCAAAAGTTATGAGTCAATGTCCACTGTGCACTGTCAATTTCAAACTGTTTGGAATCATAAAAGGGGATGGTTAACTTTTATTACCGTTTCCTCCCCCGCGCAGCCCAGCTCATACAGCCGTTGTACGCCGCCAGTAACAGAGAGTTGCTGGCTCTCCACCTGGCCATACGCCACTTCCAGTCCTGCCTGAAAGGGCGCACCTTCACTGCGTTCGTGGACCACAAGCCGCTAACATACTTAGCGTACTTCGTCTTCCTGGAAGATAAAATAAAGCAGAATTCGGCGAATTAGCAGAAAATCACATCCCTGAGAACACGCCGCCATGAATTTTTGAAAAAGCATACGAGCCATTTGATTGGTCCAATCGTTTGCAACTATCCAATCGCAGGGCTGTCAAGCTACTGCAATACAGCAGTAACTTGAACACAACACATCTGGGTTATTGCGGGAGATGACTTCCGGGGGAAGCGCCGAGCGCTTATGTAATCGTGTTGATTTTCGCTAAAATCGGTAACAATAAGGTACCTTACCCCCCCCTAAAATTTTCTCAACGGATTTAGACGATACACAGAAATGATCAATTTGAAAATAAATCGGCGGAAATCCGCGGCTCGGTGGAAAATTGCCATCCCTGCCTACATGGAAGAGGCTCTGGCGGGAAAAGAAGTTTTCCTCCTTCCACAGCTCTCCCGCTCCTTCCATGGGTGAATGGAAGAAACGCTCTTCTCCACCGGTAGCCATCGTTCCTCCTTCTCCATCACCCGCTCCAAGATGGTAGCCACCAGGTCGGCGACGTCAGCATCACTCAGAATCCCGGAAGAACAATCCAGCCCCATGAACTGCTCCTGCTCTGACATCGAGCCCTGTTACCCCCACAGCGGATTATCAGTTCTAAGCAGTCCCGTCCATATCCGCTGTGAGGTCTTCTTCCTCTGTCTGTTCACCGACTGCAGAGGGGCACTTGTTTTCCTCACCGGGGTCTCCTGTTCCTGTGGCAAGAGGGGCGGCTCCCATATGTTCTACAGAGGAGCCTAGCACCGCCTTTCCTGGACGGACGGGTGATGACGTCCAAGCGGCAGCAACCAATACCATAAACTGGGAGAACAGGCAAATGTTTTTTCATTTGACTCACATTAATAATGAAATGTCTTGCCTGCTTCCCAGTAGGGAGGCACAGGGACAGCAGTCCCCTGAGGTCTCCCCACCTGCTGCTGTTAAGAATGGTTCACCAGCCCTCTCTATGCTCTCTCACTTCTGCCCTGAATACACACTGGAGCTGGACCACTCTGACCAGGAGGAGCCGGACATCAGCTGCCACGGCGGAGGAATTGCCAGCGTGAGTCAAGACGGCTGAAATAACGACTGCACAGACTATCATGCCTGCTGTGGAGGCCACCGCAGCAGAGTCTACACTGAAGCTGAACCTCCAGGAGGCCGAGCCTGGGATTACTTCACCCGGACCATCGGAGTCCTGGACAGTGGTGGAGCTTGAGCTAAGGCAAGTGCTCTCTTTTGTTTTCCTCCTTTCTATTATTGAGCATTTTTGCCTACCTCTTGGTGAGGAGCCAAGCAGCCGATCGCTGCGTCTGAGCTCGCCTAGCTGGGCTCCGCCACTGCCGGCGACCCTGACCCTTCTTTCTCTCTATCTGAGTCCTCTTCCAGGGTCGCCGGAGAAAATCTTACTGGAGGTCATTGTGGGTCCTGCCTCCCCTGCCAAGGAGGTCATTGAGGGTGCGGCAGCGACTCAGCAGGGTCCCACCATGGGTGCAGCAGGGGTCCAGCTGGACTCCATCGTGGGTACAACCATGGCTCAGTCGGGGTCCATTGTGGGTGCAACGCAGGCCCAGTCGGGGCTCACCATGGGAGCAATGAGGTCCCGGGAAGGGGCCACCGCTGGTGCAACGTTGTCCCAGACCGGGACCACCGCAGATGCAGCCATGGCCCAGCCTGGGTCCACCGCAGGTTCTACAGAGTCCCAGTCCTACATCGGAACCACCGGGGGTGCCACAGGACAGTTTGTGGACACCAAGGTCTTCCTTTCCCTTTTGGAGGCCCTGTGGGTGTTCCTTCTATTTCTGTTGGGCACTGTCGGGGTTCTATTTCCTCCGCCGCCAGTGACTGCAGGGGTTCCTCTTTCTCTGTCTGGCCACCCACCTCTCAGCCTTCCGGTGGGTAGGCCACTGCCTCATCTGCCCTTCCGGTCCTGGTGGCTTAATCACGTGGGCAGGCCGCCTGAAAGGCTGATTTCCCTTGCCGGGTGGCCCGTATGCCCTGGCAGGCCGCCTGATACTGTTCTGCAGGCGGCCTGCTGACCCTGGGATTTTGGCCGGCCTCCTGAACTTACGGCCACCTGCTGGGCCTTGGACTCTGGCTGGCCCCCTGAACTCTGGGACTCTTGGGGGTGGGGTGGGTTAGCTTAGTTTTGGGGTTGGGAAGAGTGTTGTTTGCAGTGTTGTATTGTGGTGTTTACTTTTTCTTGATTTATCCCTCCTAACCTGTTTTCCCCCACCTCCCACCCTGGTTTCTTGTATTGGCCTTTTGAGTGTGTGTGTGTGTGTGGGGGGGGGCAGGTTGTATTTTCTGTTTTTGATGGTACGATGGGTGTCTGGTACCCACCCCTTGAGGAGGGGGGGCACTGTCATGTTCGGGGTCGTTCACCCCGTCCATGACCTGTGGTTGTAGGTTTTGATTGTTGCTTATTAATTTCAGCTGTCAGACTGAGCCTTGCTCTCTGACAGTCCTACGGCCACGTCTCCTCCTCTTACTAGACATTCACCCTGGAGGTATCTCATCACCACATGCAGACATGCACACACTCACACACATTCATCCAATTATCACGCACCTGCTTGCCACACGGCTGTGTCCACTTGTCTTCATCAGTATATTGAGTACTTATTGGGGGGCAGTGTGCTCAGCCGGTGTGGCAGCTTATGTCAACATGGGACAACCTGACTCCCCGGATTATGGGCTTCCTTTCCCTGGATGGTGTATGTTGTTACCTTGAGCCTTTCCGCTCCAACATATGTGTAAGTCCTTATTTTTGTGCCTTTTTCCTCCTTTCCTGACTGTTTGGAGCATGTGAGGCATTCCCCTCTAAGCCTACGAGCGTTGTAGCGGGTTGTCTACCCTCATTCACTGTGACTGTTATTTGGACATTTTGTACATTTTTCCACTGTAAATAAACACATTACTTACACTGCGTTTTGGGCTCGCTGCCAATTTCTATGCTCACTGTGAAATCACGCAGCGGACATGACACTTCTACTGTGAGTTCTGTGTGTTTGTGTAGGGTTTTGTCATATCTGAGACAATTTTCAACAATGTGTAGAGTGACTATGACCGATGTTTTTGTCAACAGGGATATGACGTCATGTGATGCCAATATTTCATCTGCTTGTATCTTTTTGTCCTTTAAGTCTTGTGCCAATTGTTTGGAGTTCTTGCAGTGTTGATCTGTGAGTCCAAGAAGAGGTTTAATTATTTCAGCTAACACCTTTGACAGATTGTAGGTGACTGATCCTATGCTGTCCACAATTGGTCATAATGTGGTGCCTGGTTTGTGGAGCATTAGTGTGCCATATATACTACGAGGTGTGATGCTTGCTGTTGGAATAAGATGATTATAGGAATCCTTGTTGATCTTGTTTCCATCCAAGAGTGGTTTGAGTAATGTCTTTAGAGTCCTCTTTTTTCTTCTGCTGGATTCTTTTTAAGCATTTCTTATGTATTGGTGTCATTTAATAAATTCTCCATCTGTTTATTGTATTTATTTGTATCCATGATGACAGTGGTTCTGCCTTTGTTAGCTGGTGTGGGGAGCGTGAAATAAAGAGACTGAATTATTTCTCAATTCAGGTTTAATGCAGATTTCACATCCCCAGCTTTCTCTCAAGACAAGAAGAGAGTGAGCTGCATAAAACCCCCCACATTTATACATGTCACATCAGAGGCAGAATCACACAATGTCGTCAAACCCCACATTGACAATAATTCTCCCCCCGAGTCCTTTCGTCGTCCGTCTGACTCCAGGAGGTCAGGAAGTCCTTTCAGAGTCTTATCACGGCACCTCCGTCCTCCTGCCATTATCCACAGGCGGTCCAGCCGTATTGTTCCATCCCAGACGTGAGGTCAATCAACACATGCAGTCCTAAGCATCTCCCTTGTGACATAACGCACGGCTCAGGAGACGCACACACACAGGCTCAGAGTAGTTCAAATAGTTTATTAACAACAGGAGTGGATGAATGTGTGTCTGCGGGATGTAAATGTATTGGTGGCGGCGTCTGCTTCGGGCACAGAGGCAGGAGACCGTACAGCTGGACAACCCTATGGGAAAAGCACAAGGAGAAGGGTGACGGGCACACACCAACACGGGAGATATATGAGCGAGAGAGGAGCTTACTTGGATAGGACAGATGACTGGCACAGCAAGGGACGAGGTCTGGTAGACAGCCACCTGGAGAGCCCGGTGCAGCAGCGAGGAACAGGCGATGGAGAGGCGTTGTCCGCCGCCGGGAAATCCACCTGTGCACAGGGGAGCAGATTTGGAAGGAAAGGAGGTAAGGTCTTCTTACCAGAGAGATCCGCTGAGGGTGAAGGAACTCACAGCGATGCATGGGGAAGTCTGACGGCTTCAGGCCGAAGCTCAGGGCGAGGCGGCTTAAATCCCTCGCCGCTGATGACGAGCAGGTGGCGCCACTGATGAGCGGCGCGGCGTGACAGTACTCCCCCCTCTAGCAGCGCCTCCTGGCGATGGCTTCTCTGGGTGCACTCGGTGGAAATCAGCGATGAGCGATGGGTCCAACACAAACAATACGATGGTACCCACTGTCGATGTTCAGGCTCATAGCCCTCCCAGTCCACCAAGTACTGCAACCCACGACCCCGGCGCCGGGAGTCCAGGATGGAGGAGACGGGCCAGGCCGGATGGCCATCAATCATCCGGGGCGCGGGTTGCGCAGCAGGAGGAGGGCAAAGGGGATCGGAGACTGCCAGCTTCACCTTGGACACGTGGAAGGTGGGATGGATGCGGAGGGAGGGGGGAATAGCTACACGCACAGCCACCGGGTTGACGATCCTGGTGATGGGGTATGGACCCATGAAGCGCTGTGCCAGCTTCCTCCTCTCGCCCTTTAAGATCACGTCCTGGGTCGACACGTAGACTTGCTGGCCAACTCTGTACGCCGGGGCAGGTCTTCTGTGCCGGTCCGCCACGGCTCTGTTGCGCTCCGCCGTGCGTAAAAGTGCATTGCGCGCAGACGCCCAGATGGAGCGGAACTGCCTGAGATGCGCCCGTACTGAAGGGACAGTTACCTCACTCTCCTGTGCCGGGAACAGCGGGGGGTCGTAACCTAGGGACTCCTTAAAGGGAGACATCCCTGTAGCAGAAGAGCGAGTGGTGTTATGGGCGTATTCAACCCAGGCAAGGTGGTTACTCCAGGACGTGGGTTTGGATGCCGTTACACAGCGGAGCGCAGCCTCCAGCTCCTGGTTGGTCCGCTCACACTGCCCGTTCGATTGGGGGTGATGGCCGGAGGAGAGGCTCACCTTGGCTCCTAAGGCGTTGCAGAACGACCTCCAAACCTCTGAGGAAAATTGGGGCCCTCGGTCCGAGACCACGTCCACCGGAATCCCATGCAGCCTGACCACGTGTTGGATGAGGAGGTCCGCCGTCTCCAGGGCACTTGGGAGACCTCGAAGGGGGACGAAGTGTACCGCCTTGGAGAAGCGGTCCACGATGGTCAGGATGGTGTCGTAGATGTTCGAGACTGGGAGTCCGGTGACGAAATCTAGGGCGATATGCGACCAGGGCCTGCCAGGGACGGGCAGAGGCTGGAGCAAACCCGCTGGAGGGGCATTTCCCGATTTGTTGGTGGCACAAACTGGACAGGCCCGGGCGTAGCGGGCAGCGTCCCTCCGCAGGCCCGGCCACCAAAAGGACCGCTGGAGGAGGTCAATCATCCGGGAGGAGCCAGGGTGACAGGTGAGCTTGGATGTGTGCAACCAGTGGATGACCTCCCCTCGAACCGTGGATGGCACGAACAGCCTCCCCTCCGGTCCGCCGCCAGGGTCAGGTTCCACTTCCTGCGCCTTCCGGATCTTGCTCTCGATGTCCCAGGTGACGGTTCCCACGACGCACAACCTGGGTAGGATGGTGTGAACTGTGTCCTCCGACTCCTCAGGGGTGAATTGCCTAGAGAGGGCGTCGGGCAGGCAGTTCTTGGAGCCAGACCTGAAGGTGATGGTGAATTGGAACCTGGCGAAGAACAAGGACCAGCGCGCCTGGCGGGCATTCAGGCGCCTGGCAGATCTAAGATATTCCAAGTTCTTGTGGTCCGTCAGGACCATGAACGGCAGGTCCGCCCCCTCTAGCCAGTGACGCCACTCCTGTAGCGTGAGCTTGATGGCGAGGAGCTCTCTGTCACCCACGTCGTAATTCCTCTCCGCCGGGGACAAGCGCCGGGAGAAGAAGGTGCAGGGCCGTTTGATACCATCGTCTGGCGACCGCTGGCATAGCACCGCCCCCACTCCTGTGTCCGAAGCGTCCACTTCCACGATGCACTGTAGCGCGGGGTTGACTTGGCTAAGGACCCGGGAGGAGGAGAACTCCGCCTTCAGCGCCTGAAAAGCAGCTGCGGCCTCTTTGGTCCACCGGAACGGAACCTTAGGGGACGTGAGGCGGGTCAGTGGGCCGACGATGGTGCCAAAATTTGGGACGAAGCGGCGGTAGAAGTTCGCGAACCCAACGAACTGTTGCACCTGCTTCCTCGATGCAGGTGTAGGCCATTCCACCACCGCCTTCACCTTCTCTGGGTCCGGAAGCACCTGGTCGTGTGAGATGATGAACCCAAGGAAGGATGTTGTCTTTGCATAAAATTCACACTTCTCAGCCTTCACGTATAACCGGTTCTCCAGCAGTCTTTGGAGGACCCGCCTCACGTGGACCTGGTGCTCGTCCCTGGACTTGGAGAAGATGAGTATGTCATCCAGGTAGACGAACACAAAAAGGCCGATGAAATCCCGGAGGACGTCGTTGATGAGGCGCTAAAAGACGGCTGGAGCGTTGGTCAACCCGAACGGCATCACCAGGTATTCGAAGTGGCCGTTCGGGATACGGAAGGCTGTTTTCCACTCATCTCCCTCCCGGATCCGGACGAGGTGGTATGCGCTGCGTAGATCCAGCTTGGTGAACCAAGTCGCCCCCTGGAGGGAGTGGAAAGCGGTGTCCATGAGGGGCAGGGTGTAACGATCCTTCTCCGTTATGTCATTAAGGGCACGATAGTCAATGCAAGGACGGAGGGATCCGTCCTTCTTACCAACGAAGAAGAATCCTGCCCCCACAGGTGATGACGATGGGCGGATTATCCCAGCACTCAGCGACTCCTTAAGGTATGAGTTCATTGTCTCCTTCTCCGGCGCCGATAGACTGTAGAGTCGTCCAGAAGGTAAGGGTGCCCCCTGGCGGAGATTGATTGCGCAGTCATAGGGCCGATGAGGAAGGAGAGACATCGCCTTAGATTTGCTGAATACCATACCCAGGTCGTGAAATTCCAGTGGCACCAGGGACAGGTCCGGGGGCGCAGCGTCCGTAGGAGGGGAAGAAGCGGACGGAGAGCAGGCAGCGGACTGAAGACAGGTGCCCATGCAGAACGTGCTCCATGCCGACACCCCGGTGGACTTCCAATCCAGAACGGGGTTGTGGAGGCGTAGCCAGGGATACCCCAGGATGACGGGCGACACAGAGTTGGGCAGGACGTAAAAGATTATCTCCTCCCGGTGGTTACCAGAGATAATAACCGGAACGGGGGTGGTCTGGTGCGTAACTCTCCCCAGGGAGGCACGAGAGAGGTTGACCAGGGAGATAGGATTCCTGAGTGCCTGACAGCGGATGCCCAATCGGGTTGCCAGGCTTTGTGAAATAAAGCTGCCTTCCTCACCCGAATCCACCAGTGCGTGGGTGAGATGCCCAGTGGGGTTGTGGCAGAAACGGATGGGCAGCTTCAATTGTGTGAGAGAACTTAACCGATTGACGTCCGCGAGGCCCCCTACAGTGACTTGCGGACCCCGCCGACTGGCTTTCCGTGGGCAAAGCTTCACCGTGTGTTGGTCATCTCCGCAATACATGCAGAGATCCAACTCACGGCGGCGTTGTTTCTCCGTAGGGGAAAGCTTTGTCCAGCCCGTCACCATCGGCTCCGACTCCTCGGGGCACGATGGTGGCGGAGCCGCCAGGGGGCGAGCTTGGAACAGGCGCGGCGAGACTCCACGAGGGCGAGAAGAAGACGACTTCCGTCCCGAGAAACGCTCGCGCAGCCTGTTGTCCAAACTGATCGCTAGGGATGTTAGCTCCGCTAGCGTCTCAGGGATATCCCGCCCAGCCAGTTCATCCCTCAGATCATCATTGAGACTGCGGAGGAAAAGGCCGCAGAGGGAGCGTTCCTCCCAGCCTAATTCCTCCGCTGCTACCCGGAAGTCGACCGCGTAGTCCGCTGTCAACCGGCTTCCCTGCTGGAGGGCGAGAAGCCGATCGACCTGGACCGTCTCGGTAAGAGAATGGTCAAAGACCTCCAGGAAGCGTCTCACGAATTGGTCATATGTGAGGGTGGCATAACTGGGCCTCGCCATTATGGCGTAGGCCCATGTCAATGCTCGCCCCTCCAGGAGATTCCCGATATAACCAATTCGGCTATGATCTGAGGGAAAGTCTCCGGGCACACGGTGGAAAACGGACTCACACTGCATAATAAACCCCCGCGCTCCGCCGAGCTTACCGCTAAAGCGGGCGGGGGTTGGAATGGGCGTGAGCCGAACCGGTGCACCCGGAGCCTGCTGGACGGCCACTGGAGCAGCAGGAGCCGCGCCACCCTGACGAGCCAGGGGGAACGGCTGTTGGGGGTCCAAGCGGCCCAACCGGTTAGTTATATTTAACAACTGATTAAAAATCACCTGTTGCTGATAGGCTATCTGATCCACTCGAGCCTCGAGAGTGGAAAACCGGTGTGCGAGCCCGCTGTCTGCCGAGCCGCTCTGCTGAAGCCGTACTGACATAACGCACGGCTCAGGAGACGCACACACACAGGCTCAGAGTAGTTCAAATAGTTTATTAACAACAGGAGTGGATGAATGTGTGTCTGCGGGATGTAAATGTATTGGTGGCGGCGTCTGCTTCGGGCACAGAGGCAGGAGACCGTACAGCCGGACAACCCTATGGGAAAAGCACAAGGAGAAGGGTGACGGGCACACATCAACACGGGAGATATATGAGCGAGAGAGGAGCTTACTTGGATAGGACAGATGACTGGCACAGCAAGGGACGAGGTCCGGTAGACAGCCACCTGGAGAGCCCGGTGCAGCAGCGAGGAACAGGCGATGGAGAGGCGTTGTCCGCCGCCGGGAAATCCACCTGTGCACAGGGTAGCAGATTTGGAAGGAAAGGAGGTAAGGTCTTCTTACCAGAGAGATCCGCTGAGGGTGAAGGAACTCACAGCGATGCATGGGGAAGTCTGACGGCTTCAGGCCGAAGCTCAGGGCGAGGCGGCTTAAATCCCTCGCCGCTGATGACGAGCAGGTGTGCGAGCAGGTGGCGCCGCTGATGTGCGGCGCGGCGTGACACCTTGTGCTTATACATATGTAGTCAAAAATATGTGAGCCACAGCTGGGATAATTATGATATTTTTTCCTTTGCTAGCATTTGTAAGGCCTTTCTTTCTAGTTGTCCTCTGCTGGCTGGTAAACCTGGACAAACAGCTGCTAAAACAGCTGACTGTCACAACAACATCACGTGGCCCTCCTGAGGAAGACTGCAAGAAGTGGCCGAAACATAAGAAGACGGGTAAGGGTAGGAAGACGTATGTTTTCTTTCTTTCTCCCCTCACCCCCCAACCAGTCATGGCAGAAGACTGCCCCTACCTGAGCCTGGTTCTGCCAGAGGTTTCTTCCTATAAGGGAGTTTTTCCTTCCCACTGTCATCTAGTACTGTTCATAGGGGATCATCTGATCGTTGGGGCTTTTCTCTGAATTATTTATGATTTGTGCTTATGTATCTAATGCCTTTAGATGACTTTTGTTATGACTAGGCACTATACAAATAAAGCTGAATTGAAATTGAATTGAATTGAAGGAAAAAGTTGGAAATTTATAAAGAAAAAAGTTGCAAATTTACAAGGGCAAAAAGTCACAAATTCACAAGGAAAAAAAATCACAAATTTACAAGAGAAAATGTTCTGTCTATAGTTAGTAATAGGTAAGGTTATTTTCCTCTGGCATCTCTTTTTTTCCCCCTCAGAAATGTGCCTGTGGTAGTTCTGATGATTCTGTCCTAGTCAGCAGAATGTTCGTGTGAAACCTAACAGAGAATCTCCAGAACAGCCGAGCGTTTATCTCAACAGCTCTGGCGTGAAACACTTGACATTTGACAGGCTGAGAGACGCTTAGCAGACACCAGGGTGACAGTGAAAACTGTGGAGGTCTGTCACATTAACACAATTAGGACCTAATAGAGTCTGAGCGCTCAGTTGTTAGTATCTCATCTGTAATTCATACACCACGTATTTATAGTTTAAGTGATTAACGAGACAGTAAATTGGCCCCTGGGCCTTTACAGAAAAGCAGTGACTGCATTAATCTGGAGGATCAGCACAGAGAGAACGGTGAATGCTGTGCTGTGATCCACTGATGGTCTGGAGGACTGCATCTCACAGGGTGGAGTGGGTGGACACAAGTGTCGGGGTGATTTGTGGCAGAAGGATAGCAGCCAGAGTCATTGGTGTAAATAGGGAGGGGGGGCGTGTCCCCTCCGACCTGGAAACAAGAGAGAAGTGTCCCCCCAATATCATCATAAACATTCCTATATCATGTTACAGAACTGAATAAAATGCGTTTTAAGCGCAAATGTTAAGGATACTTGCAAAACAAATATTTCTGGGGTGGGATTTGGAACTTTTCTTGTAATGGTTTGTGTGTGTGCTCAGTCTGCCTGTCTCTCTGTCCCTCTGATTAGGCTCATTCCCTGCAGCCTCGTTCATCACCTGTGGTCAGTCAGAGGAGACCCTTTAAATAGGGTGCTCTCCCTTCACGCTGCTTGGTGATGCTAATCTGCACACAGCCTGTACCATGCCCTGAGCTCAGCTTCATGATATTATTCTGCCTTGCTGTGTTTTTGATCTTTGCTTGTCCTAGACCCTGAGACTGCCTGCTGAATTGGATTTATCTGTCAGCCTGCGTCTAGTCTACTGTGCCCTGACCCCTGTCTGCCTCTGGATTCTGGAAATAGCCTTACGACTGGATTTGGATATTCTCGGACTGTGCACACCCTCATTCCCCAAACACACCACACTGCCATCTACAGAAGTTCTCTGATGACGCTGCAATCGTCAGCCTCATCTCTGATGGGGATGATGCAGAGTACAGAGGTCTGGTTTACCTCACAAATCGACCACAGTTTGTGAAAACCCAGGACTGTGTGTCTGACACCATTATCTGCAGTACGGGGGCCCCCCAGGGAACAGTTCTGGCTGCCTTCCTGTTCACCCTCTACACGGCTGACTTTTCACACAACACACCACACTGCCATCTACAGAAGTTCTCTGACAAATCTGCAATTGTTGGCCTCATCTCTGATGGGGATGATGCGGAGTACAGAGGACTTATCCAGGACTTTGTGGACTGGTGCCTACGGAACTGCCTCCAGATCAATGCGAGGAAAACTAAGGAACTGGTGGTGGACTGCCGCAGGTGAGGACAACCCCCGACAGGACCAGTAAACATCCAGGGAACAGACATTGAGATGGTGACACCTTACAAGTACCTGGGTGTTCACCTGAACAATAAACTGGACTGATCACACAACACCAATGCACTCTACAAGAAGGGGCAGTGCAGGGTGTTCCTCCAGAGGAGACTCAGGTCTTTTGGAGTGCAAGGGGCACTCCTGAAGACCTTCTATGATTCGGTGGTGGCATCAGCCATCACATTTGGAGTGGCCTGCTGGGGCAGCGGCGTCACGGCAGCTGACAGGAAGAGACTGAACAGACTGATCAAAAAAGTTAGCTCTGTATAGCAAAGATGATAGAGCTGCTATACTGTCCTTAGATGCTCACAAGGCATTCGATATGATAGAGTGGCCGTACTTAATTGCGGTGCTCAAGAAATTTGGGTTCGGCGGCACGTTCATAAAGTGGGCTGAAATCTTATACAGCAACCCCAAATCCTCCATTTAACAAATGGGGACAGATCCAGCCTGTTCTCTTTACAACGTGGTGTCCGTCAGGGGGACCAATTGTCCCCTTTGCTGTTTAATATAGCACTGGAACCCCTGGCCATTGGTATCGGGGGCACCCAGACATTAAAGGCATTAAGTTGGGCAGCACTGAGACCCATGTTACCCTGTACGCAGATGACCTTTTGATCTGTTTAGCTGATCCTGTGGCTTCAATTCCAATTTTTTTTTCCACAGTATTTTTTATTGAACCTTTTTTTTTTTTTTACAAACATAGCACACACAGTCAGACACTAACACAAAAGTAATTTAAAAATTAAAAAGAACAATAACAAAAAAAAGTGTAATAAAAACAACAACAGTCATTAACAAAAACAAGTCAACAACAATGCTCCTCTGTTTAGTCTAGGTAATTTATTACATAAGAATACATAATATACATTTACCAGCTTGGAATTTGCAAGGTCCACACATATCATTCACCTTCTTCTTCAGAAGTTATGTTTAATTTCTTTACATAATCAATGAAAGGTCTCCATATATTCTCAAACACATTTTCCTTTGATTTCAGTATATATGTTATTCTTTCTAGTGGAAGGTTTGTTAACATCTGTCTTAATCACTGAGTCACATCTGGTCTATGAGTCTTTTTCCACAGTAGTGCAATACATTTTTTGGCATTAAGCAAACTGAGGTCTATGAATGCTCTTTCACTCTTATTAACGTTATGTTTTTCTGGATACAGACCCAACAAAAACAGTTTAGGGTTCAGTGTGAATTGTTTTGAAATTATTTTTTCAATTGTTACCCTCACCTCTTCCCAAAACATTCTGATTTTTCTACATTTCCATAAACAGTGAAATAGGGTTCCTTTACTTTCCATACATTTTGTGCACGTATCTGGTATGTTTTTGTTATATCTATTTAATTCTCACTGGTGTAACATACATCCGCATTAACCATTTAAAATGTATCAGTTTAAGACGTACATTTATTGATTTGGTTTGAGCTTCTGCACAAGACATTTCCCATTGTTCCTCTGAAATTTCAATTTGCAGGTCCTCTTTCCAGTCATTCAGTCTTTTCTGTGAATTTTCACTTGAGAATAGTGTCAATGAGTTGTGAAACTCTGAAATAACACCCTTTCTCTTATTATCTTTCATCAAAATTTTTTCCAAAGATGAATAAGTAGGTCGGGTGAGAGCATTATTTTGATTTGAATGAATAAAATTTCTAAGCTGAAGATATTTAAAAAAATGTGTTCTATTAAGATTGAATTTAATCCTCAGTTCTTCAAAAGACATTATGTTATCTGAGCGTGACAAATATAAGTCTTGAATCTTTTGAATCCCTTTTAAATTCCATACTTTAAATACAGTATCCGCTCTCCCTGGTGTAAAATATTGATTACCCCATATTGGGCTAAATTGTGACAGTGAGTGTGCTTCTTTTAAATATTTTTTAGTTTCATACCATATTTTGATCATGTGCTTTACAATTGGATTTTTAACTTGTTTCTGTAGTTTTTTTTTAGCCGAGTCTGAGTATATGAATAAGGGAAGAGGTAAAGGTAAATTGTATGATTCCATTTCAGGCCAGTGAGGGAGATCATTTGATGAAAAATAATATGTCATAGACCTCAGTTATGCTGACCAGTAATACAACATAAAGTTTGGACATTTCAGACCTCCACGATCAAATGGTAAATATAGTAAGGACAAACGTAATCTAGCCTTCCTGTTGTTCCATATAAATTCCACTAACTTTTTTTTTATTCTTGAGAATAGATCTGAAGGTGGTGGTAAAGGAATGTTTTGAAATAAATAAAGTATTTTTGGTAAGATATTACTTTTAAGTATATTAATTCTCCCGATCATCGACATTGGTAGTGACATCCATCTCTGAAGCAACTCATTAATATCTATCATTAAGGCTTCATAGTTGGCATTGGCGACTGATTCTAGCTTAGGCAAAATTTGAATTCCTAAATATTTAAACTGATCTACAACATTGAATTGGTTTACCTCAGGAGCTGGATGATTTCTCTGGGTCTCATTTAACATTAACATTGAAGATTTTGTTTTGTTTATTTTATATCCTGATATATCCCCAAAGTTCTTTATTAAATTTAACAAGGTCGGAATTGATTTTTTAAAATTCGACATAAACAAAATTATGTCATCGGCATACAGGGAGATTTTATGTTCTGTTGGTCCTACTTTAATTTCATAAATTTGTGGATGTAAACGTACTGCCATCGCTAAAGGTTCAATTGCCATAGTAAACAATAAAGGTGAAAGTGGACAGCCTTGTTGACATCCTCTATTGATTTTTATTGATTTTGAGATATTGCTGTTTGTTAGGATTTCTGCTGTAGCATTATTGTATATTATCTGAACCCATTTTATGAAATTATTTCCAAATCCAAACCTTTGTAGGACTTCAAAAAGATAGGGCCATTTGACCCTATCAAAGGCCTTTTCGGCGTCCAATGATAGGAGAGCTGTATCCGGTGCTTCTTTATTGGAATAAATAATATTAAATGGTCTTCTTACATTATGGAAGCCTTGTCTTCCCATTATAAAGCCATTCTGATCTTGGTTAATAATATTTGGTAATATTTCTTGTAGTCATTTTGCTAAAATTTTACAGATTATTTTAAGATCAGCATTTAATAGGCTTATTGGTCTCATGTTTTCACATTTATTAGAGGGTTTACCTGGTTTTGGCAACAGTATAATTAAGGCATTATTCATGTATGGTGGTAAATTACCATTTTGAAATGCAGGACCAGATAGTCTTGCTCTTTTTCCTGATTTCATATTATCAATGGCTTGCCCAACTTCTTCTTGACTAATTTTAGACTCCAGTATCTCCCTGTTTTCATTTGGAATACCTGGTATGGATAATCCACCCAAAAACCCATTTAGTTTTGTTAAGTCAGTTTAATTTTTTGTATCATATAGTTTTCATAATAATCTCTAAAGGCACCATTAATTTCTAAAGGATCTATAACTACCTGTCCGTTACTTATAATACTGATAATTGGTGTTTTAGATTGTAATTGTTTAATCTGCCATGCCAATAATTTTTCACCTTGTTCATAAAAAGTTTGCTTCAATCTTAGAAGACTCGAGGCAGCTCTATTCGCTGATTTTTTTGTCATATTCAGCTCTCAGAATCAGTAATTTGTTCTCTAACTGTGGGTTACTTCCTGCATACACCTTTTCTTGAAGAATTTTTATTTTACATTCCAATTGGACTCTCTCCTCTCAGGTCTCCTTAGATTTTGAACCTGTATAACTAATAATATGCCCCCTAATAAAAGCTTTGAAAGCCTCCCACTTTATACATGCCGTTGTTTGTGTTCCAAGGTTGTCATAGCCAGGAACGGCACTGGGGTTAATCTCCCAGTGCTCATAAAATGATCCTTATGGCGTGCGTCTCGAAAAGCCTCTGACAACTAAGTCCAACTCCTAGCCTGCCCATATGGTTTAGTCTCTAAGCCCGGCGGAACTGCTTTTACTAATAGGAGAAGGGGTGAGGGCGGATCTCTGGCGCCTTAAAACCAGATGCTTCGGGTAGATGGTGGCTCGTCAGCCTGGGAAGGTAGCCCATCTAGGGGAAGATAAATTCTGATTTCAAACCTCCGCTGCCTTGCGGCATACCCGGTCACGGGAAAGGCTTCGGGAGTCAACCCTGAGGAAAAATCCGGAGTCGGAGCCCCTAAGGCAGTTCTATGTTGTGCTCAACATCGTTCTGGCAGCTCCTGCAACGGCGCTGGTGCCAAACTGTAGCAGCCCTGCTGTTCCTTTGGATTCATCAGTGACGTGGAGAGGGGGGACATGCTGCATGGGTAACATCTTGTCCTCCATATCTTCCTGCCTAGGCTTGAATCCTACCAACGCCAACGCTGGAAGGTAGAACACTGGATCACTGGAGAGGACACTCCAGCTTTGCCTTTGACGTAGAAAAAACACGGGGAATGACAGTTACCGGTTATAAGCCACCGCTCAATTGGCGTAGAGCGCGGCGCCAGGGGTTGTTCCCGACGGTGGGAGGGATCATCGGATCTCACTGGACAGCTACCGCCCGCCTCAAGCTGGGCAGCCCCCAGCCAATAAGGTGTTGTCCCGCCACAGCTTGCTTTCCTCATTGGGTGCATGGGGATGAGGAGAAGTCCGAACAGCAGGCTGAGAACCTTCGCACCAGGCAAGACAATAGAACAAAAGAGACCAACTCTAAAACTGGGAACTTGGAACGTCCGCACTATGATGACAGGACTCGCTGCTAACCTCAAGGACATCAACGACACCAGGAAGACTGCCATCATCAATAATGAGCTGAAGAGACTGGGAGTGGATATCGCCACTCTCCAGGAAACACGGTTGGCTGACGCAGGCACACTGAGAGAGAAGGACTACACGTTCTACTGGCAGGGAAAGGGCAGTGACAAACACAGGGAACATGGAGTGGGCTTCGCAGTGAAGAACACCTTGCTGAAGATGGTGGAACCGGGCAGCACTGGCTCTGCATGACTCCTCACCCTCCGCCTGAACACCACTCAAGGCCCAGTCACCCTCGTCAGTGTGTATGCCCCAACACTGACAGCCACACCAGAGACAAAAGACAAGTTCTACGAGAATCTCGCAACAACTGTCAGGACCATCCCCAACTCTGAACAACTCATTCTCCTTGGAGACTTCAATGCCAGAGTGGGTGCTGACCACGACTCCTGGCCCTCCTGTCTTGGACCTTTTGGCGTGGGCAGAATGAACGACAACGGACAGCGGCTGCTCGAGTTCTGCACATATCACGATCTGTACATCACAAACTCGTTCTTCAAGACCAAGCCCCAACACAAGGTTTCCTGGCAACATCCACGCTCAAAGCACTGGCACCAGCTGGACTTGATCCTGACCAGGCGCACCTCACTGAAGAACGTGCTAATCACCCGTTCGTTCCAGAGTGCAGATTGTGACACAGACCATTCGTTGGTGTGTTGCATGGTCAAGCTGCAGCTGAAGAAATTCCATCATGCTAGACAGCCTGGAAAGGCACGGATTGACACCAGCAAGATGGCTCAACCAGAACTTGTTGAGCAGTTTGCCTCCACCTTTGAGAAGGAACTTGGTGTACCACAAGAAGGAGAATCTGCAAAGCAGAAGTGGGAAGAGCTGCGAAACACCATCCAGCGCACAGCCTTGGCTACCTTTGGGAGGAAGACCTCGAAGTCACAGGACTGGTGACTGGGACCGAGATGACCCCCATCACTGAAGCCAAGCGCTCAGCACTTGCTGAGTACAAGAAGTACCCAAACGAGAAGAATCTCCAGATTCTCAGGGCTGCGAGAAGCAAAGTTCAGCAGACTGCTCGGCGCTGTGCCAACGAGTACTGGACTCAGCTCAGCCAAGACATTCAAACTGCTGCCATAACAGGGAACATCCGTGGTATGTACGATGGCATCAAGAAAGCACTTGGTACGGCTCAGAGCAAGACGGCCCCCCTCAAATCCTCCACTGGGGTGATGATCACAGAAAAGAACAAGCATATGGAGAGATGGGTGGAATACTACTCCGACCTCTACTCCAGAGAGAACACCGTGACACCGTCAGCCCTTGATGCCATCGACTGCCTGCCATCCGTGGACGAACTTGACGCCGAGCCAACGATCGACAAACTCAGCAAGGCCATTGATAGCTTGGCCGCTGGCAAGGCACCCGGCAACGACGGCATACCCCCTGACCTGATCAAGCACTGCAAGACCGCCCTACTGCTGCCATTGCATGACGTCCTCTGCCAGTCTTGGAAGGAAGGTGCCGTACCACAGGACATGAGGGACGCCAAGATCATCACCCTCTACAAAAACAAAGGGGAGAGAAGCGACTGCAACAACTACAGGGGCATCTCCCTCCTCAGCGTTGTTGGCAAAGTCTACGCACGAGTTGTTCTCGTTCGTCTACAGAAGCTTGCCGAACTTGTCTACCCCAAGTCTCAGTGTGGCTTCCACGCTGCGCGATCAACGGTAGACATGATATTCTCCATCCGCCAACTCCAGGAGAAATGCAGAGAACAGAACATGCCCCTGTACGTTGCCTTCATCGACTTCACCAAAGCGTTCGATTTGGTCAGCAGAGAGGGCCTTTTCAAGATCCTGCCAAAGATAGGATGCCCACCAAAGTTGCAAAGCCTCATCGAATCGTTTCACACCAACATGCAGGGGATAGTACAGCACGATGGCAACGTCTCAGAGCAATTCAACATACGCAGCAGAGTGAAACAGGGCTGTGTACTTGCGCCAACCCTCTTTGGGATTTTCTTTGCTATGCTCCTGAGGCATGCCTTCAGCACAGCAACAGAGGGAATCTACCTGCACACAAGATCTGACGGCAGGCTTTTCAACCTCGCCCGCCTGAAAGCCAGAACCAAAGTACGCGAGGCTCTAATCAGAGACATGCTGTTCGCAGACGACGCTGCAGTCGCAACCCACACACAGCAGGAGCTTCAGACCCTGATGGACCGCTTCTCCCAGGCATGCAAGGACTTCAGGCTTACCATCAGCCTGAAGAAGACTAATGTCTTGGCGCAAGGCACGGAAGCACCACCAACCATCACCATCGATGACTACGAACTGGAGGTCGTGAATCAGTTCACGTATCTGGGATCCACGATCAGCAACAACCTCTCCCTTGATACAGAGATCAACAAGAGGATTGGAAAATCAGCCTTCACACTCGTTTGCCTCACCACACGAGTGTGGGAGAATCCCAAACTCTCTGTCAAGACGAAGGTGGCAGTGTACAACGCCTGCGTCATCAGCACACTGCTCTATGGGAGTGAGACGTGGACAACATACACCCGGCAGGAAAAGAGACTGAACTCCTTCCACTTGCGCTGCATTCGCCACATCCTGGACATATCCTGGCAGGACAAAGTGCCCAACACAGAGGTTCTGTCCCGCGCCGGCCTTCCCTCCATGTTCACTCTACTCAGGCAGGGCAGGCTCCGCTGGCTAGGCCACGTTCACCGTATGGAGGATGGCAGAATCCCAAATGACGTCCTTTACGGAGAACTGGCAACTGGCAGGAGAGACGTTGGCCGCCCACAGCTGCGCTTTAGAGACGTCTGCAAGAGAGACATGAAGGCCCTGGAGATCAACACAGAGCGCTGGGAGGACCTTGCAACGGACCGCTCCAAATGGAGAGGCACCCTGACCAGACAGCTCAAGGCGGGTGAAGAGAGACTGACTGCTGCAGCAGATGAAAAAAGGACCCACAGGAAGAACCGCCACAGACCCAGCAGCAGAGAGACCACCTACAAGTGCGACCTGTGTGACAGGGACTGCCATTCGCGCATCGGCCTGTTCAACCACAGGCGGTGCTGTTCCAGCAGAGTAGACGTTTAGGATTCTCTTCCATGGTCATCATAGACCGACGGAGGCCGACGATATCAAAGAACTCATCTATCTGTTTTTCTATGTACTTAACAAATTCCTCATCCTGAAGCCATTTATGTTGAAAATGCCACCTAACTGGGCCCTTTGTCAATTTCTTATCTACATATACTAGACAGCAGGGTGCATGATCAGAGATCACAATGTTATCATAGAAACAGTTTGGAATCTTGGACCTTAATTCTGTAGAGATCAAAAAGTAGTCAATACGCGAGAATGTCTTATAGGTATTAGAATAACAAGAATAGGCTTTGACTTGTGGTTTCATTTCTCTCCATATATCTAGCAATCTCAATTCTTTCATAAAATGATTAATGATCATCCTACATCCATTGTGCGTACAGTCCAGTCCTGTTGATCTATCTATACTGGGATTCAATGTACAGTTAAAATCCCCTGCTATTATATGTTGCCCTGTAAGTAATGATAAAGTGAGGAATAAATTAACAAAGAAGTTTTGATCATTAATATTGGGGCCGTATAAGTTCACCAGATTTATATTTTCTAATAACGAAGATCCTTGGATAATTAGATATCTTCCAAATTTGTCTCTAATTACATTTTTCGTTTGAAATGGGACTGTTTTATGTATGAGAATCATAACTCCCCTAGCTCGGGATGAAAATGATGAGGCGAACACGTTACCTTGCCATCTTCTCCTAATTCTTTTTACATCCTCCTCTAATAGATGAGTTTCTTGTAAAAATACAATTTTTGAATCTATGTCTTTTATTTTATTCATGACTTGTTTAAGTTTTTTAAGATTTTGTAGACCTCTGCAATTCCATGAAGTTAAATTAAGATTAACGCTTTGATCTATGATCAATAAGGAGTTTGAGATTACCTTGCAATATGAACATACTCTTACAGAGAAGCAAAAACATGGATGATAGAACATTCATCCTACAAACTAAACAAAAACAGATTCCCTTTCCCCACATTCGTGGTAATCCCCCCCAAAATCAAAAAATTCCGTCTCCCGTTATAGCTCGTGACTGTTCCACACCTACGAGGATCAGTCAAACCACTCTCTCTTTCACCTCTCAATCACCCTGACACTACTACTATTCTTATGACATTAACTTTCTTCTGTAGTTTTTTCAACATAACTTCAAAGTTTTATAGCAACATTGTACATCATAACTTTTTTTTTTTAATACAGTCTGTATTTTGTAGACATGTTCATGTTTCAGATCAATCAGATGTCTGTACATATGCTTAAATGTTCTACCTTTGTCATGTTCATGCTTAGCTCCCACCAGTTTCCTTTTGGATTTGCTTGATGAGCTCCTGCGCCTCTTGAGGGGTCTTGAAGGTGTGGGTTCTCCCCTTATATGTGACCAGCAGTCTTGCCGGATGAATTACTCCGTGACGAATCCCTAGGTTGCACAGCTCTTTGCGGGCCGGGTCGAACTGTTTCCTTAATTGTTGTATTTCTGTAGCCAAGTCCGGGTAGAACTGCACCTGTTGGTCCTGGTATTTAATTTCCCCTTTAGCTCAAGCCGCATTGGTGACTGTCATCTTGTCTCTGTAGTTGAGGAACTTCATAATCAGCGCCCTCGGTAGTGTCTTATTATCTCTCGGTGGGCCGATTCGGTGACCGATGACTGCAGATCCGCGTTATTCAGCACTTCTGGAATCCACTTTTCCAAAAAGGAACATGGGTGCCGTCCCTCCGTTCCCTCCGGGAGGCCCACCAGCCTCAAATTATTCCATCGCGAGCAGGATTCCAAGTCTAGGACGTTATCTTCCAGACGTTTGCATTTTAATTCCAGTGTTTGCAGTTTAGTTTGCAGGCTGGTGACGTCATCTTCAGCGCTTGAAATTCGGAGCTCCGCCTGCGACACTCGTGCCATGCAGTCGTTTATTTCTTTTCTCATACCTTCTATCGCTGCTATAATCCCGTCGAATTTAGACGAAAACTCTGTTCTCATGGAGTTAATGGCAGTGAGCACTACGTTTGTCCCCTCTTCAACTGTTCCCGTTCTGCCGCTGGCTCCCTCCTCCGCCATTGCCTCTGGAGTTTTCTCTGTTTCGCCTCGAGCGTGGAAGTCTGTTAGCTTGGATTGTTTTGTCGAGTTACCTTTTCCTCCACCTAATTTTCCAACCTTAGTCTTTACCATATCCGCGCCAAAACGCTAGGATGGGTTTTTGTTCCAATTAAGAGAGTTTTAGTAATTTTTTTTATTTTCAAGAGCAGAGCAGTGTGAAACACGTCTTCCTACGTGGCCACCATAACCGGAAGTCCTCTTCAATTCCAATTTTACTAGAATATATTAACTCCTTCGGGAGCACCTCTGGCTATACTACAAACTGGGGAAAGAGCTAATTCATGCCCTTAACAGACCAACTCACTGATGACTTCTTGGCAAAACTGCCTCTTAGAGTGATGAAGGAATGTTCCACCTATTTAGGGCTTAGACTAACTAAGAACCCTTAATATTTTCTCAAATTTAACTTTACAGAAACTATAGAGAAACCTAAAAAAAACCCATTTAGTTCTGGAGAACATTGCCCCTATCTATGATTGCTCGGGTGAATGCAGTTAAGATGATGAGCCTACCTAGGTTTTTATACCTTTTTCAGAACTTGCCCATATACTTAAAGGGTACCTGTGGTGGTCGTCTAAACGCATTCAACTTGAAAACATTAGGCAAAGTATTCGTTATTTGGTTAAATGATTATTTCCAGCCATATACCACCAGAGAAATATGCAAATACGACCGCAGGCATGGCCAGCCAATGAAAACTATGCACGCAGCCATGACACATGCGGATGTGACGTCACTACGTTGGTACTGAAAAGTCAATACTCTGCCTGTATGAGCGACTAGGGTGCTTTTGTGAGTATTTTTATTCTATTATGGCTGAATTGTCGGACTCTGAGGAAGAATTTGTCCAACATGGCTACAGGTTTGAGCCAGAAAGGTCTTCTGAGGGTGAAAGTGACGAAGTGGTCCTCACACACAACGCAATTTCATCTGAAAGGAAACGTCTGTGCCCTGTTCCGAGATTGTGCAACCACTTTTCCGCTACGATCTTCCGACAAGGTGAGCTGGGCTTGGGTACACAAAAGAAGTGTTTATCTTTGTTTTTTTTGCTTATTATTGAGACATCCAAAGGCTTTACATTCCGCCATGTTGCGATATCCATATCGCATTGTATGTTTTTGTTGTTACAAGAGTGCTGAGTGTCTGCTGCTCTGTATATAGTTTTAGTGGCGTGGGAAGAGCCCAGCGCCAAATCATCGGCCGTCTGGCGGCCGTTACGACCTCAGATCAGACAAGACGACCCGCTGAATTTAAGCATTTATTTATTTATTTTCTACTTGTTTTAGTTCTGCATTTTATATAAACCCTGAGTTTGAAATAAACGTTTGAATTTGAATTTGAATATCCCGAAAGCCACTGCTCATCCGGGCACTCCAGGCTCAGCCAATATTGATCCAGATCGCGGTATCCACGACACTACGTCACAGGAAGCGTCCTGGAAGGCCATGTAGCCGCTAGTATGGCTGCGCCCATGTTTTGCTGACATAGATGAACCAGCACATCAGCAATGGATTTATATCGCATTGCTTTGAACTTGAACTTGAACTTAAACTTGAACTATAACGTGAGACAGGGGCTCAATATAATGTCTTTTTTTTCACGACCACCACAGGTACGCTTTAAATGCATCGTTCTTTAAGAAGCTCGACTCTATTATTTTGCCCTTTGTGTGGGGTTACAAATCACATCGGCTATCTAAGGCCCACCTCCATAAACTCACTTGTAAGGGTGGCCTGGGACTGTCTGTTTTTAAACATTACTGCTGGGCAGCTAATTCTAGTAGTAGATTAGTTTATTTGACAGGGACAGTGCAATAAACATAGACAATTAATCAAAGACAATCAATCTGATGTGTTGCACATAGAGTGTATAGCTATTAGCTAATTTGCAACTCTTGTCCCTGGATGGGCTTTAGAAAAAAGAATCAAGATAAAAAATATACACAATAACCACATACATCAATGCAGAAAAATTATAAATACACAATTATAAATATTATAAATATTATAAATACACAAATATAACAGCCTGACTCACATTTAACATAAATATTATAAATATTATAAATACACAAATATAACAGCCTGACTCACATTTAACACATATAACATAACTCACATTTGCCTATTTCAGGCCTTCCTCCCTCCGTCACTCACTATAAACAAACACATTTATTCCTTCCCTTCATTCACTCTCACTTTGCAGACAATTAATTCATACATGAGTACATTCTTGTTTATTTTTCAGCCAGTTTTTAACATTTTTAGTGAATGTTTTAAAGTCCGTTATTATTTTAATTTCATTTGGCATTGTGTTCCAGATGTGACTGCCCTTTATAGAGAAAGCTGTTTGTCCAAATGTGGTTCTGCGGTGGAATATTTTACAGTTATTGTTAACAGAACTCCTGGTGGCTCTGCTGCTGTCCTGTCTTTGGACAAAACCAGCAAGTGGCTCGGGTGCTGATTTATGAAAACATTTGAACGTTAATTTCAGAAGACAGAGGTCAATGAAGCTCTCAAAACTCAATAGGTTGTATTTTTTTAAAACATTACAGTGATGCCACCTAATGGGCTTTTTGTCCAAGATTTTTAGGGTTTGATTATATAATGAACCTATATGTCTTATTGTGGAAGGGGCTGCTTGAGCCCAGACTGTCAAACAGTATGATATATGAGAAAAAACCATAGAATGCATATACAGTGCAGCTGCTTCGTAAGGTATGTAATATCTAATTAATTTAAAGCAGTTCAGATTTTTTTTTACTGTTTTTGAAATTTTCTTTATATGAAGATTAAATTTGAGTTGAGGATCTAGTACAATGCCAAGGTATTTGAATTCTGTAACTAAACTGATGTCATGATCATGTATATTAACTTTAAAATGTTGCAGGTTACATTTTTTGATTGAAAAGCACATTGAGACTGTTTTCTGAAGGTTCAGCAATAGATGGTTCTTGAGGAGCCACTCTTGGACATCAACCATACTTGTAGACAGTACATCTGCAGCCTGTGCTGGAGTCTTGGCAGCTGTGTAAATAACTGCATCATCTGCATAAAGTTGGCATGTTGCAGCTGAGCAGTGTAACGGCAGGTCATTAATAAAAATGCTGAAAAGTAAAGGACCAAGAATGGACCCTTGTGGGATACCCATGCGGTTGTTTAAAAATGAGGATTTATCCTGGTGAACTTTTACACACTGTTCTCTATTCTGGAGATAAGATGCAAACCATTCTAATGTATTTGGGGAGAAGTTAAAAGATACCATTTTGGATAAAAGCAAACTGTGGTTTACAGTATCGAAAGCCTTTTTGAGATCTAGAAAAACAGCTCCTACCACATTACCCCTGTCCAAGGACTGTTTGACGTTTTCAATAAGGCAACAATTTGCTGTTTCTGTTGAGTATCCTGGTCTAAAACCAAATTGATGTGGATGAAGAAGTTGATTGTCTTGTAAGTAGTCTATCAGCTGTGTAGCTACAACTTTTTCAAGAACCTTAGATAGGACTGGTAAGATAGAGATTGGGCGGTAATTGCATATATCGTCTTTACTGCCTGATTTATGAACTGGTATGACGACAGCTTTTTTCCAGCCAGATGGAAATGTACTAGACCTAATGGAGAGATTAATGAGATGAGTCAGTGGTTTGATTAATATTTTGCTGTGCATTTTGAGAAAGGAGGTGCTCATATTGTAGATATCATTAGTTTTTGAGTTTGACAGTGTTTTAACAATACCAGCAATTAACTTCTCATTTACCTCATCGATGTGAAAAGTATCTGTTGGAAGTATGGAATTTGTGTTGTTGAGCACATTTGGCAGCACAAAAATTTTTGTTAAGTCTTCCACAGAGCCCACAAAGTGTGAATTAAATTCATTTGCCAAAGTAGCCTTGTCACTGACGGTCTTGCCATTGATTCTAAGTTCCTTTACCCCCTTCTGATCGTTTTTTTTATTAGTTAAGTTATTTAAATGCCTCCATAGGGAACTGTTGTTACCCTTTGCATGATCTATCAGTTTATTGTAATAAGATATTTTTGATTTTCGCAGCTCATGTACCACTTTATTTCTTAAACTTTTGTACACAAGGTGATCATTTTGTAGTTTGGAGGTTAGTGATGTTTTCAGTGCATAGTCTCGCCTCTTCATAAGTTTTCTTATTTCATTATTTAACCATGGTAGGCTAATCTTCTGTTGTCTACTTTTAATTTGCTTTGAAAATTTTTCTATAGACTTTGTGATTGTTGCAGTTATAAAATTACAACAATCATCTACTTCACATGTTGACATGAGCTGCTCCCAATTTTAGGGCTCTAACCTCTTGGAAGTGTGCAAGTGACAATGTCGAGGAGAACCCTTTATGGTTACAACTGGAAGCTGCTGCCGTTACAATGTCCTCACTCCCCACTCTTCTTTTCTCTGATTCCACCCCGGTAGCCAAATTAATTCAGCAAAACCTCACTGTGAAGAACTCCTTGTGGATACTAAATCAGATAAAAGTGGTTTGTTGGGTTCCAAATGTTTCCATACATGCTCCAATATGTAAAAATCATTCATTTTTACCTGGACAGTTGGATGGCGTGTTTACAGTCTGGAGACAGAGGGGTATCAGAGGTTTTTCAGATTTGTACATCAATGACCAATTTGCATCATTCGCTCAGTTAAGTACTAAATTCAATCTTCCAAACTCACACTTTTTCCGCTACCTCCAAGTCAGACACTATGCCAAGGAAAATTGTCCACAATTTGTTTCCACTTCCACAACCCACCCTTTTCTTGAAAACCTCTTGCTCCCTCCACACTCGAAACAGTTACTATCAAAATTTGTGTGCTCTTTCATAAACCCAGTTTCCTCTGATTTTATTAGGGAAGCGTGGGCCAAAGACTTGAACTCTGAAATATCTGTAGAACTCTGGGAGGAGGCACTGTCCCGGGTTCACTGTTGTTCTATTAACTCCCAGTACAGATTAATTCAATACAAGGTGTTTCACAGATTGCATTATTCAAAAAACAAAGCTTAATCGTATTTTTCCAGCTGTGTCCCTGTCTGTGATAAGTGTCATGTCACTGACGGTTCATTAGCACATCTCTTTTGGTTTTGCCCTAAACTGCACAGTTTTTGGTTGGCTGTATTTGAGCAGCTGTCAAAAGCCTACTCCAGAGACATTCTGCCTAATCATGAACTGGTCATCCTTGGATGCTCTACAGCAGGGGTGTCCAATCATGTGCCATGGAGGGCCAAGACCCTGCAGGTTTTCTCTTCTACCCAGTCTCTTCAACAGGTGTTTTCACTTATCAGCAATCAGTGGGAAGAAGTTCAGTGAAATCTGCTGTTGAAGACACTGGTTGGAGGTAAAGCCTGCAGGGTCTTGGCCCTCCATGGCACATGATTGGACACCCCTGCTCTACAGAGACTTCAGTCCTACCGCATGACACACAGGTCGCTCTGCACCTGGGGATGGCTGTGGCTAAAAAAACGTATTCTTCTAACCTGGAAGTCTACTTCTCTACCCTCTTTCGCCCACTGGCGCAGCGAGATGTTGTCTGTTATTCAAATGAAAGACTGTGCCTGCACAAACCTAACGAACAGAACAAATTCAAGAGAATCTGGGGACCCTTCCTAGTGCAGTGTCATATCAGCATACACACTCTGTGACCTTAAACTTACTGTGGGCTTACTGCAGATACGTTTTATTTTTTCTCTTGTAAGCAAAAATTTTTTTTTATGTACATCTATTACTGGGTGGTAGCCCCCCTTTTTTTAAAAAATTTGTGTGTGGGGGGGGGCTTTACCCCCAGGTTGTGTGTTTGTGCTGTCCAAGTTATGTGACTTTTTTATTACATGAAAATACATAAATTATTATTATTTTTTTTTTTTTTTTTAAAGTGACGCCTCGACCCAGTGGAGGAGAGAGGAGGATAGTGGCGAAGCTGTCATCTCTGCTGGAGTCCGAGTCCCACCCCATGTGGGACACACTGAACGCACTGAGGAGCTGATTTAGCGGTAGGCTGCACCATCCTAGGTGCTCGATGGAGAGGTTTTGCAGGTCCTTCCAATAACAATCATTACTACTGAGGGTGGCAACAACACTGTGATTCAAATGTGAAATATACTGTGTGGGAACATATTCATATTCTGCAGGGTAACAACAAACCGTAATGCTGTTTATTTCATCTAGCTGCAATGCTTCTGCACTGTGTATATATCTGTGTACATATGTATATTCATCTACTGCTTTGGCTAACCATTTCTTATTATCTTATTAACTATTGCGCTGAGTGCTGCTATCCCTTTGCTGCTGTAATCCTGGAATTTCCCCATTGTGGGACTAATAATAGCGTATCTTATCTTATCTTATCTTATCTTAAGTCGACTTACCACTGTTACCTTCACTACTCTTCACTCTCACTCCCCAGCGCTCAGGCCTGGCCAGCCAATCCACAACAATCCCCTGGAAACACCCCAACAGCACCTCAGCACCTTCCTCCCTGGCAACCTGCTTCCCTGGCATGGAGGTCCTTCACCTGCTCCCAGCCACTCTCCCCTGCAGAAGTGTAAGCCCAAAGAAACTAATGTTAAAATCTCATTATACTGCTTCAGTTAATCTGACCTGTCCCCTTTGCTCTCTCCCCATAGGATTTCCAGATCCTCAAGTCCTCACACATTATTTTGCACAGTTATTGTAATAAAGATTATTGTTCACTTATCACTTCCTCCCTTGTCTGCTTTTGGGTCACACGCCACACACCTTAACATTTCTTAGTGATTTTCCAAATTTTTTCTTGTAAATATGCAACTTTTTTCTCATTAATTTGCAACTTTTTTCATGTAAATCTGCAACTTTTATTGGGAAAATTTGCAACTTTTTTCTCATTCATCTGCAACTTTTTTCTTGTTTATTTGCTGCCTTTTTCTTGTTAATTTGCTACTGTTTTGTCATTAATCTGTAGCTTGTCAGAATGTGGGCTGAGCCCATGTCCTTGCTTTAGGTTATAGTTTCAGTAGTTTGTTTTAACCGGGACATGGGCTCAGCCCACGTTCTCACCTTGAGTTTGTTTTTGTGATTCTCTGTGTTTTGTTTTATTAGTGTTGTAGAGGGTGAAAGGGAAGGATGTGGAGGTGAGGCACGAGTGTAGGTCGACACAGATTCTTTATTGAACTCTCTATCATATGTACAGCCTGTGACCCCAGTGTGGAACCCTGGGGCTGTGAAGAGCCTAGTCTGGAAAGGCATGCCTTAGTTTCTCTGTGCTCTCTTATAAAGCTTTATTGACCTGCACGTAGAAACTGAGGCTGGCGCATATTACATAAGGTCTGACAAAGGCCATGAGTGGCAAGATTATAATAACACGTTACATACAAAAGCATCGAGTGGCACGATTAACATAACAGTGATCTGTGTGGAGTTTGCATGTTCTTCCCGTGTCTGTGTGGGTTTACTCTGGGATTTCTCCGGTTTCCTCCCACATGCCAAAAACATGCAAGTTAGGTTAATTGGCATCAAAACTGGGGATTCTAAATTGTCCTTAGGTATGACTGTGAGAGTGAATGGTTGTCTGTCTCTCTGTGTTGGCCCTGTGATGGACTGGCGATCTGTCCAGGGTGTACCCTGCCTCTCGCCCAAAGATGCTGGGATAGGCTCCAGCCCCCCCGCGACCCGAAAAGGATTAAGCGGAAGAAGATGAATGAATGAATGAATGTTACCTTCCTACAATACATTTGCCTCCCTGTGCTTTAGCCTATAGCAGCAGGTGGCGAAGGCACCTTAAAGTCTGGTGTAATTACCCCTGTGGGGGGCTACCTCTCTCAGTCCATTGTTCAGCCCCTCTGTCTGCTTCTGGGTGTGAGATAATGTCCATCCACCGTGTGCTGGTGTCGCCACACAGCCCCCCCCAAACACCCAGAAGGGGCTGTGACCCCCCTGTCATTTGGGCTCAAGTCGACGCCTGTGGAGGCGCTGGTGTCACCACACAGCTCCCCTTGAACACCCAGAAGGGGCTGTGACCCCCCTGTCATTTGGGCTCAAGTCGACGCCTATGGAGGCTGCAGTGGGGGGTTGCCACTTCGGTCAAACTGTCCTGCTGGTGAGGAGTGTTGGAGGGCATGTAAGTCTGTGGGGGGAAAGGGGGAGGGGTGAAAAACACTGTCTGCTCTGCTCCGAGTTCCAACGTATTGAACAGCTATGGTTCGTGGGCGCACAGGGGCCGGTGAGCATCATGCTGAAGGAACAAAGCTGGCGATTGGCAGGCTTGAGGGATGGAGGTGTGGGCGTAGCGATGTGGAGGACGAGGGGGAGGTGGGTGGTAAACAATGGCGTGCCGGCCCGGGACGTCAAAAGTGTCTGGGCTGCGCAAAAATTGTGTGCAGATCAGCCTCGGGTGAGGGACTTTCCCGGTAAACCTTACAGTGATCCGCAGCGACTGTGAAAAAAAAAAAAATTGAAGTCCCTGATTCCTCCTTGTGCGGGCCTGGTCCAATGAGGATCTGGGGAAGGTGATCGGCTGAATTCTCTGAGGATGCGTAGCGGCTGTGAAAAAACTGAAGCTGTGTCAGGGAACGTGGCAAGCTTGCTTTAGGTGCAGGAGCAGCCCTAAAGGAATCGGGGAAAGCAATCAGCTAAATTCCCGTTGTGTGCAGCGGCTGAGAAACAAACACATGTCCTGTGTGCGAGGCTGCACGTCTGCTTTAGGTGCAAGGGCAGCCCTAAAGGTTCCAAGGATGGCGATCGGCTGTGTTCATCGGGCATGTGCAGCGGTGGAGGATGATGTATAAGTCTATGTAGCCGGTTTGTCCCTGGTGCATGGCGCGTGCTGTGGCCACGTAGCTTCAAGTTGCGCTGTCCTCATAATTCTGCAGTGTGCGCACGGGGCTTCTGTGCACTGAAACTCCACTGTTGGGAGGTCAGTCAGGTTCGGGGAGCTTGATGGAAATTAATGCAGACGGCGCCAATCTTCCCCGTTCAGGCTGTCTCTGTGCGGTGCTCGTCTCGCTGATCCTCGTGTGTCTCGGTCCCCACTCTGCACTCTCTCTCCGGCCGTTGAGATCGCCATCATGGAGAGAGTCACAGGCGCGCGCGCTACAGTGTGGATGAAGAAGATGCCAGCAATCCCTGGTACTCCGGAGTCCACAGTGCGGTGAGAGGGAGTAGACTGTCCGTTACACGTCAGGTCACCAGTGTGGAGAAAAAGGAGTCCACGGCACAGCGGAAGGGAGAGACAGTCCATTCACGTCAAGGGTCACCAATGTAGAGGGTCTAAGGGAAGGATGTGGAAGCGAGGCACGAGCGTAGGTCGACACAGATTCTTTACTGAACCCTCTATCATATGTACAGCCTGTGACTCCATCGTGGACCCTGTGGCTGTGGAGAGCCTAGTCTGGAAAGGCATGCCTCAGTTTCTCTGTGCTCTCTTATAAAGCTTTATTGACTTGCACGAAAAACTGAGGCTGGCGCATATTACATAAGGTCTGACAAAGGCAATGAGTGGCAAGATTATAATAACACGTTACATACAAAAGCACTGTGTGGCACGATTAACATAGCACATGTTACCTTCCTACAATACATTTGCCTCCCTGTGCTGTAGCTTATAGCAGCAGGTGGTGAAGGCACCTTAAAGTCTGGTGTAACTACCCCTGTGGGCAGCTACCTCCCTCAGTCCATTGTTCAGCCCCTCTGTCTACTTCTGGGTGTGAGATAATGTCCATCCGCCATGTGCTGGCGTCACCACAGTGTCATGGTTCTGCTCGTTTTATATTCATCCCTGCCTTGTCCTTAGTTTCTGATTTTTATTATTATTGTTATTATTATTATGTTGGCTATATATTATTCCTGTCTTAATCCTTAGTTCTGGTTTGGGCTTTTATTTTTACAGTGTCTTTTGTTGATTTCTGTTTTAGCCTAGCTTGATCCTTGTTTTATATTTTCTGAATTATCCACGGCTGTTCTTGATTTCTTAATTAGTCCTACTTTATTTAAGGGTAACCGCTCCTCATGTTGCTGCTGCATCATTGTCATACCTGGTGTGTACTACACGTTTCTAGCCTTGCCTTGTCTAGCCTTGTCAGTTTGCCTTGCCTTGTCTAACCTTTTTCTTTTTCATTTCCAGCCCACGAGCTGTGTTTATTTTCTGTTCTTTAACAAAATGTCAAACGCTCACTTATGCACCTGAGTCCTACTTCCTGCCCAGCTGGGGCACCCACCATGACACAGCTTTTTTCTCATTAATCTACAACTTTTTCATGTAAATTTCCAACTTTTTTTAATGTAAATTTCCAACTTTTTCTCATTAGTTTGCAACTTTTTTTTCATCAATCTGCAACGTTCTTCCTCATAAATTGGCATTTTTTTCCATTAATGTGCAACTTTTTTCTCATTAATCTGCAACCTTTTTCATGCAAATGGGCCCTTTTTTCTAGTTAATTGGCAAAACTTTTACTCCTTAATTTGTAACTTTTTTCATGTAAATTTACAACTTTTTTCTCATTAATCTGCAACTTTCTTTCTCATTAATGTACAGCTTTTTTCTCATTAATCCGCAGCTTTTTCCATATAAATTTGCAATGTTTTTCCAAGTTCATTTGCAACTTTTTAACTCATTAATTTACAACTTTTTCTTGGTAACTGGCACCAATTTTAAACATTTTTCTTATAAATTTACAATTTTTTGTGCAAATTTGGGACTTTTTTTCTCATAAATTTTGCAATGTTTATGTGGATGCTGGTTAAATTTTTAGTCTACATAATGGTTAATATTTTCTATGCTTGACTAGAGAATAACCCCCCACACAACGGGGAAAATAATTATTGAACACGTCAACATTTTTCTCATTAAATATATTTCTGATGGAGCCATTGACCTGAGAATTTCATCGGATATCAGCAACAACCCAAGTAATCCATACATACAAAGAAATCAAGGCAACTGTGTTCACAAAACAAATTATATTTAATAAAGTGTAATGACATAGGGAATAAGTATTGAAGACATGAAGAAAAAGAGATGCCAAAAGTCATAGAAAGCCAAGAAATCAGCTGAAATCCATCAGAATTTAGGAAGCCATCCCATCCCCCATCAATGCAAATTAATTTCAGCTAGTTTAGTCCTGACTGATAAACTTTAAAAAGGTCTGTGAATATTAGATTGTCACACCAAAAAGAACTCATGATGGGTAGAAGCAAAGGGCTCTCTAGATCTTTGCAACCTTATTGTTGCAAAACATAATGATGACATTGGTTACAAGTGCATTTCTAAACTGCTGAATTTTCCAGTGAGCACTGTTGGAGCCATCATTCGGAAGTGGAAAGAACATCATTTTACCATAAACTGGCCACGACCAGGAGCTCCTCACAAAATTTCTGACAGAGGAGTCAAAAGGATTTTCAGAAGAGTTATCCAAGAGCCAAAGACCACTCATAGAGAGCTCCAGAAAGACCTGGAGTTAGCAGGTACTGCTGTTTCAAAGAAAACAATAAGTAATGCACTCAACTGACATGGGCTCTATGCCCACTCACTTCGCAAGACTCCACTGCAGAAGAAAAACCATGCTGAAGCTCATTTAAAGTTTGCTGCGCAACATTTGGGCAAGCCAGTAAAATACTGGGAGAATATAGTCCTGTCAGATGAAACCAAAACTGAACTTTTTGGATGCCACAACACAGCATGTTTGGAGGAAAAATGGCACTACACATTAGCCCAAAAACACCATACCAACAGTGAAGTTTGGAGGTGGGAGCATCATGGTGTGGGGGTGTTTTTCAGCACATGGCACAGGCAGACTTCATATACTGCAACTGAAAGAAAGATGAATGGACAAATGTACAGAGACATCCTTGATAAGAATCTGTTACCATCTGCCAAGATACCGACGATGAAATGAGGGTGGACATTTCAGCAAGACAATGATCCCAAACATACAGCCAAGGAAACTCTCAACTGGCTCCAGAGAAGGAAAATAAAGCTGCTAGAATGGCATAGTCAGTCACCTGACCTGAATCCAATTGAAAATCTATGGAAAGAACTGAAGATCACAGTTCATAGAAGACACCCACAGAACTTTCATTTGAAAACAGTTTGTGTGGAAGAATGGGATAAAAATCACTCCTGAGCAATGCCTGCACCTAGTTTCTCCATACAGGAGGTATCTGGAAGCTGTTATGAGCAACAAAGGCTTTTATACTAAATATTAAATGAATTTCACCAAGTGTGTTCAATACTTATTCCCTGTGTCATTCCAGTTTATTAAATATAACTTGTTTTGTGAACACAGTTGCCTTGATTTCTTTGTATGTATGGATTACTTGGGTTGTTACTGATATCTGGTGAAACTCTCAGATCAATGGCTCCATCAGTTTGCCCACCTTTTCCTCCGGAACCTCCCAACGGTGGCCAGAGCAGTCCTTGCCAACTCGCCGTTGCTGGCCACGCGTGACTACCGTACGCTAGCCCAGGAGGCAGATCGGCTCATCCTCACCACCAGGGCCCTCACAGTAAACGCAGCGGCATCGGAACCCAGCAAGACGGTCAGCGGAAGCGAGGAGCCAGTGATGGTAACGGCAGGGGAGGCCAGGAAGCGCCAGAGAGACATGCTCTGCTCCTACCACCGCCGTTTTGGAGAGGACGCACGCCGATGCATGCCACCATCCCAATTCAAGTGTTCGGGAAACGCCAAGGCCGGCAGTCGGTAGCAGCTGCGACTGCCGGTGAAGAAAGCAAGCTGCTCTATGTGACAGACTCGCGCTCGGGGAGACGGTTCCTCATGGACTCTGGCTCCCAAAAGAGCCTCATCCTGCCATCCTACGCTGACTGGCTAGTGGGTGCTAGCGGCCCCGAGCTGATGGCCGCAAATGGCTCGGACATTAAGACTTTTGGTGAAAAGACACTGACTGTATCCCTACAACGTTGTATGTACGAGTGGACATTCGTCATAGCGGCATGCAGTTTCCCAATCTTGGGCGCTGATTTTTTGTGCGCACACGGACTGCTAGTTGATGTTGCTAACAGACGCCTGATTAATGCAATGTCTTTTGATTCCCTCCCCTGTACAGCTCGAGGAGCCGGGCCAACAACGCTAGCCAACGTCACAGCTCCAGGTGGTAAGTTCCACACACTGCTCACCCAGTTCCCAGCACTCACGGTCCCGAAGTTTTTCGGCAGCCATCACTAAACATGGGGTGGAGCCCGTTTTCGCACGACCTCGGCGCCTGGACACAGCTAAACTGGCCATAGCGCGTGAGGAGTTTGCCAACTTGGAAAGGCTGGGCATCATCAGGCGCTCAAACAGCCCATGGGCATCCCCACTACATATCGTCCCTAAGGCCGAGGGATCGTGGCGACCTTGTGGAGATTTCCGTAGATTTAACAACGCCACAGCGCACGACGGCTACCCGATCCCCCATATTCAGGATTTTTCCTTTCACCTCGCCGGGGCACATATTTTTTCTAAGATAGACCTGGTCTGTGGTTACCACCAGGTGCCGGTGCGCGCGGAGGACATACCTAAAACGGCGGTAATAACCCCGTTTGGTCTGTTTGAGTTTTTACGCATGCTCTTTGGATTAAAAAGCACGGCACAGACATCCCAATGCATGATGGATGCGGTGTTGCACGATCTGCCATTTGTGTTTGTCTACCTGGATGACATCCTGGTGGCCAGCGCGTCCGAGGACGAACACGTAACCCACCTCAGGATGGTTTTCCGGAGGTTAGAGGAGCACGGGTTAATAATCAACCCGGTGAAATGCCAGTTTGGCATGACAGGGATTGATTTTTTTGGGGCACCGCATCTGACCGGAGGGAGCGATACCCTTGCCGGACAAGGTGCGCGCAGTGGCGAATTTTCCCCGGCCTCAGATGGTCAGGGTGCTGCAAGAGTTTTTGGGGATGGTTAACTTTTATAACCATTTCCTCCCCCGTGCAGCCCAGCTCATGCAACCATTGTACGTCGCACTCAAGAAACGGAAACCGGTGGACAGAGTCAACTGGACTCTTGAGTGGGAGCAAGCATTCTCTGAGGTTAAAAGAGCCCTGGCAAACGTCGCACTATTGGTGCACCCGGACCCGGCGGCTCAGACAGTGCTCACTACCGACGCCTCAGACGTGGCCATAGGGGCCCTCGTGGAGTAACGCGTCACCAGTTCTTGGCAGCCGCTCGTTTTTTTTAGGAGGTCTTTGCACGACAGTGAGCGTAAATGCAGCACGTTCGACAGAGAGTTACTGGCTCTCCACCTGGCCATACGCCACTTCCAGTTCTGGCTGGAAGGGCGCAACTTCACTGCCTTCGTGGACCACAAGCCACTAACATACGCGATGGCCAAGGTTTCGGAACCATGGTCGGGGCGGCAGCAAAGACAGCTGGCCGCGATCTTGGAGTTTACGACCGATATTACGACCGGAGCCACTGTTTATAGCAGGAGACGGTACAGCAGGGAAGAGCTGCTAGCACTCAACCGCCACCTGGTGCTAATGGAAAAACTCGACATACCAGGAGAACTGAGGCGAAAACGCCGTGGGTGCTGGGCTGGAGTAAGGCGGAAGACAAGAAATATAAGGTACAGACCCACCCTTCCATCCGTTGTCATGGGGAATGCACGATCGTTACTGGGAAAGGTAGATGAGCTAGCGGCTGTCTCCCGCTACGATAGCATATACCGAGTGCGTAGTCTGTATCTATACACAGAGACTTGGCAAACCGAATTAGCAGCAGATGCTAACATTGAACTGGAGGGTTTCCACGCGATACGGGCAGACTGAACATCAGACAGTGGCAAAGCAAGGGGCGGTGGAGTGATAATGTATGTTAACAACAACTGGTGCAGACCGGGACATATCACTGTTAAACAACAACACTGCAGCAAAGACATTGAGTTGCTAGCTGTTACCATGCGGCCTACATATCTCCCGAGGGAATACTCACACGTGATCTGCATTGTTGTTTATGCAAATCCAATGGCGAACGCTGGGACAGCGCGTGACGTCATCCATTCAGTAACTGGCAGGCTGCAGACAGAACACCCAGATGCTTTTCTCCTCATCTCAGGCGATTTCAACCATGTTTCACTGTCTCCCATTCTACCCACGTTTACCCAGTATGTCACATGCCACACTAGAGACAATAAAACACTGGACTTATTCTACGCAAACACTAAGGAGGTGTACACCTCATCACAACTCCTCCCACTCGGGAGATCGGATCACAACTTGGTTCATCTCCGGCCGGTGTACAAACCCCTAGTGCACAGACAACCTCCGGCCATGCGCACAGTGAAGTTATGATCTGAGGAGGCAATGGACACTCTAAAGGGCTGTTTTGCAACCACCGCCTGGGAGCAGCTCTGCGATCCACATGGTGAGGACATCGATGGCCTCACTCACACCATCACGGACTACATCAGCTTCTGTGTGGACAACACCGTTCCCACCAAGACCATACGGTGTTGCTCAAACAGCAAACCCTGGATCAACCCTGAGATAAAAACACTTCTGAGAGAGAAGAAGAGGATCTTCAGGTCGGGGAACAGGGAGATGCTGAAGTCCGTACAGAGGGAGCTGAGGAGAAAGATCAGAGAAGGCAAGGACAGCTTCAGGAAGAAGATGGAAGACAAGCTGCAGCAGAGCGACATCAGCGGGGTCTGGAGAAACCTTAAAACCATCTCTGGGCTCCAGAATACCTCCCCCTAGGCCACAGGGGGCAGGGAGTGGGCGAACAATCTGAATCTGTTTTTCAATAGGTTTGACCAACCGCCCTCCCCCCTGACTGCACAGCAACCACTGCTGCCTCTAAAGACATCAAGTCCTGCTGCCCACTCCCCACTCCACCAACACCCCCTCCCCACTCCCAACACACAGCCTCCCAACCTGACCCTGACTAAGACCCAGGTGAGGACGGAGCTGAGGAAGATCAAGGCGAGGAAGGCGTCGGGACCGGACGGCATCAGCGCAAAGCTCCTCAAGTCCTGTGCAGACCAGCTGTGTGGGATTGTGGAGTACATCTTCAGTCTGAGCCTGAAGCTGGTGAGGGTACCACAGCTGTGGAAAACATCTTGTGTGGTACCTGTACCAAAGACTTCCCACCCCAAAGACCTGAACAGCTACAGACCAGTGGCCTTGATGTCCCACATGATGAAGACCCTGGAGAGACTGCTCCTTGCTCACCTCTTCCCCCTGGTGGGACCAGCGATGGATCCACTCCAGTTCGCCTACCAGCATGGCATTGGGGTGGAGGATGCGGTGATCTTCCTCCTTCACTGTTCTCTGTCCCACCTGGAGAAGCCCGGGAATGCGGTGAGGATCATGTTCTTTGACTTCTCCAGTACTTTCAACACCATCCAACCGATGATCCTGAAGGACAAGCTGTTGTACGCAGGGGTGGACCAGCACCTGTCATCATGGATCCTGGACTATCTCACTAACCAGCCTCAGTTTATGAGAACCCGGGACTGTGTGTCCGACACGATCATCGGTAGCACGGGGGCCCCCCAGGGAACGGTTTTGGCTCCCTTCCTGTTCACCCTTAATACTGCGGACTTCTCACACAACACAACACACTGCCATCTACAGAAGTTCTCTGATGACTCTGCGATTGTTGGCCTCATCTCCAACGAAGATGAAGCTGAGTACAGAGGGCTTATCCAGGACTTCGTGGACTGGTGCCATCGGAACTGCCTCCAGATCAACGCGAGGAAAACTAAGGAGCTGGTGGTGGACTGCCGCAGGCAAGGACAACCCCTCACAGCACCAGTAAATATACAGGGAACAGACATCGAGATGGTGACATCCTATAAGTACCTGGGTGTTCATCTGAACAATAAACTAGACTGGTCACACAATACTGACGCACTCTACAAGAAAGGACAGTGCAGGCTGTTCCTACTGAGGAGACTCAGGTCTTTTGGTGTACAAGGGGCGCTGCTGAAGACATTCTATGACACGGTGGTGGCATCAGCCATCACTTTTGGAGTGGTCTGCTGGGGCAGTGGCATTACAGCAGCCGATAGGAAGAGACTGAACAAACTGATCAAGAAAGCTAGCTCTGTCCTGGGGCAGCGCCTTGACCCAGTGGAGGAGATAGGAGAGAGAAGGATGGTGGCTAAACTGTCATCTCTGCTGGAGTCTGAGTTCCACCCTATGCAGGACATACTGAATGCACTGAGGAGCTCATTTAGCAGCAGACTACATCATCCTAGGTGCACAACCGAGAGGTTTCGCAGGTCCTTCCTACCTACAGCTGTCAGACTGTACAACCTAAGCAGGGCTGCTTGCAGAGATAGCAAAAAGACATGACAGGACTTCCGGTTATGGCGGCCACGTAAGAAGACGCGTGTCACTCTACTCTGCTCCTAAAAATAAAAAGTCGGCAAATAACTCTCTCATTTGGAACAAAACCTATCCCAGCGTTTGGGCGAGGATATGCCGGTAAAGCCTAAGGCTGGGAAATCAGGTGGAGGAAAAACTGAACCGCCGAAACAGTCCAAGTTAACAGACTTTCACATCCGTGACAGAGCAGAAAAAGCTCCAAATATGGCGGAGCAAGCTAGCAGTGGAGCGGTGACTACTGGCGACGGCACAGGTGCGGTGCTCGCTGCCATTAGCGCAATGAGAGCAGACTTTTCCACTAAATTTGATGGGATTATAGCAGCGATAGAAGGAATGAGAAAGCTTTGGAGCTTTGAATTTCCAGCGCTGAGGATGACGTCACCAGCCTACAATTAAAGGTGCGCACTTTGGAATTAAAAAATAAACGTCTCGAAGATAATGTCCTGGACTTGGAGTCCCGGTCGAGACGGAACAACCTGAGGCTGGTGGGTCTACCGGAGGGAACCGAGGGTCTGGACCCATGTTCCTTTTTGGAAAAGTGGATTCCAGAAGCGCTGAACAACGCGGAGCTGCAGTCATCAGTTGTGTTAGAGAGCGCCCACCGAATCGGCCCACCGAGAGATAATAAGGCATCACCGAGGACGCTGATTATAAAGTTCCTCAGCTACAGAGACAAGATGACGATCTCCAACGCGGCGCGAGCCAAAGGAAAAATTAAATACCAGGATCAACAGGTGCAGTTCTATCCAGATTTGGCCACAGGAATCCAACAATTAAGGAAACAGTTTGACCCCGTCCGTAAAGAGCTGCGCAACCTTGGGATTTGTCATGGAGTGATTCACCCTGCAAGATTGCTGGTCACATATAAGGGCAGAACCCACACCTTCAAGACCCCTGAGGAGGCGCAGGAGCTCATCAAGCAGATCCAAGAAGAGACTGGTGGAAGCTAAGCATGAACAAAATATAAGGTAGACTATTTAAACATTTGCACAGGCATCTGACTGATCTGAAGCATATAGCAAGTTTACAAAATATAGATTGTATTATATATTTAAAAAAAACCAAACTATGATGTACAAAGTTGCTATAAAATTTTGGAGTTAAGTTGGAAAACTACAGAAGAGAGTTAATGTTACGTCATTAAAAGCAGTAGAGTTAGGGTGATTGGGAGGATGAAGAAGGAGTGGCTTTGGCTGGTCCTCGCGGGTGTGGAGCAGTCAATTGCTATAACGGGAGACAGAATTTTTTTTTTGATTTTGGGGGGATTACCATGAAGGTGGGAAGGGGGAATTTGTGTGTAGTTTGTAGGATGAATGTTCAACCACTCATGTTTTTGCTTCTCTGTGTGAGCATGTTTACATTGCGAGGTAATCCCAAACTCCTTATTGATCATAGACCAAAGTGTTAATCTTAATTTAACTTCATGGAATTGCAGAGGTCTACAAAATTTAAAAAACTTAAACAAGTTATGAATAAAATAAAAGACATAGGTTCCAAGATTGTGTTTTTACAAGAAACTCATCTAATAGAGGAGGATGTAAAAAGAAGAATTAGGAGTAGATGGCAAGGAAGTGTATACACCTCATCATTTTCATCCCGAGCCAGGGGAGTTATGACTCTCATACATAAATCAATCCCATTTCAAGTGAAAAATGTAATTGGAGACAAATTTGGAAGATATCTAATCATTCAAGGATCTTTGTTATTAGAAAATATAAATCTGGTGAACTTATACGGTCCCAATATAGATGATCAAAAGTTCTTTGCTAATTTATTTCTTATTTTATCATCACTTACAGGGCAACATATAATAGCAGGGGATTTTAATTGTACATTGAATCCCGGTATAGATAGATCAACAGGACTGGACTGTACGCACAATGGATGCAGGATGATCATTAATCATTTTATGAAAGAATTGAGATGGCTAGATATATGGAGAGAAATGAAACCACAAGTTAAAGCCTACTCTTGTTATTCTAATACCTACAAGACATTCTCACGTATTGACTATTTTTTGATCTCCACAGAATTAAGGTCCAAGATTCAAAACTGCTTTTATGATAATATTGTGATCTCTGATCATGCACCCTGCTGTCTAATATATGTAGATAAGAAATTGACAAAGGAACCAGGTAGGTGGCAATTTCAGCATAAATGGCTTCAGGATGAGGAATTTGTTAAGTACATAGAAAAACAGATAGATGAGTTCTTTGATATCAATACTACACAAACATCAGCATGTATAAAGTGGGAGGCTTTCAAAGCTTTTATTAGGGGACATATTATTAGTTATACAGGTTCAAAATCTAAGAAGACTCGAGAGGAGAGAGTCCAATTGGAACATAAACTAAAAAATTTTCAAGAAAAAGTGTATGCAGGAAGTGACCCAAAGTTAGAGAACGAATTACTGATTCTGAGAGCTGAATATGACAAAAAATCAGCGAATAGAGCTGCCTCGAGTCTTCTAAGATTGAAGCAATCTTTTTATGAACAAGGTGAAAAATCAGGAAAATTAATGGCATGGCAAATTAAACAATTAGAATTTAAAACACCAATTACCAGTATTATAAGTAACGGACAGGTAGTTGTAGATCCTTGAGAAATTAATAGAGCCTTTAGAGATTACTATGAAAAATTATATGATACCAAAAATGAAACTGACTTAACAGAACTAAATGGGTTTTTGGACGGATTATCTATACCGTGTATTCCAAATGAAAACAGGGAGATACTGGAGTCTAAAATTAGTCAAGAAGAAGTTGGACTAGCCATTGATAATATGAAATCAGGAAAAAGTGCAGGACCAGATGGTCTTCCAGTTGACCTCTATAAAAAATTTAAGAATAAATTAATAAAACCATTTTTGGAAATGGTTTTAGAAGCATTTCAAAATAGTAATTTACCACCATACATGAATAATGCCTTAATTATACTGTTGCCAAAACCAGGTAAACCCTCTAATAAATGTGAAAATATGAGACCAATAAGCCTATTAAATGCTGACCTTAAGATAATCTGTAAAATTTTAGCAAGACGACTACAAGAAATATTACCAAATATTATTAACCGTGATCAGAATGGCTTTATAAAGGGAAGACAAGGCTTCCATAATGTAAGAAGACTACTTAATATTATCTATTCTAATAAAGAAGCACTGGATACAGCTCTCATTGGACGCCGAAAAGGCCTTTGATAGAGTCGAATGGCCCTTTCTTTTTGAAGTCTTACAAAGGTTTGGACTTGGAAATAATTTCATAAAATGGGTTCAGATAATATACAATAATGCTACAGCAGAAATCCTAACAAACAGCAATATCTCAAAATCAATAAAAATCAATAGAGGATGTCGACAAGGCTGTCCACTTTCACCTTTACTGTTTACTATGGCAATTGAACCTTTAGCGATGGCAGTACGTTTACATCCACAAATATATGGAATTAAAGTTGGACCAACAGAATATAAAATCTCCCTGTATGCCAATGACATAATTTTGTTTATGTCAAATCTTAAAAAATCAATTCCGACCTTGTTGAATTTAATAAAGAATTTTGGGGAAATATCAGGATATAAAATAAATAAAACTAAATCTTCAATATTAATGCTAAATGAGACCCAGAGAAATCACCCAGCTCCTGAGGTAAATCAATTCAATGTTGTAAATCAGTTTAAATATTTAGGAATTCAAATTGTGCCTAAGCTAGAATTAGTCGCCAGTGCCAACTATGAAGCCTTAATGACAGACATTAATGAGTTACTTCAGAGATGGATATCACTACCAATGTCGATGATTGGGAGAATCAACATACTTAAAAGTAATATCTTACCTAAAATACTTTATTTCAATACATTCCTTTACCACCACCTTCAGATCTATTCTCAAGAATTAAAAAAAAGTTAGTGGAATTTATATGGAACAATAGGAAGGCTAGATTACGTCTGTCCTTACTATATTTACCATTTGATTGTGGAGGTCTGAAATGTCCAAACTTTATGTTGTATTACTGGTCAGCACAACTGAGGTCTATGACATATTATTTTTCATCAAATGATCTCCCTCACTGGACTGAAATGGAATCATACAATTTACCTTTACCTCTTCCCATATTCATATACTCAGACTCGGCAAAAAAATTACAGAAACAAGTTAAAAATCCATTTGTAAAGCATATGATCAAAATATGGTGTGAAACCAAAAAATATTTAAAAGAACCACACTTATTGTCACAATTTAGCCCAATATGGGGTAATCAATATTTTAAACCAGGGAGAGCGGATGCTGTATTTAAAGTATGGAATTTAAAAGGGATTCAAAAGATTCAAGATTTATATCTGTCATGTTCAGATAACATAATGTCTTTTGAAGAACTGAGGATCAACTTTAATCTTAATAGAACACATTTTTTAAAATATCTTCAGCTTAGGAACTTTATTCGATCAAACCAAAATAATGCTCTCACCCGACCTATTTATTCATCCTTGGAAAAAATTTTGACGAAAGCTAGTAAGAGAAAGGGTATTATTTCAGAGTTTTATAACTCATTGACACTATCCTCAAGTGAAAACTCACAGAAAAGATTGAATTATTGGAAAGAAGACCTGCAAACTGAAATTTCAGAGGAACAATGGGAATTGGCTTGTACAGAAGCTCAAACCAAATCAATAAATGTATGTCTTAAATTGATACATTTTAAATGGTTAATGCGGATGTATGTTACACCAGTGGAGTTAAATAGATATAACAAAAACATACCAGATACGTGCACAAAATGTATGGAAAGTAAAGGAACCTTATTTCTTTGTTTATGGGAATGTAGAAAAATTAGAATGTTTTGGGAAGAGGTGAGGGTAACAATTGAAAAAATAATTTCAAAACAAATCATATTGAATCCTAAATTGTTTTTGTTGGGTCTGCATCCAGAAAAGCATAACTTTAATAAAAGTGAAAGAGCATTCATAGACCTCAGTTTGCTTAACGCCAAAAAATGTATTGCACTATTGTGGAAAAAGAACCATAGACCAGATGTGACTCAGTGGTTAAGACAGATGTTAACAAACCTTCCACTAGAAAGAATAGCATACATACTGAAATCAAAGGAAATTGTGTTTGAGAATATATGGAGACCTTTCATTGATTATGTAAAGAATTTAAACATAACTTTTGAAGAAGAAGGTGAATGATGTGTGTGGACCTTGTAAATTCCAAACTGGTGAATGTATAATATGTATACTTATGTAATGGATTGCCTAGACTAAACAGAGGAGCATTGTTGAAGATCTGTTCTTGTTAGTGGTTGTCGATGTTTTTAGTACATTTTTTTTAAAATTACTTTAGTGTTAGTGTTTGTTCGTGTTATGTTTGTAAAAAAAAAAAGGTTCAATAAAAAATATTGTGGAAAAAAAAAAAGACGTGACAACCTAATAGTTTTGAATGCAAAAGACGCAATAGACTTATACAATGGTCCCCTCCGGCATACAACTAGGAAAATACCGGTCGCTATGGAGGGTGAGAATATGTATGGGTACATAATCATACCATGTAGGATAACTAAGTAGACGGTTGTGCTGTTTCATTCCATCTAGCTACAATGCTCCGCACTGTGTGTGTTTATACATTCATATATCTATTCCATCTAGCTACAATGTTCCACACTGTGTGTTTATATATCTACATATTATTCCATCTAGCTACAATGCTCCGCACTGTGTGTTTATATATCTACATATTTATTCCATCTAGCTACAATGCTCCGCACTGTTTATATACTCATATATTTATTCCATCCAGCTACAATGCTCTGCACTGTTTATATATTTATATATCTATCCCATCTAGCTACAATGCTCCGCACTGTATGTCTATATATATATATACTGTATATATATATATATATTTATATTTATATGTACATATGTATACTTGCTGCTCTTGTTTTTTTCTCTAGCCTTCTGATTGTTGCTCTGAGTGTTGCTATCCCTGTGCTGTTGCAATCCTGGAATTTCCCCATTGTGGGACTAATAAAGGCTTATTTTATCTTATCTTATCTTATATTCAGCATGTGGCCAGTAAACTGAATGTGGTGGCGGACTGCCTCTTGCGCGCAGTAGTGGCCCCAGTCTATGTAGGGATAGATTACACGGCCATGGCCACAGAGCAGATTGGAGATGCGGACGTGTGTGCACTCTAGTCTGGACCAACAGGTTCAGGCTGGAGAACAAAGTACAGTGGTACCTCTACTTACGAATTTAATTCGTTCCGGAAGAATTCTTGTAACGTGAAAAATTCGTAAGTAGAGGCGCGTTTTACATGTAAATGCCGTAATCCGTTCCAAGCCCCCAAAATTCGGGCATAAATTTTTTATAAATCGTAAAAACGCATCAAAACATGTAACAAATACATGTTACAATTAGATTACTGCACAATAAACATAAAATGAGAGTTTAAAATGAGAGAAAGAATAATAAAAGAGAATCATAAAAGAGAAAGAATAATAAAAATTATGTTCATTTACCCTTTAACTGCTATCGTCGTCGACGTCGTCACCTTTTGCCTTCTTTGGTTCATGTTCTGATCCAAGGACGTTTGCTTTTGTCGGCTTGTAAGTGCTTCGTTTTATTTTAATACCGTGCTGATCGTTGATGTATTACGGCCATATTCTTTGGCGAGATCAACCAAACGCATAAAGTTTTGGAAAAAAAAAAAAACTTCGTGGCCAATGGGATACCAGGAAGATGCTAGGCGATAGCCAATGGCAGAGCAGCTACAGGTATGTTTACGTTCGGTAAACTACGGAAGTGACATAACGCACGGCTCAGGAGACGCACACACACAGGCTTAGAGTAGTTCAAAGAGTTTATTAACAGCAGGAGTGAATGAGTGCGTGTCTGCGGGATGTAAATGTGTTGGTGATGGTGTCTGCTCCAGGCACAGAGGCAGGTGACCGTACAGCCGAGCAACCCTATGGAGAGAGCACAGGGAGAGGGTGACGGGCATACACCAACACAGGAGGGATTTATGGCGAGAGAAGGACTTACTTGGTGGGTCAGGACAGCTGGCACAACAAGGGGGCGAAGCCCGGAAGACAGCCACCTGGAGAGCTCCGTACAGCAGCGAGGATTGGGCGATGGAGTGGAGATGTCCGCCGCTGGGGAATCCACCTGTGCACAGGGGAGAAGACTGAAGAAAAGAGGTAAGCGATCTTCTTACCGAAATGGTGACGCTGAAGGGAAGTATGCTCACAACGGTGAGGGACGAAGTCTGACGGCTTCAGGCCGAGCCTCCAGGCGAGACGGCCTTTATCCCTCGCCGCTGATGATTGTCAGGTGCGTGAGCAGGTGGCGCCGCTGATGAATGGCGCGGCGTGACAGTACTCCCCCCTCTAGCAGCGCCTCCTGGCGATGGCTTATCCGGGTGCGCTCGGTGGAAGTCCGCGATGAGCGATGGGTCCAACACAAACGACGGGGGCACCCATTGTCGATGCTCGGGCCCATAGCCCTCCCAGTCCACCAGGTATTGCAACCCACGACCTCGGCGCCGGGAGTCCAGGATGGAGGAGACGGACCAGGCCGGATGGCCACCAATCATCCGGGGCGCGGGTTGCGCTGCAGGAGGAGGGCAAAGGGGGTCAGTGACTGCCAGTTTCACCTTCGACACATGGAAAGTGGAATGGATGCGGAGGGAGGGGGGAATAGCCACGCGCACAGCCACCGGGTTGATGATCCGGGTGATGGGAAAGGGACCCATGAATCGCTGTGCCAGCTTCCTCCTCTCGCCTTTTAATGTGACGTCCTGGGTAGACACATACACGAGTTGCCCAACTCTGTACGCCGGGGCAGGTCTTCTGTGCCGGTCCGCCACGGTCCTGTTGCGCTCCGCCGTGCGTAAAAGCGCATGACGCGCGGCAGCCCAGGTGGAGCGGAACTGCCTAAGGTGCGCCCTAACAGAGGGGACAGTCACCTCGGTCTCCTGCGCTGGAAACAGCGGGGGGTCGTAACCCAGGGACGCCTTGAAGGGGGACATCCCCGTTGCAGAAGAGCGGGCGGTGTTGTGGGCATACTCCACCCAGGCGAGATGGTTGCTCCAGGACGTCGGCTTGGATCTAGTAACACAGCGGAGCGCAGCCTCCAGCTCCTGATTGGTCCTCTCACACTGCCCGTTAGACTGGGGGTGATGGCCGGAGGAGAGGCTCACCTTGGCTCCGATGGCGTTACAAAAGGATCTCCAAACCTCGGATGAAAATTGGGGACCCCGGTCCGAGACCACGTCCACCGGAATCCCGTGCAGCCTGACCACGTGTTGGACGAGGAGGCCCGCCGTCTCCAGGGCAGTAGGGAGACCTCGCAGGGGAATGAAGTGCGCAGCCTTGGAGAAACGGTCCACAATGGTCAGGACGGTGTCAAAGGAGTTGGAAACGGGGAGTCCGGTGACGAAGTCCAGTGCGATGTGCGACCAGGGCCTGCCGGGGACGGGCAGAGGCTGGAGCAGACCCGCTGGGGGGGCATTTCCCGACTTGCTGGTGGCACAGATTGGGCAAGCCCGGGCGTAGCGGGCTGCATCCCTCCGCAGGCCTGGCCACCAAAAGGACCGTTGGAGGAGGCTGATCATCCGAGAGGTGCCGGGATGACAGGTGAGCCGGGAGGTGTGGAGCCAGTGGATGACCTCTCCTCGGACCGCAGATGGGACGAACAGTCTCCCCTCCGGTCCGCCGCCAGGATCAGGTTCCACCTCCTGCGCCTTCCGGATCTTGTCTTCAATGTCCCAAGAGATGGCACCGAGGACGCACGACCTGGGCAGGATAGTGTGGGGCGTCTCCTCAGCCTCCACGGGGGTGAACTGCCTAGAGAGGGCGTCAGGCAGGCCGTTTTTGGAGCCCGGCCTGAAGGTGATCGAGAAGCGGAACCTGGCGAAGAACAAAGACCAGCGCGCCTGGCGGGCATTCAGGCGCTTGGCAGATCGTAAATACTCTAAGTTCTTGTGGTCCGTCAGGACCACAAACGGCAGGTCCGCCCCCTCTAGCCAGTGGCGCCACTCCTGTAAGGCGAGTTTAATGGCCAGGAGCTCTCTGTCCCCCACATCGTAGTTCCTCTCCGCCGGGGACAGGCGCCGGGAGAAGAAGGCGCACGGCCGTTTGGCGCCATCGTCAGGTGACCGCTGGGATAACACTGCTCCCACTCCCGTGTCCGATGCGTCCACCTCCACAATGCACTGCAGCGCGGGGTCGACCTGGCGAAGGACCCGGGAGGAGGAGAACTCCGCCTTCAGCGCCCTAAAGGCAGCAGCGACCTCTTCAGTCCACCGGAACGGGACCTTCGGGGACGTGAGGCGGGTCAGCGGTCCGATGATCGAGCTGAAATTTGGGACAAAGCGGCGGTAAAAATTGGCGAAGCCAACAAACTGTTGCACCTGCTTCCGGGATGCGGGAGTAGGCCACTCCACCACCGCCTTCACCTTCTCTGGGTCTGGGAGCACCTGATCTTGAGCGATGATGAATCCCAGGAAGGATGTGGTCCTAGCGTAGAATTCGCATTTCTCAGCTTTCACGTACAGACGATTCTCCAGCAGTCTTTGGAGGACCCGCCTCACATGGACCTGGTGCTCGTCCATGGACCTGGAGAAGATAAGGATGTCATCCAGGTAGACGAACACAAAAAGGCCGATGAAATCCCGGAGGACGTCATTAATGAGGCGCTGAAAGACGGCAGGAGCGTTGGTCAGTCCGAACGGCATGACGAGATACTCAAAGTGGCCGTTCGGGGTACGGAAGGCTGTCTTCCATTCATCTCCCTCCCGGATCCGGACGAGGTGGTAAGCACTGCGTAAATCCAGCTTGGTAAACCAGGTCGCCCCCTGGAGGGAGTGAAAGGCAGTGTCCATGAGGGGCAGGGTGTAACGGTCCCTCTCAGTGATGTCATTCAGCGCTCGGTAGTCTATGCAGGGGCGGAGGGATCCGTCCTTTTTCCCGACAAAGAAAAACCCTGCCCCCACGGGTGACGACGATGGGCGAATAATCCCAGCGCTCAGAGATTCCTTCAGGTATGTATTCATGGTCTCCTTCTCCGGCGCCGACAGGCTGTAGAGCCGACCAGATGGCAGGGGAGCCCCCTGGCGGAGGTTGATGGCACAGTCATATGGTCGATGCGGGGGAAGAGACATAGCTTTCGATTTGCTAAATACCATACCCAGGTCGTGAAATTCTGGAGGCACCAGTGACAGGTCCGGAGGTGCTGTATCCGCCACAGGGGGAGCCGCGGATGGGGAGCAGGCAGCGGACTGAAGGCAGGTGCCCATACAGAAGGTACTCCATGCCGATACCCCACCGGACCTCCAGTCCAGGACAGGGTTGTGGAGGCGTAGCCAGGGATACCCCAGGATGACGGGCGACACAGAGTTGGGCAGGACGTAAAATACCATCTCCTCCCGGTGGTTCCCTGAGATGATGACTGGGACAGGCATGGTTTGGTGAGAAACTCTCCCAAGGGAGGCACGGGAGAGATGGACCAGGGAGATGGGGTGTTTTAATGCCTGACAGCGGATGCCCAATCGGGTTGCCAGGCCTTGTGAAATGAAGCTGCCCTCTGCGCCCGAATCCACCAGTGCGTGGGTGAGGTGCCCAGTGGGATTGTGGCAAAAACGGATGGGCAGCTTTAATTGAGTGAGAGAGTCTAACCGGTTGGGATCCGCGAGGCTCCCTACAGCGATTCGCGGACCCCGCCGACTGGCTTTCCGCGGGCAACGCTCCACAGTGTGTTGGTCACCTCCGCAATACATGCAGAGGCCCAACTCACGGCGGCGTTGTTTCTCCGCAGGGGAAAGCTTAGTCCAGCCCGTCACCATCGGCTCCGACTCCTCAGGGCACAATGCTGGCGGCGCCGCCAGGGGGCGAGCTTGGAACAGGTGCGGCGAGACTCCACGAGGGCGAGAAGAAGAAGACTTCCGCCCCGAGGAGCGCTCGCGCAGCCTGTTATCCAAACTTATCGCTAAGGATGTCAGCTCCGCTAGCGTCCCAGGGATATCCCGTCCAGCCAGTTCATCCCTCAGATCACTATTGAGGCTGCGGAGGAACAGGCCACAGAGGGAGCGTTCCTCCCAGCCCAATTCCTCCGCCGCTACCCGGAAGTCGACCGAGTAGTCCGCTGCCGACCGGCCTCCCTGCTGGAGAGCGAGGAGCCGATCGACCTGGACCGTCTCGGTTTGAGAATGGTCAAAGACCTCCAGAAAGCGCCTCACGAACTGGTCATAGGTGAGGGTGGCATAACTGGGCCTCGCCATTACGGCGTAGGTCCAAGTTAACGCACGCCCCTCCAGAAGATTCCCTATGTAACCAATCCGACTGTGATCCGAGGGAAAATCTCCGGGCACACGGTGGAACACGGACTCACACTGCATAATGAACCCCCGCGCTCCGCCGAGCTTACCGCTAAAGCGGGCGGGGGTCGGAATCGGTGTGAGCCGAACCGGTGCCACCGGAGCCGGCTGGATGGCCGCTGGAACAGCAGGAGCCGCGCCACCCTGACGAGCCGGGGGGAACGGCTGTTGAGGATCCAAGCGGCCCAACCGGTTAGTTAAATTCAATAATTGATTAAAGATCACCTGTTGTTGATAAGCTATTTGATCCACTCTAGCCTCGAGAGTGGAAAACCGGTGTGCGAGCCCGCCGTCCGCCGAGCCGCTCTGCTGAAGCCGTACTGACATAACGCACGGCTCAGGAGACGCACACACACAGGCTTAGAGTAGTTCAAAGAGTTTATTAACAGCAGGAGTGAATGAGTGCGTGTCTGCGGGATGTAAATGTGTTGGTGATGGTGTCTGCTCCAGGCACAGAGGCAGGTGACCGTACAGCCGAGCAACCCTATGGAGAGAGCACAGGGAGAGGGTGACGGGCATACACCAACACAGGAGGGATTTATGGCGAGAGAAGGACTTACTTGGTGGGTCAGGACAGCTGGCACAACAAGGGGGCGAAGCCCGGAAGACAGCCACCTGGAGAGCTCCGTACAGCAGCGAGGATTGGGCGATGGAGTGGAGATGTCCGCCGCTGGGGAATCCACCTGTGCACAGGGGAGAAGACTGAAGAAAAGAGGTAAGCGATCTTCTTACCGAAATGGTGACGCTGAAGGGAAGTATGCTCACAACGGTGAGGGACGAAGTCTGACGGCTTCAGGCCGAGCCTCCGGGCGAGACGGCCTTTATCCCTCGCCGCTGATGATTGTCAGGTGCGTGAGCAGGTGGCGCCGCTGATGAATGGCGCGGCGTGACAGGAAGCTGCGAGGAGCGCGTACTTTTTTGCCTTTCGTATCCTGAAATTTCGTTCGTAACTAGAGGCAATATTTTCCCGTTGAGGCGTCTCGTAACCTGAAAATTCCGTATGTAGAGACGTTAGTAAGTAGAGGTACCACTGTACTGCAAGACAGAGCCCCCCCAATCTGTGATGTCTCCACAGGACGTCCGCGCCCGATGGTCCTATGTGCTTGGCGCTGCTGTTGTTTTTGAGTCAGTTCACGCCCTGGTGCACCCAGGAGTGTGTGCGTCAGTCAAAATGGTGGGAGTGAAGTTCGTATGGCTGGGCCTGCGCAAACAAGTGAAAGAGTGGGCTGCAGCCTGCGTAGCGTGCCAACGAGCCAAAGTGCACAGGCACACAAAGGCCCCTTTGGAGCGGTTCCATATCCCGGCTAAGAGGTTCAACCATGTTCACGTGGACCTCGTGGGCCCCCTCCCGCCATTACAGGGGTTCATGCACCTCCTGACAGTAGTGGACCGCACCACACGATGACCAGAAGCAGTCCCGCTAGCTTCCACCACGTCTGCAGACGTGGCGTGCGCCTTTTTGACAACATGGGTGGCACGTTTTGGTACCCCTTCGGACATCACGTCCGATAGGGGCCCTCAGTTTGTTTCCGACCTCTGGTCCACAATGGCCCGGAGCCTGGGCATCGCAATTCATCCCACAACCGAGTACAACCCACAGGTCAATGAGTTATGCTGTGGAGAAGTGTGGAAGGACGAGGCTGAGTTTATTTCTCAAGTCCAGTTTTATTCACATTCACATTCTCCAACATCCAAAAACAGAAAGAGAGTGAATCCCCCAACATCTGTCCCTTTTAAACCCCAGGACATCAAAGCACACAGTCACATTGTCTTTTTATCCCAAATCACAATGCATCCTCCTCCAGGTCTTCTCGCCTCCACCTAAAGTCCTGGTGGTCAGGAAATCCTTCAAGGCCATCTCTTTGCATACAAAAGGCCAGATTTCACATCCTCTTCACTTCCGCCCTCCAAAGAGAGCAGACGCCTTTTTTCTTCTCTCCTGCTCTGACTTATCTCCTTCCTCCCCTAACTAACTGGATCCCAGCTTGCTATCGTCTGTCTGCGTCTTTACTGCTGATTATCGAAAGAAATTATGGAATTAATAAGCTGGGCTTTGAACGCAATTGACACTATTTTTTCAATGAGAAAAAGTGCCCCGGGGGAGGTTGTTTGCCCCACAGGAACGGCTGCTGCGGGCTATTTGAGGGACACAAGTAATTGGAAACTCTTGTGCCTGTCTGATCTTTCCATCGAAGATGTAGAAGATTTGTACGTCTTCGTAGTAATGGTGATTGGGATCGTTCTGATTGGATCTGGGATTATCCTGGTGTACCGTAAATTGATGAAGATGGACACAACCTATCAAAACGCTGGCCAGGCGAGGTTCAACCATCAAATTGATAAAATGGAGAGGACTCTGATAGCGGCAAATGGAGAACTGTCTCGGAAGGTGGATTACATCATGATTACGCTGAGAGCCGTCCATGAAGGATTCAACGTCCAGCAATGAAGGATTAAGTACTGAATCTGTAAGAGAATATAAAGTTTTTTCTCTCTGAGATCAGTACTATTCGACGAATCTGACTCCCCTCACACAAATCCTCCAGATTATCTGCAGTTCTTTGTTTTCAAAACATTGAGCTCCACGGCCTTTCGGACAGCCAGCTGCATGGCCCAAGGACAATGCCAGCAGCTAGACTAAACATCTCCTGCCAAAGAGACCTTGTTGTTCTTAACTGATACAAACACCTTCATTCAACACTACATCCACACTGATTCACAAAACTGATGGAAAAGATTATTCACTCACTGCTCTCTCTGTGTCCTTGTGTACTTTTTTGTCTGCTAACTGTGCATTGAGGGCTTTTTTTTCTTGTAATCATAATATTGATCATATATGACCACTATTCTGACAATCAATGGTTTTTTTGCTCCTTCCTATTGTATTATCCTTTCTTCCCTATGCATCCTGTACCCATCTGATGACAGGCGCGTTCACAGATGCCGCCGTGTCACCGGAAATGCAGGTCGTTTTCTGTGTCAAGTCAAATCCCTCGTATATTATCAGTTGTATCTGTTAATGTACTTGGCAATAAATCTTTTCTGAGTTCTGAGTTCTGAGTCTCCTGTTACCCCTAGGAGGTTCAGTCCTTTTGTTCCTCTGAGACGTGAAGCATACAATAAGCATACAGTAATATACATGTGAAGCATATGAAACCCACATATGTGCACCACATGACCCCCCCCCCAAACGTCTAAGATGGAACAACATAACCACAGATTACATGTCATGATAAAATCACTACATATCAGTCCACGTGCCGCTTGGGCCTCAGCCTTCTCCTGTATTTGCTGTAAGCAGGCTGTACCACCTCTGCGGTGTCTTCCTGCTGTGGAGCTGCTGCCTGAGGATGAGAACTGTTAGTCAACCTCTGTGGGTGTTCTGGGGAATGCTCTCTAGGGGGTCTGCCGCACCGAGGAGCCTTAGCCAACTGCACAACTTCGTCAGCTACCACAAAAACGGGTTTGAGCCTGTTTATGCCAATCATTTCTTTTCTGCCCCCCAAATCTAGCAAAAAATGCTTATCCCCTGTTTCCAGCACTCTATATGGTCCATCATAAGGTGGGTGTAAAGGTGGACGATGGGCATCATGTCTGACAAAAACAAACTCTGCATTTTTTAAAGCCTTAGGCACAAAAACACGCGGAAAACTGTGGTGAACGGAGCCAGGTAGCGTGCTTGGGCCCGTGCTATTCTGTAACCACTGAGCCGGGGAGTACTCTGGCGCTGGATTATCTGGGAGAAATTCCCCGGGCAGCCGAAGTGGCTGTGCGAAAACTAGCTCAGCTGGGGAGGCTTCTAAATCCTCTTTAGGTGCAGAACGCAACCCCAATAAAACCCATGGTAGCTTGTCCACCCAATTTTCATCCGTAAGCGACGCTCTGAGAGCCGCCTTCAGTGACCTGTGAAAACGTTCGCATAACCCGTTAGCCTGCGGGTTGTACACGGTCGTGCGGTGGATCGTTGCCCCCAGGCTGCAGGCCATCGCTGACCAAAGTTCGGAAACAAATTGAGGGCCTCTGTCGGACGTAATGTCCAACGGGACTCTAAAACGCGCTACCCATGCCGTTAAAAACGTGCGCACCACCTCCTCGGCTGTGGTTGACGACAGCGGAACCACTTCCGGCCAGTGCGTGGTGCGGTCAACCATTGTCAGAAGATGTGTGCACCCTTGTGAGGGCGGGAGGGGGCCTACGAGGTCCACGTGGACATGATCAAACCTTTTATCTGGGATGTGAAACGGCTCCAAGGGAGCTCTCGTGTGTCTATGAACCTTGGCCCGCTGACAAGCCATGCAGGCTGCCACCCACTCTCTAACTTGTTTGCGCAGGCTCGGCCATACAAATTTCTCTCCTACCATTTTGACCGAAGCGCACACTCCCAGGTGCGCCAGAAAATGGATCGAGTCAAAAACGCGGCGGCGCCACGCGGCTGGAACCACCAGGACGCGGCCGCCCAGTGGAGACATCGCAGATTAGGGGGGGCATACCGTCTTGCAGCACCCTGTTCTCCAGCCTTAACCCTGTTGGTCCAGACTGGAGCACGCGCACATCCGCGTCGCTAACCTGCTCCGCGGCCATGGCTGCATAATCTATCCCCATGCGGACCGGGGCCGCGCGCACTTCCGTGTCGCTAACCTGCTCCGCGGCCATGGCTGCAGAATCTACCTCTACGCGGGCTGGAGCCGCCACAGCGCGCGAGAGGCAGTCCGCCACTACATTAAGTTTACCTGCCACATGCTGGATATCGGTAGTAAACTCCGATATCGCGGCCAGCTGTCTCTGCTGCCGGCCCGACCAAGGTTCAGAAATCTTGGCCATCGCGAAAGTCAGCAGCTTGTGGTCAACGAACGTGGTGAAACGGCGTCCTTCCAGCCAGAACTGGAAGTGGCAAACGGCCAAGTGGAGAGCTAACAACTCCCTGTCGAATGCGTTGTATTTTCGTTCGCTGTCGCGCAGGGTCTTGCTGAAAAAGGCGAGCGGTTGCCAGGCTCCGGCTACATACTGTTCCACAAATGCCCCTATGGCCACATCTGACGCGTCAGTAGTGAGCGCCATGCGGGCCGCTGGGACTGGATGTGCCAACAACGCAGCGTTTGCCAGGGCTGTTTTGACTTCAGAGAATGCGCGCTCTCGCTCCGGAGACCATTCGACTTTATTTGTGGGTTTTTGTTTTTTTTAGTGCAGCATACAATGGTTGCATGAGCTGCGCTGCGCGGGGGAGGAAACGGTTATAAAAATTCACCATTCCCAAAAACTCCTGTAACGCTTTGACCGTTTGTGGTTGGGGAAAATTTGTTACTGCGCGCACTTTGTCAGGCAGAGGAACCGCTCCTTCTGGGGAGACGCGATGCCCCAAAAAATCAATCTGCGTCACCCCGAACTGACACTTCGCTGGGTTGATTATTAACCCGTGCTCTGCCAACCTCCGGAAAACTGCCGTGAGGTGGTTTTTGTGTTCGTCTTCGGACGCGCTGGCTACCAATATGTCGTCCAGGTAGACGAACATGAAAGGGAGATCGCGCAAAACCACGTCCATCATGCGTTGGAACGTCTGCGCCGCACCTTTAAGCCCAAACGGCATGCGCAAAAACTTGAAAAGCCCGAAAGGAGTTATTACCGCTGTTTTGGGTATGTCCTCAGCGCGCACTGGGACCTGGTGGTAACCGCGTACCAAGTCTATTTTAGAAAAAACGCGCGCCCCCGCCAAATGAACTGAAAAATCTTGGACGTGCCGGATCGGGTAGCGGTCGTGCGCTGTAGCGTTGTCCAGCCTGCGGAAATCACCGCAAGGTCGCCACGAGCCATCAGCTTTCGGGACCATGTGAAGCCCATGGGCTCTTCGAACGCCTGATGATGCCCAACCTTTCCAGGTTGGCGAACTCCTCGCGCCCTATGGTCAGTTTAGCTGAATCCAAGCGCCGAGCTTTTGCAAAAACGGGAGGTCCGGTGGTAGTAATAAAATGTTCCACCCCGTGTTTAGCCACGGTCGCCGAAAATGTTGGGACCGTGAGTGCTGGGAACTGAGTGAGGAGTGTGTGGAACTTACCACCTGCAGCTGTGACGTTGGCTTGTGCTGTTGGCGGGGCCACTCGAGCTGTACAGGGAATAGAATAAAAAGAGAGTGCATTAACCAGGCGTCTGTTAGCCAGATCGACCAACAAACCATGTGAGCACAAAAGATCAGCCCCTAACATGTTGAAATTGACTGCCGCTATGACGAAAGTCCACTCGAATGTACGGCCGTGTAAAGACAGAAGCAGAGTCCTCTCACCGAAGGTCTTAATCGCCGAGCCGTTCGCTGCTGACACCCCGGGACCACTGGAAGGCACCAGCCGGTCAGCGTAGGAAGGTGTGATAAAACTCAGCTGGGAGCCTGTGTCCACGAGGAAATGCCTCCTCGAGCGCGCATCCCTCAAGTAGAGCAGCTTGTTCTCCTCTCCGAGGGCCGCAGCTGCTACCGACTCCCGGTCTTGGCGTTTCCCGAGCGCTTGAAATGGCACGGTGGAATGCACTTGCGTGCTCTCTCTGCAAAGCGGCGATGGTAGAAGCAAAGGATGTCGTCTGCCCCGTGTTTCCTGGCCCCTGCCGCCGCCGTCGTCGGTGAGTCTGGTGCTGCAGCCTCTGGCCCCCTGCCATCTCCGGACGTTGCGCCTAGCTCCGCTGCCGCAGCCGTAGCTGCGCGCTGTTTATTGCCGTTGACGAGTCGTTGTGCCTCCTGGCCCAGCTCGTGGTAGTCTCGTCGGGCCAACAGTGGTTAACTGGCCAGGGTCACTCTCACCGCTGACGGTAGGGTCCTGAAGAAAAGGTGGGTAAAGATGAAGTTATCATCTTCAGAGTCTCTCAAACTCAACATCTTCCCCATCAGGTCTGCAGGTCTGTCGCTCTCAAATTCAGTCAGCGCCAGGAGCCTCTCTGCTCGCTCCTCCACCGAGGGGGTGAAGTAACGGATGAGTGCAGCCTTCAACGTGCTGTACTTGTCGCTGTCCGGCGGGTGGTTGATCAAGCTCTCCACTCGCTGGGCTGTGTGGTTGTCCAGCTTTGCAACCACATGGTAGAACTTTGTGGCGTCTACCAAAATCCTCCGGAGGTGGAACTGTGCCTCGACTGCGTTAAACCAGGAGCGCGGATTGTTCTGCCAGAAGTCCGGTAGCTGAACTGTGGCTGCATTCGTTTGGCTGGCTCCTGACGAGTCTGGCTCGGGAGAATCGCCTCCGCTCATGATACGTCTTAGGGTCACCAGTGTGGAGAAGTGTGGAAGGACGAGGCTGAGTTTATTTCTCAACTCCAGTTTTATTCACATTCACATTCTCCAACATCCAAAAACAGAAAGAGAGTGAATCTCCCAACATCTGTCCCTTTTAAACCCCAGGACATCAAAGCACACAGTCACATTGTCTTTTTATCCCAAATCACAATGCATCCCCCTCCAGGTCTTCTCGCCTCCACCTAAAGCCCTGGTGGTCAGGAAATCCTTCAAGGCCATTTCTTTGCATACAAAAGGCCAGATTTCACATCCTCCTGTTACCCCTAGGAGATTCAGTCCTTTTGTTCCTCTGAGACGTGAAGCATACAATAAGCATACAGTAATATACATGTGAAGCATATGAAACCCACATATGTGCACCACAATGCGAGCGTTTCCATAGGTCACTGAAAGCAGCACTCAGGGCTTCGCTTTCAGATGCAAATTGGGTGGACCGATTCTATTAGGGTTGCGTTCCGCACCAAAAGAGGATTTGGAGGCTTCCCCAGCAGAGCTGTTTTTTTCTCAGCCGCTGCGGCTCCCTGGGGAATTTTTTCCAGACAATTCTACTCTGAACACCCATCCGTCCCCGCATTCATGGCATAGCGCAGACGCAGGCACGCTACCTGGCCCGGCCCACCACTGTTTTCCACGCGCTTTTGTGCCAAAAACTTTAAAGAACGCAGCATTCGTGTTTGTCAGGCACGATGCCCACCGGCCCCCATTGCGCCCACCCTATGATGGCCTGTTTAGGGTGCTGGAACCAGGGGACAAACATTTTGTGTTAGACTTGGGGGGTCGCTGGAAGAAAATCTGTATAGACAGGCTTAAGCCCGCCTTTGTGGTGGCAGACGAGCAGGTGGTGTTGGCTCGAGCCCCTCGGCGAGGAAGACCCCCACTGAGAACTCCCCAGGTAAACAATTCATCAGAGCAGTCACACGAGCATGCTGAATGCACCCCCCCTTCATTGTCCACCCACAGATGGACACACCCCCAGGAACCCCCCACCGGCACAGCAGCACCGTGGAGCCAAAGACTCCTCATTACAGCAGATATGGGAGGAGGCTGAAGCCGAAAGGACGCAAGAGTTAACGCTCATTCTGAGACTCTGGGGGTGGGGGGGGCGTATGGGGACCCATGCTGTGATATTCATCTCAGACTGGAAGGAAGGGAGAGGCAGTAAATTCCTATGCCGGAAGAGCATCGGGGATTAAGAAAGTGGGGACAATAGGAATTGTGACTCGAGAATGTATTGTGATGCAAGACCTCAGGCAGCAGGGGGAGTGAGTGTTGTAATATAAAGGAGAGACCCTGCAGCATGAGGTCAATGCTATTTCTGATTCTGAGAGATGTGAGAGAGTGAATAAAGTTTGTCTGCTGTGAATGCCTGGCCTGATTATTCCTCTCTCCACAACATGTTCATTAGTTATTTTCCCCGATGTGCGCGCATGCACACACACACACACACACACACACACACACACACACACACACACACACACACACACAAATGTACAGATGTTTTTTCCCCACATTTTATAGGGTTTGAATTCTTTCCCATTACAACATCTTACAAAATCAATTCACACTAATTAGCCTTACTAATCTTCCCATTAACAGTTGTGGTAACTGTGGCATGCTGAGAAAACATAACAGAGTAGGCCAGAATGAGGGGACATATATTATCAGCTGTGGACTAATGAATGAGCCAGGACCATGGATGTCTAGTTAGGGTTCACAGAGAAGAATCCTAAAACCATGGTCAGGCTGCTAGCTAGTTTGCTATCTGAACTAGCTGCACTGTTGCTCTGTGAGCTCTGAGGCTCAGCGGGAAACAGTCTTCTCTTCCAGTGAGAGTGTGTGTAAGGATCCAAGGCTGCACACCCTGCAGGTACTCTCTCTCCCCGTTAATTTGCTTCGTCCCTTCAGCCGGGCTCAACACCTTTGCAACCCATTGTAACCCATGGACAACAGATGGAAATTAGCCACTGGCTACAATATGGCAAGTTTACATTGACTGATATCAATGTTCATCAACTTGCACTGTCCTTAAAAAAAAGCAATTTACAATTTGCACCTGAAGACAATTAGGGAAGGCCTTTTTAAGAGACGCTCTCCTGCTACTTGGCCTGGGCACGTCGTGTCAGCTCCTGCCAAGCCTGCCTTGCCTTCACCTTGTGTGCAGCCTGGAAATACCGTATATCCTTCCTTGCTTGTAAATAGTTTTGGACTGTTTTCACCCTGTTTGTGTACTCTTCCCCAGGAATTCCTACCAGTGCGGCGGACCGGATTCCTGGCGGATTATTCACTGTCACCAAACTCTAAGTGAACTTACCAATGAACACTGTGCTCTGTGTCTCACCCCTTTCCCCCTCCACTGTTCAGGCCTGGCCAACCTGCAACGTACCACTACTGCCCCCTTCCTTGGACCAGCACAGTAGAGACGTCTGGGAGGATCTCAGCCAGGTTCTTCTGCTGTTCCATCTGCAGACTGAAGTGTATGCCACCTTCTCCATCCTGGGCTCTAAGAATCAAAGTTGCAATATTATTACCAATCATATCCCCGTTAAATCTACTCACCTTCTCCCTCTGCTCCTTTCTCCTTGGGCTGCCAGACTCTCCTCTGTCTCCTGCAAAATTTAATCACTGTGTCAATAAAATCATCGTTAAACTGCTATTTCATGTCTCAACCAGTGCCTGCTTTTGGGTCTGGAGCTCTAACCTTGTCAGGGTGGACCAGATGGGAAACGGGGCAGGTCTGTTTTTGTGGATTTTTTTTTCAGTTTTCCGGGCTGGGGGTGACTTGTGGGGTCTAATGGGGTTTCAGAGCTCCATTTCACAGTTATTGAGGTCACTGCCTTAGTTAGTTAATCCCTTCACACCTGAAGGTGTATATGGGCGGCGCCTATCTCCGTTTCTCTGACCCTAGGCCACACAGCTACTGTAAGTAGTGAAAGCTACAGCGGGGGGTCAGTCCTCTGGTAGCTCTGTGTGTAACTTTACTTTCCCCATTCCATTATGCGGAGCACCACGCTAGAAGGCAGAAAGCACCATTTTTATATGGTCTTTGGTATGACCCGGCCGGGATTTGAACCCCTGCCTCCCGGGTGTGGGGCGGATGCTCTACCAACTGAGCCACCACTCCGGTTTCCACTTCTAATCAGTACTTTATATTGTATTGCAGTGAACCATGGCTAACAGACCTAGGATAGCCAGATTTACATTTGTCTGTTTGTCTGGATTTGTCTGTTTGTCTGTTTGTTTGTCTATTTGTTAGCAAGATAACTCAAAAAGTTATGGACGGATTTTCATGAAATTTTCACAGATTGTCAGAAATGGGGTATCCTACAGATGATTAGATTTTGGTGGTGATCTGGATCACCGTCCACAAGAAAACCGCCATTATGCAAAATGCCATAATAGGTATCATGATCATCATCGTAACTACAATAATAGGTATCATCATCATCGTGATGATGATATGATGACTATGATGACTATGATGATGATGATGATGATGATGATGATGATACCTATTATTGTATTATTACTATTATTAATGTATTACCGGAGTGGTGGCTCAGTTGGTAGAGCATCCGCCCCACACCCGGGAGGCAGGGGGAGGTCACTGCCTTGGAGCTTTGAAATAATTTCAGACCCCTGAACTGACTCTCCACACTTTTATCGCACATGTCTGCACACTGGGGGAGATACTTCACTTTTATTTTGGGACTCGGCATTTATCTGCAGAAGCAGGGGGAATTATGGGACATTCAGAACACAAGTGTTCTCAGGTTTTACTTCCATCTACTACCTCTGTTATAGGAAGAGTAATTTTACTCATTTTTGCCTCATAAATCTGAATGGAGATTTTCACCCTTTTTTCACCTTCTAACGTTTCCTGTAAAACATTTTCTTGTTTTTTGATAAATTCACCACTATCCTTCCTTAAATTGGGGTTCTGACTCATATATTTGTGACTTTTTGCTTGCAAATTTAGATTTTCTGTCAATAATTGATAATTTTTTCATAAAGTTGCCACAATTTGATATTTTTCCCTATAAATCTGGTATTTTTGCTTGTAAATATTAACACTGTGCCAAATACCATATTTGGGGTTCTAATTTTTTGGGAGTGATCCAGAGTGCCATCCATCCATCCATCTTCTACCGCTTTTTACGGGGGTCCGGGTCGTGGAGGCAGCAGTTCAAGCAGAGAAGCCCAGACTTCCTTCTCCCCAGCCACCTGCTCCAGCTCTTCAGAGAGGGTACCATGGCATTCCTAGACCAACTGGAAGATGTAGTCTCTCCAGCGAGTCCTGGGTCTGCCCTAGGGTCTCCTCCCAGTGGAATGTACCCAGAACACCTCAAGTGGGAGGCGTCCAGGCGGCATCCTGATGAGATGGCCAAACCACCTCACCTGCCTCCTTTTGATGTGGAGGAGCAGCGGTTCTACTCTGAGCCTCTCCTGGATGATTGAGCTCCAGAGACAGCTCATTTCAGCCACCTGTATTCGGAATCTCATTCTTTTGGTCATTACCCAAAGCTCATGACCACAGGTGAGGGTAGGAACATAGATTGACCGGTAAATCAACAGCTTTGCCTTAGAGCTCAGCTCTCTCTTCACCATGACAGACCGGTACAACATTTGCATCACTGCAGATGCTGCTCCAATCCGTCTGTCAATCTCTTGCTCCATTCTCCCCTCACTTGTGAATAAGACCCCAAGATACTTAAACTCCTCCACTTGGGGCAGGAGCTTGTCCCCAACCTGGAGAGGACAAGCCGCCTTTTTCCGGCTGATGACCATGGACTCAGACTTGGAGGTACTGATTCTCATCCCAGCCACTTCACACTCAGCAGCAAACTGTCTCAGTAAGACCTATAGGCCATTGCTGGATTAAGCCAACAGGACATCATCTGCAAACAGCAGAGATGAGATCTTGTGGTCACCAAAGATGACACCCTCCGTTCCCTAGCTGCACCTAGAGATCCTGTCCATAACAATTATGAACAGGATCGGTGACAAAGGGCAGCCCTAGTGACAAAGGGCAGCCCTGGCAGTCCAACTCTCACTGGGAATGAGTCCGGCTGAGAGTTGGCAGTACGAACTGAACTCTCACAATGGCTGTACAGAGACTGGCTAGTTCATAACAACAAGCCCGATACCCAATACTCCCGAAGCACCCCCCACAAAAAACCGCAAGGGATTCTGTCAAATGCCTTTTCCAAGTCCACAAAACACATGTAAACTGGTTGGGCAAACTCCCATGAACCCTCGACGATTCTCAAGAGGGTAAAGGGTTGGTCTGATGTGCCATGGCCAGGCTGAACACCACATTGCTCCTCCTGAATCCTAGGTTCAACCAATGGGCAGACTCTCCTCTCCAGTACCTTGGCATAGACCTTCCCAAGAAGGCTGAGGAGTGTGATTCCTCTAAAGTTGGAATACACCCTCCGATCCCCCTTTTTGAAGAGAGGAACCACCACCCCGGTTTGCCATGCCAAAGGCACTATCCCCGACCTCCACGCAATGTTGCAGAGGCGTGTCAACCATGACAGCCCAACAACATCCAGGGCCTTGAGGTACTCAGGGCAAATCTCGTCCACCCCCGGGACCCGGCCACTAAGGAGTTTTTTAACCACTTTGATGACTTCAGCCCCTGTGGTGGGCGACTTGTCCCCGTCGTCCACAAGCCTTGCTTCCTCTGTGGAAGGCGTGTCAGTGGGATTGAGGAGATCCTCGAAGTATTCCTTCCACCGCCCAATGACATCCCCAGCCACAGTCAGCAGAGCCCCATCCACAACATACACAGTGTGGATAGGGAGCTGCTTCCCGCTTCTGAGTCGCCGGACAGTTTGCCAGAATCTCTTCAAGGCCAACCGAAAATCTTGTTCCATGGCCTCACCAAACTCCTCACACACCCGAGTTTTTGCTTCAGCAACCACCCGAGCTGCACTCCGCTTGGCCTGCCGGTACACCTCAGCTACTTTGGGAGTCCCACAAGCCAACCAAGCTTGATAGGACTCCTTCTTCAGCTTGATGGCCCCCCCTCACCACTGGTATCCACCACTTGGTTCAGGGGTTGCCACCACGTGATGCACCGACAACCTTGCGGCTGCAGCTCTGGACAGCTGCTTCAACAGTGGAGGTGGAGAACATTGCCCATTCAGACTCCATGTCTCCAGACTCCCTTGGAATGTGGTCAAAGTTCTTCTGGAGGTGGGAATTGAAGACCTCCCAGACAGGGGCCTCAGCCAGATGTTCCCAGCACACCCTCACTATACGTTTGGGTCTACCCAATCTTAATGGCATCCTCCCCTGCCATCGGATCCAACTCACCACCAGGTGGTGATCAGTTGACAGCTCTGCACCTTTCTTTACACGAGTGTTCAAGACATACGATCGCAGGTCTGATGACATAACAAGATCGATCATCGACCTGCGACCTAGGGTGTCCTGGTGCCAGGTAGTGATGGTGAAACTGAGGCCTTATGCAACAATGAACAACTTTGAGACAGTTAAGATAAGATAAGATAAGATAAGCCTTTATTAGTCCCACAACGGGGAAATTCCAGGATTGCAACAGCACAGGGATAGCAACACTCAGAGCAACAATCAGAAGGCAAGAAAAAAAAAACAAAAAAAAACAAGCAAGCAAGAGCAGCTAATATACATATGTACATATTACTATAAAATATATATATATACACACACACACACAGACACACAGTGCAGAGCATTGTAGCTGGATGGAATAAATATATGAATATATGAACACACAGTGCAGAGCATTGTAGCTAGATGGAATAAATATGTAAATATATAAACACCCACAGTACGGAGCATTGCAGCTAGGTGGAATAAATATGCAAGTATATAAACACACAGTGCGGAGCAATGTAGCTAGATGGAATAATATGTAGATATATAAAAACACAGTGCGGAGCATTGTAGCTAGATGGAATAAATATATAGATATATAAATATAAACACACCCAGTGCTGAGCATTGTAGCTAGATGGAATAAATATATAGATATATAAATATAAACACACCCAGTGCAGAGCATTGTAGCTAGATGGAATAAATATGTAAATATTTAAACACACACAGTGCAGAGCATTGTTGCTAGGTGGGATGAAACAGCATAACCGTCTATTTACACGTCTATTTCACAACCGTCTATACAGTTGCTTCATGATCAACAGTGTTATGAAGCATTTATTAAAGAGTGCCATCTGCTGACCGAGTATCAGAACTGCATCTGAGTGGAAGACCTGAAAAAGCCTCAATACTCTATATCAGAGGTTGAACTACACTTTTTTGTTATCTATCATTTTCTCAGGCAGGCTTGTAAAAATTCTGTCAATCTGTTATCGATCATTTTAACTGACTTTAATTAGATCACCCTCCATGTAATCTGTCAAATGATAGACAGCTTTCAGAATTTTTAGTCATTACTGGAAAAATTTTGGCAAGATTCAAAGGCTTTATTATCATGTGCACAGTTACGGAATGCAACATTTCCTGAGCAATGAAATTCTTACTCTGCTGTCCGAACGAATGCCAAGGTAATAGATACACATCAATACTACTAATGAATATTACTAACACACACTAATAACACACATTAGGCAATTAGGACACCTTAAACACACCTTAATACTAAGTACTAATACTAATGAATACTAATAACACACATTAGCAGTTAAACTAGAGGAAACAAGAAGAATGAAAACTGAAAATTCACTGGATGACTATAATGGACAATGGTATATTAATATCAGAGATGATATGAACCTGAGATGGCATAAGCCGATCTACAGTGTGCAAATGAGCAATGTGCAAATGAGCAATGAACAAATTAGCGCCCAGTGTGAGAATTTCTCTGTGATGATAATACCCAGTAAACTGTACAATGATAATTTAGCAGCAGAGATGATATGGACATGAGACGGGGTGAGACTATGTACACTGTGCAAGTGAGCAATGTCCAAATTTAGCAACCAGTGTGTGAATTTCTATTTGCAAAGCTGTGTCCGGAGTTTGTTATTTATTCTGGAGTCTGATGGTAGTGGGAAAGAAGGAGTTTTTTAGTCTGGATGTCCTGCATTTCACACTACTGTATCTCCGGCCTGAGGGTAGAAGTGTGAACATTCTGTGCTGGGGGTGGATGGGGTCCTGGAGGATGGCGCCAGCTCTCCTTTGGACTCTGCAATGGTAGATGCTCTGCAGAGAGGGGAGTGGAGTCCTGATGATCTTCTCCGCTGTCTTCACCACTCTCTGCAGGTGTTTGCGGTCCAGGGCAGTAGTGCTGCCGTACCACGCAGTGATGCAGTTGGTCAGGATGTTCTTGATGATGCAGTTATAGAAATTGTTGAGGATCTTGGGGGACATGCCAAACTTTTCAGCCTCCTCAGAACATACAGCCGCTGTTGAGCTCTCTTCACCAGCTCTGTGGTGTTGAGTGCCCACGTAAGGTTCTTGCTGATCTGGATGCCCAGGTATTTAAAGCTGCTCACCCTCTCCACCTCAAGCTTCCGGATAAACAGCGGCCTCTGGGGTCTCCTCCTCCCCTTCCTCATGTCCACTATCATCTCCTTCATCTTGTCTGTGTTGAGGGTGAGGTTATTGTCCTCATACCATGACACCAGGCTGGCCACCTCCCTCCTGTAGGATGCTTCATCACCACCAGTGTTGCGTCCCATCACTGCCGTGTCATCCACGACCTTTAAGATGATATTGTCCTTGTGGGAGGCAACACAGTCATGGGTGAAGAGGCTGTAGAGGATGGGGCTGAGAACACAACCCTGTGGGACACCTGTGTTCATGATGATGCTGGCTGAGGTCCTGTTACCCATCCTGACAGACTGGGGCCTGCCAGTCAGAAAGTCCAGTAGCCAGTTGCAGAGGGAGGGGTGCAGGCCAAGTGAAAACAGTTTGTCGGTGAGTTTGTGGGGAATGATCGTGTTGAAGGCAGAGCTGTAGTCGACAAAGAGCATCCTGATGTAGGAGTCTTTATCTTCCAGGTGGGAGAGAGAATAATGGAGTCCTGCAGCAATAGCATCTGAGGTGGACCTGTTGGGCTGGTAGGCATACGGCAGGGGGTCCAGGGTATCCAGTATGCTGTCCTGAATGAAGGGCAGCACCACTCTCTTGAAGCACTTCATGATGACTGGAGTGAGTGCTACCAGTCTGTAATCATTCAGACAGGTCAGCGGGCTCTTTTTGGGGGAGGGGGACGATGGTTGTAATTTTGAAGCATTAGGGGACTATGTTCTGGTTGAGGGAGAGGTTGAAGATGGATGTGAGAATGTCAGTCAGCTGGGGAGCACATGCTCTGAGGGATGGGCTCTCAGAGCATGAGAGCTCTCATTTCTCAGAGCTCTGGTCCTGCTGCCTTGTGGGGGTTGATATTCCTCAGTGCTCTGTTTACCTGGCCTGATGAGACGTTTAGTGGAGGGGGAGGGTGCGTGTATGTGTGTCTCCTCTCTGCACTGTAGCTGGAGGTCTCAAAGCAGGTGTAAACAATGTTGACATCGTCCGGCAGGCTGTCTGTGGAGCTAGTGGTGTTGCTGTTGGTAGAAAATTAGGTCGCAGCACTCTCTTATCTCCCGCTGGTCTTCAATCCTTACTCTTAGTTCGTCTAGCTTGTTTTCCAGAGACCGTACATTAACTAGCAGGAGGCTAGATAGCGGTGGGTGGCTAGCGTGAGCTTTTAGCCTAGCATGTAGCCCCCCTCTCTTACCTCGCTTGCCCCGCTTTGGACGTGCTCTCTTGTGGTCAGCATGCTCATGTGGGCTCGGTGCTTTGGGGCCTTGCTGGGGGTGGTGCTGATCACTGCGTGGTCGAACAATGCATTGTAGATCGGGTGGTATGAAGCCAGTAAATTCTGTATGACTGCTTGGCTTGGCAATGTCCAGTAGTGTCCTTTGGTGGTATGTTAGTAGTGCATGAACTTTACGCACTGTAGAAACAGCAGCAAACAAGCGACAAAGGAAAAAAAGTCGGCATTCGAGAACAGAAAGAGCAAACATGTCTGCATCTTCCACCATTCGCCAAGAAGATACCAACGGCATTAAAAAGCTTTTGGTGGAATTACTGGAAGAGAAGGAAGACAAGAATGCTGACCTCCTGGCTATAACTACTGTGAACTCCCCGGCTGAATTCGCTGAGTTGCCAGAGGCAAGCCAGGAGGAACTTTCTCCTTCCTCCACTGAAGACATAGGCAGCATCATGCACGTCTCTCCCTCGAGCGAGGAGGAGGAGCCCAAGGACTCAAAACAGTCCAGCGCTGTCTTTGTAGTCCAGCTACTGACCAGAAGTCTCTCCCCCCCCCCCCGAGGATGATAGTTCTCTAATCTGCGTGGAACCCCCGGTCCAACAGTTTCTCTGTGACCCAACCAAAAGGGGAATAGCGCGGAAGTTCTCCCTGTCACTGAACCTCGAGAAGGTACTAATCCATGAGGCTCTGTTAGACACCGCCTCCGACATCATGCTCATGTCACATACCCTCTGCCTTCAACTGAAAGGAGCCGCCAATAGGGCCCACAGGGACCTGAAGCTCCAACCCTGCTCTTTGGCAATATGCCTCTACGCGCCAAGTGACACTACCCTCTCGGCCATATCGCTAGTGAAACTTTCCATCGATCCTATGACCATGATCCATCTGGTCTATGTGTCCAGCCTCGATTCTATTCCATTCCTAGTCAGCGAAGACTTACTGAATCACTTCAAGCTGCTGATCGACTTCAAGAACTTCCAACTATGAGCTCAGGTACGTCATCCTCACCCCATGGCTCTACTACAAGAAGCCAGATCCCAGTGCTACTCCTTAAACACCCCCGAGACCCATGGTCTCGCCCAAACGGCACTGTCGGTCACTGTCAATCCACTGTCAATCCACTCCACAAGGTAAAAGCCTTGAAGGTCATGGCGACCCCTCGACCTCAACCATGACGTACCAACAGCCCCTAGCCAATCACGACTCTTACCTTTGCGCCATAAAGCCAAGTGAGACAGACCAAGAGTACTGTCCGCTGGTGGCCCAAGGGCTGACTCTTCAGGAGTCTCAGGTGGACGACGTAGTTCTGTCACTTTGGGCTGACAAATTAGCAATCAGCCAAGAACTTTTCAACACTCTGGCCAACAAATATCCTGGCCTCAGCCTAACCCAAACAGCTTTTTACTTCCCTGCCAAGCCATGCTCACACAGGACCTGGGTTGCCTCAGGTGTCTGTGCTTTGCTGCTCCAGTGGAATTACAGGCTGCTCGCACCATTCGTTCTTAGTCATTCCAAACCTGCCCCATGCAGCATACATTGGAAGCGACATCCTTGTCCGATTGGGTATACAGGTAGACACCATAAATGATGTCTTGTGGTCATGCACTTCAGCCCAAGACCCCGATCTCAAACCTGAGTCAGACAACCTGAAATCAGGCCAAACTGTCCCCGAAGCATGCCGGGCACTTAGCTCTCAGCACTAAACAGTGCCGGCAAACATAAAAAACTTCCCGGTCTGACTACATCTCCAGACCAAACAAAAAGTAACCCACTCACAAGCCTTCTTTCAACCCGCTCCGCTGTTTCTTCACCTAGGCTCGACCTTGGAGGCCATACCTCTCTTAAGCCTTGAGGCAAGGATCACCATCCTGCCCCTTAACAACCCCATAGTGGAAGCCATAATGGTGCCCAGAGCCACACCCCTCGGCTGGCTCATTAGCACAGACTTCCATGACTTTGAACTAACCGTTCCTGTTATTGGAGGCATTCCGTCCCTTCTATATGCCAACACGTTTGAACCCCAAGCCGTGTACAGCAGGCCTTCCAAGGCTATTGCACTGGTTTCGGTGTTCACCCCTGACAAACAATCAGTGGGACGTGTTGACCTGACAAATAAGGACCAAATGGTGATCCAGACCACTGATGTCCTCACTGTGGCTTCCGACCAGCCTACCACTGCCAATCCCAGTGACGCTTCTTCAGAGAAAGGACCAATCACTGCTGGACAGATTAGACAGATAGTAGCAGAAGCCAACACCCTAGCCAACAATGAAGAACGCCAAAAACTTCATGAAGTCCTCCTAAAGTACAAGACCTCGTTTTCTAAAGACTCTCTTGACTGCGGACTAACTTCGCTCCATTTGGTCTGCATCCCAACCCCTCCTGACGCTCCACCAACATACGTCAGGCAATACAAGATTCCTTTGGCCTCCTACGGCCCAGTCCAGGAGATAATCAACAATCTCCTGGATTTTGGCATAATCAGGCTGTGCAACAGCACCTCCTCGCCCCCCTTCTGGCCAGTCTTAAGGCCGAATGGAAAATGGTGACTCACCATCAACTGTAAGAAACTGTACCAACAGGTTCCTCTCTCGAGGTGGCTCATGACTCAGCTGGAGCAAGAACTTCCTAGCGTCAAAGATGCCAAGTACTTCTCCAACCTAGACATTGTCTCTGGCTTCTGGACCATCCCTGTTCAGACAGAAGACCAACACAAGTTGGTGTTTTACATTCGCGAATCGCCAATACACTTTAACTCGATGCCCCTTCGGGTACGCTAACTCTCCAGCAGAGTTTAACATCTTCCTGAATAAGGCGTGTCCACATGCCAGAGAAAGAGGCAACGTCATCTACGTGGACGACATTTTCATTTGGAGCTCCACCTTGTATGCTCACATCACCGAACTTGACCATGTCCTTGGCCAGGTCACCCAAGCTGGTGCTAAGATTTCCTTAGCCTAGTGTCAGTGGGCCAAGAACAAGGTCAATTATGTTGGTCTCTTAGTAGTACCCAAGGGAGTCCTACCACAGGTGTCACGGGTCCATACAGGACATCAGGACCCCAACCAACATCTCAGAGCTCCGCAGCTTTCTTGGGGTTTGCAATTACTCCCGCCAGTTCATTGAGAACTACGCTGACCTTGTGAAACCCCTCACTGACCTCCTAAAAAAGAAGGCCCCCTTTATCTGGGAGGAACCTCAGGTACAGGAACGGGTTGTAGCATAGCGTTGAGTCCTACAATTTGGAAATGTAATTATTAATAATTATTAAACTAAGTTGAAAGCTTATTAATAATACTTGTAATACCTCATTTGTAACACTAGTTGGGGCACCATCTTGGTTTTATAGAGGCGGAAACTCTTATGGACCAACTTAACTTGGAAATTTGGCAATTAATAAGTTAAGCCTTAATTAGTAATGTAATTAGCAATGTTTGATCAGTCTCATAGTCTGGAGGCAGAATTCTTGACACTGAGTTGTTAAAATAACAGACAAGTAGAAATCGCACCTTCTAGCTTTAGTAACCCCTCTTTATTAAACTCACAGGCATGACACAAACATAAGTCATTTAAGGTCAGCAGAATTAAACATGGCAATAATTGGGGTTACTTGATTGCATGAAATATGAACATACCATACACCTAAGATCACCATATTATTCTAATGATTAATCTGGGGTGCCTAAAGCTCTGATCTTTGCAGTCCCTGAGGTTAAAGAAAATTTACACAGTTCAAATAAAAAGTTACAAAAATTTAGTGTGGAATTTAGATTCGCAGGGGTTTAAAGAAAAAAAAGGAGAGAGAGAGTGTAATGGTCTGCTCTGGCTGCTTATTCTCCTCAGCTGCGCACACACCTGCTCCTCACCACAGCCAGGGCTATTTATACCACGCTGCCCTGGGATTGGTGCGGAGTTGTCTGTCTACTCTCCATGAGACCTTCTCTCGCCTTCGTCATTGTTCCTGAGTTTTCTAGCCTCAGTCTACCTACGTCCTTGTTTCCAGCCTCAGTCCACCCTCGTCCTAACCGGCGTCTGGAGAAATACCTCCTCAGCTCAAGTAAGCCCTCGTACATTCTCCCTAAATCCTCTCTCAGTCCCCTGTGCACAGGTGGAGTTCCGTGGTGGCGGACCTCCCTCCTTCCTGGTGGCGGACCGTGCTACACTGCTCCACCTTGTACGCATCTACCTCCTTCAGCAGTAGCTGGATCAGCAGACACTGTCCTCCCGGCCGTAGCCGCCAAGCTGAACCTGAGCCACTCAACATCGCTACAAACAGTAAGCTCTGGACTAAAACTGTACATCTCCACCTGTGTTTGCCACTGTCACTGCCTCTGTCTGTCCCTAGGGTTGCCAGGGTCAACCCTAGGGACAGACGGTGTTCTGTTGTACGGCGTTCTGCTCTCCCCTAGCTGCTACAAGACCACATACCCACACACTCACACACATTCATTGTTGTTTAATAAATATAATTGTATCTATTCCTGAGTCCAAGTCTGCTCACTGGGTCAATTAACCATGTCAGTACGACTCCGCCAAAATGACCCAGCTGACAGCGCGCTGACGCACAAAGTTAACAACCTTGAGACTCGGGTAGATCAATTAGCTTATCAACAGCAAATTATTCTCACTCAACTGACCCGTTTAATGGACCGGATGGATCGCCTGGCAGGCCCGCAGGCGTTTCCTCTGGTTCCCTCAGCCCCAAGTAGCTCCTCTGCTCCCACTAGCTCCCAATCCGGCCAACCGGGGCAGGGCCCTTCTTCCCGTCTAACCCCCATCCCCACTCCCACCCATTTTAGTGGTAAATTAGGGGAGGCTCGGGGATTTATTATGCAGTGTGGGATAGTTTTTCAGCGGGTGCCCGGGGACTTCCCCACAGATCACAGCCAGATCAGCTATGTATATAATCATTCTATTAGAGGGACGAGTGCTAGCATGGGCTTACACAGTTATGGCTAGGGCGACCTATGCTAACTTGACTTATAATCAGTTTGTCTGTGAATTCAATGAGGTGTTTGACCACTCCGACCGTGATAGTGTGCTTACCTCCTGGCTGCTGAATCTAAGGCAGGGAACTAAGTTCGTGGCAGACTACGCTGTCGACTTCCGGGTGGTGGCCACAGAGGTGGGGTGGGAGGACGCCTCGCTCTGCAGCATCTTTATTAGAAGTCTTAGCCCTAGCCTGCGGGATGAGTTAGCCCGCTTAGAAAAGCCGTGTAGGCTAACTGAGTTGATTTCCCTGGCCATAAGCCTCGATAACAGATTAAGGGAACAGGCAGCGGAACGTAGGTCTTCCGGTCGCTCGGGTGGCCAATATTGCCACTCCCCCCAGCCTTCCCTATTGGCCCTACCTCCCTCTGATTCCCTGGAAGCCCCGGAACCAATGGTAGTGGGACAGTCCAGGTTATCTCTAGCAGAGAAACAGTGCCGCTGCGAGCTGGGGTTGTGTCTTTACTGTGGGAGCGAGGAGCACGAGGTAGCGTCATACCCTATACAGCCAAAAGGGGGAGTCCATGCGTCACAGTAGGGGGACTCATGGACTCACCTCAATCCAATCCACTCTCTAGTTTTTTCCTCCCTATCCGTTTCATTCACAACCAGATTGAAATAGTAACACGCATTGATTGATTCGGGGGCGGAGCAGAACTTCATCTCAGGGGAACTGGCAACCCAGCTGGGCCTCCCCTGTCAGTCGCTAAAACCCCCACTCAAACTCATTGCCTTGTCCAAAGCCCCCTTTGCCACAATATCCCAACAGACCACCCGAGTGTCAGTCATTATATCTGGTAATCATTGGGAGTTTTGCAGCGACTCCTGGAAAACAAACTATTCGTCAAGGCCGAGAAGTGTGAGTTCCACGCCTCCAAGACATCCTTCCTGGACTTCATCATCTCCCATAATGAGATCATCCCAGATCCCAGTAAGGAAAAAGCGATGGTAGACTGGCCCACTCCCTCTTCCAGGAAACAACTTCAGCAGTTTTTGGTGTTTGCCAATTTCCACCGCCGCTTCATCAAGAATTATAGCATCATTTCTCTCCCCCTGACCCATATCACTTCTTCTAAGATCCCTTTCCGGTGGACGGAGGAGGAGGCTGTGGCCTTTGCTGATCTCGAGGGTAAGTTCTCTGCCTCTCCCATCCTGGTTCAGGTGAACCCCGCACTCCAGTGCCTGGTGGAAGTGGACGCCTTGGACTCGGGGGTTGGAGCTGTGCTTTCCCAGCGTTCCCTGGCGGATGGCAGGATTCAGCCCTGTGCATTCTTCTCTCATCGGCTGTCCCCGGCTGAGCGCAATTACGACATTGGTGACAGGGAGCTCCTGGCGGTCAAGCTCGCACTGGAGGAGTGGCGCCATTGGTTGGAGGGGGCCTCCCAGCCATTCATGGTCTGGATGGACCACAAGAACCTGGAGTACCTCAGGACGGCCAAGCATCTGAATGCACGCCAGGCCTGCTGGTCCCTGTTCTTCAGACGTTTTGACTTCACCATCACGTATTGCCCTGGGTCCAAGAATACCAAACTGGATGCCCTATCCAGACAGTTCGCCTCAGATGCTACGGAGGTAACGGAAAGCTTATCCTTCCTCCATCATGTATTGTGGGCGCCCTATCGTGGGGTATCAGAGAGAAGGTCCTGAAGGCGCAGGATGCCGAGGCAGACCCGGGCGGGGGACCAGCGGGGAGGCTGTTCATCCCGTCTGCCGTTCAGGGCGAGGTTATTCATTGGGCCCCCGCTTCCAGGTTCTCATGTCAGCCCGGGAAGGCTCGCATGGTGGCGCTTCTACAAAGGAAGTTTTGGTGGCCTTCGCTTCAGAAGGACGTCGGACAGTACATCCACGCCTGCCCCCAGTGTGCCGCTGACAAGATGTCCTCCTCTCCTCCAGCCGGTCTGCTCCACCCCCTCCCTACTCCCGGCAGGCCCTGGTCCCATGTGGCGTTGGACTTTGTCACCGGTCTCCCACCTTCTAATGATCATACGGTAATTCTCACCATTGTTGATAGGTTCTCCAAGGCCGCTCACTTTGTTCCCCTGCAGGGGCTACCTACGGCGAAGGAGACGGCGGACCTGCTCGTCCAACATGTGGTGAGATTACACGGAAACCCCCTGGACATCATCTCCGACCGGGGACCTCAGTTCATCTCCCAGGTATGGAGGTCCTTTTGCAACGCCCTTGGGGCTACTGTGAGCCTGTCTTCTGGATACCACCCTCAGAGTAATGGGCAATGTGAGCGGGCAAACCAGGAGCTGGAGGCTGCGCTGCGGTGTGTCACTACTGCCAACCCAGCATCTTGGAGCACGCACCTCCCGCGGATCGAATACGCTCACAACACGACGGTCTCTTTGGCTATCGGCATGTCTCTGTTTGAGGCTTCATTGGGCTACAACCCCCTGTTGTTTCCTGAAGAGGAAGGGGACATCACCGTCCCGTCCATCCGGGCTCACCTGAGGCGCTGCCACTGGCTGTGGAGAGCGACCCGGACTGCGCTACGGCACACAGCAGAGCACAACTCCATGGTTGCTAACCATCGCAGGACACAAGCCCCCCCCCCCATACTGGGTGGGTCAGCAGGTATGGCTATCCACCAAACACATTAATCTGAAGGCAGAGGCTAGGAAGATGTCCCAGTGGTTCATTGGGCCTTTTGCCATCATTCGCATCATCAACCCTGTTTCTGTGCACCAAGCTCTCCCCCCCTCCCTCCGCATCTGTCCTACCTTTCATGTGTCGCAAGTCAAGCCCTTCTGTTCCAGCCCTCTGTGTCCCCTTCCCAGGTCTCCACTTCCGCCGATGTTGATCGATGGCAACCTGGCGTGGAAGGTCAACGCCATCCTGGACATCCGCCGCTGGGGTCACGGCCTACAATACCTGGTGGACTGGGAAGGCTACGGGCCGGAATGGAGGTCCTGGATGCGTCCCTCCTTCGTGTTGGATAAAGATCTCATCAGGGACTTCCATCGGGCGCACCCAGGTAGGTTAGATTGACTGCCAAGAGGCGTCTCGTAGGGGGGGAGTACTGTAATGGTCTGCTCTGGCTGCTTATTCTCCTCAGCTGCGCACACACCTGCTCCTCATCACGGCCAGGGCTATTTAAACCACGCTACCCTGGGATCGGTGCGGAGTCGTCTATCTACTCTCCATGAGACCTTCTTTCATCTTCGTCATTGTTCCTGAGTTTCCGAGCTTCAGTCTACCTACGTCCTTGTTTCCAGCCTCAGTCCACCATCATCCTAGCATCCAGCCTTTTGCCAGCCGGCATCTGGAGGAATACCTCCTTAGCTCAAGTAAGCCCTCGTACATTCTCCCTAAAATCCTCTCTCAGTCCCCTGTGCACAGGCGGAGTTCTGTGGCGGCGTACCTCCCTCCTTCCTGGCGGCGGACCGTGCCACACTGCTTCACCTCGTACGCATCTACCTCCTTCAGCAGCAGCTGTATCAGCGGACACTGTCCTCCCGGCTGTAGCCGCCGTGCTGAACCTGAGCCACTCAACGTCTCTACAAACAGTAAGCTCTGTACTATAACTGTACATCTCCACCTGTGTTTGCCACTAACTGTCCCTGCCTCTGTCTGTCCCTAGCGTTGCCAGGTTGTACGGCATTCTGCTCTCCCCTAGTTGCTACAAGACCACACACCCACACACTCACACACATTCATTGTTGTTTAATAAATATAATTGTATCTATTCCTGAGTCCAAGTCTGCTCACTGGGTCAATTAACCATGTCAGAGAGAGGACACGCAGAATCAGGGATGCATCGAAGACTAAGCATCATCCAGGCCTAACCGACTGGCTTGTAGCTGCTTTCTAATGGAGCAAATTTAAATCTGGCCACCACGACAGATGACGTGAAAGAGGCAAGTGCCTACTGTGGAGATGAAAACCTGGTGAGGGTTACTTCAGGCTGAGGGAAGATGGTCCTCCTCGGCACCTCATGGGGGATTTTGGCCGGCAAAATCAGGATGGCCTCACTCCTAGGTCATTCAAGACAGGCTTGCTCCAGGGAGAGTGGGGAGACCTGGTCCTGGGTCTCAACCCACCGATATGCTGGATAATGGCAGCTGGTCTGAATATAGGCTGATCTGCGCAGCTTCCCTCTGGTCAGTGGTTAATCTAGGTAAGTTCTAAAAAACAAAGTCAAAAACGACTCAGGCTTTAATCCGTACATCTACCAAAGGCGAACTTCTTGAAAAACGTGAACTACAAAAATCTACAAAACAGTAACTAGAAAACGCAGGAGGTCACCTGGGCAGAAAAACTTAAAAGAGAAGAGAGATGCAGAGAGAGTGTGGCAAAGGACGGAGGAGACGGGAACGCCAGCATGGTCAGTAGCAGAAGAGGCAAGAGCAAGGAGAGAGCAGGTGAAGACTATTTGTCTTCTGGTTTAAACTTCGCTCCCCACATGCCGGAAGGGAGGAACTTGAAATCTCTCAATGAATCAGATGAGACAGCTGCACAGAGGTTGGCTTTGTTACTATGGTTATACAGCAAAGAAAAAAGAAATGTGGGGGAGGTGTAATTCACTGAGCTAGGAGAGAACAGAAAACAGTGACCACATCATATTAATATTATAATGAGTTCTAAGACACTTTTGTCTAAACTGAGCAGTTCTATTTTTTTTCCACAATATCTTTATTGAGCCTTTTTTTAACAAATATGACACAAACAATCAAACACAAAGTACTACAAAAAAAAAAAATGCACTAAAAACACCAACAACCACCAACAAAATCAAGTCTTCAACAATGCTCCTCTGTTTAGTCTAGACAATCCATTACATAAGTATACATATTATGTTCACCAGTTTGGAATTTACAAGGTCCACACACATCATTCACCTTCTTCTTCAAGAGTTATGTTTAAATTTTTTACATAATCAATAAAAGGTCTCCATATATTCTCAAACACAATTTCCTTTGATTTCAGTATGTATGTTATTCTTTCTAATGGAAGGTTTGTTAACATCTGTCTTAACCACTGAGTCACATCTGGTCTATGAGTCTTTTTCCACAGTAGTGCAATACATTTTTTGGCATTAAGCAAACTGAGGTCTATGAATGTTCTTTCACTTTTATTAAAGTTATGCTTTTCTGGGTACAGACCCAACAAAAACAGTTTAGGATTCAATATGATTTGTTTTGAAATTATTTTTTCAATTGTTACCCTCACCTCCTCCCAAAACATTCTAATTATTCTACATTCCCATAAACAATGAAATAGGGTTCCTTTACTTTCCATGCATTTTGTGCACGTATCTGGTATGTTTTTGTTATATCTATTTAACTCCTCCGGTGTAACATACATCCGCATTAACCATTTAAAATGTATCAATTTAAGACGTACATTTATTGATTTGGTTTGAGCTTCTGTACAAGCCAATTCCCATTGTTCCTCCGAAATTTCAGTTTGCAGATCTTCTTTCCAGTAGTTTAATCTTTTCTGTGAGTTTTCACTTGAGGATAGTATCAATGAGTCATAAAACTCTGAAATAATACCCTTTCTTTTACTATCTTTCATCAACATTTTTTCCAAGGATGAGTAAATAGGTCGAGTGAGAGCTCCATTTTGATTTGATCGAATAAAGTTCCTAAGTTGAAGATAGTTAAAAAAATGTGTTCTATTAAGATTAAATTTGATCCTCAGCTCTTCAAAAGACATTATGTTATCTGCACATGACAGATATAAATCTTGAATCTTTTGAATCCCTGTTTTATGAAAATATTTAGACAGGTTCGTGAGGAGTCGGCGCATATGAAAGAAAGGGATTCAGACTGAGACAAGTGATTCACACTGAGACATGGCTGCTAGAATAAGCTGTATCTCTTTATTCCCCACAGACCATATCTTCATACACACAGAGAAATCATTGCATGTCACACATCTCCTTCACACAAGGATTAATGCATTTCATGTCATTCCATTAGCTCTTACCAATGATACAGGTGACTGGAGAGCCAGCAGTCTAGAAAGAGCGTTGATTCCTCTTAGCTGGACGTTTTGCGCAAAAAACTCACAGCAGACTCTGGTTTTTAGGAAAACACCTCTGCTTTTTAAAGGGTGAAGTTACGTGTACAACAAAGGAGCCACTCTTCGTTGCCAGGCAACTCCCCCCCCCCATGGAATCGCGTAGGGAGCGGGGAGGGCTAATCCCCGCTCTCAGGCGATTACAGCCAGACTCTCAAAACATATATGAACATCTGCTTTATCTCATTGCACACACACACATATATGAGGAATAAAGGCCAAGCCTTTGTTTCATAAACATGCAGCAGTGATTTAAGGAGTAAGGAGTGAAAGACTTGCTGTGCCAGGGAAAACTTGCTGTGCTAGGGAGTAACAGTTTCTAAGAACAGGTCATACTGTCCAGGTCATTGTGTACCTCAAGATAAATCCATCATGGGAAGAGAACTGGACTGTCAAAACATATTAAAAGCAACTGAGAAACAAATCAGGGCACACATTTAAAATACATTTATATTACATTCCACCCTTTGACCTTATTTGTTTTGTCAGTTGGCAAGTTGGTAAAGATAATTGCTTTCTTTCCCAACCAACCAAGTGTTGTCTTCCCCAACTGAAAAACAAACCAGGGCATTTTCCACCCTTATTTGTTTTATCAGTTGGTGAAGAACATTTGGTAATTACTTTCTTCTTGGGGAATACTTTCATCCTCGTAAGGTATTCCGACATGATTATGGTGAGATAATTCCACCCAAGTGTTGTCCCAAATGCATGTTACAACATACCACAATAGTTCATTTCTTGTAGTAAATTGTCTATTGTAGTAACTCCATCTATCAGTCGTACCTACAGCATAATCATAACATATCCAGTGACCAGGAGGGTCAGCACTCACCTCTACTTTGCAAGATGTGGTACCATATCCTCCATCTCGAAAAATGACTGTGATTTTCATATTGCTAGAGAGTTATATATTCTTTTACTTAGAATTTGTTTTACTCTTCTAATATAGCAGAAAGCACTGAAATTGCATAGTGTTAAGACACATAGAACAGCAACTAATATAGCTAGGGGAGGCACCAGTGTTTTGCGAGCAGTGACTGACATGCCTGAGAATATATCCCACCAGTGATGAGCAGAAACTTGCTCTATCTGATGAGCTGCATGCAATACCTTTCCTTGGGCCACCACAGTGGATATCACTGCAGCACGCACATTAGACATATGATCACCAATGAGCTGTTGTATCTCCGTGGATCCACTCAGTGCGCCTCTGAATCGATCCAGGGACACCTGCCATGGAACTTCCAGCACCCGCCATTGCAGGGCGGTCAGGTGAGCCTCACTAGAGAAGTTGGTAAGACGATATGTCCGATTATGCCATTGCCACATGTGAACACCATGCAGACACCCAGTGAAAGGTATCCTAGGCAACATTGGATGGAAATTTAAAGTGGCTACACATAGAGTATGGGGCCCTATTTGCCACATCATGTCACGAGGTTTTTCTATTCTCCATTCACATAGTGCCTCTGTCATGGTTAAGCATGGTTCAGTATATATTGCTCGACTTAGGCATGCATATCCTTTGTCAGTCAAATCACATTCTGATAGATCATATGTATTATTTTGCCCTGGAGCAAACCATCCCCCTTTTAATTGAATAAACCAAAATGCCGTGGCAGTAATTACTGGTAACACATGATATTTGCACACATCAACAGCTCCTGTAACATTTAATTGAGTCCATTGCCCGCTACACATCGTGCTATTGCAGATGGTTTTTTCAGGATGCGGAATTAACCACCATTCTTCAGTGATGTTCCACACTTCTCGCCATTGTCGAGCGTGATTGGTAGTGACAATGCGAGTGAAACGTTCCAACTGCGTGCGGATATCCAAAACTTGCATGTTGCACACAGTCCAATTGAAAGCGCGAGTGATGTTCGTCATCAATTCACTCGTAGCATTCCACATAGTCAAATCCCAATTCAGATGTTTTTGAAACAGATTGGCGGCCTCCATTTGAGGCCCCACCACCGTAGGCATCCAAAATCCAACTTGCTGAATGCCTAAAGACGTTTGATGTCCAGTATCTGCCAACATTGATCTGGTTACCTCGTTGTTAATGGTGTTGGAGATTCCCAAAACTGTGCCAAATCCTCCCAGCAATGTGTCGTACCATGCTCTCTTCTTCCTTTTTGAACATTTGGGAATGGGTGGTACCCTTACCATCCAATTGACGGTGATATGGCTGATTTGTGTGGCCACCGTTGTACAGGTTGATAGTATGGGTGCCAGGTTCGTCGGGGATATGTACTTTGGTTTTTTGTCGACCGCCATAATAAGATACACAAAGGGGATTTGTCGACCCTTTATGATTGTCCCATTCATCAAATACACTTCCTTATCTTCTGTTATATTGATGGATAGTTTTGTACCATTTAAGGTAGTATCACATTTCAGTGAATCATTAGTCATTTTGGCCACACATATGGTTACATTGGCAGTTAAGTTAACCATGCACCCCTTCTCCACCGCAGGCACATCATATCGGTATTCGATACATTTGGGGCATACGTAAATAGGACAGTGGCTGGTTAAGTTCAGTATCTTGCACTTTTGGTTTGATAAACAAGAGAAGCCGTCTTGACTCCGATTGGCACCGATCCGACTTTCCCTCCATTTCAGTGAGACAGGTTGGTCCACCTCAAACATTTCTTGGCCTGGTGTGGCGTGGATCTGGATCCAGCAACCGGCGATACTCATCCACAGGATCACAACGAGGGCAGGGCGGCATATGTCCCAGCAGACGACATAGCCATGTCCTCGGTGCTTGTGGGGGTGTTGAAGAAGACCCATGACGTTGCGGGTGCCCAATCACCAGTCTCCCCCCGAACATTCCTGCAAAGCAAGCACATACTTAGGAGAAGAGAAAACACACAATTAGTTCTCCCTTAGATAACATTTTGATATTGGTACATTTATCCAGGTTTCCTCTCCTGGATACAAAATGGTCACCACCTGATCCGTCCCTTGAGCTATGATCTCAGCCGGGCGGGGAGGGCCATTTTCTTGCCTCACCCATACTTTGGCCCCAGATTTATCTGTGGAACCAAAGCCTTTTTCGCCCCTCTGCGTCATCACAGCCGGCTTAGCAATCTCTTCAGGGTCAGTCATTAGGCATGGTATAATGACCAATTGGGCCACCTTATCCCCCTTATTCAGGGTTATGGGCTCTGATCCCAGTACAAAGCACACCACTCCCAGTTCTCCTTGATAATCACTGTCAATCACACCGGCCAGAGTCGTTAAACCTTTCAGGGATAATCCAGACTTTGGCAATATGTGACCATACATTCCATTCGGACATTTCAACCCTAGTCCGGTTTTTACCACAGTGGGTGTTCCTGGTACTAAGGTGAGAGTTTCCATAGCTCTTAAATCTAATCCAGCCGAGCCTTTCGTCGCTCGCACTGGTAGTGTTGCCTCTGGGTTAATTTTCCACATCTCAATAATTTGTCCTTCAGAGTGTTCAAGATTGACAGTGATCATTCGATTCAGTGGTGTTGTACCAGGTGCAATGGGTCTATTGTTTAGCTGTTTCAGCGCTTGTGGTAAGCGTTTTTTCCACCCTTCCAAACTATTGTTTGTCCCTCCTTTTCTCAAGGTGGTTTTCAACAACCCATTCATTCTCTCAATTAAACCCGCAGCTTGGGGATGATATGGAATGTGATAAATCCATTCCACATGATTGTGTTTGGCCCAATCTTTCACCAGGTTTCCGGTGAAATGGGTCCCGTTGTCAGTTTGAATCTGTACAGGTAGCCCATAGAACTTTTCAATTAGTTCCACACAGGCCAGCGTGGCCTTCTGATTAGCCACTTTGGCTGGGTGTGCCACTACCACACCCGAAAATGTATCCACAGCCGTGCATACATATTTACATCGTTGTGACTCTGGAAGGGGACCAATAAAATCCATTTGCCAGATTTGTCCTGGGCTCTTTCCCCTTTGTATATGTCCAGTGAGGTGTTGTGGGACACCTCTCCTATGATGCTGACAGACCTCACACTGTTCAATGGCTGTCTTTACATCATCAGTTTTCAAATCAATGCCTCTATCCCTGGCCCATTGGGTGGTAGCTTGAATTCCCCAATGTCCACTCTTTTCATGGGCCCACCGGGCCAAATCCGCAGTGGATTGCCTTTCCACTGACATTGCTCTGACCACTCCATCAATATAACGGTTGTGGAGGGCTTCTGAGTCCATATTTTGAGTATGGGCATCAACATGGGTGACATGGATAGTGACCCCTTGGACCTTTTGCCAGATTTCCTCCCACAACTCTTTACCCCACACCTCTTTCTTTTGAATCCACCACTGATTGGACTGCCATGTAGGCATCCATGTGGTTAACCCATTAACCACTGACCAGGAGTCAGAGTAGATATATGCTCCTGACACACCCACATGTTGTATCACCATGTGCACGGCCTTCAACTCGGCCCATTGGCTGCTTTTTCCCTCACCCATTTCTTCCAAAATTTGCCCCAGATGAGGGTTGAAAGCCCCGGCTTTCCACCTTCGTTTTCCTGCTACCCACTGAGAAGAGCCATCCACAAACCACGCCCTGCTCTTTTGCTCGTCTGTGAGTTCATCATAGCGGGGCCCTGTTAACACAGGAGATTCTTGCAGCTGTTCAACTTCAAAACAAGACTCATCTGCCTCTGGGACATCAGCAACTTGTTCATGCAAGACCGAAACTCCTTTTTGTCCAGATTTCACTCTTTCAGACACGTACCATTTCCACTTAATGATACTACTCTCCTGGGCGGTACCTATCCGATGTGTGGTGGGGTCACTCATTACCCACGTCAGAATAGGTATCAATGGCCTCATGAGCACCTCATGCCCTGCAGTTAATGCCTCTGTTTCCACCAAGCTCCAATAACACGCCAATAATTGTTTTTCAAAGGGCGTGTAACGAATTCCTGCACTCGGCAGCTTCCTTGACCAGAAACCTAAAGGTTTCCGTTGTTTGCCTTGTTTTTGCCATAAGCTCCAATTTGCATAATCATTCCGGGCCGACACCTGCAACTCAACCGGACCAGATTGCATTTTTCCTAATGATAGAGCTTGCTGTATGGCCTCTTTGGCCATGTCAAAAGCCACTTGCTGTTTTTCTGTCCATTCAAACTGCTCTTTTTTCCTTGTCACTTGATATAAAGGCTGCAAAATTTGCCCCAAATGAGGAATGTGACTCCTCCAATATCCAAACAACCCAATAAACCGCTGCACATCCTTTTTGGTGTGCGGGGTGGCAAAAGCCATTATCTTTTCTCGGGCTTTGTCTGTGATTTCCCTTTCTCCCTTATTCCAGCAGATTCCCAGAAATTTCACCCTCTGGGAGGGGCCCTGCACCTTTGCTGGATTAATCTCCCAACCGTGACCTTTCATGTGCTGGATCAGCCAATCCAGTACCTGCTGGACTTCTTTTTCAGAGGTCCTTTGTACCATGATGTCATCAATATAATGGGATATCAATACCCCAGGGGGTGTTGTTAGCCCGTCCAGATTCTCTGCCACCGTCCGGTGACAGATGGTAGGACTATGGAGATAGCCCTGTGGGAGTCTAGTAAACGTATACTGTCGTCCCTCCCAAGTAAACGCAAACTGCTCCTGCCTATCTTCTGGGATTGGAATCGTAAAGAAGGCGTTAGCCAGATCAATCACCCCATACCATATTCCCGGATGATGCTGCACCTGGTCAATTATGGTAGGAGAATCAGGCACTGCCGCTGTCAATGGAGGAGTATGTTTGTTTAGCTCACGGTAATCAACCGTCATCCGCCAGGAGCCATCAGATTTTCGGACTGGCCAAATGGGGTTGTTCCACGTGGTAGTACATGTTCTCAACACCCCAGCCTCCACATAGTCTTTAATGGTAGCAGTAATCTCATCATGTCCGCCAGGGATTCGATACTGCTTCATGCTCACCACCTTATTTGCCAATGGAATAGGAAAAGGCTCCATATGTACCTTCCCCACAGTGACTGCTTTGCAGTCCACTATCGGTGGAGAAGTTACTCCAAATTCAAACCGTCCTTGTTTCAAATGCAGGGTTAAACCTGCCAAAATATCCATGCCAATTATCCACTCTTTAACGGGTGTGATAATTACAGGGTAGCATTTTACAGGCATACTCCCAACTTTTAATGGGAGCTGCACGCTTTTTCCAATCACAACATTTCCTCCCAAGCCTGTGAGAGAAACTGTAGGACCAACAAATTTAGCTGGATTTCCATGAATCAAAGTGGCCTCCGCCCCTGTGTCTACTAAAGCCACCACATTTTGGACAGACTTTTTCCAATAAATTTCTACCTTTACATGGGGCCGTATGTCTGTCATTGACCAATTCAAATTACCAATCTGTGGGGCTTGGCCTCCATCCTAGAAATCCAGGAGGAGATCACGGTGTTTATGCTTGTTTTTCCCCTTCTTTTTCCTTCCTTGCCCCTTTTGCACCGCCCTCACATGCACTTCCTCCCCCTCTTCTTGGGATTCTGAGTCAGCCGAATCCTCTGCTGGAGGAGCGCTAGGCAAAACCGTCGCTCCTAATACATGATCCTTGAGAGCTGACAACAGCGATGACAATTCATCAATCCGTCCAGCCCTCACCTTTAACCCTTTTTTAGCACACATGTCCCTTAGGACACCGGTGGGTTGACCATCAATAGTATTAGCAGGCACCCCAGCTGCAATCAGCACATTCCATAAATCTTTCCTAGAGGGCCCACTGGATCCCTTGGAATCCAGGGGCGGATCTCTTCTGGGGGCCCGTGGGGGCACCTGGGGCTTAGCCGCCTGGGTCCCCCAGTCACCCAAACTCCCTAGCTCCGCCATTAGTGATTTAGTTTCTGACATAGACCGCTGAGTGTCACCCAAAAACAGGGATAGCACCAATGCTTTATATTGGGGTGGAGCTGTTCTTATTACCGTATCCCTAACGGTCTTAGGAATAGGCAGATCAGTATAATCATTAGCGGCACCAAGATAGAGTGCATCTCTCATACACAACTGAGTCAGCCGCTGTATTCCTTCCTTTAAAGTATTCCATTGTTTATCCAACACAGGCCAATCAGTGGGTTGACGGTAAACATGGTTTACCGCCTCAGCATATAAATCAAATATGCTCTTCCCCTCTGGATTAACCCCAGCCTGTGCCCGATACGCTGAATTTACCCTAGACATGTTGGATAATCCTGAGAACCGCATTGCATCCTGTGCATCCACTACAGTCTGTGCTGCCCCCTCCTCCAGCAACCTAGCGACCCACAGGTCCAACGGTTCATTATCCCCTTGACGATGCCGGGCTGTCAAATTAGCTACCTCCTCAGCAGTGTAATCTTCAACAATGGTCACCGCCACAGGGTCCGGCTGGTTCTGAGGCACAAGGTTATATAACCTCTGTCCCTGATCATCATACAATTGCTGCCCAGCAGCATCCACCACTGCCTCTCGGACAGGCCGGATAATCCGCTGCTCTTCCCGCCGTCTCCGGACAGGGGCAGCCTGATAACTCCCCGGTAACTTGGGGTACAGCGGAGAAACCGGTGGAGGAGTCTCCTCTTCCCCACACCACTCATCCCACTCATCGGGATCCCAATCCTCATCTCCATCCACCATCCCAGCTACATACGACCGCACTTTAACAGCGGAGGTAGCATGGGGTCTCTTTTTCTTTCTCTCCCTGTTTAACTGTGCAACCCGCGCTACACCCTGCTCTGCCATCACTGTCAACCGAGATGAACGGAGTTTCTCCTTTTCCAATTTTTGTTGCAATTTTAGGATTTGCTCTGTCAAATCCTCCTCTTTTTTCTGCCATCCTTCTAACTGTTGAACCAAATCAGCTATTTGTTTTTCCTGCTTCTGTATGTCATCATAACATCGGCGCCATGCCGCCGCACAACACCACATCCGCCGCTGAATTCCGCTCAGCGGAGCTTTTGGGGCAACTTCAATACCCCGTAGACACTCGGACATCACCGAAGGGGATCCATCCCCTACCAAATCCCCCCATGGCTCCGAGCGTCCACCCCCATCTGTTAAACATACACCAATTGGCCCCCATAAACCATTCCAGCCTGGGACAACAACACAATCGTCAGCACAACAGCTGGGAGCCTCAGCTACAATCTGTTTAATTTTTTTCTTAAACATGACTTTCCTATGCACAGCTCCTCTTTAACCTCTGTTAATTTCTTCGAATCCTGTTCGTGACGCCAAAATGTTTTATGAAAATATTTAGACAGGTTCGTGAGGAGTCGGCGCATATGAAAGAAAGGGATTCACACTGAGACAAGTGATTCACACTGAGACATGGCTGCTAGAATAAGCTGTATCTCTTTATTCCCCACAGACCATATCTTCATACACACAGAGAAATCATTGCATGTCACACATCTCCTTCACACAAGGATTAATGCATTTCATGTCATTCCATTAGCTCTTACCAATGATACAGGTGACTGGAGAGCCAGCAGTCTAGAAAGAGCGTTGATTCCTCTTAGCTGGACGTTTTGCGCAAAAAACTCACAGCAGACTCTGGTTTTTAGGAAAACACCTCTGCTTTTTAAAGGGTGAAGTTACGTGTACAACAAAGGAGCCACTCTTCGTTGCCAGGCAACTCCCCCCCCCCCCCCATGGAATCGCGTAGGGAGCGGGGAGGGCTAATCCCCGCTCTCAGGCGATTACAGCCAGACTCTCAAAACATATATGAACATCTGCTTTATCTCATTGCACACACACACATATATGAGGAATAAAGGCCAAGCCTTTGTTTCATAAACATGCAGCAGTGATTTAAGGAGTAAGGAGTGAAAGACTTGCTGTGCCAGGGAAAACTTGCTGTGCTAGGGAGTAACAGTTTCTAAGAACAGGTCATACTGTCCAGGTCATTGTGTACCTCAAGATAAATCCATCATGGGAAGAGAACTGGATTGTCAAAACATATTAAAAGCAACTGAGAAACAAATCAGGGCACACATTTAAAATACATTTATATTACAATCCCTTATAAATTCCATACTTTAAATACAGCATCCGCTCTCCCTGGTTTAAAATATTGATTACCCCATATTGGGCTAAATTGTGACAGTAAGTGTGGTTCTTTTAAATAGTTTTTAGTTTCACACCATATTTTGATCACATGCTTTACAAATGGATTTTTAACTTGTTTTTGTAATTTTTTTTGCCGAATCTGAGTATATGAATATGGGAAGAGGTAAAGGTAAATTGTATGATTCCATTTCAGTCCAGTGAGGGAGATCATTTGATGAAAAATAATATGTCATAGACCTCAGTTGTGCCGACCAATAATACAACATAAAATTTGGACATTTCAGACCTCCACGATCAAATGGTAAATATAATAAAGACAGACGTAATCTAGCCCTCCTGTTGTTCCATATAAATTCCACTAACTTTTTTTTAATTCTTGAGAATAAATCTAAAGGTGGTGGTAAGGGAATGTATTGAAATAAATAAAGTATTTTAGGTAAGATATTACTTTTAAGTTTATTGATTCTTCCGATCATCGACATTGGTAGTGACATCCATCTCTGAAGTAACTCATTAATATCTGTCATTAAGGCTTCATAATTGACACTGGCGATTGATTCTAGCTTAGGCACAATTTGGATTCCTAAATATTTAAACTGATTTACAACATTGAATTGATTTACCTCAGGAGCTGGGTAATTTCTCTGGGTTTCATTTAGCATTAATATTGAAGATTTAGTTTTATTTATTTTATATCCTGATATTTCCCCAAAACTCTTTATTAAATTCAACAAGGTCAGAATTGATTTTTTAAGATTCAACATAAACAAAATTATGTCATCGGCATACAGGGAGATTTTATGTTCTGTTGGTTCAACTTTAATTCCATATATTTGTGACTGTAAACGTATCGCCATCGCTAAAGGTTCAATTGCCATAGTAAACAGTAAAGGTGAAAGTGGACAGCCTTGTCGACATCCTCTATTGATTTTTATTGATTTTGAAATATTGCTATTTGTTAGGATTTCTGCTGTAGCATTATTGTATATTATCTGAACCCATTTTATGAAATTATTTCCAAGTCCAAACCTTTGTAAGACTTCAAAAAGAAAGGGCCATTTGACTCTATCAAAGGCCTTTTCGGCGTCCAGTGATAGGAGAGCTGTATCCGGTGCTTCTTTATTAGAATAAATAATATTAAATAGTCTTCTTACATTATGGAAGCCTTGTCTTCCCTTTATAAAGCCATTCTGATCTCGATTAATAATATTTGGTAAAATTTCTTGTATTCGTCTTGCTAAAATTTTACAGATTATCTTAAGGTCAGCATTTAATAGGCTTATTGGTCTCATATTTTCACATTTATTAGAGGGTTTACCTGGTTTTGGCAACAGTATAATTAAGGCATTATTCATGTATGATGGTAAATTACTATTTTGAAATGCTTCTAAAACCATTTCCAAAAAAGGTTTTATTAATTTATTCTTAAATTTTTTATAAAGGTCAACTGGAAGACCATCTGGTCCTGCACTTTTTCCTGATTTCATATTATCAATGGTTACCCTTATTCAATCACCCTTATTCAAGCATAAGGGTGTCCATATGTGCACCTGGCACCAGGACATCCTAGGCCGCAGGTCGATGATCGATTTTGTTATCGTATCATCAGACCTGCGACCGTATGTCTTGGACACCCGAGTAAAGAGAGGTGCAGAGCTGTCAACTGATCACCACCTGGTGGTGAGTTGGATCCGATGGCAGGGGAGGAAGCCATTCAGACCTGGTAGACCCAAACGTATAGTGAGGGTGTGCTGGGAGCGTCTGGCTGAGGCCCCTGTCCGGGAGGTCTTCAACTCCCACCTCCGGAAGAACTTCAACCACATTCCGAGGGAGTCTGGAGACATGGAGTCTGAATGGGCCATGTTCTCCACCTCTGTTGTTGAAGCGGCAGCCCAGAGCTGCGGCCGCAAGGTGGTCGGTGCATCTCGTGGTGGCAACCCCCGAACCAAGTGGTGGACACCAGTGGTGAGGGGGGCCATTAAGCTGAAGAAGGAGTCCTATCAAGCTTGGTTGGCTTGTGGGACTCCCGAAGCAGCTGAGGTGTACCGGCAGGCCAAGCGGAGTGCAGCTCGGGTGGTTGCTGAAGCAAAAACCCGGGTATGGGAGGAGTTCGGTGAGGCCATGGAACAAGACTTTCGGTCGGCTTCAAAGAGATTCTGGCAAACTGTTCGGCGGCTCAGGAGGGGAAAGCAGCTCCCCGTCCACACTGTGTATGGTGCGGATGGGACACTGTTGACTTCAACTGGGGATATCGTCGGGCGGTGGAAGGAATACTTCGAGGATCTCCTCAATCCCACTGATACGCCTTCCACAGAGGAAGCAGGGTTTGGGGACGAGGGGGATGACTCGCCTATCACAGGGGCTGAGGTCGCCAAGGTGGTTAAAAATCTCCTTGGTGGCCGGGCCCCGGGGGTGGACGAGATTCGCCCCGAGTACCTCAAGGCCCTGGATGTTGTTGGGTTGTCATGGTTGACACGCCTCTGCAACATTGCGTGGAGGTCGGGGGCAGTGCCTTTGGCATGGCAAACCGGGGTGGTGGTTCCTCTCTTCAAAAAAGGGGACCGGAGGGTGTGCTCCAACTTTAGAGGGATCACACTCCTCAGCCTCCCTGGGAAGGTCTATGCCAAGGTATTGGAGAGGAGAGTCCGGCCGTTGGTCGAACCTCGGATTCAGGAGGAGCAATGTGGTTTTCGTCCTGGCCGTGGCACATCGGACCAGCTCTTTACCCTCTCGAGAATTCTTGAGGGTTCGTGGGAGTTTGCCCAACCAGTTTACATGTGTTTTGTGGACTTGGAGAAGGCATTTGACCGCGTCCCTCGTGGATTTTTGTGGGGGGTGCTTCGGGAGTATGGGGTATCGGGCTTGTTGTTACGAGCTATTCGGTCTCTGTACGACCGTTGTGAGAGTTTAGTTCGCATTGCCAACACTCGGTCGGAGTCATTCCCAGTGAGAGTTGGACTCCGCCAGGGCTGCCCTTTGTCACCGGTCCTGTTCATAATTTTTATGGACAGGATTTCTAGGCGCAGCCAGGGAATGGAGGGTGTCATGCTTGGTGACCACAGGATCTCATCTCTGTTGTTTGCAGATGATGTTGTCCTGTTGGCTTCATCCAGCAATGACCTACAGCTCTTGCTGGGACGGTTTGCCGCTGAGTGTGAAGCGGCTGGGATGAGAATCAGCACCTCCAAGTCCGAGTCCATGGTCCTCAGCCGGAAAAAGGTGGATTGTCCTCTCCGGGTTGGGGACAGGCTCCTGCCCCAAGTGGAGGAGTTTAAGTATCTTGGGGTCTTGTTCACGAGTGAGGGGAAAATGGAGCGAGAGATCGACAGACGGATTGGAGCAGCATCTGCAGTGATGCGGACGTTGTACCGGTCTGTTGTGGTGAAGAGGGAGCTTAGTTCTAAGGCAAAGCTGTCGATTTACCAGTCAATCTACGTTCCTACTCTCACCTATGGTCACGAGCTTTGGGTAATGACCGAAAGAACGAGATCGCGGATACAAGCGGCTGAAATGAGCTTTCTCCGTAGGATTGCTGGACTCACCCTCAGAGATAGGGTGAGGAGCTCAGTCATCCGGGAGAGGCTCAGAGTAGAACCGCTGCTCCTCCACATTGAAAGGAGTCAGTTGAGGTGGTATGGGCATCTGATTAGGATGCCTCCTGGACGCCTCCCACTTGAGGTGTTTCAGGCACGTCCCACTGGGAGGAGACCCCGGGGCAGACCCAGGACTCGGTGGAGAGACTATGTCTCCCAGCTAGTCTGGGAACGCCTTGGTATCCCCTCTGAAGAGCTGGAGCAGGTGGCTGGGGAGAGGGAAGTCTGGGCTTCTCTGCTTGAACTGCTGCCTCCGCGACCCGGACCTCCGGAAAAGCAGTAGACGATGGATGGATGGATGGATGGAAGACCATCTGGTCCTGCACTTTTTCCTGATTTCATATTATCAATGGCTAGCCCAACTTCTTCTTGACTAATTTTAGACTCCAGTATCTCCCTGTTTTCATTTGGAATACACGGTATAGATAGTTCGTTCAAAAACCCATTTAGTTTTGTTAAGTCAGATTCATTTTTGGTATCATATAATTTTTCATAGTAATCTCTAAAGGCGCTATTAATTTCTAAAGGATCTATAACTACCTGTCCATCACTTATAATACTGGTAATTGGTGTTTTAAATTCTAATTGTTTAATCTGCCATGCCAATAATTTTCCTGATTTTTCACCTTGTTCATAAAAAGATTGTTTCAATCTTAGAAGACTCGAGGCAGCTCTATTCGCTGATTTTTTGTCATATTCAGCTCTCAAAATCAGTAATTCGTTCTCCAACCTTGGATCACTTCCTGCATACACTCTTTCTTGAAGAATTTTTATTTTATGTTCCAATTGGACTCTCTCCTCTCGAGTCTTCTTAGATTTTGAACCTGTATAACTAATAATATGTCCCCTAATAAAAGCTTTGAAAGCCTCCCACTTTATACATGCTGATGTTTGTGTAGTATTGATGTCAAAGAACTCATCTATCTGTTTTTCTATGTACTTAACAAATTCCTCATCCTGAAGCCATTTATGCTGAAATTGCCACCTACCTGGTTCCTTTGTCAGTTTCTTATCTACATATATTAGACAGCAGGGTGCATGATCAGAGATCACGATGTTATCATAAAAACAGTTTTGAATCTTGGACCTTAATTCTGTGGAGATCAAAAAATAATCAATACGTGAGAATGTCTTGTAGGTACTGGAATAACAAGAGTAAGCTTTAACTTGTGGTTTCATTTCTCTCCATATATCTAGCAATCTCAATTCTTTCATAAAATGATTAATGGTCATCCTACAACCATTGCGCGTACAGTCCAGTCCTGTTGATCTATCTATACCGGGATTCAATGTACAATTAAAATCCCCTGCTATTATATGTTGCCCTGTAAGTGATGATAAGATAAGAAATAAATTAGCAAAGAACTTTTGATCATCTATATTGGGACCATATAGGTTCACCAAATTTATATTTTCTAATAGCAAAGATCTGTGAATGATTAAATATCTTCCAAATTTGTCTCCAATTACATTTTTCACTTGAAATGGGACTGATTTATGTATGAGAGTCATAACTCCCCTGGCTCGGGATGAAAATGATGAGGTGAAAACACTTCCTTGCCATCTACTCCTAATTCTTTTTACATCCTCCTCTATTAGATGAGTTTCTTGTAAAAACACAATTTTTGAACCCATATCTTTTATTTTATTCATAACTTGTTGAAGTTTTTTTAATTTTTTGTAGACCTCTGCAATTCCATGAAGTTAAATTAAGATTAACGCTTTGGTTTATGATCAATAGGGAGTTTGAGATTACCTTGCAGTGTGAACATGCTCATACAGAGAAGCAAAAACATGAGTGGTTGAACATTCATCCTACAAACTACACACAAACAAATTCCCCCTTCCCACATTTGTGGTAATCCCCCCAAAATCAAAAGAAAAATTCCGTCTCCCGATATAGCCATCGACCGCTCCACACCCACGAGGATCAGCCAAAGCCACTCCCTCTTCATCCTCCCAATCACCCTAACTCTACTGCTTTTAATGACATAACATTAACTCTCTTCTGTAGTTTTCCAACTTAACTCCAAAATTTTTAGCAACTTTGTGCATCATAGTTTTTTTTGTTTTTTTTTAATATATAATACAATCTATATTTTGTAAACTTGCTATTTGGTTCAAATCAGTCAGATGCCTGTGCAAATGCTTAAATATTCTACCTTATATTTTGTTCATGCTTAGCTCCCACCAGTCTCTTCTTGGATCTTCTTGATGAACTCCTGCGCCTCCTCTGGGGTCTTGAAGATGTGTGTTCTGCCCCCATACGTGGTCAACAGTCTCGCAGGATAAATTACACCATGACGAATCCCAAGGTTGCGCAGCTCTTTACGTACGGGATCAAACTGCTTCCTCAATTGTTGGATTCCTGTGGCCAAATCTGGGTAGAACCGCACCTGCTGGTCCTGGTGTTTAATTTGGCCTTTAGCTCGCGCAGCGTTGAAGATCTTCATCCTGTCTCTGTTGCTGAGGAACTTCATAATAAGCGTCCTCGGTGGTCCCTTATCTCTCCGTGGGCCGATACGATATGCGCTTTCCAGAACGACTGCTGATTGCAGCTCCGCGCTGCCCAGCGCCTCCGGAATCCACTTTTCCAAAAAGGAACATGTGTCCCGACCTTCGGATTCCTCCGGTAGACCCACCAGCCTCAAGTTGTTCCGTCTCGACCGGGACTCCAAGTCCAAGACATTATCTTCCAGACATTTATTTTTTTTTTTCCAAAGTGCGCACCTTTAATTGAAGGCTAGTGACGTCATCTTCAGCACTAGAGACACGAAGCTCTACCTGCGCCATTCGCTCTACACAGTCACCCAATTCTTTTCTCATTCCTTCCAACGCTGCCATAATCCCATCAAATTTAGCGGAAAAGTCTGCTCTCATTGAACTAATGGCATTAAGCACTGCACCTGTGCCGTTTCCCACAGTCACCGCACCGCTGCTAGCTTCCTCCGCCATATATGGAGCTTTATCTGCTGCGTCACAGACGTGAAAGTCCGTTAATTTGGACTGTTTCGGCGGTTCGCTTTTTCCTCTACCTGATTTTCCAGCCTTAGGCTTCACCGACATATCCTCGCCCAAACGCTGGGATAGGTTCTGTCCCAAATGAGAGAGTTATTTGCCGATTTTTTTTCTCTAGGAGCAGAGCAGAGTGAGACGTGTCCTTCTCACGTGGCCGCCATAACCGGAAGTCGAGCAGTTCTATTTGGTTAAACATCTATGTTATGTCCATAACCAAGACTCCAATAATGAGCCCGAAGGTGCAGTAGAACGTGACTTTATTTATGAACTCACAGTAAACCAAAGGCGCTCCCGTCTAGGCGGAGGTCTGGTCGTAAAGAGACCGTTCCCCTTCCACATTGGCCTTTTATACCTTGGGTGGCGGCGGCCATAACACACAATAATATAATAATAATAATATTTAATAGATCACATTTTCCCCCGTAGAAAAGTCCAAAATGCACACCATTTAGACCCACCCAAATTTACAACCCGAATCACACACTACCAGTAAATAGAATAACCAAGGCCTTTCCATGGACACAAATAACTAAAACTAGAGGAGGACAGGTGGACTACTGTCCCACCCCCACACGGCCAGACGGATTATTCTCCTGTCTCTGTTGCACCAGTCTGTCAAGTGAGAAAGGCTGCCGTGTTCCTAATATAATGTAAAAATACAATCCCAAAACAAGCAAGAAACACTTCAATTCAGTAAACAAACCAGTTAATATGTACATTCACACCCTGCCGTGAAAACCCCAACACAATCACCCCATAACCCGGGCAAACCAGACATCAACCATGTATTAAACACATTAATACAAACATTGTTGGGCTTTTTTTTTTTTTTTTAAACTTGGGTAACTCACAGAGCAACTACATGTGAAATATACTAACTACGTGGCTCAGGCAATTCACATACTGTATATTAACATTTTGGTTCAAACACCCTGACAAAATTTTGTAAAATGGGCACTTAACATAATATGTGCCTGAACCATGTCGACAAGACAACAACGTAGCCTGGGTAGTACACACATTAACATTTCAGCCATTCACATGTTAACCCTTTAACTGCCCAGATTAAATGGATGGGTCACGCGCCCCCAGTGGCACAGTGCAGCAACTGCACATGTCAACTTATTGACTGAGTTATGTAATTTATATAGCTGCCATGACATTATGCAAATTAGATGCATAAATTTATTCCTATCTGAAACTTTGGATCATATTCTACATCTTTCTAATTGACAGTAAGCCATTATCTCTTGTAGCTTTCAAGTTATAGCCTTGGAAATCTGAACTATTTTATTGATAAATTTTTTACCACTCTTGACCACTGGGTGGGGGGGGGGGGGCTTGAGTTGCCTTGCATTGCCATAGGCGCCACATGGCACCTGGGGCAGTTAAAGGGTTAATAATTCAACTTAAACACATCGCGCCCCTACAACCATACAGTCCCGATAGACAAACCACCCCCGGAGACCTGTCTGGTGGGTCCCATCCAGAGCTTCATCTTTGCTTCGCCCCTGGAGATGAACCACATTGGGGTCCCGACACCTACTTCTCTTCGTTGGCGTGCCGCGGCTAGTTGGGGTGTCTCCATGAGTCATTGGACAATTGAAGATAACCATCCTCCTGAACGGCCACCACCTGCAGCCACTCCTGGCCCTCTTGTTGTTTCCGCTTGCCATGGATCCTGCTGTCGAGCCTCCTCCCTGGGTCGAACCATGCCAGCGACCCCCAGAGGAGCTCGACTCGGCTTCCAATGTCCACGACGTTTACACCGGGCCTGAACCACACCAGTGACCCTTCGAGAAGCCTGACTTGGCCTCCAGTGCTCCTGTATGGAACGTCGGTTCACCGTGCCAGCCGGTCCTGCCCCGCTTTCTTTCATTTGTAATACCGGCAAAGCTGTTGCAGCCCCTTGCTTCTTGGTACCTCCCAGCCGAACTCCGGAAGCAAAGGGAGCCATTCTCTCAGCTTCACCTCTTCGCAGTTACCTCTTCGCAGGAAGAGGTAACTGGGAAGCGTCAGGGGGGCGGAGTATGTTTATACATTAATAAGCAGTACTGCACATCTGTCACGGTCAGAGAGCGCATCTGTACACCCCATGTGGAGCTGCTGTCTGTGTCACTACGCCCCTTTTATTTGCCTCGAGAGTTTCCCCAACTTTTCATCACAACTGTGTACATTCATCCGAGGGCAGATGCTGACTCCGCCTCCAGCACCATCTCTGATGTGGTGCAGCGGCTGCAGTCAATTTCTCCAGAGGCGCCAAACTTCATTCTTGGGGATTTTAACCATGTTTCTTTAAAGAAGACACTTAAAAACTTTCATCAGTATGTCTCCTGCCCAACCAGGCGAAAAAAGACATTGGACCTGTGCTATGGATCCATAGAGAGGGCCTATAAATCACTCCCCCTTCCTCCTTTAGGATCATCAGATCACAACTGTGTTCATTTGCTGCCCACATATAAAACTGCTCTCAGAAGAGGCAAAGTGGAGACCAGAGACACTGATGTGTGGACAGAAGATTCAGAGCACAGCCTCCAGGAATGCTTTGACTGTACAGACTGGAAGATGTTCATAATGGCCTGCGGGGATGATTTGGACTCTCTGGCTGAGCTCACATGCTCATACATGGCTCACTGTCAAAATAAGTTTGTTCCACGTAAACGTGTCAAAATATATCCCAACAACAAACCATGGGTTACTAAATCAGTTAAATCCTGCTTACAGAGGAAAGCTCTTGCCTTTAAACAAGGGTCTGTTTCTGCGCTACAGGTTGCCACCAAGGAGCTGAAGGCCGAAATTTTAAGAGCAAAACAGAATTATAAATCAGAGTTGGAAAGCAAGATGGCAGCAAATAAACTTGGTTCGGCCTGGGCCAGTATGAAAACTATTGCAGGCCTTCAGAGCACAGAGCGCAGTAATCGTGTGTTTTTAGATGGTTTTAGTTCAGACACAGAGCTGGCTAATGCTCTTAATTGTTTTTATGGTCGTTTTGACTCCTTTGATTTTTAGCACAGAAATCCAAGATTTGAAACAGAAACTCAAAGACAATCAGCACTTTAATATTGAGATGCAGGATGTTAAAAGGGAGTTCCGCGCTGTAAAAGTGAACAAAAGTCAGGGCCCTGATAATATATGTGGACGCCTGGTAAAGTCCTGTGCACATGAACTGAGTCCTATATTTCATTATATTTTCAATAAGTCCTTACAGACACAACATGTGCCTAAGATCTGGAAAGATGCCGTGGTTGTTCCCGTTCCAAAATCCAGCTGTCCTAAAACGGTAAACGACTTTAGACCAGTTGCTTTGACTTCAATTTTAATGAAAATTTTTGAAAAACTGGTCAGATGTGAGGTCCTAAGGCAGACTGAACATGCATTGGATCCTCTGCAGTTTGCCTATAGGCCTCACAGAGGAGTGGAGGATGCCACTGTCACTCTGTTTGACATGCTTTTTAAACATCTGGATTTTAATGGGACACACGCCAGGCTTTTATTTGTGGACTTTTCTTCTGCCTTTACTACAATCCAACCTCATATTTTAGTTGAAAGGCTCCTGCAACAATTTGATTTAAGCAATAATCTGGTGGGTTGGATTCTGGATTTCTTAACCAACAGGACGCAGAGAGTAAGGGTCAATGGCACATTGTCTGACCTAAAGTGCTCTTCTACTGGCTCTCCTCAGGGGTGTGTGTTGTCACCACTACTCTTCATCCTGTACACAAACATGTGTCGGAGCAGACATGACAACAGACACATTATAAAGTATGCTGATGACTCAGTCATTGTCAGTCTCCTCCAGGATGGTGAGAGTGGCCACGGCCCAGTAGTTGATGACTTTGTTCACTGGTGTGAGGATTCCTACCTGCAGCTGAATACAACAAAAACGAAAGATATGATTATTGACTTTAGGAGGAAAACTCCCAGGCACAAAGTCACCATACTAAAAGGCCAGACCACCGAATGTGTACAATCGTACAAATATCTTGGGACAATTATTGATAGTGGATTGAACTTTGAGGTGAACTGTGAAAGGGTGTGCAAAAAGGGTCAGCAAAATTTGCATTGTTTGAGGAAACTTGCACGCTTCCAAATTGACCGAACCATAATGACTATGTTCTATCGGGCTTTTATTGAATCTGTTTTATCCTTTTCTTTAATGTCATGGTTTGGTCAGATAAAACTGAAACAGAGGAAATCCTTGGATCAGGTAGTCAGATGGTCCAGTCGTTTGCTTGGTGAGTCACAGCTGAGCCTGACATCCCTGTACACCAGACAAGTACAGAGGATGGCCGACTCGATTTTAAATGATGACTCCCACCCTTTGCACTGCAACTTTCAGCTTCTTCCCTCCAGACGGAGGTTTGCTGTCCCAAAAAGTAGAACCCAGCGCTACAAAAACAGCTTTGTCCCTGCTGCTGTCAAAGAGTTGAACAAGCTATAAAAATTATATTGTACATATTTTATATTTACCTATTTTGTAAGATGTGTGCCTGTGTTTGTGTCTATGTTGAATGTAATTAGTGGCTTGTAAATATGGATGTCACCAACTGCAAAACAAATCTACCTACGGGTACAAATAAAGTAACCTGAACCTGAACCTGAACCTGAACCCACTGCCATGGGTGTTCCCCTGTGCCACCCAGTTCCCACATCCAGGGTAACTTGGACCCTGGCACCAGAACCCTACCACGATGGCCCTGGGTGGGATTGGTGCCGTTCATCTCCCAGAATACTAGGCCAATATTTGTCCAGTACCACATCGTCCACCACACACGTAACCGGATGGTCCCACAAACCACAGCCCAACCACTCCTCTCCGATGCCACTGGTGATCGTGAAGCCCAGTCCGTAGAATAGGTCGCAGCCCATCACGTTTGACCCGCTGACAGTCCCCACAAACTGGATATTGGACACCACTGCTGACTTGTATCTCGCCATCAACTCCAGCGAACCCACGATGGCCAGCTTATTACCTCCATAGCCACAAAATGGCGTAGACAGTCCTCTCACATGGTAATGCGGGAACAAACTCCTCAGAGTAGGCCAGTTCAACATGGACACCGCTGTGCCCTTGTCAACCAGTAACGGCACTTCCACACCGTCCAGAATCACCTCACAGTGTATGTGGCCATCTGTGCTCGGGGAGACAGTATGAATAACCGTAGGAGTCGTGGTGGGGGAATCTGCTCACTCAAACTTTTTGCAGGCCCTGGCAAAATGACGTAGGACTCCACACTTGCCACAGCACTTGTCCCTTGCCGGACACTCTCTTGCCTTATATCGGTGCTTGGTGGACCCGCAGCCCAAACAGCTGGATGATCCCGGGGCGGACCTAATTTTAATAGCTGTAGTGTAGTCTTCTTTGTCTTCTGCACTATCATCGCTAGGTCTACAGCCTACATTGCTGACTGTGAGTCAGGGTGCCTCAATGTCATTCTCTCACATAGGTCTTTTGATAATTTATCCGCTGCTTCATACTGCTGAGCAATCTCCACAGTCATGGTTAATGTCAGCTCACTGGAGTGCGTGAGGAGTCTTGATGATGCCACAGAACATAACGTGTTGATCGCGGACCATTTCTTCCTCCAAAGCCCCGAACTGGTAATCTCCAGTCAGCTGGTGCAGGTCCGCAACAAACCGTTGCACTGACTCCCCCGGCCACTGGTGGCGCTGTCGGAACTGGATCCTCCAGACGATGACGTTCTCAGGAGCACGAAAAATAGTGCGCCATTAGCTCAACCATGTCCTCAAAATTATCACTCACCCAAAGTGCTGAGAATACGTTACCCTTCCATGCTGAGATTATGGACCAGTATCGCTCGTGCCCGTAGTTTCTAAGAGGTTCAACGCCACCAAATAATTCTTTAATGCGGCGAACCACCTCACCCATGGAACCGACAGCTTACCGGGAAGCTCCAAAAACAGCCGAATACTGGAAACTCCCTTATCCATTGCTTTATCCTCGTCACCAAATGTTATGTCCATAACCAAGACTCCAATAATGAGGCCGAAGGTGCAGCTGAATGTGACTTTATTTATGAACTCACAGTAAACCAAAGGCGCTCCCATCTAGGCAGAGGTCTGGTCGTAAAGAGACCGTTCCCCTTCCGCATTGGCCTTTTATATCCTGGGTGGTGGTGGAACCAGAAAGGTGGAGCCATCACCCATAACACACAATAATATAATAATAATAATAATATAATACATCACAGTCTAGCTTCACTAAAATAACTTGATCATACGACATACAGAGCCAGTGTCGAAGGACAATTTTCAGTGAACAAAATATATACAGTGGTGTGAAAAAGTGTTTGCCCCCTTCCTGATTTCTCATTTTTTTTGTATGTTTGTTACACTTAAATGTTTCAGATCATCAAACAAATTTAAATATTAGACAGAGTGTTATGTTGGTAATAGGAGCCAAGGACGAGACCGAGCGTTGAACTGGACACAACTTTATTTGTGACTCACTCTCACAATACAGGCACATCCATTAAGCTGAGAGGAGGCCAAGAGACTGCCCCTTTCCCTCACAGCCCTTTTATACCCTTTGTGATGGCAGAACCGGAAAGGTGAAGCCACCACCCCGTGTCACACAGTAGTATGTCCCCATAACAACACAACACTCTCCCCCCCTTCAACAAAAAAGGTCCAAAACACATGCACACAATTGAGACCCTCCCTAATTTGGAACCAGAATCATGAACTAAAACTAAACAGAAATACCTAAACAATCTATCACACTCACTCAAAACAACTAAAACTAGGGTGGAACAGGTGGACTACCGTCCCACTCCCACATGGCAAGACGGATTATTCTGCCGTCTATACTAAAAGAACAGTCCACTAAACAGAAAATTGCCGTGTTCCTAAAATAAATGATATAAAACACACGGCAATCCCATTAACAGAACTAATTTACAACTCAGTTATCCCCCATTTCCATCATCATGTACACTGCCCAACCATCAGTCTGCCCCGGTAGAGGAATCACCCCCAGAAAACCGTCAGATGGCTTCCCTCTGGTGCACCTTCTTTTCTTTGCTCCCGGGGATGACCCACGTCAAGGTCCTAACACATCCTTCTTCTCTCGAGCGTGCCGCAGCTCATTGAGATGCCTCCACGAGCCATCAGATAGCTGGAGGTAGGCATCCTCCCCAACAGCTCCCACCAGCAGCTGCCCCTGGTCATCTTCTCGTCGGTGTTTGCCCCGAAAACCTCTTGACCAGGCCACCTCTCTGGGTCGGACCACATCTGCAACCCCCAGAGGGGCCCTACTCAGCCTCCAGCGTCTCTGTTTGTCTCACCGTGCCAGCTGGTCCTGCCCCGCTCTCTTTCATTTTCGCTGCCAGCGTCACCGTTGTGACCCCCTGCTCTCCGGTTCCTTCCAGACAAATTCCAGGAGTAGAATGGGCCCTCCATTCAACGCCACTCGCCATCACGGGTGTCCCACCATGCTGCCCAGTTCCCTCAACTAGGGTTACTTGGCCACTGGCACCGGGACCCTCCCGCGATGGCCCTGGGTGGAATTGGTCCTGCTCATTGTCCAGATTACTAGGCAAAGGTTCGTCCCACAAAACTCCATCCATCATTTGTGGAACTGGCCGGTCCCACAAACCACAGCCTGACCACTCTTCTCCAACCCAATACTGTGGGAAGAAACTCCTCACGGTTGCCCAGTTTAACATGGATCTCACCTCTCCCGTGTCAATCAGCAATGGCACTGTAACCCGTCCAGTTCCACCAAACAGTAAGAACGGTTGTTGGTACTTGGAGATACATTGCGAATAAATGTGGGAGGTGAAGCAGGGAGATCCTCCTTGTGTCTCAGATCCCCTCGCTTGAACCTTTAACATGCCCTGGCGAAACGATGCAAGAGTCCACACGTGCCGCAGTGTCTTCCTCTTGCCGGACACTCTCTAGTCTCATAACGGTGGTTGGTGGACCCACAATCCAAACACCTGGGCGATCCCGGGGTGGACATCATCTTTACAGCATTAGCGCATTCTTCATCATCCTCCACGCCATCATTGCTGTCCAGGTCCACTGCCTGCGCCGTTGACTGTGTTTCAAAATGGCGGTGTGACGCTCTCTCACCGAGCTCCGGTGATAGCCTGTCTGCCACCTCAAACTGTTTAGCTAACTCGATGGACATGGCTTACGTTAGCTCGCCTGAGTGTGTGAGGAGCTTCGACCATGTCGCCGGGCAAACAGTATGTTCCGCCAACTGGTCGCGGACTATCTCTTCCTCTAACGTTCCAAAGTGACAGTCCTTGGCTGGCTGACGTAGGTCTGCTACATACCACTGCACTGACTCACCAGTCTGCTGGCGGTGCTGCCGAAACTGGATCCTCCAGATGATGACGTTTTCCGGGGTGCAAAAATGTTACGCCATTAGCTCAACCACTTCTTCAAAGCTATCACCCTCACCTAAAGTACTAAGGATACGTTGTCCTTCCATTCCTAAGTTGTGAACCAACAGTGCCCATGCACACAACTTCTTCAGTCTTCCAAGGTCCAATGCCACTAAATAATTTTGAAAGGTAGTGAACCACCTCGCCCAAGTGATGGGCGACTCACCGGGAAGCAAAAATGGCCTAATTGAAGTAACCCCCACGTCCATATTTTTTACTCTCGTCGCCAAATATTATGTTGGTAATAGGAGCCAAGGACTAGACCGAGCGTTGAACTGGACACAACTTTATTTGTGACTCACTCTCACAATACAGGCACATCCGTAAAGCTGAGAGGAGGCCAAGAGACCACCCCTCTCCCTCGCAGCCTTTTTATACCCCGGGTGGTGGCAGAACCGGAAAAGTGAAGCCACCACCTGTATCACACAATAATATGCCATCATAACAACACAACACAACACAAAGATAACACAAGTAAACACAACATGCAGTTTTAAAATGAAGGTGTTTAAGGGGAAAAAATTCCAAACCTACATGGCCCTGTGTGAAAAAGTGATTGCGCTCCTGTGAAAACATAAATTAATTGTGGTTTATCACATCTTTGGAAAGCTGAGTTCAATTTCTCTAGCCACACCCAGGCCTGATTACTGCCACACCTGTTCTCAATCAAGAAATCACTTAAATAGGACCTGCCTGACAAAGTGAAATAGACCAAACGATCCGCAAAAGCTAGACATCATGCTGCAATCCAAAGAAATTCAGGAACATATGATAAACAAAGTAATTGAGATCAATCAGCCTTGAAAAGGTTATAAAGCCATTTCTAAAGCTTTGAGACTCCAGCGAACCACAGTGAGAGCCATAATCCACAAATGGCAAAAACATGGAACAGTGGTGAACCTTCCCAGAAGTGGCCGGCCAACCAAAATTACCCCAAGAGCGCAGTGACGACTCATCCAAGAGGTCACAAAAGACCCCACAACAGTGTTCATGACTCCACCATAAGAAAGAGACTGGGCAAAAATCTGCATGGCAGAGTTCCAAGACGAAAACCACTGCTGAGCAAAAAAGACATTACGGCACATCTCATTTTTGCCAGAAAACATCTTGATGATCCCCAAGACTTTTGAGAAAATACTCTGTGGACTAACGAGACAAAAGCTGAACTTTTTGAAGGTGTGTGTCCCATTACATCTGGTGTAAATGTAACACAGCATTTCAGAAAAGGAACATCATACCAACAGTAAAATATGGTGGTGGTAGTGTGACGGCCTGGGGCTGTTTTGCTGCTTCAGGACCTGGAAAACTTGTTGTGGTAAATGGAACCATGAATTCTGCTGTCTACCAAAAAATCCTGAAGGAGAATGTCCGGCCATCTGTTTGTAATTTCAAGCTGAAGTGTACTTGGGTTCTGCAGCAGGACAGTGATCCAAAACACACCAGCAAGTCCACCTCTGAATAGCTTAAGAAAAACAAAATGAAGACGTTGGAGTGGCCTAGTCAAAGTCCTGACCTGAATCCAATTGAGATTCTGTGGCATGATCTTAAAAAGACGGTTCATGCTCGAAAACCCTCCAATGTGGCTGAATTACAACAATTCTGCAAAGATGAGTGGTGACCGGAGTGGTGGCTCAGTTGGCAGAGCATCCGCCCCACACCCGGGAGGCAGGGGTTCAAATCCCGGCCGGGTCATGCCGAAGACCATATAAAAGTGGAACTTCCTGCCATCCAGCTTGGTGCTCAGCAATAATGGAATGGAGGAGGGAAATTTGTGGCGGCGCCTTGCATGGCAGCGGCCCTCCGATTCTGCACTTGGGGTGTGTGTGATTAACACAGTAGATAGGTAAAACACAATCTCGTTCTACTGTACATGATTGGTTGTACAGTTGAATGACAATAAGGGTGATTTAATTAATTTAATGAGTGGGCCAAAATTCCTCCACAGTGCTGTAAAAGACCCATTGCCAGTTATCGCAAACACTTGATTGCAGTTGTTACTGCTAAGGGTGGCCCAACCAGTTATTAGGTTGAGGGGGCAATCAGTATTTCACACAGGGCCATGCAGGTTTGGATTTTTTTTCCCCTTAATAATAAAGCTTCATTTAAAATCTGCATTTTGTGTTTACTTGCGTTATCTTTGTTTAATATTTAAATTTGTTTGATTATCTGAAACATTTTAAGTGTGACAAACATACAAAAAAATGAGAAATCTGGACGGGGTAAACACTTTTTTGTACATGTGAGTGTGTGTGCACAAGCATGTGTGCAGGTGCGCATGAGTGTGGGTCTGAGTGGGTTTGTGTGTGTATGCGGGTGTGGATGTGGGTGTATGCATGTGTGTATGTTGTGTTTGGGCATGCGGGGTTGTGTGTGGGTGTAGGTGGGCATGTGTGATGGTCTGTGTGTGTGTGCACATGAGGGTGGGCGTGGGTGTCTGTGTGCGGGTGTGGTTACCTGTGGGTGGACGTGCTGGGGTCTAGGATGTGTGTGTGGGTAGGGGGACCTTGTTGCGTGGCGGGGATGGGGTGGGCCATCTGGTGGCCTGGGGGTTGGCAGTTCGTGGCCTGCTTTTCCCGGCTGCCCTGCCGTTTGGTCATGGGGCGGGGTGCTTTGTCGCACTGCCTCTGATGTCCTTGGCGCCGGGTGTGTGTAGGTGCTCAGGGGTGGTCGGGGGGCTGTTGGCGTGGGTTGGCGGCCACGTTGCCGTAGGTTTGCTCCGGGGTGGCTGTGGCTGTGGGACAGCTTGCCGCTGTTGGTGTGTGTCCAGAGTGGGTGGTTGGTGGGCTTGCGGTGGGCACTTGGGGGTGTCGCTTGGCGTGTGGGGCACCGTATGGGTCCGACCCATTGTTCGTTATTGTGACTATTGTTGTTGTGTATGTTTGTGTGTGCAAGTGGGTGTTGGTGTGGCTGCTCCATCATGCTTATGGTGCTGGGAGTGCCGGGGCGCGATGCTAGCACGTCTTGGGCTGCTCAGCCTGTCGGCCCTCGCCCTTGGTTGAGATTTGGGGGCAGTGGGTGGCCTCCTGAACTAGTTTGCGAGCTGGCTTCTGGGGGGAGGCGGGCTCTTTTTTGGACCGCCTCCCTCCCAGTCTTACCCCCCCCCCCCCAAATTCTGGGTGGAACATACATCTTCTTGGATACATTTAGGGTTTTGGGGTAGGGGTGTGCTGCACTGTGTCGGTGAAGGGGATACCTCTGTTTGCTGCGCAGTGGAGCTGCCCTCACCTCAATTTTAATTGCATTTTAGACAATGAGGGCTTGGGGGGATGGGAGCCCCGCTGCCTATCACAGTGGCTAGTGGTGGTCCAACCACCATCCCCCCAATTTTAACTGCACTATGGTAGTTCACTCACCTGCACACAATCACATTACACAACTGACACACACCCATCATGATTTGCGCAAGGGCCCTGTTGCTGTCCTTCTGTCGGGGGCCTGGGGGCCCGGAGGGGGCCTGGGACCCATCATGTTGTCAAAATCCCTGAGTGCTGCCGAGTGAATAGATGCGAGCAAGGGAGTAAGAGAGTGTTTGAACAAGAGGGTAAGCAAGAGTGAGGGAATGATGAATGGAGATAGTGATGGTGGGGCAGTTTTGTGTGGCGCTTTGCATGTTGGGTGGCATCTTGGGGCACCTGCGGTGGTCCACTGAGCAGTTGCTCGGGTGGGCGTTGGGGGTGGTAGTCTGCTTCTGTGGCCGTGGCTGCCCTGGGGTGGGTCGGCAGGGGTGTGGCTGCTGGCCTGCGCTTGCGAACCTCCCCGGCCGCTGCCAGGCGCTGGTGTGTGTTCATGCTTGCTGCATCTGCATCACGGTCGCCCTAAGAAATAAGGGTGAATGAATGTGGGTGAGTGTGTGGGGGAGCGCACGAATGGATGTGAGTAGGTCGGAGCATGAGTGAGAGTGAATGTATGGGTGAATGTGAGTGTGGGTGACTCTGAGGGTGAGTAGGAGTGGGAGCAAGACTGAGTGGGTACAGGAGTGAGGGAGAGTGGGTGGGTGGGTCCAGGAGTGTGAGTGTGGGATTGTGTGGGGTAGAGGGCGAGTGAGAGTGAGTGAGTATGTGTGGGTGCATATGAGAGCATGAGGGTGTGAATGCGTAGGAATGGGTGTGTCTGCTGGTTGGGAGGTGCTGGATTGAGGGATTAGTGCCTCTTGGCTATGTGGGCTCCCCTGGATGGGGGGGCCTTCTTTGGGCGTGGGAGTCCCCAGGGTGTGCGACGGTGCCACTGGGGAGGGGGCGGGCCTGCTGTGGGGGTCCTTGGGGGGGCTTGCGCAGGGGGCGCGAGCTGGTCTCTGGCTCGGTGACTGGGGCCCGGGGTCTGGCGTTGGCCTCACTGGGGAAGGAGGTGGGGTGGATGATTTGGGGGCATGGGCTGGCCGTGCCAGCTGCCTGGCAGCCTGGCCTTCCTCAGCAGTCCTTCCTGGGGCAGATGTCTGGCTTTCCTGGAGCTTGTTGTCCTCCGACATTTGTGCTCTGTGGGGGTTGGTGGTGTTGTCCTGCTTGCTCAGGGTTTCCGGGGGCAGGGAGGGGGTTGCTTCGACCGGCCGCCCTCTTCATATGTTTCCTGACAAACCACTCACATGCACATACTTATTTTGTGCGCACTCTCATACACATGCATACAGATGCACACACACAAATGTCTCTCCTTTAACACGTGCGGATACCAGACTCGTGTTGGAAGAAGCAGTCTGCCTTCTGTTTATTTGAGTTGTTGGTTTGTTTGTCTTTTTTGTCTGTTCCTATCCCTTTCCTTTCCCTCTCGCCACATCTCCTTTCCCCATTCCCCATTCTGCTGGGTCCTTCATGGGTAAAATAATTTAAATAAAGTATTAAAAATTATTACAAGAGGAGTTTACAACAATATACAGTACATATATGGGTACTGTGTAAAGCTCCTTTTGGCAAAGTACAGTGGTGGGAAAAAGTGTTTGCCCCCTAACTGATTTTTCATTTTTGTGTATGTTTATCACATTTAAGTGTTTCAGATCATCAAACAAATTTAAATATTAGACAAAAATAACACAAGTAAACACAAAATGCAGTTTTAAAATGAAGGTGTTTATTATTAAGGTTAAAAAAAAAATCCAACTCTGTGTAAAAACGTGATTGCCCCCTGTTAAAACATAAATTAACTGTGGTTTAATACACCTTTGGAAAGCTGAGTTCAGTTTCTCCAGCCACACCCAGGCCTGATTACTGCCACACCTGTTCTCAATCAAGAAATAACCTGACAAAGAGAAGTAGACCAAAAGAATGTCAAAAGCTAGACATCATGCTGTAATCCAGAGAAATTCAGGAACAAGTGAGAAACAAAGTAATTGAGATCTATCAGTCTGGAAAAGGTTATAAAGCCATTTCTAAAGCTTTGGGACTTCATCAAACCACAGTGAGAGCCATTATCCATAAATGGGAAAAACATGGAACAGTGGTGACCCTTCCCAGGAGTAGCCGGCCGACAAAAATTACCCCAAGACCGCAGTGACCCCACAACAACATCCAAAGAACTGCAGGCCTCACTTGCCTCAGTTAAGGTCAGTGTTCATGACTCCACCATAAGTAAGAGACTAAGCAAAAATGGCCTGTATGGCAGAGTTCCAAGATGAAAACCACTGCTGAGCAAAAACAACATAAAGGCTTGTCTCAGGTTTGCCAGAAAACATCTTGATGATCCCCAAGACTTTTGGGAAAATACTCTGCGGACTGACGAGACAAAAGTTGAACTTTTTGGAAGGTGTGTGTCCTATTACATCAAGCATAAAAGTAACACAGCATTTCAGAAAAGGAACATCACACCAACAGTAAAATATGGTGGTGGTAGTGTGATGGTCTGGGGCTGTTTTGCTGCTTCAGGACCTGGAAGATTTGTTGTAGTAAATGGAACCATGAATTCTGCTGTCTACCAAAAAATCCTGAAGGAGAATGTCCGGCCATCTGTTCGTGACCCCAAGCTGAAGTGCACTTGGGTTCTTCAGCAGGACAATGATCCAAAACACACCAGTAAGTCCACCTCTGAATGGCTTAAGAAAAACAAAATGAAGCGTTTTGAGTGGCCTAGTCAAAGTCCTGACCTGAATCTAATTAAGATACTGTGGCATGACCTTAAAAAGACGGTTCATGCTCAAAAACCCTCAAATGTGGCTGAATTACAACAACTCTGCAAAGATGAATAGGCCAAAATTCCTCCACAGTGCTGTAAAAGACTCATTGCCAGTTTTCCAGTCTTCCGGTTCCGGCGCCACACAAGTTGGCTTCCTTTTGCAACAGCGGCTCAATTCTGAGTCTTTTTATCTTCCTTCTTCTTTCTGATCCGGTGATAACTTTCTGATCCGGCACACCTTTCACTCTATATATATCACGGACACACAGATCGCCCCAAAGGTCTCCCAAGTTGGCGGACGGAGCCTCTGTTTACAGCAGGAGACGATACAGCAGGGAAGAGCTAGCTAGCAGTCAACTGCCACCCAGTGCTAATGGAGAAACTCGACATACCGGGAGAACTGAAGCGAAAACGATGTGGGTGCCGGGCTGGAGTTTAGGCGGCGTGCAAGAAATATAAGACAGAAAAATAAAGAGCGATGGCAAGAACCAAGCAGACCGCCCGTAAATCTACTGGAGGAAAAGCCCCCAGGAAGCAGCTGGCCACCAAGGCTGCTCGGAAAAGCGCTCCGGTCACCGGCGGAGTGAAGAAGCCTCACCGTTACAGGCCCGGTACTGTGGCTCTGAGAGAGATCCGTCGCTACCAGAAATCCACGGAGCTGCTCATCCGTAAGCTGCCCTTCCAGCGCCTGGTGAGGGAGATCACTCAGGACTTCAAGACCGACCTGCGCTTCCAGAGCTCCGCCGTCATGGCTCTGCAGGAGGCCAGCGAGGCCTACCTGGTGGGTCTCTTCGAGGACACCAACCTGTGCGCCATCCACGCCAAGAGGGTCACCATCATGCCCAAAGACATCCAGCTGGCCCGCCGCATCCGCAGAGAGAGACCTTAGACTTTCTGCTGCACATCCACCAACCACAATGCTCCGCACTGTGTGTCTATATATATATACTGTATATACTGTATATATATATTTATATTAATATGTACATATGTATACTAGCTGCTCTTGTTTTTTCTTGCCTTCTGATTGTTGCTCTGAGTGTTGCTATCCCTGTGCTGTTGCAATCCTGGAATTTCCCCATTGTGGGACTAATAAAGGCTTATCTCTTATCTCTCTCTCTCTGTCACAAATGCTTGATTGCAATTGCTGCTGTCAATCTCTCGCTCCATTCTCCACTCACTGGTAAATGAGATCCCGAGATACTTGAACTCCTCCACTTGGGGCAGGACCTTGTCCCCAACCCAAAGAGGGCAATCCACCCTTTTCTGGCTGAGGACCATGGACTCAGTCTTGGAGGTGCTGATTCTCATCCCAGTCGCTTCACACTCAGCAGCAAACTGTTCTAGCAAGACCTGTAGGTCATCGGTTGATGAAGCCAACAGGATGACAACATCTGCAAACAGCAGAGACGAGATCCTGTGGTCACATGATCTGGCAACGACACCCTCCGTTCCTTGGCTGTGCCTAGAAATCCTGTCCATAAAAATTATGAACAGGATCGGTGACAAAGGGAAGTCCTGGCGGAGTCCAATTCTCACTGGAAACGAGTCCTCCTGGGTGTTGGCAATATGACCCAAACTCTTGCAACAGTCGTGAAGGGACCGATTAGCTTGTAATGAGCCCGATAGATAGATAGATAGATAGATAGATAGATAGATAGATAGATAGATGTACTTTATTGATCCCAAACTGGGAAATTACAGTGTAACAGCAGCATGACAGTTGACAACCAAACAACAGAAACACACACATGACAGACAAAGGGATTACCCATGGACAGCGCCTTAGATGAGTCCGCACGGACGGTACTGCCACCTCCCCCTCCTCTTCAGGGAACAGTGGAGGGTTGTAGCCTAGCGACACCCAGAAAGGAGACATCCCAATGGCCGACGGCAGGGTGGAGTTATGGGCATACTCTATCCAGGGCAGATGAGCGCTCCACGAGGAAGAACTGGAGGCGGTGATGCAGCGGAGCACAACTTCCAGCTCCTGATTCATACGCTCGCACTGCCCATTGGATTGGGGGTGGTGACCGGAGGACAGGCCCACTGTGGCCCCCAAAGCGTTGCAGAAACACTTCCAGACCCTGGACACAAACTGGGGGCCCCGGTCAGAGACGACATCCGCCGGGATCCCATGTAGCCTCACAACGTGTTGGACCAACAGATCCGCCGTCTCCCGCGCCGTAGGGAGGCCATGGAGCGGCACGAGGTGGGCGGCCTTCGAGAACCGGTCCACGATGGGCATGATGGTGTCGAAGGAGTTGGACGTCGGGAGACCGGTGACGAAATCCAGGGCTACATGGGACCAGGGCCTTCCAGGGACCGGCAGGGGATGGAGGAGCCCCGCAGGAGGAGAGGTCGAGGTTTTACCAGTAGCACATTGGGGGCAGGCGCGGACGTAATTGGAGACATCGTCCCGGAGGCCTGGCCACCAGAAGGACCTTTGGAGGAGCTCAATCAGTCGGGAAACTCCAGGGTGACAGGCGAGCTTGGAGGTGTGAGCCCAATGGATGATATTGCCCCGGACAGAAGAGGGCACAAGCACTCTCCCAGCTGGACCGCCGCCAGGATCGGGTTCGGCCTCCTGTGCCCTCCGGACCTTGTCCCTGATGGCCCACGAGACAGCGCCAACGACGCACGAGGCCGGCAGGATAGTGTGATCCGGTTCCATGGGGGCCTCTGAAGTGAATTGCCTGGACAGAGCATCCGGCTTCCCGTTCTTGGAGCTGGGGAGGTAGGTGATAGTAAACCTGAAGTGGCTAAAGAACAGGGACCAACGCGCCTGGTGGGCATTCAGATGCTTTGCCGTCCTCAGGTACTCCAGGTTCTTGTGATCTGTCCAGACCACAAAAGGCTGCGCTGCCCCCTCCAGCCAGTGATGCCACTCCTGCAGTGCAAGCTTCACCGCAAGGAGCTCTCTGTCGCTGACGTCATAATTCCTCTCCGCCGCAGAAAGGCGCCGGGAGAAGAAGGCGCAGGGGCGAACCACCCCTTCCACCGGAGAGCGCTGAGACAGCACTGCCCCCACCCCTGTATCGGAGGCGTCCACTTCAACGAGGCATTGCAGCGCGGGGTCCACCTGAGTCAGGACCCGGGAGGAGGAAAACTCTGTCTTCAGAGCGGCAAAGGCAGCCGCGGCTTCCTCTGTCCACCGGAACGGCACCTTGGGGAAGGTGAGGCGGGTCAGGGGAGAAGCGATGGAGCCAAAGTTGGGAACAAAGTGGTGGTAAAAGTTGGCGAAGCCCAGGAATTGCTGGACCTGTTTCCTGGACGGGGGGGGGGGGCATTCAACTACCGCCCTGACCTTGGCTGGATCGGGGATGATCTGGTTGTGAGCCACGATGAAACCCAAGAAGGAGGACTTGTCACTGTAGAATTCACACTTCTCCGCCTTAACATAGAGTCTGTTCTCTAAGAGACGTTGGAGGACCCGCCTCACGTGAATCTGATGCTCCTCCCGGGACCGAGAGAAGATCAGGATGTCGTCCAGGTAAACGAAAACGAACACCCCCAGGAAGTCACGAAGGACGTCATTAATCAGTCGCTGGAAGACGGCCGGAGTGTTGGTGAGCCCGAACGGCATGACCAGATATTCAAAATGGCTGCTGGGTGTTCGGAACCCCGTCTTCCATTCATCACCCTCCCGGATCCGAATGAGGTGGTATGAGCTGCAGAGGTCCAACTTAGTAAACCAGTAAGCCCCCTGGAGAGAGTCGAAGGCAGAGTCCATCAACGGCAGCGTATACTTGTCCTTAATTGTGATGTCATTCAAAGCCTGGAAGTCGATGCATGGCCGGAGGGACCCATCCTTCTTGCCGACAAAAAAACCCCCTGCTCCGACTGGGGAAGAGGAGGGACGGATGATGCCGGTGCTGATCGACTCCTTAACGTAGACGTCCATAGCCTCATGCTCCGGTGCAGACAAGCTGTACAGGCGACTGGATGGTAATGGCGCCCCCGGGCGGAGGTTGATGCCGCAGTCGTAGGGGCAGTGGGGGGGGGATGCGCTTTGGACTTACTAAATACGGACCCGAGATCGTGGAACTCCGGTGGTACCTTGGAGAGGTCCGGAGGAGGAGAGTCGGAAGAGGAAGGAGGAAGCGACGGGGCACAGGCAGCGGACTGGAGACAGGCGCCCAAGCAAAAGGTGCTCCAGGAGAGGACACTTCCAGATTGCCAGTCGAAGGTGGGGTTATGAAGATGCAGCCAGGGGTAACCCAGAATGACGGGGGCAGCAGAGGTGGGCAGCACGAACAGGCAGAGGTCCTCCCGATGATTTCCAGAGACAATGACTGGGACCGGGACTGTCCGGTGTGTAACCCTCTCCAGTGGGGACGCAGAGAGGGAGACAAGGCTGAGGGGTGCTGGCAGGGCTTGGCAAGGGATGCCCAGGCGGGTTACCAGGCTCTTAGAAATAAAGTTCTGCTCCACCCCTGAGTCCATCAGTGCGTGAGTGAGGTGTTCAGTGGAATTGTGGCAGAACCTGATCGGTAAAAGACACTTGGATAGGGAGCTAGATTGGGATGCGTCCGTGAGGACCCCTATAGTGACTCGTGGACTCCCCCTTTTGGCTTAACCGGGCAATCCTCCACGAGGTGCTGGTCGTCTCTGCAGTACATGCAGAGGTCCAGCTCCCTGCGGTGCTGTTTCTCTGCCAGCGGAAGCTTGGCCCGGCCAATCAGCATCGCCTCTGGCTCATCAGCGGACTCTGGCGTGGGCAGCGCCATGGGGCGAGATTGAGAGGTATGGGGAAACGCACCGCTCGAGCGGCTGGATGACCTCCGCTTGGCAGCCCGTTCTCTCAACCTGTTATCGAGGCTGATTGTGAGGGAAATTAATTTGGAAAGCCGCTGCGGCGGATCCCGGCTGGCCAGCTCATCCCAGAGGCTGGAGCTCAGACTACGGATGAAGATGCTGCAGAGGGCAGCATCTCCCCACCCAACTTCCGCCGCTACCACCCGGAAGTCAACAGCGTAGTTGGCGGCCGACCGTATCATAGGTTAGGTTCATAGGTTAGGTTTGCGTAGCTGGGCCTCGCCATTACGGCGTAGGCCCAAGCTAGCGCTCGCCCTTCCAGAAGGTTGGCGATGTAACCAATTCAGCTGAGATCAGTAGGGAAGTCCCCTGGGATGCGCTCGAACACCGACTCACACTGGAGGAGGAACCCCCGAGCTTCACCGAGCTTACCGGTGAAACGCGTGCATGTTGGAATTGGAGTGAGCCGGGTTGGCGGCCCCAGGATAGCCTGGCTAGCCAGGGGGCTGGCGGGAGCTGACCCGCTAGGCTGAGCCAGAGGGAACGCCCGCGGAGGATCCAGACGATCCAACTGGTGATTAATTTGGACTAATTGATTTAAAATTACCTGCTGCTGGTGAGTGACTTGATCTACTCGAGCCTCAAGAATGTTAAGCCGGTGTGCGAGCCCGCTGTCCGCTCGGCCGCTCTGCTGGAGCCGTACTGACAGAAGTTCGGACCCAGGGAACACGCACACAGGCTCGAGTAAGATTCAACAGTTTTATTAAGGGAATAATGAGTGTGTGAGTGCGTGTGAGCAGGATGTGATGTCTTGTAGGAGAATGGGGTGTGCCAAGGGTGAAGCAGTGCGCCGTGCAGCCAGGTAACCCTAAGGGCAGAGCAAACACAGGGATTAATCGCAGGTGTGACCCCAGCGGTATTAATATTCAGACTGGTGCTTACTTGCAGGTGGAATGGTGGCTGGTGTTGGCTTAGCCACAGGTCTCCGGCCTGGAAGACAGCATTGCGTTGCGCGCTCGGCGCGGTGAGAAAGATGATGGCGTGGCAGAGAGAGGAATCCGCTGCCAGAGGATCCTCCTGTGCACAGGGGAGAGAGACTGGAGAAAAGGTAAGAGCGATGATGGCTTACTTGCTTGGCGTGGAAGGACTCAGAGGAACGTAGGCTGAGAAGGAGTAGACAAGTGCTGGAATGCATGAGCATTGGTGAGCAGACGGCTCCAGGCGGAGTGGGCTAAATAGCCCGAGCTTGATGAGGCACAGGTGTGCGCGCAGCTGGAGCGGGAGACAGGCGAGAGCGAGTTGTGACAGCATGTGGCAGGAAAGATTTCCTGTACCTGGCCGTTCGACAACGAAGCTGTAGTAGTCTACTGGAGAAAGTGCTTCGCTGTCTATCTAGTGTGTGGTGGAGGGGGTAATCAAGATTGTCCATGATGGATCGCAGTTTATTTAGTGTTCTCCTCTCCATCACTGTCTCAAAGGTCTCCGATCTGATACCAATTACAGAGCCAGCCCTCTTGATAATCTTGTCAAGTCTGTTGGTATCGCTGGCCCTGATACTGCTACCCCAACAGACAGCAGCAAAGAAGATAGCGCTGGCGACAACAGTCTGATAGAAAAGCTCCAGCATCCTGCTGCACACGTTGAAGGATCTCAGCTTTCTCAGGAAGTAGAGTCTACTCATCCCCTTCTTGTGCGCAGCATCGGTGTTGGAGCTCCAGTCCAACCAGCTGCTGATCCTGACACCCAGATATTTGTAGTCTTCAACCACTCCCACATCCTCCCCCCTAATCTGCAGTGGCTGAGAAGGAACCTTCCTCTTCCTGAAGTCAATCACCATCTCTCTGGTCTTGCTGACATTCAGCCCCAGGTGATTCTGCTCCGTCCACTCCACAAATCTGTCTACCAGTGCCTTGTACTCCCCCTCCTCTCCTCCTCTTATACACCCCACAACAGCTGAGTCATCAGAGGATTTTTGCAGGTGGCATGACTCAGTGTTATACTGAAAGTCAGTGGTGTATAAGGTAAAAAGAAAAGGAGAGAGCACCATCCCCTGTGGAGCTCCCGCATCACTAGCCACCATTCCAGACAAAACACTGCCCAGCCGGACAAACTGTGGTCTGCCTGTCAGGTAGTCAGTAATCCAGGAGATCACAGAGCTGTCAACCCCCATCACCCGCAGCTTCTCACCCAGCAGCAGTGCCTGGATGGTGTTCAAGGCACTGGAGAAATCAAAAAAAGTGATTCTCACAGTATCTCCTCCACCATCCAGGTGCAAATGGGCTCATTGCAGCAGGTAGATGACAGCAGATTCAACTCCTAAATGGGGCTGATATGCAAACTGCAGAGGGTCCAGCCACGTCTTCACCTGCGGCCTCAGGTGGACTAAGACCAGTCTCTCCAGGACCTTCATCACATGAGATGTGAGGGCAACTGGTCGGTAGTCATTCAAATCTGATGGAGATGACTTCTTGGGGAGAGGAACCAGGCAGGATATCTTCCACAGCACCGGTACTCTCTCTAGACTCAGGCTCAGGTTGTACAGGTGTTTCAGTACCAGAGCTAGCTGGTTGGCACAGGTCCTCAGGGTTCTTGCGGAGATGCCATCAGGGCCCGAAGCCTTCCGCTGATGGAGTCTCTCCAGCTGTTTCTCCACCTGATCTGTAGTCACCGTGAAGTGAGGGAGGGTCCTGGTGCCCCCTGAGGAGGAGGAGGGGGGAGATGGAGAGAGATTCTGCACGGGAGTGTGGGTGGGGAGGGGTGTGTGGGGTTCTGGTTGTGTTGCTCGGGTGACAGACTGTGAGTTGAACCTATTAAAAAACAGATTCAGTTCCTCAGCTCTCTCCTGGTTCCCAGATGGCTGCCCGACTCTCCTCTTGCACCCAGTTATTTGTTTCATTCCCACTCACACATCTTTAGTGTTGTTTTGCCTGAGTTTCTCTTCCAACTTCCTCCTATAATTGTCCTTGCACTTCCTCAGCATCTCTCTCAGCTCATGCTGCACTCCCCTCAGTTTCTCCTTGTCTCCAGCCCTAAAAGCTCTCTTCTTTTTGTTTAGAAGTGCTTTCAGGTCACTGGTGACCTATGGTTGTCACGGCTGGCCCTCACGAGCCAGCACAAGACGCCACAGTTCAGCAAGTTGCAATTCAATCCTTTTATTTATATTGCACAGGGCTTGAGTGTACAACACAACTTGCCACGCAGGCTTCGTTACACCACACAATATGAATTCACAATAAAGGTTAGCGGCTAGGACGAGGGGCACTCGTATGCCGCAAAGGCAAGGAATATTAAACGAGTAACAGGGAGAGAGTTATGGCAGAGACGAGGAGCTCTTGTCCGCCGCAATTAGGAAGGAATGTCAGCGAGGGAGAAGTACCATTCCAAATGATAGACAACTTACATGCAGCGGGATACGTCGGGGAACCCAGGGAGCATGTGATAAGGAGACAGGGGAAAGTCATAAGACTTTTGACGAGACAGCCGCAGAGTCCAATTCACTCGCACTGACATTTAAAGCCAGCTGCTCATGATTGGAAACGCGACGCAGCTGCTCAGGTTCTGACAGCTGAGAGCCCCCGAGCGTCTGGCCAATCAGAGCCCGGGAAGCCCGAGTGACGACACCTGCTGTCAAAACCTGACAAGGATGAGGAATAACCCGAGCGCGGACAAAAGCGCTCGGGATATGACAGAACCCCTCCCCCTACGCGAACTCCTGGTCGCGCGTAACATCCAGACCCCCCCACCCCACCCCAGGGAGGGTGGAGGGGGAAGCAGGTGGAGGGGGAGCAGGGTCAACTCACAACAACAAGGGGACAAAAACATCGGGGAAGGGAGGGAGAGAAAAAAAAAGGCAAAAACCGTACATAAACGGGGACAAAAAGACGAATAAAAAAGAAAAACCAACGCTAGATGGACATCTCTCACATATAACAAAAGACACGAACTACCAACCCATGTAACTTGACACACATATCGCCACAAAAAAGAAAACCAAGATGAGGATACATAGAATACCAGTCAATACTAAAAGGAAGGGTCAAAGAAATAAAAGGACAAATAATACCTTCATCTCCAGGCTAATGTGTACAGGAAATCTTCAAAACCAAAAGACAACACAGGTGCCAAAAAGGAACTAGACCCGAGTAAGGGAGTAACATCGAAAATATACAATCACACCCTAAAAGAAACATACAATACTCATGATAACATTCTGTCAAAAGGAAAAGGAAATTCTGCTCAAAAGAGTCTCAAATCGGGAGTGCAAGGAACAACCCCAAACAGTCATCCCAGAAAATAACATGAAAAATAGCTACGGCAAGAGAACATATGTCCATTAACGAAAAACAGTCACTTTAAACATGAAGATCAATCCCCAGTGGGGTATTTCAGTCTGAGAGGGGAGGAGAGAAAAAGAAAAAACAGTCACAAGCCAGTGGTGGGGCAAGAGAAGGGGAGGAAAAAAAACCCATTGGGGAATAGAGTTAAATAATTCCGCTCAGGAGGTCTCCCAGCACCCAGCATCCAGGCCGCCAGCAAAAGCAGCGGAACGTGCCCTAACGGCCCAGCCAAACCCCGGGCCGAGGGAAACCATGTCTCCGGCGGGCGGGCCAGGGCGCCGAAAGAATCATCCTGCTTGTCAGGAATCCGGGCCTGGACGCCAAAAGGACAGAGCCGGTCACCGGGTGGTTGGGCAGTATCGGCCTGCCAACAGAATGGCTGGGGGAAGGTCGGCGAACCGGGCCAGCTGGAATTAACTCCCGCAGTCTCAAAAGCGGGGAAGAAGGGGCCATGGCGAGGACGGTGTATGGCCTGGAAAGCGCTCAGCGGTGGGTCAGCTGCACAATCTCCGGAACCCGCCTGGGTCAGAACGACCAAGGCGCCGAGCTCCGACTGAGCGAGAGCAGCACCCGCGTCGGACCCCGATTGGGCCGGAACCTCCATGACGTCGAGCTCCGCTTGAACCGGCGGAGCACTCCCGGTGGACCCCATGCCGAGAGCCGGAACCTCCAAGGTGGCACCTAGAGCAGGTTCACCTCCAGTAACCCTGGGGAGAGGCTCAGAGGGACAAAAGGAACCGGGATCAGGATCACCGGCAGTGGCAGGGCCCGGCGAGACAGGCTCGAGCGCAGCAGACGGCTGCACCCGGCTCGCCCCCCCGAGAGACAGGCAATAATGCTCCAGAAAGAAGATGAGGGATAGAAAATAGAGCACTCGCCTGATCTCGGGTTCTGCCGCCATCCAGGACTTCGATGCTCCGGGTTCAAACGGGAGGAGGTCGTCGTCCGGTTCCCACTCCGTCGTGACGTCATCCGCCCCTGGAAGAGGGGCTCCTGCAGCTCGAGGCCCCCCCGACGTCATCGTCCACGCAGGCGGTTCATGTGGTGTGGAAGTGGGGGGTTCTCGGCCCGCTGGACCGGACTGTTCATCTGCGGAGTCCCGGGGACGCTCCGTCGTCGGCACAGGCTCCAACCAGTCGTCCGATCTCCTCTGCCCAGAAAAAGGCTGCGGGGCTGGGGTCTTCTGCCCGAGGGCCGCAGGCTCACTCCTCGTCTGGTGACGCTCCTCAGAAGTCGAAGCGTGCTCAGCAGGGGGAGACACAGAGGCAGCGTGTTTAATTAACATACCAGCAGGGAGTTGAGGCTCGGGGGGCTGCAAACCCCGAGCCTCACCCCCAGGAGTCAGACAGAACAAATCACTATTAGATGGAAAAAAGTGAACTTGTACTTGCCTGCCTCCCGGAGGGGCGGTGGAACCTGCCGTAGGGAACGTCATTCCATCCTCCTCCCACCGGGTGGTGGCCGGAGACTTTCTTGAAGGAGGAGAGGGGGCCACTTGGGATGGTGTAGCCGCGCTGTCCATTGGAGCAAAACTTCTCAAACTCCCAGCCGCTGGAGAAGGCGTCGAGGCGGAGGGGGCAACAGCCAAGTCGGGCCGGGCATGACGCGCTGACAGCTCAGCGGGGGAAGCAGGCCCGGGGGGAAAGGCTGCAGGGATCTCCTCCTGGTGAGACGCTGGGGAGACAGCAGTGGGATGAATGGGGTCAGTCCAGTGAACTGGAGCGGGTTCCGGAAGGGAGTCGCGCTGAGAACGTCTCTGGCCACGGCCGACGTCTACGACGGGCCCCGGGTGGTGCGAACTCCAGGACTGGATCGAGGAAAGGATCCGGATTCCAGAGCGGGCAGCGGGAGCTCCGATTACTCCGCCTTTGGCCTCGTTCCTCCTCAATCTCCTGGAGCGCCTCGCGGTGGGCGGCGATCTCTTGTCTCTTCGCTTGGACGTCCAAGTGGTCGGTGTAGCGGGGAAACAATCGGTCGAGCGTTCTCTCAGCGCAGTCCAGGTAGTAGTGCGCTTCGGATGAGTCGTCAAGGCTGGCGGAAGCGCTGATGAAGTCATCCACCTCCTCCAGCGCCTCAGGCAGCTGGAGCCAGAGATCACTCCACCTTGCGGCCTCCTCCTCTTCGTACATCTGAATAATCTGGCGTTGGGCAGCGATGTCGAGTCTCCTCGCGTCGACCTCGGGGTGATCGTTGTAGCGGGAAGGCAGACGGTCAAGCACCTCCTCAGCCCGGTCTAAATACCACTGTTCATCGGGCTGATAACCGAGGAGAGGAGGGGCGAGGGAGGTGTCTGGATGCCCATCGAGGTCGGAGGCGATAATGAGGATTTCATCTACCTCCTCCAGCGCCTTGGTCAGCAGGCCGTGGGAACCCCGAAAACGACTCCGCAGAGATGGAATGTTTCCAACGCCACGTACCTGGACAGGAAGGGGCAAAGTTCCCAGAACGCAACTTACTGAGAACGGCGTCTCCTTCTGGCGGCTGTCTACTGTCACGGCTGGCCCTCACGAGCCAGCATAAGATGCCACAGTTCAGTAAGTTGCAATTCAGTCCTTTTATTTATTTATGCAGCTGGATACGTCGGGGAACCCAGGGAGCATGTGATAAGGAGACAGGGGAAAGTCATAAGACTTTTGATGAGACAGCCGCAGAGTCCAATTCACTCGCACTGACATTTAAAGCCAGCTGCTCATGATTGGAAACGTGGCGCAGCTGCTCAGGTTCTGACAGCTGAGAGCCCCCGAGCGTCTGGCCAATCAGAGCCCGGGAAGCCCCGAGTGACGACACCTGCTGTCAAAACCTGACAAGGATGAGGAATAACCCGAGCGCGGACAAAAGCGCTCGGGATATGACAATGGTCTGTTGTTGGAGAAGTCAGTGTACAGTCTGAGCTGGCATGATCATGTCTTCACAGAATCTAATGTATTCTGTGATGCAGTCAGTCATATTGTCTATGTTCACCCCATGTGGTTCACAGAGTATGCTCCAGTCCATCATCTCGAAGCAGTCCTGCAGTGCATCAGCAGCCTCCTGTGTCCACCTCCTCACAGTCCGTGTATAAGCAGGCTGCCTTTGCACAAGGGGAACGTACTTGGGTGTTAACATGACCATGCAGTGATCTGATTTACCAGTGGGGGGTAGAGCTGTTGCACTATATGCATCCCTGACATTGGCATACAGCAAATCCAGTGTTTTGTTCTCTCTGGTGGGACAGCCAACAAACTGGTGAAAGTTTGGTAATGATTTTCCCACTGAGACATGATTAAAGTCACCTGTGATGGCCATGAATGCATCCGGGTGCTTCTCCAGTAATGTGGCCGCAGTGGAGCTGATGACGTCACAGGCCACCGCTGCGTCAGCTGACGGAGGGACGTAGGCGAAAACAATTAAAGCGCACTTCATTTCTCGCGGCATATAATAAGGTCTCATACTAACAGCCAGCAGTTCAATGTCCAGGCTGCAGCACTTCTCCTTCACATAAATGTGTCTGGGATGACACCATTGTTCATTAACAAGAAGTGTCACCCCTCCTCCTCCCTTTTTCCTGCTACTTATCATGTCTCTGTCCCCCCGTATAGTCTTGAAGCCAGGTATCGCTACGCTTACATCCGGGATCTGTGAGTGTAACCACGTCTCCGTAAAACACATGAAACTACACTCACGATACTCCTTTTGCGTCCTGACCAGCGCTGTAAGCTCATCTGTTTTATTTCCCAGCGATTGCACGTTCCCGGTGATGACCATCGGTACAGCCGGCTTATGCTTCCTCCTCCTCCTCCTCACCTTTGCTCCAGCCCTTCGCCCGTGGCGTCTCCTCTTCAGCTCATCTGGGATGAGGGGCTTCAATGCCGGCCGCAGTGCTCCAGGCTCCGGCCTCCTCAGCACAATCAGCTGTTCGCGTGTGTAAACAATGTGTCCACCCCCACCTCTGTTGATCTCCATTGCCCGAGGAAGAGAAAAAGAAAAGAAAACTAGAAAAAGACCGGCTAAAATAGAGAAAAAAGTTGATCCAGTCTTAGTCCGAGTATTCCTACAGAGCCCTGGTTAATAAGAGACACACTATATACAGGTATAAACAGATAGAAACACAAAGACATGAGAGAGTTGCTGCTGGTATGGCCGCCCTGCCTCTGGCACCATTAAAAAAACCCAAAAACATACTCCCCATACCCCATACTCCTGCAGCACCCCCCACAAGAGATCATGAGGGACATGGCTGAACGCTTTCTCCAAGTCCACAAAACACATGTGGACTGGTTGGGCAAACTCCCATGATCTCTTGAAGATTCTCGAGAGGGTAAAGAGCTGGTCTGATGTGCCACAGCCAGGACAAAAACCACATTGCTCCTCATGGATCCAAGCTTTGGCCAGTGGTCGGACTCTCCTCTCCAGTACCCTGGCATAGACCTTGCCAGGGAGACTGAGTCGTGTGATCCCCCTAAAGTTGGAACACACCCTCCGGTTCCCCTTCTCGAAGAGAGCAACCACCACGCCAGTTTGCTATGCCAAAGGCACTGTCCCCAACCTCCACGTAATGTTGCAGAGGCGTGTCAACCATGACAGCCCTACAACATCCAGGGTCTTGAGGTAATCAGGATGAATTTCATCCATCCCTGGGGTCTGGCCATCCAAGAATTTAACCACTTTGGCAACCTCAGCCCCTGCGATGGGCGAGTCGTCCATGTTCGTCCTCCAACCGTGCTTCCTCTGTCGAAGGCATGTCAGTGGGACTGAGGAGCTCCTTGAAGTATTCCTTCCACTGCCTGACGATGTCCCCAGTCGAGGTCAGCAGTGCCCCATCCGCACCATACACAGTATGGACAGGAAGCTGTTTCCCCCTCCTGAGCTACTGGATTGAATTGAATTGAATTGAATTGGCGGTCTGATCCCCGACTTTGAAAACTGGCTTTAATTAAGTTACAAGTTAAGGAGGAAAAAAGTCACAAATCTACATGAAAAAAGTGACAAATTTACAAGGAAGAAAAATCACTGTTTTATATGGAAAAAGGTGTAAATTTAAAAAAAAATTGCAAATACAGAGAAAAAAGTCAGTTTACCAAACATAAAAAGTCACAAACTTATGAGAAAAAATTCCATGAAAAAGTCATAAATTAATGAGGAAAAAGATGCAAATTGTCATGATTCGCCTCAAACGAGGCGAGGAGAAAGATTCACGCACAGGGTTACACCACAGACAAATTTATTAAAGTCCAAAAAATAGTGTTGACATACAAAAATGCAATAGAGGAAGACTTATGGATGAACACGACGTAACGTGTAGTAGAGTAGCCATGGCGTAACGTGGCAGAGAGTCACCAAGGGGGGAACCACGGCGTAACGTGACAGTGACAAACACACAGCAAACACACACAATAGAAACGTATAACGAACTGACTAAATATACACACAAATGACCAAGATGATGGGATACTCCTGAGGGAGGGAGCGTGGCATTAATCACAGAAAGAGAGAACAGCTGAATGTCATGAGAGGGGGCGTGGTCTGGCTAGCAGACTGACAGGCAACGCCCACGCCAAGGGCAGACCCATCGTGCTGCCTGACAGCTGCCAGTCAGAGACTACAACAACACAAACAAACTCAGGAACAGACTAGAGACAAACGCAAAAACAAACTAAACAGTAAACTGGAAGGCCAAAGTAGAAATAAAAACAAATAATACATGGTAAAGCAAGGCATAAAGGAAACCCATAGAACTGAGCCTGGAAGAACCCCGGCTCAGTACAAAATACTCCATACACAGATAAAGACACACAGAGGAAAGTCATGGAACCGAGCACGACGGACAAACCGGCTTGGTTCATGACACAAATTAAGAGAAAAAAAATCACTTATCAGAAAAATGTTGAAAATTACATGAAAAATCACAGTTATGAGAAAAAAAGCAAATTTATAAGAAAAATGTTTAAAAAATTAACAAAAAAGTCTCAAATTAATGAGAAAAAGTTGGAAAAAATTAAAAGGAAAAAAACTTGAAGAAGTCACAAAATGACATGGAAAAACATAGGAAAATTCAAGAAAAAAGTGACAAATTCATGAGAAAAAGTTTGAAATTTACCCCCCAAAAAGTTTATTTTTTAAATTTAGAAGGAAAAAAGTCACAAATCTAATCATAAATTTAAGAGAAAAAGTTGGAAAAATTCCATGAAAAAAAATTAATGAGGAAAAAAGATGCAAATTAAGAGGAAAAAAGTGACAAATTTACAAGGAAGAAAAGTGACTGATTTACATGGAAAAAGGTGTAAATTATTGAGAAATAAGTTGTAAATAAAAGCACCCAGGTGCTGATGCCTTGGTGCCAGAGCCTTGGTGGAGGTATTTTGTTCTCGGATCATCACCAAAATGTTATGGATTCATCTCTAGCTCAAGGACCACCTCTGGTAAAAATTTCATCCAAATCCATCCAGTAGTTTTGGAGTACATGCATGTGCAGTGAAAATAATCTGCAGTTCGCATGCCTGTACTGTCGGCGGCAGCCAAGAGCCACCAAACTGATTTGAACAGCTGCAATCCAAACACAAAAGAAGAGCACAATGGTAGACGTTTTAGATGGCGAATGCGATGGAGGTACATGAATACAATGACAATCAAGACTAACAGGAGCTTTTGTTGTTTAGTGGCAGAGGAAGAAAACAGACGGGCAAAAAGATGGACATTTGCTCACCCAGTATTGGTGGATCGTTGAGTACTTTTCTCTGGCGGGAGTTTCCGGGCGCATGCGCATTACAGTTCCATTGATGGTAAAGGTGAGCTATTTTTGTATTTATTTCAAAAACGAAGCATTATTTTGAAATTCTAGCAAATTAAAAGTCGAGAAAATATGGTGATACAATGATACAAGCCTTTAGTTCCACTTAATTTTGACAGGGCAAACTGAAACAGAGAGGCAGACAGACAGATGGACAGATACACACACACAGAGCCACAAAGAGATGCAACTAACTGATTACTGTATGCCTCCGTTTCACTGAGGCATAGTTAATAGAAAAAAATCAGTTACCAGAAAAATGTGGAAAAATTACATGAAAAATAATGAAAAATTTATGAGAAAAAAGTTGTGAATTTACAAGAAAAATATGGAAAATTAATATGAAAAAGTGACAAATTTATGAGAAATGCAAATTTACTAAAAGAAGTTACAAATTTGTAAAAAAAAAATAAATAAAAATGCAAGATTGAATGAGACACCTGTGATCTGTTTTACCTTGACTTTCTATTTCCTGTAAACTGGTGTTTTTTTCCCATGGATTTTTCTGATCTCTGGTGTAAAGCTGCTGACGTTCATCCCCAGCTCCAGAAAAGTTGACATTTGGACAGAAAATATTCATCAGAGCATAAGAGAGAAGCGGAGTGGAGCGGGATCTCTGCATTACTGAGCATTTTAAAGGCCAGCCCAGACACTAAAGGTTGAACAATGAAGCTGCCGAAATGTGAATTTTAAAATGAAAATCCCAGCCTGTAAATGTGAATGAATTTCCAGGAGATTAAACAGTGTTTGCCTAGAGAAAATCACAACATGACTCAGTGTTTCTGTGTCAGAGCGGCGCTGGGTTCATTTTACTGCTCAGAAATTGCTCTATGACATCCAAAACTGTAGAAAATATTCATTTAGGCTTGTAGGTCACACCAGTTGCTTTGATTAATTAATATCACTGCAACTGAGGGATTTTGAGCCAAATTCATTTCAGCCTCAAAGGTCCAATTCACTAAAAAATAGTGTTTTTGTGGGTTTTAACCTTTTGAAATGCACGTGTTGGTCATGTTATTACTGGTCCAACATGGCTCTCTGCCCATAGCCATTAGCTCTCTGAGGTCTTTACAAAAAACAGGTCACAAATCTCAACTCACAAATTTACTGGAAAAATATCACAAATTTATGAGGGTGTGCTGAAGAGTTCATAGTGGTCAAATTTGGCCAAATGTGGTTTATTTTTCAACATAGTCTCCCCTTTGGTCCACACACTTCTTCCATCAGCATTGCAGTTCTTAGATCCCTGCGGTTGAAAAATAAACCACATTTGGTCAAATTTGACCACAAGGAACTTTTCAGCTCTCCCCCCTTCCCCCAATGTAAGAAAAAAGCCTAAAATTTATGCAAAACGTAGGGCAAAAGTTTTATATTTGATCAAGAAGTGACCACATGAAGAAAAAGAGAAATATCAAGTGGTGATCATCAGGTTCTGAGCAGGTGTGGACTTCAAGGGGCGCATGCGTACGCAGCGACCGGCAACAGGTGAAAAAAGTTCAACGTCTTTGTCTCTGTTTTTATGCACTACTTAAAAACTTTTATCAGTATGTCTCGTGCCCAACCAGGTGAGAAAAGACATTGGACCTGTGCTACGGATCCATAGAGAGGGCCTATAAATCTCTTCTTCCTCCTTTAGGATCCTCATATCACAACTGTGTGCATTTGCTGCTCACATATAAAACTGCTCTCAGAAGAGAGAAGGCTAAGACCAGAGACATAGACGTGTGGACAGAGGATTCAGTGCACTGCCTCCAGGAATGCTTTAACTGTACGGACTGGGAGGTGTTCACGTTGGCCTGTGGAGAAGATTTGGACTCTTTAGCGGACGTGACATGCTTATACATGGCTTTCTGCAGGGATATGATCGTTCCACGTAAACGTGTCAAAATATATCCCAACAACAAGCCATGGGTTACAAAATCAGTTAAATCCTGCTTACAGAGGAAATCACTTGCCTTTAAACAGGGGGATGTTTCTGAGCTGCAGGTTGCCACAAAAGAGCTGAAGTCCGAAATTTTAAGAGCAAAACAGAATTATAAATCAGAATTGGAAAGCAAGATGACAGCAAAGAAGCTTGGTTCAGCCTGGGCTAGTACGAAAACTATTGCAGGCCTTCAGAGCACAGTAATTGTGTGTTTTTAGATGGTTTTAATTCAGACTCAGAGCTGGCTAATGCTCTAATTGTTTTTATGGTCATTTTGATTCCTTTGATTTTGGCACAGAAACCCAAGATTTGAAACAGAAACTCAAAGACAATCAGCACTTTAATATTGAGGTGCAGGATGTTAAAAGGGCGTTCTGTGCTGTAAAAATGAACAAAAGTCAGGGCCCAGATAATATATGTGGACACTTGGTAAAGGCCTGTGCACATGAACTGAGTCCTGTGTTTCACTACATTTTTAATAAGTCCTTACAGACACAACATGTGCCTAAGATCTGGAAAGATGTGGTGGTTGTCCCCGTTCCAAAATTCAGCTGCCCAAAAATGGTAAATGATTTTAGACCAGTTGCTTTGACTTCAATTTTAATGAAAATTTTTGAAAAACTGGTCAGATTTGAGGTCCTAAAGCAGACTGAGCATGCATTGGATCCTTTGCAGTTTGCCTATACGCCTCACAGAGGAGTGGAGGATGCCACTGTCACTCTGTTTAACATGCTTTTTAAACATCTGGATTTTAATGGGACACACGTCAGGCTTTTATTTGTGGACTTTTCTTCCGCTTTTAATACAATCCAACCTCATATATTAGTTGAAAGGCTCCTGCAACAATTTGACTTGAGTAATAGTCTGGTGGGTTGGATTCTGAATTTTTTAACCAACAGGACACAGAGAGTAAGGGTCAATGGTACATTGTTTGACCAAAAGTGTTCTTCTACTGGCTCTCCTCAGGGGTGTGTGTTGTCACCACTACTCTTCATCCTGTACACAAACATGTGTTGGAGCAGACATGACGACACATTATAAAGTATGCTGATGATTCAGTTGTTGTCAGTCTCCTTCAGGATGGTGAGAGTGGCTACGGCCCAGTAGTTGATGAGTTTGTTCACTGGTGTGAGGATTCCTACCTGCAGCTGAATACGACAAAAACTAAAGATATGATTAGTGACTTTAGGAGGAAAACTCCTGGGCACAAAGTCACTGTACTAAAAGGCCAGACCACTGACTGTGTGCAATCTTACAGATATCTTGGGACGATTATTGATAGTAATTTAAACTTTGAAGAGAACTGTGAAAGGGTGTGCAAAAAGGGTCAGCAACATTTGCATTGTTTAAGGAAACTTGCACGCTTCCAAACTGACCAAACCATAATGACAATGTTTTATCAGGCTTTTATTGAATCTGTTTTATCCTTTTCTTTAGTGTCATGGTTTGGTCAGATAAAACTGAAACAGAGGAAATCCTTGGATCAGGTAGTTAGATGGTCCAGTCGTTTGCTTGGTGAGTCACAACTGAGCTTGACATCCCTGTACACCAGACAGGTACAGAGGATGGCTACCTCCATTTTAAATGATGATTCCCACCCTTTGCACTGCAACTTTCAGCTTCTTCCCTCAAGACGGAGGTTTGCTGTCCCAAAAAGTAAAACCCAGCGCTACAAAAACAGCTTTGTTCCTGCTGCTGTCAAAGAGTTGAACAAGATGTAGCAATATATTAAACATAATTCAGTTATCTGTTTATTAATTTTTATTTTATATTTTCTTATTTTTGTAGGTTTTTTATTTGGGTTCTAAATCTTTTATTGGGTTTTAGACTTTTTTGAGTTTTTAATCTCTTTGACTAGTTTTTAACTTTTTAATATGACCCTTCTTTCTTATCTCTTTGTTTTTTCTTTTATCTCTTTGTCCTATGTCCTGATTGGTGGAGCCTTTGAGTACTTTTATCATGTTTATAGTCATCTTCATGTGTGCCTGTGTTTGTGTTGATGTTGAATGTAATTGTTTTTTGTAAATATGGATGTCACCTGACTGCAAAACAAATCTACCTACGGGTACAAATAAAGTAACCTGAACCTGAAACTGAAGGTCTTGTATTGCTTAGCAACAGCATTTAAAACTTAAGTTCTGCTACACATTAGCTTTTAAAGTAGCACGATGTAACTTTTTTGTTCCTTGTAGGAACACTGAAAAGGCCACAACCATGGCAACCATAACCCCAGTCCCAACAGCCAACTACAGGGCTTTTTGTTGTTGGTTGTTAAAGTCATGCCCTGTGATTCTGTAACTTCTGTAACAACTGTAACTAGTAACTGTAACTAGTTACAGTTACTAGTTACTTCTTTTCAAAAGTAACTGAGTTACTTTTGAGTTACTGCATGATTAAAGTAACTAGTTGCTTGGAAAAGTAACTTTCATGTTGCTTTTAAATGCATACTTAGATCATCTTGCACACACAGCCAGATCAAGGGCCCCTTGTTCTCATCAGAAAAAAGAAGAAACAGAAAACTGATGAGAAAAAAAGTCTCATCTTACAGAGAAAAAATGTCTCAGATTTACATAAACTATTGTAATCAGTAAAAAGTCAGAAATTTACTAGAAATAAAGCTGTAAATTCACAGAAAAAATTTTGGACCTCCTGGTGGGCCGTTTTTGGCCCAAGAGCCATATGTTTGACACCCCTGGACCAGCCCATTAAAAATGCATATTTAGAGGATTTACTTCCATGAAATAGTTGCATATCACAAAATGAATGAGATAAAATAAAACAGAAAGCACAGATAAATGAAAGTTCATCGCTTAGAAGAAGCTGTTCTTCACTGCAATAAATCACAGTCACTTTTTCTCTGTGCGTAAGAATACTTTAAATGCATTTAATGCGGACATTAAATGGGAGCTTCTTGCTCAAAAAATACTCATGTTTAACCACAGAGGTAGAAGCTGTTAGGGGCTACTCACCGCTTGGACAACAGGTGATCATGAGAAGTTGCCACCGAGCTGCAGCATGAAGTGGGGCAGGACAGGAAACTGACCTGCGGAAGACTGACGGCTGTGCCAGCTATGGTAGGGTCAGTTTATTTGCGCTAAAAATATCTATCCATGTTAATAAAACGAGTAAAGCAGGTAACGCATCTGATCAAATTTCAGTAACTGTAATGCATTACTGAATTTTTAAACAGTAATTTTGTTACACAGGACGTTACTGCAAAAGTAGTGGTGTTACAATAACGCTAATGCGTTACTGTAATGCATGTTGGGAGTAACACATTAATTTATATGGCACTTTACATGTCAGGTGACATCTCAAAGCACTTACAGTGAGTCCATTATTCATTCACTCTAGACAGACATTGGTAGTGGTAAGCAACTACTGTAGCCACAGCTGTCCTGGGGCAGACTGACGGAAATGTGGCTACCAATCTGTGCCAACGGCCTCTCCGACCACTATGGAACATTTATGCACATTATTCTAATTAGCTCCACTCATACTCCCGCCCACCAGTAGCGGATGCTGCAAAGGCCAGCCCTCCACTGTCCTCTAACCTGAGAAAACTGAAGATTGCTTTGCTAAACAATGGCTAGTCAAAACATTGGAGTGATTCAGCTGTACATGTACACGCTGCCAACCCCCATCAATGCGAGCTGGCTCTCGGTGGTCCCACCTAGGGCCTGACGGTTGCCCGCCGGGCAGCTTGCTGGAGGCTGGGGGTCCGGTGCACCCGCTCACCGCAGTGGAACCACGACTGTGTGGCCTTGCCCCTGCCATTGCGCCACATGCCCCCACGGTTGCCTAACTGACCGGAGCGGGGTGGGGGGTGGAGAGTTAATGTATCCTCCTCCGCCCTCCCTGGTGGGGATAGAATGGAGCGCCCGGGGGGGTTTTATGGTCCCCCTGAAAACTCCTCCACTGAACTAAGTCAAACGAATGCAAAACGGACAGGTGCCTGTCTTGGCGCCTTCATCCCCCTAAGAGCAGACGTCTCTCTCTGGTTTGGTCTTCCGACCGTGTGCCTCTCATTCCTCCCATTCTTCCTTCGGCACTTACGAGACCCCACACATGTAGGTGCGGCAGCTGGTGGACTCCGGTCCCCGAGCTGACAGCCCCCCGCGTGTGCTACAGGGTTCTGGAATATAGTAGCCCCAACAGTGGAAAACTACAGGTGGCTGCGGTCAGTTTCACACCTTCCCCGGGAAGAGATGCTGACTGTCAGCGTGGTAGGTAGACCACGAGCCTCCGTCCGCAGAGCCATGTTGGCTCCTTCCTCTTCCTCTGGGTGAGTGAACTCATGTCTGTAGCCATGCCCGGTGCTTCGCCTGATTGGTTAATGTTATAACCAATCAGGCTAAGCAAAAATGCTTACGTAGCTAGAAACACTCTGCCCAAAGTCGCCTTTTTTGGGGGGAGGGGGGCTTAACTGGACATTCACAGCAGAAAAACACAAAAACACAGATTTGGGTCTGATTTTGCTCTGGATATGAATGTCTTGTAAGTCACAAAAAGCATGTTAAAGAGATGTTAACAACAGAAAAAAAATTGATTTTTGGGGGAGTGTCACTTTAAGTTTTTGTCAAAGTTACATTTACATTTTCTGTCCAGGAGTGTTCAATTACAGATGTGAGGAACTTAGCATTCCTTGAAGGGAAGAGCAGTACAACTAACTGAAAGTTTCTCTATATACGTTAGCCCTTTGCTTACATAAATAAACTCTGGGCGTGAATTTGCTGCATTTCATTTTCTGTGTGCCATGACCTGAGTGGGGTTCTGAATTCCCTCTTCAATGAAACTTCATCTCTGTTCAGAGAGGAGACCGAGCATCTGTAATGAGGTTGGGAATCCTCCATTCTGTTTGATTTCATGAAGCCCAAGATTTTGTGACAGGAGCCGAAGATTGATTTCAGTCTGGATCTGGAGAAGGCAGAGACATATGCATTTTAATTTCACCAATGCCGTTTGTGTCTTTGGCACTCCCCCCCCCCCCCCAAATTCGTCCAGGGAATCGAACCAATTTCTGCTAATTAGATTTGAGCGTTTTTCTGTATTTGGTTGCAGTAGGGAAGCATGAATTATGTCTTTGTAGAGCCACATGCTGTAGGGTCACTTCCTGTCAGAGTTCTGAAAAGGAAGTGCACCAACGTTGATCAATATTTTCATAATAATGTCAGAGTATGGCTGTGTTGTGAGACATGTATATGTATATATAAATTGGGTGAGGAGTGTGTGAAACTTACCACCTACAGCAGCGACCCGAGACAGCGGGGAGCCAGAGGCGGCAGAACCAGACTGGCCGACGATGGCGGCAACACGGCCGCGACGAGGGGGAGCCAATAGCCCGGCGACAGAGGCGCGGGCACGACACAGCGGAGGAGAAGATCTCTGCTTTTACCATCGGAGGTTCGCAGAGAAGGCACGCAGGTGTGTGCCGCCCTGCATCTTCAGGAGTTCGGGAAACGGCAAGACCGGGGGTCGCTAGCAGCTTCGACCCTCGGAGAACGCAACAAGCTGCTCTACATCACGGATGCGCGCTCCGGACGAGTGTTCCTCATTGACACCGGAGCACAAGTGAGCTTCATCACCCCAACATACGCGGACCGGGTAGCTGGACCCCACGGTGACGGAGCTACAGCGGCAAATGGCTCGAACATCAACACCTACGGGAGAAGGACCTTGCCTTTATGCTTACATGGCCGCACATATGAATGGACTTTTGTAGTAGCGGCGGTGAGTTTCAACATGTTGGGCGCGGATTTTTTGTGTTCACACAATCTGTTAGTTGATCTTGCTAATAGACGGCTGGTAAATGCACTCTCTTTTTACTCTCTCCCCTGTTCAGCTCGAGTGTCCCCGCCACCAGTACAGACCCACGTCGCTACAGCAGGTGGTAAGTTTCACACACTCCTCACCCAATTTCCAGCGCTCACTGTGCCCACTTTTTCAGCGACGGTCGCGAAGCACGGGGTGAAACACTTCATCCCCACTTCTGGTCCTCCCGTGTTTGCAAAAGCTCGGCGCTTGGATGCAGTTAAGCTCGCCATTGCGCGTGAGGAGTTCGCCAGCCTGGAGAGGCTGGGCATCGTTCGTAGGTCGAAGAGCCCGTGGGCTTCGCCGCTGCACATGGTACCGAAAGCCGATGGCTCCTGGAGACCGTGCGGGGATTACCGCAGGCTAAACAACGCTACGGCACACGATCGTTATCCCATCCCGCACATTCAGGATTTTTCGGTGCACCTGGCGGGGGCGCGCATTTTTTCAAAGATTGATCTAGTTCGCGGCTATCACCAAGTCCCGGTCCAACCGGAGGACATTCCTAAAACAGCGGTAATAACCCCGTTCGGACTTTTCGAATTTTTACGCATGCCGTTTGGTCTCAAAGGGGCGGCGCAAACATTTCAGCGGATGATGGATGCCGTGTTACGCGATCTCCCTTTCGTGTTTGTGTACCTCGACGACATTTTGGTCGCGAGTACTTCAGAGGACGAACACGAAACGCACCTCACAGCAGTTTTTAGGAGGCTGGGAGAGCACGGCTTAATAGTTAACCCAGCCAAGTGCCAGTTCGGCGTTGAGCGGATTGATTTTTTGGGTCACCGCGTCTCCCCGGAGGGAGCGGTTCCGTTACCAGAGAAAGTACGCGCGGTAGCGGATTTTCCCCGTCCACAAACGGTCAAATCACTACAGGAATTCTTGGGGATGGTGAATTTTTATAACCGGTTCCTGCCCCACGCAGCTCAAATCATGCAACCGTTATATGCCGCGCTCAAAAAACAAAAGCCGACCCAGGCGGTCGAATGGTCCCCGGAGCGGGAGCGCGCGTTCACAGAGGTTAAAAAAGCCTTGGCTGACGCTGCGCTCCTGGCCCACCCAGACCCTGCAGCACGTATCGCGCTGACGACAGACGCTTCAGATTTAGCCATAGGGGCCGTTATTGAGCAACAGGTAGCCGGAGTTTGGCAGCCTTTGGCTTTCTTTAGCAAATCTTTAAGCGCGGCTGAGCGAAAATACAGCGCGTTTGACAGAGAACTGTTGGCGCTGCATTTGGCTATTCGTCATTTCCAGTTCTGGCTGGAAGGACGGTGCTTCACCGCTTATGTGGACCACAAGCCGCTCACATACGCCATGGCCAAAATTTCAGATCCGTGGTCCGGCAGGCAGCAGAGGCAGCTGGCCGCAATCTCGGAATTTACCACTGACATTAGGCACGTCGCGGGCAAATTCAATGTAGTAGCGGATTGTCTCTCACGCGCGTTCACGACCCCGACACGCGCAGAGGCAGAACGGGCCACCGTGACCGCGCCGCAGGAGAGCGGCACGGTGGCGCGCGCAGCCCCGGTGCACGTGGGTATAGATTACGCAGCCATGGCAGCGGACCAGGGGGCGGACGCAGACGTGCGCGCGCTCCAGTCTGGACCAACAGGGTTGAGGCTGGAGAGCAAGTGTTTACAAACCGGTATGCCCCCCCTGATCTGCGACATGTCGACGGGGCGCCCGCGTCCGGTGGTTCCGGCCACGTGGCGCCGCCGTGTTTTTGACTCGGTCCACTCACTGGCGCACCCCCGGGTGCGCCAGTCGGTGAAACTAGTGGCGGAAAAGTTTGTTTGGCCGTGCCTGCGCAAGCACGTGAAGGAATGGGCAAAAACCTGCATTTCCTGTCAACGGGCCAAAATTCACAGGCACACAAGAGCCCCGTTAGAACCGTTCCGCATTCCGGCCAGAAGGTTCGACCATGTGCACGTCGACCTTGTGGGCCCCCTACCGGCATCACAGGGGTTCACGTATCTTTTGACAATGGTGGACCGCACCACACGTTGGCCGGAAGTGGTCCCACTTGCGACGACCACGGCCGCGGAGGTGGCTCGCGTTTTTTTAACGGCTTGGGTGGCGCGCTTCGGGGTTCCGTCGGACATTACGTCCGATAGAGGACCGCAATTCATCTCTGAGCTGTGGTCAGCGATGGCCAACGGCTTAGGAGCCAAAATTCACCGCACTACGGCTTACCACCCTCAGGCTAATGGTTTATGCGAGCGTTTTCATAGGTCTTTGAAGGCAGCACTCAGAGCGTCGCTCACGGATGCAGATTGGGTAAATAAACTCCCTTGGGTTTTATTAGGGTTGCGTTCTGCGCCTAAAGAGGACTTAGACGCCTCCCCAGCGGAGCTGGTATTCGCACAAACTCTGAGGCTGCCGGGCGAGTTTTTACCAGAGCACCCAGAGCCCCCACCTCTCTCTGCTCTGGGACCGTTAGTTGGCACGGGGGCAGACACGCTCCCGGGTCCGGTTCATCACGCTTTTCCACGAGTTTTCGTCCCCAAGGCTTTGAAAAATGCCGATTTCGTTTTTGTCAGGCGCGAAGCCCTTAAAGCAACGCTCAAACCACCTTACGAAGGGCCATTTCGAGTGCTGGAGGCAGGTGATAAGCAATTTGTGCTAGATTTTGGGGACAGAAAAGAGACAGTCAGTATTGACAGACTAAAACCTGCTTTTGTCATGAAGGACGTGTCTGTACCGGTCGCGGTGGCGCCTCGACGAGGCAGGCCCCCGCAGAGGGCAATTAACCACTCTCTTCCTCAGTCAACAGACCCGGAGCAGAACAGCACCGCAGGCAAGGCGGGGCCAACGCACAGCAGATTCGGCAGACGGCTGAAGCCCAAGCGGCGCACAGACTGAATGTTGGTGTTGATTATTCAGTAGTGAGTAAGGTGCTATTAAATTTTGGGAATTAGTCTGTTCTTCATCGTTTGGGGGGGGGTTATATGGCTGTGTTGTGAGACATGTATATGTTGGACACTGCATATGTGATTTAACCACGATGAAGGAGAGCCAGCCCCCTGCGGTGCGGAGCCACAGAGCCTGGACCCCCTGCGGAGGACAGGGGACAGAAGACTTCCTGACCACTGAGGCTCGGGAAGAGAGAAGGGGGAGTTATGTAAATAAAAGGCTAATGAATGTGAATAAAGAGACTTTGATATAGATGTGTGATTTCCCCCGCGAGGGAAATGGTTTGATGTGAGAAGGTTTAAATGAGAGAACTTTGGTGTGTTCACTCTCTTTGTTCGCTGCTCAAGAATAAGAGCAGACAGTGGAATGATTTCTTGAATAAACTGAAATGAAAGACAATTCGGTTTCGTTATTCAAGTCTCCCCACAAGAGGAACCTTTTTTGTGTGCTGTTTTTCGATAAAAACAGCTTTACCTAGGAAACTTTTTAAGCTATGTCAGTTTTACAGCGGCTGCCTCACCTATTCCAATGAAAAATCATCACCACACTGCCCTCTAGAGCAGCTAAAACACAAGAAAGTTCTCTACTGGCTACCCTTCACATGGGAAAAAAAAGGATTTTAAGGTCCTGAACATTTGTAAAATAGTTGTAAGTGTTTGCAAATGGTTGTAACACACATCGCTAAAGTTCTTTTTGGTTTGCCAAGTTGTGAGCACTAGCAATTGTTTGCGACCATAGAAACTGTTAGTGAACTGCTTTGCAACGTTGTACAAACCCTGTCAAAACCCCAAAAGCCCAACGTTTGTGGATGTTCCTCAGCATTTGCTGCTCCATGAGATTCTAGTTTGATTTTCATGAACATTCATTAGAAAAGTTGATGAATTCAAAAATCCCTTGGCAACATTCGCCACTCTGTGAGATACTACTGTACAGGTTTTATGGGAAGCCATGGGGGGTAGTGTAAACCCAGCCACAGGGGGTGCACAAGCCAGTGTACTCCTAGTGCTGGTCCCAAGTCTGGGTAAATGGGGAGGGTTGTGCCAGGAAGGGCATCCAACATAAAACCTTTGCCAAATCAAACATGCGGATGATGACAAATAAGACTTTCATACCAGATCGGTCAAAGCCTGGGTTAACGACTGCCACTGGTGCTGTTAACCAACAGGGTGCTGGTGAAAATTGGGCTACTGTTGGCCGACGATTGAGGAGGAGGAGAGGGGGAAGGCGTGTTAGGAGGGAGAGAGAGAAAAGGAAAGGTAGAAGTGTGGAGGTGAGATTAGGGACGTTAGATGTAGGGACTATGACTGGTAAAGGCAGAGAGTTGGCTGATATGATGAAGAGAAGAAAGGTAGATATACTGTGTTCAAGAAACCAGATGGAAGGGAAGCAAGGCTAGGAGCATTGGAGGTGGATTTAAACTGTTCTACCATGGTGTAGATAGGAAGTGAAATGGAGTTGGAGTAATGTTGAAACAAGAGTATGTGAAGAGAGTTCAGGAGGTAAAGAGAGAGTCAGACAGAATCATGAGTTTGAAGCTAGAAGTCAAAGGTGTGATGTTGAATGTTGTCAGTGCGTATGCCCCACAAACTGGATGTCAGGTAGAAGAAAAAAAAAGAATTCTGGAGTAAGCTGGATGAAGTGGTGGAGAGTGTTCCCACAGGGGAGAGAGTGGTGATTAAAAGGGACTTTAATGGACATGTAGGTGAAGGGAACAGAGGTGATGAGGAGGTCCTGGGTAGGTATAGTCTTAAGGAGAGAAATGTGGAAGGAGAGATTTTGCTAAAAGGATGGACATGACTGTGGTAAACATGTACTTCAAGAAGAGAGAGGAACATAGGGTGACTTCCAAGAGTGGAGGAAGGCGCACACAGGTGGACTATATCTTATGCAGAAGGAGTAATCTGAAAGAGATAGGCGACTGCAAGGTGGTGGCAGGGGAGAATGTAGCTACAGAGCATTGGACAGTAGTCTGTAGAATGACTTTGCAAAGCAAGAAGTGGAAAACAATGAAGGCAAAGACAAAGATTAAGTGGGGGGATGCAGAAGGAAGAAGGTCGGACAGAGATCAGGAAGGACTTGATACAGGCTCTGGGTGTGGTAGGGAAGAATTACCAGATGACTGAGAAATACAGCAAAAGTATTGAGGGAAATGGGTAGAAACATATGTGGTGTATCCAGTGGACAGAGGAAGGAAGACAAAGGGACTTGGTGGTGGAATGAAGAGGTACAGGAAAGTATCCAAAGGAAGAGATTAGCAAAGAAAAAGTGGGATAGTCAGGAAGATGAAGAAAGTAGACAAGAGTATTTGGGATCAAGGTGCATGGCAAATAGAGTGTCATGATCCTGGGCATGGATGGGGGCCATTAAGAGTTAAGTCTGTTTCTGTTTGTTTCTTTATTTATCATGATCTGTTGTATTTTATCTATTTATTTTTGGAATGTGATACTCTTGGGTTGTCTTTTTTGTCTTGTCTATTTATTTTGTGGTATTTTGCAGTTATGCTATTATTTATATCTTTTAGAGTTGTATTATTTAGTTCCGGTCTGTACTTTTATTTGGACAGTGCTGTGCAACCTCTGGCTGTCAAACTGTCTTGCAGGCCTGTCAGTGTGATTATGTTTCACTCATGCACTCACAGCTCTATTTAAGCAGACCGCTGTAGTTGTCTCACTGCAGCGATCTTGCATCCAGACGTGATCCTTTGCCTGTGTTTTTCCTCCCCGGGTATTCCCCGGCGTCTTCAGTAAGTTTTTGTGTTCTTACATTTTGGGTTCTTGCTCACTGTTGTAATAAACGTGCTAACTTACTGTCTGCGCTTGGCATCCTCCTTGCCTGAATTAAGGCGGTTTATGACAGAGAGAGGTTGCAAAGGCAAAGGATAAAGCATATAGTGAGTTGTATGAGAGGCGGGACACTAAGGAAGGAGAAAAGGAGTTATATCAATTGGCTAGACACAGAGATCAAGCTGGAAAAGATGTGCAGCAGGTTAGGCTGATTAAGGACAGAAATGGCAATGTAGTACTAACAAATGACAAGCGTGTGTTGAGAAGGTGGAAGGAGTACTTTGAAGAGCTGATGAATAAAGAAAATGAAAGAGAGAGGAAGATGGATGAAGGAAAGGTAGTGAACAAGGAAGTCCCGAGGATTAGAAAGGTGGAAGGGAGGGCAGCTTTGAAGAGGATGAAGAATGGAAAGGCGGTTGGTCCAGATAACATACCTGTGGGGGTATGGAGATGTTTAGGAGAGATGGCAGTGGACCTTTTAACCAGATTGTTTAACACAATCTTGGAGAGTGAGAGGATGTCCAAGGAGTGGAGAAGAAGTGTTTTGGTACCAATTTTCAAGAACAAAGGTGATGCTCAGAGCTGTAGTAACTACAGAGGCAAAAAGTTGATCAGCCACACTATGAAGATATGGGAAAGAGTTGTTGAAGCCAGGTTAAGAGGACAGGTGACAATCAGTGAGCAGCAGTATGGTTTCATGCCAAAAAAGAGTACTACAGATGCAATGTTTGCTCTAAGAGTGCTGATGGAGAAGTATAGAGAAGGTCAAAAAGAGTTCCACTGTGTCTTTGTGGATCTAGAGAAAGTATATGATAGGGGGCCAAGAGAGGAAGTGTGGTACTGTATGAGAAAGTCAGGAGTGGCAGAGAAGTATGTGAGGGTAGTGCAGGACATGTATGAGGACAGCGAGATGATAGTGAAGTGTGCTGTAGGAGTGATGGATGGATTCAAGGTGAGGGTGGGGTTACATCAGGGATTGGCTCTGAGCCCCTTCTTGTTTGCCATGGTGATGGACAGGCTGACAGATGAGGTCAGGCAGGAGTCCCTGTGAACCATGATGTTTGCTGACGACATTGTGATCTACAGTGAGAGTAGAGAGCAGGTGGAAGAGAACCTGGAGAGGTGGACGTATGCTCTGGAGGGAAGAGCAATGAAAGTCAGTAGAATCAAGACAGAATATATGAGTGTGAAGGAGAGGGAGGCAGGTGCAACGGTGAAGATGGAAGGAGTAGTGGTAGTGAATGTAGATGAGTTTAAATACCTGGGGTCAACCATCCAAAGCAATGGAAAATGCACAAGAGAGATGAACAAGAGAGCGCAGGCGGGGTGGAGTGGGTGGAGATGAATGTCAGGGGTGATTTATGACAGAAAGGTAGCAGCAAGAGTGAAAGGGAAGATTTACAAGACGGTAGTGAGGCCTGCTATGATGTATGGTTTGGAGATGATGGTGCTGACAAAAAGACAGCAGGTGGCGGTGGAGGTGACAGAGTTGAAGATGCTAAGATTTTCAATGGAATTGACTAGGAGGGACAAGATTAGAAATGAGTATATCAGTGGGCCAGCTCGCTTTGAGTGGTTTAATAATAATAATAATAATAATACATTTTATTTAAGGCACCTTTCAAGGCACTCAAGGATGCTGTACAAAAATAAAACAATCAATAAAACACATTTAAAAACACATCACAAGTACAAGGATCACAAAGAATAGGCCTTAGTGAACAGAAAAGTCTTGAGGTGGGATTTGAAGGTAGAAAGTGAGTTAAAGTTCCTGAGGTCCGGTGGGAGGGAGTTCCAGAGGCGGGGGGCGGTGCAGCTGAATGATCGGAGGCCCATGGTGGTCATGCGTGCAGGAGGGACAATGAGGTTGATGGTAGTTGATGATCTGAGAGTTCTGGATGGTGTATGGACGGAGAGAAGTGCAGCCAGGTATGGGGGGACGAGGCCATGGAGGGCTTTGTAGGTGAGGAGGATGATTTTATAGTCAATATGGTGTTTGATGGGGAGCCAATGGAGGTGCTGCAGAACCGGGGTGATATGATGGGTGGATGGAGTTCTGGTAATGATCTGGGCGGCGGCATTCTGAACCAGTTGAAGTTTTTTAAGAGATTTGAGGGGGAGACCAGAAAGGAGGAAGTTACAATAATCCAGGAGGGAGGTAACGAGAAAATGGACCAGGATGGCGGTGCTGGCAGGGGTGAGGGAGGGACGGAGACGGCTGATGTTACGTAGATGGAAAAATGCTGTCCGGGTGACATTATTGATGTGGGATTTGTAGGAGAGGGTGGTGTCCAAAATTACCCCAAGGTTTGGAGACAACGTAAGCTAGGCAAGGCTGAGATGGTCCGGACAGGTGCAGAGGAGGGATAGTGGATATATTTGACAAAGGATGTTGAAGATGGAGCTGTCAGGCAGGAGGAAAAGGGGAAGACCACAGACAAGATTCATGGATGTAGTGAAGGAGGACATGGAGAGAGTTGATGTTACAGAGGAAGATGCAAGGGATAGATAGGGTGAGATGGAGACAGAAGATCCACTGTGGCGACCCCTAAAGGGAGCAGCCGGAAGAAGAAGAAGAAGAAGAAGAAGAAGAAGAAGAAGAAGAAGAAGAAGAAGAAGAAGAAGAGGAAGAAGAAGAAGGGGGGGTAGTGTAGGAAGTCTGATGCTGTACCATGCCAGATGCCTGGTAGGTGCCCATCCAGTTGGATAAAGGGTAAAGGTGCTGTTATGGAGTGACCTCAATGCTTCCCTTACATGAAAAAATGCAGTAATCCCTCTCCAGTTAAAAAAAAAAAAAAGATATGTTGAGATGTTAAGGATATCCCTACTGACAGGAAAGCATGATTGTCACAGTTTGTAGAAACAGGACCCAGATGTGAGACTCAAGTTCAATAAAGTTTTTATTTTGAGCTGTTTGCCTTGACACAGCTCGAGGGTTCAAAACAACAAAACTCAGCACAGCATGGCAAAGAATCCAAATAACACTAAGCTCGGCAGGACACAGGCTTATAATAAACCAAACTGAGAACCGAGCATGGAACAAATCCTACAGAACACAAATGCAGACATAATAATCAATAATAATAATAAGTACAGAAAAGCCCAAAATACAAACTCACAGTGAGGACGTGGGCTGGGGCCCATGTCCTGAAAACAAGGAATACAGACTGTAACTAAATGTGAGGACGTGGGTGTCGTAAACTGCCCTTCAGGGCAGAAGGGAGACCCAAACGCCGGCTGTGAGTTTGTAAACGTTTTAATCAAAAACACAAAAAATATAACAAGAACAAAACTTACAAGGCAGGAATACACGAATATAAAGGTGTGTGGAAATGCCAGGTAACAGGCTAGATGTGGGATGCACGTCTGGAGGACTGAGTCAAAGAAGCGTGGGACACATGCCAGGATACAGAATGAGATTAGACGTGGGACTCAAGGCTGGACACTGAAGGATGCCCCCCCGAACTGCGAGAAGGCGTCCCTTAAATAGGACAAAGAAGATTTAACAAATGATAATCAGGTGTGGGTAACAGGAGTGAGGATAAATACTCAAATAATAACAGCTGTGACAGCCCGCAAACTTGAGCTAAAAGAGGAAGTAAACAAAGGTGGCTGTCAAAATAAAAGTACAGACTGGAATGAATAATAAATCATGATACAGAAGATGAACAAAGAATACACAAAGAATGATGACTATTCACCAAGGTAAGAACAAGAAGGAATACAACCAAGAGATACTAATAATACTAATAATACAACACTAGAAAATACCAAAATTACAAAAAGAGAAGTGAGGGTGAAGGCGAGGTTAGACTCATGTCCAAAAACAGGAAGATATAATGTGAAATACAAAATGATCCAAGAACACATAATAATAATAAACAAGGCTATAATGACCACGGACACATAATATTAATAAACAGGACTATAAAAACTAAACTAGGATACCAGGAACTCTCATAAACAACCAGAAACAAATGGCAAACTCAAATAACAAAATACAGACATGACCAAACTCAAATACAATAATAAAACTGAGGTGGGAAAAGTACAGTGTCATATCCGGCTCTAGGGAGCCGGGCAATCAGAGCCAGGGACAAGCCAGTGAGTCGAGATGGTTTATTTTGGGTAAGGGATAAGGGATGAGGAGAGCACAGATACTCATGCAGAGGTACACTCACAGGTTGCACAGCGCAGAGGTAAGCAGCTCGTACCGGACGTGGGGGTAGCAAGACGTACATCCTCACAGCGGGATACAAACACAGGAATGCTGCAAGGGGAGTTGAGGCTGACACCAGACGAAGGGGCTTCAGCCTAGCAGTGCTTATGTCGCAGCCCCGAGTCATCGAGGCTGCTCCTATTTATCCTCATTGGCAGCGCCCCAGCTGATGAAGACTAATTGGCCCCAGCCGTCCATAATGCTGCCAGCTGGGGGCCAGCTGAGACGCTGCTCAATGGGAGGCAGGGATGAGGGAAAACATGGGCTCAGTGCCGAGACGGCATCTCAACCCATGGTGACAGAGCCCCTCCCTCAAGGTCGGGCTCCTGAACGACCAGGAACATCCCAGCCCCCCCCCCCCCCCACCTAGGGTGGGAGGAAGGGAGGCGGACCGGAGGGGAAGAAGCCAAGGGAAGGACAACACCAATGGGGCAATGTAGGGTAGCGGGAAAGAAAAACCCAAATACAATACTGACAACAGAACAATTAACCCAGGTACAGATGGGGAGAAGAACTGGGTCAGCACGCCGGTTACATACTACCCAGAGAGTACCAACCATGCGTGACCCAGAGCAAGAAAAAAAAAAAGAACCACCAAAAAGGTACAGGGCAAAAAATGCTGAGTATGGTCAAATAAAGGGAAAACACAATACACAGCACCAATATAAGTACATACACACAGTCACCAAGAAAAGTGAGGGTGACTGGAACAAATGGACAATTACAGAGCATGGTGTTACGGAAAACAAGGCACATGACTCTATAATGAACCAACAGGGCATAAAAAAGAAATACTGAGTGCAGGCAAAGAAAAACCCACACACATGAATATATAAATACCCACAGTCACCTAAAGAAATGAAAGTGACTGGAATGAATGGGCAACTGCAGAGTATGGTCTGAAAGGGAACAAAACATAACTCTACAATGCAAAAACGAGACTAAAAACATGGTACAAAAAATAAAATGCTGGGTACGAGGGAAGGAAAACGCACAGCACTATAAATACACATCCACCAACAGGACAGACATTACACCCAAGTGACCTTAATAACGATAAAAGAAAAAGTGACACCCGAGGTGTATGGCAGGCAGAGTCCAAAAATAGCCGAGATGGCTCCGGAGATCTCCCCGCCCATTGTCCAGCTGGCGAATCAGGGGAAGAGAAATGTTCGGACGGCGAACTCTGGACCCAGATCCCAGGAATCCAGTCCACCGGCAGCCGAACCAGGCTGCCCAGAGGGAAACACAGACCAGTGGGGGGAACCAGATCACCGAACCGAAAGTTTTGCGGGTCGGGTCGTCGACCCGCATCACTCAACCACCAGGACCGTTGAGACGGGCGAAGGATCAGAGCGGATCCCGGTGGAAGAGGCTCAGGGGAGAGCCGATGACGAGGGCGGCGGGCGTCAGGCCGCAGGAAAACGGCCACCTCCTCACCGGACCTGGACAATACTGGGGCAGCACCCACGTCGGACCCCGATCGGGCCTCAGGCGAACCCACGTTGGACCCCGACTGGGTCTCGGGCGAACCCACGTTGAATACTGCACCAGAACCGACCTCCAACGTTGAACCCGGACCCTCCAGCACCACGAGGAACAGCAACTCCTTGCCGGTGACCCTGGAAGAAGGCTCAGAAGAGAAAACAGAACCGGGATCAGGATCACCGGCAGCGCCAGAACCCGGCGAGACGAGCTCAGACGCAGCGGACGGCTGCACCCTGCTCGTCTCCCCTGGAGATGGGCTGAAGTGCTCGGGGATAAAAAGAGAGAAAAGAAAGGAGAGCACTCGCCTGATCTCGGGTTCTGACGCCGTCCAGGACTGCGAAGATCCAGGATCCGTCGTCAGGAGGTCGTTGTCAGGCTCCCATCTAGCCGCGTCGGGCCCCGCAGCCAGCACGATGGTCAGCGCAGCTTGAGATTCCTCCAGCTCAGGTGACCCCGCCGACGATCCACTCGGCGTGAAGCCAGAAGAATCTCGTCCCGCCGGACCGAACCGCTCCTCCGTGGAGACCCGGGGACGCTCAGTCGTCGGCGTAGACTCCACGCAGCAGTCAGTCCCCCTCCTCCGTCCGCAATGTAGCTGCGGAACCACAGGCCCTCTCCATATCCCACCACGTTGACCCGGAGCCGGGGACCGCTCGGCGGAGAGAGACACAGAGGATGCGGGATTAGGAATACAGGTTACAGCAGGTGGGGAGAGTTCAGGGAGCTGCGAACCCTGAACTTCTCCTCCAGGGATGTGACAGAGCAAATCATTAAGCAGGTGTGAAAAAACAATGACTTGCCTGCCCCCTGGAGGTTGAGTATCGCCTGCTGTAGTGGAATCTGCTTCTTCCTCTCCCCGCCCGGCGATAACGGAGGACCCCCCGGGAGTTCGTCTGAGGATCGCTCGCGTTGTCTCCAGCAGAGAGCTCACCAGGCCGGGATTCCAGGCACACACAGCAGTCAGGAAGCGCGTCGAGGAGGAGGGGGAAACAGCCGGGGTGAGCCAGCCCGAATGTCCAGGAATGACAGCGGGGGAACGAGGCTCAGGGGACGAGGCTGTAGAATCTCCACACTGACGAGGCGAAGGGATGACAGCTGCGTGGGAGGAACGGTCCTGACGATGACCCAGAACTGGATCCGGACGAGGTTCGTGCAGAGGTGACTCGGCGATGTGACGACGACTACTCCCAGGGGACGAAGCGAGGGGGAAACCCAGGATTCGCCGCTCCAGATCGGAGATCGAGACGAAGAAGGCGTCGAGCACGGGAAAGCTTCGTAGCCCTGAAGTCCTCACCATCAATCTCACTGCCGCCGCCACATGCCTGAAGGTGGTGACAGGAAACACAGTAGAGCTCGCGACAGCCACTCGACCCCGGACATAACTGCTGTCAGCTGCGGCTCCTAGAAGGGAATCCCGAGTGACGTGGCGCAGGTCGGGGGAAGTCCTCTGGTTGGCGCGAACTCCCGGACTGGAATGGCGGCAGGAACGGGACTCCGAAGCGGGGAAAGACGTCGCCCACTTCGACTCCCTGCCGGGATTTCCATCCACCCCGTGGAGCTTCTCTCGCTGTGTACCTGCAACGTCTATCCTGGCACTGTCCTCCAGATGGTACAGAGAGTGAGGGTGACAGTCCAGGAGTTCCTCAGCACGGCCCGGATGCCAGCGTCTCGCGTTGGAGGCGTCGTGCAGGGTGAAGAATGTCCCGTCGACAGCCTCCGAGATGGACCTTAGCTCGTCGCCCTGGCGCCGGAAGTGACTCCTGGGAAACGGCATGCTAGCAGCGCTGACACCCGGACAGAAAGGTACATTTCCACAGCGACTCACGGCCGCCGGCAACTCTTCTGGCTGCGACATACTGTCATATCCGGCTCTAGGGAGCCGGGCAATCAGAGCCAGGGACAAGCCAGTGAGTCGAGATGGTTTATTTTGGGTAAGGGATAAGGGATGAGGAGAGCACAGATACTCATGCAGAGGTACACTCACAGGTTGCACAGCGCAGAGGTAAGCAGCTCGTACCGGACGTGGGGGTAGCAAGACGTACATCCTCACAGCGGGATACAAACACAGGAATGCTGCAAGGGGAGTTGAGGCTGACACCAGACGAAGGGGCTTCAGCCTAGCAGTGCTTATGTCGCAGCCCCGAGTCATCGAGGCTGCTCCTATTTATCCTCATTGGCAGCGCCCCAGCTGATGAAGACTAATTGGCCCCAGCCGTCCATAATGCTGCCAGCTGGGGGCCAGCTGAGACGCTGCTCAATGGGAGGCAGGGATGAGGGAAAACATGGGCTCAGTGCCGAGACGGCATCTCAACCCATGGTGACATACAGGAAATAACAAGAGATAATTGAAAGCATGAGCATAGTTTTCCCACCATGCTCAGCATCATGACAGAGCCCCTGTCCAAGGGGTGGAATCCAGACACCCCAACGTAACATCAAAAGGAAAAAGAAAACTCACCAACCCCCCCCCCCCCACCAACAGGAACAGAACGATAACCCATCCAGGGAGGGCAGCGGGGGAAACCAGGCCAGGAGGAACAAAACAAAACACTCATTCAAGACCCACAAAACAGGACAGATCAGGTGGCCAACTGACAACCTAGGACCACTGGGTGAAAAAGTAAGGCAGTTCAGGTGCCCTACTGGAGTCCCAAGACTACCAGATCAAGAGGTGGAATAAGTCGGGTGGCCTCTGAGAGTTCCTGAGCGACCCAAACAGACGACGTAGCCTGTCGGGTGGTCTCCCAGCATTCCAACCCCAGCGAACCAGAGGACACAATCTGTCTGGTGGCCTCCCTGCGTCCCTAAGCCATCGGACTGCAGAGCACAATGCGTCCCTTTCAGGAGGTAGCAGCTGGAAAATGTGCTTTTTACGGGCCGCACGGGCTGAGGCATGGATCCAGTGGACCAGCAACTGAAGAGCGTTGACACCCGACTATAACTACTGGCTAACGGTGAACCCAGACTGGCGGCTGACCAGCGGGGAAACCAGACAGCAATGATGGCTGATGGCAAGGAAACCAGACGATGAAGATGACTGACCAGCGAGGAGACCAGACGACAATGATGGCTGACCAGCGTGGAAACCAGACGACGAAGGCGACTGACCCGCGAGGAAACCAGGCAACGAAGATGGCTGACCAGCGAGGAAACCAGAAAGCCAGATGAAGAAGGCTAAAGACCATTGACGAACCCAGGCGAAGAGGATTGATGACCACCGGCAAAACCAGGAGAAGACTGGTGAGCAGCGACAAAACCAGGCGGAGATTGCTGATCCGCGATGAAACCAGGTGACTCAGGCTGGGGCGTGTTGAGTTCATCCGCCTGGGAATCCATCCCTGACTTGGCCACCTCAGATGGGGAGGAAGAGACAAACTTGGGTCATTGTCACTGGCAGCAGTGGAGCCCGACGGGGAAAACCCAGGAGCAGTTGGCAGCTGCCACTGGTTCTCCCCGCCAAAAGCAAAGCAAGATCTCTCTAGTATTGATATTGTAAAGACAAAAAAGAGTGCTTGCCTTAACTCTAGCTCCACCGCCAACCATGACTCTGGTGACTCTACTGCTATAGCCAAAGCAGTAGGCAGGATGGCAGGTGAAACCTCAGCCGTGACGACAGGAACTGGTGGAATATCTGGGGTGGCGACAGATGCTGGCGGAACCCCATACGTTCAATTCAATTCAATTCAATTCAATTCAATTCAATTCAATTCAACTTTATTTATATAGCGCCATTTCACAACAACAGTCATCTCATAGCACTATTAACTGTAGGGGGGACCCCCACAGTTGCAGAAAGACCCCAGCAATCAGGCGATCCCCTGTGAGCAAGCACTTGGCGACGGTGGAGAGGAAAAACTCCCTTTTAACAGGAAGAAACATCCAGCAGAACCAGGCTCAGGGAGGGGCAGTCATCTGCTGCGACTGGCTGGGGGGTGAGGGGATAGAGAAGAAGAAAAGAACAGACATGTAGAGAGCAAACAGCACGATGGGGACTCAATCAATGGGAGAGAACAAACAAATGTTAATGACCAGCAAAAAAAATATTTCATTGAGAGTGAGGAAAGGAGTGAGGCCCAGTGCATTACTGGAGGTCCCCCGGCTGACTAAACCTATTAGCAGCATAACTAAGGGAGGGTTCAGAAACACATGATCCCTCCCTAATTGTAGGCTATGTAGAAGAGCTTGGAATAACGAGGCGATGTGACTTATAAACCAAAGTTTATTATCAGCTTCGCTCCTCTAACAAGTCTCATCTAGTGCAGCAGCAGAAGAAGTAAGAGAGCGAACACATTCGGCTCTACATACTTATACTCACACATAACAAAAGACATGCATATCAAAGCTGACATCCCTCATTATCTTAATCCCCCTCCTTTGTCTTCGTACCCCTCCACCTGGCCCTGGGAGGTCAGGGCGACCTATCTGGTCTCCACTGCAGCGCCTCGAATGCTCTTTGATCTTCACTGGCGGTTGAGACCTTTTGTCCTGTTCTGAGGTGTGAAGTTGCTTTACATATGTAATCACCAAACATTCTCACATGCTTATACATATGTAGGTTATGGGATATATGATTAATATAGACCACAGCCCCCCCCCAAACGACTAAGAAAAGGACAATAGAAAAATTCACAGTTTAAGATAATTATTATGACATACTAACTGCTACACCTCTTGACAAAGAAGAAACTTTCCAGCAGCTATGCTCCTGTAGAGAATTCAGTGGTAATCATAACAGCATAGTAATATCACAAGTCAGTCTTAAACTGTTACAGCACAATTAGTGAACAACTTTTGAGTAGTTTGCATCAGTCCCTGTGCCGTCTGGGTTTTAATCTTCTCCCGAATCTGCTGTGGGTCCGCTTGGGCGTCCTGGTGGGACCTTCCTGTAAGGAATCTGCAGCTTGGGAAGGAGAGTGATTATTTGTTCCCTGCAGGGGGGCTGAGTCTTTTCTCTTGGGGGGTCTACCCCGCTGAGGTGCTCTCGCCAACCGTGCAGGCTCGTCTCTCAACAAGAAGGCAGGTTTAAGTCTGTCAATGCTGACTGTTTCTTTTCTGTCCCCAAAATCAAGCACAAAATGCTTATCACCAGGTTCCAGCACTCTGAATGGTCCATCGTATGGTGGGCGGAAGGTTGGTTTTAAAGCTTCATGCCTAACAAAAACGAATTCAGCGTTTTTTAAAGCTTGGGGGACAAAAACCCGTGGAAAAGAGTGATGTGCTGGTCCGGGGAGAGAGTCCGGTCCGTTGCTGCCTAAAAACCTCGGGGCTGGAAGATGCCCTGGCTCTGGGTTCTCTGGTAAAAATTCACCTGGGAGCCTGAGAGGTTGTGCAAAAACTAATTCTGCTGGGGAGGCGTCTAAATCCTCTTTAGGTGCAGCACGCAACCCCAATAAAATCCAAGGAAGTTTATTTACCCAATTTGTATCCGTTAGTGAGGCTCTGAGGGCGGCCTTTAAAGATCTGTGAAAACGCTCGCATAACCCATTAGCCTGAGGGTGATAAGCAGTGGTGTGGTGAATTGTCGCTCCTAAGCTGCTGGCCATGGCTGACCAAAGCTCCGAGACAAATTGAGGCCCCCTATCGGATGTGATGTCCGATGGGACGCCGAAACGTGCCACCCAGTTTGTCAAAAAAACGCGAGCGACTTCCTCCGCTGTGGTTGACGCCAGAGGGACCGCCTCCGGCCAGCGCGTAGTGCAGTCTATCATTGTTAACAGATGTGTGAAACCTTGGGAGGAAGGTAGTGGTCCCACGAGGTCGACATGAACGTGGTCGAACCTTCTAGCAGGGATTCGAAAAGGCTCTAGAGGGGCTTTTGTGTGTTTGTGTACTTTGGCGCGCTGACAAGAAATGCAAGTCTTTGCCCATTCTTTTACGTTTTTGCGCAGGCCAGGCCACACAAACTTTTCGGCGACCATTTTAACCGAAGCGCGCACACCTGGGTGCGCGAGAGAGTGAACTGAGTCGAAAATACGGCGGCGCCATGCAGCTGGGACTACCGGCCGAGGTCGGCCGGTTGAGATGTCGCATATTAAGATAAGATAAGATAAGATAAGATAAGCCTTTATTAGTCCCACAACGGGGAAATTCCAGGATTGCAACAGCACAGGGATAGCAACACTCAGAGCAACAATCAGAAGGCAAGAAAAAACAAGCAAGCAAGAGCAGCTAATATACATATGTACATATTACTATAAAATATATATATACACACACACACACACACAGACACACAGTGCAGAGCATTAGGGGGGGCACACCGTCGCATAAACCCCTTTCCTCCAGCCTTAACCCTGTTGGTCCAGACAGGAGTGCGCGCACGTCCGCGTCACTACTTTGCTCCTCCGCCATGGCTGCATAATCTATCCCTACGTGGATTGGGGCTGCGTATGTGTCCGCGTTGGCGAAGAGTTCTGCGGCTGAGGTAGTATAATCTGTCTCCTCGCGCTCTGGCGATGTCACAGCGCGAGAGAGGCAGTCTGCTACCACGTTAAGTTTGCCTGCCACATGTTGAATGTCTGTGGTGAACTCTGAAATCGCAGCTAGCTGTCTTTGTTGCCTGCCTGACCACGGTTCAGAAATTTTAGCCATCGCAAAGGTGAGCGGTTTGTGGTCTACAAAAGCCATGAAACGCCGCCCCTCCAACCAGAACTGGAAGTGGCGGATGGATAAATGAAGCGCTAGCAGCTCCCTGTCAAAGGTGCTGTATTTACGCTCAGTTTGGTTTAGTCATTTGCTGAAAAATGCCAAAGGTTGCCAGATTCCGCCGACGTGTTGTTCTACAACCGCCCCTATGGCCAGGTCTGAAGCGTCTGTGGTTAGCGCAATGCGGGCCGAGGGATCAGGGTGAACCAACAATGTGGCATTAGCTAGGGCACTTTTTACTTCCGCGAAGGCGCGTTCGCGCTCCGGGGTCCATTCGACCGCGTTGGAAGGTTTTTGTTTTCTGAGCGCGTCATATAGGGGCTGCATGAGCTGAGCTGCGCGGGGGAGGAAACGGTTGTAAAAATTAACCATTCCCAAAAATTCTTGCAGCGATTTGACCGTTTGTGGCCGTGGGAAACTTTTTACTGCGTGAACTTTGTCTGGCAGTAGGACTGCCCCCTTTGGTGAAACTCTGTGTCCCAAAAAATCAATTTGTGACACGCCGAATTTGCATTTGGCTGGATTGATTATTAACCCGTGCTCTTCTAGTCTCTGAAAAACCATAGTGAGATGCTGTTCGTGTTCTTCCTCAGACGAGCTGGCTACCAGCATATCGTCGAGGTAGACGAACACGAAAGGGAGGTCGCGTAATACTGCGTCCATCATCCGCTGAAAGGTTTGAGCAGCGCCTTTGAGGCCAAAAGGCATCCGCAAAAATTCCATCTAGCTACAATGCTCCGCACTGTGTGTTTATATATCTACATATTATTCCATCTAGCTACATTGCTCCGTACTGTGGGTGTTTATATATTTACATATTTATTCCATCTAGCTACAATGCTCCGCACTGTGTGTTTATATACTCATATATTTATTCCATCCAGCTACAATGCTACAGTGCTCTGCACTGTGTGTCTGTGTGTGTGTATATATATATTTTATAGTAATATGTACATATGTATATTAGCTGCTCTTGCTTGCTTGTTTTTTTTCTTGCCTTCTGATTGTTGCTCTGAGTGTTGCTATCCCTGTGCTGTTGCAATCCTGGAATTTCCCCGTTGTGGGACTAATAAAGGCTTATCTTATCTTATCTTATCTTAAAAATTCAAAAAGGCTGAAGGGGGTTATTACAGCTGTTTTAGGAATGTCTTCCGCTCTAACGGGGACTTGATGATAGCCGCGGACCAGGTCTATTTTTGAAAAAATGCGCGCACCCGCCAGATGTAGTGAAAAATCTTGGATGTGAGGAATTGGGTAGCGGTCATGCGCTGTCGCATTGTTTAATCTGCGGTAATCGCCGCACGGTCTCCAAGAACCGTCGGATTTCGGGACCATGTGAAGCGGTGACGCCCAGGGGCTTTTTGAGTGCCTGATAATGCCTAGTTTTTCAAGGGTGGTAAACTCGTCCCGAGCTATGGCGAGCTTGGTCGCGTCTAAGCGCCGAGCTTTGGCGAATACGGGTGGGCCCGTTGTGGGAATAAAGTGTTCGACCCCGTGTTTAGCTACTGTAGCTGAGAATTTGGGAATTGTGAGTGCTGGAAATTGGGTGAGGAGTTGATCAAACTTACCTCCTGCTGTAGTGACGCTGGCCTGCACGGGTGGTGGAGAAACTCGAGCTGAGCAGGGAATAGAAGCAAAGGACAATGCATTAACCAAGCGTCTGTTCGCTAGATCGACTAATAACCCATGTGCACACAAAAAGTCTGCGCCCAACAAGTTAAAACTCACCGCCGCTACAACAAATGTCCATCTGTAGTTGCGGCCATGGATGCGGAGGGGCAGCCTCCTTTCGCCAAAAGTGTCGTTGATGGAGCCGTTGGCTGCCACCGCTCCATTGCCCTGGGGGCCCATGGCCCGGTCTGCTTGGGAGGGCATGATAAAACTCAGTTGAGCTCCCGTGTCAATGAGGAACTGCTTGCCGGTGTGTCAGTCCGCCACATATAGAAGCTTGCTTTTTTCGCCGAGAACTGCCGCTGTTAACGGTTCTCGGCTTTGGCGTTTTCCCGAAATCATGAATTTGCAGGGGGGAACGTATTTGTAAGCCTTCTCGGCGAAGCGGTGGTGGTAATAACAGACGTCGCTCCGTCTGTTACGTCTTGGCCGTGTCGCTGCCATGGCGGGCTGATTCTGCTCAGTGGTTTGTGGCTCCCTGTGGCTCCGGACATCAGCGTTGAGGTCTGCGGATGCTGCTGTGGGTGTCTGTTCCCTGCACGCGTTGACGAATCGCTGCGCTTCGCGAGCCAGCGTGCGGAAGTCTTGCTGGGTGCTGCATCGCATGTTGGCAAGCGTCCCTCTCATGTGTGGCGGCAGCGTACTGAGGAATATAAATTGGAAGAGGAAGTTGTCATTGTCCTCTTCTTTGAGCTGCAGCAAGTCCTCCATGAGGGCCTTGGGTCTGCATCCTCTGTGGCCGTAGACTGCCAGGATCCTCTCGGCTCTCTCCTCGGCAGAGGGGACGAAATTCGCCACGATGGTCGCTTTCAGTTCTCTATATTTGTCCTGGGCCGGTGGCCGCTGGATTATGCTCCGCGCACATCTCGAAGTGGTGGCGTCGAGTTTGGCGACGATGTGATAAAACTTTGTATCGTCAGCCGTTATGCCCGCAAGTGCAAACTGGGCTTCAGCTTGCTGAAACCACGAGGTCGGGTCTTCCTGCCAGAAGTCCGGCAGCTTGACGGTGACGGCGTTTGTGTGGGCCGTCCCTGATGTGTCCGCAGGGTGAGAGTGCCTTCCTTCGGCTCTCGCAGCCGCGCTGGTGCTCGGTTGAGCCCTCTCTGTCACTTCTGCCATGGGGGAACGTCGTCCATCCGTTCCCCTGTCTGCATGGGCGCCGGCGTCTGCCTGGGTCGCCACAGATGAGTCGAAAGTAAAATAGAAAGATGTCTTTACCTTCTTTACATGTTTCAACTGCACTGCAGCCTGCAGTGCAGTTGAAACATGTAAAGAAGGTAAAGACATCTTTCTATTTTACTTTTGTCTTTCAAAGGAAAAAAAAAAAAAAAAAGGATAAATAATTGAAAGAAGACAAAATGAACCTGTTTGACGTACAGATGAGTCGATCGCGGGGGAACGCCTCTGGTCCATCCTTGCGTCAGGGTCACCAGTGTAGAAGAGCTTGGAATAACGAGGTGATGTGACTTATAAACCAAAGTTTATTATCAGCTTCGCTCCTCTAACAAGTCTCATCTAGTGCAGCAGCAGAAGAAGTAAGAGAGCGAACACATTCGGCTCTACGTACTTATACTCACACATAACAAAAGACATGCATATCAAAGCTGACATCCCTCATTATCTTAATCCCCCTCCTTTGTCTTCGTACCCCTCCACCTGGCCCTGGGAGGTCAGGGCGACCTATCTGGTCTCCACCGCAGCGCCTCGGATGCTCTTTGATCTTCACTGGTGGTTGAGACCTTTTGTCCTGTTCTGAGGTGTGAAGTCGCTTTACATATGTAATCACCAAACATTCTCACATGCTTATACATATGTAGGTTATGGGATATATGATTAATATAGACCACAGGCTATATCAAAAAGTCTGACTCCCGAATCCAGATTGGCAGCTGATTCCATAGGAGAGGAGCTTGATAACTGAAGGCTCTGCCTCCCATTGTACTTTTGGAGATTCTAGGTATTACAAGTAATCCTGCATTTTGGGAGCGTAGTGCTCTGTTAGGATGATACGGTAGTATCAGATCTTTTAAATAAAAAGGAGCCTGATTGTTTAGAGCTTTGTAAGTAAGAAGAAGGATTTTAAACTTAATTCTAAACTCTATGGGAAGCCAATGAAGGGAGGCCAGAACCGGAGAGATATGATCTCTCTTTCTAGTACCTGTTAAAACTCTTGCTGCAGCATTTTGGATCAGCTGAAGACTTTTTAAAGATGTTTTAGGACAGCCTGATAATAAAGAATTACAATAATCTAATCTCGAGCTAACAAAAGCGTGGATCAGTTTCTCAGCATCACTCTGAGACAAGATGCTCCTAATCTTGGCAATATTACGCAAATGATAGAAGGCAGTCTTAGAAACAAATTTAATATGTGAAGTGAAGGACAAATCCTGATCAAAAATAACTCCAAGGTTCCTCACAGAGCTATTAAGAAAAAGAGTAACCGCATCCAAACTGAAAGTTTGATTTGGAAAGGAATTTCTAAGGTTTTTTGGACCAACAAGAATGACTTCAGTCTTATCTGAATTTAATAGCAGGAAATTACAAGTCATCCAAGCTTTGATTTCCTTAAGACAGGCTTCTAACTTGGCTAATTGATTACTATCATCTGGCTTCATTGACAGGTATAATTGTGTGTCATCAGCATAACAATGAAAATGTATACAGTGCTTTCTAATAATGTTGCCTAACAGCAAGCATATATAAACTAAAAAGAGTAGGGCCTAGCACTGATCCCTGTGGAACTCCATGACTAAGCTTTGAGTTGAAAGAAAACTCATTATTTACATGAACAAACTGGAACCTATCAGATAAATAAGATCTAAACCACTGCAACGAAGTTCCATTAAGTCCAACATAGTGTTGTAATCTATCAAGTAGAATATTATGATCGATAGTATCAAAAGCTGCACTAAGGTCTAAAAGGACAAGTACAGAAACTAGTCCATTATCAGATGCAATGAGGAGGTCGTTAGTGACCTTCGCTAAGGCTATTTCAGTACTATGATGGATTCTAAACCCAGATTGAAACTCTTCAAGTAAACCATTTCCCTGCAGGTGGTCAAATAATTGCGTAGCAACAACTCTTTCTAAGATTTTTGAAATAAAAGGGAGATTAGAGATTGGTCTATAGTTAGCTAAAGCTCCTGGATCTAGTGTTGGCTTTTTGAGTAAGGGTTTAATTACAGCCGTTTTAAAAGCCTGCGGTACATGGCCTAAAGTTAATGAAGAATTGATTATATGAAGAATAAAGCTACCAATAAGTGGGAAGACTTCTTTAAATAACCTGGTAGGAATAGGGTCTAAAAGACAAGTTGAAGGTTTGGATGAGGAAACTATTTTGTCTAACTCACAAAGGTCGATTGGAGTAAACTCATCAAGACAGACATCAATAGAAGGAGTTGTAGTAGTTACAGTAGTGGGAAGAATCTGATTGATTTTATCTCTGATGGATGAAATTTTATTATTGAAAAAGTTCATAAAGTCCTGACTAGTAAGCTCTAAGGGAATGCTAGGATTGACAGAGTCCTGACTTTTTGTCAACCTGGCTACAGTACTGAAAAGAAACCTGGGATTATTCTTGTTCTCTTCTATTAATGCAGAGTAATAACTCGTTCTAGCTTTTCTAAGAGATTTTTTATAAATTAAAAGATGATTTCTCCAAGCTAAATAGATTTCATCTAAATTAGTGGAGCGCCATTTTCTTTCTAATTGACGAGTCTTCTGTTTTAAGCTACGAGTTTCTGTGTTGAAACAAGGAGTTAGAAATCTCTGATTAGACTTTTTCTTTTTTAAGGGGGCCACCAAGTCTAGAGTCTGATGCAGAGAAGCTGAAACACTATCCACCATGTTATCAACCACAGAAGGAGCAAGCTGTCTATAGCTTATTTCCGTTGTGTTGACACATGGCATAGAGGAAACAATCTGCATAAATTTGGTAACAGCATCATCTGAGAGGCATCTACTGTAATAATATTTTTCTTTAGGAGCCAAATAGTCAGAAATAGTAAAATCAAAGGTTAACAGACAATGGTCTGACAGTACAGGGTTATGAGGAGACACTACAAGATTTTCTATATCTATGTCATATGTCAGAACAAGGTACAATGTATGGTGGAGGTAATGAGTAGAATTTCCTACTTTCTGAGAAAACCCAATCGAGTCTAATATTGAATTAAATGCCACATTAAGGCAGTCACTATCTACATCCACATGTATATTAAAGTCCCCTACTATAATTATTCTATCAGATTTCAGCACTAAATCAACGAAGAAATCAGCAAATACGGATAAAAATTCTGAGTAGGTTGATGGGGGACGATAAACTACGGCAAATAAAATTGGGTTTAACCTAAAATTGCTAAAGTGCCCAACACTGAGGACCAGGCCCTCAAAGGAATTATAACATGCTTTTTGCTTTACATTAACTAGTAATTTGAAATGGTAAATTGTTGCTACTCCTCCACCACGACCAGAACTTCTGGGATTTTGACAGTTTAAATAACCAGAGGGAGTTGATTCATTTAAACCAACATAATCCTCTTGCCCTAACCAAGTCTCTGTAAGGGAAATTAAATCAATCTGATGATCAATTAACAGATCATGGACTAACAGAGACTTGGGAGTTAGAGACCTAATATTTAATAAACCACATTTAATTTTTAAATTATGAGGAGGAACAGAGGCCAAATCATTCAATTTAGAGGTTTTATGTTTAATTTGAGTTTTACCAATATTTTGCTTTATCACTTTGGGATGCTTATACATTATATTTTTATTTACTTTGGAGGGAGCAGACAACGATTCTCTGATGGGGAAGACAGGGGCTAAGTTGAGGGGTGGCGGATGAAGAGGAGCTGCAGAGAGGCGTGTAAGACTGCGACTCTGCTTCCTGGTCCCAACTCTGAGTAGTCATGGTTTTGGAAATTTGGATAAAAAAGATGCCAGATTGTTTGATAAATGAGACGCACCATCCAAAGTGGGATGAATGCTGTCTCGTCTCATAAGACCAGGTTTTCCCCAAAATGAGCTCCAATTGTCAATGTAGCCCACGTCATTTTTAGGACACCACACAGACAGCCAGCGGTTCAAGGATGACGAGCGGCTAAACATGTCATCACTGGTCAGATTGGGGAGGGGCCCAGAGAATACTACAGTGGCAGACATCGTTTTTGCAAAGTCACACACCGATTCTACATCAAGTTTCGTGACTTCCGACTGCCGGAGACGGATGTCATTAATGCCGGCGTGAATAACAATTGTGGAATATTTACAGTTACTTTTAGCCAGCATTTTCAAATTTGACTCGATGTCGCCTGCTCTGGCCCCAGGAATGCATGTGACTATGGCCGCTGGAGTCTCTAGGTTCACGTTTCTGACTACAGAGTCGCCAATGATCAGAGTTTTTTCCTCAGCGGGTGTGTCGCTGAGCGGGGAAAAATGATTAGAAACGTGAACAGGTTGGTGGTGTACCGGGGCTTTGCGACTAGGCTTCCTTCTCACCGTCACCCACCCAGTCTCCTCGCTGCTGAGGAGAGCCGGGGGACCGCTGACAGGAGGGCCTAAGCTAGCTAGCTCCGCTGCAGCTAAGGGGCGTCCATCACGGTTAACTGGCGCAGACGGTGTTTCAATGCAGTGGAGCCGGGATTCCAAATCAGACAACCTCGCCTTGAGCACCTCAAAAAGACAACATTTATTACATTTACCGTTATCACTAAAAGAGGCAGAGGTGTAGCTAAACATCTGACAGAGAGAGCACACCAGAGGAGGAGAGGAAGGAGAGCTAGTAGCCATAGCTAGTGGCTGGAGAGCAAACCACACAGGCAGACAGCAAAACAGGAAGTGACGATACGTTACCACAAGGAAGTGACGATCCCAGTGTTCCAAGGTAATGTGTTCACCTCATCCGTGGTGGCAGGAGCTGGTGGAACCCCAGACGTGGTGACTGAAGCTGGAGAACATCTCACCAATGGCGCTGGATGCTGTGATGCTGAAACAAGGGGACACTCCATTGTCGGCTCAAGCTTCGGGATACAGAGGGCGCTCCACTCCCATCCATAATGTGGCTGTGGGGCCGGAACAGGAACCTCCGGAACAGCAGGCCCCTCCATAGTCCGGTGGCTCCCCCCCAGGACAGGCGGACACACAGAAAGAACAGAAGGGGACACGGGAGAAGCAGGTGAGGAAACATGGATGACTGCAGCAGCAGGTAGTAAGAGCTCAGCCAAAGTGTATGGCTGCTGCTGAGCCCTCCCACCGGGAATAAGACAAGGCATTTCATCATTAAGTGTTAGAGAAGGAAATTCCTGTGGTGTGATAGTTGCTGCTGCAGAAGGCCCAGATGAATCCCTCTCCATGGCTGCAGCGGGCAAGGGCACCAATGCAGACCCAGGAGGATCCGGCACTGCAGGTATGTCAATGGCTGAAACAGCAGCTGTGGCAGAGGAGTTCTTCAGGTGTGATGCAGCTGAGGGGCAGTGAGAGGCTGGGCACATCTGTTACGGCGGACGCTTCTTCATTGGCTCAGGAACAGATGGTGAACAGTGAGGAGCGGAGGCTGGAGACGTCTGCACCAGGGGATGCTTTTTTGTTGGCTCAGGCACAGTTGGGGGAAAGCTTCTTACCAGCCCGCGAAGCATGTGTTGTAAGTTGGGAACCGAAATGAGAAGACCTGTGAGTTTCGGACAGCTCTGCAGGCTGGGATATATCTCTATGACCTCCGCAGCACTCTCCAGATACTCCAAAGCCTCCTCGGGAGTGCGGGAAGTGTGAGCGTCTGATGTTAAATCCTCCACCCATCCTGCAGCCCAACACTGTACCTCGTCCAGGCCATATTGACTGAAGTCTGCATCTGCAGGGACTTCAGGCGGAGAAGCGGGTTGCTGGGGGCAGAAGGTAGGTAGGTCCCGTACCCACGGGAACACTTCCAGCTGCGGGGTGCCCTCCAGCTCCTGGGTTGCTGCAGTCCAGAGCTGGCACTCATCCTCTGGATTGCTTCAGCCATGAACTGCAGAGACCAAGTCCTTCACCGGTTCATGGCCTCCAGCTCCCCCCTCGGTCAACAGCACACACCTGCACCTGAACATTGCTGGACAACACAGAGTCCGCTGGGTCCTCACTGGTGGAAAAAATGCAGGTAGGGAAAAAAAGGCAAACTCACAGCTGCTGGGTCCAAACTGGCGGTGTCCTTCTGTCATAAACTGCCCTTCAGGGAGGAAGGGAGACCCAAATGCTGGCTGTGAGTTTGCAATCATTTTAATCAAAAACACAAAAAATATAATAAAAACAAAATTTACAAGGCAGGAATACACGATGATAAAGGCGTGTGGAAATGCCGGGTAACGGGCTAGATGTGGGATGCACATCTGGAGGATCGAGTCAAAGAAGCGTGGGATACATGCCAGGATACAGAATGAGATTAAACATGGGACTCAAGGCTGGACACTGAAGGATGCCGCCCCAAGCAACGGGAAGGTGTCCCTTAAATAGGACAAAGAGGATTTAACAAATGATAACACTGGTCAACACCAAATTTGTATTTGGTGTTGACCAGGTGTTGTATTTGTAAATATTGTCTAAGTTTTTTTTTTTTTTTTTGCTGATTTAGGACAATTTTGATATGCTGAATACAAAAATCACATTAGCTTTGCTCAATCAGGTCAACTTTTTGAATTATGGTCACATGTTGTTTTATACGTTTTTGTTTACATGTACGGGTATTTTCGCTTTATATGATGCAAAATTCTTTTTTATGTCTTGAAATTCTCTGAATTTTGAACAATCATGACGTACCATTCAATTTACATGCACTTACCTTTATATAAAGGTAAGTACATGCACAGTACTAAGTAAGTACTTAGTAAGTACAGGTTTTTACTTAGCACTTGATCGAAAGAAACAGATGCCATTTTCGGATTCATCCATCCATCTTCTGCTTAATCCTTTTTGGGTCACGGGGGGGGTGGGGGTGGGGGCGCTGGAGCCTATCCCAGCATCTTTGGGCGAGAGGCAGGGTACACCCTGGACAGATCATCAGTCCATCACAGGGCCAGCACAGAGAGACAGACAACCATTCACTCTCACAATCATACCTAAGGACAATTTAGAATCCCCAGTTTGATGCCAATTAACCTAACTTGCATGTTTTTGGCATGTGGGAGGAAACCGGAGAAATCCCAGAGTAAACCCACGCAGACACAGGGAGAACATGCAAACTTCACACAGATCACTGTTGGTCGGGGGCTGGGATTGAACCCAGGATCCCCCGGCCAAGGGTGAGTTGCTTTGCTGCCACAGTGCTAACCACTCCGCCACCGCACTGCAGTATCATAGCCTATGAGGTTTAACCGAGGCGCGATTATTGCTAGTTGAAAACTTTATTTTTGGATTCAATGGTGCAAAATTGTCTTAAATCAATTGAAAAAACACAGACAGCTTACAAAAAAATATTTTTGTAATTCTGTGTAATCAGGTGTGGGTAATAGGAACAAGGATAAAGACTCAAATAATAGCAGCTGTTAACAGCCCGAGAACTTGAGCTAAAAGAGGAAGTAAACAAAGGCGGCTGTCAAAATAAAAGTACAGACCGGAATGAATAATAAATCATTATACAGAAGATGAACAAAGAATATACAAAGAATGATGACTATTCACCAAGGCAAGAACATGAAGGAATACAACCAAGAGATACTAATGATACAACACTAGAAAATTCCAACATTACAAAAAGAGAAGTGAGGGCGAAGGCGAGGTTAGGCTCATGTCCAAAAACAGGAAGCTATAATGTGAAATACAAAATGATTCACGAATACATACTACTACTACTACTACTACTACTACTACTAATAATAATAATAATAATAAGAAGAAACAAGCCTATAATGACCACGGACACATAATATTAATAAATAGGATTATAAAAACTAAACTAGGATACCAGGAACTCTCATAAACAACCAGAAACAAACGGCAGACTCCATCCATCCATCCATCCATCTTCTTCCGCTTAATCCTTTTCTGGTCGCGGGGGCACTGGAGCCTATCCCAGCATCTTTGGGCGAGAGGCAGGGTACATCCTGGACAGATTGCCAGTCCATCGCAGGGCCAACACAGAGAGATAGACAACCAACAAATGGCAAACTCAAATAACAAAATACAGACAAGACCAAACTCAAATACAATAATAAAACTGAGGTGGGAAAAGTACGGAAAATAAGTAGAGATAACTGAAGCGTGAGCACGGTTCTACCACCACGCTCAGCATCATGTCAATGGGGCGCAGTCCATGTCCTGACAGTACCTCCCTCTTAAGGGGCGGTTTCCAGACGACCCAAGGGTAACACCAAAAAAAAAAAAAAAAACCTCTGAGGGTGGTTAGTGGGGGCACAAGGCAAAAAAATTCCCCACAGAGTCCAAAACAAGAACATAGTTCATGGGCCAAAGTCTAAGGCCCCAAAACCCAAAACAAAGTGGGTCAGGTGGTTTTCCAGAGACCCTGGGCTACCGGACTGGAGAACATGGTAGATTGGGGGGCCTACCCAAGTCCATGGGCCCCCACACCAGAAAACAAAGTGGGTCAGGGTCCTACCAAAGTCCATGGGCCCCCAGACCAGAAAACACAGCAAGTCGGGTGATCTACCCAAGTCCCTGGACCACCAGACTAGGGAGCAAGATGGGTTGAGAGATGACTGTAGGGGCACTTTAATTTCAGGATGCAATAACAACAACCGGAGTGGTGTTCTAGGGGTAGAGCATCCGCCCTACAACCGGGAGGTTGGGGTTCAAATCCTGGCTGGGTCATGTCAAAGACCATATAAAAGTGGAACTTCCTGCTGAGCTTGGTGCTCTGCAAAAATGGAAGAGAGGAGGGAAATGTGGGTGGCAGTGGCTCAGGAGGTAGAGCATGTCATCAAATAACCACAGAGTTGGCCTCTCGAATCCCGCTCTCCCCAGCCATCCTGTCATTGTGTCCCTGGGAAAGAGACTTTACCCACTCTGCCTTCAGTGTCCATGACACTGGGTATGAATGTGCATAAATGTTCGGTAGTGGTCGAAGAGGCGATTGGCACGGATTGGCAGCCACGTTTCCGTCAGTCTGCTCCAGGGCTGCTGTGGCTACGGTAGTAGCTTACCGCTACCATTGTCTGTCTGTGGAGTGAATGAATAACGGATTTTCACTGTAAAGTGCATTGGGTTTCTTGAAAGGTGCTATATAAATGAAAACTATTATTATTATTATTATTATTATTATTATTATTATTACTATTAATAACAGGGTGGCTTCACTCTCAAAAGGTTGAAACAAAGCAGCCTTTTGCTGTGGAGATAACAACACTGGAGCCTGTGGCTCAGGAAACAATAATACAGGAACTTTTGGCTCAGGAGACAACAGTACAGGAGCTTTTAATTCAGAAACTGATAGCAGGGGAGTTTTTAAAGGAGGTTTTACCTCTGTAGCAGGTGACTGCAGTGCGCTGCCTTCAGAAACAGCTGACAGGAGTGCGCTGAACTCAGGAACAGATAATTGTTGCGTACTAACCTTAGGTATTGTTACCAGGGATGTGCTGACTTCAGGGGCAGGTGACAGCAGATCACAGCCCTCCAAAACGGGTGTCAGCAGCATGCTGAACTCAGGAACCGATGATCGCGGCGTGCTGACCTCAGGGGCTGACGGTTGGAATGCATCGCTTTCAGCAGCTGATGGTGGAGGCATGCTGGCCTCAGCAGCGGGCAATGAGGGCGTGCTGGCCCCTGGAACTCATGACAAAAGTTTGCCAGCCTCTGGAGCAGATGGTGAGGGCGCGCCAGCCTCTGGAACAAACGGCAACAGCACCTCCTGTTCTGGAGACTGCACCCAAGGATCCTCCAGCTTGGAAGACAGCAGCAGGAGAGCCTCCAGCTCAACGACCATTGACAGCAGGCAAGCGGTGGTCTCGGTGAGAGATGACAAGAGCTTGTCAACCTCCACAGCACTCTCTGGAGCAGACTGATGCGCACTGATCACAGGTAGCCAATGGCAGGAGTATGCTGTCTTGCATGGCAGGTGATGGGGTGCACTGGCCTCAGGCACAGATGATGGAGGTGCTCCGGCCTTGGGAACAAACAATGGAGGTGCGCCAACCGCAGAACCAGGAAACAGCAGCACACTGATCTCAGGAGCAGATGACTGATGTGTGCCGCATTCAGGAAACTGGCCTCAGGAGCCACTGATGCAGACCAATCAGCAGCAAAACCAGAAGAAGCAGGCTGGTCAGCAGTGAACCCAGGTGCTGCAGGCGGCACATCAGGTAGGCGCTCAGTGAAGAGGAGAGGGGAGACACAGGTCAAGATGGTGGGGAAACAGCGGCAGCAGAGATGACAGCAGATAGCATGGAGAGAGCTCAGCAGCAGTGGTAATTGGCTGCTGCTGAGCCCCCTCACTGGGAACAGAACAAGACCTCTCTGTGGTAGATGTTAAAAAATAGAAAGGTACTTGGCTCTGTTCCTGTTCTGCTGCAGCAGAAGAGTTGAACAAGTTCTTCCCAGAGTTCATGGAGCTTGCCCGATGAGGAGCCACTGCCCGGTTGTGTGGTGTAGTCACTGAGCGGAGGGAGGAGGATACGAAGGTTCGCTGCGCCTCCAGTGGTGGATAAATGCTGGGTTGCTGTGTACCCTGGTGCCGGCATGAGCCGCATCTCCCCTCAGCTTGCTGTTGCTTCACCTCACCCTGTTTTCCTCCGACCACCGGCAGTGTGTCCACCAGCCCCTGGACCAACACCAGCAGATAGGGAAGGGTGTGCAAGAATCCAGCAAGCCGGGGGCAATGCCAAAGTGTTGGGAAATTCTCTATGACTCTGGAGGCGCCTTCCAGGAGCCTGAGGGCTCATTCTGGTGTGTTGGAGGAGTGGGCTTCCTCGACCAGGGACTCGACATGAGAAGCAGCCCAAACTTCCCTCTTGTCGAGGCCCATTTTAGAATAACTTGAGTTCACTGGGTCCATTTGACTGGTGTCCTTCTGTCACAGTTTGTAGAAACGGGACCCAGATGTGAGACTCAAGTTCAATAAAGTTTTTATTTTGAACTGGTCTCCCTGACACAGCTCCAGGGCACAAAACAACAAAACTCGGCACAGAATGGCAAAGAATCCAAATACCACTAAGCTCGGCAGGATACAGGCTTGACAAGGCAGGAACAAGAAGCGTGTTGATCACGCAGACAAGATGAGGACACCAGTCCAGAATACAGACTCACAGAGTGAGAGTGAAGAGCAGTGAAGATACGGTGATAAGTCGACTTACTTTGGGGGGATGAGGATATGCACAAATCCGAGAATATCCAAATCCAAAACGCAAAGTTATTTCCAGAATCCAGAGGCAGACAGAGGTCAGGGCACAGTTGACAAGATGCAGGCTGGCAGATAAATCCAATAAAGCAGGCAGTCTCAGGGTCTAGGACAAGCAAAGATCAAAAACATGGCAAAGCAGAATAATCACATGAAACTGAACTCAGAGCATGGTTCAAGATGTGTGCAGGTTGACATCACCAGACATAGTGAAGGGACAGTGGCCTATTTAAAGGGGCTGTCTAATTGGCAGCAGGTGGTGCATAAGGCTGTAGGGAGTGAGCCTAATCAGAGGGAGAGAGGGAGACAGAGTACACACAGGAACCAATACAATGACAGGTATGGGAAAACAGGACAGCGGGGATGAGCAGACAAGCACTGACTAGGGATGCATATGAGACATAATGACAATGAACCAGGGGAGACGAGACCATGAAAACCAAGACAATAATAGTAATAAACTAGAAAAGCACTCGGAGAGCGCAGACCTCCGCCAAGCGGCACAGTTCCCCCCTTACAGTGTTTGTGTGTACGTTTTCAGATTCCCTGAGCATGAAGAGATATGACTAGCAATTGGATTCACAATGATTATTTGTTTATTTGACATGGACAGTGCAATAAACAGACAATTAATGAATGACAATCAATGTGATAGTGATAGGATTAGTGGTTCAGTAGTGTAAAACGGGGCTATAAGGGACGGCGGGTTAATAAGGGACACTTTTCTGGGAAATGTTTTAAATGTAATTCTGCTTTTTTTTATTTTGAGCAGGACGCTGAGTTGTGTTGTTATTGTCAAATATCCATGAATCCTTCATCAAATCTAGGCGGAAGCGAAATTAAAAAAGCAGAATTACATTTAGAAAAGTGTCCCATATTACCCCGCCGTCCCTTATAGCCCCGTTTTACGGTTGTAAAAGCATTGCCTCCTTGGTGGAGGTAATAAACTGAAATGTTGGTGTGTCCATCTCCTCCACTGATGGATGCAGATTGGTTAGACAGGTTGCCGTGGGTTTTATATTATATTGGGGTTGCGCTCCGCGGCAAAACAGAATTTAGAATCTTCCCCGGCAGAGAGGTCGTTTTTACGCAGCGCCTATAGCTGGGCAGGGAATTTGTGGCAAATAATCGGGCGGCGGACAGGTGGCCGTGTCAGGTTTTGCAGCGTGGCGCAAAAACAGGCATGCTGGCGGGCCCAGGCCAGCAGCGTTTTCCGCGTGCTTTTGTGCCTAAAACGTTGAAGAACGCGGAGTTTGTGTTGGTCAGACACGACGACCAGCGCAATGTGCACAGCGCCTATGGCTGGCACAGGCACGCTGGCGGGCCCAGGCCACCAGTGTTTTCCGCATGCGTTTGTGGCTAAAACGTTGAAGAAGGCGGAGTTTGTGTTGGTCAGACACGACGCCCAGCGCCCTCCATTGCGCCTGCGCACATGTTGAAAATGGCCGTATGTCACAGTGTGGAAAAATGCTTTAAAAAATTCCTGTCTGCAGACGGTTAATCAGTTCTTCCTTGTACCATTTCCAACAACGCCTGAAAGTTTCATTGAAATCCGTCCAAAAGTTTTTGAGTTATCTTGCTAACCAACAGACAAACAGACAGACAGACAGACAGACAGACAGACAAACAGACAAACACACAGACAAACACACAGACAAACCCCGGCAAAAACATTACCTCCTCCTGGCCTTTCGGCCTGGCGGAGGTAATAAAAACAAACAAACTGAGAACCGAGCATGGAATAAATCCTACAGAACACAAATGCAGACATAACTAGAAAAGCACTCGGAGAGCGCAGACCTCCGCCAAGCGCCACAATTCCCCCCATACAGTGTTTGTGTGTACGTTTTCAGATTCCTTGAGCATGTAAACATATGAGTAGCAATTGGATTCACAATGATTATTACCTCCGCCAGGCCGAAAAGGCCAGGAGGAGGTTATGTTTTTGCCGGGGTTTGTCTGTTTGTCTGTCTGTCTGTCTGTCTGTCTGTCTGTCTGTCTGTTGGTTAGCAAGATAACTCAAAAAATCTTGGACGCATTTCCATGAAACTTTCAGGCGTTGTTGGAAATGGTACAAGGAAGAACTGATTACATTTTGGGGATGATCTGCATCACCGTCTGCATACAGGAATTTTTTAAAGCATTTTTCCACACTGTGACATACGGCCATTTCCAACATGTGCGCAGGCGCAATGGACGGCGCTGGGCGTCGTGTCTGACCAACACAAACTCCGCCTTCTTCAACGTTTTAGGCACAAAAGCACGCGGAAAACACTGCTGGCCTGGGCCCGCCAGCGTGCCTGTTTTTGCGCCACGCTGCAAAACCTGACACGGACACCTGTCCGCCGCCCGATTATTTGCCACAAATTCCCTGCCCAGCTATAGGCGCTGCGTAAAAACGACCTCTCTGCCGGGGAAAATTCTAAATTCTGTTTTGCCGCGGAGCGCAACCCCAATATAATATAAAACCCACGGCAACCTGTCTAACCAATCTGCATCCGTCAGTGGAGGAGATGGACACACCAACACTTCAGTTTATCACCTCCGCCAAGGAGGCAATGCTTTTACAACCGTAAAACGGGGCTATAAGGGACGGCGGGGTAATATGGGACACTTTTCTAAATGTAATTCTGCTTTTTTAATTTTGCTTCCGCCTACATTTGATGAAGGATTCATGGATATTTGACAATAAAAACACAACTCAGCGTCCTGCTCAAAATAAAAAAAAGCAGAATTACATTTAAAACATTTCCCACAAAAGTGTCCCTTATTAACCCGCCGTCCCTTATAGCCCCGTTTTACACTACTGAACCACTAATCCTATCACTATCACATTGATTGTCATTCATTAATTGTCTGTTTATTGCACTGTCCATGTCAAATAAACAAATAATCATTGTGAATCCAACTGCTACTCATATCTTTTCATGCTCAGGGAATCTGAAAACGTACACACAAACACTGTATGGGGGGAACTGTGCCGCTTGGCGGAGGTCTGCGCTCTCCGAGTGCTTTTCTAGTTTGTTTATTTGACAGGGACAGTGCAATAAACACACAATTAATCAATGACAATCAATGTGATAGTGATAGGATTAGTGGTTCAGTAGTAAAAGCATTGCCTCCTTGGCGGAGGTAATAAACTGAAGTGTTGCTGTTGTGTCCATCTCCTCCACTGACGGATGCAAATTGGGTAGACAGGTTGCCGTGGGTTTTATATTATATTATTTTGGGGTTGCGCTCCGCGGCAAACAAGAATTTACAAGCTTCGCCGGCAGAGAGCTCGTTTTTGCGCAGCGCCTATGGCTGGCCGGTGAATTTCTGCCAAATGCGCAGCTCCTATGGCTGGCCGGGGAATTTCTGCCAAAGAATCCGTTGGCGGACAGCTGCCCGTGTGAGGTTTTGCAGTTGCACGCAAACACAGGCACGCTCGCGGGCCCAGGCCAGCAGTGTTTTCCGCATGCTTTTGTGCCTAAAACGTTGAAGAACGCAGAGTTTGTGTTGCAGACACGACGACCAGCGCCCTCCATTGCGCCTGCGCACATGTTGAAAATGGCCCTATGTCACAGTGTTGAAAAATGCTTTAAAAAATTCCTGTATCCAGACGGTGAACTGGATCACCCCCAAAATTTAATCAGTTCTTCGTTGTACCATTTCCAACAACGCCTGAAAGTTTCATCGAAATCCGTTCAAGACTTTTTGAGTTATCTTGCTAACCAACAGACAGACAGACAGACAGACAGACAGACAGACAGACAAACAAACAAACACACAGACAAACCCCGGCAAAAACATAACCTCCTCCTGGCCTTTTCGGCCTGGCGGAGGTAATAATGAATAATAATAAGATAAGATAAGATAAGATAAGATAAGCCTTTATTAGTCCCACAACGGGGAAATTCCAGGATTGCAACAGCACAGGGATAGCAACACTCAGAGCAACACTCAGAAGGCAAGAAAAAAAAAAACAAGCAAGCAAGAGCAGCTAATAAACATATGTACGTATTACTATAAAATATATATATATACACACACACACAGACACACAGTGCAGAGCATTGTAGCTGGATGGAATAATATATGAATATATGAACACACAGTGCAGAGCATTGTAGCTAGATGGAATAAATATGTAAATATATAAACACCCACAGTACGGAGCATTGCAGCTAGGTGGAATAAATATGCAAGTATATAAACACACACAGTGCGGAGCAATGTAGCTAGATGGAATAACATGTAGATATATAAATATATAAACACCCACAGTACGGAGCATTGCAGCTAGACGGAACAAATATGCAAATATATAAACACACACAGTGCAGAGCATTGCCGCTAGATGGAATGAAACAGCATAACCGTCTACCCAGCTATCCTGCATGGTATGATTATGTGCCCATACACACTCTCACCCTCCATAGCGACCGGCATGCTCCTAGTTGTATGCCGGAGAGGACCACTGTGTAAGTCTATTGCATCTTCTGCATTCAAAAAACTATTAGTTTGTTACGTCTTTTTTGCTATCTCTGCGAGCAGCCCTGCTTAGGTTGTACAGTCTGACAGCCGTTGGTAGGAAGGACCTACGAAACCTCTCGGTTGTGCACCTGGGATGATGTAGTCTGCTGCTAAATGAGCTCCTCAGTGCATTCAGTATGTCCTGCATAGGGTGGAACTCGGACTCCAGCAGAGATGACAGTTTAGCCACCGTCCTTCTCTCTCCTATCTCCTCCATCGGATCAAGGCGCTGCCCCAGGACAGAGCTAGCTTTCTTAATCAGTTTGTTCAGTCTCTTCCTATCGGCTGCAGTAATGCCACTGCCCCAGCAGACCACTCCAAAAGTGATGGCTGATGCCACCACCGTGTCATAGAATGACTTCAGCAGCGCCCCTTGTACACCAAAAGACCTGAGTCTCCTCAGCAGGAACAGCCTGCGCTGTCCCTTCTTGTAGAGTGCATCAGTATTGTGTGACCAGTCTAGTTTATTGTTCAGATGAATACCCAGGTACTTATAGGATGTCACCATCTCGATGTCTGTTCCCTGTATATAATATAATAATATAATAATAATAATAATAATATAATAAGTACAGAAAACCCAAAAATACAAACTCAAAGCAAGGATGCGGGCTGGGGCCCATATCCTGAAAACAAGGCATACAGACTATAGCTCAAGGTGAGGACATGGGGCCCAGTCCACGTCCTGACAATGATGAAGTGACCTCCATGGTGGCCCTACATGAAAGTCTCAAAAGGTGCCCTTTCCAGTTGAAAAAGGGGAATGCAGAGATGTTAAGGGTATGCCTACTGGTAGGAAAGCATGATGAAGTGCCCAATTAAGTATTCCTCTAACAGCAAAGTGCTCCATCCAGTGGAACCTTTTTTACATTTTAAAGCATATTCCTACCAGCTTTTGAGGAAACTGTGGAGGATGTAATGATCCCCTTTTAGTGTAGGAAGTCTGATGCTGTACCATACAAAATGCCCAGTGGGCGCCCTTCCAGTGGATAAAGGTACTGTTATGAAGTGACCTTCATGGTGCCCCTACATGAAAGTTTCAGAAGGTACCCTTTCCAGTTGAAATAGTGGAATGCAGAGATGTTAAGGGTACCTCTACTGGTGAGAAAGCATGATGAAGTGCCCAGTTAGTAGGTGTCCCTCTAATGGTGAAGTGCCCCATCCAGTGGAACCTTTTCTACGTTTCAAAGCATGTCACCACAGCTTTTAGGGGAACTCTGGAGGTTGTAATGACCCCCTTCTAGTGTAGGAATTCGGATGCTATACTATATAAGGTGCCTAGTGGGTGCACTTCCAATGGATAAGGTTCTGCTAAGAAGTGACCTGTCATGAATCACCCTTTCAGGGCAGAGAGAGAGACCCAAGCACTGGACTGCAGTTTGTGGTATTTATTAAGAAAACACAAATCCCACCAGTGCATGAACATAAACTTACGAGGAGATAACAACGGCAAGAGTACAGGATGATGTTAGAACCCGTCTGGTTCTAACAGAGTAGGTAGTAGCAATGGTGAAGATGATGATGAGTCTCTGTCAAGGGGTGAATGAAGAAACCCGTCTTAAATAAGGCAGGAATACAATCATAACAAATGATACCAGGTGTGAATCACATGAGCGGGCAGGAGGTGACAGTGATTACAAACTGGGGTCAGCTGAGAGTAATGAGAGGGGAGAAGACGGGACTGACAGCTTGACAGGGGCACCGCCCACAACAGAACAAAACCCGGAAGTGCCACTGACAGCTGCAGCCCCGGGGGAAGGGGGGGAGGAGAGAGAGAGAGAGAGAGAGAGAACACAAAGGTACAAATATAAAACGAGAACTAAAATGACAACAAATAAAGACTAAAGGACAAATACCAACAAATGCCAAATAAATAAGTATCAAGACTACGATAAATATAAACAGGAGAATAAGTAGGATGAAGAAACAATATAAGATATATGAACACCAACCAAGGACAAAATGACAGGAACCTAAGAACTCAAAATACAACAAATATACAAATAAGGAAAAACACCATGAGACTGAGCATGGCAGAATCCCCCATGCTCAGATCATGACATGACCTCTATGCTGCCCCTAAATGAACGTCTCAAAAGTGTCCTTTACTGTTAAAAAAAAAGTATGCAGAGATGTTAAGGGTACCCCTATTGGTGAGAAAGCATGATGAAGTGCCCAGTTAGGGGTTCTTCTAATGGAGAAGTGTCCCTCCAATGAAAACTTCTCCACATTCAATCATATCTCTACAGGCTTTAGGGGAAACCCTGGAGTTGATTATGAAATAAGCTTTTCATAACATTGAGCCTATACTTCTATATTTTAAACTGGTCGATTTTGGCGTAATGTGAAGAGCGATGCTTCTTTGATCTTAACAAGCTAGTGCCGCCTAGTGTAGGGTACCCTTTTTACTTCTTTGCCTCTGACTTACAAACAGCCTGAGTCCTCCCCTGGTATAAATTCCTGTAATAATTCCTTAGGAATTACATGCCATCTTCAATTTGAAGGTTGGCTGCTATGTTCCTCCATCTGGCTCTATCTTTGGCTAGTCTCTTGATGTGATGAAAGGAGGATGATCCAGTTCATGATAAAATATCATCAGACCATTTAGGCCTTGGTCTGCCTCTCTTTCTGACTCCCTCAATTGTTCCTTCCAGCATTTGATTGTGGAGTTTGCTGCTGCTCCCTCACAGAATATGGTCAGCATATCAAAGTTTCCTGCAGCACAACGGCCCTCCAAGATTTCTTCATTGGTTCTTCTCTCAGTCCAGCTGATTCGGAGGATCTTTCGGTAGACCCATCGCTCAGAGGTGGAGATTTTCCATAAAACATCTTTGTTAAAAATCCAGGCTACAGAGTCGTAACTAAAAACAGTAGCCATACACTACCGTTCAAAAGTTTGGGGTCACCCAGACAATTTTGTGTTTTCCATGAAAAGTCACACTTTTATTTACCACCATGAGTTGTAAAATGAACAGAAAATATAGTCAAGACATTGACAAGGTTAGAAATAATGATTTGTATTTGAAATAATAATTTTTTCCTTCAAACTTTGCTTTCGTCAAAGAATCCTCCATTTGCAGCAATTACAGCATTGCAGACCTTTGGCATTCTAGCTGTTAATTTGTTGAGGTAATCTGGAGAATTCTGATGCAATGAGCAAACACATTGTACCATTAGAACACTGGAGTGATAGTTGCTGGAAATGGGCCTCTATACACCTATGTAGATATTGCACCAAAAACCAGACATTTGCAGCTAGAATAGTCATTTACCACATTAGCAATGTATAGAGTGTATTTCTGATTAGTTTAAAGTTATCTTCATTGAAAAAAACAGTGCTTTTCTTTCAAAAATAAGGAAATTTCTAAGTGACCCCAAACTTTTGAATGGTAGTGTAGCTTTTCAGAAGTTTCTTTCTGAGTTGTTTAAAACGGAATTCTAGAACTTGAATTTGCCAGAAATTTCACTGTGCAGCCTTGCAGCATCTTTGAATGTTCATCGAAACACCCATTTGAAAAGACCGAATGTACATATGCGTACTTGAAATTACCTGAATGTTTTCATGCATTCTGAGTATGAAAGTCTGAAGAATTGACACAAAGAGAAATGGTATAAGAACGTAAAGATCGTCAGCATCAGCAGCAGATTTACTTGGAGTGTTTTTTCTGAAGGACACTGAAGGGTGTTAATGCTGCAGGAACAAACTCTCCACAGCAAAACTGAAGAACAGCCAGTGTTAATACCATGGGCTAACGTGACTGTATTGTATGAGGGAAAAATCACAAATACAAAGCGCATTTTCTTCCCTCACTAATTCAGCCGCCCTGACAAAGAAATCAGGATGGAGAGGCTTTTAGGAGGCTCTAATTTGAAATTAGTTCCTGAGCCCTCTGAGGCCTGACTGCCTTGCTGCTGAATGCTACAATACAAAGACTCTTGGCTGCTTCGTTTTCTAACCACAGAGCTGCTGGATGGTTTAGATTTTACCTCAAACTACAGAGAATTCATAAAAACAGTAGTCCTAATTTTTGGTGCAATTATCAGGTGAAAGGAAAACTAAGAGAAGAAACCCCACTAATACACAAAAAAACACAAGAAAAACAACAAATTTATAAGGAGAAAGAAGTAAATAAGAGTAATACCCCCTCCCCCCGTAAAAAAAAGTTGTGAATTTAATAGAAAGTACACACAAAAAAGTTTAGGAGTTAAAAAATTTTGAAGAAAATTCCCAATTTTCCATTAAGAAACTTTTGAGAAAAAGTTATGCATAAAAGCCATGAATTTAGGATAAGGTACAATTTGCAATATATGCAATTTGTACATTTTGAAAACATTGAGGTTTAGCGTTACAACAACAAAAAATCTTGCAAATATAGAAAAAAGAGCATATAAGAAAACTTAAGAGTCCCAAATTTGTGAGAGCAAAGTAGCAAAATTTAAGCCTAAAATTAATAATAAAAAATAGCAAAAATTTTAGCATAAAGTTAGTTATAAAAAGTAACTTAAATTTAAGCCTATAATTAATTATTAAAAAGTAGCAAAAGTTAAACCAAAATTTAATTATCAAAAAATATCAAAATTTTAGCCTAAAATTAATTATAAAAAAATCACAAAATTTAAACCTAAATGATAAAAAAATGTTACAAACTTTAAGCCTAAATTTAATTTTAAAAAGTAGCAAAATTTTAAAATAAGTTGCAAAAAATAATATAAATATCTCCAAAAAATCCCTGAAACTTTACAGAGAAAAAAAATTGTATGAAACAAATGCAAATTTACAAAAGAAAAACACTCTTTGAAATTAAAAACATTCTTTTTACAAAAAGAAATATAAATTAAAAACAAAAAAGGCTGTAGATTTATAAGAAAGTTAAAAAAAAATAAAAACAATTTACTTAAAAAAAAATCTTTAATTTTGCAAGAAAAAAACTGTAAAATTTCAATCAAAAATTTGCAGCTTCTTAAAGTCACTAATTTGCAAGGAGTAAAATAATAAAGGTAATATATAAAACTGTTCATATTTCAGAGGGAAGCTGCAGAGGAAAGTGAGACTGTCCCACTCAGGGTAATGTAGGCCCATGTACATACTGCCCTCAGTTATTATAAGTCAAACTGTGGAAAGGAAATTTAAGGAGACACTATGGTTAGAATAAAAGCCTGATAGAAGGAGAGCAAGCATGGCTGAGAGAGGATTAAAGAGGCCAAAGACGGACACAGAAATAATTCTGCAAATGACTTCCTGTCACATTATCTGTGCAGGAAAAAGTGTAATTATGCTGATGAAGATCAAAGGAACAAAACGCTTCAGGTTTGATGTGAAAAAGAGGGGAGAAAAAATGTAAAGTGATTGTGAGAAAGAGTTTTGTTTTTTCTCTGACACAGTCTGAATCACAACAGTTGAGTGGAAGTGTTGCCAGCATTAATATTCACTGTTTTCTCATGTTTTCATGGTTCTGCTGTAATTTATGAAGTGCTGCAGGATTTAACTCCTGTTATAAATAAACTCCAGTTTATGAGAAAATATTTACATAAAAGTCAAGTTTATAAGAATATTACTTACTGCTAGCAGTTAGTATTTGTGATAACGAAGAATGACACAGGAAAAAGTATTGAACACATTAGAAAAAGCAGCACACAGCCATCATGTTCATGCGGGCCCGACCAAAGATTAAAACTGATACATTTTCTTGAAAAATTTAAACTTTCTCATAAATTTGGACCTTTTTTTTTTACTGTAAACTTGCAACTTTTTCTGACATAAGTTCTGGCCCAGGGAACACGCACACAGGCTCGAGTCAGATTCAACAATGATTTATTAAGTGCAAAAGCGTGTGTGGATGCGTGAGAGTGGAATGTGGATGTAATGCTGGAGGACAGGATGCGCCGAGGGTGAAGCAGCGCGCCCCTCCCCCCTCGAGGGGGGGGAGGGGCACGCTGCTTCACCCCTCCCCCCCTCGAGGGGCGCGCTGCTTCAGCGCGCTGCGCTGCTCGCGCCCCACCCTCGAGGGTGAAGCAGCGCCCCCTCCCCGCCTCCCTCCGCGTCGGACAGACGCGGAGGGAGGGGGGGAGAGCCAGACGCACAGCCACCGGATTGATGATCTTCACGATGGGGAACGGGCCAATGAAACGTTGGGCCAGCTTCTTCCTTTCGGCCTTCAGTTTAATGTCCCGCGTAGATAGCCAGACCTGCTGACCCACCTGATAGCGAGGTGCGGCCCTCATGTGGCGATTAGCCGTCCTGGCATTGCGCTCCACTGTGCGTAAAAGCGCACAGCACACAGTGGTCCAAATGCGCCGACAGCGCCTAAGATGGGCCTGGATGGATGGCACTGCCACCTCCCCCTCTTCTTCAGGGAACAACGGGGGGTCATATCCCAGCGACGCCCGGAAGGGAGACATCCCGATGGCTGATGACAAAGTGGAGTTATGTGCATACTCTATCCAGGGCAGGTGGGTGCTCCAGGGGGAAGGGTTAGAGGAGGTGACGCAGTGCAGCGCAGCTTCCAGCTCCTGATTAGTCCACTCACACTGCCCGTTGGACTGGGGGTGGTGGCCGGACGATAAACTCACCGTAGCCCCCAAAGCATTGCAGAAGCATGTCCAGACCCTGGATATGAACTGAGGCCCCCGGTCAGAGACGACATCCACAATCCCATGCAGCCTCACAACAAGTTGGACCAACAAGCCCGCTGTCTCCCGTGCCATAGGAAGGCCGTGGAGTGGCACGAAGTGGGCGGCCTTAGAGAACCGGTCCACGATGGTCAGGATGGTGGTAAAGGAATTGGACGTTGGGAGACCGGTGATGAAATCTAAGGCTACATGGGACCAGGGTCTACCGGGGACCGGCAGAGGATGGAGGAGACCAGCTGGAGAGGAGGATGGTGTTTTGCCAGTCGCACACTGGGGGCAGGCGCGGACGTAATTAGCAATGTTGCCCCGGAGGCCTGGCCACCAAAAGGACCTCTGGAGGAGCTCAATTAGTCGGGAGATCCCAGGGTGACAGGCGAGCTTGGAAGTGTGAGCCCAATGGATGATGTCACCCCGGACCGACGATGGGACGAACAGCCTCCCCGCCGGACCGCCGCCAGGATTGGGTTCGGTTTCTTGTGCCCTCCAGACCTTGTCCCTGATGTACCAGGAGACGGCGCCCACAACACACGAGGCTGGCAGGATGGTGTGGTCCCGATCCCCGGGAGCTTCTGGGGCGAACTGCCTGGACAGAGCATCCGGTTTACCATTCTTGGAGCTGGGACGATAGGGGATGGTGAACCTGAAGCGGCCAAAGAACAGAGACCAGCGCGCCTGGTGGGCATTCAGGCACTTGGCCGTCCTCAGGTACTCCAGGTTCTTGCGGTCTGACCATGAAAGGCTGAGCCGCCCCCTCGAGCCAGTGATGCCACTCCTGCAGCGCGAGCTTAACTGCCAAGAGCTCTCTGTCGCCAACGTCGTAATTCCTCTCCACTGCAGACAAGCGCCGGGAGAAAAAGGCGCAGGGGCGAACCACCCCGTCCACCGGAGAACACTGAGACAACACCGCCCCCACCCCCGTATCGGAGGCGTCCACTTCCACGAGACACTGCAGTGAGGGGTCCACCTGGGTCAGGACCCGGGAGGAGGAAAACTCTGTCTTCAGCGCAGCGAAGGCAGCCGCGGCGTCCTCGGTCCACTGGAACGGCACCTTGGGGGAAGTGAGGCGGGTCAAGGGAGAAACGATGGCGCTATACTTAGGGACAAAATGCCGGTAAAAATTGGCGAAGCCGAGAAACTGCTGGACCTGCTTCCTAGACGAGGGGGTAGGCCACTCAACTACCGCCCTGACCTTGGCAGGGTCGGGGGTCGGGGATGATCCGGTTGTGTGAAATAATAAAGCCCAGGAAGGAGGTCTTGTCAGCATAGAATTCACACTTCTCCGCTTTTACGTAGAGTCTGTTCTCCAGGAGGCGTTGGAGGACCCGCCTCACGTGAACCTGATGCTCCTCCCGCGATCGGGAGAAGATCAAGAAGTTGTCCAGGTACACAAAAACGAACACCCCCAGCAAATCGAGGAGGACATCATTGATCAGACGCTGGAAGACGGCTGGCGTATTGGTGAGCCCAAACGGCATGACAAGAAACTCAAAATGGCCGCTGGGCGTCCGGAACCCCGTCTTCCACTTGTCGCCCTCCCGGATCCGAACGAGATGATATGCACTGCGGAGGTCCAGCTTCATAAACCAGGTGACCCCCTGCAGAGAGTTGAAAGCTGAGTCCATCAACGGCAGCGTATACTTGTCCTTTACTGTTATGTCATTCAGCGCCTGGAAATCGACGCACGGCCGAAGGGACCCATCCTTCTTGGCAACAAAGAAGAAACCCGCTCCGACTGGGGACGAAGAGGGGTGGATAATGCTGGAGCTGAGCGACTCCTTGATGTATGTATCCATGGCTTCGCGCTCCGGGGCTGACAGGCTATACAGTTGACTGGAGGGCAAGGGCGTCCCCGGGCAGAGGTTGATGGCGCAGTCATAGGGGCGGTGGGGGGGAAGGGACAGTGCCTTGGACTTGCTGAAGACTGTTCCTAGGTCGTGGAACTCCGGAGGCACTTGGGAGAGGTCCGGAGGAGGCACGTTAGAGGAGGAAAGAGTGACGGGGCACAGGCGGCGGACTGGAGGCAGGTGCCCAAGCGGAAGGTGCTCCAGGAGAGGACGCTACCCGACTGCCAGTCAAAGGTTGGGCTGTGCAGGTGCAGCCAGGGGTAGCCCAGGATGACAGAGGCGGCCGAGGTGGGCAGCACGAAAAAGCTGAGGTCCTCTCGGTGATTTCCGGAAATAATGACCGGGATCGGGGCTGTCCAGTGTGTAACCATCTCTAGGGGGGTGGCAGAGAGGGAGACGAGATTTAGAGGAGCCGGCAGCAGTTGGCAAGGGATGCCCAGGCGGGTTGCCAGGCCCTTAGAAATAAAGCTCTGCTCTGCCCCTGAGTCCACCAGTGCGTGAGTGAGATGTTCAATGGCGTTATGACAGAATCTAATTGGTAACATGCACTTTGATAGGGCGTTAGGTTGGGATACGTCCGCGAGGCCCCCTATAGTGACTCGCGGACTTCCCCTTTGGGCCTTACTGGGCAAGATTCCACGGCATGCTGTTCGTCTCCGCAGTACATGCAGAGACCCAGCTCCCTGCGGCGCTGTTTCTCCACCTGTGGGAGCTTAGCCCAGCCAATCAGCATCGCCTCCGGCTCGTCGGCGGACTCTGGCGCGGGCAACGCCAGGGGGCGAGGTTGAGAGGTGCGGGGGAGAACACCGCTCAAGCGGCTTGAAGACTTCCGCTTGGCGGCCTGTTCTCTCAACCTGTTGTCAAGGCTTATGGTGAGGGAAATCAGCTCGGAGAGCCGCTCCGGCGGATCCCTACAGGCCAGTTCGTCCTGAAGGCTTGAGCTCAGGCTACGGATGAAAATGTTACAGAGGGCAGCATCTCCCCATCCAACTTCCGCCGCCACAACCCGGAAGTTGACAGCGTAGTCGGCGGCTGACCGACTACCCTAGCGAAGGTTTAGCAACCAGGTTGTTAGCACGTTATCACGGTTCGAATGGTCAAAAACCTCATTGAAATCTTGGACGAATTGGGCATAAGTCAGGTTAGCGTAGCTGGGTCTCGCCATGTCGGCGTAGGCCCAGGCTAATGCCCGCCCTTCCAAGAGATTGGCGATATAACCAATTCGGCTGTGATCAGTCAGGAAGTCCCCGGGAACACGCTGGAACACCGACTCACACTGGAGGAGGAACCCGCGCGCTTCACCGAGCTTACCGCTGAAGCGCGTGGACGTAGGGATGGGAGTGAGCCGGGTTGGTGTCCCCGGGCTAGCCTGGTTAGCCGGAGGAGCGGCAGGAGCTGGCCTGCCACGGGGAGCTGGAGGGAACATCTGTGGGGGGTCCAAACGGTTCAGCCGGTGGGTGATCTGGGTGAGCTGATTTAATATTACTTGTTGCTGATGCATGATCTGATCGACTCGAGGCTCCAAGTTGTTCAACCGGTGTGTGAGCCCGCTGTCCGCCAGGCCGCTCTGCTGGAGCCGTACTGACATAAGTTCTGGCCCAGGGAACATGCACACAGGCTCGAGTCAGATTCAGCAATGATTTATTAAGTGCAAGAGCGTGTGTGGATGCGTGAGAGTGGAATGTGGATGCAATGCTGGAGGACAGGATGCGCCGAGGGTGAAGCAGCACGCCGTGCAGCCAGGCAACCCTAGGGGCAGAGCAGATAAAAGGGTTAACTGCCGGAATTCACCCAGTGGAATAATATTTTGGCTGTGGCTTACTTGCAGGTGGTCTTGGTGGCTGGCGTCAGTGAGCCGCAGGTCTCCTGCCTGGTAGACAGCGCTCCAATGCGCGCTTGGCGCTGTGGGTGAGGAGATGGCGACGACGAGAGGAGAATCCGCCGCCAGGGAATCCACCTGCGCACAGGGGAGAAAGACTGGAGAGAGGGTGAGACGAATGATGGCTTACGTGGATGGCGAAGGTAGGTTGGTCCAGAGATGCGGAGGTAGAGAAGGCGAGTGTGGGTAGCACGATCATTGGAGAGCAGACGGCTCCAGACCGAGGGTCCAGGCGGAGCGGGCTAAATAGCCCGGGCTTGATGAGGCGCAGGTGTGCGTGCAGCTGGAGCGGGAGACAGGCGAGAGCGGGTTGTGACATTTTTTTATTAATCTGATATTTTCTTGTAAATTTGCAAAAATTTTCCTCATAAATGTGTTAGTTTTTCTTGTAAAATTGTGTTTTGTTTTTTTTTCTGGGAAAACTCTAGGAAAGACTAGGAGAATGCCGTGTGGTCAGATAAGATGATTGGCTGTTGTAGCACTGCACCAAAAAAGTTTACTCCAACAGTGCAGTTTGGAAGTGAAAGCAACATGGTATAGGGTCATTTCTCGATTGCACTGGTTGGCTTCCTATAAATAAAGGAACAATAAATGAACCCATGTACTGGAGTATGCTATGTATGGTAAAAAACCTTGGGTGAAGGATGAGGCAAGATGACTGGATGAACACAGCTTTATTAAAGATGTAGAACAGCGGTAACACGATAGGCACCTGGCAGAGGGCACCAGTCAAAGAGGCAGCAATATGGATGCCCACTGCTATACTGTATATAGGGCGGTGCGGTGACTTGATGAGAAGTGCACGTCACTACACCACACTTCACAATAATGTGCCAAAACACTATATCATATTCTCTCCCCCCATTAGAAAAGTCCAAAACCATGCACACAATTGAAACCCTCCCCAAATTTGGGACCTGAATCACGCACTAACATAACGAAAAACAATGTACTAAAATGGCCTAACACATTCACACAACCCAACCTAAAATAGGGCTGACCGGTGGACTACCATGCAGCCTGCACGGTGGGGTGGATTATTCTGCCACCCAATAAACTAAAAAGAGTCCATACATAAACTAAAATTACACGCCGTGCTCCCAAAATACACAAAATAATTTTACAACATGCATACACCAAAACACAAGAACTATGAACATATAACTCTTAAACTCTTAACAGTTTATTCACACACACACACATCACACATTATCAACAGCATGAATGAATTACAATATGAATTATCAACAGCATGATTAGCAGTATATGATAAGCTTTTTTTTTTTTTTTTACATTGTTTTGGAGTGTGAACGGGTCATCCCAAATAAGCTACTGTATTTAAAGCTTTTAGTAGGGAGCCCAGTTCTACTATAAAATGATGACGGAAATCAGTCTGATGTCTTTGTGTACAGCAACAAACATATGACAGACATATAGCACATAATCCCAGCATTTGTTTACACTGAATTAGTAGGTGAGCTCAAGATATATAGTCAAGTTATTAAATACTATTGGAGTGAATCAACATATAAAACAAAATTACAATGGAGTAACAACTCATCAGTGAGCAAGTTTGTGCAACAAATAGATTAATTATATAATGAGAGGAGTTGCATTTTTAGTTTTTTCTTGAAGATGGAGATGGAAGGTGACATTTTTAAATTCTCATCAAGCTCATTCCAAATCTGCGGTCATCTACACACAATACTAAACCTGATGGATTTTAGTCTTCGTTTTTTCCCAGTAATTTGGTTTTTATTTCTAGTGGCATAGGTGTGCATGGGAAGGAAGGTTGGAATGAGTTCACATAATTTACAGTTGAGTTTGCGGACAACTTGATACATTATACAGGCATTCTGGAAGTAATTATGCTCAGCAAGTCTTAGAAGATTATAACGATGGAAAAGATGACTAGTAGGAGAATTATATTCAGGCCAGGACAAGGCACGCATGACTTTCTTTTGGAGAATTTCTAGCTTTTTTAGGTGAGTTGGAAATGTGTTACCCCATATGATATTGCAGTAATGTAAGTGAGGCTCAAATAAAGTTTTATATAGAGTGAGAAGTGCTGAAAGCGGTAGAAAATGTCTCACTTTAAAAAACAGAGCAGCGTATTTGGCGAGTTTCTTGGTTAAATCATCAATGTGACATTTGAAATTGAGAAATTCGTCAGTGAGGTCCCCCAAGAATTTTATAGCGCTAACTCTTGTAATATTCTGTCCATTAATTTTGGGGCAAAGTTCCTTGGTGTCTGGCTTTTTATTGGAATGGAATACAATATAATTAGTTTTACTGATGTTAAGTGAAAGTTTGTTACACTGAAGCCAGGTGTCTATTTTCACAAGTTCACTATTTGTTATCTGTTCAAGTTCATTTGGATTCTGGTGAGCAAAAAATAAATTAGTGTCATCAGCAAACAGTACTTTTTGTAGTAGAGACCAGGAGTTAGCAATGTCATTTGTATACAGAATGAATAGAACTGATCCTAAAATGGAACCCTGGGGAACCCCATGATCGATGGATTTATATGATGACTTGTGGTTATTTATATAAACATACCGAAGTCTTCCAGACAGAAAATTAATAAACCAATCTAATGCAAGGCCTCTGATACCGTAATGTTGTAATTTATTAATTAGGATGTCATGGTTAATGGTTTCAAATGCTTTAGACAGGTCTATAAAAATGCCAATACCATAGTTGCGTCTTTCAATTGCATCATTGATTTTTTCAGTTAGGTCAAGTATTGCCATATAGGTAGTGTTTCTTTCTGAAGCCATACTGAGATGGGATAATAATGCTGAGCTTATCAAGGTAACTGGTAAGTCTGTTATAAACTACTCTTTCCAAAACCTTTGAAAGAGTAGGCAGAATGGATATTGGACGATAATTAGTCAAATCATTCTTATCGCCTGCTTTATAAATTGGTATAATTTGTGCAATTTTTGCATAAATTATACCAAATATACCATTATACAAATATAATTATTTACACTACTGTTCCTTGTCCAGGAGGAGTAGAACCGGCATGGGGGGGCCCAGGGCAGCCCCTCAGCAAGCCTCAGCAAGGGACACCATATGGATGGTCGTTGTGGGGCGGGCAGAGTGATTTCTTCTGTGGGCTCTCTGGTTCAGATACACGACACACTCTAGCATAATGGTTCAAGCGTCCACATCTGCTACAACATTTTCTCCTAGCTGGGCAGTCCTTAGCCTCATTGCAGTGTGTCACAGACCCACAACCCTTGCACAGGGGTTTTCCCGGGGCAGACCTTTGGCTGGCAGCATTGGCTTCCGTGGTATCATCATCCAAGCTATCCTTGCTATCTGAGTCCATAACATTTGCCGTGGCAGGCGGCTCCGGCGGCCACTGTGACTGGAGCCAGGTTAGCTCCGAAGCTAGTTTGTCTGCAGCCTCCAGCGAGAGAACTAATTCAACAGCTCTGGCTAATGTTAAGTCATTGGGTGCCGTGAGTAGCCTAGCCCGCAATGCGGTGCTACACGTGTGCTCCACAAGCTGGTCACATACCATTTCATCTTCCAACAGCCGAAAGCAACACTCGCTAGCTAGCTACCTCAAGTCGGAGACATATTGATGAATAGGCTCACCTACTCGCTGATGTTGCTGCCGAAAACGAATCCTCCGGACAGTCACTCTATCTGGGGTGTGAAAATGGTTGGCTAGCAGTTCCACAATGTCTTTAAAAGAGTCCGAAGTGCCGAGTGTGCGCATGACTCACTGGCCCTCAATACCCAGGTTGTGAACAAGTAGCACATGTGCTCTTAGCTTGTCGAACTTACCCAGGTCTGACATAACGCACGGCTCAGGAGACGCACACACACAGGCTTAGAGTAGTTCAAAGAGTTTATTAACAGCAGGGGAGAATGAGTGCGTGTCTGCGGGATGTAAATGTGTTGGTGATGGTGTCAGCTCCAGGCACAGAGGCAGGTGACCGTACAGCCGAGCAACCCTATGGAGAGAGCACAGGGAGAGAGTGACGGGCATACACCAACACAGGAGGAATTTATGGCGAGAGAAGGACTTACTTGGTGGGTCAGGACAGCTGGCACAACAAGGGGGTGAGGCCCGGTAGACAGCTACCTGGGGAGCTCCGTGCAGCAGCGAGGATTGGGCGATGGAGAGGAGATGTCCGCCGCTGGGAAATCCACCTGTGCACAGGGGAGAAGACTGAAGAGAAGAGGTAAGTGATCTTCTTACAACAATGGTTACGCTGAAGGGAAGTATGCTCACAACGGTGAGGGACGAAGTCTGACGGCTTCAGGCCGAGCCTCCGGGCGAGACGGCCTTTATCCCTCGCCGCTGATGATTGTCAGGTGCGTGAGCAGGTGGCGCCGCTGATGAATGGCGCGGCGTGACAGTACTCCCCCCTCTAGCAGCGCCTCCTGGCGATGGCTTATCCGGGTGCGCTCGGTGGAAGTCCGCGATGAGCGATGGGTCCAACACAAACGACGGGGGCACCCATTGTCGATGCTCGGGCCCATAGCCCTCCCAGTCCACCAAGTATTGCAACCCACGACCTCGGCGCCGGGAGTCCAGGATGGAGGAGACGGACCAGGCCGGATGGCCACCAATCATCCGGGGCGCGGGTTGCGCTGCAGGAGGAGGGCAAAGGGGGTCAGTGACTGCCAGTTTCACCTTCGACACATGAAAAGTGGGATGGATGCGGAGGGAGGGGGGAATAGCCACCCGCACAGCCACCGGGTTGATGATCCGGGTGATGGGAAAGGGACCCATGAAACGCTGTGCCAGCTTCCTCCTCTCGCCTTTTAACGTGACGTCCTGGGTAGACACATACACGAGTTGCCCAACTCTGTACGCCGGGGCAGGTCTTCTGTGCCGGTCCGCCACGGTCCTGTTGCGCTCCGCTGTGCGTAAAAGCGCATGACGCGCGGCAGCCCAGGTGGAGCGGAACTGCCTAAGGTGCGCCCTAACGGAGGGGACAGTCACCTCGTTCTCCTGCGCTGGAAACAGCGGGGGGTCGTAACCCAGGGACGCCTTGAAGGGGGACATCCCCGTTGCAGAAGAGCGGGCGGTGTTGTGGGCATACTCCACCCAGGCGAGATGGTTGCTCCAGGACGTCGGCTTGGATCTGGTAACACAGCGGAGCGCAGCCTCCAGCTCCTGATTGGTCCTCTCACACTGCCCGTTAGACTGGGGGTGATGGCCGGAGGAGAGGCTCACCTTGGCTCCGATGGCGTTACAAAAGGATCTCCAAACCTCGGACGAAAATTGGGGGCCCCGGTCCGAGACCACGTCCACCGGAATCCCGTGCAGCCTGACCACGTGTTGGACGAGGAGGCCCGCCGTCTCCAGGGCAGTAGGGAGACCTCGCAGGGGAATGAAGTGCGCCGCCTTGGAGAAACGGTCCACAATGGTCAGGACGGTGTCAAAGGAGTTGGAAACGGGGAGTCCGGTGACGAAGTCCAGTGCGATGTGCGACCAGGGCCTGCCGGGGACGGGCAGAGGCTGGAGCAGACCCGCTGGGGGGGCATTTCCCGACTTGCTGGTGGCACAGATTGGGCAAGCCCGGGCGTAGCGGGCTGCATCCCTCCGCAGGCCTGGCCACCAAAAGGACCGCTGGAGGAGGCTGATCATCCGAGAGGTGCCGGGATGACAGGTGAGCCGGGAGGTGTGGAGCCAGTGGATGACCTCTCCTCGGACCGCAGATGGGACGAACAGTCTTCCCTCCGGTCCGCCGCCAGGATCAGGTTCCACCTCCTGCGCCTTCCGGATCTTGTCTTCAATGTCCCAAGAGATGGCACCGAGGACGCACGACCTGGGCAGGATAGTGTGGGGCGTCTCCTCAGCCTCCACGGGGGTGAACTGCCTAGAGAGGGCGTCAGGCAGGCCGTTTTTGGAGCCCGGCCTGAAGGTGATCGAGAAGCGGAACCTGGCGAAGAACAAAGACCAGCGCGCCTGGCGGGCATTCAGGCGCTTGGCAGATCGTAAATACTCTAAGTTCTTGTGGTCCGTCAGGACCACAAACGGCAGGTCCGCCCCCTCTAGCCAGTGGCGCCACTCCTGTAAGGCGAGTTTAATGGCCAGGAGCTCTCTGTCCCCCACATCGTAGTTCCTCTCCGCCGGGGACAGGCGCCGGGAGAAGAAGGCGCACGGCCGTTTGGTGCCATCGTCAGGTGACCGCTGGGATAACACTGCTCCCACTCCCGTGTCCGATGCGTCCACCTCCACAATGCACTGCAGCGCGGGGTCGACCTGGCGAAGGACCCGGGAGGAGGAGAACTCCGCCTTCAGCGCCCTAAAGGCAGCAGCGACCTCTTCAGTCCACCGGAACGGGACCTTCGGGGACGTGAGGCGGGTCAGCGGTCCGACGATCGAGCTGAAATTTGGGACAAAGCGGCGGTAAAAATTGGCGAAGCCAACAAACTGTTGCACCTGCTTCCGGGATGCGGGAGTAGGCCACTCCACCACCGCCTTCACCTTCTCTGGGTCTGGGAGCACCTGATCTTGAGCGATGATGAATCCCAGGAAGGATGTGGTCCTAGCGTAGAATTCGCATTTCTCAGCCTTCACGTACAGACGATTCTCCAGCAGTCTTTGGAGGACCCGCCTCACATGGACCTGGTGCTCGTCCCTGGACCTGGAGAAGATAAGGATGTCATCCAGGTAGACGAACACAAAAAGGCCGATGAAATCCCGGAGGACGTCATTAATGAGGCGCTGAAAGACGGCAGGAGCGTTGGTCAGCCCGAACGGCATGACGAGATACTCAAAGTGGCCGTTCGGGGTACGGAAGGCTGTCTTCCATTCATCTCCCTCCCGGATCCGGACGAGGTGGTAAGCGCTGCGTAAATCCAGCTTGGTAAACCAGGTCGCCCCCTGGAGGGAGTGAAAGGCAGTGTCCATGAGGGGCAGGGTGTAACGGTCCCTCTCAGTGATGTCATTCAGCGCTCGGTAGTCTATGCAGGGGCGGAGGGATCCGTCCTTTTTCCCGACAAAGAAAAACCCTGCCCCCACGGGTGACGACGATGGGCGAATAATCCCAGCGCTCAGAGATTCCTTCAGGTATGTATTCATGGTATCCTTCTCCGGCGCCGACAGGCTGTAGAGCCGACCAGATGGCAGGGGAGCCCCCTGGCGGAGGTTGATGGCACAGTCATATGGTCGATGCGGGGGAAGAGACATAGCTTTCGATTTGCTAAATACCATACCCAGGTCGTGAAATTCTGGAGGCACCAGTGACAGGTCCGGAGGTGCTGTATCCGCCACAGGGGGAGCCGCGGATGGGGAGCAGGCAGCGGACTGAAGGCAGGTGCCCATACAGAAGGTACTCCATGCCGATACCCCAGCGGACCTCCAGTCCAGGACAGGGTTGTGGAGGCGTAGCCAGGGATACCCCAGGATGACGGGCGACACAGAGTTGGGCAGGACGTAAAATACCATCTCCTCCCGGTGGTTCCCTGAGATGATGACTGGGACGGGCAGGGTTTGGTGAGAAACTCTCCCAAGGGAGGCACGGGAGAGATGGACCAGGGAGATGGGGTGTTTTAATGCCCGACAGCGGATGCCCAATCGGGTTGCCAGGCCTTGTGAAATGAAGCTGCCCTCTGCGCCCGAATCCACCAGTGCGTGGGTGAGGTGCCCAGTGGGGTTGTGGCAAAAACGGATGGGCAGCTTTAATTGAGTGAGGGGACTTTGCCGATTGACGTCCGCGAGGCCCCCTACAGTGACTCGCGGACCCCGCCGTTTGGCCTTTGTGGGCAAAGCTCTATCGTGTGTTGACTGTCTCCGCAATACATGCAGAGACCCAACTCACGGCGGCGCTGTCTCTCTGCCGAGGAGAGCTTTGCCCAGCCCGTCACCATCGGCTCCGACTCCTCGGGGCACGATGGTGGCGGCGTCGCCAGGGGGCGAGCTTGGGGCAGGCGTAGCGGGACTCCCCGAGGGCGAGAAGCAGACGGCTTCCGTCCTGAGGAGCGCTCGCGCAGCCTGTTGTCCAAGCTGATAGCCAGTGAGGTTAGCTCCGCTAACGTTCCGGGGATATCCCGTCCAGCCAGTTCATCCCTTAGATCACTATTGAGGCTGCGGAGAAACAGGCCGCAGAGGGAGCGCTCCTCCCAGCCCAATTCCTCCGCCGCTACCCGGTACTCGATGGCATAATCCGCGGCCGACCGGTTTCCCTGCTGGAGAGCGAGAAGCCGATCGACCTGGACCGCCTCGGAACGAGAATGATCGAACACCTCCAGGAAGCGCCTCACGAACTCGGCATAGGTGAGGGTGGCATAACTGGGTCTCGCCATGATAGCGTAGGCCCAAGTTAGAGCGCGCCCCTCCAGGAGGTTCCCTATGTAGCCGATTCGACTGTGATCTGAGGGAAAGTCTCCGGGCACACGGTCAAACACGGACTCACACTGCATCACAAACCCCCGCGCTCCGCCGAGCTTTCCGCTAAAGCGAGCGGGGGTCGGAATAGGTGTGAGTCGGGCCGGTGCCACTGGAGCTGGCTGGACGGCCACCGGAACAGCAGGAGCTGCGCCACCCTGAGGAGCCGGGGGGAACGGCTGCTGGGGGTCCAGGCGGTCCAATCGGCCAGTGATAATTACTAATTGATTTAGGATGACCTGCTGTTGATAAGCAATTTGATCCACTCTAGCCTCGAGAGTGGTAAGCCGGTGTGCGAGCCCGCCGTCCGCCGAGCCGCTCTGCTGAAGCCGTACTGAGATAACGCACGGCTCAGGAGACGCACACACACAGGCTTAGAGTAGTTCAAAGAGTTTATTAACAGCAGGGGAGAATGAGTGCGTGTCTGCGGGATGTAAATGTGTTGGTGATGGTGTCAGCTCCAGGCACAGAGGCAGGTGACCGTACAGCCGAGCAACCCTATGGAGAGAGCACAGGGAGAGAGTGACGGGCATACACCAACACAGGAGGAATTTATGGCGAGAGAAGGACTTACTTGGTGGGTCAGGACAGCTGGCACAACAAGGGGGTGAGGCCCGGTAGACAGCCACCTGGGGAGCTCCGTGCAGCAGCGAGGATTGGGCGATGGAGAGGAGATGTCCGCCGCTGGGAAATCCACCTGTGCACAGGGGAGAAGACTGAAGAGAAGAGGTAAGTGATCTTCTTACAACAATGGTTACGCTGAAGGGAAGTATGCTCACAACGGTGAGGGACGAAGTCTGACGGCTTCAGGCCGAGCCTCCGGGCGAGACGGCCTTTATCCCTCGCCGCTGATGATTGTCAGGTGCGTGAGCAGGTGGCGCCGCTGATGAATGGCGCGGCGTGACAAGGTCCAGCGCGGTGATGTACGTCTGGAAAGGCTCAAACCACATAGCCAAGGCACCGGCAGCTCTCCCGGGAGCTCGAGAAAGGGGCGAAGTGGTGTGATACATGCCTCCATGAGTTAATCCTCAATCGCCAAATGTTATGTATGATAAAATACCTTGGGTGAAGGATGAGGCAAGATAACTGGACGAACACAGCTTTATTAAAGTTGTAGAACAGTGGTAACATGGTAGGCACCTGGCAGAGGACACCGGTCAAAAAGGCCACAATATGGATATCCTCTGCTATATATAGGGCGGTGCAGTGAAGTGGCAGGAAGTGCACGTCACTACACCGCACTTCACAGTAATGTGCCAAAACACTATATCACAGAGTATTCTAGAACATAATCTGCTGCCACCTACCAGGACTATGAGGATCGAGGTGGGGGGGGGGTCAGTCAGTTGTCTGACTTAAATCCAACTGAAATCAGGATTCACAAGATTTTCACCATTTAAAGGCAGGTCTGTTTAGAAGAATGGTTCAAACTCCCACCTGAGTGCTGTAGATACCATTTTGTTGCTGTGCTCTTGGTTCATGCTAATAGCTAGCCCAGCCAACTGTGGCTAGCTTAATTTAACTAGAGCCATGAGGCAATTTGTATTTTTTAAAAAGGGCAATGGGGGTATTCACCAATTGAGCATGAGGTACAAACATATAAATGCAAAATATAGCTGTAAGTGGCAATCATCGGGTTCCAAGCAGGTGTGGCTTTCAAGATCTTGTATTGCTTAGCAACAGCATTTCCCTGGTAAAAAATAAATATGCTAAATATATTTAATTTAGGTATATTTTAGTGTATTTTGGTAAAGTAAATTTTAAGTGTGCCATTTTGGAACAACTTTTTTTGTATTCAGTACATTTTAGTTAAATTTAAACTGAAATAAAGTTCAACTTTAAGTATGCTTAATGTATTTTTATGTACTAAAGTGGAACAATTTTAAGTACACTTAATGCATTTTTAATATATTATGATCTGTGACGATTTACTCATTCACTAATACACTATGATTACACTACTTTCATATTTTAAGTGCATTTATTGTGTATTAGCAATAGTCTTATAATTGATTTATAGTTTATTTAAAACCTATTTAAAATGACTGCAATACATAGAAATGTCATTTAAAATACTCTTTAAATATACAATGTTTCTATTGTAAATACATTTTTCGTATAATGAAAATACTTCCAAGTATACACTTAACAAATATATTTTATTTGTATTTCAAAACAAACCAAAAATACATTCAATTACAATGTAGTGCAAAAATTGTAACTAAAGGTTTCGAACCTCGAGAAGTGAATTATGCAAAAAGTAGAATAATCTCAAATGAGTTAGTGCTGTCACTTCACATGACTATGGTCTGAAGTGTCCCCTTAACGTCATTGTCTGCAAGTTGAAATAAATTTAATAGAATGCATATTACTGACCCCTTGGACCGACATTTTGATGTAAAGAAATTAATTTCATTTATTTTTTTCAAAGTTCTTCCCTTTGCTGATTTCAGCCTCAAATCCATAGGCAAAAATTCAATATTTCTCTCCCACACACCTAATTTTCCAAACTTGTAGACAATAACATCAAGCATATCCTCAGAGTGAGCGGCATCTGAAAAGAGCAGCCCTCTCGGAGCTTAGAAGCACATTAAGAACTGCTAGACAAGAGATAAACTGAACACATTCATCACCACTTTTTGTCAAAACTTATGTGGTGTTGCTTGGTACCTGGTAGCATGAAAACAAATGTACAAATAACAAAACTTTTTTTTTTACCCTTTTTGGCAAACAGCCCTTAACAATGGGTAGAAAAAGAAACAATCAGACCTTAAACGAAACATTTATGGCCTCTTATGTGAAAAATGTTCATTGTTGCTGTACTGTTATCACTACGTGTTATATACACTGAGTATGTTAACGTAGATTAACAGCAAGCCAAACTCGTTTTTCACGAGCCAGGAAACCGAGCGTCCTGCTCCTTTATTTTCAGTCTTCTTAGACAGCTTACAGTATTTTACGACTGTGGCTCGAAGCTCGATGAAAAGCCCGAGTGAAACTGAAAAGAAATAAAAACAGAAAATAAATACATATAATTAAGCTAGCGGGCCCCTGGGGTAGGACTAATTCCTGGAAACAAATAGACGTAATACATTAAACAAGCTAGCGGGGCCCTGGGATAAGACTAATTCCTGAAACAATATACTCTAAAAAAACGATACCAAGTTCACATTTAACAACTTATAAAACCAACATAACATGCATTAACTTACAGCCATTGCTTTCGGAGGTGTAAAAAAGGGGTTTAACACACAGGAGGAACGTTTCAGACATTCGCGGGCAGGTTATATTCTCTCTGCCTTTTTTTTCTCTCTACTGAAGTCCGTTTCTTCTACCCACAAATCCTAGCGGCAACTGGCTGCGCTTTCAATATAAAATACAAGCAAATTACTAATAACTATACAGAAATTACTTTTAACACAATTACTATTTAGATGACATGAATTACTACAAATGAACTATGATATTTTAATATGAACTTGTGAACTATTTTAACTTTATAAAACACACACTACTGAGGGCAGAACAGTTGCACTTCCTGCGTAGTGCAGCTTGCACCTCAGACACTGTGGTTCCGCGGGAAACTCCTCAATCACCGCGTCTGCAAAAGAAATCTTACTTAATACAGATTTTAAGTATATCTATAAACCACGTTTTTGAACTGCTATGTACTAAAATGTATAAGGAAATCGTTTCACATGACAAATCACCTAAGACAAGGAAAGAATTAGTTTTATTCACTCTACAATGTTAAGTTGTCTTAACAAGTTCTTTGTTGTCCCCCTTCCAAACAATATTGAATGAGACTGAAGTATCTTAAAAATAAAATATTAATGTTTCAATTATACATTGTAATTATTTGTATATTTTTGAAAAATGCTTAGTGTTTTAAGCGTACCAAAAATATGTACTGATTAATACATTTTCATTTATGTTCATACATGCAATTAAAACTGTAAATACTCACTTATGTACTTTGAAATAAGTCAAAGAATAGTGTAATGTATTAAATGTATTGAAAGTATGCAACAAAATACAATTTTAGCTAAATATTACTTTAATATATTTATTGTATTATATAAAAATATATACTCAAAGTATGCATAAAATATACTTTAAATGTATAATGAAATATTTGAGTAGAAGTATATTTCCAATTAGATATATATATTTTATTTGAAATATATTTTTGGAAAAATATATTTCAGTATAGTGTATTAAAAAATACTTATTACAAAGTATGTTTTAAGTACAGTTACATAAATATATTTACGTTATACTTGAAAACGATTCCTAGAAAGTACAAGTATATTCTAATATATTTAACTTGTATTTTTGAAAAAAAGAATATAGTAATAATACACTTCAATATATTTTTTTTTCCATCCATCCATCCATCCATCTTCTACCGCTTTTCCGGAGGTCCGGGTCGCGGAGGCAGCAGTTCAAGCAGAGAAGCCCAGACTTCCCTCTCCCCAGCCACCTGCTCCAGCTCTTCAGAGGGGATACCAAGGCGTTCCCAGACCAGCTGGGAGACATAGTCTCTCCACCGAGTCCTGGGTCTGCCCCGGGGTCTCCTCCCAGTGGGACGTGCCTGAAACACCTCAAGTGGGAGGCGTCCAGGAGGCATCCTAATCAGATGCCCATACCACCTCAACTGACTCCTTTCAATGTGGAGGAGCAGCGGTTCTACTCTGAGCCTCTCCCGGATGACTGAGCTCCTCACCCTATCTCTGAGGGTGAGTCCAGCAATCCTACGGAGAAAGCTCATTTCAGCCGCTTGTATCCGCGATCTCGTTCTTTCGGTCATTACCCAAAGCTCGTGACCATAGGTGAGAGTAGGAACGTAGATTGACTGATAAATCGACAGCTTTGTCTTAGAACTAAGCTCCCTCTTCACCACAACAGACCGGTACAACGTCTGCATCACTGCAGATGCTGCTCCAATCCGTCTGTCGATCTCTCGCTCCATTTTCCCCTCACTCGTGAACAAGACCCCAAGATACTTAAACTCCTCCACTTGGGGCAGAAGCCTGTCCCCAACCCAGAGAGGACAATCCACCTTTTTCCGGCTGAGGACCATGGACTCGGACTTGGAGGTGCTGATTCTCATCCCAGCCGCTTCACACTCAGCGGCAAACCGTCCCAGCAAGAGCCGGTTTGGGACGGATATTTTTTTTTCACCAGGGTTAAAAAACCTAAGGTCTGCTATGCATTAGTTTTTAAAGCAGCACTATGTAACATTAACGTTCCTTGTAGGAACATCAAAAAGGCCACAACCACGGTGACCATGACCCCAGTCTCAACAGCAAACCGCAGGACTTTTTTGCTGTTGGTGGCTAAAATCGTGCCCTTTGATTCACTGCTGGAACTGAGGCCACATCTGCTGTCCCCCCAGTAATCACACCAAAAAAAAGAGCCATTGAAGGCAGTGTGGGCCCACTCAGGCTATGGAGTGACATTCACTCAGTCAAATCTTGGTCTACCAGGGGGTGGTTGCGGTGCAGGTGTAGTGTAGTCGACTACTGATTGAAGGATAAGTGGTTCGATTCCCGCTCAGTCTGCAGTCTGCATGCCAAAATGTCCTTGAACAAGACACTGAACCCCCAGTTGCTCCTGGTGAGTCGGGCCAGTGCCTGTGTATGGCGGCTCCACCAACATCAGTGTGTGAATGGGTGGATAGCAGGATCTGTAAAGTGCTTTGGTCATCTAGAGATGAGAAAAAGCACTATTTAAGTGAATATGCCATTTACCATCAAAATAATTCTGGAAACATTAGCTTGTGGTGAAAAGCTAACATGGTGCTGCTTTCTAATGTACAGGAGAGTCAAGCTGTACTTCTGTTGCTGAGAAGAACAAGACTTCCATGGCAAGATTTGAGCCTGGGACCTCCTGCCTTCCAGTCACTCTCCATAACCACAACACCTTTAATTTCCAATCTTTTGCAAGTGATAAATGTTTAACTGAAAGGTTTCCCAGCAGCAGTAGTACAGCATTAAAACGGTTTTCCTCCCAACATTTAAAACTGTTTTCAGATGCACAAGAAAGGTATGCTGCACTTTAGAAGATCAACACATTACCAGAAGGGTTTGAACCCAGGACTTCTGCATGACAGCCAGGTATCCTAACCCCTACACCACACTGCTGCATTGGTGTCCACACTAAAACAAACAAACAAAAGGTTTCGCTGACAAGACAAAATGGCTGACAGATATTTCATAAACATAAATTTTTGAAAATTAACAGAATTGCATGAAATTGGCTGGTCAGCTGAAGAATACTGTTGTGACTGTCAGTCTGAAGTTTCATCAAATTTGAATCAGTACTGTTGTGTATGAGAATGTGTGTGAAACCGTGCTCACCCTCAGGGTGACGTCAGGCGGGCACGGCCCACTGTGTATAAATACCCAAGTTCACTATGATAAAGGAGAGTTCTATGCTGCATGAAGACTGACTCCATTATTTATAGACATAACAAGTACATCTGGAGTTAAACCCAAAACTACATGCCAAAGAGAAACTGTGCAGCTTGATTGGCCTAGAAAATCAAAACCGATTGACATTTTTGGATAATTTTAACAACTTTTCATTATCAACGTCTGTAGATGATTTCTACTGAATTTCAAGCAATTTGGATAAATGGCCTAGGAGGGGTTCATTTTGACTTAACTTGCACATTTTTGAAAACACGGTGCAGAAAACTTCACTTTCAGAGTTTTCCACCATTGACAAAAAGTTGCAGAAGGTATCAGTGAATAGAATGAAGAATGATTTTTCTAGTCTAGGCCCAGCCGTTCTCAAGATATTTACAAAAACATAAAACTGTTAATTATAGCCCCACCTATGTATGCAGTGTCTTGATTTTGTGTCTCTGAGAAGTGGGATCAGACTGTAAAATTCCAAGTTTCCACATTTACCATTTTTGCTCCCCATGCACTTTTAGCAGAGAAGAAGAAGAGGAAGAAGAACAATCAGAACAACAACAAAAAAAAAAAGGTTTCCCACAGCATAGCTGCTTGGAACCCTAATAGTTAGGTACACATTTGCAGGAATAAAGGTGCAAAGATATGATAAAAGATGCAAATTTATAAATGAAAAAGTTGCAAATGACAGTTTAATTACACAGATTAAAAATTTAACGAGCATCCAGACAAGCGGTTGAAAATTTACAGGAAAAAAAAAGAAAATTTACAGGAAAAAAATACTAATTTTCTGAGAAAAAAGTTGCAGATTCATGAGAAAAATTTTTGCAAACTTATGTGAAAAAGTTGCAAATTTTTGAGAAAAAAGTAGTAAACTCACCAGAAAAAAAAAAAAAAAATTAAAGTGAAGAAAAAATTCACATACAAGAAAAAAGTTGAAAATTTATAAAAAAAAAATTGAAAATTTATATTTTTTGAGAAAAAAATTACAAATTTATGAGAAAAAAGATGAAAATTTACAGGAAAATCTCCTCAGTTTATTGAGAAAAAAAATTGTAAATTTATAGTAAAAAAGTTGCAAATTTATGAGAAAAGGATGTAAAATCTGCAAGAAAAAAGCCACAAATTAATGTGAAAGAAATTTGCAAATTTACTTGAAAAAAGTTGCAAATTTCTGAGAAAAAGGTGCAAATTTATGAGAAATTTCTCTCAGAAATTTTGTTTTGAGAAAGATGAGAAAAATGTGAAAATTTTCCAAGAAAAATGTTGAAAATTTACACCATGAAAAAAACTGCAAATACGTGAGAAAAAAAAATTCACATATATAAGAAAAATGTTACTAATTGCTGAGGGGAAAAATACAAATTTATGAGAAAAAAAGTTGCAAATTTACAAGAAAAAAATTGCAATTTTATGTGAAAAAAGGCACTTTTTTTTTTTTAAAGAAAAAAGTCACAAATGTTTGAGAAAAAAAAATTATATTTACTAGGTTTTCTTCAAAAATGTACTAAGGTAAGAGTAAAAAGTGTCTTACAATAAAACACAAAAGTACAATTTGGTGAAAATGTACCCCCCCCCCCCGTCCCGCTGACCCGAACCCTGCTGTAAACAGATGAGCAGATGATTTATATTTAAATCATTAAATTATAAAACTCCATCTGCCATTAAAAAAAAATAAAACCTTCTCAGAGTCTGCAGCCTTGAAAATGAGAGCAGAAAATCAGCTGAAATGGAGGCATCACAGAAATGAAGCTGAAGTACCTCAGAGTACTGCTGCTGTATTCGTGAATGAGAGTGAAAACTGCAGTATTTATCCTCCATTTACTCAGCATAACAAACGTGGATTAAAAGCAGCGAGCCGTGAAGGTTTTTACATGTCTCAGTTTGTCAGTGAGTAAATTGCTTTTATTTCTGATTACGGCGCAGAACTCAGAATTCTGTGCAAATATGCATCAGAGGAGAGGAGAAGTCTTCAGACACCCGTCAGGGGATAAAAAGACTGCTGCGGTGGACTTAATGATCATTCTTCTGCAGCAAAAGATCTGTCACCTGGGAGGCTGCTGTTGGTGAATATAGACAAGGCAATTTATGAGGAAAGGAGGAAAACTTTGCAATTTTTGGAGAAAAAAGTACAAATTTATGAGAAAAAAGTTGAAAATTTACAGGGAAAAAGGTGCAAATTTATATGAAAAAGCTGCAAATTTTTGAGAAAAAAGATAACAATTTGTAACATTTTTCTCACAAATTTTCAAGGAAAAAAATTCACAAATTTACAAGAAAAAAAATTCAAATTTATGAGGAAAAAAATGATAATTTGCAGGAAAAACTTCACATTTTTTGAGAAAAAAGCTGCAAATTTATAAGAAAAAATATGCAAATTCATATGAAAAAGCTGCAAATTATTGAGAAAAAAATTATTTGTAGCATTTTTCTCACAAATTTTGAAGAAAAAATTCAAATTTATGAGGAAAAAGATGACAATTTACAAGAAAAACGTCACAATTTTTGGAGGAAAAAAGTTTCAAATTTATAAGAAAAAATTTGCAAATTTATGTGAAAAAATTGCAATTTTTTAAGAAATAAGCAACAAATTTATGAGAAAAATGTTACTAATTGTTGATGAGGAAAAGTCACAGTTTTTTGACAAAAAAGGTTGACAATTTACAGGAAAAAAAAGTTACAAATTTACAAGAAAAAAATGTGCAAATTTATTTCAAAAAAGCTGCAAAGTTTTGAAAAAAAAGATGAAAATTTTTGAGAAAAATATTACACACTGTTAAGGAAAAAAAATCAAAAATTTACAAGAGAAAATATGCAAATTTGTGAGAAAAGATTAAAATTTACAGGAAAAACTTCACAGATTATTAAGGAAAAAGTTGCAAATTTATGTGGAAAAGTTGCAAATTTTTGAGAAAAAAGCAACAAATTTATGAGAAAAAAAAGTTACAAATTTACAAGAAAAAATTTGCAAATTTATGTGAAAAAAGTTGCAAATTTTTAAGAAAAAAGTCACAAATTTATGAGGAAAAAACAGGCCAAAAATATTCTGAGGAAAAAAATGTGGGTTGAAAGACTAGAGAAGAAGAGTCTATGTTTGCGTACAGAAGTGTATTGCTGCCATGCTATGAGGCCTGTTCATTAAAGATTTGCCCTGACTTCGCTACAGACAGTAGGTGCCACCATTGCTTTATGCAGCAGAGAAAAGTCAACCTGTACAAGTCTACAGGTTGACTAATTTTCTGTAAATTTCTATACACGGTTTTTCATAAATTTTCAACTTTTTCCTTGTCAGTTTGCAACTTTTTTTGTAGATTTTGTTACCCTTTCCTTATAAATTAGTGTTATTTTGCCTGTAAACTTTTATTCATCATAAGCCTTTTTTTAATATCATGTTACATAACAGAATAAAAGGCATCTGAAGCACCGATTTTAAATCTGCAATGTTTTTTTTTTAAATTTGCAAGTTTTTAAATTTTTAAATCTACAGTTTTTTCTTGTAAACTTGTAACTTTTTGTGCTCACAAATTTGTTATTTTTTCTTCATAAATTCACTATTCTTTTGGTAATAAATCTGCAAATTTTTTTCTTGTAAATTTGAGTTTTTTTCCTTTAAATCTGCAACTTTTCTTACCTCATGGATTTGCTATAATTTTTTTTTATAAATTCATTACTTTTTTGTTATAAATCTGCACTTTTTTTCTTATAAATTTTACATCTCCAACTTTTTCAGCATACATTTAAAACTTTTTTCATAAATTTGCAGCTTTGTTTTTGTAAATTGCAGCTTTTTTCTCATAAATTTAAAACTTTTTGGCAGGGGTATTTTCTGGAAGGATTTGAAGCACAGTGGGGAAAGTTGACGCTGCAGTTCTCTGGTTGACCACAGGCGTCACTAAAACACATTGCTACACTTCCTCGGCTAACATCCCGGTGATCCTCGGAGAGGCCGTCCTATCTCCAGCTACATTCATCATCGTGGACAAACCCGTCCAGTTTTCAGCAGCCTTCAGGTCATGCTGTTCAGCTCCACTTCCTCCTGCCTCACAGGTATTTACGGCCAGTTTAACACCGTCCAGAACACAGCAGATTAGAGCCGACCCAGCTGGATGGGATTTGGACCGCCGGTGATTATGTGGAGCAGAAATTTTTTTAAAAATCACCACTACAGTTCAGAGAGAGAACGGCAGCATATCAGTCTGCTGATAATTTCCCTCTAAATGAGAGAATTCTTACATGAAACTTCCTCTAAATTACACCAGCGACCCCAGAAGACCCGATCAAGGAACCCCAAGGGTTACAGGCTCCACTTTGGGAATCAGATCTCCTTCTTCTTTTGCTTCTATTTCTTCTTTTTCTTGAAACTGCTGCCTCCATAAAAAGAGATGAAAGGAGCCTGTGAAGCAGCCCTTGTCTTTGAAAGTCTGCTTTTAAGCGCTGGAGTTTTGAAGTGGGTCATGCTGTCATTGGCGGCTCTGTCTCCGGGTCTGGTCCTCTGTGGGACTCTTCTGTCCACTCAGGGCAGACGATAACTGGGTCAGCTTGTGCTACACAACAAATCCTGGTTATGTTTGAACTGATGTGATGAGTTCACAGCTCAGAGGGGAAGATTTTTGTGTAATTTTCTATAAATGTTCTTTGAATGAAGACCTGGATGCTAATCACCCCCGCCCCCCCCCCCCCCGCCTTCCCTAAAATCATAGGCCACCGTGGAATCCAGTTTTTCTGGATACAATCATTGGCGGATATTTCATTTCCCAGTTTGGGGGTGGGGGATAAATAGAACATTTTCTCCAGAGTAAAGATTGATGGGGATGTTGTGAATGAAGAAGGAGTCGGAGTCTTGCCTCATGTGGGGAACCACCAACCACCAACCACACATTTATTATGGAACTCAGAAATATATATACAATGGGCCGTACCCGCCTGACGTCACGCCAGGGGCGGGTACGACAGAACACACACACTACCACACTCACCACACCACAATTCCCCTCCCCCTTACAAAAATGCAAAACCACACACACAGTCGAGACCCTCCCCAATTTAGGACCCAAATCACGCACTAAAGAACACCAGGGAATCATGAACTGTAATAAACTGTCCCATCACATTCACACAAAACAACTAAAATAATCGGACCTAGTCTCTTAAAACATATAAAATAATCCCATACCATACAAACCCTCATGCACACCAGCAATATATATATACATATTTACACTTTAAAGGGCCTATATCATGCTATTTTAAGCCTTTTAGAGTAAACTATATGCATGTATGTGATAGTATATTACCTCTGATACACTGGAGAATGAATTTCTTGTGAAATATGAGTTATTTTCGCGATCTACTTTTCCAACCCGGAAGTAAGATACCTCGATCTCTGAGGCTCAGCCTCTCCATCTTGTGGCTGCCACCCATTTCATGACGTAACCCCTGCGCTGGCGGCTGCAGCGTGTCACTGGGTTCTGCCCACGAAAACTTAGAAGACATTGTCTTACGTAAAAAAGCAAAGAGTTGTTGTCAATGAGCAGATTAGGTGCGAGAGGAACTACTTCTTCACAGCGTCAATGCTAAAGTGGAAGAGTTTTGCCGATCACCGCTCCGTTAGCTGCGCAGAGAAAGTGGGTGTGTGCGTTAGCCTGGGGGCGGTGCTGGCAGCACAGGCACTTCCTGGAGTGGGCGGCTCACCCACGTTCATACGTATGAACGTGGGGACCCAGTCATTATCAGGGACAGGGCGGAGCAGCAGTTCAGAGAGCAGGGTTGAGGAGGAATACTCAGAGATGCATGAATGGAGCAAAATACCACTTTGGGGGTGTTTTTGGTGAGGAATTAACATTATAACATACTTAAAAGCTCAAAAAAGTCGATTTTGCATGATATAGGCCCTTTAACGTTTAAGTTACGCCAATGTCCGTTGGTAGCCAGGGGTAAAACCAGCCCGGGGGCCCAGGACAGCCCTAAACCATCCGCACTCTTGGCTGCCGAAGATAAGCCAGGCTCAGAGGCCCTGGGCAGCCTCGTGTCGTGTGCGCCCCTGGCCGCCATCTGCCTCCGGGATCAAAAATAATCTCTCCCATGAGAGTGTCGCTCTTCACCATCGCCTGCTTTTTCTCTTGGGATCCACAGTGCTGCTGTCCAGCACGCCATCCTTCCGTGCTCATCGGTCCGCCCCTGACCGCTTTCAACACCGCCGCCATGGCTCCAAACATTCCGGCCCCCTGTAGCTGAACTCCGGGGAGACCCGAAGCCTGCTCATTGGCCCCACTTGCTGTCTTGGGCGCCGCCTTGTCGTACCGCCTAGCACCCTCATCCGTGGAGCTCCGGCACTGAGACACCTGCACGACCTCTACGGTACCCGGCAGCTGTTGCTCACTCCCGGGGTTCACAGCGTCCCTCTCATCGGCGTCACTCTCCAACCCAGGCGCTTCATTGCTGCTCTCAGGACCCTCGTCTCAGGCACTCTGCTGTGTCGTCTCCATGCCCGGCTGCAGCTGCTCTCCCCCGGGGCTCTTAGCGTCACTTCCGTTGGCGTCACTCTCTGACCCAGGCGTCTCGTCGCTGCTCTCAGCACCCTCGTCCCAGGCGCTCCGCTGCGTCGTCTCCATGCCTGGCTGTCGCTGCTCTCCCCCGGGGCTCTCAGCCTCCATGGTCCCACTCTCCTGCTGCCCAGCCTCCAGCTGCGTGGATGATTCCTGATGCTGCTCTCCCTCGCCACTGTCATTGCACACCGTCAAACACACCAGCGCTACAGTCCTGTACCTTTCTGCACGTCGTGGCTGGTCCGCCATCTTCAGTGACCAGGGACTCCCCCTCTCGCAGTCCCGTCCCACCTCAATGCCTAGCTGGTGGCCTGGAGCCCGCTTCCGGCATGCAGTTAGCACTGTGGCTAACTTGCACATAGACAATGAGTGGGCCGTTAGCTTGGAGAAGCTTCCTCGTCTGCCCAGCGAAGAATTCGGCCAGCCGCCCAAAAGCATCCTCATACCACTCCATCTCACCCAACGTACTGAGAATTCTTCGGCCCTCCGCGCCGAGATGATGGGCCAGAAGCGCTCGTCGTCGTCTCCTGTCGAAACTACTTAGGCCCAACACCCCGACGTAATCCTCAAACGTGGCCCGCCATGTTGGCCACAGGACCACCAGCTCTCCCGTGTACTCTAGAAACGGCAATAATGTTGGAGGTAGCCCATACGTTCCCATGGTTTTCTTCTTGTCGCCAAATGTTATGTATTGTCACGGCTCCTCGGGCGTTTTTACGCAGCATACCGAGGAGAGAGGGGAAGGATTGGATTTACGCGCCAGGTTACACCACAACACATTTATTAACACCAAAGGCACAGCTCTAAAAGTGATGATAGACAAAGACACAAAAATACACTTACAGTTGGCGTCGCTGGACTGACATTGTCCAGCGAACGCACGAGGGAGAATGCGTTTACCACACTGGCTTCCCAGAGCCGGGATCGCTCAGTGTAGGCAGAGAATCCACGGCCAGACATGGAAGTGGCAAACACGTTGTTACAGTTCAGACAGCACAGAAGACAATGCAATGGTCCAGCAATGCTTGACTGGTAACAGTCCGCTTAAGTACAAGCATTGCTGGCCGGAACAATTAGGTACACCTGGGCGAGCATAACAAGGTAATCAGCACCAGCTGACTGTCAGGAGAGAGAAGGGGCGTGGCCATCAGAGCATGCTGCCCGAAAGTAGGTCAAGAGGCTGTCTGGCAGCTGCCGACCAGACCAGTGGATGCAGGCACAGCAAAATAACTAAAAGAACATAAACACCATCAAAACACAAAAAGATGACATAATACACAAGTAACCTGAGCCACCGCAAGTCAGAACCGAGCCCGAAAAACCCAGCTCGGTTCATGACAGAGCCCCCCTCTCTAGGGGTGGGTACCAGACACCCACAGTAACATAACTTGGAATAACCCCCCCCCACCAACAGGAACAATAACCCACAAACCCGGGTAGGAGGTAGGGGGAACAGGAATGGTGGGAACATACAACCCCACCCAGGGCCCATAACTGAAAAAGCAATTACCCCCCTTCCCAAGTCCAGAGGCATGGCGGCTCAGGAGGGCTCCCTGAGTCCCAGGCCCAGCCAACAGTCCAGAAGACAGAGTCCGGCGGCCGCCCGGGAAACATGGGCCACCTGACCCCAAAAATCAGTACCTCCGGAGGCCAGCCAGCACTGAAGAACCACCAGTACCGAAGGAGTGAGGCAGGCGGCTGCCTGCCCACCGAGAGGCTTATAGGTGGGTGGCCGGACAACAAGGGGGGGAACCCCCACAGGACCTGGAGAGGAGGTGAAGGGGACCACAACTGTACCAGACTGAGGAGTGAAGAACTTGGCGTCCTCAGGCTGGCCAGCAGCTCCCTTGGTGGTCCCAGCTGGGGACACAGCCGCACCCGTGGTGTACCCTGATCAGTCCAACGCCGCACCCGTGGTAGCTCCAGGCTGGAGCTCTACAACACCCGTGGTGGACTCCAGCTGAGCCAATGCTGCACCCTCGGTGGACCCTGACGGGGCCAATGCTGCACCCTCGGTGGGCCCCGACTGGGCCAGTGCCGCACCCTCGGTGGACCCCGACCGGGTCAGTGCTGCACCCTTGGTGGACCCCGACCGGGCCAGTGCTGCACCCTCGATGGGCTCCAACCGGGCCAACGTTGCACCCTCATTGGACCCTGCAATGGGGCGGGGCGCCCATGATGGGTCCAAACAGGAGCGCAGGACCCACGTCGGGCTAACCTTGGGGTGCAGCCCCCAAGACAGACCCAGGCCAGGACATCGCACCCACAGAGACCCAGTCTGCGGAGGGACCCACACGACAGCCTTAGGCACAAGAGGAGCTGGCTCCGGCCTGACCTCAGCAGGGAGAGCTGGACCCGTGGTTTTCTCCGATGAAGAGACCGAATCCACGGAGGCCCCTGGTGATGGTGGAACCTCCCCGGCAACCCTAGAAGAAGACTCAGGAACAGAGGAGAGACACTGGTTAGGGTTGCCGGCAGTGGCGGAGCCCGGCGAAGGAAGTTCAGATGCAGCTGAGGGCTGCACCCGACTCTCTTCACCTAGAGCCAGACAAGATCTCTCTAACACCGACTTAAGGAATACAAGAGAGAAAACTTGCCTGAGCTTGAGCTCCACTGCAGTCCAGGACTCCGTCGATCCTGGCAATGTTGTCTCGAGCCCGTCCTCCAAGAGGTCCAGCTCAGGCTCCCACACTGCTGTGATGGCCACCGCAGCTGGCATGATGGTGGTGACAGTCCCGGTATTCTCAGGTGAAAACTCCAACGGAGGTCCCAGATCCAGCAAGCAGGCTGAGAGTTGGCTCCGTGCGGGTTCAGGAGCAGGAACCTCCAGGGCCCCAGGCTCCTCCATCGTCCGGCAGCAAAGCTCTGGGGCCAGTGGACACTCAGGGAAAAAGGAGGAGACACGGAGAGGATAGGGATAAAGTCAGCATTGGCAGCAGGAGGATAGGACTCAGCGGACTGCTGGAACTGAGCCTCTCCCTCGGGAGACAGACAAGGTTCAAAATAATTAGGTTGAATTAGATGAAAAAACCCTTGCCTGTCATCCCGACATGTGATGATCTTAGCTGCAGCCTGCTGGCAGTCACCCCTCTCCATGTCCATGACCATACCTGCCCCTTCCAATGGTGACGGAGAAGCCAGTTCCGATGCCAATGACTCCTCCGGCATGACTGCAGGGGACCAGCTCTGAGCAAAATCCTCCGTGGCCCCCAGCTCCTCCATCGTCCGGTGACTCTGCTCACACTTGGGGATTGATGGGGGAGACACGGAAAGGACAAGAGAAGAGTTAACCTCAGCAGCTGGAGGAGAGAGCCCAGCGGACTGCTGGAACTAGGCCTCTCTTCCGGGAGACAGACAATGTTTATCATTATTACATTGAATTGAATGAAAAAACACTTGATTGTTCTCCCGGTGCTCGATGTTGACAGTTGCAGGCAGTTGGTCGTCATCCCCTCCCATGTTACTGACCGTTTTGGCCCCTTCAAAGGATAGTAGAGGAGCGGGCTCCAATGACATGGAGGTGGGCGTAACCGGGACAACCCTGGAGGACCTCTCGGCGGCTGAAGAAATGATGGCAGCTGAGGATGAGGAGGGCTTCTCCCGACGTTTTGACTTTGGATGAAGCTGTCTGCGGGGGGCTGGAGCTGGTTGGGTCAGAGCAGGAACGGGTGTCGAACTCTGGCATGGAGCAGGATCAATGGAGCCCTGGGAGTGCCCTCCCTTCAGCGCGAGCCCAGTCTTCTTGGAGGACTTCCTCACCCCTCCACCGAACTCTCGCCGCAGCGCTGCCAATTGGGTTAACCTCTCAGTTCCACGAGCTGAGGGGACTGCCAAACTGCTGCATCTGCCAAGTCCACATACCACAGCACGTCCTCCGGGGTGGAATATGTGCTTGCTGAGGCAATGAGCCCGTCTATCTCCATAAGCGTCCGGCAGCTCTCCCACCCCAAACACAGAGGATAACTGCACGTGCCCGCTAAGTCCAACATAACTCCAGACAGTTGAATAAACGATAATTCAAAAAAGAAAAAGGTTTGTGTCAGTGTAATCCACTAAATCCTTTGTGGACTGGACCATTCTGTCACGGCTTCTTGGGCGCTTTTACACAGCGCGCCAAGGAGAGAGGTGATGGAATGGATTTACGTGGCAGGTTACACCACAACACATTTATTAACACCAAAGGCACAGTTCCAAAAGTGACGATAGACAAAGACACAAAAATAACTTACAGTTGGCGTCGCTAGACCGACATTGTCCAGCGAACGTGTTGTGTCCATAATGCTGGGAATGACGAGTGAGACTAAACTCGGTTAACAGGGTTTATTCAGGATAATAAACAACTATATACAAAAGGCTTACGGCACTCGCCTGCATGCCAGGTGGCTCCACGACGAAAGAGGCAGAGCCTCCTCTGCCCACTTCCTTTATACCCTGGGTGAAGTCACTACTGGAAACCGGCAGTCAGCCACCCCGGTCCACCCACGTCCAACCTGGCCGCCATCTTACTAATACCAGCCCATTTCTGTACATAACAGCCCCCCCTTTAAAAAAATGTCAGGCGCACAAATAACCCACCCAAATTTGTCGCCCGACTCACACACTAATCAGGAAAATGTACATGTACAGAAACAAATAAAACACTTATCCACTCACACAACTAAGGCTGGGGGCCGGGTAGACTACCAGCGCCCCCACACGGCTGAGTGGGTATTCTGCCACTAAAAGAGAACATTGAAACAAAATAATAAAAGCTGTGTTTCTAACTATAAAATAATCACCCATACTAACAGTAAACACACATACAAAAACAACAATACATTACACACATGAACAAAATTGTTGGTACCCCTCTGTTAATAAAAGAAAAACCCACAATGGTCACAGAAATAACTTGAATCTGACAAAAGTGGTAATAAATAAAAATTCTATGAAAGTTAACCAATGAAAATCAGACAATGCTTTTGAATTGTGGTTCAACAGAATTATTTTAAAAAACAAACTCATGAAACAGGCCTGGACAAAAATGATGGTACCCTTAACTTAATATTTTGTTGCACAACCTTTTGAGGCAATCACTGCAATCAAACGATTTCTGTAACTGTCAATGAGACTTCTACACCTCTCAGCAGGTATTTTGGCCCACTCCTCATGAACAAACTGCTCCAGTTGTCTCAGGTTTGAAGGGTGCCTTCTCCAGACGGCATGTTTCAGCTCCTTCCACGGATGTTCAATAGGATTTAGATCAGGGCTCATAGAAGGCCACTTTAGAATAGTCCAATGTTTCGCTCTTAGCCATTCTTGGGTGTTTTATCCTGTTGCAAGACCCATGACCTGCGACTGAGACCAAGCTGTCTGACACTGGGCAGCACATTTCTCACCTTGATAGTCTTGAGATTTCATTGTACCCTGCACAGATTCAAGACACTCTGTGCCAGATGCAGCAAAGCAGCCCCACAACATAACAGAACCTCCGCCATGTTTCACAGTAGGGACAGTGTTCTTTTCTTGGTATGCTTCATTTTTGCGTCTGTGAACATAGAGCTGATGTGCCTTGCCAAAAAGTTCCAGTTTTGTCTCGTCTGTCCATAGCACATTCTCCCAGAAGCTTTGTGACTTGTCAACATGCAGTTTGGCAAATTCCAGTCTGGCTTTTTTATGATTTGTTTTCAACAGTGGTATCCTCCTTGGTCGTCTCCCATGAAGTCTACTTTGGCTCAAACAACGACAGATGGTGCGATCTGACACTGATGTACCTTGACCTTGGAGTTCACCATGAATGTGTTTAGAGGTTGTTCTGGGCTCTTTTGTTACCATTCACATTATCCGTCTCCTCCTCGGCCACGTCCAGGGAGGTTGGCTACAGTCCCGTAGATCTTAAATTTCTGAATAATATGTGCAACTGTAGTTGCACATATATTTCTGAATAATATGTGCGTGTTTGTGTCCACTCATTAGCTAGCTAGCTAGCTGCTAGCTTTGAGATTCTGCTGTCACCGGAGTAAAAGTATCACCATTGCAGAGTAAACTAGTTTAAAAATGAAACTCACTCACCGGGAGACAGGAGGACAGGGAACTCTTCAGCTGAATCGGGATTTTGGAGTTATTTACTCATGGTTTCTGGCCAAGGACGTCCTAGCAAGCGAGCAAGCTTGCAACGTAAACATCCATCATCTGTGAAGTTTTGGAGGCTTGAGACAACATTTTCAGGTAAGCCCCCGGGCGGATAATGTAAACCTAAGTATGACGTTATTTTGGGAATTTCTACAGCAGGTTGAACACAGCTGCAGAAGTTTTAAAGACAACTTCGTCTGTCTGCATCTTACTATTCATGTCTGTTTACATGTTTGCATTGAGTTATAATGTAATTGTGCCGCGCAAAAAATTCGCCTGTTCGCGTTTGGTGTGAACTCACCTTTAAGCCATTCAGAGGTGGACTTGCTGGTGTGTTTTGGATCATTGTCCTGCTGCAGAACCCAAGTGCACTTCAGCTTGAGGTCATGAACTGATGGCCAGACATTCTCCTTCCGGATTTTTTGGTAGACAGCAAAATTCATGGTCCCATTTACCACAGCAAGTCTTCCAGGTCCTGAAGCAACAAAACAGCCCCAAACCATCACACTACCACCACCATATTTTACTGTTGGTATGATGTTCCTTTTCTGAAATGCTGTGTTATGCCGGATGTAATGGGACACACACCTTCCAAAAAGTTCAACTTTTGTCTCGTCAGTCCACAGAGTATTTTCCCAAAAGTCTTGGGGATCATCAAGATGTTTTCTGGCAAAACTGAGATGAGCCTTTATGCTATTTTTGCTCAGCAGTGGTTTTCATCTTGGAACAATGCCATGCAGGCCATTTTTGCCCAGTCTCTTTCTTATGGTGGAGTCATGAACACTGACCTTAACTGAGGCAAGTGAGACCTGCAGTTCTTTGGATGTTGTTGTGGGGTCTTTCGTGACCTCTTGGATGACTTGTTGCTGCGCTCTTGGGGTAATTTTGGTCAGCCGACCACTCCTGGGAAAGTTCACCACTGTTCCATGTTTTTGCCATTTGTGGATAATGGCTCTCACTGTGGTTTGCTGGAGTCCCAAAGCTTTAGAAATGGCTTTATAACCTTTTCCAGACTGATAGATGTCAATTACTTTGTTTCTCATTTGTTTCTGAATTTCATTGGATCGCAGAATGATGTCTAGCTTTTGAGGATCTTTTGGTCTACTTCACTTCTTCTTCTTCTTCTTTTAGATTTGATTGGCGGTTGGCAACCACTTTACAGGTGCATTACAACCACTGACTTGATTATCATCACTCTATATCTTCGTATAAGGAGTTCTTATAAGGAGTTCTGAACAACTCCTTATGTGTAAAAAAATTATCCGTCCTTGGACTGTGTCCTCGGCAGCGTTGACCAGCTGTGTGTCAGGCAGGTTCTGTTTCAGTGATTTCCTGATTGAGAACAGGTGTGGCAGTAATCAGGCCTGGGTGTGGCTAGAGAAATTGAACTCAGCTTTCCATAGATGTGATAAACCACAGTTAATTTATGTTTTAATGGGGGGGGGGGTGTACAGGTTACAGGGCAATGGCAAAATAGGCTAGGGATAAACAGACAAGACAAAAGTGTGTGTTAGATGCCAATATGACTCAAGGACGCTACACAGGACACAGACTGAGACCAGTATATATGCACAGGGGAATAATCAAGACAACACGAGACAGGTGGGAGCAATCAGGGGAATCAGAAACAGCAGGGAGTAACTATAGACACGGGAAACATGAGGGGCTGAGACAAAAGTTAAACCAGAGACATGAACACAGGACCAGGGAATACACAACCATGACAAATGATAATAATAACAGAGAATCATACAAAACTAACTTCAAACCCCAGACCATAGTAGAGAACATAACATGACTATGATAAGAAATCATCACTCTATAAATTTAAGAAATTGTGTGTCTGTCTGTCACGATCATAGGACATCATAGGACAGCCTTTGACATCTGCCTGATGTCCTATGATGATCCTATGATCTCAGGCTACATAGGACTTGTGATGATGTCATATGTCCTATGATGATCCTATGATCTCAGGCTACAGAGGACTCACGATGATGTCATATAGCGATGCCATCAGACAATTTGACTGGTTATCTATGATGTAGTGTCCCATGATGGCTGCCTGGAGGTCTTTATGATGTGATATAGACCATCACTCACAATGCATGCCTACCTATGATGTAGTGTCCTATGATGTCTGCCACAGGAGGAGACCCTTCACCAGCATAGGGTACGACAGACAAGGGATGCACAGACAGACAGGAAACGTGTGGCAGTGCGCCATGCATGTGCTGACTCACTTGAAGCCTGAAATGCCTGCAAAGCGAGCAATGCTGCACGCCAGGCAAGGCACAGACAAGCTGAGACCCAGGAGATGCAGAATAGTTGGCTGGCCACCAACGCTGCACACCAGGCAAGGCACAGACAAGTTGAGACTGAATAGGGCACACTACTTTAAACCACACCCATTCAAAGCAGTAAATCTGGAGATCTCACTCAGTAAGGCAGAAGGCACTCTATAAATTCAAGAAAATCTCGGTCAGTGTGTCAGTCTGTCACCTGATTAAGAATAGGACACCCTACTTTAAACCACACCCATGCGAAGCAGTACCCATGAAGAACGGCAGTCTACACTACAAATGTGTAAAATGCCAAGCAAAGCGCTGATTTTCTCTGGGTGTTCCGGTTTCTGGGTTTCGACGGGCATGCATGGGTCTTCCTGAACAAGGTTGAAAGCCACTTTTTGCTCAGATCTATTTGTATGATCCTGTCCATGAACTGGAATTACAACACACCTATCCCTCAACCAGTTGTCTCAACGAAGAAAAAGAGGAAGAAAAGAAGACCCACCAGATGGAGAGCAATAGAGTGAGGAGAACTGCTGCATGTCACAAAAGATTCTGTGAAGATGAAACACTTCAGGTTCGAGCAGTACGCCGCAGGCATGGCTGTGAACAACACAGCCGTCTCAGACAGGAAGAGACCCTTCAGCAACGGCCATGCAGAAATACTTGCTTAGACCTGGTTTCTACCGGCATGGACGGGTATGTACTAGTAATAATAAATACAGAGAATTCCCAAAAAATCAAATGAACTGAGGCAGGGGAAACAGAAAAACGAAACCAAACTTAAAGTGGGAGCATGGTCCCCAACCCATGCTCAGACCCTGACATAGCCCCCCCCAAAGGGTGTGAATCCAGACACCCCTCAACATTGCCAAAAAAAAAAAAAGGAAAAAACAACTTTCCAGGGAGGGTGGTGGCTGCACAGGCCAGGTGGGCTGAAACACACTCTATCCCCCACCATAGTGTCCAGAACCAAAATGCAACTTTGAAAACCAAACAAAGCCCCAGATGCCAAACCAATAAGCAGGACGGGTCGGGTGGTCTTCCATTGATCCACGGAACATCGGACCGGGGAACAAAGCATATCTGGGGCCCATCCAAGTCCATGGGTCCTCAGACTGGAGTACATGGTGGGTCTGACGACCTATCAAAGTCCATAGACCAACAGAGGGATGAACACAGTCCGTCGGGTGGCCTACCAAAGTCCAAGGACCACCAGACAGATAAACATGGCATCGTGGGGGCGTTGACCTCAGAAGTTTTTAACACGGGAGCTAACATAGGAACTTCATGCTCAGGAGGTGACAACAAAGATCCTTTAAACTCAGATGACACGGGAGCTTTTTGCTCTGAACACCACAAAGAAGCCTTTTGTCCCGGAGACCACAGAGGAGCTTTTTGTTCCGGGAACAACAACAAAGGAGTTTTAAACATATGGGCCTCTGGCAGCATCATAGGTGCTTTAGGCACTGGAAATAACTCAGAAATTTTAAGCTCAGAGGATAACAGCATAGAAGCTCTGAACTCTGGAGAAAACATAGGTTTTTGCTCAGAAGAAAACAACAAGGGGGTCTCAAACTCAGATGATAACATTGGAGTCTCCTGCTCAGGCGTGTAGGGATATTTAATAAAATATTGTAATAAGGTACAGGAATTAAGATAAGATAAGATAAGCCTTTATTAGTCCCACAATGAAGAAATTCCAGGATTGCAACAGCACAGGGATAGCAACACTCAGAGCAACAATCAGAAGGCAAGAGAAAAAACAAGAGCAGCGAGTATACATATATATATATATATATATATATATATATATATACACACACACACACACACACAGTGCGGAGCATTGTAGCTAGATGGGATAGGTATATAAATATATAAACACAGTGCGGAGCATTGTAGCTGGATGGAATAAATATATGAGTATATGGACTTCCGGTTATGGCTGCCACGTAGGACGGACGTGTCTCGCTCTGCTCTGCTCCTGGAGAAAAAAATCGGCAAATAACTCTCTCATTTGGGACAGAACGTATCCCAGCATTTGGGCGAGGATATGTCGGCGAAGCCTAAGGCTGGAAAACCAGGAAAAGGAAAAAGCGAGCCGCCGAAACAGTCCAAATTAACGGACTTTCAGGTCTGTGACGCAGCAAACAAAACTCCATATATGGCGGAGGAGGCTGGCAACGGTGCGATATCTGCGGGGAATGGCGCAGATGCGCTGATGGCTGCCATGAGATCAATGAGAGCGGACTTTTCCTCTAGATTTGATGGGATTATGACAGCGTTGGAAGGAATAAGAAAGGAATTGGGTGACTGTGTAGAACGAACGGCGCAGATGGAGCTCCGTCTCGCTAGTGCTGAAGATGACGTCACCCGTCTTCAATTAAAGGTGCGCACTTTGGAAAAAAAAAAAAAATCTCTGGAAGATAATATTTTGGATTTGGAATCTCGGTCGAGACAGAATAATTTGAGGCTGGTGGGTCTTCCAGAGGAATCAGAAGGTCGGGACGTATGTTCCTTTCTGGAAAAGTGGATTCCGGAGGTGCTGGGCAGCGAGGAGTTGCAATCAGCAGTGGTTCTGGAAAAAGCACATCGTATTGGCCCACGGAGAGATAAGGGACCGCCGAGGACCTTAATTATGAAGTTTCTTAGCAACAGAGACAGGATGAAGATCTTCAACGCTGCACGTGCTAAAGGAGAGATTAAACACCAGGACCAGCAGGTGCGGTTCTACCCAGATTTGGCCACAGGAATCCAGCAATTGAGGAAGCAGTTTGATCCCGTACGTAAGGAGCTGCGCAACCTTGGGATTCGTCATGGTGTAATCTATCCTGCGAGACTGCTGACCACGTATGAGGGCAGAACCCACATCTTCAAGACCCCAGAGGAGGCGCAGGAGTTCATCAAGAAGATCAAAGAAGAAGAAGAGACTGGTGGGAGCTAAGCATGAACAAAATATAAGGTAGAATAATTAAGCATTTGCACAGGCATCTGACTGACTTGAAGTAAATAGTAAGTTTACAAAATATAGATTGTATTATATATTAAAAAAACAAAACAAAAACAAAACAAAAAAAAACAAAACTATGATGTACAAAGTTGTTAAAAATTTTGGAGTTAAGTTGGAAAACTACAGAGGAGAGTTAATGTTACGTCATTAAAAGCAGTAGAGTTAGGGTGATTGGGAGGATGAAGAAGGAGTGGCTTAGGCTGTTCCCCGTGGGTGTGGAGCGGTCGATGGCTATATCGGGAGACAGAATTTTTCTTTTGATTTTGGGGGGTTTGCCACAAGTGTGGGAAGGGGAAATTTGTTTGTGTGTAGTTTGTAGGATGAATGTTCAACCACTCATGTTTTTGCTTCTCTGTATGAGCATGTTTACACTGCAAGGTAATCCCAAACTCTCTATTGATCATGGACCAAAGTGTTAATCTTAATTTAACTTCATGGAATTGCAGAGGTCTACAAAATTTAAAAAAACTTAAACAAGTTATGAATAAAATAAAGGACATGGGTTCAAGAATTGTGTTTTTACAAGAAACTCATCTGATAGAGGAGGATGTTAAAAGAATTAGGAGTAGATGGCAGGGAAGTGTATTCACCTCTTCATTTTCATCCCGAGCCAGGGGAGTTATGACTCTCATACATAAATCAGTTCCTTTTCAAGTGAAAAATGTAATTGGAGACAAATTTGGAAGATATGTAATCATTCAAGGTTCTTTGCTATTAGAAAATATAAATCTTGTGAACTTATATGGTCCCAATATAGATGATCAGAAGTTCTTTGCTAATTTATTTCTCATCTTATCATCACTTACAGGGCAACATATAATAGCAGGGGATTTTAATTGTACATTGAATCCAGGTGTGGATAGATCAACAGGACTGGATTGTACGCACATTGGATGTAGGATGACTATTAATCATTTTATGAAAGAATTGAGATTGTTAGATATATGGAGAGAAATGAAACCACAAGTTAAAGCCTATTCTTGTTATTCCAGTACCTACAAGACATTCTCACGTATTGACTATTTTTTGATTTCCACAGAATTAAGGTCCAAGATTCAAAACTGCTTTTATGATAACATCGTGATCTCTGATCATGCACCCTGTTGTCTAATATATGTAGATAAAAAATTGACAAAGGAATCAGGTAGATGGCAATTTCAGCATAAATGGCTTCAGGATGAGGAATTTGTCAAGTATATAGAAAAACAGATAGATGAGTTCTTTGACATCAATACTACACAAACATCAGCATGTGTAAAGTGGGAGGCTTTCAAAGCTTTTATTAGGGGACATATTATTAGTTATACAGGATCAAAATCTAAGAAGACTCGAGAGGAGAGAGCTAAATTGGAACATAAAATAAAAAGTCTTCAGGAAAAAGTGTATGCAGGAAGTGACCCAAGGTTGGAGAATGAATTACTGATTTTGAGAGCTGAATACGACAAAAAATCAGTGAATAGAGCTGCCTCGAGTCTTCTAAGATTGAAACAATCATTTTATGAACAAGGTGAAAAATCAGGAAAATTATTAGCATGGCAGATTAAACAATTGGAAATTAAAACACCAATTACTAGTATTATAAGTAACGGACAGGTAGTTATAGATCCTTTAGAAATTAATAGAGCCTTTAGAGATTACTATGAAAAATTATATGATACCAAAAATGAACCTGATTTAACAAAACTAAATGGGTTTTTGAACGAACTATCTATACCGTGTATTCCAAATGAAAACAGGGAGATATTGGAGTCTAAAATTAGTCAAGAAGAAGTTGGGCTAGCCATTGATAATATGAAATCAGGAAAAAGTGCAGGACCAGATGGTCTTCCAGTTGACCTTTATAAAAAATTTAAGAATAAATTAATAAAACCTTTTTTGGAAATGGTTTTAGAAGCATTTCAAAATAATAATTTACCATCATACATAAATAATGCCTTAATTATACTGCTGCCAAAACCAGGTAAGCCCTCTAATAAATGTGAAAATATGAGACCAATAAGCCTATTAAACGCCGACCTTAAGATAATCTGTAAAATTTTAGCAAGACGAATACAAGAAATTTTACCAAATATTATTAATCGAGATCAGAATGGCTTTATAAAGGGTAGACAAGGCTTCCATAATGTAAGAAGACTATTTAATATTATTTATTTTAATAAAGAAGCACCGGATACAGCTCTCCTATCATTGGACGCCGAAAAGGCCTTTGATAGAGTTGAATGGCCCTTTCTTTTTGAAGTCCTACAAAGGTTTGGACTTGGAAATAATTTCATAAAATGGGTTCAAATAATATACAATAATGCTACAGCAGAAATCCTAACAAATAACAATATTTCAAAACCAATAAAAATCAATAGAGGATGTCGACAAGGCTGTCCACTTTCACCTTTACTGTTTACTATGGCAATTGAACCTTTAGCGATAGCGATACGTTTACATTCACAAATATATGGAATTAAAGTTGGACCAACAGAACATAAAATCTCCCTGTACGCCGATGATATAATTTTGTTTATGTCGAATCTAAAAAAATCAATTCCAACCTTGTTGAATTTAATAATGAATTTTGGGGAAATATCAGGATATAAAATAAATAAAACTAAATCTTCAATATTAATGCTAAATGAGACCCAGAGAAATTACCCAGCCCCTGAGGTAAATCAATTCAATGTTGTAAATCAGTTTAAATATTTAGGAATCCAAATTATGCCTAAGCTAGAATCAGTCGCCAGTGTCAACTATGAAGCCTTAATGTCAGATATCAATGAGTTAACTCAGAGATGGATGTCACTACCAATGTCGATGATCGAGAGAATCAATATACTTAAAAGTAATATTTTACCTAAAATACTTTATTTATTTCAATACATTCCCTTATCACCACCTTTAGATCTATTCTCAAGAATAAAAAAAAAGTTAATGGAATTTATATGGAACAACAGGAGGGCTAGATTACGTTTGTCTTTATTATATTTACCATTTGATCGTGGAGGTCTGAAATGTCCAAATTTTATGTTGTATTATTGGTCGGCACAACTGAGGTCTATGACATATTATTTTTCATCAAATGATCTCCCTCACTGGACTGAAATGGAATCATACAATTTACCTTTACCTCTTCCCATATTCATATACTCAGATTCGGCAAAAAAATTACAAAAACAAGTTAAAAATCCATTTGTAAAGCATATGATCAAAATATGGTGTGAAGCTAAAAACTATTTAAAAGAACCACAGTTATTGTCACAATTTAGTCCAATATGGGGTAATCAATATTTTAAACCAGGGAGAGCGGACGCTGTATTTAAAGTATGGAATTTAAAAGGGATACAAAAGATTCAGGATTTATATTTGCCATGTGCAGACAACATAATGTCTTTTGAAGAGCTGAGGATCAAATTTAATCTCAATAGAACACATTTTTTTAAATATCTTCAACTTAGAAACTTTATTCGATCAAATCAAAATAAAGCTCTCACTCGACCTATTTATTCATCCTTGGAAAAAATGATGATGAAAGATAGTAAAAGAAAGGGTATTATTTCAGAGTTTTATAACTCATTGACACTATCTTCAAGTGAAAATTCACTGAAAAGATTAAACTACTGGAAAGAAGATCTGCAAATTGAAATTTCAGAGGAACAATGGGAATTGGCTTGTACAGAAGCTCAAACCAAATCAATAAATGCACGCCTTAAATTGATACATTTCAAATGGTTAATGCGGATGTATGTTACACCTGAGGAGTTAAATAGATATAACAAAAATATACCAGATACATGCACAAAATGCATGGAAAGTAAAGGAACCCTATTTCATTGTTTATGGGAATGTAGATTAATAAGAATGTTTTGGGAAGAGGTGAGGGTAACAATTGAAAACATAATCTCAAAACAAATCATATTGAATCCTAAACTGTTTTTGTTGGGTCTGTACCCAGAAAAGCATAATTTTAATAAAAGTGAAAGAACATTCATAGACCTCAGTTTGCTTAATGCCAAAAAATGTATTGCACTATTATGGAAAAAGACTCATAGACCAGATGTGACTCAGTGGTTAAGACAGATGTTAACAAACCTTCCATTAGAAAGAATAACATATATACTGAAATCAAAGGAAATTGTGTTTGAGAATATATGGAGACCTTTTATTGATTATGTAAAAAATTTAAACATAACTCTTGAAGAAGAAGGTGAATGATGTGTGTGGACCTTGTAAATTCCAAACTGGTGAACATAATATGTATACTTATGTATTGGATTGTCTAGACTAAACAGAGGAGCATTGTTGAAGACTTGATTTTGTTGGTGGTTGTTGGTGTTTTTAGTGCATTTTTTTTTTGTAGTACTTTAGTGTTAGTGTTTGATTGTTTGTATCATGTTTGTTAAAAAAAAAAAAAAAAAAAGGTTCAATAAAGATATTGTGGAAAAAAAAATATATGAGTATATAAACACACAGTGCGGAGTATTGTAGCTAGATGGAATGAATATGTAAATATATAAACACACAGTGCGGAGCATTGTAGCTAGATGGAATAAATATGTAGATATATAAACACACACGGTGTGGAGCATTGTAGCTAGATGGAATAAATATGTAAATATATAAACACACACAGTGCAGAGCATTGTAGCCAGATGGAATAATATGTAGATATATAAACACACACAGTGCGGAGCATTGTAGCTAGATGGAATAAATATATGAATATATAAACACACAGTGCGGAGCATTGTCGCTAGATGGAATAAATATGTAAATATATAAACGCAGCGTGGAGCATTGTTGCTAGATGGAATAAATATATAAATATATAAACACACAGTGCGGAGCACTGTAGCTAGATGGAATGAAACAGCACAACCGTCTACTTAGTTATCCTACATGGTATGATTATGTACCCATACATATTCTCACCCTCCATAGCGACCGGTATTTTCCTAGTTGTATACTGGAGGGGACCATTGTGTAAGTCTATTGCGTCTTTTGCATTCAATACTATTAGGTTGTTACGTCTTTTTGCTATCTCTGCGAGCAGCCCTGCTTAGGTTGTAAAGTCTGACAGCCGTAGGTAGAAAGGACCTGCGAAACCTCTCGGTTGTGCACCTAGGATGATGTACTCTGCTGCTAAATGAGCTCCTCAGTGCATTCAGTATGTCCTGCATAGGGTGGAACTCGGACTCCAGCAGAGATGACAGTTTAGCCACCATCCTTCTCTCTCCTTTATCCTCCACTGGGTCAAGGCGCTGCCCCAGGACAGAGCTAGCTTTCTTGATCAGTTTGTTCAGTCTCTTCCTATCGACTGCTGTAATGCCACTGCCCCAGCAAACCACTCCAAAAGTGATGGCTGATGCCACCACCGTGTCATAGAATGTCTTCAGCAGCGCCCCTTGTACACCAAAAGACCTGAGTCTCCTCAGTAGGAACAGCCTGCGCTGTCCCTTCTTGTAGAGTGCGTCAGTATTGTGTGACCAGTCTAGTTTATTGTTCAGATGAACACCCAGGTACTTATAGGATGTCACCATCTCGATGTCTGTTCCCTGTATATTTACTGGTGCTGTGAGGGGTTGTCCTTGCCTGCAGCAGTCCACCACCAGCTCCTTAGTTTTCCTCACGTTGATCTGGAGGCAGTTCCGATGGCACCAGTCCACGAAGTCCTGGATGAGCCCTCTGTACTTAGCTTCATCTCCGTTGGAGATGAGGCCAACGATCGCAGAGTCGTCAGAGAACTTCTGTAGATGGCAGTGTGTTGTGTTGTGTGAGAAGTCCGCAGTATAAAGGGTGAACAGGAAGGGAGCCAAAACCATTCCCTGGGGGGCCCCCGTGCTACCGATGATCGTGTCGGACACACAGTCCGGGTTCTCACAAACTGTGGCCGGTTTGTGAGGTAGTCCAGGATCCATGATGACAGGTGCTGGTCCACCCCTGCGCACAGCAGCTTGTCCTTCAGGATCATCGATTGGATGGTGTTGAAAGCACTGGAGAAGTCAAAGAACATGATCCTCACCGCATTCCTGGGCTTCTCCAGGTGGGACAGAGAACGGTGAAGGAGGAAGATCACCGCATCCTCCACCCCAATGCCATGCTGGTAGGCAAACTGGAGTGGATCCATCGCTGGTCCCACCAGGGGGCAGAGGTGAGCAAGGAGCAGTCTTTCCAGGGTCTTCATCATGTGGGACGTCAAGGCCACTGGTCTGTAGCTGTTCAGATCTTTGGGGTGGGAAGTCTTTGGTACAGGTACCACACAAGATGTTTTCCACAGCTGTGGTACCCTCCCCAGCTTCAGGTTCAGATTGAAGATGTACTCCACAATTCCACACAGCTGGTCAGCACAGGACTTGAGGAGCTTTGCGCTGATGCTGTCCGGTCCCGACGCCTTCCTCGCTTTGATCTTCCTCAGCTCTGTCCTCACCTGGGTCTTAGTGAGGGTCAGGTTGGGGGGCTGTGTGTTGGGAGTGGGGGGGTGTTGGTGGAGTGGGGAGTGGGCAGCAGGACTTGATGTCTTTAGAGGCAGCAGTGGTTGTTGTGCAATCAGGGGGGAGGGCGGTTGGTCAAACCTATTGAAAAACAGATTCAGATTGTTCGCCCACTCCCTGTCCCCCGTGGCCTGGGGGAGGTATTCTGGAGCCCAGAGATGGTTTTAAGGTTTCTCTAGACCCCGCTGATGTCGCTCTGTTGCAGCTTGTCCTCCATCTTCTTCCTGAAGCTGTCCTTGCCTTCTCTGATCTTTCTCCTCAGCTCCCTCTGTATGGGCTTCAGCATCTCCCTGTTCCCCGACCTGAAGATCCTCTTCTTCTCTCTCAGAAGTGTTTTTATCTCAGGGTTGATCCAGGGTTTGTTGTTTGAACAACACCGTATGGTCTTGGTAGGTACGGTGTTGTCCACACAGAAGCCGATGTAGTCCGTGATGGTGTGAGTGAGGCCATCGATGTCCTCACCATGTGGATTGCAGAGCTGCTCCCAGGCAGTGATTTCAGAACAGTCCTTTAGCGCGTCCATTGCCTCCTCAGACCATAACTTCACTGTGCGCATGACAGGAGGTTGTCTGTGCACTAGGGGTTTGTACACCGGCAGGAGATGAACCAAGTTGTGATCCGATCTCCCAAGTGGGGGGAGTGGTGATGAGGTGTACGCCTCCTTAGTATTTGCATAAAATAAGTCCAGTGTTTTATTGTCTCTAGTGTGGCATGTGACATACTGGGTGAACGTGGGTAGAATGGGGGACATTGAAATATGGTTGAAATCACCTGAGATGAGGAGAAGAGCATCTGGGTGTCCTGTCTGCAGCCTGCCAGTTACTGAGTGGATGACGTCACGCACTGTCCCAGCGTTCGCCGTCGGATTTGCATAAATAATGCAGATCACGTGTGAGTATTCCCTCGGGAGATATGTAGGCCGCATGCTAACAGCTAGCAACTCGATGTCTTTGCTACAGTGCTGTTCCTTCACCGTAATATGTCCCGGTCTGCACCAGTTGTTATTGACATACATTATCACTCCTCCGCCCCTTGTCTTCCCACTGTCTGGTGTTCGGTCTGCCTGTATTGCGTGGAAACCCTCCAGTTCGATGTTAGCATGCATTGCTAGTTCTGTTAGCCACGTCTCGGTATACAACATCAAACTACTCTCTCTGAAGACGCTCTCGTAGCGGGAGATAAATCACTATCTCATCAGTCTTACTGAGTAGCGATCGAACATTCCCCATAATAACGGATGGGAGGACGGGTCTGTACCTTATATTCCTCGCCCGCTGTCTTACTCCAGTTCGACATCCACGCCATTTCCGTCTTATTTCTCCCGGTATGTCGAGTTTTTGCGTTAGCATTGTGGGCCAGTTAAGTGCTAACAGCTCATCTCTATTGTACTGCCTCCTGCGAGAAACAGTGGCTCCGTCCGCTGGCTCAGGAGACATTTGGGTGATCTACGTGTTCGGATGGAATAAAGGTGACTCTGGATCATAAAGATTGGCAAGAGATCCAGATAGTAAATAGAAATAGGCAGAATTTGATCTGCTGTTGCAAAAAGGCAGCCTACTTGTGTGGCGCCGGAAGTAGTTTAAGGTGCTGGTAGGCCACCTGTACTGCCTTTTTTTTTCCCTGTCTACCTGCTGGTACCCCCCATACTTGTGTTTTCATGGTGTTTTTTTTTCTTTCCCTGTCTGTCTCGTATATTGCTAAAGAGTTTTTTTTCCTGCCTTGTGATCGAGTTGCAGTGTACGTAGATATTTTTGTGTTCGCCTATTCCGCTGTACTCAAGCATTTTCTAAGTTGAAGTGTACATGTATTTTTGTTTTCACTTGTTTATCTGGTTTTTCTGTTTCATTATTCGTGTTGTAAGGCGAGTTTTAGCCACACTATTTTGTGCCTGTGACTTTGTTAGCATTTGTTCTTTGTGGGGTTTTTTTTCTCCTGTATTTTGCTGTTAGACATTTTGTGCTGTTTCCTTTCGGGTTTCTCGCCCTCCTAGCCTGTTTTCCCCTCCGCCCACCCGAGGTTGGTCTTGTTAGCCTTCTGGTTGGGGGGGGACTTCCTGGGTGTCACTGTGGGCGCCTGGAATGCGCCCTTTGAACAGGGGGTACTGTGGTGATCTGAGCGCTGAGCTCATCCGCGCTCGGGTTACTCAGTATTTTCCCTTTTTCCTCCAGTATTATTTATGCTTGGTTATTATTGGTGTTTCCAGGGCTTTTATTGTGACAGCGCCGTGGCTGCACTTCTGGCTGTCAAAGTCGAGCCGGCACTGTCACAGCTGAGCGTGATTTTGGTCATTACGTTTCCTTCTCTCCTGTTTGGTTCTTTGCTTTTTGTGATCAGTATTTAAGGGAGCAGCTGAGGCTCACTCCTCGCTGTGACCTACATCCATGGCTACCTGGACTGGAGTCCCTATCCCCGGCCCCAGTCTTCCTTTTATGTTTGATTCATCCTCGCTTCATCAGGTGTAAGTGTTTATTCTTTAGTGACTGGTTCTGTCCTCGCTACGCTCTAGCATTGGTGTTTGTGTTCTTTATTTTGTGTTCAAGTTTAGTGTATGTGTTTTGCCCCACATGGCTCTTTACTTTGTTCCTTGTTGTGAATAAACAAACAAACTCTCTGTCGGCATCTGGCGCCTCATTCATGCCCTGAAAGGGGCAAACAGAACACTATAAACCTTGGTTACTCCTGGTTTATGTCTCTCAGTGGGGTGAGGATCGGCTAGCCACTGAGAGCTCTGCTAGGAAGCAAGCATCGGTTAAGCGCCACATGGCACAATGAGCCAAACAGTCCCCTCTGATCTTCCTAGCCCCTTCTCAGCTGTTTTTGGAGTGCTTGCTGATACTGGGTGGGAACAGACTGATTATAGAGGTGCCTGCTGTTTCCAAAACTCCTGTGGCAGCCTCCTCCTCAGTGCATAACCCTGCGTGTGCTCCACCAGCTTCTCCTGTCAATAAATCTGCAGGTCAGCCAGTGAAAAAGACTGTGGTACAGCCTGAAAATCTGTCTGTGTACAAGCATGCAGCTTTGCCTGAGGTTTCACTGGTCATCACGTCTGCAATTTCGCTGGTCACCATGCCTGCATAGCCAGCTCCTCCAGCTACTTGTGAGACGCACGTCACAGCTCCAGCTGTTTCTGAGGCATGCGTCACAGCTCCAGCTGTTCCCGAGGAGCGCGCTCCAGTTCCTGTTCAGCCTGAGGTGTATGCTTCGGTTCCTGCGACTCACCCAGAGGAAGTCACCCCAGCAGCTGTGGACCAGGAGCTCAGGCAAGTGCTTTTCTCTACCTTAACACCAATATTAGTAAAGACTTGCCTAGCTCCTGGTGATGGTGGTGACACTTCACTCACTCCCTGCCTCTCTCCTTCATCCGCAGTGATTGTAGTGAGGCCAGACGCTCTCGTGTGCTAGGAGCCATTGCTGGAGATCAACCCACTCCAACCATCAGCTCCTGAGGCCAGTGCGTCTCCTCCAAGTGTGTCTGAAGCTGGCATGCCTCTAAGACTGGTTCCTGTATTCAGTGTGCCACTGACACCCGCCCACAGACTCTACGAACCACTGTCATCTGTTTCTGAGGTTAGCGGGCTCTCGTCTTCAGCTCATGATTTCTGCGTGCTCCAACCTTCAGCTCCTGAGGTCAGCACGCACCCGCTGTTTGTTCCAGAGGATGGCGCGCGACCATCATCTGTTCCTGAGAACAACGTGCACTTGCTGCTTGTTGCAAAGACTGGCGCTCCTTCATCTTTGGCGGCTGGGAGCGATGTGCTCCAACCACCTGCTCCTGAAGTTGGCACATCCCTGGTAACCATTCCTGAAGTTAGTGTGCAAAAACTGTCTATTCCTGAGTGCAGCAGTTCCCAGTCAGCTGTTTCTGAGGTCAGCATGCCGCAGTCACCTACGGCTGAGTGGTGCTCATTTGTTGCAGTTTCTGGGGCAAAAAAAATGCTCTTGTTATTAGTTTCTAAAGTAAAGGTTCCTATGTTATGGTCTTCAGAGCATGAAGCCCCATTTTTCTGTTTTTCTGAAATTAAAGTGCCCTCAACATCATTTTCTGACTTGTTCTGTTCCCCGGTCTGGTGGTCTAGGGACTCTGGTAGGCCCCCCGACCCATTCTGTTCTCCAGCCCAAGGATCTATAGGCTTGGGTAGGCTACCCGACCCAGTTGTTTTGGGTCTTGGTCTGTATTTCGTGAGTCTCATTTAACTTTCAGGTTAATGCCCTGGGGAACAATTTGTAAATTTCTATTAAAAAAAAAAGAAAAAAGAAAAACAAAGGGCAAAGAAGAAAAGAAAAGGAAAAAAGAATGGAAGAGGACTTGTAACCTGAATGAATGAATGAATGAATGAATGAATGAATTTATTTATTTCGGATAGTACATTACAGGTTAAAAGAAACTGTATAATATAACAACAAGGTCAAATTAGACAAAGACTCCTTCTACTATACAATTCCACATGAGTTATCCGAAATGGGTGATGGCTGAAGCCGCAGCTTATATTGCCCACCCATATTCCATCCAAGAATTCAAAGGAGAAAAAAGAGAAAACAAGACAAGAGCGATTACAATTTAAAACAAGGCTAAGACAAAATATGACTGAGAGAAAAAGAAAACTGAGCTAGTCTAAGTTAAGCGGTTACTATTCAAAAACAAATCTAAGACATAGTGTCACAGAGAAAAAAGAAAAACTAAGCTATAACACAACACAGGCTGGAAATGTCAATCCTTATGTGAGTTTACATGTCGTCTTGTAAATATGTTTGGAGTATTTCTTCCTTTAGTTTTTGTTTAAATTGTCCAAGCTTTGTACATGATTTTAATTCAGGTCCAAAATCGTTCCATAATCTGACACCTTGCACTGAAATACAGTGTTGCTTGGTAGTTGTTCTCACTGTAGGCTTTTGAAATATACATGTTCCTCTGAAGTGATATCGTTTCTCCCTTGTTTGGAACAACTTTTGGATATTTGCGGGCAGTGATAGATTCTTCACTTTGAACATTATTATTGCGGTTTTAAAGTCGATCAGATCTTTCAACTTGAGAGTTTTTTGTTTAAGAAAAAGTGGGTTTGTTGGTTGCCTGTAAGCTGCTTTGTTGATTATTCTAATAGCTCTCTTTTGAAGCATAAAGAGTGGATATATGTTTGTTTTATATGTATTTCCCCATACTTCATTACAATATGTCATGTATGGGAGTATTAATGAATGATACAAGGTGTATAGTGTGGGTTGATTCAGCAAATTTTTCACTCTGTGTAATATTGCAATTGATTTGGATACTTTACCTTTTATATAATTAATATGTGGCTTCCAACACAGTTTGTTATCAATTATTACTCCAAGGAATTTAGTTTCGGATACCCTTTCAATCTCTACACCATTTACACTGAGTTTGGGTACTGGGTAGTTGTGATGGTTGTTAAAGACTATAAATTTTGTCTTGCTTAAATTGAGCGTTAATTTGTTTGAATCAAACCACAGTTTCAGTTTTCCTAATTCCTTTCCGAGTGTATCCAGAAGTTGTTCCAAATTGTTTCCACTGCAGGTTAGTGTCATCAGCAAACAATATTAAGTCCATTTTTTCTGAAACTTTACATATATCATTTATATACATATTGAATAATAATGGTCCCAAAACTGAACCCTGTGGGACTCCACAGGTGACCTTCAGTAGCTCTGAGTTTTTGTTGTTAACACATACAAACTGATATCTATTCTTTAAGTAACTTCTTAACCAGGACAGTGCTACCCCTCTAATACCACAATTTTGTAGTTTCTTTAATAATAGATTGTGATCTACTGTATCAAATGCTTTTTTAAGATCCAGGAATACTCCAACTGAATACTCTTTATTTTCAATGGCTGTTGATATTTTTTCTGTAAATTCCATTAAGGCATATGCTGTTGTCCTTTTGTGTCTGAACCCATATTGCTGCTCACACAATAAATCATTCTTCAGTATGAAGTTGTCAATTCTCTCATAGAATATTTTTTCAAGTATCTTGGAAAATTGCGGTAATAGTGAAATTGGTCTGTAGTTGGAGAGTTCCCCTCTGTCGCCTGTCTTGTAAATCGGAATTACTTTAGCTATTTTCATTGCATTGGGAAATATACCTGATTGGAGAGACAGGTTACAGATATACGTCAGTGGTTTCACTATGCATTCGATAACAGTTTTGACTAGTAGCATATCAATACCATCGCAGTCAGTAGATGTTTTACTTTTGAACGATTTAACAATTTCAATGACCTCTCTTTCGTCTGTGTTCTTTATGAAGATGGTGTCTTTTACAGCAGTGTTATTGCATATTGAATCACCTGTTGGCACCGTAGTGGGTATTTCTCGGGCCAGTTTAGGTCCAATGTTAACAAAAAAATTATTAAATTCATCTGCAGGTGAAGCTATATTCACATTCGGAGTCGATTTATTATTTTTTGGAATGTTAGTTGGGTAGCTGGTATTTCTGCTTTTATTTCCAAGGATACTGTTGATTATTGTCCATGTATTTTTAATATTGTCTTTGTTTTTTTCCAGTTCTTTACTGTAATAGTCTCTTTTACTACATCTTATTATATATGTTAACTTATTTTTGTATGTTTTATACCGCTGCTCTGCTTCTTTTGTCCTTTTCTTTATGAAAGCTTTATATAATAAATTTTTCTTTTTACACGCCTTTTGTAGTCCTTTGGTTAGCCATGGTTTGTCAGTAAATTTGTGTTTAAGCTTTTTTTTAACTAATGGGCAGTTTTTTTCATAAAGAGTGGTTACAATGTTTATAAATGTGTCATAGGCTTCATTTACATCTGATACATAGACTTCTGTCCAGTCTTGCTTCAGCAAGTCCTCTTTAAAAGAACTGATTGCGTTTGGTGATTTGTGTCTGAACGATTTTGAGATTTTTTCTGGGTTGGGCCCCGTGTGGCCATGGATAAGTGCAAAGATTGGCAAGTGGTCGCTTATATCATTTATCAATAATCCACTTTCTATTTTCTTGTCGAGAACATTGACAAACAGGTTGTCAATAAGTGTAGCAGAGTGAGCTATGATTCTACTGGGATGTGTTATTGTGGGATATAGACTCATGCTGTACATAGAGTTCATGAACTCTGTAACTACATTTTGTTGATGTGGATTAAGTAGATCAATATTGAAATCTCCACAAATTGCTACCATTTTCTTACTAGTAATATTATTGTACAGCTCGACTAATTTATCTCTGAATGTCTCAATGCAAGTTCCCGGCGTTCTGTATATGCAGCTTATGATTAGATTTTTTGTTTTGTCTAGGTCAATCTCAACAGTAACACATTCCAGAATCCCTGGTAGTGCTGAGGACATTTCATTTACATTTATTTCATTTTCATTACCTGGGTTTGTAAGTGTTTCTGAAAGTGCAGCCTGAAAGGCTCCTTTTTGATCACTTGAGAAAAAGAGGTCTATGTTATCCTCTAAATTTGAAACTTCTATTTTACCTCTAGAGGAAGAACATCCATGCTATTTTTCCTGAGGTTAAGGTCCCTGTGTGTCACTATTTTCTGAGTTTATAGGTACTTTATTTTTACCTCCCGAGGTTGAGGATCCCATGCGGTCATCTTCTAAGTGTAGGGGTTCAATGTCATTATCTCCTGAATAATTTAGGGAGTGAAATGAAGCAGCACCAAAATAACAAAGTGCCCTTTTATGTTATCAATTATGTGTTTTTTTTTGTTGTTGTTGAAAACGTTTCCTACCATGTTTTGACTGTTTGTTGCAAGTCTTAACTGAAAGCAATGACATTTCATGCAAATTTGTTTTTTCTTGTACCCTATATGGGCTTCCTAAAACTTGACTGAGCGCTGAAATTCATGCTTATATAATGTATTGAAGATGCACAATATCCCCACTTAATGTAAGTTTGTTTTTTTTTCTGCTTAACTTTTGCATCCCTCAGACTTCTACCCCTCCTGTTGCTGTTATTTTTGCCTGAGTATTGCAGTATGGCCTTCTGAACTATGATTTCTGGGTCCGTGGAAAACCTCTAATGGCTTGCACATTTTACTTGACAAGCTTTATTTGAGATCCGAAATGTGCAATGAAAGGGCTTATTTTCTGAAGTCACTCCCATTCTTTCTTAAGGAGTTATTTAGGTGTTAATGATAGGGAAATAATTAAAATCACAATAGAGGATTCCAAGTGAAAGTGGTGATGAGAGGCCTTTCGAATTGTCTGCAGCTTTAATTATTTGTATTTGGTAACTCTAAACATCTGTGTTTGGTGAAGGAAATCTCATTTAAATCAGTTCTCAGCTTGATGGAAATCAGGTTTCTGGGCTGAGTAAGTCTATTTGTAATAACATTTTCCCTCGATATTTGGAGTGGTTGTTTTTTCTCACAGTTCTAAGTTTTCACGTCATCATTACCTCCTGAATGCAAAATTTTCATGTTATACAAAATTTCCATGTTATCATTATCTCCTGAATGCAAAAGTTGTATTGTCATTATCTTCTGAATAGAAAATTTTCTTGTCTCTTTATGTTCTTGTTTTGCCCTGCCATGCCTGTATTCCCCTCCTCCTGCCCTGTGGGGGTCTTCTTGGTTTTGTTCGAGCATCTGGAATCCACCTTTGGGAGGGGGGGGGGGAGCTCTGTCATGATCTGGGCTTTGATCACTGGATCAAGCCCACACTTTATGTTTATATTATTGTGTTTTTCTATGATTTCTTGTGGTTATTATTTGTACCACTGTCCCCTCTGTGTTGCTCCTGCATTGTTGTCCTGCGTGTTCTTTGTCATGCATCACGTGCACTCCCTGTCTGTTTGTCTGTGTAGCTCTGCCCATCCTGTGCTCCTTACTTGCAGCCACTTCCCTGATGCCCTTGATCATGCCCACCTGTCTTGTGTTTGTTAATTTCCCATCTATGTATACCATAACGTATAGACGCCACACCTGACCAGACGTCAGGTGTGGCGTCATTTATGTTTCTTGTGATGTTTCTCCCTGATCCTGTAATGCTCCTGCCTGAATCTGGTATATACTTCCAAGTGAGTTTTGTCCAGTTTAGTTTGAGTTCCACTTTTCAGCCCACGCGCTGTTATTAATTTGTTCCTGTTTGTGTTAATAAATTAATTGTTTGCACTTGATCCTGCCTGCATCTGAGTCCTCCATCTCCCCTACCTTGACAGAATGACAATCAGGTTCAGGTTCAGGTTACTTTATTTGTACCCGTAGGTAGATTTGTTTTGCAGTCTGGTGACATCCATATTTACAAGCCACTAATTACATTCAACATAGACACAAACACAGGCACACATCATACAAAATAAGTAAATATAAAATATGTACAATATATTTTATAGCTTGTTCAACTCTTTGACAGCAGCAGGGATAAAGCTGTTTTTGTAGCGCTGGGTTTTGCTTTTTGGGACAGCAAACCTCCGTCTGGAGGGAAGAAGCTGAAAGTTGCAGTGCAAAGGGTGGGAGTCATCATTTAAAATCACACATCCATGTCTACATCCATGTCCATGTAGACACATCCATGTCTACCTGGATATATATATATATATATATATGATTGCAACAGCACAGGGATAGCAACACTCAGAGCAACAATCAGAAGGCAAGAAAAAAAACAAGCAAGCAAGAGCAGCTAATATACATATGTACATATCACTATAAAATATATATATACACACACACACACACAGACACACAGTGCAGAGCATTGTAGCTGGATGGAATAAATATATGAATATATGAACACACAGTGCAGAGCATTGTAGCTAGATGGAATAAATATGTAAATATATAAACACCCACATATATATATATATATATATATATATATATATATATATATATATATATATATATATATATATATATATATATATATATATATATATATATATATAAGATAAGATAAGATAAGATAAGCCTTTATTAGTCCCACAACGGGGAAATTCCAGGATTGCAACAGCACAGGGATAGCAACACTCAGAGCAACAATCAGAAGGCAAGAAAAAAAACAAGCAAGCAAGAGCAGCTAATATACATATGTACATATTACTATAAAATATATATATACACACACACACACACAGACACACAGTGCAGAGCATTGTAGCTGGATGGAATAAATATATGAATATATGAACACACAGTGCAGAGCATTGTAGCTAGATGGAATAAATATGTAAATATATAAACACCCACATATATATATATATATATATATACCAGATATAGAGAATTAAATATGATGAGAACCACACCTTTTGCAGGTTTTTCACACCTGTCAAGTTAAAGTTAAATAAAAACCCCACACACTCAGCTGCTGTTTTTCTGTTAAATGTATTAATCTGAGGTCCATTAAATACAAACTGTCCACATATAAAGAGTATTCATCCATCCATCTTCTTCCGCTTAATCCTTTTCGGGTCACGGGGGGTGGGGGGTGGAGCCCATCCCAGCATCTTTGGGCAAGAGGCAGGGTACACCCCGGGCAGATCGCCAGTCCATCGCAGGGCGAACACAGAGAGACAGACAACCATTCACTCCCACAGTCATACCTAAGGACAATTTAGAATCCCCAGTTTTGATGCCAATTAACCTAACTTGCATGCAACCGGGATTTCTCCGGTTTCCTCCCATTAAACAGTAATATATTTCAAATCAGTGGAAGAAACAAACAAACAAAAACAAAAAAATGGTGTGTGGGTTTACAAAATCATTCAGGGGATCACCCTCTTTTCCCTGAAGCTTCATACCCATTCATGTCTATGTGCTGCACAGTGAAACAGAAAGAGTCAGATGTGTATCCCTGTACTCTGTGTTAAATTTAAGTTAATTTAACACGGCCTGACGAGGGACCTTCCTGTGGTAACGTATCGTCACTTCCTGTGTTGCTGGCTGTCTGTGGTTTGCTTTCCTCATTCTCCCAAGGATTTTGCCTTTAATTGTATTTTAATCACTTTTTTCCATCTACCGTTAGCTCTCACTTCTGTTTATCAAGCCTCTTGCATCTGTGTGCGCACTCAGTGTAATCTAATCACCCTCTTTAGCCTTCTGTTCACCTTTCATCTGTGTTTTTGTTAGCTTCGGGTTAACCACTAGCTATGGCTACTAGCTCTCCTTTCTCTCCTCCTCTGGTGTGCTCTCTATGTCAGATGTTTAGCTACACCTCTGCCTCTTTTAGTGATAATGGTAAATGTAATAAATGTTGTCTTTTTGAGGCGCTCAAGGCAAGGTTGTCTGATTTGGAATCCCGGCTCCGCTGTATTGAAACACCGTCTGCGCCAGTTAATAACGACGGACGTCCCCTAGCTGCAGCGGAGCTCCCTAGCTTAAGGCGGCCTGCTAGCGGTCCTCCGGTCCTCCTCAGCAGCGAGGAGACTGGGTGGGTGACGGTGAGAAGGAAGCCTAGCCGCAAAACCCCGGTTAACCACCAACCTGTTCATGTTTCTAATCGTTTTTCCCCGCTCAGCGACACACCCGCTGAGGAAAAAACTCTGATCATTGGCGACTCTGTAGTCAGAAACGTGAACCTAGAGACTCCAGTCTACAGACGCCATAGTCAAATGCATTCCTGGGGCCAGAGCAGGCGACATCTAGTCAAATTTGAAAATGCTGGCTAAAAGTAACTGTAAATATTCCACAATTTTTATCCACGCTGGCATTAATGACGTCCGACTCCGGCAGTCGGAAGTCACAAAACTTAACGTGGAATCGGTGTGTGACTTTGCCAAAACAATGTCTGCCACTGTAGTATTCTCTGGGCCCCTCCCCAATCTGACCAGTGATGACATGTTTAGCCGCTTGTCATCCTTCAACCGCTGGCTGTCTGTGTGGTGTCCTGCAAACGATGTGGGCTACATAGACAATTGCAGCTCATTTTGGGGAAAACCTGGTCTTATTAGATGAGACGGCATCCATCCTACTTTGGATGGTGCTTCTCATTTATCTAACAATCTGGCATCATTTTTATCCAAATTTCCAAAACCGTGACAACTCAGAGTTGGGACCAGGAAGCAGAGTCGCAGTCTTACACGCCTCTCTGCAGCTCCTCTTCATCTGCCACCCCTCAACTTAGCCCCTGTCTTCCCCATCAGAGAATCACTGTCTGCTCCCTCCAAAGTAAATAAAAATATTATGTATAAGCATCCCAAAGTGATTAAACAAAAAGCTGGTAAAACTCAAATTAAACATGAAGCCTCTAAATTTAATGATTTGGCCTCTGTTCCTCCTCATAATTTAAAAAGTAAATGTGGTTTGTTAAATATTAGGTCTCTAACTCCCAAGTCTCTGCTAGTCCATGATCTGTTAATTGATCATCAGATTGATTTAATATCCCTTACAGAGACTTGGTTAGGGCAAGAGGATTATGTTGGTTTGAATGAATCAGCTCCCTCTGGTTATTTAAACTTTCAAAATCCCAAACGTTCTGGTCGTGGAGGAGGAGTGGCAACAATTTACCATTCCAAATTACTAGTTAATGTAAAGCAAAAAACACATTATCATTCCTTTGAGGGCCTGGTCCTCAGTATTGGGCATTTTAGCAATTTTAGGTTAAACCCAATTTTATTTGCCATAGTTTATCGTCCTCCATCAACCTATTCAGAGTTTTTATCTGAATTTGCCAAATTCTTAGCTGATTTAGTGCTGAAATCAGATAGAGTAATTATAGTAGGGGACTTTAATATACATGTAGATGTAGATAGTGATTGCCTTAATTTGGCATTTAATTCAATATTAGACAATAGGAAATTCTACCCATTATTTCCACCATACATTGGACCTTGTTCTGACATATGGCATAGAAATAGAAAATCTGGTAGTGTCTCCTCATAACCCTGTACAGTCAGACCAGTGTCTGTTAACCTTTGATTTTACTATTTCTGACTATTTGGCTCCTAAGGAAAAATATTACTACAGTAGATGCCTCTCAGATGATGTTGTTACTAAATTTATGCACATTGTTTCCTCTATGCCATGTGTCAACACAACGGAAATAAGCTATAGACAGCTTGCTCCTTCTGTAATTGATAGCATGGTAGATAGCGTTACAGCTTCTCTGCATCAGACTCTAGACATGGTGGCCCCTTTAAAAAAGAAAAAAGTCTAATCAGAGATTTCTAACTCCTTGGTTCAACACAGAAACTCGTAGCTTAAAACAGAAGACTCGTCAATTAGAAAGACAATGGCGCTCCACCAATTTAGACGAAATCTATTTAGCTTGGAGAAATCATCTTTTAATTTAAAAAAAACTCTGAGAAAAGCTAGAACGAGTTATTATTCTGCATTAATAGAAGAGAACAATAATAATCCCAGGTTTCTTTTCAGCACTGTAGCCAGGCTGACAAAGAGTCAGGACTCTGTGCGCGACCGGGAGGTTTCGCAGGTCCTTCCTACCTACGGCTGTCAGACTGTATAACCTAAGCAGGGCTGCTCGCAGAGATAGCAAAAAAATGTAATGACCTAATAGTATTGTATGCAAAAGACGCAATAGACTTACACAAATGGTCCCCTCCAGTATACAACTAGGACAATATCAGTCGCTCTGGAGGGTGACAATATGTATGGGTACATATTCATACTATGTAGGGTAACTAAATAGACGGTTGTGCTGTTTATTCTATCTAGCTACAATGCTCTGCACTGTGTATATATATTTATGTGTACATACAGTTAGGCCCAGAAATATTTGGACAGTGGCACAAGTTTTGTTATTTTAGCTGTTTACGAAAACATATTCAGGATACAATTATATAATCAATATGGGCTTAAAGTGCAGACTCTCAGCTGTAATTTGAGAGTACAGTGATCCCTCACTTATCGCGGTTAATGGGTTCCAGAACCGACCGCGAAAAGTGAAAAACCGCGAAGTAGCGTCACCCCTAATGACGTCATCCATAAATAATACGTACGTTCATTCTCTCACTCTCTCTCTCTCATATGATACGTGTGTGTGTGTGTGTACGTGTACATACATACGTAGATGTAAATAAAGTGTGCATAAATATGTTTTTAGAACTCTTTTATTCTTATAACAAGATACGTAACTCAAGATGAAGATGATTTACTTCACAGGTTAATGAGAGCTTTACTGCTCCTCAGGTGACGCCTCATCGTCAGGTGCTAGAAGCGCAGGATCATCGAGGGCAGCTTCCGATAGAGTTGGAGAAGCTGCAGGAGGCGGCGTAGTGGCTCGACGGGAAGACTATTTCGCACAAAATGGCACAAGAGAACAGCAAAAAGTTCCACGCTGCGAGACTACGTAACACGAGCGATAAAGAGCAATGAATGCGGTCTTCCTCCCCTTCATGGGCGCTTGGCAGGGAGAGGAGGTGGGTGAAACGTCTCGGCCAATCAGCTTGCGGGGTGAAACGTCTCGGCCAATCAGCTTGTGAGATTTCCGAGCCGAGCCAACACGAGAACAGCGAACAGAGAGGTGGATTTTTTGAGTTGTGCGGCTCTCCGTGTTGATACCTGATGGTCTAATGTAGTCTCCCTGCCTTCTGCTAGCGCCCGCCCATTATTTCTCAATTTTGAATTTTTGATGAATATTTTTGAAAAATCCGCGATGCACTGAGGGCGCGAAAGGTGAAGCGCGAAGTAGCGAGGGATCACTGTATTCACATCCAAATTGGAGCAAGGGTTTAGGAATTACAGCTCTTTAATATGTAGCTGCCTCTTTTTCAAGGGACCAAAAGTAATTGGACAATTGACTCAGAAGGCTGCAAAAAAATAACAAGGCTGCATGGGCTCTTCCCTCGTTAACCTGTCATCAATTAAGCAGTTAAAAGGTCTGGAGTTAATTCCAGGTGTGGCGTTTGCATTTGGAAGCTGTTGCTGTGAACACACAACATGCGGTCAACGGAGCTCTCAATGGAGGTGAAACAGACCATCCTGAGGCTGGAAAAAAAAGAAGAAATCCATCAGAGAGATAGCAGAAATGTTAGGAGTCGCCAAATCAACAGTTTGGTACATTCTGAGGAAAAAAAGAGTGCACTGGTGAGCTTGGGAACTCAAAAAGGCCTGGACGTCCACGGACGACAACAGTGGTGGATGATCGCAGAATCCTTTCCATGGTGAAGAACAACCCCACTCAAGTGAAGAACACTCTCCAGGAAGTAGGTGTATCAGTATCTAAGTCTACCATAAAGAGAAGACTTCATGAGAGTAAATACAAAGGATTCACCACAAGGTGCAAACCATTAATCAGCCTCAAAAATAGAAAGGCCAGAATTGACTTTGCCAAAAAACACCTGAAGAAGCCAGCCCAGTTCTGGAACAGCATTCTTTGGACAGATAAGACTAAGATCAACCTGTACCAGAATGATGGGAAGAAGAAAGTTTGGAGAAGAATTGGAACAGCTCATGATCCAAAGCACACCACATCTTCTGTAAAACATAGTGGAGGCAGTGTGATGGCGTGGGCATGCATGGCTTCCAATGGCACTGGGTCACTTGTGTTTATTGATGATGTGACAAAAGACAGAAGCAGCCGGATGAATTCTGAAGTGTATAGGGATATACTTTCTGCTCAGATTCAGCCAAATGCAGCAAAGTTGATTGGACGGCGCTTCACAGTACAGATGGACAATGATCCAAAACATACTGCAAAAGCAACCCAGAAGTCTTTTAAAGCAAAGAAGTGGAATATTCTGCAATGGCCGAGTCAATCACCAGATCTCAACCCAATTGAGCATGCATTTCACTTGCTCAAGACAAAACTTAAGGCAGAAAGACCCACAAACAAGCAACAACTGAAGACAGCTGCAGTAAAGGCCTGGCAAAGCATCACGAAGGAGGAAACCCAGCGTTTGGTGATGCCCATGAGTTCCAGACTTCAGGCAGTCATTGTCTGCAAAGGATTCTCAGCAAAATATTGAAAAGTAACATTTTGCTTAGGGTTATGTTTATTTGTCCAATTACTTTTGAGCCCCTGAAATGAGGAACGTTTGTATAAAAATAGCTACAATTCCTACATGTTTAATCATATATTTTTGTTCAACCCCTTGAATTAAACCTTAAAGTCTGCACTTCAATTCCATTGTAGTTGTTTAATTTCAAATCCAATGTGGTGGCATGCAGAGCCCAAATCATGAAGATTGTGTCACTGTCCAAATATTTTTGGGCCTAACTGTATGTATATTCACTGCTCTTATTTTCCTATCTTCTAAATTATTACTCTGAGTGTTGCTATCCCTGTGCTGTTGCAATCCTGGAATTTCCCCATTGTGGGACTAATAAAGGCTTATCTTATCTTATTTTCATTGTTATGCAGATGACACACAATTATACCTGTCAGTGAAGCCAGATGATAGTAATCAATTAGCTAAGTTAGATGCCTGTCTTAAGGAAATCAAAGCTTGGATGACTTGTAATTTCCTGCTATTAAATTCAGGTAAGAGTGAAGTCATTTTTGTTGGTCCAAAAAACCTTAGAAATACCTTTCCAAATCAAACTTTTAGTTTGGATGCAGTTACTCTTACTCTTAATAGCTCTGTGAGGAAACTTGGAGTTATTTGTGATCAAGATCTGTTTTTCAATTCACATATTAAATTCATTTCTAAGACTGCCTTCTATCATTTGCGTAATATTGCCAAGATTAGGAGCATGTTGTCTCAGAGTGATGCTGAGAAACTGATCCATGCTTTTGTTAGCTCTAGATTAGATTATTGTAACTCTCTATTATCAGGTTGTCCTATTATTTCTCTATTATCAGGGGGGCGCATGCGCACGCAGCGACCAGCAGCTGGTGATATAGTGCGTGTGTGTGTTTTTTGTACTTTTTTATGTTTTTAGAAAATCCTCTGTGTCGTTTCTGCCCTGGAGCGTTTGAGGAATATATGGCGAAGAGCTCCCTGGTATCTACATCATGGATTTCCTCTCCTCTCTCGCACTGCTGCTATCTGTGCTGTGGCTCTTTGTCTCTGAGGTAAACGCGTTCGGCTCCATGGCGAGCAGAATAGCGGGCAGAATACAATATTCCAGGGACGTGTTGCTACGCTTTAACACAGCTGATGCAGTGTCTGTGATTGAGCCCAAACTGCAACTGCCTGACTTTATTTTGAGAGACGGACACAGCAGTGAAAAGAGAGGCGGCAGAAGGAAGCGTGGAAGACGTGGAGGTGTGAAATTGCGCCTTAGGAGACGTCAGTTTGGTAACATTCCTCTTCCTTCGATCATTTTTGGGAATGCACAGTCTGTGAGAAACAAGGTGGAGGAAATTCAAGGCAATGTACGTTACCAGAAGGATTTTAAGAACTGCTGCGTCATGGCTTTCACTGAATCTTGGCTTACTGCGCATGATCGAGACGCAGACCTGTGGATTGACAGCTTTGGAGCCCCGCTGCGCTCGGATCGGCAGGAAGAGGTAACGGGGAAGCATCAGGGGGGCAGCGTATGTTTATACATTAATAAGCAGTACTGCACATCTGTCACGGTCAGAGAGCGCATCTGTACACCCGATGTAGAGCTGCTGTCTGTGCCACTACGCCCCTTTTATTTGCCTCGTGAGTTTCCCCAACTTTTCATCACAGTTGTGTATATTCATCCGAGGGCAGACGCTGACTCCGCCTCCAGCACCATCTCTGATGTGGTGCAGCGGCTGCAGTCAATTTCTCCAGAGGCGCCAAACTTCATTCTTGGGGATTTTAACCATGTTTCTTTAAAGAAGACACTTAAAAACTTTCATCAGTATGTCTCCTGCCCAACCAGACGAAAAAAGACATTGGACCTGTGCTATGGATCCATAGAGAGGGCCTATAAATCACTCCCCCTTCCTCCTTTAGGATCCTCAGATCACAACTGTGTACATTTGCTACCCACATATAAAACTGCTCTCAGAAGAGGCAAGGTGGAGACGAGAGACACTGATGTGTGGACAGAAGATTCAGAGCACAGCCTCCAGGAATGCTTTGACTGTACAGACTGGAAGATGTTCATAATGGCCTGCGGGGATGATTTGGACTCTCTGGCTGAGCTCACATGCTCATACATGGCTTACTGTCAAAATAAGATTGTTCCACGTAAACGTGTCAAAATATATCCCAACAACAAACCATGGGTTACTAAATCAGTTAAATCCTGCTTACAGAGGAAAGCACTTGCCTTTAAACAGGGGTCTGTTTCTGAGCTACAGGTTGCCACTAAGGAGCTGAAGGCCGAAATTTTAAGAGCAAAACAAAATTATAAATCAGAGTTGGAAAGCAAGATGGCAGCAAATAAACTTGGTTCGGCCTGGGCCAGTATGAAAACTATTGCAGGCCTTCAGAGCACAGAGCGCAGTAATCGTGTGTTTTTAGATGGTTTTAGTTCAGACACAGAGCTGGCTAATGCTCTTAATTGTTTTTATGGTCGTTTTGACTCCTTTGATTTTAGCACAGAAATCCAAGATTTGAAACAGAAACTCAAAGACAACCAGCACTTTAATATTGAGATGCAGGATGTTAAAAGGGAGTTCTGTGCTGTAAAAGAGAACAAAAGTCAGGGCCCTGATAATATATGTGGGCGCCTGGTAAAGTCCTGTGCACATGAACTGAGTCCTATATTTCATTACATTTTCAATAAGTCCTTACAGACACAACATGTGCCTAAGATCTGGAAAGATGCTGTGGTTGTTCCCGTTCCAAAATCCAGCTGTCCTAAAACGGTAAATGACTTTAGACCGGTTGCTTTGACTTCAATTTTAATGAAAATTTTTGAAAAACTGGTCAGATGTGAGGTCCTAAGGCAGACTGAACATGCATTGGATCCTCTGCAGTTTGCCTATAGGCCTCACAGAGGAGTGGAGGATGCCACTGTCACTCTGTTTATCATGCTTTTCAAACATCTGGATTTTAATGGGACACACGCCAGGCTTTTATTTGTGGACTTTTCTTCTGCTTTTAATACAATCCAACCTCATATTTTAGTTGAAAGGCTCCTGCAACAATTTGATTTGAGCAATAATCTGGTGGGTTGGATTCTGGATTTCTTAACCAACAGGACGCAGAGAGTAAGGGTCAATGGCACATTGTCTGACCTAAAGTGCTCTTCTACTGGCTCTCCTCAGGGGTGTGTGTTGTCACCACTACTCTTCATCCTGTACACAAACATGTGTCAGAGCAGACATGACAACAGACACATTATAAAGTATGCTGATGACTCAGTCATTGTCAGTCTCCTCCAGGATGGTGAGAGTGGCCACGGCCCAGTAGTTGATGACTTTGTTCACTGGTGTGAGGATTCCTACCTGCAGCTGAATACAACAAAAACGAAAGATATGATTATTGACTTTAGGAGGAAAACTCCCAGGCACAAAGTCACCATACTAAAAGGCCAGACCACCAAATGTGTACAATCGTACAAATATCTTGGGACGATTATTGATAGTAAATTAAACTTTGAAGTGAACTGTGAAAGGGTGTGCAAAAAGGGTCAGCAAAATTTGCATTGTTTGAGGAAACTTGCACGCTTCCAAATTGACCGAACCATAATGACTATGTTTTATCGGGCTTTTATTGAATCTGTTTTATCCTTTTCTTTAATGTCATGGTTTGGTCAGATAAAACTGAAACAGAGGAAATCCTTGGATCAGGTAGTTAGATGGTCCAGTCGTTTGCTTGGTGAGTCACAGCTGAGCCTGACATCCCTGTACACCAGACAAGTACAGAGGATGGCCGACTCGATTTTAAATGATGACTCCCACCCTTTGCACTGCAACTTTCAGCTTCTTCCCTCCAGACGGAGATTTGCTGTCCCAAAAAGTAGAACCCAGCGCTACAAAAACAGCTTTGTCCCTGCTGCTGTCAAAGAGTTGAACAAGCTATAAAAATTATATTGTACATATTTTATATTTACCTATTTTGTAAGATGTGTGCCTGTGTTTGTGTCTATGTTGAATGTAATTAGTGGCTTGTAAATATGGATGTCACCAGACTGCAAAACAAATCTACCTACGGGTACAAATAAAGTAACCTGAACCTGAACCTGAACCTGAACATCTCTAAAAAGTCTTCAGTTGATCCAAAATGCTGCAGCAAGAGTTTTAACTCTTTCTCACTTTGGCTCATCAATAAAAATTATTCTTCAGCTTAAAGACATTGTTTCACTCAGGAAAAGGACAGCCAGGAACTGCTCTTTCATCCCAGGACCACAGCTGAACTCACATTCCCTTGTTAAACCAGTCTCAGGAATTCCTCCTGAACATTTTATTGGCCCATAAAACTTGGAGACAAAGAACAGACTCTTGTGGAATGCCCCATGGCCACTACAAAATATTCACAGCTCAACAATGCCCTCTACTGGCAACTCTGGGACACACTGGCTTTAACCAGTGAACCTTTTAATCTTTGTTAAGACTCACTTCTCAACATCTTCCTCTTTTTCAGGACACTATGGAAAGCAGGTGGACTCTGATGTTTTGATGTGGACAATCCATAATGGGTTTGAAATATATTAATCCTTGATTTTAAATATGTGCATGTTAAAATGTTTAAATGAATGTTTATTCTTGCATGTTAATTTAAAAACACTAGTTATAAAGTTACATGAACACTGAAATAGGTTAGAGTTTATACATAAGTGTATGGATGAATACTCCAGTTTTCAGACGTGTATAAGATTTGCCAAAACATTTCTCAAATCATGTGACCGACAGCGGCCAATCCCTGCTTTTTTTTTTTTTTTTTTGTTACTTATTTGTACCCGTAGGTAGACTTGGTTTGCAGTCTGGTGACAAGTCACCGGCTGCTGGTCGCTGCGTGCGTGAGCGCCCTAAACCTACATGTTTTTGGTATGCGGGAGGAAACCGGAGAAATCCCGGAGTAAACCCGCGCAACACGGGGAGAACATGCAAACTCCACACAGCTCACTGTTGGTCGGGGGCTGGGATCGAACCCACGATCTCATGATCCCCGCGATCCCCTGGCCGAGGGTAAAACTGTGCTGCCACAGTGCTAAACCACTGCGCCACCGTGCAGCCCGACAACAGCTCTTTCAGTGTTGTGGTTGTTACAGACAAAAGCCTGTTTGTTTATTGGACTAAAGTTCTTAAAACCCGCCCACGAAGGAAGTCTATTGGCTGGGGGCTCCTGCCAGTCACGGAGGCCTGCGAAAGTTTTTCACAGGTAAAAGGAGGGAGACCCCTCGCTTCTTCCTCTTTTGCCCTCTTTTGTCTCTTCTTCCACTTCTCGACACTTCACAGCAGAACATTTTCGGGAGTACAAAGACTTGTGATCGCTTCACCACGGAAAAACAAAGGACATTCCTCCCACGTGTTTTTTGTTTCTCTTTAAACGTCTAGGAACTAATCTTTTTCTTTCTTGAGCTCAAATCCTAAATTTGGAGTCAAACTCCATTTCTAAACGTTTATTTTTATAACTTTTTCTTGTTAAACTTTCTTTAAACTCGCCATTTTTAATCTTGACTTTATTTTTAATTTTTTTTATTTGACCAACTTACACACTACAAACTAAGTTCATCTCCACGAAGTCATAGAAGTCTTTTAAGTTTGCTATTGGATTAGATGTGTAATTATTCTTGAGTTCCCTCATGAGAAGTCGTTAACCCACGACGTGCAGCTGAAGAAATCAACATGCTACGGAAAGGAGACGTGTTGGCTGGACCGCAGCCCTTGTGGTCAAACATACCAATCTCATCCCGTATCACGGAATAATTGGTGGTCAAATATTCCGGCTTTTGGCACTTTTCCACATCGAAAACTTCCAGACGGCAACGCAGAAGGATCTCCAGTTTCAACCACCACGCAAAGAATCACGTGAGTGACATTCTTTATACATCTGCTGAATGAAACGTCTGAAATTTGAGAATAATTGAATATCTGATCAGATACAAAATTACAGAGCAATTAACATAACTCCTCTTTTCCTCAAAATTCCGTTTTCATTTTCTTAAGAGTAATCCAGAATTTTCCATATAATTAGTTTAATTTTCCCAAAAATTTGTGTTGTTTTCCATAATCTGTTAACTTCAAACTGATCTAAATTCAGCTAACATTTTTGCCCTGGTTCTGCAAATGTTCACATTGTTAATCAATCATTTACAAGTTTAATTTCATGGTTAATGAAATCACTTCAATATTTTTTAATCATTATTTCATTTAATAAATATGTGAAAATGAGAGAAGTTGTCAGGAATTTATTTCATTCTGAGTCTGGTTTCAAAGTCCCCAGTATCGAATTCACTGAAATTTCGAGACTGATTATTAATTAATTTATTGAGTGATTAAACAGGTATAAAGTGAAATTAAGGATTAAAGTGCTCCTTAAAGAGGAGCTGGTGCCCCACGAGTGTTTATTAACTTTTTCTGCGTGTGTGGACCCAGAGTTCATCTCAGGTCCCGATACATTAATACAAATTAAATAATTTTTATACCTGATCATAATTATTAATCACATATTGTTACAACAGGTACTAGAAAGAGAGATCATATCTCAACGGTTCTGGCCTCCCTTCATTGGCTTCCCATAGAGTTTAGAATTAAGTTTAAAATCCTTCTTCTCACTTTCAAAGCTCTAAACAATCAGGCCCCTTGTTATTTAAAAGATCTGATATCACCCTATTATCCTAACAGAACACTATGCTCCCAAAATGCTGGATTACTTGTAATACCTAGAATCTCCAAAAGTACAATGGGAGGCACAGCCTTCAGTTGTCAAGCTCCTCTCCTGTGGAACCAGCTGCCAATCTGGATTTGGGAGTCAGACTCGATCTCTGTTTTTAAGAATAGGGTTAAAACCTTCCTTTTTGATATAGCCTACAATTAGGGAGGGATCATATGTTTCTGAACCCTCCCTTAGTTATGCGGCTATTAGGTTTAGACAGCCGGGGGACCTCCAATAACTGCACTCCTTTCTTTACTGTCAATGAAATATATATATATATATATATATGTATGTATATATATATATATATATATATTATATATATATATATATATATATATATATTATATATGTGGTCTATATTAACCATATATTCCATAACTTACATATGTTGAAGCATGTGGAAATGTTTGGTGATTACATATGTAAAGAACTTCACACCTCTGAAAGGACAAAGGACTCTCACCTGCCGAGTGAAGAACAAAGACGTTCCCGGACGCGACGGAGGAGACCGGAGGAGCCACCCTCACCCCCCAAGGCGAGGAGAGGAAATACCAGGACAAAGGGGGGATTAAGATAATGAGGGATGTCAGCCTTTGTTATGCATGTCTTTTGTTGTGTGCATGTATATAATCAGTGAGTGGGAGAGATTCTGCCTCTTTTCCCTTCTGCCACTCTCTGCACCAGATGAGACTTGTTACAAGAGCTGAATATTAAAGCTTTGCTTATAAACCAAATCGCCTCTTCATTTCCAAGCTCTTCTACACTGGTGACCTTGACGCGAGTATGGACCTGAGGCGTTCCCCCGCAATCGACTCATCCGCGGCGACCCAGGCAGACGCCAGCCGCCACGCAGACGAGGGAGCAGATGGACAACTGTTTCCCCTGGCAGAAGAGATTGAGAGGGCTCAACCGAGCACCAGCACCGCCGCGAGAGCCGAGGCAAGGCACTCTCACCCGGCGGGCACAACAGTGATGGTGTGCACGAATGCCGTCGCTGTCCAGCTGCCAGACTTCTAGCAAGAAGACCCCGCCTCTTGGTTTCAGCAGGCTGAAGCCCAATTTGCACTGGCGGGCATCACGGCTGATGACACCAAATTTTATCATATCGTCTCCAAACTCGACGCCGCCACTTCGAAGTGTGTGCGGAGCATGATCCGGCGACCACCGGCCTGGGACAAATACGAGACGCTCAAAGCAACCATCGTGGCGAACTACGTCCCATCAGCGGAAGAGAGAGCCAAGAAGATCCTGGCGGTCTACGGCCACAGAGGGTGCAAACCGAAGACCCTCATGGAGGATTTGCTACAGCTTAAAGAAGAGGACAATGACAACTTCCTCTTCCAGTTTATTTTCCTCAGCACGCTGCCACCACACATGAGAGGGACACTCGCCAGCATGAAGTGCAACAACCACCAAGACTTCCGCGTGCTGGCCAATGAAGCTCATTGGCTCGTCAACGCCTGCAAGGAGCTGACACCCACAGCAGCATCCGCAGACCTCAAAGCTGACGCCCCGAGCCACGAGGAGCCACAACCCACGGAGCAGACCCAGCCCACGGTGACAGCGACACGGCCAAGACGTAACAGACGGAGCAATGTTTGTTATTACCACCACCGCTTCGCCGAGAAGGCTCACAAATGCGTTCCCCCCTGCAAATTTAAACGCCAAAGCCAAGAGCCGTTAACGGCAGCGGCTCTCGGTGAGAAAAACAAGCTGTTGTACGTGACGGATGGACACTCAGGCAAGCAGTTCCTCATCGACACAGGAGCCCAGCTGAGTTTCGTCATGCCCTCCCACGCAGATCGAGCCACGGGCACCCGGGGCAACGGAGCCGTGGCAGCCAACGGCTCTAGCATCGACACGTTCGGCGAAAGGAGCCTGCACCTCCTCATCCACGGCGGCAGCTACAGATGGACATTTGTTGTAGCGGCGGTGAGTTTTAACTTATTAGGTGCAGATTTTTTGTGTGCACATGGGTTATTAGTGGATCTAGCAAATAGGCGCCTGGTTAATGCACTGTCCTTTGCTTCTATTCCATGCTCAGCCCGAGTTTCTCCACCACCTGTGCAGGCCAGCGTCACCACAGCAGGAGGTAAGTTTGAGCAACTCCTCACCCAATTTCCAGCACTCACAATCCCCAAATTCTCAGCCACTGTGGCTAAACACGGGGTGGAACACTTCATTCCCACAACGGGACCTCCCGTTTTTGCCAAAGCTCGCCGCTTAGACGCGGCCAAGCTCAACATAGCACGGGACGAGTTTACAACTCTTGAAAAATTGGACATTGTTAAACGCTCGAAGAGCCCCTGGGCCTCACCACTTCACATGGTTCCGAAATCCGACGGTTCTTGGAGACCGTGCGGAGATTACCACAGATTAAACAACGCTACAGCGCATGACCGTTACCCAATCCCTCACATTCAAGATTTTTCACTACATCTAGCGGGTGCGCGCATTTTTTCAAAAATAGACTTAGTCCGCGGTTATCACCAAGTCCCAGTCCGAGCAGAAGACGTTCCTAAAACAGCGGTAATAACCCCTTTCGGCCTTTTTGAATTCCTGCGAATGCCTTTCGGCCTCAAAGGCGCTGCTCAAACTTTTCAACGAATGATGGACGCGGTCCTACGCGACCTTCCTTTTGTTTTCGTCTACCTCGACGACATGTTGGTAGCCAGCTCGTCTGAGGAAGAACACGAGCAGCACCTCACTACGGTTTTTCAGAGGCTAGAAGAGCACGGGCTAATAATCAATCCAGCCAAATGCAAATTCGGCGTGTCACAAATTGATTTTTTAGGACACAAAGTCTCTCCGAAGGGGGCAGTTCCACTTCCAGACAAAGTTCATGCGATAGAAAGTTTTCCACGGCCACAAACGGTCAAATCGCTACAGGAATTTTTAGGGATGGTTAATTTTTACAACCGCTTCCTCCCCCACGCAGCTCAGCTCATGCAGCCCCTATATGACGCGCTCAAAAAAAAGAAAGCTTCCAACGCGGTCGAATGGACCCCGGAGCGCGAACGCGCTTTCGCGGAAGTAAAAAGCGCCCTAGCTAACGCCACATTGTTAGTTCACCCAGATCCCTTGGCCGCATCGCACTAACCACAGATGCTTCAGACCTAGCTATAGGATCAGTTGTAGAACAACTTGTCAGCGGGGTCTGGCAACCTTTAGCATTCTTTAGCAAATCGCTAAACCAAACTGAACGCAAATACAGCACTTTTGACAGAGAGCTGCTGGCGCTTCATTTATCCATCCGCCACTTCCAGTTCTGGTTAGAAGGGCGGAGTTTCACGGCTTTTGTAGACCATAAACCGCTCACTTTTGCTATGGCTAAAATTTCAGAACCATGGTCAGGCAGGCAACAAAGACAGCTAGCTGCGATTTCAGAGTTCACCACAGACATTCGACACGTGGCAGGCAAACTTAACGTAGTAGCGGACTGTCTCTCTCGCGCTGTGACACCACCAGAGCGCGGGGAGACAGATTATACTGCCTCAGCAGCAGAACTCTTCACTAACGCAGACACATACGCAGCACCTATCCATGCAGGGATAGATTATGCAGCCATGGCAGAGGAACAGAGTAGTGACGCGGACGTGCGCGCACTCCTGTCTGGACCAACAGGGTTAAGGCTGGAGAAAAAGGGTTTACGCGACGGCGTGCCCCCCCCTAATATGCGATGTTTCAGCCGGCCGACCTCGCCCGTTAGTACCAGCTACATGGCGCCGCCGTATTTTCGACGCAATTCACTCCCTCGCGCACCCAGGTGTGCGCGCCTCGGTTAAAATGGTCGCCGAAAAGTTTGTGTGGCCAGGCCTGCGCAAAAACGTAAAAGAATGGGCAAAAACTTGCATTTCTTGTCAACGCGCCAAAATACACAGACACACAGAAGCCCCTCTGGAGCCTTTTCCAATCCCTGCTAGAAGGTTCGACCACATTCATGTCGACCTCGTGGGGCCACTACCTTCCTCCCAAGGTTTCACACACCTGTTAACAATGATAGACCGCACCACACGCTGGCCAGAGGCAGTCCCTCTAGCGGCAACCACAGTGGAGGAAGTCGCTCGCGTTTTTTTGACAAACTGGGTGGCACGTTTCGGCGTCCCATCGGACATCACGTCCGATAGGGAGCCTCAATTTGTCTCAGAGCTCTGGTCAGCCATGTCCAGCAGCTTAGGGGCAACAATTCACCGCACCACCGCTTATCACCCTCAGGCTAATGGGTTATGCGAGCGTTTTCACAGGTCTTTAAAGGCCGCCCTCAGAGCCTCACTAACGGACACAAATTGGGTAAATAAACTTCCCTGGGTTTTATTGGGGTTGCGTTCTGCGCCTAAAGAGGATCTAGACGCCTCTTCCGCAGAATTAGTCTTTGCACAACCTCTCAGGCTCCCAGGTGAATTTTTACCAGAGAACCCAGAGCCATGGCGCCTTCCAGTCCCAAGGTTTTTAGGCAGCAACGGACTGAACTCTCTCCCCGGTCCAGCTCATCACTCCTTCCCACGGGTTTTTGTCCCTCAGGCTTTAAAAAACGCTGAGTTCGTTTTTGTTAAGCATGAAGCTTTAAAACCTACCTTTCGCCCAGTATACGATGGGCCATACAGAGTGCTGGAACATGGTGATAAACACTTTGTGCTTGATTTTGGGAATAGAAAAGAAACAGTCAGCATTGACAGACTTAAACCTGCCTTCTTGTTGAAAGACGAGCCTGCACAGTTGGCGAGAGCACCTCGGCGGGGTAGACCCCCCCAAGAGAAAAGACTCAGCCCCCCAGCAGGGAACAGATAACCTCTCACCTTCCCACACTGCAGATCCCTCTCAAGAAGGTCCCAGCAGGGCGCCTAAACCAACCTACAGCAGTTTTGGGAGAAGATTAAAACCCAGACAGCACAGGGACTGATACCAACCACTCCACAATTTTTCACTAATTGTGCTGCAACAGTTTAGGACTGACTTATGACTTATGATTTTACTATGCTGTTATGATTACCACTGAACTCTCTTAGGAGCATGGCTGCTAGAAAGTTTCTTCCGTGGCAACAGATGTAACACTTAGTATGTCATAATAACTATCTTAGACTGTGAACCTTCCTGTTGTCTTTTCTTAGTTGTTTGGGGGGCCTGTGGTCTATATTAACCATATATTCCATAACTTACATATGTTGAAGCATGTGGAAATGTTTGGTGATTACATATGTAAAGAACTTTACACCTCTGAAAGGACAAAGGACTCTCACCCGCCGAGTGAAGAACAAAGACGTTCCCAGACGCGGCGGAGGAGACCGGAGGAGCCACCCTCACCCCTCAAGGCGAGGAGAGGAAATACCAGGACAAAGGGGGGATTAAGATAATGAGGGATGTCAGCCTTTGTTATGCATGTCTTTTGTTGTGTGCATGTATATAATCAGTGAGTTGGAGAGATTCTGCCTCTTTTCCCTTCTGCCACTCTCTGCACCAGATGAGACTTGTTACAAGAGCTGAATATTAAAGCTTTGCTTATAAACCAAATCGCCTCTTCATTTCCAAGCTCTTCTACATATACTGTATATATACGTATATATATATATATATATATATATACTATATATATATAATATAATATAATATAATATTTATTATATTATATTTATATATAAATATATATAAATATTTATATATATATATATATTTAAAAAAAATATATATATATTTTTTGCTGGTCATTAACATCTGTTTGTTCTTTCCCATAGACTGAATCCCCATCGCACTGTTTGCTCTCTACATGTCTGTTCTTTTCATCTTCTCTATCCCCTCACCCCCCAGCCAGTCACAGCAGATGATTGCCCCTCCCTGAGCCTGGTTCTGCTGGAGGTTTCTTCCTGTTAAAAGGGAGTTTTTCCTCTCCACCATCGCCAAGCGCTTGCTCACAGGGAATCGCCTGATTGCTGGGGTCTTTCTGCAATTGTTGGGGTTTCCCCTACAGTTGAAAATGCTATGAGACGACTGTTGCTGTGAAATGGCACCATATAAATAAAGTTGAATTGAACTGAATTAATTAAATTCAGCTCAGTGGTTCAGCCCAGTTGTTCAATCATATCCTCCTCATCCTTCTTGAAATTTTTTAACCTTTATTTTATACAGGGAAGGGCCACTGAGTGGGAACCTCTCCTTTTCAAGGACGCCCTGTTCACATTCACACAGGTGCACATTCATACCTGGAAGCTGCCCAGTACAATCACAGACTGGCCTATGGTCAGTTAGCAGCTCCTCTGGTGCAGCTGGGGTAAAGAACCTTGCTCAAGGGCACTACAGTGGGGTTAAGGAGGGTGGGCCAAACACTGCTATGTTATCTGTCCTGTCCAGATCTGATCCTGCTGGTCCGGTCCCGCTCACCAGCCCACATCCCTAACCATTAGGCCACCACTGCCTCAGTGAATGAAATCCATCCATCTTCTACTGCTTAACTGGGATCCGGGTCACGGGGGCATCAGTCCAGGCAGAGTAGCCCAGACTTCTGCCCAGTTCACATAGCACCATGATTTCCATGATCCCTCCTGCAGGTGGTGAGCCCACTGGAGGTCAGTGAATTAACACTAATTATAAATAATGTGTGGCTTAATGCCAAGCATTGTCACTGTTTGGGGTCTTCTGATGCCCATGGATGGCAGACCCTGTTGTATCTATGCTGGCTAACTAACTAACTAACTAACCTGCACTTATATAGCGCTTTTCTAGTCACAAAGACCACTCAAAGCGCTTTCATTAATACTAACCCTCTATTCTAAGGGCCTATAGGAAACAAATATCTAGGGACAATTTAGAACAGCCAATTAACCTAACATGCATGTTTTTGGCATGTGGGAGGAAACCGGAGAAATCCCGGAGTAAACCCATGCAACACGGGGAGAACATGCAAACTCCACACAGATCACTGTTGGTCGGGGGCTGGGATCGAACCCACGATCCCACGATCCCCACAATCCCCCGGCCAAGGGTAAACTGTGCTGCCGCAGTGCTAACCACTGCGCCACCGTGCAGCCCCCGACTTGGCTACCTTCCATCATGTAAATGAATCTATATTTTTTATACAAAGAATCTCCTGTGTAGTTTTTCTTTGAGAAATTCGTCTAGCGAGGACCAAAGAAAACCAGCCACGGTGTAAAAGTTATAAAATGGAAAAATTAAAGCATAAAAAGCTGAACAGTATGACACCAGAATGACGTTTCAAGCATAAAGCATACAGACGGAGATGGTGACCAAACAACTTATTGAAGAATAAAAATGGCGGACTCCATCAACACACAATAAGGCAGGCAGCAGCTTTGATTGGTTTGGTTTTGAATCCACATTTTCTGGCCATCAATATCAGCTGCATTCCTCTCAGCGTTTTAAAGTTGAGCCTCTTCCTGCTGACCCGTCTGGATCTGTTCGTCTCTTCTTAAACCTTGAACCTGTCAAATGGACAAATTGCAGCTCCTCAGGGTGAGAAGCTGAGGTAAATGTAAAAATAACCTTCCACCTGCTTTCAGCTCCCCTCCCCCCAGAGTTTAGCAGCTTTCCTCCCACTGCAGCAGGGGATTCAGAGGTGGTTTATGTGTCTGATTCCTAATGATGCCCAGGAGTGGCTGAATGTGTCGTTTCTGTGTAGGTACCCCACATAAAGAGGCCATAATGAGTTTGGAAAGAAGGAGCCAGCAGCCATTTTCCTACAGAACAGACTTTTACTGACATCATGGATTCTTCCTCACAAATAAAAAACTTTTCTCATAATTCCATGGCTTCTGTTTTTCAGATTAAGATAGATAGATAGATAGATAGATAGATAGATAGATAGATAGCCTTTATTGTCATTATACAAACAAATGTACAATGAGATTTAATTAATTTAAAAAAATAATATTTTTCTATTAATTTTGCGATATTTTTCTTGTAAATTTAGAACTTTTCCAACATGAACTGTTGTTCCCAATTAGCATCAATTTTTATATTCAAGTTTATCTGTTAAATTTGCAAATATTTTCTGAAAAAGCCCTTCATTTTGTCTTAAAATTAACCCCTTAGCATTCCAGCCAATTTCCCTAAGTTTAGCATACGCAAAGAAAATGAAATTTGAAACATCCCGTCGGAAGAACACTGGAACATATCCAATCCAATCCAACTTTATTTATAAAGCACTTTAAAAACAACAACAGCTGACACAAAGTGCTGTACATCAACAATAAATAAAATATAAAAACATAAAAACAATAAAAACAATAAAATACAGCTAAAAAAGAACAAAACAGCACAAACAAAACAGTAGTCATACAATAGAGACAATAAGAACAAATAAAATCAATGTCTCAAACTGGGTCAAAAGCCAGAGAATAAAAATGGGTTTTAAGATGAGTTTTAAAACTGGACAGTGAAGAGGCCTGTCTGATGGACAAAGGCAGATTATTCCACAATTTAGGAGCAGCAACAGAAGAAGCTCTGTACCCTCTGAGCTTCCTCTTTGATTTTGGTATCTCCAGGAGCAGCTGGTCAGCTGACCTGAGAGACCGAGCAGAAGTGTAAAGATGGCGCAGCTTAGAGAGGTAAGGCAGGGCAAGGCCATTTAATGATTTAAAAACAAATAAAAGAATTTTAAAATGAACCCTAAAGTGCACAGGGAGCCAGTGAAGGGAAGCTGAAATGGGTGTAATGTGATCCTGCTTACTGTACGTGTTCCAGTTAAAAGATGTGCAGCAGCATTCTGAACCAACTGCAGATGTGAGAGGGAAAACTGGCTGACTCCAAAATAAAGTGCACTACAGTAATCCAGCCGAGACGTGTTGAAGGCATGGATTACTGTTTCAAAATTTGAAAGGATTGGTTTAACCTTTGCCAACTGCCTTAGATGAAAAAATCTGGACTTCACTACCACACTGATTTGAGGACGAAATTTAAAATCACTGTCCAACTTAAAATCTAAATTAGTAATGACTGGCTTAACAAACCGTGACAAGGGGCCCAAGTCAACAGGTGGGGACTCACTAGAACCACTGGGTGTCACGATCTGAGTGCTGGGGGTTCCACTGGGCTCAGTCTTTTTTGCCTTTTTTCATATTTGTACAGTGTTGTCGTTTTGGGTTGCAATTCCTGTTATTTTATCCTTGGTTGATTAGTCACATATTCTGTAGTGTTTCTTAGTATGATTTATCTTCCTGTTTACATTCATTATAGTTTGTTATTCACATTTTTGAGGTTACCTGTCTTTATTTTGCCATCTCTTTATATTTTTATTCTGTTGTGTTCTCCCTCTGGGTTGACAACTGTCAGTGATGTTTTTGGGTTGTTGCTCCACGTAAGCGGGATCCCTGTCAGTTGTCAGCCTGCTGTCTCCCCTCTCATTACTCCCAGCTCGTCTAAATTGTATCTTTGTTTTCTCCTGCCCACTCAGGTGACCCACACCTGCTATCACTTGTTTCATTTGTTTCTAGCCTTTTTTAAGGGCTGTTATGCTGTTATGTTATGCGATTTTAATGAGAAGGTCAAATTGCGTTTAATTATTTAGTTACTGCAGCATCATTGTGAATCATCTTTTGTAGCCTTCTTCAGAATGGCTTGTTTCAGTGCACGTCTCTTTAAATACCTAAGCACTGCAGATAGCGCCATCCTCCCACTTGCATCACTGTTGCTAATTGTAGCTGGCTAGCTCCTAGCTCAGCCAGAAAGCCTGAGCCACTTAACGTAAACTCATCGTAAAGAATGAATGAAATAAAGTATCATTGGTGGACAGGAGTGTGTGGTTCAAGGGGGCTAGCTGATACTAACTAGCCACTAGCTGCTAAAAATAACATCAAACAGTGTCGTATGTGGTCAAGTGTTGGTAGATGAACAAGGATTCCAGTCAGGAGTGAACTGAATTTGAAGCGAGCTCTAACAACCTAGCCAAGCTAATGCTAACAGTTCGATGTAGCATCATGGTGAAAATATAACACAAAAAAATATCCAGAATGATACGAGACATATTATCGACTGTGGATTAGTGAACCACGTGTAGATAGGGATGTCTGTTAGGGTTACTGAAATCTAAAGAAAATAACACCATGCACCATGCTTGGTAAGCTAACTCCCTAGTGGCAGTGTTACCTCTGAAGCTTGGCTCATCTACGTGTTTGCAGACAGATGGCTAGGCTGGCCAATAATAGAGCGGCAGGCGAGTATCAAGGCTGGGCTTACTGATTTAGGAACAAACCTGGAAGAGTGAAAATGGCTAGTTGGAGACAGAAACTTGTGTGTATGTGTGTGTGTGTGTGTGTGTGTGTGTGTGTTTAAAGAGAAATAAATGTTTTTGTCATGCTTTGCCCTCTGGGCAGATGAAGCTTTGGAAGCAGGGCCCATGAGTGCAGGCAGGAGTATGGTGCAGAACAACAATTTATTAACAAAAACAACTGAAAACTAAACAAGCAACACGGGTAGGAACCAGCGGGGAGTAGAAACAATGAGAGCAGACAGAGCGCAAACACAAACTAACATAAACAGGGTAACTAATAATTACAAACGTGAGACAACTGGGACAACAATCAAGGGCAGAACAGAAGCACACATGAGAGAGTGGCTATGGATACGGAAACATGAGGGACTGGAGACAGTAGGTAGAGAAATATACCATGAGACCATAATAAAAACACTAAAGAAAAACGGGGTGTCACAACAGACCAGGGGAGACACAGGAGACAATAACTATAATAAATAATAATAATAATAATCACAGAGGAACAAAATAAACAAGAGGCGTGGGCACAGTCCCAGACCATGCCCAGAATCTGAAATAATTCCACCTTTAAGGGGTGGATTCCAAACACCGCTAAACAACAACAACAAAAACATAATAACATCAAAATGGGCGGGAGGAGGGAGACAAGGCATGGTGGGAAAAACAAACATAGAAATCTCACAAAAAAACCAAAACCAAAAATGTCCATCGAGTGGCCTCCCAAAGTCCTTAGACCACCATTCTGGGGAACACGATGAATCTGGGGACTGATCAGCGTCCAGGAGCCCCCGGACCAGAGCACATGATAGGTCCAGTGGTCTTTCAAAGTCCCTAGACCACCAGACCGGAATGCAAGATAGGTCGGGTGGCCTACCACTGTCCTTGAGCCACCAGATCATAGGACTAGGTGGGTCAGGGGGCTTCTCAAAGTCCAAAGGGCCCCAACCCAGAGAACATGGCTATTCGGGTGGCCTCCCACTGTTCTTGGACCATCAGATCATGGGACGAACTGGAACAGCGGGCCTACCGCTGACCCATGACCCATGACTGAAATGGGTCATGGGCCCCCAGACTGCAGCACGGGACTTGGATAGCACAAACTGAGTAGCCTTTTGCTCCAAACCTGGTGACTACGATGCGCTGACCTCAGAAACAGCAGGTGGAGGACCCCTGACCTCTGCAGAAATGGGTGGAGGTCCCTTAACCTCTGGAACAATGGGTGGACATCCCTGAACCTCCGGAGCAACTGATGGAGGTCCCCCACCCTCTGGAATGGATAGCGCATGAGCATCGGGCCCCGACGCCTGAACCACCCCTGCTGCAGTCACCTCAGACAGGGGAAAAAGGAAGGGTGAGGCATCACAGAAATCACCTGGAGCTAGGCAAGTCTTAACTAGTATTGATGTTATAAAAGTAAAGAAAATAACTTGCCTGAGCTCATGGCCCTTAACTGCTAGGGTGACCACCTCAGAATGAGCTGCAAGAGCTGGAGCATGCACTTCGGGAAGAGCTGAAGCTGCGGTGTACACCTCAGGGATTGCCAGAGCTGCTGCGTGCACCTCAGGGAGGACTGAAGCTGGGATGTACACCTTGGGGACAGCTGGAGCAGGCTCATGCACCTCGGAGACTGCTGGAGCTGCTGTGTGCACCCCGGGAGAGACTGAAGCTGGGATGTGCACCATGGGGGCAGCTGAAGCAGGCTTGTGCACCTCAGAGACTGCCAGAGCTGCTGCGTGCACCTCGGGGAGGACTGAGCTGGGATGTACACCTCGGGGACAGCTGGAGCAGGCTCCAGGGTTGAAGACAGCACCATCACAGGGGTGACAGCAGAAACAGTTGGTGGGGGCTCAGTATTAGAGTGGGGCTGCTGCTGAGACCCCTCATCCTGAATGAGGCAAGACATATCATTAATTGGTAAAGAGAAATGCACTTGTCTATTCTGCAGTTCTGCTGTCACTGCCAGAGATGAACCCAGAGTGGAAGCAATGACTGCTGACAGGGCAGCAGGCCTGGGCAGCCATGCAGCAAATGTGGGAGCCAGCACTCTAGTTGCCATGGGAGCCAGCATCAATGAGCTCTGCGGGGCTGAAGCAGAGCAAGGAGAAGTGGAAAGCTGAGGTGCTGGAACCAGGGGACGCTTCCTCGTTGGCACAGGCTGTGGCGTCGGCGGTGAGTTCTCCTCCAGCTCGTGAAGTGGTTGCAAAGCTGGGGAAAATTCCGGGGCTGGAGGGTGTGGGACCAGCTCCGAAAACCTCTGGCGGATATGGCTGCAGGCGGAAGTGAGCAGCTCCCTCACCTCGGGGCAGTCCTGCAGGCTGGAGAACCTTTCCACCACCGTCATCACCACCTCCAAGTGAGTGAGAGTCTCCTCCAATGTGTAGGAGGTGCGAGAGTCTGAGACGAGGGCCTGAAATGTTCGAACTGCCCACTGTTCACCCGCATTGAGACCACCGGCCTGCCTGCAGAGTCCTTGTGTGCTGGTCTCGTACTGTCATGCTCTGCCCTCTGGGCAGATTTTTTTTTTCAGTAAAGAAAAACAGACATTTTTTTTCAGTGAATGATCCTGCTAATTTGTGCTAAGTTTTAAACCACTTTTTAAAAAATTAAACCACTTTATATCCCTTCAGTTCCTTCCCCCATTTACCCCTGTCAGGTCCAGCACAGTTATTATACAGCAAGAGGAGCCTACAAACACGAGAACAGTTTCTGGCTACCTCTGGGTAGAAGTAATAATAATAATCATAAAGTACAAATGTCTTCACTGTTGTGTCAATTCAGTGTAACCTTTATAAATAAAACAGGAATTCTCTCGTATAAAATCACATTACGCCCCCGTTGTCTTCAGTCTGCCATATCAAACCCCGTTTGATGTCCCACCTTTAAAACCGTCCCCCGACATTTCTGTCTGTCTTCTGCTGTAATTTCCTGTCCGCCCCCCCTTCACCACCGGCACCTTTCACCACCGCTTCCCTACAATCTAATAAAGCTGCTATGAAGCCATAAAAATAGATTTGGGCACCCGAGCCACCGAGAGAGAGGGAGAGAGATCTCCCGACTGGTTTCATAATTGAATTATTAAACTGAGCAGCATTTAAAAACTTGAATGCGGCCCAGAAAATTCCCCCACAGCCATCGGCGCCAATTTGAATAAATCCTATTAGCAGATAACTCTGTAGCGTCGTTGGTAAGCAGGAGCTGTAGTGGCCATTAGCAGCCTCTACTCCACGGCCAATCAGCCCCCCCCCCCCCCCCCCCCACACACACACACAGAGCTGCCAGGGTGTCACAATCAAAAATGTGTGGCTCTTTTTTTTCAACCACAATGGAGCCTCCAAATGTGACACTGACACCACCAGACGTACAGTAGGCCTACTCTATTTTAAAAGCAGCTCATTTTAGGCAGTAAAACGCTGACTATTCCACAGCATCAAATATCCTCACTGTACTCCTGAGTACACACAGCAGTACAGTATCTCTGCTGTTGAGTTTTAACTTTAGGAATGCCTTTTATGAAGCACAGCTGTTTCTGCTGATAAAGCAGAGCGTGCAAATGCTAGAGGGGCCCAAGATACAGGTTCACCCTCAGCATTTTTGGGGGGATAAAAGTGAATTGACATTCATTGTTTTTCTTGTAAATTTGTATTTTTTCCTGTAAATTTGCAATTTCTTCTTGTTACTTTGCAACTTTTTCTCTGAATTTTGCAACTATTTTTTCATAAATCAGCAATTTTTCTTGTAAATTTGTTACCTTTTTCTCTTAATTTTTCAACTTTTTTGTAAATAAATCAGCACTTTGTCTCATAAATTTGCAACTTTTTCTTCTGAATTTGCAACTTTTTTCTCATAAATTTCCAGCCTTTTTTCTCATAAATCGACAACTTTTTCTTGTAAATGTGCAACTTTTTTTCCTAAATGTGCAACTTTTTTCTCCTAAATTTGCAACTTTTTTCTCTAAATTTGACAACTTTTTCTAAATAAATCAGCAACTTTTTCTTGTAAATTTACAACTTTTTCTCATAACTTTGTGATTTTTTTGTAAGCTTGCAACTTACAGCTTCCAAGTCTCTTCTTGGACGGCACTTAGATACAGTGGTTAGCGCTGTTGCCTAACCGCTAGAAGGTTCCAGGTTTGAATCCCTAGACTGGCAGAGGTAGGAACCTTTCTTTGTAGAGTCTGCATGTTCTCGCTGTGCTGCATGGGTTTCTTCCCACAATCCAAAGACACTAGTGCATGCCTGCAGAAAGCGAGTATTCCTATCTGAATCAGGTGGGCCAATCAGGCCCAAAATGTAGGCTGTGCTTGCAAGTGGAATACAGAGGTTTAGGCAATCCTACATGTTAGACTTTGACAAATATGAAAGGGACTGAACTGAGATTTATTTGATTCTGTGAATATTAATTGCAGAATAACTGAAAATGAATGGGACATCCAATATTAGTGACTCTTTAAGAACCCTTGTTTATTTGTTTGTCAGATCACTTATTTGTTTGATCTTTTATGACATATATTCATAATAGTGTATCTTGCACTTTGAGGAATGGGAGTTGTTCAGTCACCATTATAACTGTTATAGTTTATATGTGTAGTTTATAGTCTGTCATAAATAAACTCATGCAGTACTATAACAGGATACATTTACAAATATTTGAGACCCATTCTAGTGCATCCTTTCATATTTTAGCAATATTATAAGTACAAAACACCCAACATTATCATACACAGCAGAATGACCCATTTGGCTGCAACTGTTGCATCAGTTTTGCCCATTTGTCTGTAAATATTTAAATAAAAATGATGTATCTTGTTATTTGGGCATTTTTGTGTCTTGTTGTCGTTTAGTCAAAGCGTGCATATGTGGGGCAGCTGTGGTGCAGGTGTAGTGTGGCTGACTACTGACTGGAGGGTCAGGGGTTCAATTCCCACTCTGTCTGCATGTCAAAGTGTCCTTGAACAAGACACTGAACCCCCAGTTGCTCCTGGTGGGTCAGGCCAGCGCCTGTGCATGGCAGCTCCGCCGCCATCAGTGTGTGAATGGTTGGATAGCAGGATCTGTAAAGCGCTTTGGTCATCTAGAGATGAGAAAAATGCACAATATAAGTGAGCACCATTTACCATATGTGTTTGTATATGATATGCAATTGATCTGGCCATTCTGCTCCACAGTCATGGTGGTATTATTATTAAGTTTTTAATTATTAGATACTTGCACGGGAGGAGGGACTCGCGGTCCTGCAAAGGACAGTGGTACCACACGGGTGAAGCAGCAGTCGGGACTCCCGTCTACCACTGACTGGGCAGGCTGGGAGTGCCTCCCCGCGAAGGATCATGGTCCGCCTAATTGGACACCGGTGTTGGAGAAGCAGCAGCTGAACTGGTGGATCGCAATCCTTTGCTGGGAGCCAAGCCCAGCCTGCCCAGTTAATGGGAGTCTCGGCTGTTGCTTTACCTATGTAAAAAGGAAATTATAACGTAAGTAGTAATATTAATAACAATGATGTCATAATTGGATGTAGAGAAGAAGGAATGTGTTACCATGGTCCCCGCCAGCCCCCCCACCACCACCACCACCACCGCACACCTCGTGTTCTCCATGCCGAATTATCCATTAGACCTACGCAATGACGGCAACTTTATGTTATAATTTTTTAAGCATTAAGAATAGAATAGGCTTTATTGTCATTGTACAGTTGTACAGCACAATGAAATCTTCAGTATCATCTTTTCCTAGTTAAATTTGCTGCTTTTCACTTCCTTGTTTTGTTCACGGAACTCTGTGGTTACTGATGCCGTAATGCTGTGTATTATCCAGTCAGTACGGAGTCAATACGAAACCCTGCCCACACTTCTAGAAGCCTGGGCATGAGATGTAGCAGTGGCTAAACTAAAAATTACATATTTTGACTGAGCAACTCCATACTCGGGGATGTACACCCTCGTAACCTTAGCAAAGCACTTATAAAATCTGAGGCCAGTCTAATGAATGGTTTGAGAGATATGTGAGGAACACACACACAAACACACAGACAGACAGACAGACAGACAGACACACACACACACAAATTTTTTGCATTTATAGATAGATGCATGTTATCTGTCTCCTGTAGGCCCTTGGAATAGCGGGTTTGTACTAGTGAAGCTCTTTGAGACTAGAAAAATCACGATATAAGTACAGGTCCTTATCCTTCTCAGAAATTTGCAGCTCATGAATTTAAACCAAACTGTTTTCTCATAAACTTTCCTCATAAATTTGCTGCGGTTTTACTGTAATTTCATACTGTAAAATGTTCACATGGATAGTGTTAAATTTTTACTGTAACTGTTACATTTTTTTCTATTTATGTAGACAATGACCCAGGTTTAATTTCAATATTTTTCCTTGCATAGCAGAAGCTACAAACTGCCCTGTTACAAAGATCTAAGACACACATCCGTATCAGTAGTTTTGCTATTTTCTGGCAAAGCTTTGTCTATTTTCATGCTCCATGCCTTTGTCTTCCACATAATGATCAACTATGTGCACGTTTTACACTCATCGGAGTGGACTTATTTAAAAGGGGCGCGGCTGGGCACAAAGTCATGCACTGCTTTTCCATGTCCTTGCACTATCAACCAACAAAAAACACATTCAGGGCAGTTGCTGACATACTGGCGTGGTTTCAGGATGCTGGGCGTTATTACCCCCGCACAATTCCTGAGGAGCAAACTTCTTCAGATGCTGCAGTGGACCATCTCTAACTTCTGGAATCAGCTCCAAACAGACGGAAATCTACAGATCCTTCTGGTGCACAAGGACAACACAGAAACTGTGACATGGCATCATCCTTCTCTTTGTTCCTGTGTACCAGAACTGTTCTTTTAGTTTGTGAAGGTAGAAGAAGGTGAATGTGGGAACTCAGAAAAATACACTTTTGCATAATAGAGTTCACTGAAGGTCCGATTTGCCAACAAATGAACTTGTTCTGCAGGTCTCTTATGAGGAGTTAGAGCACACAGATGTGCAGAAAACCTACGCTCACATTTTGAGGCATTGCTTTTGGCCTGGCTTAAAAAAAGGATGTGACAGTCTATGCAAAAAAATGTCACATTTATCAATTAGTTGGTAAGCCAAAGCTCCTCTGCACCTTGGTCCAACTGCAAAGCTATTTAAAGGTCTGATTGACTGTGTAGGCCCTCTGTGTCATAGGTACAGTATCTCACAAAAGTGAGTACACCCCTCACATTTTTATAAATATTTTGTTATATCTTCATGGGACAACAGTGACAATATGACACTTTGATACAATGTAAAGTAGTCAGTGTACAGCTTGTCTAACAGTGTAAATTTGCTGTTCCCTCAAAATAACAACACACAGCCATTAATGTCTAAACCACTGGCAACAAAAGTGAGTACACCCCTAAGTGAAAATGTCCAAATTGTGCCCAACGTGTCAATATTTTCTGTGGCCACCATTATTTTCCAGCACTGCCTTAACTGTCTTGGGCATGGAGTTTACTAGAGCTTCACAGGTTGCCACTGGAATCCTCTTCCACTCCTCCATGACGACATCATGGAGCTGGTGGATGTTAGAGACCTTGCGCTCCTCCACCTTCCATTTGAGGATGCCCCACAGATGCTCAATAGGGTTTAGGTCTGGAGACATGCTTGGCCAGTCCATCACCTTTACTCTCATTTTCTTTAGCAAGACAGTGGTCATCTTGGAGGTGTGTTGGGGTCGTTATCATGTTGGAATACTGCCCCGCGGCCCAGTTTTCGAAGGGAGGGGATCATGCTCTGCTTCAGTATTTCACAGTATATGTTGGCATTCATGGTTCTCTCAGTGAACTGCAGCTCCTTCTGGGACGACAGCCTTGCAGGCCAATTTTATGCAGTGTGCGGCTTATGGTCTGAGCACTGACAGCCTCTGCAACAATGCTGGCAGCACTCATACGTCTATTTTCAAAAGACAACCTCTGGATATGACGCTGAACACGTGCACTCAACTTCTTTGGTCGACCATGGCGAGGCCTGTTCTGAGTGGAACCTGTCCTGTTAAACCGCTGTATGGTCTTGGCCACCGTGCTGCAGATCAGTTTCAGGGAGTTGGCAATCTTCTATAGCCTAGGCCATATTTATGTAGAGCATTAATTCTTTTTTCAGATCCTCAGAGAGTCGCAAATTTACACTCTTATACAAGCTGTACACTGATTACTTTACATTGTATCAAAGTGTCATATCTTCAGTATTGTCCCATGAAAAGACATAATAAAATATTTACAAAAATGCGAGGGGTGTACTCACTTTTGTGAGATACTGTACATACCAGCTGCAGTAGCATTTACCCAGCAAACTGAGGCCTTAGTTCCGCTGGCACTGATGCCACTAAGCTGTCAGTTTGATGGCGAGGAATGTAGGTCCCGTTCAGTGAGCAGCATTGCCTCAAGCTCAGCATGATTTATTGGTGCTGGCATAGGTGTAATTCAAGTGGGGGAAACCTGGAAAAAAAACAAAGATTTGTCCCCTTCAATATTGTAATAAACCTTTCTATATTATGTTAAAAACTGACTGAAATGCTTTATAAGCACTAATGCTAAGGATGCATGTAAAACTTTTTTTTTTTTTGGGAGTGCAACTTCTTTTTTATAGATTTGTGATTTTTTTCTCATAAATTTGCAACGTTTTTCAAGTAAATATGCAACTTTTCCGATAAATTTGTGATTTTCTTCTTATAAATATGCAACTTTACCTCATTAATTTGCAACTTTTTCTTGTAATTTTAAAACTTTTCTCATTAATTTGCAGATTTTTTCTCATTAACTTCCAACTGTTTTCTCATTAATTTGCACTTTTTTCATGCAAATTTGCAACTTTTTTCAGGTAAATTTGCACCTTTTCCCATTAATTTGCAGCTTTTTTCTCTTGTTAATTTCCAGCCTTTTTTCTCTCATTAATTTGTAACTTTTTTCTTGTTAATTTGCTACCTTTTTCATGTAAATTTGCAACAAAATTTCAGAAGGTTCACAAGGATTGTGAACAAGGATTATTCTACGTAATGGTTAATTTTATTTTATTGTTGTCTAGACAATGACCCCATTTTATTTTCTGTAAGTTATATACAGTATATACATATAAACAGGTGTTTTTTTCCACATTTTATAGGGTTTGAATTCATCCCCATTACAAAATCTTTGATATTGCCACCCCCCGCAAAAAAAAAAACAAAAAAAAAAAACATCATTCATGACGCATTCATGGCTCATGGATTCGGGAATCTATAAGATGTATTCCCAATGTAAATTTTGTACGTTGGGCCGATGTACATGCGTTGTTGGGGACATGACCTCATAAAATCACGTTATCTCCTCGGCAGCGGTGAAAATGACTCATTAGTCACAAATCAGTGACAAAAACTCCCGTTACTAATGGGGCAGGCCATTTCTCCCTCATTGAGCAGACATATATTCTTCAAATACATTTTGTGTCTCCATGCAAATTGCTCAGAATTGCTCTTTGCACAGAAGAGGTTGGCGACCCCCAACTTAGAGACTTTATTTTTTTGTTTTTTTAAAATGCAGAGAGAATAGAGATGATTCAACTGTGTACCTGACAAGATTTTCATTTCCACACTCTCCTCCTCCTCCTCCTCCTCCTCCTGCACTCCCAGTTCCTCTGAGTCAACAGCACCGACGTGACCTTGGTATCCTCATCGCTGCGGCACAGGCCTGCATTGTGTTCAAATTCATGATTTTTTTTCCTCTTTCTTTCTTTTGAGTCAAGCTAACAAAAACAGAAAACCCTCAGTTAACCTCACTGCTCCTTCTGTCTCTTTTCAAGAATTCAAACTCAGGAGGAGAATCCTTCAGAGGAGCCAGGGCTCAGACGTTAACCTACACGAACAGATCAAACCAGAGGGCACTCAGTAGAGGTGCCCTGCATGCCCAATCACTTTTTGTGAAACAGACAAGGGCGTAACTTTGTTTCAAACATTGGCGGAGTTGCGATCTCTGCCTGTATAAGGATTAAAAAAAAAAAATTATTATAGGACTGTCAGCACATGAGTACAGGCATTTGTCTCCAATGTCCCATTTTTCATTTTTAAAGGAAAAGGATTTTTTTAAGCAAAAAATGACAGTATATGTATCTTAGTGTTGAAAAAGAGCGCAAAATCATTAACTTTGATAAAAGGACAAGGCTAATTTTCCTCTTTATTTTGGCATTCCCATATTAAAAGCAGTTGTAAAAATAAGATAAGATAAGATAAGCCTTTATTAGTCCCACAACGGGGAAATTCCAGGATTGCAACAGCACAGGGATAGCAACACTCAGAGCAACAATCAGAAGGCAAGAAAAAAAAAAAACAAGCAAGCAAGAGCAGCTAATATACATATGTACATATTACTATAAAATATATATATACACACACACACACACAGACACACAGTGCAGAGCATTGTAGCTGGATGGAATAAATATATGAATATATGAACACACAGTGCAGAGCATTGTAGCTAGATGGAATAAATATGTAAATATATAAACACCCACAGTACGGAGCATTGCAGCTAGGTGGAATAAATATGCAAGTATATAAACACACACAGTGCGGAGCAATGTAGCTAGATGGAATAATATGTAGATATATAAAAACACAGTGCGGAGCATTGTAGCTAGATGGAATAAATATATAGATATATAAATATAAACACACCCAGTGCAGAGCATTGTAGCTAGATGGAATAAATATGTAAATATATAAACACACACAGTGCAGAGCATTGTTGCTAGGTGGTTATCCTACATGGTATGATTATGTGCCCATACATATTCTCACCCTCCATAGCGACCGGTATGTTCCTAGTTGTATGCCGGAGAGGACCATTGTGTAAGTCTATTGCATCTTTTGCATTCAAAAAAAACTATTAGTTTGTTACGTCTTTTTGCTATCTCTGCGAGCAGCCCTGCTTAGGTTGTACAGTCTGACAGCCGTTGGTAGGAAGGACCTACGAAACCTCTCGGTTGTGCACCTGGGATGATGTAGTCTGCTGCTAAATGAGCTCCTCAGTGCATCCAGTATGTCCTGCATAGGGTGGAACTCGGACTCCAGCAGAGATGACAGTTTAGCCACCGTCCTTCTCTCTCCTATCTCCTCCATCGGATAATTTCCCTGATTTACCAAATAGATAATCAGCCTTGTAATAGTTTATTTATGCCACTAGTATTTCAGCACTGGCAGAAATCAAGATTTGACTATTGTTGCCTGATCATGTGTGCCTCCTGTGCCTCCTCTCTCTCTCTAGTTATCAGTGCTGTCTCTCGTTCCCTCTGGACGTCGGTGCTGATTCTCTGGCTACCTTTATCGCCTCTCTTCTTTCCTTCTTGGTTCACCCTGCTGCTGCCACATTCTTGCTCCTGATATAAAAAAAGCTCAGTTAATGTTAAAATGGTTTAAAAGAGGTACTTCATGGACAATTTTGGAGGATGTAATTCATGCTAGATTTTCCAAACCCAAAACCTTAAAAAGAGGTAAAATATTCTTTACCTCTTTTTTGCTCTTAATAGCATCTTAACAGTGCAATCAGTATTAACTACGGTTAATAAAGCCACTGAATGAGGTTTAATCACTATTATTCTTAACTCATTTTAATCAGTTGTGGTGATTAACACATTTATTATGACGGGACTAATGTTTTTTCATTAATTTATGATGTCACCACTTGCCACCATGTGGCTATTTCTTACTAAGAAATATGGATACTATGAGCCACATCACAATGACGGGGTCGGTTAGCCAATTGTCAGTGGCACAGAACACGTTTATGGGTGTGTAAGGTTTTTGACACTCAAGCACTTTCCTCTAGGATGAAAACAGCTTAGCTTGAAATGTGTACCACCAGCCACAGGAGTAACTCCATCCCTCACAGACCCAGAACACCATTCCACCCACTCTATATATACAATATGTCATGAACTGAGCTTGGATGTTCTCCCAAGCTCAGTTTCTTTTTCTGTGTTTTTTACACACCTGTTGTGGAGCTCACCATGTCCAATCTGGGCAATATGGAGCAGCAGGCGGTGCACTTCGTGGAAGGCATTTGGGTGCAGACACTGACCTCCCGTTCTCCCAAGATGGTCTGGATGAGTCGGGACGGCGCGGTATGGGTAATGAAGGCATTCCCCAGTCTGTGGAATCACCCGAAGGCTGTTAACATACTGCTTTCCATATTTTACCTGCCTTGCACGGATGAGGAGCCGAAGGAAGTGGCTCCAATGCCAGCATCGACCCCAGTGAGGAGTAGTCGCTCACATCGGCAGAAGCCCAGCCCCTCTCCTTGGTCAGCCCCAATACAACAGCGTCATCCCGAACTGGATCACCGCAGGAAGCCTTCCTCCTCTTCAGCAGCCATTCCCCCCTCATTGAGCATGACTATTTCTGCAGCAGGGCGCCTCTCTCGCTCATCTTCGTTGGCTGTTTCGCCAGCCTCATCTCCCTCCGCCGCTGCTGCAACCGCCATCACCTCGACAAATTTTCCTGCAGCCAAGAGGTCCTTCTGGCTTCCCCCAGTAATGCCCACTTCCGTGTCAGCTGAGACGGTCCTTCCTCAATCCTCTGACAGGCCCAAGCTCTCCATAGACACGCAGCGGGATGACATAATTCCAGTGGCAGCAGTCAACATCATTCATCAGGAGAACAGGCAAGCAACATTTCATTCAATTTCAATTCCCGATGATTAAGTTTTGCCTGATCCCTGGTAGGGGGACTCTGGGAATGCAGTACCCTGAGCTCTCCCCACCTGCTGCAGCCAATTGTTCCTCACTTGTCCTCTCCGTGTCTCCTCTGATTATTCCTGAGTGTCCGCCAGTCCCAGAACCGAGCCGCCGGATGAGGGAGTTGCCCATGGCCCTGGAGGATCCAAACCCAGTGCCAGCACAGAACTGACCCCCAGCTGCCATGCTGGAAGAGCCACCAGCATGGATTATTTCATCTGGGGGCACCATGACTGCAACTACCATCATGCCTGCTGCGGGGGTCGCTGCCGCAGAGTCAGCAGTTGAGCTGGACCACCTTAGGGCCGAGCCCGAAGCGTCGCCATCGTCTGGATCGTCGGAGTCCTGGATGGCAGTGGAGCTCGAGCTCAGGCAAGTGCTTTATTTTATCTTCCTTCTCTCTGTTTTAGAGCAGTCTTGCCTGGCTCTTGGTGAGGAGAGCCAGGAGAGCCAGGTGCAGCCGCCCGCTGCACCTGAGCTTGCCTCGCCAGTCTCCGCCGCTGCCAGCGACCCTGACCCTCTTCTCTTTGTGCTGTGTCTGTGCTCTCTCTCAGGGTCACCGGAGAGGATTCTACACCACCAGAGGTCTCCGTAGGTCCAGACTCACCACTGGAGGTCGTCCTGGGTCCAGCTCTCCCCGTTGAGGTCTTCGTGGGCGTTCCCCACCCAGGCTGGGTCCACCATGGGTGCAGCTTCCCCGCTGCCCAAGGCCGTCATCTGGGTTCCACCTCCTTGGTCCGTGCACTCGTGGGTGCTGTGTCCCGGTCAAGGATTCTCGTGGGTGCTGCACCCCAGCATTAACCCGACGTGGGTGCTGCGCTCCAGTATGGGCCCACCATGGGCGCTACCACCCCAGCCCGGGGTTCATTGTGGGTGCAGCATTGGCCCAGCCGGGGCCCACCGTGGGTGTTGCTAAGCTCCAGCCAGGCACCACCATGGATGCTGCTAAGCTCCAGCCCAGAGCCACTGTGGGTGTTGATACACTCCAGCACGGAGCTGCAGTGGGCACTACAATGTCCCAGACCTGGACCCCCATGGGTGCAACTTTAATCCAGCCGAAGACCACCGAGGGTGTCGTGGCCCCTTTCCTTCCTCAGCCAGATGCCGCCATGGTGACCCTTTCTCCGCCACCAGACACTGTTGTGGTTCCCCTCTTTGGGCCCTTTATTCCCTCGTTGTGTCTTCCCATGGGGAGCCACCTCCTGGATCTCTCCTTCAGTCATTGTGACTGAAGAACTCCGGCCGGCCACCAGAAAGACTGAACCGCCAGGTTGGGTGGTCCTTATTTTTCGGCAGGCCACCCGATTCTTTTCACCTGGCTGTCTGGTTGGGCTGGGACTTTGGCAGGCCACTTGACCTGTTCCACCTTACCTTCCGCTGGTCCTGGGACTTTGGTCAGCCCCCTGAAATCTTGGGCTCTGCGGGCTGGGGGGCCTAACTCTGTGTTTTCTGGTGTGGGTCCTGAGCAGGGGTGTTTTGCAGCACAACAGAGCCCAACAGGCTCGGCAAAAGTCTATCCCCTCTCTCGACTCACCAGGCCAAGCTCCAAAAGGCCAGCGTCATTCCACATCGGACCGCCTGTGGAAACCTTTCGCGTCATTGACAGCCTTTCCCCAAACACCGAGTCCGGCTATTCCCGCAGCAGTGTCTTGCTTTTTTTTTCCTCGTCGGCTGTTTTGTCAGCCCAACCTCCCTCCACTACTGCCACAAGGCCCACTCCCTCGGTGTCTCTTCCCACTGACTAGAGGTGCTTCATTTTTCCACCGGCTACTCCTGTTTCAGTGGCTACAGGGACGGCTCCTCAACGATCCACAGAGGGACCCAAGTCCACCTTAGCCACACAGAGGGATGACGCTCAATGTACAGCAGCAGACAACATCAAGATCCGGGAAAACAGGCAAGTTTTATTTCATTCTACTTCCACTTATGATGAAATGCCTTGCCTAATTCCCGGTAGGGAGACTCAGGGAAAGCAGTCCCCTGAGTTCTCCCCACCTGCTGCTGTTATGAACTGTTCACCTATCCTTTCTGTGTCTCCTCCTTCTTCCGAGTGCCCGCCGGGTCCAGAATCAAGCCACCGGACGATGGAGGAGCCAGTGGCTGTGGAGGATCCCATGCCAGAGCCAGCACAGAGTCAAACCCCAGCTTCCATGTCGGAGGAGTCTCCACCGTGGGTCATGGCAGCTGGGGAAACAAAGACTGCTGTTACCATCTTTCCTGCTGCGGAGGTTGCCACAGCAGAGTCAGCGATCAAGCTGGACCCCCTGATGGCCGAGCTCAAGATGACATCGCCTGGATCGTCGAAGTCCTGGACGGCGGTGGAGCTTGAGCTCAGGCAGGTACTGTCTTTTGTCTTTCTCCTCTCTGTATTAGAGCAGTATTGCCTAGCTCTTGGTGAGGAGAGCCAGGTGCAGCCATCCACTGCACCTGAACTTGCCTCACCGGGCTCCGCCGCTGCTAGTGACCCTGACCCTGCTTTGCTATGTGTTTTTTCTGAGCTCCCTCCCAGGGTCACTGGAGATGTTCTGGAACCCCCAGATGTCTCCGAGGATCCAAGCTCACCACCGGATGACTGCGTGGGTTAGGGTTAGGATTGGATTCAGCTCCTCCTCTGCCTGAGGCTGTCGTGTGGGTTCCTCCACAGGCTGAGTCTCTGTGGGGGCTGTGTCCTGGCCTGGGACCCTTGTGGGGGCTGCACCCTAGTGTTAGCCTGATGTGGGTGCTGTGCTCCTGCAAGGGGCCGTCATGGGCGCTACGCGCCAGCCCGAGTTCCACCTTGGGTGCAGCGTTGGCCCAGCTGGGTCCACTGAGGGTGCAACGTTGGCCCAGCTGGGGTACACCGAGGGTGCTGCAGTGTTCCAGCCCGGGGCCATCAAGGGTGCTGCCGGCCAGCCTGAGGATGCCGAGGCCTCTTCTTCGCTGCCAGACACCATCGGGGTTCCTCTCCCTCCTCTGCTGGACACCGTCGTGGTCCCCCTTCCTCCGCCGCCAGATGCCGTCTCTCTCTCTCCCCCCACCCCCCCAGCTCTGCTTTCCATACTTGGGCCTTCCTGTTGGGCAACCGCCTCCTGGGTCATCACTGTGGCCCTGGTGGCTCAAAAAGTCAGGCCGGCCACCCAAAAGACTGGGTCTCTGGGTTGGGTGGCCCATGTTCGCTGGCAGGCCGCCTGACTCTTTTCATTGGGCCGTCTGGCTGGTCTGGGACTTTGGCCAGCCACTCAAACCCTGGTGCCCTGGGACTGTGGAGGGCCTTGGGGTCTGACTGGCACAGGTGCGGGTGTTGTACTGAGTTATGTTTTCCCTCCTGAGCCTGTTCCCCCACCTCCCACCCTGGGTAGTTTTTTGGCTGTATTCCCTCTCGGGGGGTGAAGGGGTCCTCCTGGGTGTTGTCTTGGGGTGTCTGGGGTCCACCCCTTGGGGGGGCTCTGTCATGTTTCTGAGCTCAGGTTTTCTCTGAGCTCAGAGCTTCACTTTATTTTCAGTATTATTTATCTGTAAGTCTGTTTTTGGTTATTTTCTGTACATGGCCATTGGTTTACTTTTCTGTTTCATGGCAGAGCTCTTCTCTCATTTCCCAGACACACCCTCCAGCTGATTGCTGTGCCTCAGGTCCTCTCAGCTGCAATCAGTTGGTAATTAGTGCACCTGCCACTTGCACCTGTTGCTCGTTAGTTTCCCCCACTATATATTAGACTGCTGCTCTCTCTATCAGTGCGGCAGCCGCAATTGTGTTTGGACTGGACTTTTCCTCTGGACAGTCTCCCCCTCCTCTTCTCCAGAGTTTTTCGTAACTCTGGAGACTCATCACTGTGTAAGTTATTCTTGTGGCCTTTTTCGTATGTCTACACAGTTACTATTGGAACAGTTATGTTTTTTCTGTTAATAAATGTCCTCACTGCAGTCAAGCGCCTGAGTTTGTTTTCAATCATCACAGATGAGCAAAACTGCTCAGATTTTCTCTGAGCTCAGACCCTTACTTTATGTTTCAGTATTATTATCTGAAAAGTCTGTTTTTGGTTATGTTCTGTACTTGTGTCTTGGTTTACTTTCTTGTTTCTTGCCAGGGCTCAGCTCTCATCTCCCTGACTCACTCACCAGCTGATTGCTGTGCTTCAGGTTTCCTCAGCTGCAATCAGTGGGTAATTGGGTCACCCTGCCACTTACACCTGTAGCTCGTTAGTGCCTCACTATATATTTGACTGCTGAACTCTCCTTCAGTACGGCAGCAACCATGATGTTTGGACTGGACTATTTCCCTGTGTTCAGTCTTCCCCTCCTCTTCTCCAGAGTTTTCTGTAACTCTGGAGACTCATCGGTGTGTAAGTGATCCTTGTTGTTTTTGTATGTGCTTACACAGTAATGCTTTGGACTGCTATGTTTTCTCTGTTAATAAATGTTCCTCACTGCAGTTACAGCATTTGAGTTTGTCTTTTGTCTTGGAGAGGTTTTGTCTCTCCTGCCTCAGGGAGGCAGGAAATCATGACAGATACAAAAATAAATAAATAAATAAATAAAATAAATAAATAAATAAATAAATAATAATAATAATAATAATGTTCAGTGTTTTGTACTTATAATATTGCTAAAATATAAATGGATTCACTACAATGGGTCTCAAATATTTGTCAACGCATCCTGTTATAGTACTGCATGAGATTATTGACGATAGACTATAAACTACACATATAAACTAAATTACAGACATGGACAAAATTGTTGGTACCCCTCTGTTAATGAAAGAAAAACCCACAGTGGTCACAGAAATAACTTGAATCTGACAAAAGTGGTAATAAATAAAATTTCTATCAAAATTAACCAACGAAAATCAGACAATGCTTTTGAATTGTGGTTCAACAGAATTATATTTAAAAAACAAACTCATGAAACAGGCCTGGACAAAAATGATGGTACCCCTAGAAAAGATTGAAAATAATGTGACCATAGGGACATGTTCAACCAAGATGTGTCCTCTAATTAACACCACAGGTGTCTACAAACTTGTAATCAGTCAGTCGGCCTATTTAAAGGGTGACAAGTAGTCACTGTGCTGTTTGGTGACATGGTGTGTACCACACTAAACATGGACCAGGGGAAGCAAAGGAGAGAGTTGTCTCAGGAGATTAGAAAGAAAATTATAGACAAGCATGTTAAAGGTAAAGGCTATAAGACCATCTCCAAGCAGCTTGATGTTCCTGTGACTACAGTTACACATATTATTCAGAAATTTAAGATCCACGGGACTGTAGCCAACCTCCCTGGATGTGGCCGCAGGAGGAGACGGATAATACGAATGGTAACAAAAGAGCCCAGAACAACCTCTAAACACATTCATGGTGAGCTCCAAGGTCAAGGTACATCAGTGTCAGATCGCATCATCCATCGTTGTTTGAGCCAAAGTGGACTTCATGGGAGACGACCAAGGAGGACACCACTGTTGAAAACAAATCATAAAAAAGCCAGACTGGAATTTCCCAAACTGCATGCTGACAAGCCACAAAGCTTCTGGGACAATGTCCTATGGACAAACGAGACAAAACTGGAACTTTTTGGCAAGGCACTATAGTGTTAGTAGATAGTTTAATAAAATATCGTAATAAGGTACAGAATTATTTATTTTATTTAATAGTGGGTGTGCAAGGGGACAGCGTTAAACCGTCCCTCCTGCTCTCGCTAAATAAAATAAATAAGCACTCGTTAAAAGGGGCACCAGTCCTAAAGGACACTTATATTAAACTTAGTTTGAATTAATTTTAGACCTTCAATTACTTAATGAATCAGTCTCAAAATTTAAGGGAGTTCTTTTCCTTCCGTGATCATTGGTACTGACCTACCCTCCATTGAGAACTTATATCGGTCCATAACCAGGAAATGGGCGGGAAACATCTGTGCTGACCCATCACACCCCGGCCACAAACTGTTTGAACTTCTATCTTCTGGTCGTCGTTACAGATCACTGAAGGTCAAAACCACCCGTCACAGGAACAGTTTCTTTCCTCAAGCCATCACTCTGATGAACTCCTAACATTCACCTAGTCCTACCTGTTGCTGTACTCATGACTTTTCATCCATTATTACATTGCACATAACTCTCACACTGCTTTTTACTTCATTTGCGGCGGCATGAAAAAATAAGCAGCGATGCTGTGGTTTTTAGTAGGTTTTATTAATCATACCGCCGTCACGGGATCCCCTCTCCGGTGCATAGTGTGAGCAGCCCGGAGCGGGATCCTCAGGCTCTCGGAGAAGCGGACACAAAGTCTGTGTCCTGCAGCAGAGGTTGAAGAGTGAGAGAGAGAGAGAGATTGCGTTACAGAGTTGCGCCTTAAATACTTGACCATAACAATACATGAAAGAGACATACCCCACAGTTAGAATGATCAAAGGGATAACAGAACAGGCAGGAGGTATTTGCATTTGTAAGACATACATCACAATGGGCAGATTAGCTAGACCTCGCTCTAGGTGCAAGACAAAGAGGCTAACAGGCACATCTACATATTGATCTGAGTCTCTAGGTCACAGTAAGGACAGGACGCATGAGTACAATGGATGAAAGGCAATAATTAACATCACAGAGGTGAGACAGAAGAAACTCGTCTACCTGTAGACATTAATACACCAAAGCACATCTACATATGTAAGATGCTCAGAAAAAGCACAGTAAGGACAAGCCATATGCACACTATACAGAATGGCGCATTACATCACAATACATGCATGTTTGCATCACAAATACATGAATGGCACATTGCATCTCAGTAGTGCAGCAGGAAAACAGAGAAAAGAGGGCTGAGTGTCCTTAGTCTGTTGTGGGGTTAAAACGAACCGCCACACGCTCCCCCCCAGAGGACGCAGCAGGGGGCCGCGACCTCGATAATCCATCTGTGTGAGAGAGCTGTGGGAGAAGCTCGCTGCAGGCGGAGGGGGAGGGAGGGGAGGGGTAGTAAGTGCCGGCAGGAGCTGTGAAATCGTCCTGAGCCGCGCAAAAATTGCTTGCTGCTCCGTGACGTCGAGGGGTTGTCCCGTTGCACGTGCGGAGATCACAAGAAGGAAAACTAGTCTCTGACTCCTCTCGTGGCCATGAAGAAAAGCAGGAGCGGCTGCAAGTGAAAAAAAAAGTAAACAAAGCAGAGGGACTGTTGGCTTCAGGTGCCGAAGCAACCCTAAAACCCCCGGGAGCAGCTGACAGCTGAAATCCCTTTGTGCCGTGGTTAAGACCATTAAAAAATCCAGTGGCGAGCTGCGTGCTTGCTTCAGGTGAACGAGCAGCCCTGAAGGTTCTGTGAGCAGCGGCGGAGGACGATGGCGGTCTCTGGCGTGGCTGAGACTGTTAACAAATCCTTCCAGTATGCTGCATGCGTGCCTCAGGTGAGCGAGCAGCCCTGAAAGGCAGCGGCGAAGGAGGAAAGCAGTCTGTGGAGCCGTTACTTGTCCCGTGCGTGATGCGCCGTCCTTGTAACTCCCCGAGCGTGCGCGGGGGTTCCGTGGCGTGGGTGGGCCGCTGGAGTGGCGAGTCAGGGTGCAGAAACTTGGCGGAGATCAGCGCAGATGGCGCCGATAAAATCCAGGTTGAGCTGTGGCTATAGATTGGCCATGGTGCGTTGGAGCGGTGAGAGGAAATAGACGATCTTTAGTCCCTCAGGCCCGTGCAGATGCGTTGGAGCGGCGGGAGGGAATAGACGATCTTTTGTTCCTCAGGCTCATGCAGCTGCATTGGAGCGGTGAGAGGGAGGAGACGATCGTTGTCGCTCGTGCGGCCATGGTGCGTTCAGTTCCACGCGCTGCGCTCTCCGTCGGCCCTGGAGGTTGCCGTCGTGGAGAGAGGACGAGGTGCGTGCGCTCTCTGTGAGAGCGGCCGGTCCAGCGTGGATGTGCAGATCTCAGGCGTGCAGATCTCACCGTGAAGTGTGAAGCGGTCATCAGTGTCGCGGTCCAGACCAGAAGTTGCTTTGCACAAAGCGTGTGCTTTCAAGCGGGGTCACCAACGCAGCTGTGCGGCTGTCCAGCTCGGAAGGTTGCTTTCGCACAAAACGTGTGCGTGTTCGAGGGGTCACCAGTGCGGCGGCATGAAAAAATAAGCAGCGATGCTGTGGTTTTTAGCAGGTTTTATTAATCATACCGCCGTCACGGGATCCCCTCTCCGGTGCATAGTGTGAGCAGCCCAGAGCGGGATCCTCAGGCTCTCGGAGAAGCGGACACAAAGTCTGTGTCTTGCAGCAGAGGTTGAAGAGTGAGAGAGAGAGAGAGATTGCGTTACAGAGTTGTGCCTTAAATACTTGACCATAACAATACATGAAAGAGACATACCCCACAGTTAGAATGATCAAAGGGATAACAGAACAGGCAGGAGGTATTTGCATTTGTAAGACATACATCACAATGGGCAGATTAGCTAGACCTCGCTCTAGGTGCAAGACAAAGAGGCTAACAGGCACATCTACATATTGATCTGAGTCTCGAGGTCACAGTAAGGACAGGACGCATGAGTACAATGGATGAAAGGCAATAATTAACATCACAGAGGTGAGACAGAAGAAACTCGTCTACCTGTAGACATTAATACACCAAAGCACATCTACATATGTAAGATGCTCAGAAAAAGCACAGTAAGGACAAGCCATATGCACACTATACAGAATGGCGCATTACATCACAATACATGCATGTTTGCATCACAAATACATGAATGGCACAGTGCATCTCAGTAGTGCAGCAGGAAAACAGAGAAAAGAGGGCTGAGTGTCCTTAGTCTGTTGTGGGGTTAAAACGAACCGCCACACATTCACATTATATAACTGAATCTGAGTTCACATTGAAATACTGTGTGACTGTATATTTTTTCATATATTTCTGCAAAGTGTGGTTAGTCTGAGTAAATAACTGCATATATTCCTGTATATATTTGCATCCTTTTATAGAAACGTGGACAGACTGTAATTTACTGTACATACTCTGTTGTCATTGAATCCTTATTTAAATCCTCCACCTGAACAATGAGAGCAAGTTTTTAGCCAAAGTCAAATTCCTTGTATGTGTTGTGCATACTTGGCCAATAAAGCTGATTCTGATTCTGATTCTGATCTAAGAACATATATATGCAAAAGGAAAACGCTTCAACTTCTCTCATTCACTCTTTTATTAAACTCATTCAGGTTACATGATATGGCATTCAAATGATGGATAAACAGATTCAAATGATAACAGGTGTCTAATATCACATCAACCGTTAGTGGATTCCTGAACATAAAATCTAGCGTTAAACCTTTGTAGAACCAAGGAGAAACCAGACTTATTTTTCAACGGTAAATGAAGGCTGAAATGTCTAACGAAACAGAACGCAATTTTATGGGGAAAATTCATAAGCTGATTATCTAAAAATGAACTTCTGAATTAATCTACAAAAATGAAGGGAAGTTACTTAAAATTGACTAAGAGTCTTCCTTCAGCTTATAGCTTTATGATATGGCTAAGAGATTAATTGTACCATGAAAATACTGGTCATGTTCAATTGTAATTTGAATGCTAGGACATCACGTTTAACCCAGCAGATAGAAAAATGGGAGTCTCACTTACGAACAGCTGAAGTTCCACGTGTTCAGCGAGTCGATACCGGCTCGGTTTTGACCTTTGGGACCCAGAGATGGAGCGACCGCTGCAAGGCTCCTTGATGTTCACAACCAACCGTAGGATGTGCAGACTCAGCTGGGGGCTCGTAAAGAACAGTGGCAGCAGTGGAGGCTGTCTCAGAGTTGCGTGAAAAGTCCTTGGGCAACAAGTCCGAATTTGTGAGGTCTCTGGCTGCAGAACAGACCAAAAAAAAAAAAAAACTGAAGGAGAAACTTCTCAGTCAGGCGGATATGAGGCCGGAAAGAGAGTCCAAAAACACAATCTCTGTTCGCTTCAAATTAGGAAAATTAAAGGTCCACTTTTTTTTTTCCACAATATCTTTATTGAACCTTTTTTTTTAACAAACATGATACAAACAATCAAACACTAACACTAAAGTACTACAAAAAAAAAAAAAGATGCACTAAAAACACCAACAACCACCAGCAAAATCAAATCTTCAACAATGCTCCTCTGTTTAGTCTAGACAATCCAATACATAAGTATACATATTATGTTCACCAGTTTGGAATTTACAAGGTCCACACACATCATTCACCTTCTTCTTCAAAAGTTATGTTTAAATTTTTTACATAATCAATAAAAGGTCTCCATATATTCTCAAACACAATTTCCTTTGATTTCAGTATATATGTTATTCTTTCTAATGGAAGGTTTGTTAACATCTGTCTTAACCACTGAGTCACATCTGGTCTATGAGTCTTTTTCCATAATAGTGCAATACATTTTTTGGCATGAAGCAAACTGAGGTCTATGAATGTTCTTTCACTTTTATTAAAATTATGCTTTTCTGGGTACAGACCCAACAAAAACAATTTAGGATTCAATATGATTTGTTTTGAGATTATTTTTTCAATTGTTACCCTCACCTCTTCCCAAAACATTCTTATTAATCTACATTCCCATACACAATGAAATAGAGTTCCTTTACTTTCCATGCATTTTGTGCATGTATCTGGTATATTTTTGTTATATTTATTTAACTCCTCCGGTGTAACATACATCCGCATTAACCATTTGAAATGTATCAATTTAAGGCGTACATTTATTGATTTGGTTTGAGCTTCTGTACAAGCCAATTCCCATTGTTCCTCTGAAATTTCAGTTTGCAGATCTTCTTTCCAGTAGTTTAATCTTTTCAGTGAATTTTCACTTGAAGATAGTGTCAATGAGTTATAAAACTCTGAAATAATACCCTTTCTTTTATTATCTTTCATCATCATTTTTTCCAAGGATGAATAAATAGGTCGAGTGAGAGCTTTATTTTGATTTGATCGAATAAAATTTCTAAGTTGAAGATATTTAAAAAAATGTGTTCTATTGAGATTAAATTTGATCCTCAGCTCTTCAAAAGACATTATGTTATCTGCACATGGCAAATATAAATCCTGAATCTTTTGTATCCCTTTTAAATTCCATACTTTAAATACAGCGTCCGCTCTCCCTGGTTTAAAATATTGATTACCCCATATTGGACTAAATTGTGACAATAACTGTGGTTCTTTTAAATAGTTTTTAGCTTCACACCATATTTTGATCATATGCTTTACAAATGGATTTTTAACTTGTTTTTGTAATTTTTTTGCTGAATCTGAGTATATGAATATGGGAAGAGGTAAAGGTAAATTGTATGATTCCATTTCAGTCCAGTGAGGGAGATCATTTGATGAAAAATAATATGTCATAGACCTCAGTTGTGCCGACCAATAATACAACATAAAATTTGGACATTTCAGACCTCCACGATCAAATGGTAAATATAATAAAGACAGACGTAATCTAGCCCTCCTGTTGTTCCATATAAATTCCACTAACTTTTTTTTTATTCTTGAGAATAAATCTAAAGGTGGTGATAAGGGAATGTATTGAAATAAATAAAGTATTTTAGGTAAAATATTACTTTTAAGTATATTGATTTTCCCGATCATCAACATTGGTAGTGACATCCATCTCTGAGTTAACTCATTGATATCTGTCATTAAGGCTTCATAGTTGACACTGGCGACTGATTCTAGCTTAGGCACAATTTGGATTCCTAAATATTTAAACTGATTTACAACATTGAATTGATTTACCTCAGGGGCTGGGTAATTTCTCTGGGTCTCATTTAGTATTAATATTGAAGATTTAGTTTTATTTATTTTATATCCTGATATTTCCCCAAAATTCTTTATTAAATTCAACAAGGTTGGAATTGATTTTTTTAGATTCGACATAAACAAAATTATGTCATCGGCGTACAGGGAGATTTTATGTTCTGTTGGTCCAACTTTAATTCCATATATTTGTGAATGTAAACGTATCGCTATCGCTAAAGGTTCAATTGCCATAGTAACCAGTAAAGGTGAAAGTGGACAGCCTTGTCGACATCCTCTATTGATTTTTATTGGTTTTGAAATATTGTTATTTGTTAGGATTTCTGCTGTAGCATTATTGTATATTATTTGAACCCATTTTATGAAATTATTTCCAAGTCCAAACCTTTGTAGGACTTCAAAAAGAAAGGGCCATTCAACTCTATCAAAGGCCTTTTCGGCGTCCAGTGATAGGAGAGCTGTATCCGGTGCTTCTTTATTAGAATAAATAATATTGAATAGTCTTCTTACATTATGGAAGCCTTGTCTTCCCTTTATAAAGCCATTCTGATCTCGATTAATAATATTTGGTAAAATTTCTTGTATTCGTCTTGCTAAAATTTTACAGATTATCTTAAGGTCGGCGTTTAATAGGCTTATTGGTCTCATATTTTCACATTTATTAGAGGGCTTACCTGGTTTTGGCAGCAGTATAATTAAGGCATTATTTATGTATGATGGTAAATTATTATTTTGAAATGCTTCTAAAACCATTTCCAAAAAAGGTTTTATTAATTTATTCTTAATTTTTTTTATAAAGGTCAACTGGAAGACCATCTGGTCCTGCACTTTTTCCTGATTTCATATTATCAATGGCTAGCCCAACTTCTTCTTGACTAATTTTAGACTCCAATATCTCCCTGTTTTCATTTGGAATACACGGTATAGATAGTTCGTTCAAAAACCCATTTAGTTTTGTTAAATCAAATTCATTTTTAGTATCATGTAATTTTTCATAGTAATCTCTAAAGGCTCTGTTAATTTCTAAAGGATCTATAACTACCTGTCCATTACTTATAATACTAGTAATTGGTGTTTTAATTTCTAATTGTTTAATCTGCCATGCCAATAATTTTCCTGATTTTTCACCTTGTTCATAAAAAGATTGTTTCAATCTTAGAAGACTCGAGGCAGCTCTATTCGCTGATTTTTTGTCGTATTCAGCTCTCAAAATCAGTAATTCATTCTCCAACCTTGGATCACTTCCTGCATACACTTTTTCCTGAAGACTTTTCATTTTATGTTCCAATTTAGCTCTCTCCTCTCGAGTCTTCTTAGATTTTGATCCTGTATAACTAATAATATGTCCCCTAATAAAAGCTTTGAAAGCCTCCCACTTTACACATGCTGATGTTTGTGTAGTATTGATGTCAAAGTACTCGTCTATCTGTTTTTCTATATACTTGACAAATTCCTCATCCTGAAGCCATTTATGCTGAAATTGCCATCTACCTGATTCCTTTGTCAATTTTTTATCTACATATATTAGACAACAGGGTGCATGATCAGAGATCACGATGTTATCATAAAAGCAGTTTTGAATCTTGGATCTTAATTCTGTGGAAATCAAAAAATAATCAATACGTGAGAATGTCTTGTAGGTACTGGAATAACAAGAATAGGCTTTAACTTGTGGTTTCATTTCTCTCCATATATCTAACAATCTCAGTTCTTTCATAAAATGATTAATAGTCATCCTACATCCATTGTGCGTACAATCCAGTCCTGTTGATCTATCTATACCTGGATTCAATGTACAATTAAAATCCCCTGCTATTATATGTTGCCCTGTAAGTGATGATAAAATAAGAAATAAATTAGCAAAGAACTTTTGATCATCTATATTGGGACCATATAAGTTCACAAGATTTATATTTTCTAATAGCAAAGAACCTTGAATGATTACATATCTTCCAAGTTTGTCTCCAATTACATTTTTCACTTGAAAAGGGACTGATTTATGTATGAGAGTCATAACTCCCCTGGCCCGGGATGAGAATGATGAGGTGAATACACTTCCTTGCCATCTACTCCTAATTCTTTTTATATCCTCCTCTATTAGATGAGTTTCTTGTAAAAACACAATTTTTGAACCCATGTCTTTTATTTTATTCATAACTTGTTTAAGTTTTTTTTAAATTTTGTAGACCTCTGCAATTCCATGAAGTTAAATTAAGATTAACACTTTGGTTTATGATCAATAGAGAGTTTGGGATTACCTTGCAGTGTAAACATGCTCATACAGAGAAGCAAAAACATGAGTGGTTGAACATTCATCCTACAAACTACACACAAACAAATTCCCCCTTCCCACACTTGTGGCGAACCCCCCAAAATCAAAAGAAAAATTCCGTCTCCCGATATAGCCATCGACCGTTCCACACCCACGGGGAACAGCCTAAGCCACTCCTTCTTCATCCTCCCAATCACCCTAACTCTACTGCTTTTAATGATGTAACATTAACTCTCCTCTGTAGTTTTCCAACTTAACTCCAAAATTTTTAACAACTTTGTACATCATAGTTTTTTTTTTTGTTTTGTTTTTTTTTTTTTTTTTAATATATAATACAATCTATATTTTGTAAACTTGCTATTTACTTCAAGTCAGTCAGATGCCTGTGCAAATGCTTAATTACTCTACCTTATATTTTGTTCATGCTTAGCTCCCACCAGTCTCTTCTTCTTCTTTGATCTTCTTGATGAACTCCTGCGCCTCCTCTGGGGTCTTGAAGATGTGGGTTCTGCCCTCATACGTGGTCAGCAGTCTCGCAGGATAGATTACACCATGACGAATCCCAAGGTTGCGCAGCTCCTTACGTATGGGATCAAACTGCTTCCTCAATTGTTGGATTCCTGTGGCCAAATCTGGGTAGAACCGCACCTGCTGATCCTGGTGTTTAATCTCTCCTTTAGCTCGTGCAGCGTTGAAGATCTTCATCCTGTCTCTGTTGCTAAGAAACTTCATAATTAAGGTCCTCGGCGGTCCCTTATCTCTCCGTGGGCCAATACGATGTGCTTTTTCCAGAACCACTGCTGATTGCAACTCCTCGCTGCCCAGCACCTCCGGAATCCACTTTTCCAGAAAGGAATATACGTCCCGACCTTCTGATTCCTCTGGAAGACCCACCAGCCTCAAGTTATTCTGTCTCGACCGAGATTCCAAATCCAAAATATTATCTTCTAGACATTTATTTTTTTTTTCCAAAGTGCGCACCTTTAATTGAAGACAGGTGACGTCATCTTCAGCACTAGCGAGACGGAGCTCCATCTGCGCCGTTCGTTCTACACAGTCACCCAATTCCTTTCTTATTCCTTCCAACGCTGTCATAATCCCATCAAATCTAGAGGAAAAGTCCGCTCTCATTGAACTCATGGCAGCCATCAGCGCATCTGCGCCGCTCCCCGCAGATTTCGCACCGTTGCCAGCCTCCTCCGCCATATATGGAGTTTTGTTTGCTGCGTCACAGACCTGAAAGTCCGTTAATTTGGACTGTTTCGGCGGCTCGCTTTTTCCTTTACCTGGTTTTCCAGCCTTAGGCTTCGCCGACATATCCTCGCCCAAACGCTGGGATACGTTCTGTCCCAAATGAGAGAGTTATTTGCCGATTTTTTTCTCCAGGAGCAGAGCAGAGTGAGACACGTCCGTCTTACGTGGCAGCCATAACCGGAAGTCTCTAAAGGTCCACTTTAACGGTGTGAAAAGTCAGAAAATCTAAGAAAAACATTTACTAGGATAAGAATGGCTTCTGAGGTGAAGAAAAAAATTATTCTAAGAGTTTGACTCTCTATTTAAGACGAGCTTGTAAGAAAAAGATGGTTTCTCCTCAGTAACCAGAAAATTGAGAAAACTAATGCAGGATTTGACAAACTTCACACAAGAACAATTTAGATAAAAGAAGACTGTAAGGAACTTTGAAAAAGTGAACAAAAACTTTTCTCAGATCTAGATCGCTATTCTGCTTCTTAATCTTCTTAATCTTAAACTTTTTCTCTTTTCTCTCTATTCTTTCCTTATTCTCTTTTTTTTTCTTTCATCTTTCTTTCTTTCCTCTTTCTCTCTGTCTTTTTTGTCCTCTTTCTTCTTACATGCAGGGTGGCTCCTCACTCTTTTAACTGAGCATGCCGTTGGGTCATTAAACAGGGGCTGGTCGCAAGACAGACCAATCAACTTTCATAAAGAGGAGTTCGAATGGGCCATTATCCAATGTGAAAACATTTCTTTGTTTGGGAGCAGCCAATCAAATGAAAAAGGCACCATCCCATGAAAAAGAAGAGAAAACCGGGGGGCCAGGAATGATAGCGGACAAGAATTAATACCCATTGAGTTCTTATAAAATTAGGTGCTCAATTTAAGATCTAACTAAATAAAGTGACTTGGCTAATATTCAGTGATCATGCATTTATACCATTACTACTAATATTAACATTTGTTTGACTAACACTCATGACCATAACATTTCTTATACATGTTTATAATACATGCACTCATATTTAGATCAAGGATTAATGAATTACTGCAAACCCTGGTCAGTGATCACAAGGATGATTTTCAGTGTCCTTAGGATCCGGGGGAGATGATGAGCTGAAAGAAGCTTAATGTTTAGTAAGAACTGACAGTCAGATTATACATAATGAAACACATTCCGTAGGTATCCACTAGGAGGTACTGTTGAGCTGTAGATAACTTCTTTAGGTCCATGATATCTGAAAAGGGGTCTGGTATCTGTCGAAAGCCATAAACCCATCTGGTGAAGAAGTTTATGACCTTTTAAGAGCATTAGTTTCCTGTAGGGCGGATGCTATCCACATGAACTGTCCACGTTGGAGATCTGGACTCCGAGTTTTTATGGTCCCTTTAAGCCTTTAAAAGCAAATTCTGATCCTTACCGTCTCTGCAAGAGGCAACTGTTTCCATTGGGGTCCTGGGGGTCAGGCCTTGAGTGAGGGTAGTTAATATGAAAACAAGTGATATTCCTGTAGAATGAATAAAAGTGATCTTCTGGATTGGTTTGAGGAGACGTTGATGCTACAGCACATCAGCTCTATGTTCACAGACGCAAAAATGAAGCATACCAAGAAAAGAACACTGTCCCTACTGTGAAACATGGAGGAGACTCTGTTATGTTTTGGGGCTGCTTTGCTGCATCTGGCACAGGGTATCTTGAATCTGTGCAGGGTACAATGAAATCTCAAGCGTATCAAGGTATTATAGAGAGAAATGTGCTGCCCAGTGTCAGACAGCTTGGTCTCAGTTGCAGGTCATGGGTCTTGCAACAGGATAATGACCCAAAACACACAGCTAAAAACACCCAAGAATGGCTAAGAGCGAAACATTGGACTATTCTAAAGTGGTCTTCTGTGAGCCCTGATCTAAATCCTATTGAACATCTGTGGAAGGAGCTGAAACATGCTGTCTGGAGAAGGCACCCTTCAAACCTGAGACAACTGGAGCAGTTTGCTCATGAGAAGTGAGCCAAAATACCTGCTGAGAGGTGCAGAAGTCTCATTGACAGTTACAGAAATCGTTTGATTGCAGTGATTGCCTCAAAAGGTTGTGCAACAAAAGATTAAGTTAAGGGTACCATCATTTTTGTCCAGGCCTGTTTCATGAGTTTCTTCTCTTCATCTTCTTCCGCTTAATCCTTTTCGGGTCGCAGGGGGGCTGGAGCCTATCCCAGCATCTTTTGGGCGAGAGGCAGGGTACACCCTGGACAGATCACCAGTCCATCGCAGGGCCAACACAGAGAGACAGACTGTGGCGGTATGATATTATACGTGCAGCCCTGTGAGTTTTTAAGGGAGTTTATTAACCGCCATCACGAGAGCCACTCCAGTGCTGTGAGATGCACACTGGAGCGAGCTCTCAGCAAACAGCAATGCGTGTAGTCAGAAGCAGTGGCCAGAGAGAGAGAGAGTTACAGAGCGATCTGCAGTTTAAATACCCCACTACAGACAATGCATGAATGGCACATTAACATCACAGTAAATGGCCGGAAGGCATGGGACATTTGCATCACAGTACAGAGCAGGAAGTCATGAACACCTGCATTTGAGTCAACATAACAGCAGGATACTGGCAGGAAAGAGCTAGACAAAGAGAAGCTGCCTATTGATCTCAATACATACATCTCATTGTTCTGCTAATTGCTCCAGCTGAGCGCTCTGCTTGTCCCAGTCTGTTGTGGGGGTCACCCACAAGACAACCATTCACTCTCACAGTCATACCTAAGGACAATTTAGAATCCCCAGTTTTGATGCCAATTAACCCAACTTGCATGTTTTTGGCTTGTGGGAGGAAACCGGAGAAATCCCGGAGTAAACCCACGCAGACACGGGGAGAACATGCAAACTCCACACAGATCACTGTTGGTCGGGGGCTGAGATTGAACCCAGGATCCCCCGGCCAAGGGTGAGTTGCTGTGCTGCCGCAGTGCTAACCACTCCGCCACCGCGCTGCAAACTCATGAAACAAAAAATGTTTCATGAGTTTGTTTTTTAAAATAATTCTGTTGAGCCACAATTCAAAAGCATTGTCTGATTTTCATTGGTTAATTTTCATAGAATTTTTATTTATTACCACTTTTGTCAGATTCAAGTTATTTCTGTGACTATTGTGGGTTTTTCTTTCATTAACAGAGGGGTACCAACAATTTTGTCCACGTCTGTATAATGATGACTGAACAACTCCCATTCCCCAAAGTGCAAGATACAATATTTATGAATATAACTCTTAAAAGATCACACAAATAAGTGATCTGACAAAAAATAAACAAGTGGTTCTTAATCAGTGGCTAATATTGGCTGTTCCATTCATTTTCAATTATTCTGTAATTAATATTCACACAATCAATCTCAGTTCAGTCCCTTTCATATTTGTCAAAGTCTAACATGTGTGATTGCCTACATATAGGCTATACCTCTGTATTCCACTTTCAAACACAACCTGCGTTTGGGCCTGCAAAGCCTGATTGGGCTACCTGTTTCAGACAGGAATACTCGCTTTCAGCGCTTCACTTTTTCCACATTTTGTTAAGTTACAGCCTTATTCCAAAAGGGATTAAATTCATTGTTTTCCTCAAAATTCTACACACAATACCCCATAATGACAATGTGATATTTTTTTTTTTTTTTTTAGATTTCTGCTAATTTATTAAAGATAAAAAAAAAAAAACCTAAGAAATTACATGTACATAAGTATTCACAGCCTTTGTCATGAAGCTCAAAATTGAGCTCAGGTGCATCTTGTTTCCACTAATCATCCTTGAGATGTTTTGACAACTTAACTGGAGTCCCCCTGTGGTAAACTCAGTTCATTGGACATGATTTGGAAAGGCACACACCTGTCTATATAAGGTCCCACAGTTGACAATGCATATCAGAGCACAAACCAAGCATGAAGTCAAAGGAATTGTCTGTAGACCTCTGAGACAGGATTGTCTTGAGGCACAAATCTGGGGAAGGGTACAGAAAAATTTCTGTTGCTTTGAAGGTCCCAGTGAGCACAGTGGCCTCCATTATTCATAAATGGAAGAGGTTCAGAATCACCAGGACTCTTCCTAGAGCTGACCGGCCATCTAAACTGAGCGATCGGGGGAGAAGGGCCTTAGTCAGGGAGGTGACCAAGAACCCGATGGTCACTTTGTCAGAGCGCCAATGTTCCTCTGTGGAGAGAGGAGAACCTTCCAGAAGGACAACCATCTCTGCAGCAATCCCCCAATCACCCCTGTATGGTAGAGTGGCCAGACAGAAGCCATTCCTTAGTAAAAGGCACATGGCAGCCTGCCTGGAGTTTGCCAAAAGGCACCTGAAGGACTCTCGGACCATGAGAAACAAAATTCTCTGGTCTGATGAGACAAAGGTTGAACTCTTTGGCGTGAATGCCAGGTGTCATGTTTGGAGGAAACTAGGCACTGCTCATAACCATGCCAATGGTGGTGGCAGCATCATGCTGTGGGGATGTTTGTTAGTGGCAGGAACTGGGAGACTAGTCAGGCTAGAGGGAAAGATGAATGCAGCAATGTACAGAGACATCCTGGATGAAAACCTGCTCCAGACCGCTCTTGGCCTCAGACTGGGGCGACGGTTCATCTATCAGCAGGACAATGATCCAAAGCACACAGCCAAGATATCAAAGGAGTGGCTTCAGGACAACTCTGACAATGTCCTTGAGTGGCCCAGCCAGAGCCCAGACTTGAATACAATTGAACATCTCTGGAGAGATCTGAAAATGGCTGTGCACCAACACTTCCCATCCAACCTGATGGAGCTTGAGAGGTGCTGCAAAGAGGAATGGGCAAAACTGCCCAAAGATAGGTGTGGTAAGCTTGTGGCATCATATTCAAAAAGACTTGAGGCTGTAATTGCTGCCAAAAGTGCATCAGCAATGTATTGAGCAAAGGCTGTGAATACTTATATACATGTGATTTCTTAGTTTTTTATTTTTACTGAATTTGCAAAAATCTGAAAAAACTTTTGTTCACATTGTCATTATGGAGTATTCTGTGTAAAATTTTGAGGAAAAAAATGAAGTTAATCCCATTTGGAATAAGGCTGTAACATAACAAAATGTGGAAAAAGTGAAGCGCTGTGAATACTTTCCGGATGCACTGTACACAAAAAAGTGACATTAGAAACGTCACAGTGCTACATAAAACACTGATGAAGTTGACTAAGGAAAAAAAGATTGGACAGAATATTTCAAGCCTCAAAAATTGGTAGTGAGGACAGCTCTAATTTTAAATGGATTTATAATATGCTTTCAGATGATATTTTTTTTTTTTTAGATTTAGTATACTTTATTGATCCCCAGAGGGGAAATTGAGGGCATCCACCACCTGGATGGATGAAGCAGCCACGATACGGCGCTATCCCTTAACCATTCACACACACATTCACACCTAGGGCCACTTTAGAGTCTCCAATTAACCTAACCTGCATGTTTTTGGCATGTGGGAGGAAACCGGAGAAATCCCGGAGTAAACCCATGCAAACACGGGGAGAACATGCAAACTCCACACAGATCACTGTTGGTCGGGGGCTGGGATCGAACCCACGATCCCACGATCCCCCGGCCAAGGGTAAACTGTGCTGCCGCAGTGCTAACCACTGCGCCACCGTATATAGTAAAATATACATACATACACACACGTATATTCAGTACTGAAGTGACTTTACAGGAAAAGAAATGGGCTGGAGGAGGTGACAAATGCTGAAAGGAAAAAATGCTGGAAGAAGCATTGCTTTTTATTTATCAATTTATGTACAGTATATGTTTCGTGCTCCCTTTATTGCAAATAGACCCTTAAACACCAACAAACTCAAAAGGAACATTTGATGGATCTTGCTATACTAGGTGTTAAATCACTATACAGTGATAATAGCAGTGATAATGTAGCATACATACAGTAGCTAAATGCATTGATGACATCACTCACTACAAAACCATCACTGTTTGTGCTAACCAAAAGCCATGGATGACAGCAGAGGATCACAGGCTCCTGAGGGCTCGGGATACAGCCTTCAGGGCCAGTGACACTGCAGGACTAACAAGAGCTTGGGCAAACCTGTCCTGTGGCATCAAGGAAGGATATCATCAGTACAGCAAGAACATATCTGGCCACTTCAGCAACACTAGAGATGCACATTCTCTTTGGTGTGGCATACAGACCCTAACCAACTACAAACCTCCACCTCAGACCTGTGTGAGTGACATCACACTGCTGAACAACCTAAATGACTTCTTTGGCTTCTTTGATGCACAAAACAGCACATCAGCACAGAAGACCAGTCCTCCTCCAGATGAGCAGGCTATAAGTCTGGATCCAGCTAGCGAGAAGAAGACCTTCTCCAGGATCAACCCACGCGAGGCAGCTGGAATAGACAACATACCAGGTTGTGTTCTGAAGTACTGTGTGGAGGAGCTCAAGAATGTCCTAGCGGACAGCTTCACCGTCTCCTAAGTCAAGCTGTTGTCCCCACGTGTTTCAAAACTGCTACCATAATACCAGTCCCAAAGAAGCCTGTACCATCCAGCTACAAAGATTACCAGCCAGTAGCACTGACCTCCATCATAATGAAGTGCTTTGAGCAGCTGGTCATGCAGAACATCAAGTCCTCTCCCTCCCACGACCCATCTCAGTTTACATACAGGTCAAACAGATCCACAGAAGGTGCCATCTCTGCTGTTCTCCATCCAGCCCTCACCCACCTGGACTCATAGAACTCCTATGTACAAATGCTGTCCTTGGATTTTAGCTCAGCATCCAACACACACTTGGGACTCAAAACCTCTTTCTGTAACTGGGTACTGGACTTTCTCGCAGGGAGGTCACAGAATGTGCACCTCCAAGACCATCACATTGAGCACAGATGCCCCACAAGGGTGCGTGCTCAGCCCGCTACTCTTCACCCTGCTGACCCATGAATATGTACCAGCCTACAACACTAACCACATCATCAAGTTTACGGACAACACGACAGTGGTGGGCATCATCACCAACAATGAAGAGGCCAACTACAGAAATGAGGTGAGCCAACTGGTCCGGTGGTGTAAAGACAATAACCTCTTCCTGAACGTGGGAAAAACCACGAAGATTGTGGTCGACTTCGGGAGAAGACACACACAGCATCCCCCTTTGATCATCGATGGAGCAGCTGTGGAAAGGGTGAGCAGCACCAAGTTCCTGGGGATGCACATCGCCGAGGACCTCTCCTGGTTTAACAACACCACATAACTGGCAAGGAAGGCTCAAACTTGCCTCTATTTCCTCCACAAACTGAGGACAGCATGAGTCCCACCCTCCATCATGTGCTCATTCTGCCGGGGTGCCATTGAGAGCATCCTCACCAGCTGCATCACGGTGTGGAATGGAAGCTGCAGCGTCTCCTGCTGGAAGACTATGCAACGCACAGTGAAAGCAGCCACCAAGATCATCGTGCCCCTCTGCCCCCCCCCAGACATGTACCACACCTGCCCCACCCGCATAGACATCAACATTGCAGGTGACACCTCTCACCCCCCTTATCGTGGTGGGGGGTTTGCTTTCCCCAGTGATCCCAGGAGCTATGTTGTTCGGGGCAATTTGCCTCTGATAGGGTCACCCACAATAAACAGGTCCTGGGTGAAGGGCCAGAGGAAGAACGATCCAACAGACTCTCATGATGAATGCTAAAACAAGGATTCAGTGTACCCCGCCCGGTATGGGGTTACCGGGGCCCCACCGTGGAGCCAGGCCTGGGGGAGGAGCTCGATGGCTAGTGCCTGGTGGCCAGGTTTCCGTCCATGGGATCCGGCCGGGCTCAGCCGGAAGGAGTTACATGGGTATGCCCTCCAGTGGGCTCACCGCCTGCAGGAGGGACCATGGGGTCCGGTGCTATGTGGATCAGGTGGCAGTCGAAAGCAGAGACCTTGGCGGTCTGATCCCAGGCTTCCTAAACTGTCTTTTGGAATGTGGAATGTCACCTCTCTGGTGGGGAAGGAGCCTGAGCTGGTGCATGAGGTTGAGAGATACCAGCTAGATATAGTCGGCCTCACCTCAACACACAGCTCCAGTTCAGGAACCAGTCTCCTGGAGAGGGGCTGGAGTTTGGCCTACTCTGGAGTTGCCCCGCGCAAGAGGTGGCGAGCAGGGGTGGGTATTCTTGTATCCCCCACCTTGCAGCTTCTATATTGGAGTTTTCCCCGGTGGACGAAAGGGTTGTTTCCCTATGCCTTTGGGTTGGGAAACAGGTCCTGACCATCATTTATGCCTATGCACCAAATGATGGCTCAGAGTACCCACGCTTTTTGGAGTCTCTGACTGGGGTGCAGGAGGGTGCTTCTCTTGGAGACTCTATTGTTCTACTGGGGGACTTCAATGTGCACGTGGGCAACAACAGTGAAATCTGGAGGGGGGTGATTGGGCAGAATGGCCTGTCCGATCTGAACCCGTGTGGTGTTCAGTTATTGGACTTCTCTGCTAACCACAGTTTGTCCATAACGAACACCATGTTCAAGCATAAGGGTATCCATATGTGCACCTGACACCAGGACACCCTAGGTCACAAGTTGATGATCGATTTTGTTATCATGTCATCAGACCTGCATTTGGACACTCACAACACATATGCACGGCTACTGTTCCTGGATTACAGCTCCTCCTTTAATACGATCAGGCCGATGAAGCTGACCGCTAAGCTGGTAGGCCTGGGAATACTAACATCCACCCGAAATTGGATTCTGGACTTCCTCACAGACAGACCACAGGTGGTGAGGATGGGAAGGAGGGTTTCTGCTGAGCTTACAGTGAGCACAGGAACCCCGCAAAGCTGCTGCCTCAGTCCCAATCTCTTCTCTCTCTACACACACGACTGCACCTCTACCCATGACAACAATATCATCATCAAGTACGCCGATGACAAGACCATCCTTGGCCTCATTAGGAAAGGGGACGAGTCATCATACAGGGAGCTGGTTCAAAAGGTCACCGTCTATGGAGAGGACAATGACCTTGTCCTCAACATAAGCAAAACAAAAGAACTCATTGTGGATTTCAGGAGAAGAGGCCCACCTTTGCAGTCACTCACCATCAAGGGAACTGAGGTGGAGCAGACCGACAGCCACAAGTTCCTTGGTCTTCAACTCACAGAGAGCCTCACCTGGGCTAAAAACACTGCAACTACAGTGAAAAGAGCTCAGCAGAGGCTGTACTTCATCAGGCAGCTGAAGAAGGCCCTCACCCAGGCCTACAAATGACTCGTTGAAAACATCCTCACCAGCGGTATCACAGTATGGTACGGCAATACCACCCTGGCAGAGAGGAAAAAGCTACAGCAGGTCATCAAATCTGCAGAGAGGCTCATCGGCTCCATCCTCCTTTCCATGGACATCATGTACACACAGCGCTGTAGGAGGAGGGCACAGAGCATCTTCAGGGACAAACACCACCCAGCCCACGCTCTGTTTCAGTGGGTGGACTCAGGTCACAACCCCAGGCACCGCAGACCTGAGAGCATCAGCACTCACAAAGCCCGCTTCTACAACAGCTTTTTTCCAGCCACTGTCAGGCTAGTGGCACAGGACATTAAAGACAGTAAACATCCATAACCCATTCATACGCTGGACAATTACCCCTTCACTGACCCTCCCTCACATACACACAACTGTCCACCCACCCCTCACAAACATACACATCCAATACAATCCTCCTGTCCTTCCCCACACATGCACATAACTTTCCATCCATTCCATAATACTGTGTGCAATAGCAAAACTACCTCTACACCACCTACTGCATGTGCAATAAATTAAAAATCTCAGGACATTTCTATCTCTTAGCATTGCTGTTATATAGCTTTTTTAATTATAATGTACGTATATGCATATTCTTACATGATTGCACCTTTTATCTAGTCAGTGTTTATTCTGACTTTGTTCCTTTTACTTTTTTATTATTATTACTGTTATAACTGACTCAGAGAGACACACACAAGAATTCCAATGTACCTGTTTTTTTACTTGTACAAATGACAATAAACTTTAATTATTATTAATTATTATTATTATCAGGCTTGGTATTACAAGCTATCCGGTCTCTATGCGACTGTTGTGAGAGTTTGGTTTGTATTGCCAACACTCTGTCGAACTCATTCCCAGTGAGAGTTGGACTCTGCCAGGGCTGCCCTTTGTCACCGATCCTGTTCATAATTTTTCTGGATAGAATTTCAAGGCACAGCCAGGGGACAGAGGGTGTCATGCTTGGTGACCACAGGATCTCATCTCTGTTGTTTGCAGATGATGTTGTCCTGTTGGCTTCATCCAGCAATGACCTACAGGTCTTACTGGGACAGTTTGCCACTGAGTGTGAAGCGGCTGGGATGAGAATCAGCACCTCCATGTCTGAGTCCATGGTCCTCAGTCAGAAAAAGGTGGATTGTCCTCTCCACGTTGTGGACAAGCTCCTGCCCCAAGTGGAGAAGTTTAAGTGTCTCGGGGTCTTATTTATGAGTGAGGGGAGAATGAGCGAGAGATTGACAGACGGATCGGAGCAGCATTTGCAGTGATGCGGACGTTGTACTGGTCTGTTGTGGTGAAGAGGGAGCTAAGCTCCCAGGCAAAGCTGTCGATTTACTGGTCGATCTACGTTCCTACCCTCATCTATGGTCATGAGCTTTGGGTAATGACTGAAAGAATGAGATTGCAGATACAAGCGGCTGAAATGAGCTTTCTTCGTAGGATCGCTGGACTCATCCTCAGAGATAGGGTGAGGAGCTCAGTCATCCGGGAGAGGCTCAGAGTAGAACCACTGCTCCTCCACATTGAAAGGAGCCAGTTGAGGTGGTATGGGCATCTGATCAAGATTCCTCCTGGACGCCTCCCACTTGAGGTGTTTCGGGCACGTCCCACTGGGAGGAGACCCCAGGGTAGACCCAGGACTCACTGGAGAGACAATGACTCCCAGCTGGTCTGGGAACTCCTTGGTATCCTGTCTGAGGAGCTGGAGCAGGTAGCTGGGGAGAGGGAAGTCTGGGCTTCTCTGCTTGAACTGCTTCCTCCGCGACCCGGACCTCCGGAAAAGCGGTAGAAGATGGATGGATGGATGGACCTCCCACCCCTCACACTCCCTCTTCATCCCCCTGCACTCCGGGAGAAGGTACTGGAGCCTCCAGGCCCGCTCCACAAGACTCCTATACAGCTTTGTTCACCAGGCCATCAGGACCCTGAACTCTTCCCACTCCCCCCCACCTAACACACTCACCATCACAATAACTACCTCGGCTGTTTGCACAGAAAGACTGGCACACCAACAGTAATACGTACATCTGCTGCATGTTTGTCTCTGCACCTTACTGCAGCCATTTGTACAAATACCATACCTTCTGCTGTCTGTTATTGCAATTACTGATCATGTGCAGTCCAGTCAGTCACTGTATCCCGTCTCTTGACTCTCAGCTGATTCCTGTCATGCAATTAGGTCAACCTGCCTGCTCATGTGATCCACACTGGCTGTCATTCATTATTATCAGGTTATGCCTTATTTAAGACTGACTGTTTCATTCAGTCTTCGTCAGAGCCTTGTTTAAGCTACTCATTCCTGTTGGCACCCATTCCCTGTTCCGACGATTGCCTCGCTATCTTCTAGCGCTACTCATATGTAAGTTTATTTTTGTGCACTTTTTGTATTTTGTGTTTCTGTTAATAAATGCCACAAACTGCAGTTCAGCATCTGGGTCTTTCCTCTCTGGCCCGGAGGGGCATTTGTGATACCCAGGTACTTGTACTCCTCCACCATTTCCACTGGCTCTCCCTGAATGGTGGTGGTAGCACCCTCTGCCAACTGTCTCTGGCCAGTTGAAAAAAATCACAATAAGTTCTTTTGTCTTGTTTACATTTAGTTCAAGACAGGAACTTTCACACCAGGAGATAAAACAATGCAAAGCAGAGCTGTGATGTAATATAGGGGTAGACAATGCAGAGGCAGACAGAATATAATCAAAAACTAAATTTATTTCAGTAATTCAATTCAAAAAGTGAAATGTATGTTATATAGATTCATTACACAGTGATATATTTCAAGTTGTGGTGACACTAGACACAGCGGGTGGACATTCCTCTCACACCCAGAAGCAGGAAGAGGGGCAGAACGGTGGCGCAGTGGTTAGCACCGCGGCAGCACAGTTTACCCTCGGCCGGGGGATCGCGGGGATCATGAGATCGTGGGTTCGATCCCTGCCCCCGGCCAACAGTGATCTGTGTGGAGTTTGCATGTTCTCCCCGTGTTTGCGTGGGTTTACTCCGGGATTTCTCTGGTTTCCTCCCACATGCCAAAAACATGCAGGTTAGGGAGTTAAGGGGCACTTGCGCACGCAGCGATCAGCAGCTGGTGGCTTGTCACCAGACTGCAGAACAAATCTACCTACGGGTACAAAATAAGTCCCCCCCCCCGCCCACAAAAAAAGAACAATGGACTGAAGGGGGTAGCCCCCCAAGGAGTAACTTGACAGACAATGAGGGCAGGGGGATGAATGTATGGTCAGGAAGGTGGCAAGTGTTATGTTAATGTGTCACACGCAAGCAAAATGCACTAGCCCAGCTCTTTGTGCATACCATTAGGGCTATTTAAGAGAGAGTTGGTGAGACTCTCCTACCAGACACCTGGCGCCAGTGGGCAACGCTGGGGTCCACCGGCTGTATTTATGTTAGAGGGTCAATAAAGAACCTGTGTCGACCTACGCTCATGCCTCGCCTCCACATCCTTCCCTTACACCCTCTACAAAGTGTTTATTTCTTTTAATTGTGACGATTATGGCCTATAGCCTATAAAAACCCAAAATCATTTTCTCAAAAAATTATATCACGCAAGATCTATTTAAAGAATTGATTTTTAATAGAAATGCTGGCTGACTGAAAAGTATGTCCATGCACACACTCAATACTTGATCAGGGTGTCATATGTGTACCTCTACGCGGCACACGGAGGGAAAAAACAATCCCGTCGCTGGACTGTGAGTCTGTGCATTTATTTGGCAAAAACAGAAACAAGTGCAAAGTGAACAAACTATGAAATAACGAGTGTGGTGATCCCGAGCGCAGGACAGACCCGCTCTGGAGTCACTTATTAATTTCCTTTTTTCTGTCTGTTTAGTCTTCTTTGTTAGGGGATTTACTTTGTGCTTTTATTTTGACAGCGCTGGGGCAGCACTTCCTCCTGTCAGGCTGCTTGCGGACTGTTACAGCTGCGGGAATTTATCCCTTATTATTTGTCTCACCTGTTGGTGGTTTATTGGTTGCACTATTTAAGATTGCAGTGGAGAGTCATTCCTCGCTGCAATCTCACACCCACTCAGGCTGGAGTCCCCACGTCCGGCTCCAGTCTCTTTCCAGCGTTAGTGACATGGTTTAGGACCCAGGAGACAGACACTGACATGGGCAGATAGTGACAATAATCTTTATTTGATAGTGAGAGTGTGTAGTGCGTGTGTGAGTGCGTGGATAGTGTTCTGGTCACTGGAGCTGAGCAGCCTGGACGGAGACCCGGCAATCCTGGAACATACAAGCAGAAAACAATTACTTTTGTTCCACACTTGTGATGAGCTACAGATGGAGAGGCTTACTTGAGTGCCGCACAGGTTTCGCCCTGCTGAGATCCAGTGGCCGTGCAACGTGGAGGTGAAGGTGTCCGTGAACGTGCTGGGGATACCACCCGTGGCTGTGACGAGGGTAGTCCTTCTGATGACGCTGGCTGTGGCTCCACAGACCGGGATGATGGTAATCCTGACGATGACGAGGTTAGTGATTCCACAGAACGTGGTGATGATGATATAGCTGATAACGATGACAGTGACTCCACTGATAGCGGTGGCCAATGCTTCTGCAACTGATACAACAACAGTTCTGGAAGCTGAGGAGCAAGACGTACCGGTAGTCGTGGTGGTAGCGAAGCGCTACGTGTGCGAGATGGCGTTACCCCGTCAGCTGGGGACGCAGGTCCGCCGCCTAGGAGGTCCACCTGTGCACAGGGGTATAGACAAGGGGTTGAGTAGCAAATTGTTCTCTTACTTGGTTGACACTGATGAGAAGTCCTTGATGAAGCAAGAGAGGTTCTTGACGAGGCAAGAGAGGTTCCAGACGAGACAAGAGAGATTCCTGACGAGACCAGAGAGCGGAGTTCAGGCTCATACTCCGACGAGGAGGACAGACGACTCCGTGCCGGGCTGTCAGCGACGCTGGCTTTTAACAGCCGTTGATTAACACCTGTTGGTCTGTGCGCAGCTGGAGTTGATGATGCCAATGACGGCCCAGAGGCCGCCATGACAGTTAGGTTTCACCCTCGCTGTATAAAGTGTAAATGACTCTGATTCTTTGTAATTGTTTAGTTATTTTGACCCATTGTGGTTGAGTGTTATAGTTTATGTGTTTTGCCCCTCGAGGCGCATTATTTTGTACTTTATAATAAAATAACAAAACACACTGTTGGCTTGTGGCGTCTCATCTTTGCCTTGCAAAGGGCAATCATAATAGCAGATCGCAGCCAAACGAGGTGCCAGCCTCAGTGAGCTTTTGTTTTTGGCTCTGAATTTAGGTTATAGCGTCTTTCAGGACATGGTATCCAATGAGCCTGGATTTTGAGCTCGTCCAGGCTCTGATGGAGATTGACTACCTCCTGGCCATTGCACGCCAATATTCGACTCCCAAGCACACATTATGGTACCTGGACCTCATGGAGGCTGCTGTTAATCACGGTGGCGCAGTGGTTAGCACTGCGGCAGCACAGTTTACCCTTGGCCGGGGGATTGTGGGGATCGTGGGTTCGATCCCAGCCCCCGACCAACAGTGATCTGTGTGGAGTTTGCATGTTCTCCCCGTGTTGCGTGGGTTTACTCCGGGATTTCTCCGGTTTCCTCCCACATGCCAAAAACATGCATGTTAGGTTAATTGGCTGTTCTAAATTGTCCCTAGATATCTGTTTCCTATAGGCCCTTAGAATAGAGGGTTAGTATTAATGAAAGCGCTTTGAGTGGTCTTTGTGACTAGAAAAGCGCTATATAAGTGCAGGTTAGTTAGTTAGTTAGTTAATCGTCATCCTTGCCTTGCAGGTCACTCTGAGGGCAGGGACAGGATGGCTGAGCTAGTGGCGCTTCAGCGTAAACATCGTGAGCTGGTGAAGAGTTCCCGGAGGAAGCCTAAGATGGAGCTGACGGCGAAGCACTCCCGTTCCATGCCCCGGGACCAGGTTCCTGCTATGATTCCAGGCCCGGTTTCTGCTTCACCGAAGAGCCGTCTCCCAGTGTGCCGTAGGAGGAGGGCAGCCAAGGCTCCCAGTGAAGAAGGACAGTGGGCAGCTGAACACATCAGGGGCCGTGTGGCTGAAGCACTCTCTTCTGTTAATCCGGACAAAGTTCTTAGAGCGTGGTGGCAGCTGTTAGGCTGGTGGAGGCAAATCCCGGGTGAAATAATTTTCCTGAATTCGCTGAGCTGCTGGCTTCAGTTTCAGCACAGCAGCAGTGTTTCCCCATTTTCAATTTAGCTTCGCCTCCAACCAGAAGACATCGCCGCCCTGCACAGAACCCATCTCCTCCCCGGGACACGGCCGTTACAAAGGGGAGGGAGTATTATGACTGGGTCAATTCTCCGCAGGGTTCCCGTTTGGGTCCAGCTATGGGCCGCCGGAAAAACTCCTCTGTCTCCCAGCCAGCTGTTTTTCCCTCGCCATGGCAGAGAGATGTGACAGCAGCTTCAGCCTCTGGGCCTTCGTTTCCAGCTGTTTCACCAGCCCCCCCATACCCATGACTGCCTCAGCTGCTCCTCCCTCCTCTATTCCGCTTCCTCCAGCTGCTGCGAACCTAGGGACTTCTTCTCCAGCTGCCTTTGTCGCTGATCCACCAGGAGTGGCTCCTCCTCGTCTTCCCAGGGGGTCCACCTGCATCCCTGGAATGGGAGAGGGAAGAACAGAGCCTGCTGCAGCAGTGGCCACTGTTCCTCAGGGAGACAGGCAAGTGGTTTTTCATTCTTAATCTCTAACTGATGAATTACCTTGTCTGATTCCTGGGGTGAGACTCAGGTCTTGCAGTCCCCTGAGCTCTCACCACCTGCTGCAGCCATAATTATGTAACATGCTTCCTTTGTGTCTCCTCCTATATTCCCCGAGTGTCCGCTGGTGCCAGGACTAAACCGCTGGAGGGAGGAGGGGCCTGCGGCCCTGGTGAACCTGGTTCCAGCCCCGCAGCCACGTTATGGACAGAGGAGGAGGTCAGCCTGCCAGTTGGAGTCTGTGCCGATGACGAAGCATCCCCGGATCTCCACTGAGCAGAATCCTGTCCCAGTTGGGAGTGGATCTCCGATCACTACGCAGAGCGAGCCATCTGCGTGGGCTGCAGTGCCGGGGGGTCCAGAGACTGCTGAGACCATCATGCCTGCTGCTGGGGCCACCGCAGTAGAGTTGGAGTTGGATCTCCAGGAGGCTGGGCCAAGAGGATCGCCATCCGGATCGACAGAGTCCTGGACAGCAGTGGAACTTGAGCTCAGGCAAGTACTCTCATTTGTTTTCATTATTTCTGTTTTGGAGAGAGCTTGTCTGGCTCTTGGGGAGGAGAGCCGGGTGCTGCCGTCAGCAGCATCTGAGCTCGTCTTGCCAGGTTCCACTGCTGCTGGTGACCCTCACCGTGTTCCTGTGCTCCTTGTTTATGAGCCTTTTCTCAGGGTCACCGAGGTGCTTCCTGCCATGGTAGAGGTCTCCATGGGTTCTGGTCCACTGCCTGAGGTCGTTGTGGGTCCAGCTACTCAAGCTGAAGTCACCATGGGTTCAGCTCCTCAAGCGGGGACAATCGAGGGTGCAGCGCTGGAGCTGAAGGCTGCTATGATTTGGTTTCAGGTTTTTGGTTCCTTCATGGATCGTTCCCTGCCAAGGGTTGGCGGGGGCTACCCGCATCCTCTTCTGCCTTCTGGGGGAGGTGAGCGGGCTCCGTGGTCCGCTGGCCCAGCGATGCGGGGAAGCCACCAGAGGGACCTTTTTGTCTGAATTTGTGGTGTTGGAGGTCTGGTAGGCCGCCTGACCTTTTTCTTGTGACAGTTGGGTGGAGCTGGGACTGTGGGACGCCACCAGAACAATGCATTTACAGTATGTGCATTTACAGTACGTGATTCTTAGTGTTTCTCCTTTTTTAAGCATTTATTATCCAGTTATCTTGTCCAGATTTCTTTTCTGGCTCAAATTTTCTGAGAGAGAAGTTATTCTCATTTGAGCTTGAAGTTTTGGAATTTACTACATTGGTAGAAATTTTCACGTTGACATTACAAAAAAGAAAAGAAAAAAGAGATAGAAGGAAAAGAAAAAGGGGAGAAAAGGGAAGGAGAGTTCTCCTTTTTGAACCCGTAGATTTGCAATTTGTTATACTTAAGTGTTGTGGTTTTTTAGTAAATTTTTGTATGGACTACTTTGTAAGAAGAAGTAAAGGGAGAATTTGAATTCTCATTTGTAGTTGTGGATATTGTGGTGTTTAGCATATGTCTTGGTATTTTGCTGTGCAGTATTTTTTTTTTTTTTCATTCCAGTGTCATTCTCTCCAGGCCTGGATTCCCCCTCTGCCCTCCCGAGGCTGGTTTTGATAGTTCTCCTGGTTGGGGGGGGGGGGGGGGAGGTGGTTTGTCCTCTTAGACGTTACGATTGGGATGCCTAGAATCCATCCCTTAAATCGGGGGCACTGTGGTGATCCCGAGCGCGGGTCTGCCCCATGCTCGAGTCACTTATTATTTTCCTTTTTACTGTCTGTTTAGTCTTGTTTGTTAGGAGATTTACTTTGTGCTTTTATTTTGACAGCGCTGCGGCAGCACTGTCAGGCTGCTTGCGGGCTGTCACAGCTGCGGGCATTTATTCTTTATTATTTGTCTCACCTGTTGGTGGTTTATTGGTTGCACTATTTAAGATTGCAGTGGAGAGTCATTCCTCGCTGCGATCTCACACCCACTCAGGATGGAGTCCCCACGTCTGGCTCCAGTCTCTTTCCAGCATTAGGTTTTGCCCTCGCTGTATAAAGTGTAAGTGACTCTTTTTTTTTTTCCACAATATCTTTATTGAACCTTTTTTTTTTTTTTTAACAAACATGATACAAACAGTCAAACACTAACACTAAAGTACTACAAAAAAAAAAAAATGCCCTAAAAACACCAACAACCACCAACAAAATCAAGTCTTCAACAATGCTCCTCTGTTTAGTCTAGACAATCCAATGTATACATATTATGTTCACCAGTTTGGAATTTACAAGGTCCACACACATCATTCACCTTCTTCTTCAAGAGTTATGTTTAAATTTTTTACATAATCAATAAAAGGTCTCCATATATTCTCAAACACAATTTCCTTTGATTTCAGTATATATGTTGTTCTTTCTAATGGAAGGTTTGTTAACATCTGTCTTAACCACTGAGTCACATCTGGTCTATGAGTCTTTTTCCATAATAGTGCAATACATTTTTTGGCATTAAGCAAACTGAGGTCTATGAATGTTCTTTCACTTTTATTGAAATTATGCTTTTCTGGGTACAGACCCAACAAAAACAGTTTAGGATTCAATATGATTTGTTTTGAGATTATTTTTTCAATTGTTACCCTCACCTCCTCCCAAAACATTCTTATTAATCTACATTCCCATAAACAATGAAATAGGGTTCCTTTACTTTCCATGCATTTTGTGCATGTATCTGGTATATTTTTGTTATATCTATTTAACTCCTCCGGTGTAACATACATCCGCATTAACCATTTGAAATGTATCAATTTAAGGCGTGCATTTACTGATTTGGTTTGAGCTTCTGTACAAGCCAATTCCCATTGTTCCTCTGAAATTTCAATTTGCAGATCTTCTTTCCAGTAGTTTAATCTTTTCAGTGAATTTTCACTTGAAGATAGTGTCAATGAGTTATAAAACTCTGAAATAATACCCTTTCTTTTACTATCTTTCATCATCATTTTTTCCAAGGATGAATAAATAGGTCGAGTGAGAGCTTTATTTTGATTTGATCGAATAAAGTTTCTAAGTTGAAGATATTTAAAAAAATGTGTTCTATTGAGATTAAATTTGATCCTCAGCTCTTCAAAAGACATTATGTTGTCTGCACATGGCAAATATAAATCCTGAATCTTTTGTATCCCTTTTAAATTCCATACTTTAAATACAGCGTCCGCTCTCCCTGGTTTAAAATATTGATTACCCCATATTGGACTAAATTGTGACAATAACTGTGGTTCTTTTAAATAGTTTTTAGCTTCACACCATATTTTGATCATATGCTTTACAAATGGATTTTTAACTTGTTTTTGTAATTTTTTTGCCGAATCTGAGTATATGAATATGGGAAGAGGTAAAGGTAAATTGTATGATTCCATTTCAGTCCAGTGAGGGAGATCATTTGATGAAAAATAATATGTCATAGACCTCAGTTGTGCCGACCAATAATACAACATAAAATTTGGACATTTCAGACCTCCACGATCAAATGGTAAATATAATAAAGACAAACGTAATCTAGCCCTCCTGTTGTTCCATATAAATTCCACTAACTTTTTTTTTATTCTTGAGAATAGATCTAAAGGTGGTGATAAGGGAATGTATTGAAATAAATAAAGTATTTTAGGTAAAATATTACTTTTAAGTATATTGATTCTCCCGATCATCGACATTGGTAGTGACATCCATCTCTGAGTTAACTCATTGATATCTGACATTAAGGCTTCATAGTTGACACTGGCGACTGATTCTAGCTTAGGCACAATTTGGGTTCCTAAATATTTAAACTGATTTACAACATTGAATTGATTTACCTCAGGGGCTGGGTAATTTCTCTGGGTCTCATTTAGCATTAATATTGAAGATTTAGTTTTATTTATTTTATATCCTGATATTTCCCCAAAATTCTTTATTAAATTCAACAAGGTTGGAATTGATTTTTTTAGATTCGACATAAACAAAATTATATCATCGGCGTACAGGGAGATTTTATGTTCTGTTGGTCCAACTTTAATTCCATATATTTGTGAATGTAAACGTATCGCTATCGCTAAAGGTTCAATTGCCATAGTAAACAGTAAAGGTGAAAGTGGACAGCCTTGTCGACATCCTCTATGAATTTTTATTGGTTTTGAAATATTGTTATTTGTTAGGATTTCTGCTGTAGCATTATTGTATATTATTTGAACCCATTTTATGAAATTATTTCCAAGTCCAAACCTTTGTAGGACTTCAAAAAGAAAGGGCCATTCAACTCTATCAAAGGCCTTTTCGGCGTCCAATGATAGGAGAGCTGTATCTGGTGCTTCTTTATTAAAATAAATAATATTAAATAGTCTTCTTACATTATGAAAGCCTTGTCTACCCTTTATAAAGCCATTCTGATCTCGATTAATAATATTTGGTAAAATTTCTTGTATTCGTCTTGCTAAAATTTTACAGATTATCTTAAGGTCGGCGTTTAATAGGCTTATTGGTCTCATATTTTCACATTTATTAGAGGGCTTACCTGGTTTTGGCAGCAGTATAATTAAGGCATTATTTATGTATGATGGTAAATTATTATTTTGAAATGCTTCTAAAACCATTTCCAAAAAAGGTTTTATTAATTTATTCTTAAATTTTTTATAAAGGTCAACTGGAAGACCATCTGGTCCTGCACTTTTTCCTGATTTCATATTATCAATGGCTAGCCCAACTTCTTCTTGACTAATTTTAGACTCCAATATCTCCCTGTTTTCATTTGGAATACACGGTATAGATAGTTCGTTCAAAAACCCATTTAGTTTTGTTAAATCAGGTTCATTTTTGGTATCATATAATTTTTCATAGTAATCTCTAAAGGCTCTATTAATTTCTAAAGGATCTATAACTACCTGTCCGTTACTTATAATACTGGTAATTGGTGTTTTAATTTCCAATTGTTTAATCTGCCATGCTAATAATTTTCCTGATTTTTCACCTTGTTCATAAAAAGATTGTTTCAATCTTAGAAGACTCGAGGCAGCTCTATTCGCTGATTTTTTGTCGTATTCAGCTCTCAAAATCAGTAATTCATTCTCCAACCTTGGGTCACTTCCTGCATACACTTTTTCCTGAAGACTTTTTATTTTATGTTCCAATTTAGCTCTCTCCTCTCGAGTCTTCTTAGATTTTGATCCTGTATAACTAATAATATGTCCCCTAATAAAAGCTTTGAAAGCCTCCCACTTTACACATGCTGATGTTTGTGTAGTATTGATGTCAAAGTACTCGTCTATCTGTTTTTCTATATACTTGACAAATTCCTCATCCTGAAGCCATTTATGCTGAAATTGCCATCTACCTGATTCCTTTGTCAATTTTTTATCTACATATATTAGACAACAGGGTGCATGATCAGAAATCACGATGTTATCATAAAAGCAGTTTTGAATCTTGGACCTTAATTCTGTGGAAATCAAAAAATAATCAATACGTGAGAATGTCTTGTAGGTACTGGAATAACAAGAATAGGCTTTAACTTGTGGTTTCATTTCTCTCCATATATCTAACAATCTCAATTCTTTCATAAAATGATTAATAGTCATCCTACATCCAATGTGCGTACAATCCAGTCCTGTTGATCTATCCACACCTGGATTCAATGTACAATTAAAATCCCCTGCTATTATATGTTGCCCTGTAAGTGATGATAAGATGAGAAATAAATTAGCAAAGAACTTCTGATCATCTATATTGGGACCATATAAGTTCACAAGATTTATATTTTCTAATAGCAAAGAACCTTGAATGATTACATATCTTCCAAATTTGTCTCCAATTACATTTTTCACCTGAAAAGGAACTGATTTATGTATGAGAGTCATAACTCCCCTGGCTCGGGATGAAAATGAAGAGGTGAATACACTTCCCTGCCATCTACTCCTAATTCTTTTAACATCCTCCTCTATCAGATGAGTTTCTTGTAAAAACACAATTCTTGAACCCATGTCCTTTATTTTATTCATAACTTGTTTAAGTTTTTTAAAATTTTGTAGACCTCTGCAATTCCATGAAGTTAAATTAAGATTAACACTTTGGTCCATGATCAATAGAGAGTTTAGGATTACCTTGCAGTGTAAACATGCTCATACAGAGAAGCAAAAACATGAGTGGTTGAAAATTCATCCTACAAACTACACATAAACAAATTTCCCCTTCCCACACTTGTGGCAAACCCCCCAAAATCAAAAGAAAAATTCTGTCTCCCGATATAGCCATCGACCGTTCCACACCCACGGGGAACAGCCTAAGCCACTCCTTCTTCATCCTCCCAATCACCCTAACTCTACTGCTTTTAATGACGTAACATTAACTCTCCTCTGTAGTTTTCCAACTTAACTCCAAAATTTTTAACAACTTTGTACATCATAGTTTTTTTTTTTTTGTTTGTTTTGTTTTTGTTTTGTTTTTTTAATATATAATACAATCTATATTTTGTAAACTTACTATTTACTTCAAGTCAGTCAGATGCCTATGCAAATGCTTAATTATTCTACCTTATATTTTGTTCATGCTTAGCTCCCACCAGTCTCTTCTTCTTCTTTGATCTTTTTGATGAACTCCTGCGCCTCCTCTGGGGTCTTGAAGATGTGGGTTCTGCCCTCATACGTGGTCAGCAGTCTCGCAGGATAGATTACACCATGACGAATCCCAAGGTTGCGCAGCTCCTTACGTATGGGATCAAACTGCTTCCTCAATTGCTGGATTCCTGTGGCCAAATCTGGGTAGAACCGCACCTGCTGGTCCTGGTGTTTAATCTCTCCTTTAGCACGTGCAGCGTTGAAGATCTTCATCCTGTCTCTGTTGCTAAGAAACTTCATAATTAAGGTCCTCGGCGGTCCCTTATCTCTCCGTGGGCCAATACGATGTGCTTTTTCCAGAACCACTGCTGATTGCAACTCCTCGCTGCCCAGCACCTCCGGAATCCACTTTTCCAGAAAGGAACATACGTCCCGACCTTCTGATTCCTCTGGAAGACCCACCAGCCTCAAATTATTCTGTCTCGACCGAGATTCCAAATCCAAAATATTATCTTCCAGAGATTTATTTTTTTTTTCCAAAGTGCGCACCTTTAATTGAAGACGGGTGACGTCATCTTCAGCACTAGCGAGACGGAGCTCCATCTGCGCCGTTCGTTCTACACAGTCACCCAATTCCTTTCTTATTCCTTCCAACGCTGTCATAATCCCATCAAATCTAGAGGAAAAGTCCGCTCTCATTGAACTCATGGCAGCCATCAGCGCATCTGCGCCATTCCCCGCAGACATCGCACCGCCGCCAGCCTCCTCCGCCATATATGGAGTTTTGTTTGCTGCGTCACAGACCTGAAAGTCCGTTAATTTGGACTGTTTCGGCGGCTCGCTTTTTCCTTTTCCTGGTTTTCCAGCCTTAGGCTTCGCCGACATATCCTCGCCCAAATGCTGGGATACGTTCTGTCCCAAATGAGAGAGTTATTTGCCGATTTTTTTTCTCCAGGAGCAGAGCAGAGCGAGACACGTCCGTCCTACGTGGCAGCCATAACCGGAAGTCGTAAGTGACTCTTTGATTCTTTGTAATTGTTTAGTTATTTTGACCCATTGTGGTTGAGTGTTATAGTTTATGTGTTTTGCCCCACGAGGCACATTATTTTGTACTTTATAATAAAATAACAAAACTCACTGTTGGCTTGTGGCATCTCATCTTTGCCCTGCAAAGGGCAGTCATAACAACGAGGAGTCAACATACACGGATTGCACGCCAGAGTGAGGTAGGGCTCTAGCAGAGAGTAGGGAGAAGCGGTCCTTTAAAGAGATGATGAGACAGCGACAATGAAAATGAAAGACAATCTTCTTTAAATAGGGAACAACCTGATTACAATGGAAGACAGTTGTGGGCTGACCTGAGTAAGGGAAGCCAGCAACAACTAACAATTGGGCACAACTGGTAATGATAATGAGGAAGAGCGGTGAGGGAGGGGCAGTTGGCAGTTTGACAAGCGGAGGGCACGCCCATATGAGACTGCACAACCCTGACTGCTGTCAAAAGTGTCAAACACAAAAAGTAAAATGACATCCAAAATAATACATAACAACTGCAGAAATCAAACACAACAGGAAAATGGCAACAGAACCTAAATACCGGGAACAGCTACAGATCAACACAAGGAAACCTGAAGGTGACATAGAACTCACAGGAATAACCGTACGGCAGATAAGTATGAAAAAAAAGGGAAGTCATGAAACTGAGTTTGGGGGGAAATCGTAAACTCAGTACATGACATAGGTTCCTTTTGCATGAATTGCATGAGTTTCAATACATAGTTTAATGACCATGGCATCACTGTGCTTGATTGGTCAGAAAACTCTCCTGACCTAAAGCCCAGAGAGAATCTATGGAGTATTATCAAGAGGACCACAAAAGACACCAGACCCAACAATGCAGATGAGCTGAAGGCCACTATCAAAGCAACCTGGGCCTCCATAACACCTCAGCACATAGGCTGATCACCTCCATGCCACATTGCTTTGATGCAGTAAATCAGATGGCTTATCTTTTAATCCGATTTCTGTTGCTGTGGGCTATGTGTTGCTTTCAGAAATGGATTTGCAAAAAATAATATACAAACTGCTGTTTGGAACTTAATACTTAAAACCTTGATAATGTGTTTACCATCAGAACAGACAATTCAGTTCCCGTTTGAAAACACGCTTCATTGGAACATGATTATAAACAGAAAACGTCCTCTCATACATGCCAACATTATGTTTCTCCAGAAAACTCCCATAATTCAAAGTTGTCAGATTGTTTATTAAATGCAACCTACACACACAGCCAACAGATCACACACAATATCCACCCATCTGACCTGACAACCCTCAGACTGAGGAGCTCAACTGCTGTCTGTGGAGGACAGGTAGCTGCTGTGAAAATGTCAGGACAGGACGGCGCTCAGTTGAGGAAAGCACACATGAATAGATAGACCAATGACAGCCTCCTCAGTCATACTCATTCACTCACTCACTCACACACACACACACCTAAGTCACGCCCCTCTACTTCCACATATGGGACCTTAAATTGGAAAAAATCTCCATTGAAATGAATGGGAAGAGAGAAATAATCTTTTGATCCCAATCAAACTTTGCCATGAGTTACACATGTGATGTTTATCAATTTAAAAGATAATTTTCTATGTAAATAACAGTGTAGGTTGTTGTCTAACTGTTAAGGTGTATAAAATGTGAAAATACGTAAATTCAAAGACTACAAATACAGACTCACGTAAGTTACATCATCGTCTTCAAAGAGCTCCCAGGGTGAAAGTAAATAAGGGGCAGATTTACTAAGGCAGCGCAAATTAGCAAGTGCGCAATTTAGATAGAGCGCCTAAGGGAGTGGCCAATTTTTGCCAGTGATCTACTAGCAACATGCAAAATTATGAACACAGACAGAGTCACTTCATTTCAATAATGCCCACGTATCCACCAAGAGCACCAAAAATTGTGCACAGGCACAGCTGATGAGGAAGTGGGTCATCAACACAGACACAGCCAGTTCGGAGGAGCATACTATATAAAGTTTCTTTAAAAGTTTTTGTTTAAGCGCAAACCCCACTAAAACAGTTTATTTTTGTTCATTATATTTCAAAATTTAGATTTTCATTTAACATGGCAGACTTTTTTGTTTAATATGCATAAATGAAGTATTGTGGAAATGTGAAAATGACGAGGCAGAGTTTATCTCTCGAGTCAGTTTTATTCACATCTTCCAACATCACGAAGCAGAATAAAAGAGAGCGACAAAGGGAACTCTCGTCCTTAAATACCAGGACTCTTACAGTTAACAGGTCACATGTCTCACAAAACCATTGCATTATAAAGACAGCAACAATGCATCCTCTCTGCATGATATCACACCACTATCTACAATGCATCCCCTCATTAATCCTTTAATTGTATCCCACAGTCTTAAGCTTTGCATACCAAAGCTAACTCTCCTGTAGCTTCCTGTAATAACCACAGAAGCTCTGCCCTTGCTCTGGTCTAAAATGTGAGTCCAAAAGCAGGTCACGAATGTATGTCCCCACACAAAGCCCCCCCAGCATTTTAGAACAAACAAGGGAAAAACAACATGCATGCCGTGATAGTATCAATACACATTAGTCCACCAGCTGTCTGGGCTTCCGTCTCCTGCCGTATCTGCTGTAGCTGGGGTTGGATGTCTCCACGGTGCTGCCACGCTGGGGGTTTGCCGTCTGGGGGTGGAAACTTTTTGTCAGCACCTGTGGGGGTTCTGGGGAAACATTACTCTGTGAAGCCCTCTGCGGGGGTCTGCCTTGCCGCGGGGCCCTCGCCAACAGCACTTGCTCATCTGCCACCACAAAAGCGGGTTTGAGTCTGTTTATGCCAACTTTCTCTTCCCTACCCCCCAAATCTAGCAAAAATTGCTTGTCCCCTGTTTCCAGCACTCTGAAGGGTCCGTCATAAGGCGGTCGCAGCGGGATTTGGTGCGCATCGTGTCTGACAAAAACAAACTCTGCGTTCTTCAAAGTTTTAGGCACAAAAACGCGCGGAAAACTGTGGTGTGCAGGGCCAGGCAGCGTGCTTGATTCTATGTCACTCCGCAACAGCTGAGACAGGGAGGCGTCTGGCGCAGGGTTATCTGGGAGAAACTCCCCAGGGAGCTGGAGTGGCTGCGCAAACACGAGCTCTGCTGGGGAGGCTTCTAAGTCCTCTTTAGGCACAGAACGCAACCCCAACAACACCCACGGTAACTTGTCTACCCAATTTGCACCCGTCAGTGACGCCCTGAGAGCTGCTTTCAATGACCTATGAAAACGTTCGCATAACCCGTTAGCCTGCGGATTTTACGCGGTTGTGCGCTGAATTGTGACACCCAGGCTGCGGGCCATTGTCGACCAAAGCTCGGAAACAAATTGAGGGCCTCTGTCGGACGTAACATCCGATGGAACGCCGAAGCGCGCCACCCAAGCTGTTAAAAACGCGCGCGCAACCTCCTCGGCCGTGGTTGATGCCAGCGGGACCACTTCAGGCCAGCGCGTGGTGCGGTCCACCATTGTGAGAAGGTGTGTGCACCCTTGTGACAGCGGGAGGGGGCCCACGAGGTCCACATGAACGTGGTCGAACCTCTTGGCCGGAATGTGAAACGGCTCCAAAGGAGCTCTCGTGTGCCTGTGTACTTTGGCTCGTTGACACGCCGTGCAGGCTGCTGCCCACTCTTTAACTTGTTTGCGGAGGCTCGGCCACACAAATTTTTCTCCTACCATTTTGACCGACGCACGCACTCCCGGGTGCGCCAAAGAATGAATCGAGTCAAAAATGCGGCGGCGCCACGCAGCTGGTACTACTGGTCACGGCCGACCCGTGGAGACATCGCAGATTAGGGGGGGCATACCGTCTTGCAGCACCCTGTTCTCCAGCCTTAACCCTGTTGGTCTAGACTGGAGTGTGCGCACGTCCGCGTCACTACCCTGCTCCGTGGCCATGGCTGCGTAATCTATTCCCATGCTGACTGGGGTCGCTACGGCGCGCGAGAGGCAGTCTGCAACTACATTGAGTTTGCCCGCCACATGCTGGATATCAGTGGTAAACTCTGATATCGCGGCCAGCTGTCTCTGCTGCCGGCCTGACCACAGTTTGGAAACCTTGGCCATCGTGAATGTGAGCGGTTTGTGGTCAACGAACGCAGTGAAAGAGCGTCCCTCCAGCCAGAACTGAAAGTGGTGAATGGCCAAATGGAGAGCGAGCAGCTCCCTGTCGAATGCGCTGTATTTATGTTCACTATCGCGCAAGGTCCTGCTGAAAAAAGAGAGGGGCTACCAAACCCCGGCTACATGTTGCTCCACGACCGCCCCTATGGCCACCTCTGAAGCGTCAGTGGTGAGCGCTATGCGGGCAGTTGGGTCTGGGTGTGCCAACAACGCAGCCCTTGCCAAAGCTGCTTTCACCTCCGAGAACTCTTGGTCCCGCTCTGGGGACCACTCGACCTTATCCGTGGGTTTCTTTTTTTTGAGCACAGTATACAGCGGCTGCATGAGTTGCGCTGGGCGGGGGAGAAAACGGTTATAAAAATTCACCATTCCCAAAAACTCCTGCAACGCCCTGACCGTCTGTGGCCGGGGAAAATCTGCCACAGCGCGCACTTTATCAGGAAGCGGAACTGCTCCTTCGGGGGAGACGCGGTGTCCTAAAAAATCGATCTGCGCCACCCCGAACTGACACTTCGCTGGGTTGATTATTAACCCGTGATCTCCCAACCTTCGGAAAACTGTGGCCATGTGTTTTTCGTGTTCGTCTTCGGACGCGCTGGCTACTAAAATATCGTCCAAGTAGACGAACACGAAAGGGAGATCGAGAAGCACCGCGTCCATCATGTGTTGGAACGTCTCGAAGAGGCCAAACGGAGTTATTACCGCTGTTTTGGGTATGTCCTCAGCGCGCACTGGGACTTGGTGGTAACCGCGGACCAAGTCTATTTTAGAAAAAACGCGCGCCCCTGCCAAATGAACGGAAAAATCTTGGATATGCGGGATTGGGTAGCGGTCATGAGCTGTAGCGTTGTTTAACCTGCGGAAATCCCCGCAAGGTCGCCATGATTCGTTGGCTTTCGGGACCATGTGCAGCGGGGAAGCCCACGGACTGTTTGAACGTCTGATAATGCCCAACCTCTCCAAGTTGGCGAATTCCTTGCGCGCTATGGCTAGTTTAGCTGCGTCCAAGCGCCGAGCTTTTGCAAAAACGGGCGGTCCGGTAGTGGTAATAAAATGCTCCACCCCGTGCTTAGCGACTGTTGCTGAAAATGTGGGGACCGTGAGTGCTGGGAACTGAGTGAGCAGTGTGTGGAACTTACCGCTTGCAGCTATGACGTTGGCTTGTGCTGTAGGTGGGGCCACTCGCGCTGTGCAGGGGATAGAATCAAAAGAAAGTGCATTAACCAAGCGCCTGTTAGCGAGATCAACCAACAAACCATGTGAGCACAGAAAATCAGCCCCCAACATATTGAAATTTACTGCTGCTACAACAAAAGTCCACTCAAATGTACGGCCGTGTAGAGACAGAAGCAGAGTCTTCTTACCGAAGGTCTTAATCTCCGAGCCGTTCACTGCTGACACCTGGGGACCTCCGGAACCAGCTAGTCTGTCCGCGTAGGAAGGCGTGATGAAACTCAACTGGGAGCCTGTGTCGATGAGGAGCTGCCTCCCTGAGCGTGTGTCCGATAAGTAGAGCAGCTTGTTCTCCTCCCCGAGGGCCGTGGCTGCTACCGATCCCCGGTCTTGGCGTTTCCCAAACGCCCGAACTGGCACGGTGGTACACATTTGCGTGCCCTCTCTGCGAAGCGGCGATGGTAGAAACACAGGACGTCCGATCCGCGTTCCCAGGCCCTCCGCTGTCGACGGTGCGTCTGGTACCGCCGCCTCTGGCCTCCTGTCGTCTCCGGTTGCCGCGCTGAGTTCTGCTGCAGCGGCCGCGACTGCACGCCGCTTGGTGGCGTTGACAATCCGCTGCACTTCTCGACCCAGCGCGCAGTAGTCCCGTTGGGCCAACAGTGGCGAAATGGCCAGGGTCGCTCTCGCTGCTGACGGTGTAGTCCTGAGGAAGAGGTGGGTGAAAATGAAGTGATCGTCGTCAGAGTCTTTCAACCTCAACAACTTCTCCATCAGGATCGCGGGCATGTCATTTTCCGACTCCGTCAGCCCCAAGAGCCTCTCTGCTCGCTCCTCCGCCGAGGGGGTGAATTGCTGGATGAGTGCAGCCTTCAATGTGCCGTATTTGTCGTTGTCCGGCGGCTGGTCGATCAGGCTCTCCACATGCTGGGCCGTGTTGTTGTCCAGCTTTGCGACTACGTGGTAGAATCTTGTGGCATCTACCGATATCCCCTGGAGGTTGAACTGCGCCTCAACCGCGTTGAACCAGGAGCGTGGATTGTTCTGCCAGAAGTCCGGTAGCTGGACTGTAGTGGCATTCGCTTGGCTGAGGGCTCCTGACCAGGCTGGCCCGGGGGAATTCTCCTCATGCATGATATGTCTTGGGGTCACCAGTGTGGAAATGTGAAAATGATGAGGCAGAGTTTATCTCTCGAGTCAGTTTTATTCACATCTTCCAACATCACGAAGCAGAATGAAAGAGAGCGACAAAGGGAACTCTCGTCCTTAAATACCAGGACTCTTACAGTTAACAGGTCACATGTCTCACAAAACCATTGCATTATAAAGACAGCAACAATGCATCCTCTCTGCATGATATCACACCACTATCTACAATGCATCTCCTCATTAATCCTTTAATTGTATCCCACAGTCTCAAGCTTTGCATACCAAAGCTAACTCTCCTGCAGCTTCCTGTAATAACCACAGAAGCTCTGCCCTTGCTCTGGTCTAAAATGTGAGTCCAAAAGCAGGTCACGAATGTGTGTCCCCACAGTATCTAATTTAAAGAAGGATTACAGTGGTACCTCTACTTACGAATTTAATTCGTTCCGGAAGAATTCTCGTAACGTGAAAAATTCGTAAGTAGAGGCGCATTTTACATGTAAATGCCGTAATCCGTTCCAAGCCCCCAAAATTCGGGCATAAATTTTTTATAAATCGTAAAAACGCATCAAAACATGTAACAAATACATGTTACAATTAGATTACTGCACAATAAACATAAAATGAGAGTTTAAAATGAGAGAAAGAATAATAAAAGAGAAAGAATAATAAAAAATTATGTTCATTTACCTTTTAACTGCGATCGTCGGCGTCGGCGTCACCTTTTGCCTTCTTTGGTTCATGTTCTGTCTCATCAGTGGTTTTTGCCTGACGTTTTGTGATGAAACGATCCAAGGACGTTTGCTTTTATCGGCTTGTAAGGGCTTCCTTTTGTTTTAATACCGTGCTGATCGTTGATGTTGTTTTTTTTTTTTCCCAAAACTTTATTAAGAACAAGGTGAAAGTACAGAGTTATAACGTAGATGGTGATAAACATGGCAGTTAACAATTTTTTTTTCTCTAAATTGTGTAGTTCAGTCAACAGTCTTACAAGAGGTAAGAAGGATAAAATAAAGTAGTAAGAATAGTATATAATAATAAGATAAAGCGAGATCAACCAAACGCACCCATTCGTGGCCAATGGGATACCAGGAAGATGCTAGGCGATAGCCAATGGCAGAGCAGCTACAGGTATGTTTACGTTCGGTAAAATACGGGAGCTGCGAGGAGCGTGTACTTTTTTTGCCTTTCGTATCCTGAAATTTTGTTCGTAACTAGAGGCAATATTTTCCCGTTGAGGCGTCTCGTAACCTGAAAAATTCGTATGTAGAGACGTTCGTAAGTAGAGGTACCACTGTACTCATGAATAAATTGATTATTGACCATGTTTATTTGATTAACATTTTTTTTATTACTTATTTTGTACCCGTAGGTAGATTTGTTTTGCAGTCTGGTGACAAGCCACCAGCTGCCAGTCGCTGCGTGCGCAAGCGCCCCTTATCTCTAACCTGCATGTTTTTGGCATGTGGGAGGAAAACGGAGAAATCCCGGAGTAAACCCACACAACACGGGGAGAACATGCAAACTCCACACAGATCACTGTTGGCCGGGGGCAGGGATCGAACCCACGATCTCACGATCCCCCGGCCGAGGGTAAACTGTGCTGCCACAGTGCTAACCACTGCGCCACCGTGCAGCCCATGAGAACATGAGAACCATCATGGTCTGATGGACACTCTGGGGCTTTACTATGTGAATAATTTTGTTTTAACAAAATCTACAGGTCTCCCAGTTCACAACTTTTTATAAATGCGTTGTGGTGTTGCAATTTTGGATGGATCTGTGCACTCTTTTTGTTAATAATCTCATTGTTGTTTGTCTCCTATATTGTATATCCTGAACTGGGAGAGAGAAATAGAGAGAAGAGGGAACTGAATTACTGTTTTATGCACAGCAAAAAGAAATGCTGTAAATATAGAAATATGGATAGAGGAAAAAAAAACAAAGAAAATTGGCAACGTGGAAGATTTTGCTTCAAGAGCAAGGGGGAGCTGATGGACAGAGAGGAAAGGAAAACTCCAGCTCCGAGTCTGAACCTCCACAGAAAAAATTTAAAAAAATTGGCTGACACCATCTGTATGTCCACTGCAGGTATAAGGGCTCCTATTGTATCCTATTTTATGGATGCAAATTCATGTAATACGCTATATACAGTATAAACAAATGAAATTAAAAAAAAAAACCTGCCGGCTGATGTCCAGTTCAGCATAACACTGATCTCTGTGAGACCGTTGATATTCATGTAATCTGTTCTTCTGTCATGCCAAATAAAGTCATGGGCAGAAAGAAGCTTCTGTCTCTTCTACCACATGCCCTCAGTTCTCGCCAGTGTTTCCTCCTGACACCAATGATCACTGTCATGTCAGGCGCAGATGAATTAAGACAAGTTTTTTTGGGCTTTAAATCCTGGTGCATTTAGCAGGAGACTGACAACCACAAACCTTAGTAAATCACCTTGCGCCAGTCATTTAAATACTCTCCTCCCTCAAATTTGTGTGTTGACATGACAACTCCCACAAATATATATGCAATGAGGCCAGGTGCAAAATTAACATAGTCCACACCTTTCCACTGCTAATTTTACCCTGCACCCTTTGGTAAATCTCGGTAGTTTTTTAACACCAAATCACGGTTTTGCGATGGCGCAGAACGTTAGTAAATCTGCCCCTAACAGTCCTCTGGATCAGCTCCAGCTCTCAAAATACAAAACCCCCCCAAAACATTTTCTTGTTTTTGTACTCTTTGGATCCTTCTTTCATTGGCCAGGAAACAGGGGGTGAGCTCTGAGAGGGGAACCAACGTAATCATGTTTGGTGATGTGTACAGTCCGTCCGAGACAAGTAAATGTAGTCCATTAAGCAGTTTGACAAAAAGGAAATATTACTCTTAATATATGACAACTGACAACTTTATTTTTATTATTAATCTTTTTAAAAGTATACAATGATTATGAAACGATATCACAATTACAGCTTTTCTTTTTTTTTTTCTCCCCAGAACACCCATTGTCATAAATGCCCCTCCGGGGCAGAGAGGAAACCCACGTGCTGGACTGTGAATTTGTGAAGGTTTATTCTAAACAAAAAGCACAATGTGCACAAAATAACTAAAAGCCACAAAGAGATTACACAGTAACTAATAAGAGAAAACAGAGGACGTCAAACTTATGTCTCATAATCGTCAAGACCACAGCAAGGAAAACACAGAGTAGCGGTTCTTAAAAAAGGCATAATACAAATTAAAACAGGTGTGGGAACCAGAGCGGGCAGGAGGAAACAATAATTATAACTTGGGTCAGCTGGGAGCAATGAAAGGGGAGAGGACGGGGCTGACAGCTGACAGGGACACCGCCCACCACGGAGCAAAAACCCAGAAGCGACACTGACAGCTGTCAACCCGGAGGGAGAATCACAACAGCATGATATTGTAACGTGCTGCTTGACATGGCGACGTCCCACTGGGAGATTCAAACTCATGCCTCCCGCTCCGGAGTCCCGCACCCTACCTGTGTCGCCAATAGGGTCAACCCACTTGGCAAGCCAAGTAGGGTGCTCATACTGAGTTCGCTACACTACTCCCCTCTGGTTCTCGACATCGTCCCGATGTCAGCGCCCCATTACTGCTTTGGACAGGAGATCCCACTTCTGACACCAATGTAACGTGCTGCTCGACATGGCGACGTCCCACCGGGAGATTCGAACTCACGCCTCCCGCTCCGGAGTCCCGCACCCTACCTGTGTCGCCAATAGGGTCAACCCACTTGGCAAGCCAAGTAGGGTGCTCATACTGAGTTCGCTACAATATAAAGAACAAAATGTCAACAAATAAAGACTGAGAAATAAATACAAACTAATACAAAATAAAAGAGTAACAAAACTATGACATAAACAAGAGGATGAGAAAAATAAGAAACCGTACAAAATATACAGAACCAAAAAGGCACAAAATACAACAAATATACAAATATAGGGAAAAGCCATGAGACTGAGCATGGCAGAAACCTCCAGTGTTCAGCTCATGACACCCATACATCACCAGGTGTCACGAATTGCCCCTCGGGGCAAATACTGAACTGTAGTTTGTGGTATTTATTAATAAAAAGCAAAAAGTCCCAAATAGTGCACCAACACAAAATCCAAACAAATAATAAGGCAAACTTACACACGGATGAATTGGAATAAACTCACCAAAACAGGGGAAGGGTTCTGGTGGAGAAGAGAATGTGTAACTTAAGACTGGTAAGGAGAAATGAAAACAACAGCCCTTAAATAGGGTCAGAAACAAATGATACAAGTGATAACAGGTGTGGGTCACATGAGCGGGCAGGAAGTAACAAAGATTACAATTTGGACCAGCTGGGAACAATGAGAGGGGAGAGAATGGGCTGACAGCTAACAGAGACACCACCCACCACAGATCAAAAACCCGGAAGCGCCATTGACAGCTGTCAACCCAGAGGGAGAACACAACAGTGAGATATAAAGAATTAAATATCAACAAATACAGACTGATAAATAAATACAAACTAATACAAAATAAGAGTGTAACAAAACTATGACAAACAGGAAAATAAGAAACAGTGCGGGAAATACAAAAACCAAAAGGCACAAAATACAACAAATATACAAATATAGAGAAAAAGCCATGAGACTGAGCATGGCGGAAACCTCCAGTGCTCAGCACATGACAGAGCCCCCCCTCTCAAGGGGTGGATACCAGACACTCAAGGAACATCAAAAAATAAACCGACCCCTCCCTTCTCCCTCAAAAAGGTAGACACAATAAACCAACCTGGGTGGGTGGTGGGGGGGACAGGCTAGGAGAGAACAAAACCCCGCTCAGGACCCACACCAGGCAAAACCCAAACCACCTAAGCCCCCTGGACCAACGAGCTGGACAGTTCAGGCAGGCGGCCAAAGTCCCAGGCCTGACAGACAGTGAGGTGGTAAGACTTGGGTGACCTGTCGGAGAATATGAGCCACCCAACCCAACAACGCAGTTTGTCAGGCGGTCGGCCAGGGTTCTTCAGCCACCTAAACAGAAGGGGTGACCCAGGAGGCGGCTGCCCCACGGGGAATCCCAAAGAAGGAGAGGACAGCGGAGTAGGGGGAACCACGATAATGTTGGGCGGAGGAGAGGGAACCACGACGGTGTCTGGCAGAGGAGAGGGAACCACAGCGGCGTCTGGCAGATGAGAGGGAACCACAACAGCCTCTGGCAGAGGATAGGGAACCACAACGGCATCTGGCAGAGGAAAGGGAACCACGATGGCCTCGGACTGGCCTGTAGCACCCTCAGTGGTCCCAGACTGGGACAGCACAGCACCCGCGGTGGCTCCGGGCTGGAGCAAGGCAGCACCCGTGGTGGAGTTGGACTGGGCCAGAGCTGCATCCACGGTGGCCCCTGGGCTGGAGCGCAATGCCCATGGTGGGCCCACACTGGGGCGCAGCACCCATGTTGGATTCAGGCTGGGACGCAGCACCCACGATGGTCCCCGACTGGGACATAGCACCCATGGAGACCCAGACTGAGGAGGAGCTGCACCCTCAGAGGTCCCAGGCTGGGATGGAGTGCCCACAACGACCTCAGCAGGAGGGGGAGCGGTACCCATGGAGGTCCCGGGCTGGGACGGAGTGCCCGCAATGACCTCAGTAGGAGGGGGAGCAGCACCCACGGAGGTCCTGGGCTGGGACGGAGCACCCACGACGATCTCAGCAGGAGGGAAAGCAGCACCCATGGAGGCCTCTGGCTGGGACGGAGCACCCATGACGACCTCAGCGGGAGAAGCTGGACCAACAGCAATCTCAGGTGGTGAGGCTGGACCCATGGAGACTTCTGGCAAAGCTGGACAATCCTCGGTGACCCTGGGGAAAAGCTCAGATAGAAGAGGCAGAGAAACAGGGTCAGGGTCACTGGTGGCAGTGGAGCCCAGCGAGGTGATCTCAGGTGCAGCTGATGGCTGCACTTGGCTCTCCCCACCAAGAGCCAGACAAGACCTCTCCAACATAGAAACTGTGAAAACAAAGGAGGGTACTTGCCTGAGCTTAAGCTCCACCGCCGTCCAGGACTCTGTCGATCCAGATGACGACTCCTCAGGCCCAGCCCTCTAGAGGTCCAGCTCAGACTCTGCTGTGGTGGCCCCAGCAGCAGGCATGGTGGTCGATGCAGTCCCAAGACCCACCAGCGTAGTGGCCTACGCAGGTGGCTCACCCGGCGTGGACACAAGAGGTTGGCTTCCTGCTGGCGCTGGATCCTGTTCTGCTGAGGCCAGGGGACACTCCATTGTTGGCACAGGCTTTGGCTCGGTCACAGCGCTCTCCCTTTGTCCAGACTGTGGCTGCAGGCTGGGACCAGGTCCTCCAGAGCCGCAGGCTCCTCCATCGTCTGGTGGCTCAATCCTGGGGAAAAGGAGGAGACACGGAGAGAGCAGGTGAACAGTCTAAAGCTGCAGCAGGCGGTGAGGACTCAGAGGACTGCCTAGTCTAAGCTTCACCACTGGGAATCAGGCAAGATAATTCATGTTTAGGTGAGTGAGAGTGAAAAAACACTTGCCTGAGTTCCTGGGATGCAATGTCTTCTGCTGCAGCTGGTTGGAAATCAGCCCTCTCTGTGACTTCAATGGTTGTAGGCCCCTCAGAGGAACATGGAGGAGCTGCCCCTGCAGACACAGTGATGGGCGGAGCCAGGGAGGAAACAGCCAGACTCTCAGTAGCAGGAGGAGACGTCGAGGAGTTGGGAGGTGCAGCAGCAAAGGAGGATGAGTGGGCTTACGGGACAGCTGGTGAGGAGAAACATGAGGAAAAAACTGCTGTGGGAGTTGTCTGGCTCGATGTGGGAGAAACTGCCGACTGAAACAAAAAGTTTGTAACAATTTGGTCAAGGGATTTGAAAAACTTTTTAGGCAAAAAAAAAGGAATACACAAACAAAAAATGAAATTTGGCAATAAGGTCATTTTCACTGCATTAATTCTACCTATCACAGACAGTGGAAGAGAATTCCATCTCTGCAAGTCTGCCTTGACCCGACTCATCAGTGGAGAAAAATTAGCAGCAAAAAGAGAGGTTGGAGTGCGGGTCAAGTTAATCCCCAGATATCTAAACCCTGACAAGCTAAGTTTAAAAGGTATGTCAGAGTGTTTAAGTAACAGAGCAGAGGAATTTATGGGATAGCATTCACTCTTAGAAAGATTGACTTTATAGCTGGAGAAAAAGCCAAACTGCTTTAAGAGGGATAATATTGGTATTATACTAGTCAATGGATCTGATACATACAGGAGCAGGTCATCTGCATAAAGGGACAATTTCAGTTCAATTTCAATCGAGAGACACCATGAAAAAGTGGAAGAGATTTCAGAGCAATTGACAGTGGTTCAAGGGCTAAGGTAAAAAGCAAAGGAGAAAGAGGACACCCTTGTCTAGTGCCCCGCAATAATGTAAAATAAGTGGAGTGAGTGTCATTAGTATGAATGCTAGCTTGGGGGGGAAGTGTAAAGAAGTCTAATCTATGATATGAATCTGTCACCAAATCTAAATTTATAGAATGTAGTAAAAAGATAATCCCACTCAACTTGATCAAATGCTTTTTTGGCATTGATTGAAATAACAAATTCAGGGACTGAAGAAGAATTTTTGGAAAAAAAATCACATTCAAAAGTGTGCGAACATATAAAAGAGCTGGCGGCCTTTGATAAACCCATTTTGTTCTTCTGATATGATGTTAGGAAGAATCTTTTCAAGATTAATTGCTAATACTTTAGCTAAAATTTTGGGCGGATGTAATAAGGGAACCCAGTGTGGAGGCACGGAATAAGTGCAGGCAGGGCACGGCGAACTGAAGTTTAAAAGGGTGTTTATTTCATCCTCCATCACGAGAGCTCACCCCAGCGCTGTGGGAGCGCGCTGGAGCGAGCCCTGTGTCTCTAGTCAGCAAACAGGCAATGCGTGTGATCAAAAAGCGAGTAAGAGAGGGAGCAAGTGATATACCGTTGACTTATATACCCAGCTAGACAATGCATGTATGGCACATTAGCATCACAGTAAACAGCAGTAAAGCATGGACATTTGCATTAGAGTCACACATATCAATAGCAAGATTACTGGCGCCGGGATTAGACAAAGAGAGGCTGCCTATTGATATCAGTCCATACATCCCACTGTTCTGCTAATTGCTCCAGCTGAGCTCTCTGCTTGTCCATAGGCTGTGGGGGTCGCCCACAGCATCAACATTCAATAAGGACAAAGGTCTGTTAGAGGTGCATAATTCAGGGTCCTTGTCCCGCTTCAAAAGAAGGGTTATGGAGGCCTGAGTCAAGGTTGGAGGCAGTGAACCTCGTTCAAGGGACTCGTTGTACACTGAAATGAGTAGCCGGGCAAGTTTATCTGTGTATTTTTTAAAAAAAACTCAACACCAAAACCATAGGGGCCAGGGGTCTTATTGCTTTGCATTGCTTTAATGGCTGCTGCAATTTCTTGCAAACTAAAGGGAGCATCAAGCTCACTAGCCACATCCAGGTCAATAGTAGGTACACTGAGACTTTTGAAAAAGGAAGTCATTTCTGCTGTTTCAGATGGAGATTCAGATTCATAAAGAGAGAAGTAAAAGGACTTAATAACTGCATCAATAGTATTTGGGTCAGAAGTGATTGAACCAGTAGCGTCTCTAATTCTGGGGATCAACTGAGATGTAGCTTGTCTTTTTAAATGATGAGCCAACAACCTGCTTGATTTATCGCTATATTCATAATAATTGACATGGGAATGTAATAAAAGATGTTTAGCATCTGCTGTTGTTATCAGATTTATCTATATCTGAAATTTTTGATGTGAGCTCTTGCACTTCTGCCTTGCAAATTTTATTAGTATACGCTGAATAAGAAATGATTTGTCCATGCAAATATGCTCTGAGTGACTCCCATAATAACAAAAAACTGATAGAATCTGATTTGTTTAGGGCTATGAAATCATCCATTGAGGAGGATATAAAGGCATTAAATGTGTCATCAGGTAACAACTGTGAATTAAACCCCCAAGGTGAAGAAAAATGAGGCTGTTCAAGAAGTCTTATATGTAAAGTTAGGGGGGCGTGATCTGAAACAATTGGGTAGTATTTAGAAGAGGTTACCTTAGAAAGAAGAGAGCTGTCAACAAAAAAGTAATCAACACGAGAATATGTTTGATGTACTTGTCAAAAAAAAAAAAAAAAAAGAAAACTCCTTAGCTTGAGGGTTACAGAACCTCCATGGACCAAAAAACCCATTTTTGAACATGAAATCAGAAATTGACTTGGACATGGAGGATTGGGTCAAAGTGCGAGGATTTCAACGGTCTAGAGAAGGATTAATAACACAATTCAGATCGCCACCCAATATGAAAAGGTGGGTGTTCATGACCGGGAGGGTACTAAATAACCTATAAAATTTGGGTCATCGCAATTGGGCACATAAACATTTACCATCAATACAGATTGTGGTGCAGCATACCTGCAACAATTAAGTAGCTTCCATTTTTGTCAGTTATTATCTTAGAGGGGGAAAAGTGGACTCTCTTATTGATCAAAATTGTAACCCCTCTAGCCTTGGAATCAAAATTTGAATGAAACACGTCCCCAACCCAAGGGCATCTAAGCCTGAATTGGTCTCTATTACACAAATGAGTCTCCTGAACGAAAGCTATATCAATGTCTAAATGCTTAATATGTGAAAATATTTTTGATCTCTTATTATTTTTATCTCTTATTTATTATTATTATTCATGCCTTTGACGTTCCAGCTTAAGAATCTAATGCTCCACCCAGCATCAGTGTTATGTGAATTGGTGTTAAACATCAGCAGTGTCACAAAGGTGAGCGTCTTGCCCCTCATGACTGGGGTAAGGGGAAAAGGGAAGAAAAAAGGGAAACAATAAAACAAAAAAGCTTCCATACACACAGAGACAAACCCCAAGAACCAACAACCCACACACACCCCATCCACCACCCCACCCACATAACTGCACATCTAGTGTTCCCATCCCCAAACGATAAGAACAACTATGCAGACTCCAAAAGGAGCCATACTCAAAGAGATGCTTTCGACTGAGTAGCTAAGCTAACTTACAAGTGCCTGCAGAGACAGAACTTAAGTATGAAATATATGGCACACAGTAATCGACAATCTGAAATAATATGACAGCTATAAGCTGCTGAGAAGACAGAGTATAAAAACAAAAAGAGAGAAAAAAATGTTATTTTATAGCATAGCATGGCTGCAGTAATCAAGGAGAAAAAATAATGTGGATATATTTAATCTGGAACGACATGAATAGAAAAAATATCGTAAGCCTCCAGTAGTTAACAGTATTGCTCATATAGGCAGACAGTGTCCTGGAGTGAATTATGATATGGAATCATATTTGTTTAATTTACTCACTCACAAAGGAAACTAAGATGTAATCTCATTGGATGAGTCCTTGATGAATGCCATGGGTTCCTCTGGCGATGTAAACTCTTGCTGCTGGCCTCTGTATGTTATGCACAACCGGGCAGGATATAGCAGACCAAATGTGACTCCCTCGATCTTGAGCAGCTGGTGGCAAACACCACCGAAGGTGGCGCGGGCCCGCGCCGTCTTGGGGGTGTGGTCTGGGAAGATGGTCATATTATGGAGTTTTATCCGCTGCAGCTCTCTGGCTCTCCTGAGGCTATTGACACAGTCCATGTAGTAGTGAAGCTTTGCCACAATAGCGTGGGGGCGACTTCCAGGTTTCGGCTTCAGCATAAGAGACCGGTGGGTACGATCCACAAGTGGCTCCTCATCCAAACCGAAAGCCTCCCTCAGTAGCTTGGATACACCGGCCGTGGACATGGGGGTGGGGTCGTCCCCCAGGACACCAATAACACAAGATTACAAAAATAATTTTTTGTAAGTTGTCTGTGTTTTTTCAACTGATTTAAGACAATTTTGCACCGCTGAATCTGAAAATGACATCCATTTCGCTCAATCAGGTGCTAAGTAAAAACCTGTACTTACTTAGTACTGTGCATGTACTTACCTTTATATAAAGGTAAGTACATGTAAATTAAATGTTGCATCATCATTGTTCAAAATTCAGAGAATTTCAAGACATAAAAAAGAATTTTGCATCATATAAAGCGAAAATACCCTTACATTTAAACAAAAACATATAAAACAACATGTGGCCATAATTCAAAAAGTTGACCTGATTGAGCAAAACCAATGTGATTTTTGGATTCAGCACATCAAAATTGTCCTAAATCAGCTAAAAAAAACTTAGACAGTAAATTTGGTGTTGACCAGTGTAATCCTTATATTCTGATGATGAGCTCTCATGAGCTCTTGATGCCAGATCTTCACATTTATTCTCCAGCCTCATGCATCCTTTAGATAGATGTTCCACTTTATGCTGGAGAGCAACAATGTTGTCGGAGCAAGTGGAGAGAGAGAGTGCGCCGTCTCAGTGACTGTAGCTTTAAGCTCTGGGATGTCCAACTTCATGGAGGAAATACTACCAGACAGTTCTGTTTTCAGAGTGGCAGTTCGGACTTGACAGACGTTAAATTGTCACTCAGTGCTGCTTGAAGCTTGGTCTTAAATATCGCTGCAACCTCATTACGAAGGTCAGAAAGCATCTCCATTTTGAGTGCAGCGATGTCTGCAGTCAGAGGTGGCATGTTGCAGGTGTTAGCAGGTGGAGCAGAATCACTGTGGGGCGGTGAGGCTGCATACACAACAATTCTGCAGGCTAGGCTGAGAGATGTTTCCTGCCTTATTATGTTTTGGAGGTATTTTCGCGATTAAAAAAGCCAAGGTGACCAAGTCAAAAAAGCATTAGTACAAGCTTAAGCTGTAGAAGTGATGTACTGTAAACGGTGCCCTTTGAAAGAAAAAATAAATTAGCTCTGCAGGAGCTTCCTCACATGCGTCTCACTCCATGTTCGCCGAGCCGGAAGTCCTCAGCTGACAACTTTATTTACGTGGAAAATTATCTTTAAAATTGACAAACATCATATGTATAATACGTGGCAAAATTCAATCAGGATCAAAAGATAATTTCTCTCTTGCCATTCAAATCTCATGAATGGAGATTTTTTCTGATTTAAGGTCCCATATGTAGAAGTAGAGGGGGCTCTCTACAATACAGTCAGACTTGGGTAGTCAGAATTTGTAGCCACGTAAAAGCTGTGTTACCTTATGATATTATCCAATTATAAGAGTAGTAACTCAAATAAATACTGTAGTTATGTAAGAGCAAAAAATATCAAAAAAGTTACTTGAGATGTGATTTTAGTCTTACCAGTTTAAAAGGTTTTTTCCTACATTTATTATTTTTCTTGTAAATTTGAAAGATTGTTTTACTTAATTTGGCAACTTTTCCCCCATTATTTGTTTTTTGCTCTTGTAAATTTAGGAATACTGTACATTTGAAACTTAATTCTCATAAATTTGTGAGGTTTTCTCAGAACTTTCAGGCATTTTTCTTGTAGATTTATTACTTTTCTCATCAATTTGTGGGTTTTTTACTCCTAAATTCATATTTATTTTATAATAATGAATTTATTATGTTTTTACTTTAAAAGTTTGTGGTAAAATTGTGACTTTTTCACTCAGAGCTGAACATTAATTTGCAAAGCCAGAAGAAAAAGATGAGTTTACCTCTGTTTTTGAAGAAATAAAAAGGAATGGTGAGGATTAGCATGGTGGTGAGTGCAGACACTGCAACGACTCTCTGCTCCAATGGAACAGTGTTTTTGTTGTTTTTGTGTTTTTCGTCTTGCGAGTCACAGGGTTTTTGTTCGTGTTCGTTGTGTCTATGCACATACAGCCGTGAGTTTCTCCTCAACACTGGCAGAACCACATACACAGAGTTAGACTCTGCACACGCTGAAGAGCTATGGGAATGTGGACTGCTCCGTCCACCCACCCATGCATCTCGCCCACAGTGGAGGCGCCACAAGCGGCCTGACAGAAAACAGGAAAGGGGTAAGTGTGGAGGTACCTGAGCTAGGCTAACGGCTAACCCACACAAGCCAGCTATCCCCACCATCGTACTAGCCAATGTACTCTCTTTAGACAACAAGTTGGAGCACATCCGTTTGCTACGCTCGGTTTCAAGGACTGTGAGAGAGTGCTGTGTTTTTGTGTTTGTGGAAGCATGGCTCAACAACAACATCCCAGACTTTGCCATCCAGCTAGAATGGCTAACATGCTGCCGAGCAGACGGAGCTGTCGTCGAGGGAGGCAAGACTTGCAGCGGTGGGCTCTGTGTTTACATCAGTGATGCCTGGTGACATGATGCTGTCATGGTCTGCAAACACTACTCACCATTGTTGGAAGTTATGGCTATCAAGTGCCGGCCGTTCTATCTTCTGTGGGAATTTACGGCTATACTGTTAGCTGCTGTTTATATCCCTCCCAGCTCCAACAACAACAACAACAGGAGTGAGGCACCGAATGAACTGTACCAGCACATCAGTGAACAGCAGACAGCCCACCCAGATGCTTTTCTCATCTTGGCTGGAGATTTCAATCACATAGACCCAAAGACTGTGTTTCCTGAAATACACCAACACATCAACTTTCTTCCCCTCATGGATCGTCACCTTATCGTGGTGGGGGGTTTGCGTGCCCTAGTGATCCGAGGAGCTATGTTGTCCGGGGCAATTTGCCTCTGGTAGGGTCACCCAAGACAAACTGGTCCTGGGCGAAGGGCCAGACTAAGAATGATCCAACAGACTCTCATGATAAATACTAGAACAAGGATTCAATGTACCCCTCCCGGTATGGGGTTACCGGGGCCCCACCCTGGAGCCAGGCCTGGGGGAGGGACTCGATGGCTAGCGCCTGGTGGCCAGGTTTCCGCCCATGGGACTCGGCCGGGCTCAGCCTGAAGGAGTTACATGGGTCTGCCCTCCAGTGGGCTCACCACCTGCAGGAGGGATCATGGGGGTCCGGTGCTATGTGGATCAGGTGGCGGTCAATGGCGGAGACCTTGGTGGTCTGATCCCAAGCTTCCTAAACTGTCTTTTAGGATGTGAAATGTCACCTCTCTGGTGCGGAAGGAGTCTGAGCTGGTGCATGAGGTTGAGAGATACCGGCTAGATAGATAGATAGATAGATAGATAGATGTACTTTATTGATCCCAAACTGGGAAATTACAGTGTAACAGCAGCATGACAGTTGACAGCCAAACAACAGAAACACACACGACAGACAAAGGGATTACCCATGGAAAGTAAAAAAGAAACTAACACGACTATAGAACCTATATACATCATAGCTTAATATATGATGATGACCCGTATAAACACATGAATCATCCCATTGCACAAAGAAGGACTATCAGGTGCAGAGTGAAATGTGAGGTACCAGTTAGTCTGTAAGGTGCAGTGTGGCAGCATAGCTATGACCAGAATAGATTAGATTAGATTCAACTTTATTGTCATTACACATGTATGAATACAAGGTAACGAAACACAGTTTAGCATCCAATCAGAAGTGCAAAGGACAGCAGTGCAGTATATACGGTAATTAACAGTACAGTGGTACCTCTACTTACGAATTTAATTCATTCCGGAAGAATTCTCGTAACGTGAAAAATTCGTAAGTAGAGGCGCGTTTTACATGTAAATGCCGTAATCCGTTCCAAGCCCCCAAAATTCGGGCATAAATTTTTTATAAATCGTAAAAACGCATCAAAACATGTAACAAATACATGTTACAATTAGATTACTGCACAATAAACATAAAATGAGAGTTTAAAATGAGAGAAAGAATAATAAAAGAGAATAATAAAAGAGAAAGAATAATAAAAATTATGTTCATTTACCCTTTAACTGCTATCGTCGTCGACGTCGTCACCGTTTGCCTTCTTTGGTTCATGTTCTGATCCAAGGACGTTTGCTTTTGTCGGCTTGTAAGTGCTTCGTTTTGTTTTAATACCGTGCTGATCGTTGATGTATTACGGCCATATTCTTTGGCGAGATCAACCAAACGCATAAAGTTTTGGAAAAAACAAACAAACTTCGTGGCCAATGGGATACCAGGAAGATGCTAGGCGATAGCCAATGGCAGAGCAGCTACAGGTATGTTTACGTTCGGTAAACTACGGAAGCTGCGAGGAGCGCGTACTTTTTTGCCTTTCGTATCCTGAAATTTCGTTCGTAACTAGAGGCAATATTTTCCCGTTGAGGCGTCTCGTAACCTGAAAATTCCGTATGTAGAGACGTTCGTAAGTAGAGGTACCACTGTATGTGCAATTTAAGCAAATATATGCAAATATATGCAGCAGTGCAGAAAGTTAAAAGTACTGTTATGTACAAATAATGTGCAATTAGTTAGATGTAGTTATGTAGTTATGCAGTTATGTACAGGTGAGGATGGTAAAAGATGATTGTAAGAGAGTCAGCGGGGAACTAAGTTCAATAACATGACAGCTGTTGGAAAGAAACTGTTCCTAAACCTGCTGGTTCTAGTCCGAAGGCTGCTGAAACGTCTTCTGGAGGGGAGAAGCTGGAACAGTCCATGAGCAGGATGGTTGGAGTCCCTAAGAATGCTGCGTGCCCGGCGCAGACATCTTTTCCTGTAGACGTCCTCTATAGCTGGAAGTGGAGTCCCTGTGATGCGTTGGGAGGTTTTCACCACCCGCTGCAGCGCCTTGCGGTCAGCTACAGAGCAGCTCCCATACCAGAGTGTGATACAGTTGGTCAGGGTGCTCTCTATCACGCAGTGGTAGAAGTTGCCCAGGATGTCAGTTGACAGATGGTTCTTCTTCAATGTCCTCAAGAAGAAGAGGCGCTGATGGGCCTTCTTGATCAGGCTGGTGGTGTTAACTGACCAGGACAGGTCCTCCAAGATGTGGGTCCCCAGGAATTTGAAGCTGGGGACACGTTCAACAGCTATGCCATTGATATGGATGGGGTCATGTGTCTTTTCCCTCTCCTTCCTGTAGTCCACTATGAGCTCCTTGGTTTTGCTGGTGTTAAGGAGCAGGTTATTGTCAGCGCACCAAGTAGCCAAGTGCTCAACCTCTGCCCTGTAATCTGACTCGTCATTGTCCCTGATGAGTCCAATCACCGTGGTGTCATCTGCGAACTTTATGATGGAATTGGATCCATAGATAGGCCTGCAGTCATGGGTGTAGAGGGAGTAGAGGAATGGGCTGAGCACACAGCCCTGTGGTACACCAGTGTTGAGTGTGATGACGGAAGAACGGTTGGGGCCTGACCTAACATGCTGGAGTCTGTTGGTCAGAAAATCCATGATCCAGTTGCAGGTGGAGGTACTGATTCCCAGGTCCCCAAGTTTGGTGAGCAACTTGGAGGGGATAACTGTGTTGAATGCTGAGCTGAAGTCAATAAACAGCATTCTTGCGTAGGTGTTCTTGTCATCCAGGTGTGAGAGTACATAGTGCAGCGCTGTAGAAACCGCATCCTCTGTACTCCTGTTGCTCCGGTAGGCGAACTGATGAGGGTCCAGTGTAGGGGGCAGGCCTTTTTTGAGCTGTGCCAAGACCAGTCACTCAAAGCACTTCATGACTATGGGCGTCAGTGCCACAGGGCGATAGTCATTTAGGCACGATGGTGTTGAATGTTTCGGCACTGGTACTATTGAAGTGGTCTTGAAGCACGCTGGTACCACGGCCTGGGCCAGGGACAGATTGAAGATGTCTGTGAAGACCCCTGCCAGCTGCTCAGCGCATGCCCTCAGCACACGCCCAGGAATGCCATCAGGGCCAGCAGCCTTACGTACGTTGACATGACTCAGTGCATTACGGACGTCGGTGTGGGTGAGTGTGAGGTGGTGGAGGTCATCAGAGGGTGGGAAATTGATGTTCTTTTCATTGTTGTCCTTGTCAAAACGAGCATAGAAGTTATTTAGCTCATTGAGAAAGGGCACAGTCATGGCTATAGGTATGGAGTTGCTGGGCTTATAATCAGAGATAGCTTGAATGCCCTGCCACATACGTCGGGGGTCAGAGTCCCCAAAATGTTCCTCCACCTTCAGCTTGTAGCTGTGCTTGGCCTTCTTGATGCCCCTCTTCAGATCTGCCCTGGATGAACTGTAGGCCTGTGCATCACCAGATCTAAAGGCATTGTTACGTGCTTTTAGCAGAAGTCGCACTTCTCTGTTCATCCACGGCTTCTGATTTGGGTACGTGGTGATCTGTCTTTCTGTGGTGACACTGTCAATAGTGGTGTTGATATGGTCCAGGATTGAGTGGGTGTAAGAGTTGATGTTTATGTGATCAGACTGACCTAGGTGGGGGAGGGGAGTTGCTGTGTAGGCTCCCACAATATTGGTGTAAACATGGTCCAATGTTTTGTCCCCTCTTGTGTGACAGGAGACATGCTGGTAGAATTTAGGAAGCACTGTCTTGAGGTTAGAGTGGTTAAAATCACCCGCCACAATAAATGCTGCCTCTGGGTGTGCAGTTTGTTGTTTGCTAATAGCTGCATGCAGTTCTTTCATAGCAAGCTTAGCATTAGCATCCGTAGAAATGTAAGCGGCTGTTATGATGGTACAAGTGAACTCGCGTGGCAGATAGAAAGGTCTACATTTAACCATGAGAAACTCCAGGTTAGCTGAGCAGTGTCTCTCAACAGTGACAGAGTTCGTGCACCAAGCCTTGTTAATATAAATGCACAATCCCCCCCCTCTTGTCTTACCGGAGTCAACTGCTGCTCTGTCTGCCCGGAGCGTGTGTAGGCCGGCTAGCTCGATAGCATTGTCGGGTATTCCACTGTGAAGCCATGTTTCCGTAAAAATCATGATATTGCAGTTCATAAGTTTCTTATTGTTGGTGATCCGAAGCCGTAGTTCACTCATTTTGCTCGCCAGAGACCGTACATTAGCAAGGAAAATACTGGGTAGCGATAGCCGGTGCGGTGTTAGCTTTAGCTTAGCTCTTAGCCCACCGCGCTTACCCCTCCTTTGTTTACGGTCCTTACGCCGCCTGCGAGCACTTCCGGTCGGCCGGGAAGCCTGCCGAGCGTCGGGAGTTCTCCAGAGCTCCGGGATGAGACGTAGATTCAGACGTAGGTTGCTGATAAAAAGGTCGTTATCGTTGTACAATACAACATCATAGTGAGTTATTGTACAGTGAAATTGCATGTGGCAGGAAAGATTTCCTGTACTTGGCCGTTCGACAACGAAGCTGTAGTAGTCTACTGGAGAAAGTGCTTCGCTGCCTATCTAGTGTGTGGTGGAGGGGGTGATCAGGATTGTTCATGATGGATCGCAGTTTACTTAGTGTTCTCCTCTCCACCACTGTCTCAAAGGTCTCCGGTCTGAGACCAATTACAGAGCCAGCCCTCTTGATAATCTTGTCAAGTCTGTTGGTATCTCTGGCCCTGATACTGCTACCCCAACAGACCGCAGCAAAGAAGATGGCGCTGGCGACAACAGTCTGGTAGAAAAGCTCCAGCATCCTGCTGCACACGTTGAAGGATCTCAGTTTTCTCAGGAAATAGAGTCTGCTCATCCCCTTCTTGTGCACAGCATCGGTGTTGGATCTCCAGTCCAACCCGCTGCTGATCCTGACACCCAGATATTTGTAGTCTTCAACCACCCCCCACATCCTCCCCCCTAATCTGCAGTGGCTGAGAAGGAGCCTTCCTCTTCCTGAAGTCAATTACCATCTCCCTGGTCTTGCTGACATTCAACCTCAGGTGATTCTGTTCCGTCCACTCCACAAATCTGTCTACCAGTGCCCTGTACTCCCCCTCCTCTCCTCCTCTTATACACCCCACAACAGCTGAGTCATCAGAGAATTTTTGCAGGTGACATGACTCAGTGTTATACTGAAAGTCCGTGGTGTATAAGGTAAAAAGAAAAGGAGAGAGCACAGTCCCCTGTGGCGCTCCCGTATCACTAGCCACCACTCCAGACAAGACACTGCCCAGCCTGACAAACTGTGGTCTGCCTGTCAGGTAGTCGGTAATCCAGGAGATCACAGAGCTGTCAACCCCCATCCCCCGCAGCTTCTCACCCAGCAGCAGTGGCTGGATGGTGTTAAAGGCACTGGGGAAATCAAAAAAAGTGATTCTCAGTATCTCCTCCACCATCCAGGTGCTGATGGGCTCATTGCAGCAGGTAGATGACAGCATCTTCAACTCCTAAATGGGGCTGATATGCAAACTGCAGAGGGTCCAGCCACGTCTCCACCTGCGGCCTCAGGTGGGCTAAGACCAGTCTCTCCAGGACCTTCATCACATGAGATGTGAGGGCAACTGGTCGGTAGTCATTCAGATCCGATGGAGATGACTTCTTGGGGACAGGAACCAGGCAGGATGTCTTCCACAGCACCGGTACTCTCTCCAGACTCAGGCTCAGGTTGTACAGGTGTTTCAGTACTGGAGCTAGTTGGTTGGCACAGGTCCTCAGGATCCTAGCGTTGATGCCATCCGGGCCCGAAGCCTTCCGCTGACAGAGTCTCTTCAGCTGTTTCTCCACCTGATCTGTAGTCACCGTGAAGTGAGGGGGGGGGGGTCCCGGTGCCCCCTGAGGAGGAGGAGGGGGGAGATGGAGAGAGGTTCTGCACGGGAGCGTGGGTAGGGAGGGGTGTGTGGGGGTCTGGTTGTGTTGCTCGGGTGACAGACTGTGAGTTGAACCTATTAAAAAACAGATTCAGTTCCTCAGCTCTCTCCTGGCTCCCAGATGGCTGCCTGACTCTCCCCTTGTACCCAGTTATTTGTTTCATTCCCTCCCACACATCTTTAGTGTTATTTTGCCTGAGTTTCTCTTCCAACTTCCTCCTATAATTGTCCTTGCACCTCCTCAGCAGCAGATATAGTCGATATAGCAGTAGATATAGTCGGCCTCACCTCAACACACAGCTCCGGTTCCGGAACCAGTCTCCTACATGGGAAAACAACACACTGGACCATGTTTTCACCAACCAGAGAGCTGCACGGTGGCGCAGTGGTTTAGCACTGTGGCAGCACAGTTTTACCCTTGGCCGGGGGATCGCGGGGATCATGAGATCGTGGGTTCGATTCCAGCCCCCGACCAACAGTGAGCTGTGTGGAGTTTGCATGTTCTCCCCGTGTTGCGTGGGTTTACTCCGGGATTTCTCCGGTTTCCTCCCGCATACCAAAAACATGTAGGTTTAGGGCGCTCGCGCACGCAGCGACCAGCAGCCGGTGGCTTGTCACCAGACTGCAAACCAAATCTACCTACGGGTACAAATAAGTAACAAAAAAAAAAAAAAAAAAAAAAAAAAAAAGAGGAGTGTATAAGGCCTTCCCCCTCCCCCACCTTGGTGCCTCTAACCACATCACTGTCATACTAATCCCAGCATACATACCACTGGTTAACGTCACCAAACCAGTTTCCGAACTGGTTTGGTGACGTTAACCAGAAGGCCAGAAGGGTCCTTAGAGGCACTTTAAGACTGCTTCACCACCACTGACTGGAACATATTCAAGCAGGCTGTGACCTACAACACCACAGATCTGCAGGAGTACACAGAGACTGTTACTGCCTACATCACAAAGTGCATTGATGATGTCACGGACACCAAGACCATCACTGTTCGAGCCAATCAGAAACCATGGCTCACAGGGCAAGGTCTACAAGCTCCTGAAGGCTCAAAACGCTGTCTTCAGAGCTGGGAACGAGGTGGGGCTGAGAACAGCTAGGGCCAACCTTTCCCGAGGCATCCGAAAGGCCAAGAGGCAGTACTCCAGGAGGATAGTCCACCATTTCAGTGACAGCAGAGACCCTCGAAGTCTGTGGTGGGGGTTACAGATCATTATGGACTACAAGCCAACAGCTCCACCTCTCTGCTGAACGAGCTGAACAACTTCTTTTCTTACTTCAAGGCACTCAACAGTAACCCTGCACAGAAGTCACCACCTCCTCCTGGTGACCTGGTGATTACACTGTCCCCGGACAGCGTGAGGAGATCCCTTGACAGGATCAATGCATGCAATACTCCAGGTCCTGACAACATACCTGGTCATGAACTGAAAGCCTGTGCAGAGTAACTCACAGATGTCTTCATGGACATCTTCAACATCTCACTAAGACAGGCTGTTGTCCCCGCGTGCTTCAAAGCCACCACCATCATTCCAGCCCCCAAGAAGTCATCTCCCTCCTGCTACAATGACAACCGTCCAGCTGCACTCACTCTCATCATCATGAAGTGCTTCAAGTGGGTTGCCATGCAGCACATCAAGATTGCCATGCCCCCCTCCCTGGACCCGTTCCAGTTTGCATATTGGTCCAACCGCTCGACTGATGATGCCATCTCTACTGCCCTCCACTCAGGCCTCACACATCTGGAAACAAAGGACTCCTATGTCAGAATGCTGTTCATAGACTTTAGATCAGCATTCAACACAATCATTCCCCAACAGCTCATTCACAAACTGGACCAGCTGGGACTTAACATTTCACTGTGTAACTGGCTGTTGGACTTCCTGATGGGGACCCAGCAGGCAGTACGGGTTGGCAGTAACACATCCAGCACCATCACTCTGAACACAGGGGCACCCCAAGGATGTGTACTGAGCCCCCTCCTCTTCACTCTGCTGACCCATGACTGTACACCAGCACGCAGCTCCAATCTCTTCATCAAGTTTGTGGATGACACAACTGTGGTGGGCTGCACGGTGGCGCAGTGGTTGGGCTGCACGGTGGCGCAGTGGTTAGCACTGCGGCAGCACAGTTTACCCTTGGCCAGGGGATTGTGGGGATCATGGGATCGTGGGTTCGATCCCAGCCCCCGACCAACAGTGATCTGTGTGGAGTTTGCATGTTCTCCCCGTGTTGCGTGGGTTTACTCCGGGATTTCTCCGGTTTCCTCCCACATGCCAAAAACATGCATGTTAGGTTAATTGGCTGTTCTAAATTGTCCCTAGATATTTGTTTCCTATAGGCCCTTAGAATAGAGGGTTAGTATTAATGAAAGCGCTTTGAGTGGTCTTTGTGACTAGAAAAGCGCTATATAAGTGCAGGTTAGTTAGTTAGTGGTGGGTCTCATCAACAATGGAGACGAGAAACTACAGGAGTGAGGCAAGCTGCCTGGCCATGTGGTGCAGAGACAACAATCTCTCTCTGAGCTTGGAAAAGATGAAGGAGATTGCTGTGGACTTCAGAAGAGCACACACCCAGCATGCTCCCCTGACCATCAACTGCTGTGGAGAGGGTGAGCAGCACCAAGTTCCTGGGTGTGCACATTACAGAGGACCTCTCCTGGACCACCAACACTGCATCACTGGCCAAGAAAGCTCGGCAGCCATCGCACCATGTCCTGCTGCAAGACCTTCCAGCGCATAGTGAGAACAGCTGAGAAGATCGTCTGTGCCTCTCTCCCCTCCCTTGAGGCCATCTACAGCACCTGCCTCACCTGCAGAGCCCTCTGCATTGCAGATGATCCCACCCACCCATCACACAGCTTCTTCAGTCTGCTGCCATCAGTGAGGAGACTGTGGAGTCTCCAGGCCAGGACCAGCAGACTCAAGGGTCAGCTTTCTATTTTTCTATATGTAAGCAGAAGCAAGTACTTCGTTGCTAGGCAATAGAGGGTGTTTGTGTGCAGAGCTAAAAACCCACATCCTGTTATGTTTTGCATGTAGCAGTGCAAGAAACTTGATTCAGCAAAAATCACATTGTGTTCCTCTTTTATCTAATTAACACATTCTAAAGTAAAACATTCTTATCTAACTGAAATATTCTATCACATGTATTTAGTTATTTTGCACATCCTTACTATTTTTTTAGTTAGCTTTTGGTTGGTTTTCTTTGCACTGATGTTTGCTCTCTACATGTTTGTTCTTCTCATCTTCTCTATCCCCTCACCCCCCAGCCAGTCGCAGCAGATGACTGCCCCTCCCTGAGCCTGGTTCTGCTAGAGGTTTCTTTCTGTTAAAAGGGAGTTTTTCCTCTCCACTGTTGCCAAGCGCTTGCTCACAGGGGATCGTCTGATTGCTGGGGTCTTTCTGCGATTGTGGGGGTTTCACCTACATTTGAAAGTGCTATGAGATGACTGTTGTTCTGAAATGGTGCTATATAAATACAGTTGAATTGAATTGAATTGATGTTTGAAGTTTAGTGATTAATGTTTGGTGTTAGATGTTATACTTTATATTTCTTCCTTAGTGTTTACCTTGTTGCACCGTGGGTCTCAGAGTAATGTGATTTCAATCCTCTGTATGTGCTGTACATATGGCAGAACTGACAAAGTTTACTTTGACTTAACTTGAATTCTGAATAAAACCTATGTTTAATTCACAAAAAAATATTAGAAAGACCAAAGATGCAGTTGTTTGTTTTAATATTTTTGTTTTGCCCCACCCCTGTTAAAACCTACTAAATGTTGGTTGTTATGCATCTTCTCTCTTACAAAATAAATTCAGACAGATCCAAAAATATTCAACATTTGGCACAGTGATCATAAAATCCAAGGCAGGCATCATAAATTCTGAAGGGTTACCCAGACAAGCTGCTGCAGGTAGACTGACTGGCCCCCGCTCACCACCTGCTGTAGTGTTGCTTTCAGGTACACTCAGAAATCTGAGTATTCATAATTAATAATATACATTATTAAGTATTTGTTGGGAAAAAAGGTTTCATGTGGTCACTCTTTGTGTGGAAAAGTGTCTGGCAGGGAATATTACCATTTTATGGGCAGGAAGGTATAAAACTTGTGTTACAGGAACTAGAGCATGCCCGTAGAAAGCAAGTATTCCTGTCTGAAAAGGTAGCCCAACCAGGCTTTACAGGCCCAAATGTAGGCTGTGTTTGAAAGTGGAATACAGAGGTGTAGCCTATATGTAGGCAATCACATGTTAGACTTTTACAAATAGGAAAGGGACTGAACTGAGATGTACTTGATTGTGTGAATATTAATTACAGAATAATTGCAAACGAATGAGACATCCAATATTAGCCACTGTTTAAGAACCACCTGTTTATTTTCTTGTTAGATCACTTATTTGTGTGATCTTTTATGAGTTATATTCATAATAGTGTATCTTGCACTTTGGGGAATGGGAGTTGTTCAGTCATCATTATCATTGTTTTAGTTCATTTATGTAGTTTATAGTCTATCGTCAATAATCTCATGCAGTACTATAACAGGACACGTTTACAAATATTGAGACCCATTGTAGTGCATCCTTTTATATTTTAGAAATATTATAAGTACAAAACACCAAACATTATTATTATTATTATTTTTGTATGTGTGTTCTGTATACTTTATTGATCCCCAGAGGGAAATTCAGGGCATCCATGGTACAGCGCCAATCCCTTCACCACACACACACACACACACACACACACACACACACACACACACACACACACACACACACACACACACACGCACAAAGCAGAATCAACCGTTTGGCTGCAACTTTTGCATCAGTGTTGCCCATTTGTCTGTAAATATTTAGATAAAAAATGATTTATTTCATTATTTGGGCATTTTTGCATATGTGTCCGCATATGATATGTAGTTGATCTGGCCATTCCCCTCCACAATGAAGCAGCAGTTCGGACTGCCATCTATCACTGACCAGGCAGGCTGGGCGTGCCTCCCCTTGAACGACCACGGAACACCCGGTCGGACACCAGTGTTGGAGAAGCAGCAGCTGAACCGGCAGATTGCAGTCCTTCACAGGGAGCTAAGCCCAGCCTGGCCAGTTAACAGCAGTCTCCGCTGCTGCTTTACCCGTGTACCAGTGATGTCCTTTGCAGCACCCCTGCCAGCGCACCCCCCCCCCCACGCGCACCCACACATCTCGTATTCTCCATGCCAAATTATCCATTAGACGTACACAATCTCAGCAACTTTATGGTATAATTTTTAAAGTATTAAATCTTAAGTATTGTCTTTTTGTAGTCTGGTTTGCTCACGGAGCGCTGTAGTTACTGATGCCTGTGGGTAATCCAAAACCCTGCCCATACTTCTAGAAGCCTGGGCATGAGACAGAGCAGTGGCTGGCATTCCCCGAATTATCCTTTAGATGTATGCAATCATAGCAACATTACAGTATAATTTTTTAAGCATTACATCTTCACTATTCTCACTTGTCAAATTTGTCGCTTTTCACTTCCTTTTATTGTTTGCAAAACGCTGTGGTGACTGAGTGGTCGTTATGCTGCGTATTATCCAATCAGCATGGTTGTGATATCATGTATTATCCAATCAGCATGGCCGTGATGCCGCGTATTATCCATCAGCACGGAGTCAATCTGACACCCTGCACACACTGAAGGGCAAGAAGAGACAGGGGGGAGGCTAAACGTTTATTGATAAAAATTACATATTTTGACTGAGCAACTCCATACGCGTGGATGCATACCCTCGTAACCTCAGCAAAGCACTTATAAAATCTGAGGTCAGTCTGAGGAACGGTTCAAGAGAGATGTGTGGAACAGACAGACAGACAGACAGACAGACAGACAGACAGACAGACAGACACACACACAGACAGAGACAGAGACTTGACACATTTATAGGTAGATGTGGAGAGACGGCAGGAAACTGCTGGAGGCAGGATGTGGAGGCTTGATGTGAAACCAGATGGGCTGGAGACAAAAGAGAAGAGAAGGGGGATAGAGAGACTCAGGGAACGGACCAATCAGAGGAAGAAAAGAGGCACCTCCCCATTGCTGTAGAGAGAATAAAACAGAATGTACTAGCAAGCAGATGTCAGGACACACTCTTTTTCTTATACTGAGATTGTGTCACGAATCCCCATGTGCCATGGCGCGGCGCACAAGGAAGGGAATGAGAAACCCAAATGCGAGAATAGAACATGCCATTTATTAACTTAAACTCCAACAAAATAACAGGTCCAGCAAGACCACACAATACAGTAGACTGAAATGATGACTATAGGCCACCAGACATAGAGGGAAGCTGCCCGGATGTTCAGCAGCCGGGGAGGGGGAATGCCTAGTGCCGCCGTTACGATGAGCACAAAGAGAAAGGCAAAACATACACTTACGACTGGAACAATCCGAGACTGTCCGTGTAGTCTGGTAGATGAAGAAGTGAGGCAGGGCCAGCTGCTAACATCCAGGGATTAACCGTCTGTAAATGTCAGGCTGAATACGCGAAGGTAGTAGTACAACATCCATGGAGGAACACGCTGCCACGAATGAAGGTGAATGCTCCAACAATCTCTTCCCACAACCGCAGCGTATTTGTAATCATAATGCTAATGAGGGAAGAGATTGCCGGTGTGAGGAAGCGTGGGCTGAACATAATTGAACCCTGGTGTGCATGAGCACGTGTATGAGTGTGTGAATGGGAAAGAATGGAGTGTGTGTGTGTGTGTGTAAACACCTGTACTGAAGCACAGCTGATGGCACTTGACAGGAGGAGGGGGCGTGCCCGAACTGTCAGGGAGCGAAGGCCAAAAGCTCCCTAAAGCATCTGGTGGAAAATAGGGCAATATAACCATAAGTCAGAACTGGGTTTGAATCCATCAAACCCAGGTTCATGACAGATTGTATATATGTACTCCATCACCTGATGTAAATAAATTTACTTTTTTCCAGCTAACTGATTTGGACATTGGGTTAATTTTGATTTGCCCAACAGTAATAAAACAAAGTTTTATGCCAAAGGATTAGTCTGGGGCTTTTGGAGGTGGGGGTGATGTGGAGGGTACTGAATTCAGTGTATAATTAGATCGCTGCATCTAATTATACTGAATGCTGAAAATTTAAATGGCCAGTCAAAAGCACACTTTGGGCATTAAAGTGAAAGGGGTAGGGGCTCAAGCCCCTAAAGCTCCCCCCTCTGAATGTGCATGATGGACAAACATGCATACCGACTATCGATGGCATGGGTAATTATGCCATTAAATAACTTTTAACAAGCATACATATGAACACTGCAAATTTACAAAAAAGGTTGCAAATTCACACTAACTCACAACCTTATTTAAAAAAAAAGCTGCAAATGTATGAGGGAAAGGATGCAAATTTGGAAGAAAAAAAGTTGCAAGTTTCTGAGAAAAAATCAAACAATTCACAAGGAAAAAGTTGCAAATTTACAAGAAAATGCAAATTTTGAGGAAAAACACTGCAAATTTAGGAGAAAAACACTTGCAAATGTAGGAGAGAAAAGTTGCAAACTTAGAAGAAAAAGTTGGAAATTTACAAGAAAAATTTTGCAAATTTATAAAAAAGATGCAAATTTATAAGAAAAACTTGCAAGCGCTAAATTTAGAAGAGAAGGCAATTTTTTGATAAAAACACTGCAGAGTGGAAAAAGTTTCAAATTTATGAGAAAAACTGCAAGTTGCAAATTTAGAAGAAAAGAAAATGCAAATTTTGAGAAAAAAACATTGCAAAGATAGTAAAAAAAAAATTGCAAATTTATCAGAAAAAAATAGCAAGTTTCAAATTTAGAAGAAAAGAAAATGCAAATTTTGAGAAAAATGTTGCACATTTTAGAACCAAATTATGATAAACTCATTATCCATGAATACACAATAAAGTAGTTGTAGGGCAGGATCCCGAGGTTAACCTGTGTAGCAAGTTTGGTGACCCTAGACAGCTTTTTGAGTTCTATAGGAAGAGAGCATAGGGAGAGTGTATGAGTTAAAAAATGCAAATTTAGAAGAAAAGAAAATGCTAGTCAAAAATGCTAGAAAAGATAGTCAAAAAGATTGCAAATTTATGAGAAAAAATTTTCAAATGTATGAGGAAAAAGTTGCAAATTTAGAATTTTTTGAAAATTCACAAGAAAAACTTGCAAATTTAGAAGAAAAGAAAACACAAATTTTGTTAAAAACATTGCAAAGATAGTTGAAAAAAGTTGCAAATTTATGAGAAAAAACTGGCAAGTGTGTGAGGAAAAAGTTGCAAATTTTAAAAAAAAAGTTGCAAATTTACAAGAAAAACATTGCAAATATAGAAGAAAAAAGTTGCAAATTCATGAAAAACAAGTTGCAGATTCACTGGAAAAAGTCCCGCCCGCTCACCTCGCACAACTCCATTGCTGAAGAAAAAGCATGTTGAAGCTCGTTTAAAGTTTGCCACACAACATTTGGGCAAGCCAGTAAAATACTAGGAGAATATAATCTGGTCAGATGAGACCAAAATTGAACTTTTTGGATGCCACAACACATAGCATGTTTGGAAGAGAAATGGCACTGCACATCCCATCATGGTGTGGGGGTGTTTTTCAGCACATGGTACAGGCAGACTTCATATAATTGAAGGAAAGATGAATGGACAAATGTACAGAGACATCCTTGATAAGAACCTGTTGCCATCTGCCAAGATGCTGAAGATGAAACGAGGGTGGACATTTCAGCAAGACGATGATCCCACACAGCCAAGGAAACTCTCAACTGGCTCCAGAGAAAGAAAATAAAGCTGCTAGAATGGCCCAGTCAGTCACCTGACCTGAATCCAATTGAAAATCCATGGAACAAACTGAAGATCAGAGTTCATAGAAGACACCCATGGAACCTTCAAGATTTGAAGACAGTTTCCGTAGAAGAATGGGCTAAAATCACTCCTGAGCAATGCCGGCACCTAGTTTCTCCATATAAGAGGCGTCTGGAAGCTGTTATTACCAACAAAGGCTTTTCTACCAAAAATTAAATGAATTTTACCAAGTGTGTTCAATACTTATTCCCTATGTCATTCCACTTTATTAAATATAAGTTGTTTTGTCAACACAGTTGCCTTGATTTCTTTGTATGTATGGATTACTTGGGTTGTTACTGATATCTGGTGAAAATCTCAGGTCAATGGCTCCATCAGAAATATGCTTAATGAGAAAAATATTGACGTGTTCAATACTTATTTCCCCTGATGTATATGCATTGCTTTGGTCTTTAAAGTGATTTCATTCAGTCGTGTAAACTGATACAGAAAGGTTTATGATGATACTGGGGGGGGAGGGGGTGTTCAAGGCCCCCCCCCGCCTCCAACTGTGAGGAGAATCCTCCAGACTGGAACCCGTTCTCAGACGTTGATCTGATCAGACTCATCAGTGTTTGTCTGACAGTGGCTGCTCAGCCCAGAGTGCTGCTGTTCGGCAGCCGTATCGGTGCAGATCATTTCATCTGCAGGTGAATAATGCATCAGCAGAAAGGTCTCTGTGGAAGGTGTGTGTTTAAGAAGGAAAAATAAGCATCAGCAGTTTGTGTTGAAAACGGCGAGGAAGGAGCCTGCAGGGGTGGAGAAGAAAATGCACAAAGATTAATTATGTTCTTGAACAAAGATCGTCCACGTAGATTCTGCTTCGCAGAGATGGGGAACGGAGGAGATGAAAGGAGCGTGGCTGGTGTGGAGAAATAGACTTTTTCTGACTTATATATGCAGTATGTCCCCTAGGCAACGGGTGGTCCATGGAGCAGTGCGATGCATGACAATGATGCAGCATGGATTCAAGCAGGCAGGCGTGCTACTTCTGCTGTGGCGGCATTGTTTCTGTGCAGAGATTTAACATCAGCATGGGGTCAGCATGGGGTCACCGCACCACAAACATCCAGACATCTCACCTGATCAATGACAGACTGATGCAAGACATGGGCAGAGGTTTAATTTCACTGCTGGGGGATGGGGGCATAACCAGAATATTTTCTCCAGACGAAACGCTGAGGAGGACACTATCAGTATTACTGTGGTCAGGGACACTTCCAGGTTTTTTGGGGCCCTATGCAAGATTTTGTTGGGGGGGCAGCATGTTTTTGGAATAGGGAAGGGTTCAAACCTAAATTTTAAAAAAATAAACTTGGGTCATTGTTCAGCTGAACAGAAAAAAATTAAACCTTTACATAGAATTAAAAAATATTTAACCAGCATCCATTAGGTTGAAAATTTACAAGGAAGAAGTTGAATGTTTACAAGAAAAAAGTCACAAATTTATGAAAAAAGTTAAAAATTTACTAGGAAACCCCCCCCCACTCAATTTTACAAGAAAAAAGCCACAAATTTGCAATTAGAAAAGTCAAAAACTTTACAGAAAGTCACAAATTTACAAGAAAAAGTTAAAAATTTACAAGAAAAAGTAACAAATTTGCAATTAGAAAAGTCAAAAAGTTATGAGAAAAAGTCACAAATGTTCAAGAAAGAAGTTTTTTTAAAATTAAAAGTCACAAATTTACAAGAAGGTAAAAAAAAAAAAAATTATGCAAGAAAAGCCATAGATTTACAAGAAAAAGTCAAAAATTTACAAAAAGTTCCAAATTTGCGATTAGAAAAGTCAAAAAACTGAGAAAAAAATCACAAGTTTAGAAGTAAAAACATAACAAAAGTCACAAATTTACAAGAAAAAAAGTAAAAAAAAAATTTAAGAAAAATTTTTTAAAAATTATGAGAGAAAAGTCATAGAGTTACAAGAAAAAAGTAAAAAAAATAACAAAAAACATCACAAAATTACAAGCAAAAAGTCACAAATTTTCATGAAGTGACAAATTTACAATGGAAAAAGACATTTATGAGAGAACAGCAAAAAATTTACAAAAAAATCAAAAATTTGCAACAAAAACGCTGCAAATTTACAAGATAAACATTTAAAAGAAAAAAGCCACAAATTTGCAATTAGAAAAGTCAAAAACTTTACAGAAAGTGACAAATTTACAAGAAAAAGTTAAAAATTTACAAGAAAAAGTCACAAATTTGCAATTAGAAAAGTCAAAACGTTATGAGAAAAAGTCACAAATGTTGAAGAAAGAAGTTTTTAAAAATTAAAAGTCACAAATTTACAAGAACGTAAAAAAAAAATTATGCAAGAAAAGCCATAGATTTACAAGAAAAAGTCAAAAATTTGGCTGCCCGGTGGCGCAGTGGTTTAGCACTGTGGCAGCACAGTTTTACCCTTGGCCGGGGGATCGCGGGGATCATGAGATCGTGGGTTCGATTCCAGCCCCCGACCAACAGTGAGCTGTGTGGAGTTTGCATGTTCTCCCCGTGTTGCGTGGGTTTACTCCGGGATTTCTCCGGTTTCCTCCCGCATACCAAAAACATGTAGGTTTAGGGCGCTCGCGCACGCAGCGACCAGCAGCCGGTGGCTTGTCACCAGACTGCAAACCAAATCTACCTACGGGTACAAATAAGTAACAAAAAAAAAAAAAAAATCTACAAAAAAGTTCCAAATTTGCGATTAGAAAAGTCAAAAAGCTGAGAAAAAAATCACAAGTTTAGAAGTAAAAACATAACAAAAGTCACAAATTTACAAGAAAAAAAGTAAAAAAAAAAATTTTAAGAAAATTTTTTTAAAAATTATGAGAGAAAAGTCATAGAGTTACAAGAAAAAAGTAAAAAAAAATAAAAAACATCACAAAATTACAAGCAAAAAGTCACAAATTTTCATGAAGTGACATATTTACAATGGAAAAAGAAATTTATGAGAGAACAGCAAAAAATTTACAAAAAAAAAATCAAAAATTTGCAACAAAAACGCTGCAAATTTACAAGATAAACATTTAAAAGAAAAAAGCCAAAAAATTTACATAAAGGTCACAAATTTACAAGTCAAAAATTTACAAGAAAAAAATCAAAAATTTACAAAAAAATGTCAGCAACCAAACTGAGTTTGCTATATTTATTACGAGGCAAAAACTAATCACAGCACAAGGGCTGGAAAAAAAACGTACAGCAGAAACTTGACAAAAAAAGATGTGGACAATAACGTGGCATGGCAAGACAAGAAAAGAGGAGAACACTGCGTAGAATGCAGTGCGCATCATGTATAAATAGTTCACCAAATCAAAAACACCCGTGAACAATCAATAATCAAAAAACAAGGTCCAGCCGTGAACAATCAAGAGTACAAAACAAAGACTATGTGAAACCGGAAATAACCAAAAACACTGTCAAAATAAAAGCCAACCCAAAACTGAGAATGAGACAGGGATAATAAAAAAAACATAAAACCACGATAATAGTGACAATAATAATGATAAAAATAACAATCAAGAAAGAATCAAAACAACTCAAAACATGGACATCAGTTGAAAAGCCAAACACAAAAAAGTCACAAATTTACAAGAAAAAAGTCAAAATGGATGAAAAAGTCACAAATAAAAAAGTCACAAATGTACAAGAAAAAAGTTGCAAATTTATACAAACTTCACAAAACTGATACAATTTACACAAATGTCACAAATGTACAGAAGTCACAAATTTTCAAGAAAAAAATTACAAAACAGTTAAAAAGTCAAAAAAATTAAGGAGAAAAAAGTTGCAAATTAATGGGAAAAAAGGTGGATATTTACATGAAAAAACTGCAGATTAATGAGAGAAAAATTGCACATTTACATGAAATAAGTTTAAAATTTACATGAAAAAAGCTGCAAATTCATGAGAAAAAAAGTTGCAAATTTATAAAAGAAAAACATCACAAATCTATATGAAAAATTGTAAAATTCCCCCCAAATATTTGCTTTGCAAATGAAATGCATTTCATTCAGTTCTGCAACATGATATACAGTAGAAAGGTTCATGATGATATTGGTGGGGGACAGTAGCCTTTATTTTTTCCAGGTTTTCTCGGTGTTGCCTAGAGCCCTTTCTGGTTCCAAATCTTGCATACGGCCCCTAAACACCTAGAAATGTCCCCGAACGTCCCTGCTGTTTGTCCTATCAGCCAGGCTGTCACACTCACACATCATTCCAGTCCTTCAGCTCTTTTCTGTTTTCACCACCGTGGCAGCAGTGTGGACTTCTATTTAAATGCGTCCCACTGGAAAATGTTGCTATTCCCGCTGATGGCTGCATTTATGCACTTGGACATGCATGAGACCGAATTGTAGAGCATTTTGCATGAAAAAGTGTGACGATGAGAGCGGAGCGCGGGAAAAATGGCCTTACTTTGATGTGAATTACACATACAGACAGCGGGGACCATCCAACCACCGCCACCGCTCTCCCGTCTTCCATTTCAAAGTTATCATTTGGTGCCGTTATACAGTCAGCTCACAAAGGCGACGGGGCGATTATGTAAAAGTCGCCGTGACTAACGTACTAACAGGAAGGTGGAACAGATGCTCCGGCCGAGCATTTAAACCGCCGTGGAACATCACAAATCTGTAAAAGAGAAGCCATGAGTAGCAGATAAGTGGTCCTGGTCTGTCTGTGAATGCATGTTAATTAAATATGTCACAGCTTTATGCATGCAGAGCAGTCGTGTCTGTCTTTAGTCTGAATTGTTCTGTATAAATAAAGAAATGGAAGCTCCCCTCCCAACAAAACATTAAAACCAGACCATCAGTGACAGAGGAGCTCAATCTGTTCTGATAACATCAACGTCTGATCTCCTGACCTTTGACCAGAACCAGCCCGGACCAGAACCACCCCAGGATCTGACGTGGTCTAGCAAACAAGGACCCAGCAGCAAACGCATAGCCCTTTTCCACCACGAAAGAGACAGTGCTAGTTCGGTTCTGGTGCCTGTGCCAGTGCTTAACCAGTTCAACTGTTGTGCCTCCAGCTGGTTTTTGACCGACACAGAGCTAATCAGGGCTACATCATCACGTAGTCTAAAGCGTCTTTACACAACCCACAGAACAGCACGGAAGAAGAATGTAAAGGAGGAGGAGAAGAAGAAGCGCTAACTTGTGAACATGGAAGAGCTTGTTGTGTCTTTGGGAGTGCTGTTTTATTCTTCCAAAACTGTATTACCATCCAGAAATGATACACCAATTCATTTCTAACTGCCTATCATCGCTTTATTCTTAATCGCAGAGAATGGTGACTACGTTTAAGGAAACAGATAATTATCATTATTTCAGTTATCAGCAGTTGTTACCTAAAGACTGTAGCTCAGCTTGCTAGCATTGACTACACTTTTAAACGTAATATTAAGATAAGATAAGATAAGCCTTTATTAGTCCCACAATGGGGAAATTCCAGGATTGCAACAGCACAGGGATAGCAACACTCACAGCAACAATCAGAAGGCAAGAAAAAACAAGAACAGCTAGTATACATATGTACATATTAATATATATATATATATATATATATATATAGACACACAGTGCGGAGCATTGTGGTTGGTGAATGTGCAGCAGAAAGTCTAAGCTCTCTCTCCGCGGATGGGGCGGGCCAGCTGGATGTCTTTGGGCATGATGGTGACCCTCTTGGCGTGGATGGCGCACAGGTTGGTGTCCTCGAAGAGACCCACCAGGTAGGCCTCGCTGGCCTCCTGCAGAGCCATGACGGAGGAGCTCTGGAAGCGCAGGTCGGTCTTGAAGTCCAGAGTGATCTCCCTCGATATTTATGTCCCTCGATATTTATGTCAATTCTGTAATAGGTGGTGTTACAATGCCTGTTTCCTGGGCACATCCACGGTCACGATACTGGTGGGACTCCATTGTTCAGGATTTCACCATCCAGCCCATGCAGAAGTGGCTGATGAAACCCCTTTCGGACACAGGCAGACTTACTCCTAAACAATGGAGCTACAACTATCAGGTGAGCCGTGCACGTTCAGCTGTGGACGTGGTTTTTGGCCGCTTGAAAGGACGATGGAGGTCCCTCCTGAAAAGGAATGAGCGTAAACTGGAGCTGAGCAAGAAAATGGTGCTCACCTGCTGCATACTTCATAATATTTTGTGAGGAACATGGTGACAACTTTGAACTCCCAGACACATATGATCACAGTCAGCCTCCAGTTCAACCACTACCTGACCATGCCAGTGTAGAAGGAGAGGACATCGTGATGACCAGGTGAGCGTGCTCCCCCTTCCCTCCTGTGTGGGCTTCTTCTGCCTGTTTCCTGGCTCCGGAGTTGATTACGCTCACCTGCATGAATGTGGGTACCTGCTGCTTCCTCATCTCTCAGCTTTAAAAGATCCAGTCTGCGAGTGCTTCTTTGCTGGTCTGTTGGGTATTGCTGCCTCAACCTAAAGCTAAGTAAATTTTGTGCCTTATTTTACCTGTTGGTTGATCATTGTTCTCCTCTCCTTCCTATGTTGCTGCCATCGCAGCAGTGTGTCTCTCCGGGGCTGCCCACGCTCACCTGCCCTTCCACCATCCCATCTAGACTACTCCTGCTCTACCCAGTCAACCTACAGCTCCGCTCCTTCCCTTCACCATTCCTTGCACCTGCTGGTCCTGCTGGTCCTACCCCCGCCAGCTCCAGTTCCACTGCACGCTGGGTTTCACAGCCTGGCCCTCTGCTCACTGTTGTAAGACTCCTCTCTTCTCTCTGCCATTTCTCCTTCCCTATTATCCCTGATTAATCATCTCCTCTGTTTCTTTAATTCACAGGCTGTGTGCTGCCTCCAGCGTGCCTCTCAATTTGTCATTGTTCTCAATAAATTGTGTTCCACGTTTTTACCCAAGTCTGTTTGTTCCTCTGGTGTCCCTTGCTCTGCATTTGAGTCTCTGGCTAGTTAATCATGACAGAACGGTCCAGCCAGGACCGAAGCTCAGCGAGCGCTTCACCAGGGGAATATTCAGCTCTTTTCCGATTAGACGCCACAGAGCACCAAGTCGCTGTTCTTACTGAACAGTTGCAAACAATTACCCAACAATTGGCTACCGTAACCAACCATCTTTGTCATCTGTCTCATTCAGCTCCTCCTCCTCCTGCTGCTCCAGTAGCCTCTACTATCCATCAGACCATTTCCAACCCTTCTCCTGCCCCGTACATGGGGGAGGTGGGGGGGGATGTAAAGGGTTCCTGCTCCACTGCCAGCTATATTTTTAGCAGGTGGAGGGGGAATACCTGGATGACACGTCTAAAATCCACTTTTTGACCCTACTACTCAGAGACCGGGCGCTTAGTTGGGTCCAGTCTATACTGAGCAGTCCGGAGGGTCCCCTTTATACTTACGATTGGCTCGTTCAGGAATTTTCTCGGGCTTTTGACCACACAGAGAGTGAGGGGAATCTTGTGAGTCAATTATTGGTGCTTCGGCAGGGGAGTCGGTCGGTCGCAGATTTCTCAGTTGAGTTCCAGGTCGTTGCGGTGGAGTCCGGATGGAATGACGTTGCTCTATGCAACGCCTTCCTCCAGAGTCTCAATTCCAACCTCCGTGACGACCTGGCAATCCGCGCTAACCCCTTCTCTCTGGATGGGTTAAATGACCAGGCCATAAGCCTGGACAATCAGTGCCACGAGCACGCAAGGGAGCAGAAGGCTCTGCCTCTTTGTCTATGTCACGGCCGTCCCTCATCCTCTCACTCCGATAGGTTGGCTTCCCCTCCTGAGCCAATGGTCTTAGGTTGAGCTTGTTTGACTCCGGAGGAACACCAGCATCGGAGGAAGGCTGGGGCCTGCATGTACTGTGGCTCCACGGAACACTTGTTGTCAAAGTGCCCCATTCGGCCAAAACATTTGGCCAGTCAGTAACCGTGGGGGGTCTGGCGGGTGGATCTTCAGCTAATCCCCCAGATAATTTTTCGCTGCCAGCCCTCATTCAATTACCAGGGGCTGAGCTTAAAGTCTCAGCTCTAATTGATTCTGGAGCTGAGCAAAATTTAATTTCACAGGGGCTAGTCCAAAAGCTTAAGATTCCCACAAGGGTCCTACCGACCCTGTTAAATGTCTCAGTCCTTTCCGGCTGCAGGTTAGCCACAGTTACACGTCAAACCAAGCCAGTGTCTGTTCTATTGTCTGGTAACCACCGTGAACTCCTTCCATTTTTCATTCTGCCCAGCTCTTCTACCCCCATGGTCCTGGGTTATCCGTGGCTCCACCAACACAACCCCATAATCAATTGGGCCGAAAATTCCATTTCATTTTGGAGCCCTTTGTGCCTTTCATCGTGCCTCCGCTCAGCCGTGTGTTTGCCCACTCTCCCTATCTCCTCCCCTCCGGCCAAGCCGATGGACCTCAGTCTCGTGCCTGAGGTCTATCACGACCTTGGGGAGGTCTTTAGTAAGTCTAGCGCCCTCTCTTTGCCACTTCACTGGTCCTACAACTGCACTACTGACCTCCTCCTGGGTGCATGGCTGCTGTCCAGTCGGCTCTACAGCTTGTCTGGGCCAGAGAGGGAGGCGATGGAGAACTATATCAAAGACTCCCTGAATTCGTCCTGAATTCGTCCCTCATCCGCTCCTCTCGATGCCGGGTTTTTCTTTGTGGGGTTTACCGGAGTGGTGGCTCAGTTGGTAGAGCATCCGCCCCACACCCGGGAGATGGGGGTTCAAATCCCGGCCAGGTCATGCCGAAGACCATATAAAAGCGGAACTTCCTGCCGTCCAGCTTGGTGCTCAGCAATAATGGAATGGAGGAGGGAAATCTGTGGTGGTGCCTTACATGGCAGCGACCCCTCTGATTCTATATATGGAGTGTGTGTGTGACTAACACTGTAGATAAGAGAAACACAATTTCATTCTACTGTACATGATTGGCTGTATGGATTGAATGACAATAAAGGGTGATTTAATTTAACCTCTTGCACTCCGGGATACCGCGGGCGGTCACGTCTCTGCATCCTAGTGCGCACTGAAAAAAAAAAAGCTGCATTTCCGTTCTTACACTACAGACACAGCTGCAAACAGAAAGCCAAAGGAGTGCTTTGATTGGTTTAGATTTGACTGACCTCTCATTCGACTAATAAGAGCCCTGAATTGGGTTTCTGAAACCTTGAAGAACCAATGACTGAAAACCTAGCAAGAAGGACCCGCCTACCAACGGCTGTGAATACAGCGAGCCAATTGAAGCAGAGAAGTTCGACGATTGAAAGCGTGCGTCCCGTGCGTAAAATCTGTTTTGTGTAAGCCGCTGTGTGTAATGGTAGCGTTCGCCAGTCTTTTTTTTTTATTACTACTGTTCTTATTTGTTTTGAAAAATCGTTCGCCAAAACCGCAATCATGGAAGCACAAAACTGCAATAATGGAATCATGGTTTGACCGGGTCGCGTGACCAGAACCACGAGTCGTAACAAGCGGACCAGCGTCATGTTTGTCTGACAGTGAGGAGCAGATATTCGCCAGCGACACTGCTGTTGTGGACAGGTAAGTGTTATAAGCTAAATTATTCCTTATCACTGAAAATAGGAATAAAAGTGACTTTTGACTGATCGGTAAATTACAACTGTGCGTCATCGCCACGGTCCGTGTGCCGCGGTCCGTCATGTGGCTCCTCTGTAGCGGGGGGGGGGGGTGTTATCCTCTACATTGCAGATATTTTAGTATAATTTTTATTGCACTGTAGGTTATTTTTTCTTGTAAAAAAAGCCACACATTTTTTACGTGACATGCTTTGTGTGTGGGGGGCTTGTTTGTTCATTCATTCATTCATGAAAGAATAAACCCCCCCACACACACACACAGCCCTGAGTGTCACCTTTCATTAGAGCCCAAGATCAAGCTTCTATATTGAATCATTCAAAAGTTACAGATGTTTTTCCAAACTGTGCCATTTGGCACAATTTGGCACAGTTCAAAAACGCCTGGGAACAACCTGAGAAGAAAGCTGTGTAATATATTCATTTTTTGTGGTATTGTTACAAAATTTTGACCTCAGCTGGATAACACTTGGTTCTACATTTCTGTTGTATTTTCCAGCCCGTATATGACAGCTGTGTGTTATTTGCAAGCATTTGTATCTAAAAAAAACACCCAGGCGAACTTTATTTTCTTCAAGTTCAGTATGTTTAGATGACTGTTACTTAGAGGCAGGAGCACTTAGAGAGATTATGACTGTTTCGCCAAAAAATTCAAAGTGTTTTCTTTTAAATGAGACCAACCCCATGAAGCTGCTGCAAAGGGTTGAAGAACAGCTTTTGATTTACTTTGGGTACGTTATTTTTAGGCGTTTTTAGGGAAATTGACCAGAGTGCAAGGGGTTAGAAAAGATGGGTCCTTACAGCCCTTTTTTGATATAGCCTACAATTAGGGAGGGGTCATGTGTTTCTGAACCCTCCCTTAGTTATGCTGCTATTAGGTTTAGACAGCTGGGGGACCTCCAATAATTGCACTGGGCTTCACTCCTTTCTTCACTCTCAATTAAAAATTTTTTTTTTGCTGGTCATTAAACATGTTTGTTCTCTCCCATAGATTGAGTCCCCATTGTGCTGTTTGTTCTCTACATGTCTGTTCTCTCCACTTTATCTATCCCCTCACCCCCCAGCCAGTCGCAGCAGATGACTGCCCCTCCCTGAGCCTGGTTCTGCTGGAGGTTTCTTTCTGTTAAAAGGGAGTTTTTCCTCTCCACCGTCGCCAAGCGCTTGCTCACAGGGGATCACCTGATTGCTGGGGTCTTTCTGCAATTGTGAGGGTTTCCCCTACAGTTGAAAGTGCTATGAGATGACGCTTGTTGTGAAATTATTTATTTATTGAATGCAAAGTCCTTAAGCCAAGCAGTTGCCTCCTGGTTTGCTGTATGGAGGGTGTGTAATCCTCCTTCCAGTCTTTGGAGCAGGCAAGCCTCTATGATGTGTTCCATTGTTTGCTCCTCTCCACATGCGCACAGTGGGCTAGGGTTACTGCCCCATCTGTGAAGGCTGGCCAAGCAGGGGCCATGTCCAGTCCTGAAGCGATTGAGTGTAGACCACTGTCTCCTTGGGAGGTTGGTGCCCAGGACCTGTTGGTTGGGGTTTGTCACCAGGTGTTTGTTTGGGACCTCCTTGGTCTCCCATTCCTCTTGCCAAGCTGTCTGGATGGTAAAGTCAGCTGGGGGAGGGTTTTTCCAAATCGGCCGTCTGTATGGAAGTCGGGCAGTGGGTGGGGTGTAGATATCTGCATGGATTGGTAGGTGAGGAGAATCTTTAGCTTTTTGAAGCATCCTTTGAGTTAATGCTGCTCGCCGGATGTGTGGAGGGGCTATGTTTGACAGTACAGGGAGCCAGGGGAGTGGTGTTGAGCGGATTGTTCCAGTTATAGTTCTCATGGTTGTGTTGAGCTGGGTGTCTACGTGGTGTGTGTAAGATGACCTGGACCAGACAGGGGCACAATATTCTGCTACAGAGTATAAAAGGGCCAGTGCTGAGGTGCGCAGGGTGGAGGCTGCCGCCCCCCATTTTGCACCAGCGAGCTTGCAGAGCAGGTTGTTTCGTACTTTCACCTTAGCAGCTGTCCCCTTTAGATGTTCCTTGAAGGATAGGGTCCTATCAAGGGTCAGTCCAAGGTAGGTTGGATTCGGGGCATGCTTAAGCTTGAGTCCGCTCAGGTGGATGTTAAGTTCTCTGGCAGCTTTTACACTGTGGAGATGGAATACACTGGAGACGGTTTTTGCTGGGCTTGGTTTTAGGCGCCAGATTTTGCAGAACTGGTCCACTTTGGCAAGATCTTCCGTGAGATCTTGTCCACTTTGGCAAGATCTTCCGTGAGCACCCGTTCCAGTGGCTCAAAGTCTGGTGCTTGGAGAGCCAAACAAATGTCGTCTGCATAGATGAATTTGCAGGATTTTGTAGTGGGCAGGTCGTTTATGTAGAGGTTGAACAGAGTTGGAGCTAGAACTGAGCCTTGTGGGAGTCCGTTTTTCTGCATTCTCCATGCACTTGTGTTCTGACCGAGGTGGACTCTGAACCTTTGGCTGGTCAGCAGGGTTTTTATAATTGCTGTTGCCCAAGCAGGGATCGCCTTTATAAGTTTCAGGAGGAGGCCTTTGTGCCAGACTGTATCATAGGCGGCTGTAAGGTCGAGAAACACAGCCCCTGTCTTCAGTCTGCTCTCGAAGCCATTTTCGATGAAGGTGGTTAGGGCCAGTACTTGTTCTCCTGTACTACGGTCCTTGCGGAAACCTGCTTGATCCACACTTAGAATTTCCTCTATTCCTGAGGAAATATGTTGCAGTATTAGGCGCTCCATGATTTTGTAAGGAACGCTGAGTAGAGAGATTGGGCAGTAGCTTGCTGGTAGTTTGTGGTCTTTGCCAGGTTTTGGAATGGCAATGACCTTTGCTGTCCGCCATTTCTTTGGGATCAAGTTTGTTTGTGTGATTCTTGTGTAGAATTGTGTCAACCAGGTTAGGGCTCGGGGGCCAAGATTTTTCATGAATTCTGGGAAAATGTTATCATATCCTGCTGCCTTTCCACATTTCAGGCCCTGTAGGACTTTCTCCAGTTCAGCAGCCTTGAAGGGTTCAGGGTTCGTTTCCTCTACGTGCATTTTTTTGGTGTTTTTTTTTAGCTCAGTTGTAACTGCTCTTCTGGTGTCTTTGTCTTGGGGCGCTTTGGCGATAGTCAGTAGGTGGGATGCAACTTGGTTGGGTGTGACAGATGCTCGGCTTTGGCTAGGGGGCTTCTGTGCAGCTCCTAGGCGACGGATGAGGCTCCAACATTTCCTGCTAGATTGGGTAAAGCTCCGATCAGCAACTGTCTCCTCCCATTTATTTCGCTGGGCTGTATTTAGTGATTCAATGAGATGGTCTGCTATCTCTGAGTCCCCTGATGTTTGATAGGATTGTAGGAGGGCAGCGCTTTCTCCGTCCAGACATGGGACATAGAGGGGTTGGTAGCCTCGTGGGATTGCAGTATGGGCAGCCTTGAAGATTGCGCTACAGAAGCGGTTGTGTGCTTCATCTACAGTGATGGTGTGGAGTGGGATAGTAACAACACTCCGGTCCAGAGTTTCACTGAATTTCTTCCAGTTGGCTTTGCGGAAGTTCCAGCGCATTTTCCTTGGGCTGTTTATGACTGGAAGTTGTAGGCCAATGTGTACAAGCAGGGGCCGATGTTGGCTGTGTGGAAAATCATCAAGAATGAGGATCTGTGTAGGATATGGCGCCCCATTCAAAGAGCTGACCCAGCACAGGTCAGGAGAATAGTCCTTCTTCCACCTAGCAGAGTGGAGGGTTCCTCTTTGTTTGGGGTCGTATATCAAAGCGAGGTCATTTCTAGATGCCCAGTCTGAAAGTGCCTCCCCATCACTGTCCACTGCTGGGTATCCCCAGTCAGGGTGATGGCTGTTAAAGTCCCCCACATAGATGGCAGGGTGGGGTAGGGTGGGTAAGACCTGCAGATCCCAGTTGGCACTAGGGGGCTTGTACACACTGACAATATGGAAGCCACCGATGGTTATGGTGTCTGAGAAATGTGTTGTTGTCAGGTGATTTGCTTCAACTATGTCAGAATGCACATAGGTGGCACGTCCATGTTTAGCATGTGGAACATAGCACAGGAGGTCAAAGCCTTTGATGGTGTAGCGGCCAGCTTCCTCTGTGCCAATATGAGTCTCTTGGAGGCAGATTACATCAATCGAATGTTGGAAGGGGAGGACTTCGATAAGGCTTCGCTTGGCTGCAGATAGGCCTTCAACATTTAGTTGTAGTATGCGAAGGGCAGATCCTACCACAAAGTGCTCTCGGGGCTGTTTGCTTTCGGCTTTGGGACTGTGACTAGGATTCTTCTTTGACTTGGCACTGAGGCGTTGTCTCTTCGAATTTAGTCTGCTGGTAGGATCATTAGCTTCCCCGGGCGAGCCCGGGTACTGGTGGAGGGCGCGACGAGAACGCTGATCCATTGCCCTCCCTTGTTGTGAAATGGCGCTATATAAATAAAGTTGAATTGAATTGCATTGACTACTGTGAACTGAACACCATTACCATCAAAGATACGTAAATACCCCTTACTGCTCTTTAACTCCGCTTTCGAGCTTCATCAGCGTGCGTGAGTATTCACCAAACTCGACCTCCAGAACACATACCATGTGGTTTGCATATGCAAGGGTGACGAATGGAAGATGGCATTTAAGACACACCTGGGGCAATTTGAATACCTAGTGATGCCCTTTGGGCTTACCAACACCCCTGCTGTCTTCCAGCGTATGATCAGTGATGTTCTCCAGGATATAGTGAATCAATTCGTTTTCGTCTACCTTGACGACATTCTCATTTTTTCCTGCATGCTGGAGGAACACACAGTCCACGTCCAGGCAGTTTTACAATGGCTACTGGAGAATCAACTTTATGTGAAGGCCGAGAAGTGTGAGTTCTCCTCCCGCTCCACTTCCTTCTCGGGTTTTATTGTAGCCGAAGGCAAATTAAAGGCTGACCCAGGTAAAGTTAAGGTGGTTTTAGATTGGCCCACCCCCCAGTCCAAGAAACATCTCCAGCGTTTCCTAGGCTTTGCAAATTTTTACCACCGTTTCATTTGAGGCTACAGTAAAGTAGCCCTGCCATTAACCCAGTTGACCTCAATGAAAATGCCATTTAACCCCTTGAACTCTGTGAATTCCGTGGGCAGTCATGTCTCTGCATCTTAGTGCGTCTCAGTGCGCACTGAAAAAAAAAGCTGTATTTCCAGACTTCCAGTACAGACACAGCCTTATTACAACCTGAGAAAAAGCTGTGTAATATATTCATTTTTTGTGGTATTTTTACAAAATTTTGACCAGAGCTTGAAAACACTTGGTTCTACATTTCTGTTGTGTTTTCCAGCCAGTATCTGACAGCTGTATATTATTTGCAAGCATTTGTATCTAAAAAAAACACCCAGGCGAACTTTCTTGTTACTCAGTGGCAGGAGCACTTAGAGAGATTATGACTGTTTTGCCAAAAAATTCAGAGTGTTTTCTTTTAAATGAGACTAACCCCATGAAGATGCTGCAAAGGGTTGAAGAACAGCTTTTGATTTACTTTGGGCATGTTATTTTTAGGCGTTTTTAGGGAAGTTGAACAGAGTTCAACAGGTTAAATGGTCTGAAGCAACAGAACAGGCCTTCTCTAAACTGAAAGCCCTTTTCTCTGATATGCCCATCATGGCTCAGGTTGACACACAATTGCAGTTTGTGGTTGAAGTTGATGCTTCTGATTCGGGGGTAGACACTGACCTCTCAGCGTGCTGGCTCCGATAAGAAGTTACATCCATGCGCGTATTTCTCTCAGCGGCTGACTCCAGCCAAGAGAAACTATGACGTAGAGGACCGTGAGCTGCTGGCCATAAAGCTGGCATTGAAGGAATGGAGGCACTGGCTAGACTCTAGCCCTGCAGGTTTTACCTCCACGCAGTGCCTTCAACAGGTGATTTCACTGAATGTCTTCCCACTGATTGCTGATCAGTGAAAACACCTGCTGAAGATACTGGGTGGAAGTAAAACATGCAGGGTCTTGGCCCTCCATGGAATGAGTTTGACACCTCTGGGCTAGAGGGAGCCACCCAACCCATCATTGTCTGGACAGATCACAAAAACTTAAAGTATTTAAGATTTGCCAGAAGATTAAATTCCAGACAGGCCCGTTGGGCCCTGTTTCTCTTAGGTTCAATCTCTCCATTACTTACCGCCCTGGCTCCTGCAATATAAAACCTGATACTCTCTCTCACCAGTTCTCCTCCGACCTTTCACCTTCCCTTCTGCCCTCCATAGTGATGTTATCCAGTTGAAGCACACCAGCTTCTTTGCCTGTCATCCTGGGACCTCTCGGACTACTGAACTACTGCAATGAGTTTTTTGGTGGACGACCCTTCAAGCAGATGTTTGGGACTTTATTAAAACATGCCAGGTCTGCGCCACCAACAAATCAAACTCCTCACCTTCTGCCGGTCTCCTTCATCCTCTACATGTCCCGAGTCGCCCCTGGTCACACATTGCTATGGCCTTTGTTATGGGCCTCCCTCCATCCCAAAGTAACACTGTCATTCTCACTGTCATTGACCGGTTCTCTAAAGCTATTCATCTAATTCATCTAGTACCCTTGCCCAAGTTGTCCTCAGCTGCAGAGACCGCTAATCTCCTCACCCTCCATGTTATCCGTCTACACGGAATTCCCATTCCGACATTGTTTCTGACCGGGGTCCGCAGTTTTTATCTCAAGTATGGAAGGCTTTCTGTTGGTCCCTCGGACCACTGTCAATCTCACATCCGGTTATCATCCTCAGAGTAACGGGCAGGCCGAGCGTGCCAACCAGTCCCTGAAGCCCTGAAGATGTGCAGCTTCCTGCAACCCCACCACCTGAAGCTCCCATCTGACTTGGGTGGAGTACGTGCAAAACACTGCTGTCTCCTCTGCCACCGGACTGACGCCCTTCGAGGCCTCTGTGCGTTACACCCCTCCTCTTTTACCTATGGCAGAAAGGGAGGTAGCTGTTCCACCTGTGGAGGCCCATGCTTGCTGCTGCCGCCATCTATGGAGGTCTACTCGGGCTGCCGTTCTCTGCTCATCCAAGCGGAACCGTCTCTACGCCAACCGTAGACATGCACCGGCGCCTAGATACTCCGTCGGTCAGATGGTGTGGTTGCATGCTGAACAGGTTCCGCTGAAGACGGAGTCTATGAAACTGTCACCTCATTTCCTGGGACCATTTCCAATCTCCCATTTCCCGAGAGATTGACAGACGGATTGGAGCAGCATCTGCAGTGATGCGGACGTTGTACCGGTCTGTTGTGGTGAAGAGGGAGCTTAGTTCTAAGGCAAAGCTGTCAATTTACCAGTCAATCTATGTTCCTACTCTCACCTATGGTCACGAGCTTTGGGTAATGACCGAAAGAACAAGATCACGGATACAAGCGGCTGAAACGAGCTTTCTCCGTAGGATTGCTGGACTCACCCTCAGAGATAGGGTGAGGAGCTCAGTCATCTGGGACAGGCTCAGAGTAGAACCGCTGCTCCTCCACATTGAAAGGAGTCAGTTGAGGTGGTATGGGCATCTGATTAGGATGCTTCCTGGACGCCTCCCACTTGAGGTGTTTCAGGCACGTCCCACTGGGAGGAGACCCCAGGGCAGACCCAGGACTCGGTGGAGAGACTATGTCTCCCAGCTGGTCTGGGAACGCCTTGGTATCCTCTCTGAAGAGCTGGAGCAGGTGGCTGGGGAGAGGGAAGTCTGGGCTTCTCTGCTTGAACTGCTGACTCCGCGACCCGGACCTCTGAAAAAGCGGTAGAAGATGGATGGATGGATGGCATTTCCCATCTCACGGATCATAAATGATGTGACTGTTCAGCTCAAGCTGCCTCCGACGCTTCACATCCATCCTACCTTTCACATCTCCCAGATAAAACCCCTCTCTGCCAGTCCTCTCTGTCCTCCTCTGAAGCCCCCCGCCTCCTCCTCGGGTCCTTGACAGCCATACCACCTACACCGTTCAGAGGATCCTGGATGTCCATCATCGGGGCCGGGGTCTACAACACTTGGTCCACTGGAAGGGTTATGGACCGGATGAGAGGTCGTGGATTCCTGGGTCATACCTCCATGACAAGGGAATGGTTTGGGCTTTCCACTGGGCGCATCCCAACAAGCCCGGAGGGACGCCAGGAGGTGCCCCTTGAGGTGGAGGGGCACTGTGATGACCAGGTAAGCGTGTTCCCCCTCCCCTCCTGTGTTTGCTTCCTCTGCCTGTTTCCCGGCTCCGGAGTTGATTACACTCACCTGCGTGATTGTGCACACCTGCTGCTTCCTCATCTGCCAGCTTTAAAAGAGCCAGTCTGCGAATGCTTCTTCACTGGACTGTTGGGTATTGCTGCCTCAACCTAAAGCTAAGTAAATTTTGTGCCTTATCTTACCTGTTGATTGATTGTTGTTCTTCTCTCCTTCCCAGGTGGCTGCCATCCAGCGGTGTGTCTCTCCGGGGCTACGCACGCTCACCTACCCTTCCACCATCCCATCTGGACTACTCCTGCTCCACCCAGTCAACCTACAGCTCCACTCCTTCCCTTCACCATTCTTTGCACCTGCTGGTACTGCTGGTCCTACCCCTGCCAGCTCCAATTCCACTGCACGATGGGTTTCACAGCCTAGCCCTCTGCTCACTGTTGTAAGACTCCTCGCTTCTCTCTTTGTCATTTCTCCTCCCTTATTATCCCTGATTAATCACCTCCTCTGTTTCTCTCATTCACAGGCTGTGTGCTGCTTCCAGAGTGCACCTCAATTTGTTATTGTTCTCAATAAATTGTGTTACACGTTTTTTCCCGAATCTGTTTGTTCCTCTGGTGTCCCTTGCTCTGCATTTGAGTCTCTGCATTTGAGTCTGTTAATCATGACAGACATTAGGGCAGCTTTAATGGAGTACTTTAACAGTAGGGGGCAATAACCTGTTTAGTGCCTGCCATATCATTTACAAATTGTAACATGTGAAGAAGTGAGAAAACGTTAATGAATAAAAAATTCAACTGACAATCAGTCCTCACTGTACTCTGTTTTGAAGTATTTATGGTGTATTTACTGTTTATATTTTATAGTGTGGTGACACAATAGGACAGGGAGGCGAGGGGAGGTAGTTAGAGATGGTAATAGGGAAAGAGGCGAGAGGTGCCAGTGAAAGGCACCAGAGCGCTAGGGGGGATGAAGTCAAATAAAGATGTGCCTTTTGCCCCTGCTGTACCAGGTTCACACCTGAGGACGCAGGGGTGCAAATGTATTGTACTAAGCCTTGTTGTGTGATGTGTATGTTAATCTGTATGTTGATGTGTGTTCATGGTTGGTAACTTGTATGTAAATGTGTTTACTCTGGGTGCCAGAGGTGTGAAGAAAATGTATAAAGGAGTTTGCTTTGGCACTCACAGTTAGTCTGTTCTGAGTTGGAGGAGGAATAAAGTTCTGTGTCATCAGCTTGTGTCTCATCTGTTTTCTTTCTCCACATTGGTGACCTAGAGACGTGAAATGGAAAATGGACCGAGCAGCACCATGGAGACACTTTGCTGGAATCTCCCAACGCTGCATGCGCCGTTGCAGTCAGACTCCCGGACTTTTGGCTTCATGACCCGGCCGCTTGGTTTATTCACATGGAAGCCCGGTTCACACTCCACGGAGTCGTGGCAGACGGCATGAAGTACCATCATGTGGTGGCATCACTGGACGCACGTGCCACGCAGTGCTCAATGAGTCTACACTGAGACCCGCCAGCCCAAGGAAAATACGGTGCTCTCAAGTGGCTGCTGCTGCGCCGTTATACCCTTTCAGACGCAGAGAGGGCAGAAAAGCTAGGAGACATCGGCTGTGGACCTGATGGAGAGCATGCTTGCGTTGATGGGCACGGACGACGGATCTTTCCTTTTTGTCCACCTCTTCCTCAAAAACCTACCGGCTTCTGTGAGAGTGATTCTCGCTAACTCACTACTGCTGGTGGCCAGGGACTACCGCGCGCTGGCAGAGGAGGCAGATCACATCATCCTGGCAAACAAGGCTTTCAGCGTTCAGGCAGTGAGACTGTGATCTTCGGCGGAGCCCAGCGAGGTTGAGGAGCCAATGGTGGTGGCTGGGACGGCCACCCGGAGAAGTGGGACCGGGATGCTGTGTTTTTATCACCACCATTTTGGCAAGGAAGCGCAATGTTGTCTGCCACCATGCCACTTCAAGAAGCCGGGAAACAGGACAGCCAGCGGTCAGTAGCAGCTGCGACCACTGGCAACAGGGAAAAGCTGCTTTTCATCATGGACACACGTTTGGGGAGACGTTTTCTGGTAGACTCTGGATCCCAGAAGAGCCTCATTTTGCCAGTCAGTGCAGACAGGCTGGCAGAAGGCTGTGGGCCATCTTTAACGGCCGCAAATGGATCCCATATCAGGATGTTTGGAGAAAGGATGGTGACTGTATGTTTACATGAACACAATTACCAGTGGGACTTTGTGGTAGCTGCATGTTTGGTCCCCATCTTAGGTGCTGATTTTCTGTGTGCTTATGGACTACTTGTTGATGTTTTCAACAGGCGTTTAATGGATGTTGTATCTTCTTCCTCCTTGCCCTGCACAGCTCGGGGAGTTGGGCCACCAACACACGCAAATATTCTAGCTCCAGGGGGTAAGTACCAGCGTTTGCTTTCCGAGTTCCCACCACTCACGGTGCCCACTTTTTCCGCTACGGTAACCAAGCATGGGGTCGAACATTTTATCACCATGAAAGGTCCACCTGTGCTTGCTGCATGGATGCAGCTAAACTAGCCATCGTGCACGAGTAGTTTGCTAACTTAGAACGCTTAGGCATCGTTAGGCACTTTATCAGCCCTTGGGCATCCCCGCTGCACATGGTGCCCAAGTCTGATGGGTTGTGGTGGCTGTGTGGCGATTTCCGACGCTTAAGCAACACCACAGAACACGATCGTTACCCCATCCCGCACATCCAGGATTTTTCCGTGCACCTGGCCGGGACACACATTTTTTCAAAAGTGGATCTGGTCCGCAGTTACCACCAGGTCCCAGTGTGCGCAGATGTCCCCAAAACGGCAGTAATAACTCCCTTTGGTCTTTTCAAGTTTTTGTGCATGCCGTTCGGGTTAAAGGGCGCAGCACAAACTTTCCAAAGGATGATGGATGCGGTCCTCCGTGACTTGCTGTTCATTTTCATTTACTTGAACAACATTTTGGTGGCTAGCACGTCAGACGAGGAGCACCTCGCCCATCTCAAACAAGTTTTCCAATGTTTGGAAGCGCATGGGCTGATTGTTAACCCAGTGAAGTGTCAGTTCGGGCTGCTGGTAATCGACTTTTTGGGCCATTGCATCTCACCGGAGGGCGCAATCCCACTGCCAGATAAGGTGCACGCAGTGTCAGATTTTCGGCATCCACAGACCGTCAGGGCGCTGCAGGAATTTTGGGGGATGGTCAATTTTTACAACTGCTTTCTCCCCTGCGCAGCCCAGCTGCTGCAGCCACTGTACGGCACACTCAAAAAAAAATAAACCCGTGGATAGCATTGACTGGACCCCCGATTGGGACCAGGCCTTCACAGGCGCCAAAACAGCACTCACCAATGCAGCTTTGCTGGCCCTTCCAGCCCCCTCAGCATGAATAGCACTCACCACAGATGCATCAGATGTCACGGTAGGGGCCGTGGTGTAGCAGTACATCTCCAGCTTGTGGCAGCCCCTCACCTTTTTCAGCCGTACTTTGCGTGACAGCGAGCTTAAGTATAGTGCTTTTGACAGAGAATTGTTAGCGCTCCACCTCGCTACGCGTCATTTTCAGTTCTGGCTTGAGGGTCGCGATTTTACCACGTTTGTCGATCACAAACCGCTGACCTATGCGATGTTCAAAGTCTCAGAACTGTGGTCAACTCCCCAACAATGGCACATGGCCGCAATTTCGAAGTTCACCACCGACAGCCAACATGTAGCCAGTAAATTGAATGTTATGGCAGACTGCTTGTCACGCGTGCTGGTCTCTCCGGTATACATAGGTATCGATTTTTCTGCAATGACAGCCCACCAAACCGGGGACGCAGACATTTGTGCGCCCCAGTTTGCAGCTACCAGATTAAAACTTGAGAGCAGGGTGGTACAAGAAGGGTGCCCCCCCCTTGCTCTGCGACGTCTCCACCAGCTGCCCCTGGTTCTGAGCTCTTGGCACCACCGTGTTTTTGAGTCCGTCCACTCCCTTTCACATCCCGGTGTGCGAGCCTCGGTTAAACTAGAGGGGTCCAAATTCGTCTGACCTCATTTACGCAGGGATGTGAAAGAATGGGCTGCAACATGCATCACGTGCAAACGGGCTAAGGTGCACAAGCACACCAAAGCCCCCCTCGAACCTTTTCAAATTCCAGCCAGGAGGTTTGACCATGTACACGTGGATTTAATGGGTCCCCTTCCGCCATTGCAGGGATTCACACACCTTTAACAATCGTGGACCGCATTACGCACTGGCCAGAGGTGGTTCCGCTGAATTCCACCACGTCTGCCAAGGTATCCCGCGTGTTTTTGTAAGCTTGGGTCGCACGGTTCGGGTCCCCATCGGACATCACTTCCGACAGGGGTCCGCAATTTGTTTTGGAACTTTGATCCGCGATGGCCGAGAGCCTGGGGGTCAAAATCCACCGCACCACCGCATACAACCCACAGGCTAACGGTTTGTGTGAGTGCTTTTGCAGGTCGCTTAAAGCAGCACTCAGAGCCTTGCTCACAGATGCAAATTGGGTCGACCGCCTGCCTTGGATCCTATTGGGGTTGTGCGCCGCACCTAAGGAAGATTTGGCAGCTTCCCCGGCAGAACTTGTTTTTTCTCAGCTGTTGTGAATCCCGAGGCAATTTTTGCCAGAGAGCTCTGCACCCGGTACCGATCCGCCCGCGCATCTTTTTTTCCGGTACAGGGGCTGCCAGTGTTCTGGGCCTGGCACACCATTGTTATCCACGCACTTTTGTTCCAAAGCACTTAGAGAACGCCAAATTTGTTTTCGTCAGGCACGACGCCCACAGAACCCTGCTGCAACAGTCTGGTCAGAGTGTTGGAAACTGGGGAGAAACATTTTGTGTTAGGGGCGTAAGGAAACCATCTGCATAGACAGGCTGAAGCCTCCTTATGTGTTGGCAGATGAGCAGGTAGTGTTGGCTCAAGCTCCCTGGTGCAGGCGCCTACCTATGGTGGGTCCGCAGGTTTGTGTTCCCTCTGCAGAGGATGGTTTTCACGAAACTAACTCTTTCCCTTCCCCACCCTTTCCCCCTCCAAAGACCAACCTTTCCTTCCACCCACCTCGACAAGAAGGTGTTTCGACTGGCCTGGTGGCTGCATGCTACAGCCACTACAGGTGCTTGCTCAAGCCCAAAAGGTCCAGAGGGTTAGGACTCCTTCTGGGTGTTGGGGGGGGGGCTGTGTGGTGACACAATAGGACAGGGCACTCCACCCAGTACTTGGGGTTGGTGGGGGGGAGGTAGTCAGAGATGGTAATGGAGAAAGAGGTGAGAGGTGCTGGCGAAAGGCGCCAGAGCGCTGGGGGGGATGAAGTCAAATAAAGATGTGCCTTTTGCCCCCGCTGTGCCAGGTTCACACCTGAGGATGCAGGGGAGTGAATGTATTGCACAAAGCCTTCCTCTGTGACGTGTATGTTAATGTGTGTGTTGATGTGTGTTCATGCTTGGTAACTTGTATGTTAATGTGTTTACCCTGGGTGCCAGAGGCGGGAAGAAAATGTATAAAGGAGTTTGCTTTGGCATTCACAGTTAATCTGTTCTGTGTTGGAGGAGGAATAAAGTTCTGTGTCGTCAGCTCATGTCTCGTCTGCTTTCTTCCTCCACAATAGGCACATTTACAGAGTTGTTCAAGACATACACCGTATGTACTTAGATGTGTGAAAATCTACTCTGGTTAAAGTATTGAGTCACGTTTTTATTCATGTCGGTGTAAAAAGAGTTTGTTTTCCTCTGGGGGGGGGTTCTCTTATTGGGTTCTTTTGTGTTTTTCCTCTCGTGTCACTAGGGTGTCTGGACTTCACCTCTTGGGAGGGGGGGCTCTGTCATGAACTGGGGGGGCTCTGTCATGAACAGTGTCAGAACTGGGTTTAAGACCCTCAAACCCAGTTCTGACACTGTGGCTATTTTGACCATTTTGTGTATTGTATGCTAATTTTCCATCAGGTGCTTCAGGGAGCCCTTTGGGTCCTTCGCTCCCTGACAGCTTGGCCATGCCTCCTCCTCCTGTCAGTGGCAACAGCTGTTTCTTATTATTGGTTTTCACTTACGCACACTCACACACATAAATGCACTTACTCTCATTCTCACGCACATGCATACATAAACCAGACGCCTCCATTTATCTTCACTCACATGCCCAGACACTCACTCTTGCACAAGTGTTTCCATTCAGTCCAGTCCACGCACTCCCGCTGGTTACTTCTCATTATGCACACTGGTGATCGCTTTCCTCATTAGTATTATCATTACATAAACTCTGTATCTGGGGAAAGAGATGGCTGTATTATTGTGTGCATTATACACAGTAGCAGTTCTCCTCTGTGTATGTTGTCTCCTCTCCCTACATTATTACTTTCAGCCTGACTGTTATAGTCATCTCTAACTTCACCTCATGCCCGTTTGTTGCCTGTTGTTAGCGGCTGTTCCAGCTCTCTTGCTTACACCGGACTGCACGGACTGCCTCAGACCACTCCAGCTAGTAAGTTCATGTTTGCCTTTCTTTTTGTGCTGTCCAGCTGTTCTGCGGTACTAGGCATTCCCTCCCTTGGGCTGATGAGCATCCTAGAGGCGTCCCTGTTTTTCCGGTGCCCTTCATGACCATAGCCCATCTGACTGTTTGCTTGTCTAGATCATTTGCTGGACTGAAAACAAATATGTATTGGCCAAAATGGTTTCCGGAGGCTTTTTACTTACAACCCCCCCCAAAAAAAACAAACAAAACAAAACTTTCATTATCCTAGAATTGCTTGGAAAGACATTTTAAATTTTTTGCCTACTTACGTAAGTATGCACTGATCTATGAATATTCTAATTAGCGGCCTGCAGAACTTGCATGTGATTGGTTGCTGCAACTCCTGGCTGCTAATCTGTTCATGACACTTCCGGACATTAAAGTTTTGCCTATATCTTCAAAAGTAAAAAGCGAAACATTTTTCTGTAAACGATCTAGGTGAGAGATAAATGTGTAGTTGCCAAATATGTGTTTACTTTTTACTAACAACCAGTCCCCCGTGTAGCGATATTTAATAAAATATAGTGTAATAAGGTACAGGTGTGGCACATATGTTTGGTTCATATTTCCCACAAGAGTGTGGCACATATGTCTGGTTCATATCTCCCACAAATGTATGGCTTATGTGGATTGAGGCTTCACGTCTGGAGGAACAGGAGATTGGATCGACGGGGGCCGACAGGTGATGGCGAGGAGGTGTGAAGTTGGGCCCTTGTCTCAGAGGAGGCCCTGGGGGGTTTCCCGGGACACCGGAGAATAAGAGACAATGGTGAATCTTCAGAGACTTGCATTGTGATTGAATGTTTGCAGAAGCACCATGTGACTTGAGTTCTTAATCCCCCGGAGGTATAAGAGTGTGATGTAATATTATTCTGCCTCTTCTTGCTTTTGAGAATGTTGGATGAATGTGTTCTGCAATAAAGCCGAACCTGAGAAATACACTCATGTCTCGTCATTGAACACATCTTCCACACTGGTGACCCACGACAAAGAATGAGCAGGGAGAATTCTCCCGAGCGGAGCTCATCAGAGGCCAGCCTGATGGCTGCCTCCACGCTCCAGCTGCCCGATTTCTGGCAGCACAGCCCGCGCTCCTGGTTTAGCGCGGTCGAGGCGCAGTTCAACCTCCGGAGAATCTCAAAGGATGAAACGAGGTTCTACCATGTGGTGGCGAAGCTGAACAGTCACACGGTCCAGAGGGTGGAAGATCTGGTTAACCACCCACCGGACACCGACAAGTACGGCGCATTGAAGGAGGCGCTGATCAGCCATTTCACCCCCTCGGTGCAACAGCGAGCAGAGGGGCTCCTAGAGTTGACGGAGTCGGAGAACGACAGACCGGCAGACCTGATGGTGAAGATGCTGAGACTGAAAGACTCCGAGGATGGCGAATTTATCTTTGCCCACCTTTTCCTCCGGACTCTGCCGCCAGCAGTGAGAGTGACCCTGGCAGACTCACCCCGCTTGGCCAAGCGGGACTACCATGGCCTCGGCAAGGAGGCACAGCGACTCGTCGACGCCCACAAGCGGAGCGCGGTTTCGGCCGCGGCAGCTGAGCAGAGGACAGCACCCGGAGATGGTTTGGAGCCAGAGGTGGCGGCACCAGACGAACCGACGACGGCGGCGACAGGCGTCAGGTGACGCGGAGCTGAGGTCGGCCTGTGTTTCTACCACCGCCGTTTTGCGGAGAGGGCGCACAGATGTCTCCCACCGTGCCGCTTCAAGCGTCAGGGAAACACCAAGACCGGGGGGCCGGTAGCAGCTGCATCCCTCGGAGAAGAAAATAAGCTACTTTACCTGACAGATGCACACTCGGGGAAACAATTCCTCGTGGACACGGGCTCCCAGCTGAGTTTCGTCACGCCTACCTACGCGGAACGGCTGATGCCGTCCAAAGCTCCCTGGGTGTCAGTATCAGCAGCGAATGGCTCAGCGATTAAGACATTCGGTGAGAGGACCATGCGTCTGTCCTTACAGGGCCGTTCATTCGAGTGGACCTTTAGCAGCAGTCAGTTTTAACATGTTAGGGGCTGATTTTTTGTGCTCACATGGTTTATTGGTTGATCTTGCTAATAGACGTCTGGTTAATGCACTTTCTTTCCATTCTATTCCCTGCACAGCTCGGGTGGCTCCGCCGACTGCACACGCCAACGTCACAGCTGCGGGTGGTAAGTTTCATGCTCTGCTCACTCACTTTCCAGCACTCACAGTTCCAAAGTTTTCGGCGACAGTGGCCAAACACGGGGTGGAACATTTTATCACCACTACTGGGCCGCCCGTTTTTGCAAAAGGCCGGCGCTTGGACTCAGCTAAACTGGCAATAGCGCGCGAGGAATTTGCCAACCTGGAAAAACTGGGCATAATTAGACGCTCGAAGAGCCCCTGGGCTTCCCCGTTACACATGGTCCCAAAGGCTGATGGCTCGTGGCGACCTTGTGGCGATTTCCGCAGGTTGAACAACGTCTCAGCACACGATCGCTACCCGATTCCGCACATCCAGGATTTCTCAGTTCATTTGGCGGGGGCGCGCATTTTTTCTAAAATAGACTTGGTGCGCGGCTACCACCAAGTCCCCGTGCGCACGCAGGATATTCCCAAAACCGCGGTAATAACTCCATTTGGGCTTTTTGAGTTTTTGCGCATGCCGTTTGGATTAAAGGGCGCTGCGCAAACTTTCCAACGCATGATGGATGCTGTTTTACGCGACCTGCATTTCGTGTTCGTCTATTTAGACGACATATTGGTAGCCAGCACGTCCGAGGACGAACATGAAACCCACCTCACAGCAGTTTTTCGGAGACTGGCAGAGCACGGGTTGATAATTAACCCAGCGAAGTGCCAGTCTGCCTCTTCTTGCTTTTGAGAATGTTGGATGAATGTGTTCTGCAATAAAGCCGAACCTGAGAAATACACTCATGTCTCGTCATTGAACACATCTTCCACACAGGAATTATTTATTTTATTTAATAGTGGGTGCGCGAGGGGACAGAGTTAAACAGTCACCACAACACTCACTAAATAAAATAGAAAAGCACTTGTAAAAAGGGGGCACCAGTTCTAGAAGAACAAATTGTTAATTAATTTCAATTTATTGATTTTCGTACCTTAAATTACTTAATGAATTCAGTCTCAAAATTTAGTGAGTTCTTCTGCAAAGGAAAAATGCTTCAACTTCTCTCGTTTACAAGTTTATTAAATTAAACTCATTCAGGTTACATGACATGGCATTCAAATGATGGATGAACAGATTCAAATGATAAACAGGTGTTAAGATATCACATCAACTGTTAATGGAATCCTGAGCATAAAATCTATAGTTAAACCTTTGTGGAACCAAGAGGAAACCAGATTTTATGTTTCAACTGTAATGCAATGGAAGGCTGAGGTAACTAAAAATCAGAATGCAACTTTATGGTGAAAAATTACATAAGCTGATTATCTAAAAAGGAACTTCTGAATTAATCTAAAAAATGAAAGGAGGTTACTTAAAAATTAATCTTCCTTCAGTTTATAGCTTTGTCCTATGGCTTAGGGACTAATTGTACCATGAAATATTGGTTATGTTCAATTATAATTGATATTTAGGACATCTTGTTTAAACCCAGCAGATAGGAAAGTGGGAGTCTCACTTACTAACAGCCGATTCCAGGTATTCAGCGGTGGTCGGCGCTAGTAAGGTGGCACACAGGGGGAAAGCAACTGCTGGTCGTCTTTCAGATCGTTCACAGCTGTGAGAAGCGTAGACTCGGCTGGGGCTCCCACGGGGCATGTGGCGAGGAACCGTCGACAGAGTTAAGGCTGGCCCCGGAGCAGGCGTGATGTCCTTTGGCAACCAGTCCAAATTTAGTATGTCCCCGGCCCACAGGACAAACCCAAAGGTTGAAGGAAAAATGTTTTAGTCAGTTTCATCCACCAACTCCTGGTTTCTCAACGTGGTCAGACGTGGGTGAGGCAGGGAAAGGATGTCCAAAAATCTCTATCAGTTCACTTTAAAAACAAGGAAATTAAGAGTTCACTTTAACAGCAGGGAAAGTCAAAAAGTCCAAGAAAAACATTTAAATAGGATAGGAATGGCTTCTGAGGTGAAGGAAAAAAAGATTTGAGAGTTTAACTCTCTTTAAAGGCGAGCTCATAGGAAAAGAATAGCTTCTCCTCAGTTACCAGGAAACAGGCAAAAACTTATCAAAAGACGATTTAAGAAAGCTAGCGCAGGATTTGACAGGGTTCAGACACAGAACACGAGCTTACAGAACACCTTAGACAAACAACTTAAAGACAACTCAAAGCAATGAAAAACAACAGAAAAACTCTAAGACTCAAAGACTCAAAAGACAACAGAAAAAGTCAATGACTAACTGCCTAGGGCGGCTCCCTCTCTGTTTTTTAAAGGGCCGCACTTCTGATAGCATAAAAGTGTGACTGGCAGCCAGATGGACCAATTATCTTCCATAAAGAGGAGTTTGAATGGGCTTTTGTCCAATGAGGGAACATTTCTTTGTCTGTGAACAGCCAATCAAATACAAGGGCATTATCCAACAGAGAAGCAGCCTGGGGGATTGGTCAGAAATAGCTGACTCACAAGTTTCAGAAAACGTTCATTCAGTTCCTATGAAATTCATTATATACTCAATATAAAATCTAACTAAATTAAGTGACTTAAGGCTGCTGTTCAGTGACCATGCATTTACTGTATACTATTACTAATAATTTTAACATTCATTTGAATAACATTTATGAAAAAGACATTCCTAAGACATGCACTCACATTTAAATGAAGGACTAATGAATTATGGCAAACCATTATTGGAGATCAAAAAGGGTGATGATCTTCACAGTGTCCAAAGTTACAGTATCCTGTGGGATGTAGGCTATAAAAAGTGTTAATGTTCAATCAGAATTAACAGTTCCAAATTGTACATTGAAACATATTCCGTAGATGTCGTGGGCATCTACGGAATGACGTGGATGACGTGGATGACGTGGACGTGGACGTGGATGACGTGGATGACGTGAAATGACGTGTAGCCCACGTCATTTCAATACGAAATGACGTGGGCTACATTGACAATTGGAGCTCTTTTTGGGGAAAACCTGGTCTTATGAGACGAGACAGCATTCATCCCACTTTGGATGGTGCTTCTCATTTATCTAACAATCTGGCATCTTTTTTATCCAAATTTCCAAAACCATGACTACTCAGAGTTGGGACCAGGAAGCAGAGTCGCAGTCTAACACGCCTCTCTGCAGCTCCTCTTCATCCGCCACCCCTCAGCTTAGCCCCTGTCTTCACCATCAGAGAATCGTTGTCTGCTCCCTCCAAAGTAAATAAAAATATAATGTATAAGCATCCCAAAGTGATAAAGCAAAATATTGGTAAAACTCAAATTAAACATAAAGCCTCTAAATTGAATGATTTGGCCTCTGTTCCTCCTCATAATTTAAAAATTAAATGTGGTTTATTAAATATTAGGTCTCTAACTCCCAAGTCTCTGTTAGTCCATGATCTGTTAATTGATCATCAGATTGATTTAATTTCCCTTACAGAGACTTGGTTAGGGCAAGAGGATTATGTTGGTTTAAATGAATCAACTCCCTCTGGTTATTTAAACTGTCAAAATCCCAGAAGTTCTGGTCGTGGAGGAGGAGTAGCAGCAATTTACCATTCCAAATTACTAGTTAATGTAAAGCAAAAAACATGTTATAATTCCTTTGAGGGCCTGGTCCTCAGTATTGGGCACTTTAGCAATTCCAGGTTAAACCCAATTTTATTTGCCATAGTTTATCGTCCCCCATCAACCTATTCAGAATTTTTATCCGAATTTCCTGATTTCTTAGCTGATTTAGTGCTGAAATCTGATAGAATAATTATAGTAGGGGACTTTAATATACATGTGGATGTAGATAGTGACTGCCTTAATGTGGCTTTTAATTCAATATTAGACTCGATTGGGTTTTCTCAGAAAGTAGGAAATTCTACTCATTACCTCCACCATACATTGGACCTTGTTCTGACATATGGCATAGAAATAGAAAATCTGGTAGTGTCTCCTCATAACCCTGTACTGTCAGACCATTGTCTGTTAACCTTTGATTTTACTATTTCTGACTATTTGGCTCCTAAAGAAAAATATTATCACAGTAGATGCCTCTCAGATGATGCTGTTTCCAAATTTATGCAGATTGTTTCCTCTATGCCATGTGTCAACACAACGGAAATAAGCTATAGACAGCTTGCTCCTTCTGTAATTGATAACATGGTGGATAGTGTTTCAGCTTCTCTACATCAGGCTCTAGACTTGGTGGCCCCCTTAAAAAAGAAAAAGTCTAATCAGAGATTTTTAACTCCTTGGTTCAACACAGAAACTCGTAGCTTAAAACAGAAGACTCGTCAATTAGAAAGAAAATGGCGCTCTACTAATTTAGATGAAATCTATTTAGCTTGGAGAAATCATCTTTTAATTTATAAAAAATCTCTTAGAAAAGCTAGAACGAGTTATTACTCTGCATTAATAGAAGAGAACAAGAATAATCCCAGGTTTCTTTTCAGTACTGTAGCCAGGTTGACAAAGAGTCAGGACTCTGTCAATCCTAGCATCCCCTTAGAGCTTACTAGTCAGGACTTTATGAACTTTTTCAATAATAAAATTTCATCCATCAGAGATAAAATCAATCAGATTCCTCCCACAGTTAACTTAAATACTGTAACTACTACAACTCCTTCTATTGATGTCTGTCTTGATGAGTTTACTCCAATCGACCTTTGTGAGTTAGACAAAATAGTTTCCTCATCCAAACCTTCAACTTGTCTTTTAGACCCTATTCCTACCAGGTTATTTAAAGAAGTCTTCCCACTTATTGGTAGCTTTATTCTTCATATAATCAATTCTTCATTAACTTTAGGCCATGTACCGCAGGCTTTTAAAACGGCTGTAATTAAACCCTTACTCAAAAAGCCAACGCTAGATCCAGGAGCTTTAGCTAACTATAGACCAATCTCTAATCTCCCTTTCATTTCAAAAATCTTAGAAAGAGTTGTTGCTATGCAATTATTTGACCACCTGCAGGGAAATGGTTTATTTGAGGAGTTTCAATCTGGGTTTAGAATCCATCATAGCACTGAAACAGCCTTAGCGAAGGTCACTAACGACCTCCTCATTGCATCTGATAATGGACTAGTTTCTGTACTTGTCCTTTTAGATCTTAGTGCAGCTTTTGATACTATTGATCATAATATTCTACTTGATAGATTAGAACACTATGTTGGACTTAATGGAACTTCGTTGCAGTGGTTTAGATCTTATTTATCTGATAGGTTCCAGTTTGTTCATGTAAATGATGAGTTTTCTCTCAGCTCAAAGCTTAGTCATGGAGTTCCACAGGGATCTGTGCTTGGCCCTACTCTTTTTAGTTTATATATGCTTCCGTTAGGCAACATTATTAGAAAGCACTGTATACATTTTCACTGTTATGCAGATGACACACAATTATACCTGTCAATGAAGCCAGATGATACTAATCAATTAGCCAAGTTAGAAGCCTGTCTTAAGGAAATCAAAGTTTGGATGACTTGTAATTTCCTGCTATTAAATTCAGATAAGACTGAAGTCATTCTTGTTGGTCCAAAAAACCTTAGAAATTCCTTTCCAAATCAAACTTTCAGTTTGGATGCAGTTACTCTTTCTCTTAATAGCTCTGTGAGGAACCTTGGAGTTATTTTTGATCAGGATTTGTCCTTCAATTCACATATTAAATTTGTTTCTAAGACTGCCTTCTATCATTTGCGTAATATTGCCAAGATTAGGAGCATCTTGTCTCAGAGTGATGCTGAGAAGCTGATCCACGCTTTTGTTAGCTCGAGATTAGATTATTGTAATTCTTTATTATCAGGTTGTCCTAAAACATCTTTAAAAAGTCTTCAGCTGATCCAAAATGCTGCAGCAAGAGTTTTAACAGGTACTAGAAAGAGAGATCATATCTCTCCGGTTCTGGCCTCCCTTCATTGGCTTCCCATAGAGTTTAGAATTAAGTTTAAAATCCTTCTTCTTACTTACAAAGCTCTAAACAATCAGGCTCCTTTTTATTTAAAAGATCTGATACTACCGTATCATCCTAACAGAGCACTACGCTCCCAAAATGCAGGTTTACTTGTAATACCTAGAATCTCCAAAAGTACAATGGGAGGCAGAGCCTTCAGTTATCAAGCTCCTCTCCTGTGGAATCAGCTGCCAATCTGGATTCGGGAGTCAGACTCGATCTCTGTTTTTAAGAATAGGGCTAAAACCTACCTTTTTGATATAGCCTACAATTAGGGAGGGATCATGTGTTTTCTGAACCCTCCCTTAGTTATGCTGCTAATAGGTTTAGTCAGCCGGGGGACCTCCAGTAATGCACTGGGCCTCACTCCTTTCCTCACTCTCTATGAAATATTTTTTTTTTTGCTGGTCATTAACATTTGTTTGTTCTCTCCCATAGATTGAGTCCCCATCGTGCTGTTTGCTCTCTACATGTCTGTTCTTTTCTTCTTCTCTATCCCCTCACCCCCCAGCCAGTCGCAGCAGATGACTGCCCCTCCCTGAGCCTGGTTCTGCTGGAGGTTTCTTCCTGTTAAAAGGGAGTTTTTCCTCTCCACCGTCGCCAAGTGCTTGCTCACAGGGGATCGCCTGATTGCTGGGGTCTTTCTGCAACTGTGGGGGTCCTCCCTACAGTTGATAGTGCTATGAGATGACTGTTGTTGTGAAATGGTGCTATATAAATAAAGTTGAATTGAATTGAATTGAATTGAATGTCCACTAGGAGGTACTGTTGAACTGTAGATAATTTTTAGTTCTTGGAATGTGAGCAGGGCCAGCCTACAGAGTTTTATGGGACTCCTGGAAAGGCTCCAAGAGTTTATCAGCATAACCTGACAGGTTAAGGAGTGAAAGTTTGCAAGTTTATGACTTTTTTAGAGTATCAGTTCCTGGTACGAATGGATGCTATCAGCATGAGCTGTCTAGTTGGGGTTTGACTCCAGAAGTTTATAGTCCACTTAAGCCTTTAAAAGCAAGTCTTATCAGGTTTCTCTACAAAAGAGACATTGTTTACACTGGGGTCCTGATGAATCAAGAACACAGCAATTCTTGGCCAGAGCTGAGTGAGAGTTTTTTTAAGATGAAGAAGAGTGATTTCCTGAATTAGCCTGAGGAGAAGCTGATGCTACACTCGTCTGCCGGTGACTGAGCGGGGGGGGGGGGGGGGGGGGGCGGGGGCAATTTGAATGTGGCTGCTCTCAGCTTACAGTGCAGCGCCCGTCTGCCAGCGAAGTCGACTCGATTTGAATGTTCAAATCGCACCCCCCTGCCCCCCCACAGACACATCTTTCTGCCTCTCTCCGCTGTCTTTCTGCTGCCACCCTAACCCACGCTGCCTCAATCCTGCTGCTCCTCGGCTTCTCTCTCTTCCCCCGAGGTAGCCAAAAGTATCTATCTGATTGGTTAATGTTATAACCAACCAGATTAAGCAGGAGTGCTCAAATAGCTACAAATGGTCTGTCCAAACTTGCGGTTTCAGGGGGGTGTTACCAAACTGGAAATTCACAACAGAAAAACACAGACTTGGGACTGTGGTGAGACTTTGTGCTTGATATGTCTTGTAAGTCACAAAAAACATGTTACAGACATGTTAACAACAGAAAAAACTTGATTTTTGCTGCGTGTCACTTTAATGTAGAAGCAAAAAAAAGCACTTAAAGAAAGAAAGATGTTATTTACAAAATGTGCAAAAATTTAAGACAGCTGCATATGAAAATATTATGTACACACAGCCAAAACTATCAGTGCTGTGATAGTTACTTTTTTTGCAGTCCTTCAAGCACAGACACAACGCGTCCCATCAGTCCAACAAGGACTGATGGGACTGATGGACTGTCCTCCATCTTCTGAATGCTTTGCAGCAAGCTGGAGGTCAGCTGCTCATCCCTTCTACTCTGCTGGTGGTCTCTCTCATCTGACCTCTCCAGGTAGTCAAGAAGGAGGTCGGTGTTTGTGTCCTGCTTCCGTTTCCCTGTTTTAAAGTACAAAAATAAGAAGCAATATAAAAAAAAACACACGCTGAAAAACGCAGGAATCGTCAACCCAAGATTGAATGTGTCTATTCATCATCCATTTACTGTTAGTGGCATCAGAACATTCAATTCAAGTGTATAATTGGTTTAATTCACTCCCTCCTTTGTGTGAATGGGTCATGATTTGAACATATATTACCTAATCTGGTCTGACAAGGAGAGGAGGAAGAGCAGGTGGAGGACAAGCTTGGTGCTGGTGAAGGTTAACTGGACACCACAGGTCTGGGTGGTTCTCCCTCATCATCCAGGTGTGATAAATCAGTAAATACAAAAAAAGTGTTTTAGTTTGTGCAGTGTACAACGTAAAGGGCTGATGACACGATTTTGACATTTTTTAGGATGTTGTGTAAACCCAGAAGTCGTTGTTGATGATCAATATAACATTTACAAGCGCACCTGCATAAACTAGTTATCATCAAAAAACAGCAACCGCTGACTGGACTGTGGTGCCGGCCACCGAATTAAGGGAGGCACCCCCTTGACGCAAGCGGGAGAACGGACTCCGGTGTTGTTGACTGGAAAGACAGCAGCTTTGTAGCTCACAGTTTCTCTGGTTTCTTGTTTTAATTTTACGGCTATTCCTTCGCGTTGCGTCGCAGGCTTAGATAAACATCAAACCGTGAAAGACCACATCACACGCTTCAACTCCAACTGTTATTAAGTCTCCTCTCGTGCTTTTATGCAGGAGGAGCGCACGAGGAGAGGAAGGATTAATGGATTTACGCGCAGCTTTGACCTACTTTCTGTGATCCCATGCTGACATCTCGCCGGTCCGGGCATGTCCCCTCTCTCATTATCATCAGCTGATTCAAACTCCTGCTGATCATGTTTCCCAGTCCTCGCCCAGGTGCTTCTAATCACACCATCACCAGCAGTGCGTGTACTTTGCGGCCGTTTGCCAGTCATGCACTAATGGTCCATAGTATTGTCATCTGTGCTGTTTGTCTGCCAGTATTTTCAGCACTCTCATGACGCGCTAGTCACTCCATGCTCGCCATGGCTCTCGTACGTCCTTGAAGCGGTGTCCTCTGGGGCGCACCTGTGGCTAACACGTCTCCTCTCATTCGTTCGCTGGGCGATGTCTGCCCCCGAACGCCATCAGTAAGTGTGTCTGTTTCTTGTACATCTTCACCTTTCAGGGAACTGTCTGTCTTTCTGTATTAAATGTGCTGGTGAACCCTGCACACAAATCTTTGTTATTTCATCCTCCCTCTCCCTGCCCTGCGCAAGAGCGCACAGAGGGTCTTGATGAATGGATTTAGGTGCAGAATTCACCACAGCACATGTATTGAACATAAGAATGATGACAACAGTTCCCAAAAAGGTGAAGACGCACAAAAATAAACAGAAACACTTACAGGTGGCGTTCGGGGCCAACATCGCCCAGCGAACATGGAGAGGGGACGTGTTAACCACGGTTTCGCCGCAGGGCCGACATCGCTTCAAGGGGCGCAACAGAACCATGGCTGTGTGGAGCGGCCAATACATCGTGATAGCGCTGGCAACATTGACTGGCTGACAACACGGCAGATGATGCAAACCATGAACAGCTAACTGTCAAAGAGAGAGGGCGCGTGTGTTCGGACTGGCGAATCTTGGACAGTGCCCAACTGAAAGTGGCTCAAAACGCACATTAAACACACATACAAAACAAAAACAACAAGAACTCAAAATAGAATCCATGATAAACCTGATGCCTGAGCCACAGAGAATACATTGCTGTGATTTTATTGAAAAATCGGGTTTAAACAAATTATATTTATGAACAAATAATTTGTTGCAATATCTGTAACAAAAGAATAACACTGGTGTTCTCCTGCCATGTGCTTGTCGCTGCTGCTGCGGCGGGCATGTGTGCCTCTCCACTGTCACTCTCTGAGTGTGACTGGCTTGGCACGATGCCCACTTGGCACGGCTCAAGCCTATACGGTCTGATGCCCCCAGATTCTTCATTATCATCCCATTCTTCGGAACTATAATCATCTGAAGATTGGACAACACAAACCAATTCCAGACTACACATGTGCTGGAACCATCGTCGATGTTTTCAGCCTCTTCCATCCTGTGTGTACAATGGGCAGCCAAGCGCTGTGTTCTCCCGATGACGTGACTACATAGCAGCGGAGTTTTCCAGCCACTGACGTAATTGGTGACGTGGCGCTCATGAAAACGTTGGATATTCGCGTGGAAAAAAGCCTGTTTGATTTAAAACTGCACAGACCAACCTATTTTGTCATATTGTATTATGTGTTGAAAAATTAGATGAAGTCAAAAACGTGTCATCAGCACTTTACGCCTTCCATTAAGAAATATGCAGAGAAAGAAGGCAATTTTATCCAATATCAATATTACCGAAGCTTACATGTCTGATTATAATCAAAATAGTAAAAATGACGATGTTACTAGCATCATTTGGGAGAAAAATCTCCCACATACACACTGCAAGGCATCCATTCGTACATATTATTGATACCACAAAAAAACAAACAAAAAAAAAAACAGCGTATTTTGCGCTGGATATCTTTGACAAAAAGTATTTTGCAAGATGCTAAGATTTTTGTTCTAGTTTTCTCAAACGAGCTTTTTCCAAGATAAGAGAGTTTACTTTGTGGTGAGGAGACACGTTTTTGCTATTGTTAGCAAAGCACATTGTTAGCTTGTTAGCATGGCTAACGGAAAAGATTATAGGCACAAGAGTGAGTAAAAAATGTCTGCACTTTTGCCGTTACATATTAGTAAATGCGGATGTATATATATATATATATATATATATATATATATATATATATATATATATATTTGTCAAATGCTTGCGTCTTAGTGCAGCGCGTGTGGGAATGGAACATGAAAACCAAATGCAGGGGTTAGTTGAGAGTGTTTATTAATAAAAACATGACAGTGTCTGGTATACAAACAATGAATGTCACTAGCATACAAGGGCGACTGCCTTGACGCTCTACAGCTCGTGGAAAAATAGAGCTTGAAGGAAATGGCCCAGGTGCTATAGGCGGAACTGATTTGGCGAGGGCGAATAAAGGAAAAACTTAGAGAGAAGCAGTAGTCCAAGACAGTCCCAGGTTGCCATCCCAGTGGAACACAAACGGCAGAGAGCAGGCTGGTGGAAGAGATGATCCAACTACAGCAGTACTGGCTGTTAGTTCAACACCGAGGGGAACAAACACTGTGTGGACCAAACAATGACTCGGCAATGCACATCAGTGAACACAGACCTTAAGTACTACAACTAATTAATCAACTGAGTGCATGCCGGTGTGTGTAATGAGTGCGTGGATGTGTGAGCATGTAAGTGAGAGTGAATGGTGTGTGCGTATGCGGACAGCAGCATGTGTGCGAGTGGGTGTGCTGAGTGAAACACAAATGACAAACAGCTGTGGCCCTGACAGGAGGAGGGGGCGTGGCTGTCGGCTGTCAGGAAGCAGGCGAATCCCAAGGCTCTCAACAGCCTGACATACGGACCTGGCAGACGACAGACACAAAAGAAATAATAAAGGAAAATGAGCCACGTCATGGAGCAGGGTAGGAAAAAAATTAAACCCCGCTCGTGACAATTTGTTTACTTTTGGCGTTTTAAAGGGCCTATATCATGCAAAATCGACTTTTTTGAGCTTTTAAGCATGTTATAATGTTAATTCCTCACCAAAAACACCCCCAAAGTGGTATTTTGCTCCATTCACGCATCTCTGAGTATTCCTCCTCAACCCTGCTCTCTGAGCTGCTGCTCCGCCCTGTCCCTGATAATGATTGGGTCCCCACGTTCATACGTATGAACGTGGGTGAGCCACCCACTCCAGGAAGTGCCTGTGCTGCCAGCACCGCCCCCAGGCTAATGTACACACCCACTTTCTCCCCGCAGCTCACGGAGCGGTGATCGGCAAAACTCTTTCACTTTAGCATTGACGCTGTGAAGAAGTAGTTCCTCTCGCACCTAATCTGCTCAGTGACAACAACTGTTTGCTTTTTTACGTAAGACAATGTCTTCTAAGTGGCGTAAATGTGTCTTTGGCTGTGAGAGATTTAGGAGTTTGTTCAGCCTTCCTAAAGAAGAGCATACTCGTCAAAAATGGTTGGAGTGTGGGGAGCGTGAAATAACGCAGCTGAATTGGCTTTTAATTCAGGTTTTATTCGAGCACTTCATCCTCAGCCATCTCTCAAGAAGGAAAGAGGATGAGCTGCATCAGACCTTCACATTTATACATCTCACACAAAGGGAGAATCACATATCCCTGTCAAAACCCCCTATTGACATTAACTCCCCCTCCGGTCTCTCAGTCCTCCACCTGTCCCCCAGGAGGTCGGGAAGTCCTTCCAATCTCTTATCCCCGTACCTCCGTCCTCTTGTTGTTAACCGCAGGTGGTCCAGACATATTGTTCCATTCAGGACGTGAGGTCAATCCACACATGCAAACTCCTTTATGCTTAAGCATATGTAGGCAAAAATACATGGGCTACAGGAGTTTATTATCGTCATGAAATGGGCAGCAGCCACAAGAAGGAGAGGCGGAGCCTCAGAGATCGAGGCATCTTACTTCCGGGTTGGAAAAGTAGCTCGCGAAAATAACTCATATTTCATAAGAAATTCATTCTCCAGTGTACCAAAGGTAATATACTATCACATACAAGCATATAGTTTACTATGAAAGGCTTAAAATAGCATGATATAGGCCCTTTAAAGACGATACACTTACCAGAATTAGTAGCGTTGGGAGCCATTTGTACAACGGACTCATCCATGGCTGTTAGGATAGCTGAAGCCGTGGCCAAGTTCAAGGCCCCGGTTGTTTGATTGGCTGGCCTACTTCCAAGAACAGAGTTCATTATATCAAAATGGGGATTCTTTTGGGGTCGGTCATTGCTGCTACACTCAAGATCTCTTTTATGGTCTTTGAATTCTTTCTTGAGCTTCTTGAGTTTATTTATCAGCTGGTCGAGGGTCCGGTCATAACCCACAACAGCCATGTCCCTCTGTGTTTGCTCAAAAGTGGGCTTTGCCCAACTGTCCCCTCCAATTTATCTTGTACTTCAGCAGATGACTATAGAGCCAGGAAATACTTGGTTTCCTCTTTGCTCCAACTCTGCTTCGTTTTGGAATCCACGCTTGCTCCGCTGTTCGGAACGCACCATGGCGGTCAGAAGTGTTTTGAAGCACCTTTAGCTGGCCATTTAACCCCACCCACAGCAGTGGACTAACCAACGTCAAGTGGTTCGCAGCTCTGGCCCAGCAAGGAGTTGGAGCCAGCTTAGTACCAATTTTGACAGCCTGGAGTTAGTGCTTAGGTGGTCGAAAAGCAAAGAACTGGTGCCAAATCAGGCTCTGGTTCCAGTTAAGCACCGGAACCAGCTTGGTGGAAAATGGGTAACAGAGACCAGAGTTCACAAACAGGGTTCCTGTTTACTGTAGGCATGGAGGTGATCTGAGGGGGGATGGGGGGGGGGGTGTTCTCCCTCTTGGTAGCAAAGTGACCTAAAGTCCTCCCCCCCTGTTAACCCACCATCCCTCATCCCCATTCATAGGTGTAAATGAAGGAGGGACGGGGGGGGGGGGGCTTTGTCCCTCCAATATCATCAAAAGCTTTTTTATATCATGTTACAGAACTGAATAAAATAACTGAATAACCAGTTCTAAGCAGAAATGAAAAAAAAAAATCTTGCAGGTTTGCATCTTCTTCCATCCATCCATCCATCCATCCATCTTCTACCGCTTTTCCGGAGGTCCGGGTCGCGGAGGCAGCAGTTCAAGCAGAGAAGCCCAGACTTCCCTCTCCCCAGCCACCTGCTCCAGCTCTTCAGAGGGGATACCAAGGCGTTCCCAGACTAGCTGGGAGACATAGTCTCTCCACCGAGTCCTGGGTCTGCCCCGGGGTCTCCTCCCAGTGGGACGTGCCTGAAACACCTCAAGTGGGAGACGTCCAGGAGGCATCCTAATCAGATGCCCATACCACCTCAACTGACTCCTTTCAATGTGGAGGAGCAGCGGTTCTACTCTGAGCCTCTCCCGGATGACTGAGCTCCTCACCCTATCTCTGAGGGTGAGTCCAGCAATCCTACGGAGAAAGCTCATTTCAGCCGCTTGTATCCGCGATCTCGTTCTTTCGGTCATTACCCAAAGCTCGTGACCATAGGTGAGAGTAGGAACGTAGATTGACTGGTAAATCGACAGCTTTGCCTTAGAACTAAGCTCCCTCTTCACCACAACAGACCGGTACAACGTCCGCATCACTGCAGATGCTGCTCCAATCCGTCTGTCGATCTCTCGCTCCATTTTCCCCTCACTCGTGAACAAGACCCCAAGATACTTAAACTCCTCCACTTGGGGCAGGAGCCTGTCCCCAACCCGGAGAGGACAATCCACCTTTTTCCGGCTGAGGACCATGGACTCGGACTTGGAGGTGCTGATTCTCATCCCAGCCGCTTCACACTCAGCGGCAAACCGTCCCAGCAAGAGCTGTAGGTCATTGCTGGATGAAGCCAACAGGACAACATCATCTGCAAACAACAGAGATGAGATCCTGTGGTCACCAAGTATGACACCCTCCATTCCCTGGCTGCGCCTAGAAATCCTGTCCATAAAAATTATGAACAGGACCGGTGACAAAGGGCAGCCCTGGCGGAGTCCAACTCTCACTGGGAATGACTCCGACCGAGTGTTGGCAATACGAACTAAACTCTCACAACGGTCGTACAGAGACCGAATAGCTCGTAACAACAAGCCCGATACCCCATACTCCCGAAGCACCCCCCACAAAAATCCACGAGGGACGCGGTCAAATGCCTTCTCCAAGTCCACAAAACACATGTAAACTGGTTGGGCAAACTCCCACGAACCCTCAAGAATTCTCGAGAGGGTAAAGAGCTGGTCCGATGTGCCACGGCCAGGACGAAAACCACATTGCTCCTCCTGAATCCGAGGTTCGACCAACGGCCGGACTCTCCTCTCCAGTACCTTGGCATAGACCTTCCCAGGGAGGCTGAGGAGTGTGATCCCTCTAAAGTTGGAGCACACCCTCCGGTCCCCTTTTTTGAAGAGAGGAACCACCACCCCGGTTTGCCATGCCAAAGGCACTGCCCCCGACCTCCACGCAATGTTGCAGAGGCGTGTCAACCATGACAGCCCAACAACATCCAGGGCCTTGAGGTACTCGGGGCGAATCTCGTCCACCCCCGGGGCCCGGCCACCAAGGAGATTTTTAACCACCTTGGCGACCTCAGCCCCTGTGATAGGCGAGTCATCCCCCTTGTCCCCAAACCCTGCTTCCTCTGTGGAAGGCGTATCAGTGGGATTGAGGAGATCCTCGAAGTATTCCTTCCACCGCCCGACGATATCCCCAGTTGAAGTCAACAGTGTCCCATCCGCACCATACACAGTGTGGACGGGGAGCTGCTTTCCCCTCCTGAGCCGCCGAACAGTTTGCCAGAATCTCTTTGAAGCCGACCGAAAGTCTTGTTCCATGGCCTCACCGAACTCCTCCCATACCCGGGTTTTTGCTTCAGCAACCACCCGAGCTGCACTCCGCTTGGCCTGCCGGTACACCTCAGCTGCTTCGGGAGTCCCACAAGCCAACCAAGCTTGATAGGACTCCTTCTTCAGCTTAATGGCCCCCCTCACCACTGGTGTCCACCACTTGGTTCGGGGGTTGCCACCACGAGATGCACCGACCACCTTGCGGCCGCAGCTCTGGGCCGCCGCTTCAACAACAGAGGTGGAGAACATGGCCCATTCAGACTCCATGTCTCCAGACTCCCTCGGAATGTGGTTGAAGTTCTTCCGGAGGTGGGAGTTGAAGACCTCCCGGACAGGGGCCTCAGCCAGACGCTCCCAGCACACCCTCACTATACGTTTGGGTCTACCAGGTCTGAATGGCTTCCTCCCCTGCCATCGGATCCAACTCACCACCAGGTGGTGATCAGTTGACAGCTCTGCACCTCTCTTTACTCGGGTGTCCAAGACATACGGTCGCAGGTCTGATGATACGATAACAAAATCGATCATCGACCTGCGGCCTAGGGTGTCCTGGTGCCAGGTGCACATATGGACACCCTTATGCTTGAACATGGTGTTCGTTATGGACAGACTGTGGTTAGCACAGAAGTCCAATAACTGAACACCACTCGGGTTCAGATCGGGCAGGCCGTTCCTCCCAATCACCCCCCTCCAGGTTTCACTGTCGTTGCCCACGTGCGCATTGAAGTCCCCCAGTAGGACAATGGAGTCTCCAGGAGGAGCACCCTCCAGCACCCCAGTCACAGACTCCAAAAAGGGTGGGTACTCTGAAACATCATTTGGTGCATAGGCACAAATGATGGTCAGGACCCGTTTCCCAACCCGAAGGCGCAGGGAAGCAACCCTTTCGTCCACCGGGGAAAACTCCAATATAGAGGCAGCAAGGTGGGGCGATACAAGAATACCTACCCCTGCTCGTCGCCTCTCGCCCGGGGCAACTCCAGAAAAGGCCAAGCTCCAGCCCCTCTCCAGGAGACTGGTTCCGGAACCGGAGCTGTGTGTTGAGGTGAGGCCCACTATATCTAGCCGGTATCGCTCAATCTCGTACACCAGCTCAGGCTCCTTCCCCACCAGAGAGGTGACATTCCACGTACCAAAAGCCAGTTTAGAAAGCTTGGGATCAGTCCGCCAAGGTCTCCGCCTTTGACTGCTACCTAATCCACATAGCACCGGACTTCCATGATCCCTCCTGCAGGTGGTGAACCTACTGGAGGGCGGACCCATGTAACTCCTTCGGGCTGAGCCCGGCCGGGTCCCATGGGTGGAAACCTGGCCACCAGACGCTAGCCTTCGAGCCCCTCCCCCAGGCCTGGCTCCAGGGTGGGGCCCCGGTAACCCCATACCGGGCGGGGTACACTGAATCCTTGATATACAATTTATCATGAGAGTCTGTTGGATCGTTCTTAGTCTGGCCCTTCACCCAGGACCAGTTTGTCTTGGGAGACCCTATCAGAGGCAAATTGCCCCGGACAACATAGCTCCTGGGATCACTGGGGCACGCAAACCCCCCCACCACGATAAGGTGACGATGCATCTTCTTTCTTAAAAAAATTATAACTTTCTTCTCATAAATTTGCAAATGTAAATTTGCAACCTTTTTCACATAAATTAGCAAAGGAGTACCTCAAGGCCCTGGATATTGTAGAGCTGTCATGGTTGACACACCTCTGCAACATTGCGTGGAGGTCGGAGACAGTGCCTTTGGCATGGAAAACCGGGGTGGTGGTTCCTCTCTTCAAGAAAGGGGACCGGAGGGTGTGCTCCAACTTTAGAGGGATCACACTCCTCAGCCTCCCTGGGAAGGTCTATGCCAAGGTACTGGAGAGGAAAGTCCGGCCGTTGGTCAAACCGCGGATTCAGGAGGAGCAATGTGGTTTTCATCCTTGCTGTGGCATGTCGGACCAACTCTTTACCCTCTCGAGAATCCTCGAGGGTTCGTGGGAGTTTGCCTAACCAGTTTACATGTGTTTTGTGGACTTGGAGAAGACATTAGACCGTGTCCCTCTGGGTTTTTTGTGGGAGGTGCTTTGGGAGTATGGGGTATCAAGCTTGTTGTTACACGTTATCCGGTCTGTATGTGACTGTTGTGAGAATTTGGTTCATATTGCCAACACTCGGTCAGACTCATTCCCAGTGAGAGGTGGACTCTGCCAAGGCTGCCCTTTGTCACCGATCATGTTGATAATTTTTATGGACAAGATTTCTAGGCGCAGCCAGAGAACGGAGGGTGTCATGCTTGGTGACCACAGGATCTCATCTTTGTTGTTTGCAGATGATGTTGTTCTGTTGGCTTCATCAAGCAATGACCTACAGGTCTTATTGGGATGGTTTGCCTCTGAGTGTGAAGCGGCTGGGATGAGAATCAGCACCTCCAAGTCTGAGTTCATGGTCCTCAGCCGGAAAAAGGTGGTTTGTCCTCTCCGGGTTGGGGACAAACCCCAAGTGGAGGAATTTAAGCATCTCAGAGTCTTAATCACAAGTGAGGGGAGAATGGAGTGACAGATTGACAGACAGCTCGGAGCAGTATCTGCAGTGATGCGGACGTTGTACTGATCTGTTGTGGTGAAGAGGGAGCTAAGCTCTAAGGCAGGGGTTCTCAAAGTTTTGATGGGTGAGGGCCAATTTGGGAATCCAAAGTTGAACCGAGGGCCACCAAAGGGACGGAGGCAAAAAAAAAAAAAAAGACTGAAAATTCAATTCCATTTGTAATCCTTTTAATTATCAGATTTAATTAGTTTGGGTAAAGTCATATTAACAGTAAGAAATTGGGACTGATGAAAATACAATTTTAGTTTGTCCGTGCTTTCATCCGTCCGTGCTTTTTTTTAATATCCGTGCTATCATCCAGTGCGATGGAAAACGCTCCCTTTTCTAGCCCCTCCACACGTATCGCCAGTTGGTCCTTCAAATCATTTGCCAGATCTTCGATTCGTCTTGTGACTGTGTCATTCGACAAACTTACGTCACGGAACTTTGTTTTTTGGTCTGGGCATACACGCTCTGCCACTTTTAGCGTACAGTCTCGAACAAATTCTCCGTCACTAAACGGCTTGCCCCGTTTAGCTATTTCATGAGCTACCACATAGCTAGCCTCTGTTACTGCTTCGCTGGTTTTTGAAAATTGCGTGAAGACTGACTGTTGTGCTGTGTAGCCCCTTTTAAGTTGTTCCATCTTTGTGGTGCGATCCTTGCCACTGAATTTTTCATAATTTTTGTGTTTTGTTTCGTAATGGCGCCTGATGTTAAAGTCTTTCGCACTGCGATTACCTGTCTGCAGATGAGGCATACAACTTTATCTGACCCGTGAGGTTCAACAAAGTAGTCCAAAGTCCATTTTCCCTGAAACTGCCTTTTTTCCTCGCTGACAGTTCTCGGTTTCCTCGAGTGAGCGGTCTCCATCTCTGCCTCTTTCTCTCGCTGATCCATCTTTATTTCCACACTTCGACTTCCACAAGCACTAATATTTATTTCTTATTCTTCTTCTGACTCAAAATGGTGCTCCGAAACCGTTGCCAACCAACACTTCTGCACTGTGCGCTGAACGTTCCATCTCCCATAATACAATTGGACTAGCTGCTGCAATGAAGTGATCGCAAGGTCGACAACACATGTAATTACGGCTTGTGCCTACAGATGGCGCCAAAGACCACTTAACGTAGATGTGTATCGGAATTTTTCCAAAGCAATTAGTTCAGATCATATATTGGTTAAGACGTTAACAGATTGGCCGCGGGCCGCCAGAAATGTTTTCGCGGGCCGCCATTGGCACGGGGGCCGCACTTTGAGAAACATTGCTCTAAGGCAAAACTGTCGATTTACCGGTCAACCTACATTCCTACCCTCACCTATGGTCACGAGCTTTGGGTAATGACCGAAAGAATGATATCACGGATACAAACGGCTGAAAGGAGCTTTCTTCATAGGATTGCTGGACTCACCCTTAGAGATAAGGTGGGGATCTCAGTCAACCGGGAGAGGCTCACAGTAGAACCGCTGCTCCTCCACATTGAAAGGAGCCAGTTGAGGTGGTATGGGCATCTGATCAGGATCCTGGATGCCTCCCACTTGAGGTGTTTCAGGCACTTCCCACTGGGAGGAGACCCTGGGGCAGACCCAGGACTCACTGGAGAGACTGCATCTTCTAGTTGGTCTGGGAATGCCTTGGTATTGTATACTTTATCCCCAGAAGGGAAATTGAGGGCATCCACCTGGATGGATGAAGCAGCCACGGTACGAAGTTATCCCTTTACCATTCATACACACATTTACACCTAGGACCAATTTAGAGTCTCTATTTAACCTAACCTGCATGTTTTTGGCCTGCGGGAGGAAACCGGAGAAATCCTGGAGTAAATCCACGCAGACACGGGGAGAACATGCAAACTCCACACAGATCGCTGTTGGTCAGGGGCTGGGATTGAACCAGGGATCCCATGGCCAAGGGTGAGTTGCTGTGCTGCCGCAGTGCTAATCACTGCTCCACCGCAGTGCCCATACTTCAGTGGTATGCCCTCTGAAGTACTTGAGCAGGTAGCTGGGGAGAGGAAAGTCTGGGCTTCTCTGCTTAAACTGATGCCTCTGCGACCCGGACCTCTGGAAAAGCGGTGGAAGATGGATGGATTAGCAAAGGTTTCTTGTACATTTGCAACTTCTTTTCTCCTGTAAATTTTCATTTTCTTCTCATAAATTTTCAACTTTTTCACACAAATTTTCAATTTTTTCTCATAAATCTGCAATTTTTTTCCTTATTACTTTGCCATTTTCCTGTAAATTTTCAACTTTTTTTCTTGTGTTTTCAACCATGGGTGACATTATTCAGCACCCCTAAAAATTGGAGTGATAAAAGTTGTGATTATAAAATTTTAGTCCATCTTTGACAAGCTGAAATAACATCCAAAACATATTCGGTAGTTTCTGGTTTAATCTTTTTAAAAACAAAAATGAAAACACCCCCGCCACGCAGATGGTATGATCCCTCCTCTCACACATTCTCTTTTTTCTACCTGCAGTGCTCGGGAGCCTCGCCTGGTTGCAATGCACACACACCTCTCCTTGTGGTAGGGTTGCCAACTGTCCTGGATTAGCCGTGACGCCCCGTTTATTGGGCTAAATATGTTTGTCTCAAGTGGGATGTGCTCTGTCCTGTATATTTAAGGCCACCCGATTGAACAGGCTAGGTTGGGCTGAAGCCCAGGGGCCTACGAACTACGAAGATCAGGACCTATCATGAGCCACTGAAAAAGATCACCTTGTTTTTAATTGGCCAAATTCTATGTCCATCACTTGATATTTGTGTGTGACTACTGAGTGGTCTAATTTACAAGTGCCCCATGTGGGTACCAGTAACAATAGCCTATCAGAGGAATTGTTTTGACATGTGACTATGCAAGCCCCAGTAAGAGTAAGAAGTAATTAGCTCGGTCAAAATGTCCGGAAAAAAGCTTGAAAGTGGTGCTCATAAAATTATTGAGAGGAAAAGAGCTCAGCGAAAACAAATTGCTCAAAAAATCCCGAAGTGTAAAGGATCTTTCTAAACTGGAGCATTGAGTAGAGGAGGCTACTTATTACTGCAGAGGAGGCAGGTGGGCCGTTAAAGCACTCAGCGTCACTCCCATCGGTTCCAATGTCCGACCCGAGCACCTCAACACCAATATCGGCACCGTCTCTCCAGGTGTCCCACTGCGTTGTCTCTGCATCATGCAGCTGCTGACCTTCCCCGGAGCCCTCGACCTGCATGGTCCTGCTCTCCCGCTGTTTAGCTAGCATGCAAACCTCAGCTTTCGCGGGAAATTGCACACGGCTGTCCCCTCGCTAGCCTTAGCCGTTAGCTCATGTATGGCCACAGACTGTCTTTGTTTCACCAAGTCCAGCACTTCCTCCAGCGATAGTGGCTCCTTAGCTACCCTTAGCATAGTCTTCAGCCATGTGCTACTGGTGATCTGGGCTAGTTTGTCCCTCACTAAGTCATGCTCGATAGCCCCAAACTTGCGCTTCCCAGGTAGGCTACGTAGCTCTAATAGAAATGACTGAAGGGACTCGCCAATCCGCTGTTGATGGCCAAAAAACTCGCACCATCTGTCGGTGACAGTGGAAAGGTCTTCGAACGTGCTGTCCATTAGCATCAGACCGTCCTCAAACGAACCTCCCTGGCGCAGCCCGAAGAAAATCCTCTTCGGTACCAAGGAACTGAAGTAGCAAATTTCTCCATCTCTTCTCACTGAAGGAACCCAGGCCCATTGCTACTATATACACCTCAAACATCTGTTTCCACTGAGCCCACGGAATCGCTGGCTGGCCCCGGTGTTCCAGAAAAAACGGCAACTGTCTCACGCACGCTGCCATTATACTAATCGTCGCCAAATGTTACGTCTGTAAATGACCAGGCAGGAGGCGAGTCTTCATGCAGCTATCAACTGAACTTTATTATGTGAACTTGGGTTTATATACAGAGTGGGCCGTGCCCGCCTGACGTCACCCTGTGGGTGGGCACGGCATCACATACACACACACACACTCTCATACCCAACATTAATGTCCACAACATCGTGGCACCGAGCAATAGTTAAGACTTTCTGTCCCTTCTTTGACTGTGAGAAAGTTGGCAACCCTACCTTATTGTAGATCCAGTAAGTAGCTCAAAGGATGTCTCACACTTCTTTGTGTTTACCCATTGTTACCAACATTTTGTAATGATTACTGCTTCTCTCATTTGCTGCACCAAACCATAGATTACTTTTCATATTGTTAGGAAGGAGTTAGTTCAGTCAGCTAGTAGCAGATGTTCCATTGTCAGTCAACCGCTCTGCACTGTTTGAATTCAAGACAAAAAAGCTGTTGTTGTTTTTGTATAAGCAAATTATTAAAGCCAAGCTGTCACTGTTTTTATGTCTCACCATGTACCATGTTCACTAACTAGAAGCCAGGGAGGAGATGTATGAAAGATGATAACTCTAACAACGTGTGTGTGTGTGTGTGTGTGTGTGTGTGTGTGTGTGTGTGTGTGTGTCCTGCCAGTCCCCCTTCATCCTCATGGACATAATAAATTTTTTTTCAGAGAAAACAGCCAGATTCAGGTGAGAGACTAAGGTCAAAATGACGTGACTTCACTGTCCACAGTGACCAGATGTCCTGGAAACATTTCAGGACAGTCCATGATGAACTCTTGTTTGCTCTGAAGTGTGAAGCTATAGTAACAGACAGTATAAGCAAGCTATGAGGGGAATTGTCTGTATGTTGTATGTAGGAAATGATTCCTGTCTTTATTTATTAATACAGTAGAATTTCTGATTTAAAATTTACTGTGTTCATAAGCTCAACAATATAATGACCATTCTATTGGCTGAAAAACATCTTTAAAAGGACATGCCTGTGTGTGCCTTTAGAGGATATCCTTAGAATCTGCAAATGGTCTCCATAACATCAAGAAAAGATTATATTTGTCTGTTTTCAATCTAAATTATTCACATTTTTTTTGACAAGACCCACTGACCTCAACTCTCGTGCCCTGAATTTCACTTATTCTATTCTATTCTACAGTATTCTATTCTATTTATTTTCTGGTTGATCACAATATGTTTGTGTTTTATTGTCAGTATGCAGAAGGGAATAGAGGAGGATGGAGAAAGCCAGGTGAGATAAAAATGATAATAATAATAATAATAATAATAATAATAATAATAATAATAATAATAATAATAATAATTGGCCCTGCGAAGGACTGGTGATCTATCCAGGGTGTACCCTGCCTATCGCTCAAAGATGCTGGGATGGGCTCCAGCCCCCTGTGACATGAAAAGGATTAAGCGGTCGAGGATGGATGGATGGATGGAAGGAAACATTTAGCTGGCTCTATGGACTCTTTCAAAAAGCAGCTGAAAACTGTTTTGTTTAATGAGGATTTCTGTTGAGTTTCAACTGCTTTAAGTCTGATATTTTTAAATAATTTTAATATAGATAGATAGATAGATAGATAGATAGATAGATAGATAGATAGATAGATAGATAGATCACAGTGTAACAGCAGCATGACAGTAAACGACCAAAATGACAAAAACACACACAGAATAATAGACAAAGGGATTACCCAAGGAAAGTAAAACTGCTAAAAAATCACAGATGAATAGATGGTGACCCCATAGATACACAAATCATACCCTCTGTACAATGCAGGACTATCAGGTGCAAGGTGAAATGTGAGGCATCAATTAGACTGTAAGGTGCAGTATGGCAGCATAGTTATGACCAGAGTACAACATCAGAGTGAGTTACTGTACAGTGAAATGGCATGTGGCAGGAAAGATTTCCGGTACCTAACCATTCAGCAGCAAAGCTGTAACAGTCTGCTGGAGAAAGTGCTCTACTGTCTGTCAGTGTGTGATGGAGGGGGGTGATCAGGATTGTCCATGATGGATCACAGTTTGTTTAGTGTTCTCCTCTCCATCACTGTCTCAAAGGTCTCTGGTCTGAGACCACTCACAGAGCCAGCCCTCTTGATAATCTTGTCAAGTCTGTTGGTGTCGCTGGTTCTGATATTGCTACCCCAATAGACAGCAGCAAAGAAGCTGGCACTGACAACAGTCTGGTAGAAAATCTCCAGCATCCTGTTGCATCCTTTTCCTCAGAAAGTAGAGTCTGCTCATCCCCTTCTTGTACGCAGCATTGGTGTTGGATTTCCAGTCCAGTCCGTTGGTGATCCTGACACCCAGGTATTTGTAGTCTTCAACGAACTCCACATCTTCCCTCCCACATCCTAATCTACAATGTCATGGCTGCCAATTTGCTACACCTGTGTGCACACCTGCCTGTCATCATCCTCTGCCTATTTATACCATCAGGTCCAATGCTCTGTGCAGAGTCGTCTGTTTCTCTCTCCAGAAACCTGCTACACTTATCATCAAGCTTCCTAGCCTCGTTGAGATGCTCCACATCAGCTTCCTAGCCTCCTCCATTCCCAGTCCGGGCCTGCGCCACCTGGACCTTCCAGCTACCAAGTAAGCTACCATCATTCCCTCTCACCTTGTCCGATTTCCCTGTGCACAGGCGGAGACCAGTGGTGGCCGACCCCTTTCCCCTGGCGGCGGATCCACCTGCTTCCCTCACCGGCGTTCGGCTCTCTGGCTGTCCTGCGGGCACTATCCTCCTGGCAGTAGCTTCAGTGCTAACCTGGGCATCTCTCCACCATCTCTGACAATAAGCGCTGAACTATCTGGTGCTCTTCTAGCCTGAACTGCATCTAACGCTCCTTCTGTCTCCCCCTAGGGTTGCCAGGTCGTATGGTGCTCTGCTCGTCCCAGCTGACTCGCCTGCTCACACTACACGCACACAACCGCACATACAATCACCCACTCACGTCCATTATATCCAATAAAGGGTTAATTGTATCAGTCTTGAGTCGTGTCTGCTCTGTGGGTTACTAGAACCATGCCAGTACGACTCCGCCAGAGTGACCCAGCAGACAGCGCGCTAGCGCGCAGGATGAACAACTTGAAGACTCGAGTTGATCAGTAGCCTATCAACAGCAGACTATGCTAACACAGTTAGCCCGAATAACTGACAGGCTAGGTCGTCTGGTTAGCCCACAGGGTTTCCCTTCAGTCTCTGTTAGCTCCTCTTCTCCCACTAGTTCCACCTCTAGCCCCATCACTAGTCAGCCCACTCCGGGCCCCGCTTGTTGGCTTACTCCCGTCCCGACTCCCACCCGTTTTAGTGGCAAATTGGGGGAAGCCAGGGGGTTCCTAATGCAATGTGACATTGTGTTCCAACGGGTGCCAGGGGACTTTCCTACTGACCATAGTCGCATAGGTTATGTGATTAATTTGTTAGAAGGACAGGCTTTGGCTTGGGCATATGCGGTAATGGCTAGGGCTAGTTACGCTTCGCTAACGTACACTCAGTTTATGAATGAATTTCAGGAGGTGTTCGGTCACTCAGACTGTGAGGACGTGCTTACCTCCCGGTTGTTGAATCTTCGGCAGGGGGCTAGAGTCATCGCTGATTACGCCGTGGACTTCAGGGTCTTGGCCACGGAGGTTGGGTGGGAGGATGCCTCACTATGTAGTATTTTTGTCAGTAGCCTGAGCCATAGCCTACGGGATGAGCTGGCCCGTTTGGATAAGCCCTCCACGCTGCATGAGCTAATATCCCTGGCTATCAGTATCGATAACAGACTAAGAGAGCGGGTGGCCAAACGGAGAACTTCCGGTCGCTCGGGCGGTCTAGCTCACCGCTCCCTACAGCCCCCCCTGCTAGCCCTCCCATCTGCTGATTCTCTGGAAGATCAGGAACCTATGGTAGTGGGTGGATTCAAACCATCGTCAACGGAGAGACAGCGCCGCCGGGAGATGGGGTTGTGCATCTACTGTGGGAGCGAGGAGCATGAGGTCGAGTCATGTCCCAAACGGCCAAAAGGGGAAGTCCGTGCGTCACAGTAGGGAGACTCACAGACTCACCTCGCAATAATCCTTTCTTCCGTTTCATGATTCCCATTCATTTCAATTACGGCCATAGAGAAATAAACACACATGCACTCATTGATTCAGGGGCTGAGCAGAGCTTTATTTCGGGGAGACTGGCAACCTGGTTGGGGCTTCCCATGCAGCCATTAGAAACCCCATTGAGACTTATTGCCTTGTCCAAAGCTCCTTTGGCCACAGTCACTCATCAGACTGCCCCAGTATCAATTATTGTATCAGGCAACCATCGGGAAGAGTTAAGGCTGTATGTTCTGCCAGTGTCCTCCACTCCAGTTATCCTCGGCTATCCCTGGCTTCGCCTGCACAACCCCTCTATTGACTGGTGTTCGGGGTGTGTTGTTTCCTGGAGCTCGTTCTGTTTGAGTGCCTGTTTGCAGTTTGCTGCATGCTCGCCTGCCATACCTCTGGGTGCACCTGCCTCTCCTCCTCCCGATCTGTCCAAAGGACCATTTGAATATCATTATTTAGGGGCCGTTTTTAGCAAATCTCAGGCCCTTTCTCTCCCCCTCACCCCCCTTATGATTGTGCGATTAACCTCTGGGCCAGTGCTCCGTTGCCATCTAGTAGACTGTACAAGCTGTCTGCCCCGGAACGCGCGGCAATGGACATGTACATCAAGGAGTCCCTGAGTTCAGGCATAATACGACCATCTTCATCGTTGGTGGGGATGGGGGTTTTTTTGTTGGGAAAAAGGATGGTTCTCTTAGGCCATGTATTGACTTCCTTGAACTCAATAATATAACCATCAAAGACAAGTACACTCTCCCTCTCATCAATTCTGCCTTTGATTCCCTGCAGGGGGCCTGTTGCTTCACAAAGTTGGACCTGCGCAATGCCTATCATCTGGTGCGGATACGGGAGGGGGATGAGTGAAAGACGGCCTTCCGGACTCCTAGTGGGCATTTTAAATACCTGGTCATGCCGTTCGGGCTGACCAATGCCCTGGTCGTCTTCCAGCGATTGATTAATGATGTTCTGAGAGACTTTTTGGGCACGTTTGTATTTGTTTATCTGGATGATATTCTCATCTTTTCTCAGTCCATGGATGAATATCACATGCATGTGAGGCGGGTACTGCAGTGGCTGCTGGAAAACAAACTCTTTGTGAAGGTGGAAAAGTGTGAGTTCCATGTTCCCCGTACATCTTTCTTTGGCTTTATCATCATCCACAATGAGATCATCCTCCACCCAGCTAAGGTAAAGGCGGTGGTGGAGTGGCCCACTCCCTCATCCAGGAAGCAGCTTTTACAGTTCCTGGGGTTTGCTAACTTTTACCGCCGCTTTGTTCAGAAATACAGTCGCATCGCTCTGCCACTAACCAATCTAACCTCTACCAAGGTGCCTTTTCGGTGGACGGAGGAGGCGGCTGCGCCCTTTTCCCTCCTGAAGGACAAGTTCTCCTCTCCTATATTAACGCAGGTGGACCCCGCCCTCCAATGCCTGGTGGAAGTGGATGCATTGGACTCGGGGGTCGGGGCCGTCTTTTCCCAGCGCTCCCCGGCAGACGGCAAGATACGTCCCTGCGCGTACTTCTCCCATCGCTTATCCCCGGCTGAACGCAACTACGACATTGGCGACAGGGAACTGCTGGCAGTCAAGCTCACTTTGGAGGAGTGGTGTCACTGGCTGGAGGGCGCTTCTTAGCCGTTCGTCGTCTGGACCGACCACAAAAATGTGGAGTACCTCCGGACGGCCAAGCGTCTGAATGCTCGACAGGCCCGCTGGTCTCTCTTCTTTGGATGTTTCAACTTCACCATTACCTACCGCCCCGGGTCGAAGAATACGAAACCGGACACCTTGTCCCGTCAGTTTGCCCCGGAGACGGTGGAGATGGCTGAACATCCTATTCTCTCCTCATCGTGTGTCGTGGGCGCCCTCTCTTGGGGTATTAAGGACAGGGTCCTGAGGGCACAGGCTGACAAGGCCGACCCGGGCGGGGGGGCCAGCGAGGAGGTTTTTTGTCCCATCGGCCATCTGGGGGGAGGTCATTCAGTGGGGTCATGCGTCCAAGTTTGCGTGCCACTTGGGAAGGGCGCGCACGGTGGCCCTCCTGCAGAGGACGTTTTGGTGGCCGTCCCTCCAGAAGGACGTAGGAGACTACATCCGGGCCTGTCCTCAGTGTGCTACTGACAAGACATCCTCTTCTCCACCTGCCGGGCTGCTCCACCCCCTCCCCATCCCGGGCAGAACATGGTCCCACGTGGCTTTGGACATTGTCTCCCTACATCCAATCAGTTCACAACTATCCGCACTCCGCTTGACAGATTCTCCAAGGCTGCCCATTTCATCCCTCTGTGGGGGCTACCCACGGCTAAGGAGATGGCGGACCTTCTGGTCCAGCACGTGGTTTGGCTGCATGGCATCCCCCGGGACATTGTCTCGATTGAGGGCCCCAGTTCGTCTCCAGAGTCTGGAGGTCTTTCTGTGCTGTGCTGGGGGCCACGGCAAGTCTGTCATCAGGCTACCATCCACAATCCAACAGGCAGTGTGAGCAAGCAAACCAGAACCAGGAGTTGGAAGCGGCGTTGCAGTGTGTCGCGACCTCGAATCCATCATCGTGGAGCACTCACCTCCCCTGGATTGAATACGCTCATAATACTGCTGTGTCCACTGCTATCAGCATGTCCCCCTTTGAAGCCTCGTTGGGTTATAATCCCCCGCTGTTCCCTGAGGAGGAGGGAGACATCGCCGTTTCCTCTGTTCGCACTCACGTGAAGCGTTGCCGGCGGATCTGGAAGGCAACCAGGACAGCACTTCAGCAGACGGCTGAGCGCAACACTTCGGTGGCCAACCGGTGCAGGGTCCCTGCTCCCGCCTACCGGGTGGGCCAACAGGTATGGTTGTCCACCAAACACATTAATCTGAAGGCTAAGAGAAGGAAGACGTCGCAACGGCTCATTGGACCTTTTCCCATTAGCCGGATTATCAATCCTGTTTCTGTGCGCCTAACTCCCCCCCCCCCCCTCCGCATCTGCCCAACCATTCATGTGTCCCAGGTTAAGCCCGTCTGCTCCAGCCCTTTGTGTCGTCCTCCTAGGTCTCCACCTCCACCGATGGTGATCGACGGTGACCCGGCATGGCCAGTCACCGCCATCTTGGAAGTTTGTCGCTGGGGTCGTGGCTTGCAGTACTTGGTGGACTGGGAGGATTTCGGGCCGGAGTGGAGATCCTGGGTGCGTCCCTCCTTCGTGCTGGACAAGCAGCTCATCAGGGACTTCCATCGGACGCACCCAGGAAGGTTGGAACAACCGCCAAGAGGTGTGTCGTAGGGGGGGAGTACTGTCATGGCTGCCAATTTACTACACCTGTGTGCACACCTGCCTGTCATCATCCTCTGCCTATTTATACCGTCAGATCCAGTGCTCTGTGCGGAGTCGTCTGTTTCTCTCTCCAGAAACCTGCTATGCCTATCATCGAGCTTCGTAGCCTCATTGAGATTCTCCACGTCGGCTTCCTAGCCTCCTCCATTCCCAGTCCGGGCCTGCGCCACCTGGACCTTCCAGCTACCAAGTAAGCTACCATCATTCCCTCTCACCTTGTCCGATTCCCATGTGCACAGGCAGAGACCCGTGGTGGCCGACCCCTTTCCCCTGGCGGCGGATCCACCTGCTTCCCTCACCGGCGTTCGGCTCTCTGGCTGTCCTGCGGGCACTGTCCTCCTGGCAGTAACTTCAGTGCTAACCTGGGCATCTCTCCACCACCTCTGACAATAAGCACTGAACTATCTGGTGCTCTTCTAGCCTGAACTGCATCTAACGCTCCTTCTGTCTCCTCCTAGGGTTGCCAGGTCGCATGGTCACTCACGTCCATTATATTCAGTAAAGGGTTAATTGTATCAGTCTTGAGTCGTGTCTGCTCTGTGGGTCACTAGAATCATGCCATGCAATGGGTGTGAAGGTGTCCTCTTCTTCCTGAAGTCAATCACCCTCTCTCTGGTCTTGCCGACGTTCAGCCTCAGGTGATTCTGCTTGGTCCACTCCACAAATCTGTCTTCTAGTGCCCTGTATTCCCACTTCTCTCCCCCTCTTATACACCCAACAACAATTGAGTCATCAGAGAATTTCTGCAGGTGGCATGACTCGGTGTTGTTCTGGAAGTCAGTGGTGTATAAGGTGAAGATAAAAGTTTTGTGTTTTAACTTGTTTTTGTATTTTTAAAATTATTTTTATCTATCAACTTCCTTTTATTCCATTTTATTGTACAGCACTTTGTGACTATACAGTGGTGTGAAAAAGTGTTCGCCCCTTCCTGATTTCTCATTTTTTTCACTTAAATGTTTCAGATCAACAAACAAATTTAAATATTAGACAAAGATATCACAAGTAAACACAAAATGCAGTTTTTAAATGAAGGTGTTTATTATTAAGGGAAAAAATCCAAACCAACATAGCCCTGTGTGAAAAAATGATTGCCCCCTAAACCTAATAACTGGTTGGGCCACCCTTAGCAGCAACAACTGCAATCAAGCATTTGTGATAACTGGCAATGTGTCTTTAACAGCACTGTGGACGAATTTTGGCCAACTCATCTTTGCAAAATTGTTTTAACTCAGCCACATTGGAGGGTTTTCGAGCATGAACCACCTTTTTCAGGTCATGCCACAGCATCTCAATTGGACTCAGGTCAGGACTTTGACTAGGCCACTCCAAAGTCTTTATTTTTTATTTTTTTTTTTAAGCCATTCAGAGGTGGACTTGCTGGTGTGTTCTGGATCATTGTCCTGCTGCAGAACCCATTCTCCTTCAGGATGTTTTGGTAGACAGCAGAATTCATGGTTCCATTTACCACAGCAAGTCTTCCAGGTCGTGAAGCAGCAAAACAGCCCCGAACCATTACACTACCACCACCATATTTTACTGCTGGAACAACCTGGGAAGGTTCACCACTGTTCCATGTTTTCACCATTTGTGGATAATGGCTTTCATTGTGGTTCGCTGGAGTCCCAAAGCTTTAGAAATGGCTTTATAACCTTTTCCAAACTGATAGATCTAAATTACTTTGTTTCTCATTTGTTCCTGAATTTCTTTGGATCACAGCATGATGTCTAGCTTTTGGGGATATTTTGGTCTACTTCACTTTGTCAGGCAGGTCCTATTTAAGTGATTTCTTGATTGAGAACAGGTGTGGCAGTAATCAGGCCTGGGTGTGGCTAGAGAAATTGAACTCAGCTTTCCCAAGATGTGATAAACCACAGTAATTTATGTTTTAACAGGGGGAGCAATCACTTTTTCCACACAGGGCCATGTAGGTTTGGATTTTTTTTTTACCCTTAAAGGCCAAATGTCACGTAATTTTTTTTTCTAAATGACAACGAATTTAGATAAAATAATTCAATTCAATTCAATTCAACTTTATTTATATAGCGCCATTTCACAACAACAGTCATCTCATCTATGTGGTTTAAATACACATAGCTTAAACCAAATATTCATACCGGAGACCATATCACCCACCTGTATTTACATAATTGCACAAAATACACCAGGTGAAGGCCCCACCTTGCTTGCTGGCTTGTGACAGCCAGTCCAGACCACGCCCATGTTTTTGACATCACCAGTTGTACCCTGGCTGCCCTGCCTATCCACATTCACACTTATCAACATTGGACAATCATGACGGAAAGTGACAGCGATTGTGAACAAATTAGTTTAGTTTTGTCTTTTTTTTTTGTCTTTTTTTTTGTCAGTGGTTCAGACAGTGACAGAGGCATAGAACCTTACAGGTTCGAGCCGTCCGAGACGGAATCAGATGCTTTGTCTGATGACAACAGTTCCACCGATGACCAGAGAGCAGAACCAGTGGAAAATGTCATTGAACTGGACATTAATCGCCTCCAGAATTGCGAAGCCGAAGGGGGTCTGTCGAGGGCGCCCCATAAATATTGATTTTTCGGAAGCCATTATTATTACAGTGGAGGAGAGCCGCTGCTGTCAAGAAATTGACCAGATCAATATGAAAATGGAGACGCATACCTGTCAAGGGAGACGTTTTCGCTGTATTTTGGTGGGCGGAGTGGTGGTGGACACTTTTCTGGGAAATGTTTTAAATGTAGTTCGTGTTGTTATTGTCAAATATTTTAAGGAAAATACGGGGAAAATGCAATTTTAGCAAAAACGGGCGTATTGCCATTTCTGTACGCCCAAAAGAAAAATATACTGGAAAAAAAATTGAGTGTTTTGCGGAGCACTCCTGTGTGTGATCAGCCACAGCTGGTGCTGGCAGATCGCTCAGCGTCAGCTATTCGCACTACCATGAGAAGTGTGGAGTCACTCATTAGTTTAATTGTCTGGGCGGGCTGATCGCGCAGCGTGAGCTATTCGCACTACCATGAGAAGTGTGGAGTCACTCATTAGTTTAATTGTCTGGGCGGGCTGATCGCTCAGCTTGAGCTGTTCTCACTACAATGAGAAGTCATTAGGACAATGGTTTAACACGTTGAGCTGTGCAGCGGTTGCGGAACAGACAGAGATCCCAGAGAGGTGTCCCTTGTTGCTCCGCCGTTCCTTATAGCCGCTTTTTACGGTGTTGAAGTACGGCGAAAACGTCTCACTTGACAGGTATGAAAACATTTCCCAGAGAAGTGTTCCTTATTACCCAGCTGTCCCTGATAGTACCGTTTTAAGGTATGGGTGAAATATCCAATTTTTTCTTTCTTGTTGCTCACTTCAACCTTCCAGTCTCCATATAAACAATCAATTGAAATACCCCAAGCATCAAACTAGGGTACAATCGATTTCGTCACTTCCGCCTTCTTCCCCAGGCGATTCCAGGGGCCGTGTCAGGCCAAGCGCGGCAGTTTTAAATTAACGAATATTCCGTTGTTACTGAAGCATATGCACCAAGACCCGAACGGATCGGTTCCCTTTTATATCTAGTTTCAAGATATTTAAAGTACCCTGTTACGTGACATTTGGCCTTTAATAATAAACACCTTCATTTAAAAACTGCATTTTGTGTTTACTTGTGTTATCTTTGTCTAATATTTAAATTTGTTTGATGATCTGAAACATTTAAGTGTCATGACTGATAGTGAGAAGCTCACGTGCAAGGCAGCTAACACCAGAGGAAGACACTTCAGACGCGGAGTAAAACGTTGAACACAATTTTATTGAAAACCCACACAACAGTAAAGAAAGCGATGCACGCCGAGGGATCACACAGCCTTTAGGGGAGAGAGACGAGAGCTGGTTAGAGGAGAGGAGCTTAACCAGGACAAATGGGCAAATGGTGAGATAATTCTTATGAGAGATGAGCAGAGAGCCCGGGAGGGAAACCCAGCGAGGAACTGAAGGAGCCAGCAGGGCAGAGCTGGTGGAACGTGAGGAAGGGAAAGAGCTGGGGAGAGCCTGACTGAGTGGAGTAGGCAGTCCATTGAGATGATGGCAATGAAGGCAGGTGAGCGCACTGCAATCTTGGAGACGTACTGCTGAGATGGCAGCAGCCTGGGGAGAGAGGAGGGAAAGGGAGATTAGGCTGAGCTTCGGTAAATAATTTTAAACCTTACCTTATGGCAGCAGCACAGAACGGTCCAGCGCTGAAGCATTCACAAACTGGTCCTTTTAAGCACTGGCAATGAAGAGGCAGCAGATGCGTCCACTCATGCAGGTGCGTTGATGACCTGCAGAGCCTGGAAACAGATGAAGGACCTCCCACAGAAGGGAGGGGGAGCACACTCACCCGATCAAAACATTAAGTATGACAAACATACAAAAAAAAGAGAAATCAGGAAGGGGGCAAACACTTTTTTTCACACAACTGTATGTCTGTGAAAGGCGCTTCATAAATAAACTTTACTTACTTGGCAATTGTAGAAAAAGCACCATGCCAGTGTCTCTTTAGCTTAGCCATTGCTAATGCTGCTCCAAGAAGTGTGTGGCCCACTTGTGGTGTATGTGAAAAGCCACAACGCACTATACTGCAGTATAGGGTTGCCAACTGTCCCGTTTTAGACAGGACGTTCTGTTTATTGGGCTAAATATGTTTGTACCAAGTAGGGGTGGGTTCAAAAGATTGATTCAATGATCTGGATCAATTCACGTTTAACTGAGCTGATATCGATCCACAAAATACGCAGCTCCATCTTTTAATATAATGCTTTTACGTCTGTGAACGTCTGCTGAGTCTGATTGGGTCGAAACCAGGTCAGTGAGCCAGGAACAGTGGCGAAGAACCAGAAACACCCAGAGCGCTAACGGAGCTAACAGCTAACAAGCTAACGGATATGTGAGTTCTTCTTCTGAGTTCCCTGCAGTGCATGCACATGTCTTTACTTCCGTGCTTACATGAGCAGAGTTGACGTGCGTGTCTCTTAATTTATCAACAAAAGTCACCATAAAGAATGTCCTCAACAGTTTCTGAATGTTTTTCATAAAGCGGGGATAAACGGTTTTGTACTACATGCAGCGCTGAGTTGGAACATAAAGTTGATGACTGATAAACACTTCAAACGGAAAATGCACAGAGACTGACTGAAACTGGTGAACAGAGAGGAGATGGAGCTGCTGAGATTGCAAGTAAATATCATTTGTTTGTTTTAACATTTGTGTTGTAAATTAATAATTCATCCAGCATGATGGTGTTTTCTTTGACAAACTATGGATACAGTAGTTAAGTGTTGGTTAAGCGCTGTGAATAAATGCAGAATAAAGGTATATTTTATGAGATCATGGACTTCTAGGGGTGGCTGTGACTACTGATCGGAGGGTCAGGGGTTTGATTCTGGCTCTGTCTGCAGTCTGTATGTCAAAGTGTCCTTGAGCAAGACACTGACCCCCCAGCTGCTCCTGGTGGGTCAGGCCAGCGCTGGTGCATGGCAGCTCTGCTGCTATCAGTTTGTGAATGGGTGGATAGCAGGATCTGTAAATGATCTTTGGTCATCTAGAGATGAGAAAAAGCGCTATATAAGTGACGCCATTTACCATTCTAGTACTTATGTAATAAACATCACAATAAAATGAAAATGGCAGAATTAATAAAGGCTGCAGTACAACAAGCTATTTTTACTCAATAAAACTAAACTGAAATGAACAAATCTTCCCAGGAAATGAATTGAAACCCTTTTCAATAATTGAAATTTAATTTGTAGTTAAAATATAAACAACAAAAATAAAAGAAACTATATTATTAAACCCTACTGTAGTGTGGGGATTTAAAACTATGATTAATTTTACTTTGAAATCTATCCTCCTTTTCATCTTTCCTTCACATCTGTGAAGACTGGGTTTCCACTCCAACACCCATCCTGCACTGAGACCTTCTGAAGGTCAGAGGTTGTCAGTGGAGGAGCATCCCTGCTTCATGTGGATTTCAGCACAGAAGAAGACCTCAAATTTTTCAGGGTCTTAGTTTGTAAATTCAAGATTCAAGAAGGTGCTGCCATAATTTTCTTCATACTCTAACAGGCATTCAGTGCAATTTAGTTGTTGTAATGACTAATTATTTTATTTCTTTTTTAATTTAAGTTCTTAGCAAGAACTCAATGTTGGTCATTTTTTGACAGTTTTACTGAGCATTTAATTCTACATAAATCATTGTTTAGCAGGAAATTTTTTGCGATCTTATGCTTTTCTTGTGGTGTTAAATCGAATAGCATTACTGTAAACTATGAAAAAAGCAGCTACTTTAAAATCTGTACTTCCTCACACAACTTTCAGTGCAAAAAAACTAAAAATGTCACAACTTTTTGGAAAAGCTCCAACAAATTCAGGCTTTTTGGGTCACAGCAATCACAAAAACAGCTGACAAAATCCTGGAGGGACTGAAATACAATGAGATAATGCTGACATGCTTCATGCACTGAATTTGTTTACTTACTCTGGGTTGTTAACTTGGCACTACACACCCTTTGCACCAAAGAAAGCACTTGTTAACACTTTGTGAAATATAAATTAAATAATAAAAAGTGCTTTATTGTAACTGATTTGGGGTCAGTTCTTTATGTGATAATTTACACTACCATTCAAAAGTTTGGGGTCACCCAGACAATTATTTTGTGTTTTCCATGAAAAGTCACACTTATTTACCACCATGAGTTGTAAAATGAATAGAAAATATAGTCAAGACATTGACAAGGTTAGAAATAATGATTTGTATTTGAAATAATAATTTTTTCCAGATACTCAACCTGCTCAAAGGAAGGTCAGTTTTATAGCTTCTCTAACCAGCTAAACTGTTTTCAGCTGTGCTAACATGATTGCACAAGGGTTTTCTAATCATCCATTAGCCTTCTGACGCAATGAGCAAACACACTGTACCATTAGAACACTGGAGTGATAGTTGCTGGAAATGGGCCTCTATACACCTATGTAGATATTGCACCAAAAACCAGACATTTGCAGCTAGAATAGTCATTTACCACATTAGCAATGTATATTAGATATTAGAGTGTATTTCTGATTAGTTTAAAGTTATCTTCATTGAAAAAAAACAGTGCTTTTCTTTCAAAAATAAGGAAATTTCTAAGTGACCCCAAACTTTTTAACGGTAGTGTATGCATTAACAAAGTTAGAGTATTCCTGGTACAGTTTGCAGCATTAAGTCGCTAAGATTTTTTTTTCCTGGCATGAAAAATAGCTGTTAAAATGGTAATTTCCCTGATTGAATCGTGATTGGATCGAATTGGAATTGAATCGATTCAGCACCTCAAGAATCGGAATCGAATTGATTCTGGAAATTAGTGATGATTCCCAGCCCTAGTCCCAAGCGGGATGTACGTTGTCCTGTATATTTAAGGTCACCTTAATGAACGGGCTAGACTGGGCTGAAACTCAGGGGCCTACAAAGCTCAGGGCCTATCATGAGCCAATGAAAAAGATCACATTGTTGTTAATTGGTTAAATTCTATGTCCATCACTTGATAGTCATGTGTGGCTGCTGATTGGTCTAATTTACAAGAGCCTCACATGGGTACCATGTAACATTAGCCTATCAGAGGAATTGTTTTGACATGTGACTATGCAAGCGCCAGTGAGAGGTAAGAAGTAATTAGCTCGGTCAAAATGAGTTTGAAAGTGTTGTTCATAAAATTATTGAAAGGAAAAGAGCTTAGGGAAAATGAATTGCTCAAAAAAATCCCGAAGCATAAAGGATTTTTCTAAGCTGGAGCATCGAGTGGAGGCAGAGCTGCAAATTACTGCATGGTGGAGGCTGGTGGGCCGTAAAAGCACTCGCCTGGAGGAGGAGGGCAAATGAAGAAAAAAAAAAGGCCATGATTGCTTACATCAGACAGCTGTGTATGGGACAGTGGATTCCGAAATTGGTAAAAAGTAGACTGGATCAAGCATGCATCCATAGAGTATGATGATATTTGTGAGCTGGACTTCAAGGACATAATGAAGGATTTTTCTTTAAAGAAGGCCAGAAGAAAGCACTTCTAAAAGGGTAAGACATGCTATGTTTTTGATTCAAGATATTTGAAGAATTCATTTTGTTCCTAATAGATATGTTGATACCAGCTGTAGCTTTCATGATGTCTATTGTCAGCAAGTTGACACATGGGCCTTATAATAAAAATCTGAAATTTCTAGGTATACAGTAGTGCTAATTTCAAAAGCTCATTTTAGTTTTTATCATATTTAGTCATGTCCATTCTTTTTTAGTTTAGTCACATTTTAGTTGACTAAAAGTCTGTGCATTTTAGCCTAGTTTTAGTTAGAGTCAGTCAGCACGAATGAAATTTGAATTTTAGTCTCTTTTATTTATGTAACATTAATTAGCCAAAACCAACATTTTCTTTTGTCTTAGACCCATTTCATGAAAAATGAATGAAAATGATGAAAAATACAGATAGGAATCCAGCTTTGCAAAGTCTGCTCTGATGGTATACATTTGGAAATACATCCAGACATGGATTGTCCAGTGTAATCCAGCAAATATACAGTACCAGTGTGTTGTTACGTTAAGGTTAAAGTAACGCAAGGTGCATTTTCATTTCCTTCTCCATATAGGCTCCTTTTGGCTCGTGTTAATGAACAGTAACACAGAGTTCATGCTACTTTAACATTAGTATGTAACATGGCACCATATCCTCTTCATTAGCGGGGGCTTTCTAAAACAGAAAGCTAACAGAAACAGAAAGCTTTTTTTTTTTTTCCTCCGGCGCCACACCAGTCGGCTGCCTTTTGCAACAGCGGCTCAATTCTGAGTTTTTTTCTTTCTTTCTTTACACACTTTATACATCACGGACACACAGATCGCCACAAAATGTCTCCCGAGCCGGCGGACGGAGCCACTGTTTACAGCAGGAGATGGTACAGCAGGGAACAGCTGCTTGCACTTAATTGCCACTTGGTGCTGACGGAAAAACTCGACGTACCGAGAGAAATAAGGCGAAAACGACGTGGTTGTCGGGCTGGTGTTAGACGGCGGACAAGGAGTATAAGGTACAGACCCACCTTCCCATCCGTTATTATGGGGAATGTACACTCTATATTGGGAAAAGTAGATGAGCTAGCGGCTATCTGCCGTTACGATAGCACATTCCGGGAGTGCTCTCTCCTTTTGTTTTCTGAGATGTGGCTAACTGAACTAGCAGCAGATGCTAACATTGAGCTGGAGGGTTTCCACATGATACGGGCAGACCGAACACCAGACAGTGGCAAAGCAAGGGGCGGTGGAGTGATAATGTATGTTAACAACAACTGGTGCAGACCGGGACATATCACTGTTAAACAACGTCACTGCAGCAAAGACATTGAGTTGCTAGCTGTTAGCATGCGGCCTACATATCTCCCGAGAGAACACTCACACATGATCTGCATTGTTGTTTATGCAAATCCGACGGCGAACGCTGGGACAGCGCGTGACGTCATCCATTCAGTAACCAGCAGGCTGCAGACAGAACACCCAGATGCTCTTCTCCTCATCTCAGGCGATTTCAACCATGTTTCACTATCTCCCATTCTACCCACGTTTACCCAGTATGTCACATGCCACACTAGAGACAATAAAACACTGGACTTATTCTACGCAAACACTAAGGAGGCGTACACCTCATCACAACTCCCCCCACTCGGGAGATCGGATCACAACTTGGTTCATCTCCGGCCGGTGTACAAACCCCTAGTGCACAGACAACCTCCAGCCATGCGCACAGTGATGTTATGGTCTGAGGAGGCAATGAACACTCTAAAGGGCTGTTTTGAAGCCACTGCCTGGAAGCAGCTCTGCGATCCACATGGTGAGGACATCGATGGCCTCACTCACACCTTCATGGGCTACCTCAGCTTCTGTGTGGACAAATCCGTTCACACCAAGACCATACGGTGTTGCTCAAACAACAAACCCTGGATCAACCCTGAGATAAAAACACTTCTGAGAGAGAAGAAGAGGATCTTCAGGTCGGGGAACAGGGAGATGCTGAAGTCCGTACAGAGGGAGCTGAGGAGAAAGATCAGAGAAGGCAAGGACAGCTTCAGGAGGAAGATGGAGGACAAGCTGCAACAGAGCAACATCAGCGGGGTCTGGAGAAACCTCAAAACCATCTCTGGGCTCCAGAATACCTCCCCCCAGGCCACGGGGGGCAGGGAGTGGGCGAACAATCTGAATCTGTTTTTCAATAGGTTTGACCAACCGCCCTCCCCCCTGACTGCACAACAACCACTGCTGCCTCTAAAGACATCAAGTCCTGCTGCCCACTCCCCACTCCACCAACACCCCCCCCCCCCTACTCCCAACACACAGCCCCCCATCCTGACCCTGACCAGGACCCAGGTGAGGACGGAGCTGAGGAAGATCAAGGTGAGGAAGGCATCGGGACCGGACGGCATCAGCGCAAAGCTCCTCAAGTCCTGTGCAGACCAGCTGTGTGGGATTGTGACGTACATCTTCAACCTGAGCCTGAAGCTGGGGAGGGTACCACAGCTGTGGAAAACATCTTGTGTGGTACCTGTACCAAAAACATCCCACCCCAAAGACCTGAACAGCTACAGACCGGTGGCCTTGATGTCCCACTTGATGAAGACCCTGGAGAGACTGCTCCTTGCTCACCTCCGCCCCCTGGTGGAACCAGCGATGGATCCACTCCAGTTCGCCTACCAGCATGGCATTGGGGTGGAGGATGCGGTGATCTTCCTCCTTCATCGTTCTCTGTCCCACCTGGAGAAGCCCGGGAATGTGGTGAGGATCATGTTCTTTGACATCTCCAGTGCTTTCAACACCATCCAACCGATGATCCTGAAGGACAAGCTGCTGCGCGCAGGGGTGGACCAGCACCTGTCATCATGGATCCTGGACTACCTCACGAACTGGCCTCAGTTTGTGAGAACCCGGCACTGTGTGTCCGACACGATCATCGGTAGCACGGGGGCCCCCCAGGGAACGGTGTTGGCTCCCTTCCTGTTCACTCTTTATACTGCAGACTTCTCACACAACACAACACACTGCCATCTACAGAAGTTCTCTGATGACTCCGCGATCGTTGGCCTCATCTCCTATGGAGATGAAGCTGAGTACAGAGGGCTTATCCAGGACTTCGTGGACTGGTGCCATCGGAACTGCCTCCAGATCAACGCGAGGAAAACTAAGGAGCTGGTGGTGGACTGCCGCAGGCAAGGACAACCCCTCACAGCACCAGTAAATATACAGGGAACAGACATTGAGATGGCGACATCCTACAAGTACCTGGATGTTCATCTGAACAATAAACTAGACTGGTCACACAATACTGATACACTCTACAAGAAGGGACAGCGCAGGCTGTTCCTACTGAGGAGAATCAGGTCTTTTGGTGTACAAGGGATGCTGCTGAAGACATTCTATGACACGGTGGTGGCATTAGCCATCACTTTTGGAGTGGTCTGCTGGGGCAGTGGCATTACTGCAGCCGATAGGAAGAGACTGAACAAACTGATCAAGAAAGCTAGCTCCGTTCTGGGGCAGCGCCTTGATCCGGTGGAGGAGATGGGAGAGAGAAGGACGGTGGCTAAACTGTCATCTCTGCTGGAGTCCGAGTTCCACCCTATGCAGGACATACTGAATGCACTGAGGAGCTCATTTAGCAGCAGACTACATCATCCCAGGTGCACAACCGAGAGGTTTCGCAGGTCCTTCCTACCAACGACTGTCAGACTGTACAACCTAAGCAGGGCTGCTCGCAGAGATAGCAAAAAGACATAACAACCTAATTGTTTTTTTGAATGCAAAAGATGCAATAGACTTACACAATGTTCCCCTCCGGCATACAACTAGGAAAATACCGGTCGCTATGGAGGGTGAGAATATGTATGGGCACATAATCATACCATGTAGGATAACTAAGTAGACGGTTGTGCTGTTTCATCCCATCTAGCAACAATGCTCTCCACTGTGTGTGTTTATACATTTACATATTTATTCCATCTAGCTACAATGCTCCGCACTGGGTGTGTTTAAGTTTATGTTTATGTTTATATTTATATATCTATATATTCATTCCATCTAGCTGTAGAAGAGCTTGAAATGATGAGGCGATTTGATATATAAACCAAAGTTTAATTATCAGCTCTCCTAACAAGTCTCATCTAGTGCAGAGGTAGCAGAAGGAAAAGAGACCGAATATCTCCGGCTCACTGACTTTATACTTGCACATAACAAAAGACATGCATAACAAAGGCTGACATCCCTCATTATCTTAATCCCCCCATTGTCTTGGTATTTCCTCTCCTCGCCCTAGGGGGTGAGGGTAGCTCCTCCGGTCTCCACCGCAGTGTCTGGGAACGTCTTTGTTCTTCACTTGGCGGTTGAGAGCCTTTGTCCTTTCAGAGGTGTGAAGTTGCTTTACATATGTAATTACTAAACATTTCCACATTCTTCAACATATGTAGGTTATGGAATATATGATTAATATAGCCCACAGCCCCCCCCCCCCCAAACGACTAAGAAAGGACAATAGAAAGGTTCACAGTCTAAGATAATTACTATGACATACTAAGTGTTACATCTCTTGCCACAGAAGAAACTTTCCAGCAGCCATGCCCCTAAGAGAGTTCAGTGGTAATCATAACAGCATAGTAAAATCATAAGTCAGTCCTAAACTGTTGCAGCACAATTAGTGAACAATTGTGGAGTAGTTTGCATCAGTCCCTGTGCTGTCTGGGTTTTAATCTTCTCCCAAAACTGCTGTGGGTTCGTTTAGGCGTCCTGCTGGGACCTTCTTGTGAGGAATCTGCAGCGTGGGAAGGAGAGTGGTTAATTGTTCCCTGCAGGGAGGCTGAGTCTTTTCTCTTGGGGGGTCTACCCCGCCGAGGTGCTCTCGCCAACTGTGCAGGCTCGTCTTTCAACAAGAAGGCAGGTTTAAGTCTGTCAATGCTGACTGTTTCTTTTCTATCCCCAAAATCAAGCACAAAGTGTTTATCACCATGTTCCAGCACTCTGAATGGCCCATCGTATGCTGGGCGGAAAGTTGGTTTTAAAACTTCATGCCTAACAAAAACGAACTCAGCGTTTTTTAAAGCTTGAGGGACAAAAACCCGTGGAAAGGAGTGATGAGCTGGACCGGGGAGAGAGTCCGGTCCGTTGCTGCCTAAAAACCTTGGGACTGGAAGATGCCCTGGCTCTGAGTTCTCTGGTAAAAATTCACCTGGGAGCGTGAGAGGTTGTGCAAAAACTAATTCTGCCGGAGAGGCATCTAGATCCTCTTTGGGCGCAGCACTCAACACCAATAAAACCCAGGGAAGTTTATTTACCCAATTTGTATCCGTTAGTGAGGCTCTGAGGGCAGCCTTTAAAGACCTGTGAAAACGCTCGCATAACCCATTAGCCTGAGGGTGATAAGCGGTGGTGCGGTGAATTGTTGCCCCTAAGCTGCTGGACATGGCTGACCAAAGCTCTGAGACAAATTGAGGCCCCCTATCGGACGTGATGTCCGATGGGACGCCGAAACGTGTTACCCAGTTTGTCAAAAAAACGCGAGCGACTTCCTCCGCTGTGGTTGCCGCTAGAGGGACTGCCTCTGGCCAGCGTGTGGTGCGGTCTATCATTGTTAACAGGTGTGTGAAACCTTGGGAGGAAGGTAGTGGCCCCACGAGGTCGACATGAACGTGGTCGAACCTTCTAGCAGGAATTGGAAAAGGCTCCAGAGGGGCTTTTGTGTTTCTGTGTATTTTGGCGCGCTGACAAGAAATGCAAGTTTTTGCCCATTCTTTTACATTTTTGCGCAGGCCTGGCCACACAAACTTTTCGGCGACCATTTTAACCGAGGCGCGCACACCTGGGTGCGCAAGGGAGTGAATTGCGTCAAAAATACGGCGGCGCCATGTAGCTGGTACTAACGGGCGAGGTCGGCCGGTTGAAACATCGCATATTAGGGGGGGCACGCCGTCGCGTAAACCCTTTTTCTCCAGCCTTAACCCTGTTGGTCCAGACAGGAGTGCGCGCACGTCCGCGTCACTGCTTTGTTCCTCTGCCATGGCTGCATAATCTATCCCTGCATGGATAGGTGCTGCATATGTGTCTGCGTTAGTGAAGAGTTCTGCTGCTGAGGCAGTATAATCTGTCTCCTCGCGCTCTGGTGATGTCACAGCGCGAGAGAGGCAGTCTGCTACCACGTTAAGTTTGCCTGCCACATGTCGAATGTCTGTGGTGAACTCTGAAATCGCAGCCAGCTGTCTTTGTTGCCTGCCTGACCATGGTTCTGAAATTTTAGCCATAGCAAAGGTGAGCGGTTTATGGTGTACAAAAGCCGTGAAACTCCGCCCTTCTAACCAGAACTGGAAGTGGCGGATGGATAAATGAAGCGCTAGCAGCTCCCTGTCAAAAGTGCTGTATTTATGCTCAGTTTGGTTTAGCGATTTGCTAAAGAATGCTAAAGGTTGCCAGATCCCGCTGACATGTTGTTCTACAACTGCCCCTATAGCCAGGTCCGAAGCGTCTGTGGTTAGCGCGATGCGGGCCGAGGGATCTGGGTGAACTAACAATGTGGCGTTAGCTAGAGCGCTCTTTACTTCTGCGAAGGCGTGTTCGCGCTCCGGGGTCCATTCGACCGCGTTGGAAGCTTTCTTTTTTCTGAGCGCGTCATATAGGGGCTGCATGAGCTGAGCTGCGTGGGGGAGGAAACGGTTGTAAAAATTAACCATTCCTAAAAATTCCTGTAGCGATTTGACCGTCTGTGGCCGTGGGAAACTTTTTATCGCGTGAACTTTGTCTGGAAGTGGAACTGCCCCCTTCGGAGAGACTTTGTGTCCTAAAAAATCAATTTGTGACACGCCGAATTTGCATTTGGCTGGATTGATTATTAGCCCGTGCTCTTCTAGTCTCTGAAAAACCGTAGTGAGGTGCTGCTCGTGTTCTTCCTCAGACGAGCTGGCTACCAGCATGTCATCGAGGTAGATGAAGACAAAAGGAAGGTCGTGTAAGACCGCGTCCATCATTCGTTGAAAAGTTTGAGCAGCGCCTTTGAGGCCGAAAGGCATTCGCAGAAATTCAAAAAGGCCGAAAGGGGTTATTACAGCTGTTTTAGGAATGTCCTCCGCTCGGACTGGGACTTGATGATAACCGCGGACTAAGTCTATTTTTGAAAAAATGCGCGCACCCGCCAGATGTAGTGAAAAATCTTGAATGTGAGGAATTGGGTAGCGGTCATGCGCTGTAGCATTGTTTAATCTGCGGTAATCTCCGCACAGTCTCCAAGAACCGTCGGATTTCGGAACCATGTGACGTGGTGAGGCCCAAGGGCTCTTCGAGCGTCTAACAATGCCCAATTTTTCAAGGGTCGTAAACTTGTCCCGTGCTATGTTGAGCTTGGCCGCGTCTAAGCGGCGAGCTTTGGCAAATACGGGTGGGCCCGTTGTGGGAATAAAGTGTTCAACCCCGTGTTTAGCCACAGTGGCTGAGAATTTGGGAATTGTGAGTGCTGGAAATTGGGTGAGGAGTTGCTCAAACTTACCTCCTGCGGTGGTGAAGTTAGCCTGCACAGGTGGTGGAGAAACTCGAGCTGAGCATGGAATAGAAGCAAAGGACAGTGCATTAACCAAGCGCCTATTTGCTAGATCCACTAATAACCCATGTGCACACAAAAAATCTGTGCCTAACAAGTTAAAACTCACCGCCGCTACAACAAATGTCCATCTGTAGTTGCGGCCGTGGATGTGGAGGTGCAGGCTCTTTTCGCCGAAAGTGTCGATGTTAGAGCCGTTGGCTGCCACCGCTCCGTTGCCCCGGGTGCCCATGGCTCGATCTGCGTGGGAGGGCGTGACGAAACTCAGCTGAGCTCCTGTGTCGATGAGGAACTGCTTGCCGGTGTGTCCATCCGTCACATATAACAGCTTATTCTTCTCACCGAGAACCGCTGCCGTTAACGGCTCTCGGCTTTGGCGTTTCCCGAAATCGTAAATTTGCAGGGGGGAACGCATTTGCGGGCCTTCTTGGCGAAACGGTGGTGATAATAACAGACGTCGCTCTGTCTGTTACGTTTTGGCCATGTCGCTGTCACCGCGGGCTGGATCTGCTCAGTGGGTTGTGGCTCTTCGTGGTTCCGGGCATCAGCGTTGAGGTCTGCGGATGCTGCTGTGGGTGTCAGCTCCTTGCAGGCGTTGATGAGCCGATGAGCTTCATTGGCGAGCACGCGGAAGTCTTGGTGGTTGTTGCATCTCATGTTGGCGAGCGTCCCTCTCATGTGTGGTGGCAGCGTGCTGAGGAATATGAATTGGAAGAGGAAATTGTCATTGTCCTCTTCTTTAAGCTGTAGCAAATCCTCCATGAGGGCTTTAAGTTTGCACCCTCTGTGGCCGTAGACCGCCAGGATCTTCTCGGCTCTCTCTTCAGCTGAGGGGACGTAATTCGCCACGATGGTTGCTTTAAGCGTTTCATATTTGTCTTGGGCTGGCGGCCGCCGGATCATGCTCCGCACACACTTCGAAGTGGCGGCGTCGAGTTTGGAGACGATATGGTAGAATTTGGTATCGTCAGCCGTGATGCCCGCCAGTGTAAACTGGGCTTCAGCTTGCTGAAACCATGAGGCGGGGTCTTCTTGCCAGAAGTCTGGCAGCTTGACAGCGACAGCATTCGTGTATACCATCACTGCTGTGTCCACAGGGTGAGAGTGCCTTGCTTCGGCTCTCACAGCGGTGCTGGTGCTCGGTTGAGCCCTCTCAACCCCTTCTGCCGGGGGGGACAGTCGTCCATCTGTTCCCCCGTCTGCGTGGTCGCTGGCGTCTGCCTGGGTCGCCACGGATGAGTCGATTGCGGGGGTATGCCTCAGGACCATACTCGCGTCAGGGGTCACCAGTGTAGAAGAGCTTGACATGATGAGGCGATTTGATATATAAACCAAAGTTTAATTATCAGCTCTCCTAACAAGTCTCATCTAGTGCAGAGGTAGCAGAAGGAAAAGAGACCGAATATCTCCGGCTCACTGACTTTATACTTGCACATAACAAAAGACATGCATAACAAAGGCTGACATCCCTCATTATCTTAATCCCCCCATTGTCTTGGTATTTCCTCTCCTCGCCCTAGGGGGTGAGGGTAGCTCCTCCGGTCTCCACCGCAGTGTCTGGGAACGTCTTTGTTCTTCACTTGGCGGTTGAGAGCCTTTGTCCTTTCAGAGGTGTGAAGTTGCTTTACATATGTAATTACTAAACATTTCCACATGCTTCAACATATGTAGGTTGTGGAATATATGATTAATATAGCCCACACTAGCTACAATGCTCCGCACTGTGTGTTTATATATCTACATATTATTCCATCTAGCTACATTGCTCCGCACTGTGTGTGTTTATATATTTACATATTTATTCCACCTAGCTGCAATGCTCGTACTGTGGGTGTTTATATATCTACATATTTATTCCATCTAGCTACAATGCTCCGCACTGGGTGTGTTTATGTTTATGTTTATGTTTATATTTATATATCTATATATTCCTTCCATCTAGCTATAATGCTCCGCACTGTGTGTTTATATATCTACATATTATTCCATCTAGCTACATTGCTCCGCACTGTGTGTGTTTATATATTTACATATTTATTCCACCTAGCTGCAATGCTCGTACTGTGGGTGTTTATATATCTACATATTTATTCCATCTAGCTACAATGCTCCGCACTGTGTGTTTATATACTCATATATTTATCCCATCCAGCTACAATGCTCTGCACTGTGTGTCTGTGTGTATATATATATATATATATATTTATAGTAATATGTACATATGTATATTAGCTGCTCTTGCTTGCTTGCTTTTTTTTTTCTTGCCTTCTGATTGTTGCTCTGAGTGTTGCTATCCCTGTGCTGTTGCAATCCTGGAATTTCCCCGTTGTGGGACTAATAAAGGCTTATCTTATCTTATCTTATCTTAAAGAAAATTCGGCTAATACAAACAATATCTTTCATGAGCTCTCCGTGTGCCTCTCCAATGCACACGGCGAGGAGAGAAAGGATGAGGATTTATGCACTGGGATTTACACCACAAACATTTATTAAACACCAAGGTGCTAACACACAGACATACAGTTATAATTTCCTCAGAAGCTAACGGTGTCCTACTGGACGCTCAACAGTCAACAGGGGAAAGACACCGGTGAAAAAAACACATGCAGTGATCACTTACTGAGCTGGAGCGGTCCAGTAGTCCGAATAGATCCCGAGGGAAACAGTCCTTGCTTGATGTGACTCCACGCGAAACGTCAATGAAGTCCACGAAGTCCAATGACCCAGCAATGCATGGCTCCACACAGGCTCCTTAAGAACACGCATTGCTGGTTTCACAAATTAGTTACACCTGGGCGAGGAGCGGGAAGATGGCATATGGGAGTGGGAATAGCTGGTAGCCATAGAGAGGGGGCGTGGTCAGACCGGCAGACAGTTAGACAGCACTCACTCCAGCGTGAGCGCAAGAGGCTGCCTCCCCGCTGCCGGCCAGAAGGCAGTGGCTATGGGCACGGCAAGGCACATAGAAATACATACTAACATACATACAATGTGGCACGTACCCATAGAGCGGCCAGGACTGAGCCAGGGGAAACCAAGCCGGCTCGGTTCCTGACAGAGCTCCCCCTTTAATGGGGTGGATTCCCAGACACCCAAAGTAACATCCCAGACCCCCCCCCCCCCCCAACAGGAACAAACAACATAAACCCGGGTGGGAGGTAGGCGGAACAGGAAAGGTGGGAACAAACACCCTGCGCAGGGACCTCAACTAACCTCCCCAAGTCCACGGGCGTTCGGGCTCAGGAGGCCGTCCAGAGTCCCAGGTCCAGCAGAACGTCCGGTTTACGGGATCCGGTGGCTTGACGGAAAACATGGTCCACTAGACCTGGGGAGTCAATTCTTCTGGCGGCTGGCCAACATTGCTCAGCCACCAGGATGGAAGGGGTGAAGCAGGAGGCGGCCTGCCCACCGGAAGGCTGACTGGTGGGCAATTGGACCGGGGAGAGGGAACCTCCACGGCGTCCTCAGGGTGGTCCGCCGTGGCACCAGCAGTGGCCCCCGACCAGGCCGGCTCCGCTGCACCCACGATAGACTCCAGCAGGAGCCTAACTGCACCCACGGTGGCCCCTGACCGGGCCGGCTCTGCTGCACCTATGATGGACTCCAGCGGGAGCCTAGCTGCATCCACGGCGACCTCCCGCTGAGGGTCTGCAGCACCCACGGTGGACCCCGACCGGGCCAAGGCTGCATCCTCGGTGGAACCCACACTGGAGGGTAGCTTCCATGACAGGTCCGAGCAGGAGCGCAGCACCCACATCCTGCTAATCCTGGAGCGCAGGCCCCACGATGGTCCAAAGCCAGCCTGCTGGACCCACGGCGGCACGGCCTGTGGAGGAGACCACACAACGACCTCAGACCTAAGGGAAGCTGGAGCCGCAACGTCTTCAGGTGGTGAGACCGGCTCCACGAGGACCCCTGGAGATGGTTGTTCTTCTCCGGCGGCCCTAGAAAATGGCTCAGGAGCGGGAGAAGAAACAGGGTCGTTAGGGTCACCGGCAGTAGCGGAGCCCGGCGAGGGAAGTTCAGACGCAGCTGTACCCTGTGCCTGACTCTCCCAACCTGGAGCCAGACAAAATCTCTCCAACACTGTGATCAGAAAAACCAGAGAGAGTACTTGCCTGAGCTCGAGCTCCACCGCGGTCCAGGACTCCATTGATCCTGGTGATGAATACTCGGGCCCAGCCTCTAGGAGGACCAGCTCAGGCTCCCAGTCAGCAGTAGAAGCCTCCACAGCAGGTGAGATAGGGACAGCAATCCTATTAACCTCCTGCAGCAGCTCCAACACAGGGGATTCCAGCAGCGTGGTTGCAGGGGAACCTCTCCGTGCTGGCTCCTGGAAGGAATCATTCGCAACCACCAGCTACTCCACAGTCTGGCGGCTCAGTTCTTGGACCGACAGGCACTCAGAAATAGAGGGAGGAGACACAGAGGGAGTAGAGGATAAGTTTGCCGCTGCAGCTGGAGGAGAGGACCCAGTGGACTGCTGAGACTGGGCCTCTCCCTTGGGAGACAGACAAGGGTTTTTATGGGTTAACTGAGTTAACTGAAAACACACTTGCCTGTCATCCCAGCGTTTGGTGTCCTCGGCTGTAGCCGGCGAGATGGTGACGTCAGTCTGATGCTCCTCCTGCAGCGGCTCCAACGCTGGGAAATCCTCCAGCGTGGCTGCAGGGGAGCCTCTCCCTGATGGCTCCGGGAATGGATCATCCGAGGCCACTGGCTCCTCCACCGTCTGATGGCCCTGACCTTGGGCCAACAGGCCCTCAGGGAGAATGGGAGGAGACACGGAGAGGAGGAAAGGTGAATTGATATCTGCAGCTGGAGGAGAGGACCCAGTGGACTGCTTAAACTGGGCCTCTCCCTCGGGAGACAGACAAGATTTAATACTATTTGATGAAATAGAAAGATAAAATACTTGCCTGTCACCCCAGTCGTTGGTTTTAGCAGCCGCAGATAGTAGACAGTCATCCCTGTCCGTGTCAGTGGTGACGTGGGCCCCTCTGCAGGCTGGTGGAGGAGCCGTCTCCATGGCGACGGAGGTAGGAGTGGCCGGGGTGAGTTCAGCGGACCTCGGAGTGACAGGGATCGCTACAAACAAGGAGGGCTTCTCCTGGTGTCTCCTAGGACGACGTCGATGACTGGGTGCTGGAGCTAGAGGAGCCGGGACGGGAGCGGGCATCTCACTCTGACGGGAGGCAGGAGGAATGGAGCCCCGGGAGCGCTTGACCCTTGACGCGAGTTCAGTCTTCCTAGGGGATTTCCTCACCCCTTCGCTGCACTTACACCGCAGCACTGCCAAACGGCTAATCCTCTCCATTCCCTCGGCATGCCGAGCAAGCTGAGGGCGCCGCCGGACCTCTGCCGCTGCCAGACCTACGTACCAGAGACTGTCCTCCGGGGTACAATAAACGCTGGCTGACGCGATGAGCCCGTCGATGTCCATTAATGCTTTGCAAATCTCCCATCCCAAGCTCAAAGAATAGCTGCAGGGCGCCGAATCCATGGCCTACTCCAACACAGCTCAGTCTCAAAAAATTATACAGAAAGGAGGAAAGGAAAAAAGGATGTGTGGGTGTATTCACTAAATCTTTTAATTCGGCTGGGTCATTCTGTCATGAGCTCTCTGTGCGCCTCTCCAATGCACACGGCGAGGGGAGAAAGGATGAGGATTTACGCACTGGGATTTACACCACACACATTTATTAAACACCAAGGTGCTAACACACAGACATACAGTTATAGTTTCCTCAGAAGCTAACGGTGTCCTACTGGACACTCAACAGTCAACAGGGGAAAGACACCGGTGAAAAAAACACATGCAGTGATCACTTACTGAGCTGGAGTGGTCCAGTAGTCCGAATAGGTCCTGAGGGAAACAGTCCTTGCTTGACGTAACTCCACACGAAACGTCAATGAAGTCCACGAAGTCCAATGACCCAGCAATGCATGACTGGAGACAGGTTCCTTAAGAACACGCATTGCTGGTTTCACAAATTAGTTACACCTGGGCGAGGAGCGGGAAGATGGCATATGGGAGTGGGAACAGCTGGTAGCCATAGAGAGGGGGCGTGATCCGACCGGCAGACAGTTAGACAGCACTCACTCCAGCGTGAGCGCAAGAGGCTGCCTCCCCGCTGCCGGCCAGAAGGCAGTGGCTATGGGCACGGCAAGGCACACAGAAATACATACTAACATACAATACATACAATGTGGCACGTACCCATCGAGCGGCCAGGACCCTGCCAGGGGAAACCAAGCCGGCTCGGTTCCTGAAAGTATCATGTTTACTTACACTACCGTTCAAAAGTTTGGGGTCACTTAGAAATTTCCTTATTTTTGAAAGAAAAGTACTTTTTTCAATGAAGATAACTTTAAACTAATCAGAAATACACTCTATACATTGCTATTGTGGTAAATGACTATTCTAGCTGCAAATGTCTGGTTTTTGGTGCAATATCTACATAGGTGTATAGAGGCCCATTTCCAGCAACTATCACTCCAGTGTTCTAATGGTACAATGTGTTTGCTCATTGCGTCAGAAGGCTAATGGATGATTAGAAAACCCTTGTGCAATCATGTTAGGTCTGCAATGCTGTAATTGCTGCAAATGGAGGATTCTTTGACGAAAGCAAAGTTTGAAGGAAAAAATTATTATTTCAAATACAAATCATTATTTCTAACCTTAATGTCTTGACTATATTTTCTATTCATTTTACAACTCATGGTGGCAAATAAGTGTGACTTTTCATGGAAAACACAAAATAATTGTCTGGGTGACCCCAAACTTTTGAACGGTAGTGTACCTGTTTAGATTTGTGGTGTTTTTTCCATTGATCCCATGGCTGCATTTTTTCCTCCTCTACAAGGCTTTCCAGTGTGACGTTGTGCTTACAAAAGTGACCAAGTGCACTGTGGGAAGGGTAGGCCAACGGTAGTTCGCTGAGATTCTACACCTGGCATCACAAAAAAGCAGACATGGGGAATTATTGCTGTGTTGTAAACTGCAATAGTTGTTCTCACAACCACCGTGGAAAAAAATAAACAACGGAATAGGCTTTCATCGTTTTCCAGCGTGGAAGAAAAAAGCACAGCCAGTCCACATTTTGGATCTAACAAATTGGTGATGCATGGCCTGGATTGCAGCTGTGAGAAGACCCAACATAACTTTCAACTACATTCCTTTATCGATGTGTTCAAAGCATTTTCATAATGGTACGTTGCGATTTACTGTATATAACTCTGTTGTTGCTGAGTGGTGAAAACTTGCTTGGTCATAGCGTTTTGCCTACATTAGCAGTGCTAAGCTAAACAAAGACCCCAATATCCGAGTAGTTAGAAAAAGTCTATCACTACACACTTCTGAATGTGTAAGTGGTTGAATTTGTTCTACACCTAAGTATTTTCCTCCTGTTTTCTTTGCTTTTACAGGTAGAGATGCTGTGATCCTAACTGGGCACCTTCTCTAAACCTGTATCAGGTCACTCCATACTTTTGCTATTCCGTCCCAAGTCACTCCATACCCAAATCACATCGTACCCTAGACGTTCCCGTACCTGTTTAATTAAATATTAAATGCTTACCAAACCAAAATGATGTTGTTGTGGTTTATTTTTAATATCAAAATGTGATTCAAAACAGAAGCTGGAATTAAGGCTGAAATTAAACTCTCAAAAATGCTATGGCAATCAGTGGCATAAGAGTAACAGCTGATTTTAATTAACCAAACCCCAGCCAATTACTAGATTGGTTTGCGGTACCACGGCTGATCTTGAACATAGAATCTGCAATGATTTTTTAATAAATAACTTTTTATATGAAAATTTTCTTTTGACTCCTAGAACTCCCCCCCTCAAAAAAACAAAAACAGAAATGAAAGGCAAAACATCCCTCAATTCGTGTCTAGCTGTCAGCTGCTACTCTTATGCCACTGATTGCCATGACATTTTTAGAGTTTGACAATAGCATTAATTTCAACTACGTTTTCAAGGTTCTCTGCTTGAGCTGCTGCCTCCGTGACCCAGACCTCCGGAAAAGCGGTAGAAAATGGATGGATGTTTTGAAGCTTTTGATAAGCTAGTAATCACATTTTGATATTACAAATAAACAACAACATTTCGGTTTAGTATTTAATTATGCAGGTACAGAAGCAGGTATGGAACATCTAACGTACGTTGTGATTTGGGTACGGAGTGACTTGGGATGGAGTGGCAAGGGTACGGAGTGTTCAGAAACTCTCTAAACCTTGGGCATGCAGAGGTTCAAGCTACAACTCCTGATAGGTTTAACCGCTTATGCAGAAGGACGAAGAGATCACGACAAAAAGAATCGGCAGGGCATGCAGGTGAACCCCCAACACAGGCCCCCAACAACACTGGCCCCGTGAATGAGATGGATAATGTAGTGTGGGAATGTGAAAATGATGAGACAGATTTCTCTCACAACAGCTTTATTCACATTCACCAACATCTCAACAAAGAAAGAGGATATCACAGGAAACTCTCGTCCCTTAAATACCCGGGACTCTCACAGCTCACAAGTCAATTTGCATCACAAGTCACATTGCATTATAATCACGTCACTTTGCATCACAAGTCACACTGCATTATAATCACCAGTAACAATGCATCTCCTCTATAATCTCTTAATATCACCCCCACAGTCTCAGGCCCTGCATACCAAAGCTAACACCTTCCAGCTTCCTGTTATCTCCAAGGAAATTCTGTCTTTGTTCTTATCTCAAATGTGAGGCCTTAAATAAGTCACAAAGTAGGTCACATGTGTGGCCACCCCCCCACCCCTCCAACCATTTAGATCGAACAACAGAATAACAGTTTGCATGCTGTGATAACATCATTGTACATCAATCCACATGCTGCTTGGGCCTCAGTCTTCTCCCGTATCTGCTGTAACCAGGTTTCACCGCCTCCACGGTGCCGTCATGCTGGGGAGCTGCTGTCTGAGGGTGCAAACTTTCTGTTAGTCTCTGCGGGTGATCTGGGGAAATATTACTCTGGGAAACACCCTGTGGTGGCCTGCCGCGTCGAGGGGCCCTTGCCAACAGCACTTGCTCGTCCGCCAACACAAAAGCGGGTTTGAGTCTGTTTATGCCAACCTTTTCCCTCCTACCCCACAAATCTAGCAAAAAATGCTTGTCCCCTGTTTCCAGCACTCTGAACGGCCCATCATAAGGTGGTCGCAGTGGCATGCGATGCGCGTCATGTCTGATAAAAACAAACTCTGCGTTTTTCAAAGCTTTAGGCACAAAAACGCGCGGAAAACTGTGGTGCACGGGGCCGGGCAGCGTGCTTGATTCTATGTTACTCCGCAACAGCTGAGACGGGGAGGTGTCTGGAGCCGGGTTATCTGGGAGAAACTCCCCAGGCAGCCGAAGTGGTTGCGCAAACACGAGCTCCGCTGGGGAGGCTTCTGAGTCCTCTTTAGGCGCAGAACGCAACCCCAATAAAATCCACGGTAACTTGTCTACCCAATTTGCATCCGTCAGTGACGCTCTGAGAACCGCTTTCAATGACCTATGAAAACGTTCGCATAACCCGTTAGCCTGCGGATTATACACGGTTGTGCGGTGAATTGTGACACCCAGGTTGCGGGCCATTGTCGGCCAAAGTTTGGACACAAATTGAGGGCCTCTGTCGGACGTAATGTCCGACGGAACGCCGAAGCGCGCCACCCAAGCTGTTAAAAACGCGCGCGCCACCTCCTCGGCCGTGGCTGATACCAGCGGGACCACTTCAGGCCAGCGCGTGGTGCAGTCCACCATTGTCAGAAGGTGTGTGCACCCTTGTGATGGCGGGAGGGGGCCCACGAGGTCCACATGAACGTGATCGAACCTCTTGGCCGGAATGTGAAACGGCTCCAAAGGAGCCCTCGTGTGCCTGTGTACTTTGGCTTGTTGACACGCCGTGCAGGCTGCTGCCCACTCTTTAACTTGTTTGTGAAGACTCGGCCACACAAATTTCTCTCCTACCATTTTGACCGACGCGCGCACTCCAGGGTGCGCCAAAGAATGAATCGAGTCAAAAACGCAGCGGCGCCACGCGGCCGATACTACTGGACGCAGCCGTCCAGTGGAGACATCGCAGATTAGAGGGGGCATACCGTCTTGCAGTACCCTGTTCTCCAGCCTTAACCCTGTTGGTCCAGACTGGAGCACGCGCACATCCGTGTCACTAACCTGCTCCGCGGCCATGGCTGCGTAATCTATCCCTACGCTGACTGGAGCTGCCACTGCACACGAGAGGCAATCTGTCACTACATTCAGTTTGCCCGCCACATGCTGAATATCAGTGGTAAACTCCGAAATCGCGGCCAGCTGTCTCTGCTGCCGGCCTGACCACGGTTCGGAAACCTTGGCCATCGTGAATGTTAGCAGCTTATGGTCAACGAACGCGGTGAAACAGTGTCCTTCCAGCCAGAACTGAAAGTGGCGGATGGCCAAATGGACAGCCAGCAGCTCCCTGTCGAACGCGCTGTATTTACGTTCACTATCGCGCAAGGTCCTGCTGAAAAAGGCAAGGGGCTGCCAAACCCCGGCTACATGCTGCTCCACGACTGCCCCTATGGCCACATCAGACGCGTCAGTAGTGAGCGCTATGCGGGCCGTTGGGTCTGGGTGTGCCAACAACGCAGCCTTTGCCAAGGCTGCTTTAACTTTCGAGAACGCTTGCTCCCGCTCCAGGGACCACTTGACCTTATTCACGGGTTTCTGTTTTTTGAGTGCGGCATACAGTGGTTGCATGAGTTGCGCCGCGCGGGGGAGAAAACGGTTATAAAAATTCACCATTCCCCAAAATTCCTGTAACGCCCTGACCGTCTGCGGCCGGGGACAATCTGCTACCGCGCGCACTTTGTCAGGAAGTGGAACTGCTCCTTCAGGGGAGACGCGGTGTCCTAAAAAATCAATCTGCGCCACCCCGAACTGACACTTCACTGGGTTGATTATTAACCCGTGATCTCCCAACCTCCGAAAAACTGTGGCTAGGTGGCATTCGTGTTCATCTTCGGACGCGCTGGCTACCAAAATATTGTCTAAGTAGACGAACACGAAAGGGAGATTGCGTAGCACAGCGTCCATCATGCGTTGCAACATCTGTGCAGCCCCTTTAAGCCCGAATGGCATGCGTAAAAACTCGAATAGGCCAAATGGAGTTATTACCGCTGTTTTGGGTATGTCCTCAGCACGCACTGGGACTTGGTGGTAACCGCGGACCAAATCGATCTTAGAAAAAACACGAGCCCCTGCCAAATGAATGGAAAAATCTTGGATATGCGGGATTGGGTAGCGGTCGTGCGCTGTAGCGTTGTTTAACCTGCAGAAATCCCCGCAAGGTCGCAATGATCCATCAGCCTTCGGGAGCATGTGTAGCGGGGAAGCCCACAGACCTTTTGAACGCCTGATAATGCCCAACCTCTCCAGGTTGGCGAACTCCTCGCACGCTATGGCCAGTTTAGCTGAGTCCAAGCGCTGAGCTTTTGCAAAAACGGGTGGTCCAGTAGTGGTAATAAAATGCTCCACCCCGTGTTTAGCGACTGTTGCCGAAAATGTGGGCACCGTGAGTGCTGGGAACTGAGTGAGCAGTGTGTGGAACTTACCGCTTGCAGCTGTGACATTGGCTTGTGCTGTAGGTGGGGCCACTCGTGCTGTACAGGGAATAGAATCAAAACAAAATGCATTAACCAGGCGCCTGTTAGGGAGATCAACCAATAAACCATGTGAGCACAAAAAATCAGCCCCCAACATATTGAAATTCACTGCTGCTATAACATAAGTCCACTCAAATGTACGGCCGTGTAGAGACAGAAGCAGAGTCTTCTCACCAAAGGTCTTAATCTCCGAGCCGTTCGCTGCTGTCACCCCGGGACCTCTGGAACCTGCCAGCCTGCCCGCGTAGGAAGGTGTGATGAAACTCAACTGGGAGCCTGTGTCCACGAGGAACTGCCTCCCCAAGCATGCGTCCAACAAGTAGAGCAGCTTGTTCTCCTCCCCGAGGGCCGTGGCTGCTACCGAACCCCGGTCTTGGCGTTTCCCGAACGCTGAAACTGGCACGGTGGTACACACTTGCGTGCCCTCTCTGTGAAACAGCAATGGTAGAAACAAAGGACGTCTCCTCCGCGTTCCCTGGCTCTCGCTGCCGCCGTCGTCGGTGGGTCTGCTACTGCTGCCCCTGGCCCCCTGCCATCTGCGGTCGTCGCGCCGAGTTCCGCTGCTGCGGCCGTGGCCGTGCGTTGTCTGCTGGCGTTGACAATTCGCTGCGCCTCCCGGGCCAGCGCTTGGTAGTCCCGCTGGGCCAACAACGGCAAACTGGTCAGGGTCGCTCTCGCCGCTGACGGTAGGGTCCTGAGGAAGAGGTGGGGTGAAGATGAAGTGGTCGTCATCTGAGCCTTTCAACCTCAACATCTTCTCCATCAGATTAACGGGCGTGTCATCTCCCAACTCAGTCAGCGCCAGGAGTCCCTCTGCTCGGTCCTCGATGGAGGGGGTGAAGTGCTGGATGAGTGCAGCCTTCAACGTGCTGTATTTGTCGCTGTCTGGCGGCTGCTCGATAAGGCTCTCCACATGCTGAGCCGTGTGGTTGTCCAGTCTTGTGACCACATGGTAGAATTTTGTGTCATCTACCGATATTCCCCGGAGGTTGAATTGTGCTTCAACCGCGTGGAACCAGGAGCGCGGATTGTTCTGCCAGAAGTCCGGTAGCTGGACCGTAGCGGCATTCGCTTGGCTGGGGGCTCCTGACGAGGCTGGCTACGGGGAATTCTCCTGTCGCTGCATGCTACGTCTTGGGTCACCAGTGTGGGAATGTGAAAATGATGAGACAGATTTCTCTCACAACAGCTTTATTCACATTCACCAACATCTCAACGAAGAAAGAGGATATCACAGGAAACTCTCGTCCCTTAAATACCCGGGACTCTCACAGCTCACAAGTCAATTTGCATCACAAGTCACATTGCATTATAATCACGTCACTTTGCATCACAAGTCGCACTGCATTATAATCACTAGTAACAATGCATCTCCTCTATAATCTCTTAATATCACCCCCACAGTCTCAGGCCCTGCATACCAAAGCTAACACCTTCCAGCTTCCTGTTATCTCCAAGGAAATTCTGTCTTTATTCTTATCTCAAATGTGAGGCCTTAAATAAGTCACAAAGTAGGTCACATGTGTGGCCACAGTAGCTCCTTTATACTCAGATGGTCTTTCTGAGAAAGACATTAGAAATGAGACATGAGAAAGAAATTAGAAGTCCATACATAAGCCTGTGTTTTCTCCTCCCTCAGAAGTGGCAGCAGGTTTCAAAAGCAGCTGCTCAGCTGCTGGGGAAAGAGTCAAGAGTGGGGGTGGTGCTTCTTTTTTTGAATACTAAAACAAGGATTCAGTATACCCTGCCTGGTATGGGGTTACCGGGGCCCCACCCTGGACCCAGGCCTGGGGGAGGTGCTCGATGGCTAGTGCCTGGTGGCGGGGTTTTCACCCATGGGACCTGGCTGTACTCAGCGCCAAGGAGTTACATGGGTCCGTCCTCCAGTGGGCTCACCACCTGCAGGAGAGACCATGGGGGTTCAGTGCAATGTCGATCAGGTGGCAGTCGAAAGGGGAGATCTTGGCGGTCTGATCCCAGGCTTCCTAAATTGGCTTTTAGGATGTGGAAAATCACCTCTTTGGTGGGGAAGGAGCCTGAGCTGGTGCATGAGGTTGAGAGATACCAGCTACATATAGACGGCCTCACCTCAACACACAGCTCCGGTTCCGAAACCAGTCTCCTGGAGAGGGGCTGGAGCTTGGCCTACTCTGGAGTTGTCCCGGGTGACAGGTGGCAAGCAGGGGTGGGTATTCTTGTATCCCCCCCATCCCCCATGGCCTCGATATTGGAGTTTTCCCTGGTGGACCAAAGGGTTGTTTCCCTGTGCCTTCGGGTTGGGAAATGGGTCCTGACCATCATTTGTGCCTATGCATCAAATGATGGTTCAGAGTACTCACCCTTTTTGGAGTCTCTGACTGGGGTGGTGGAGGGTGCTTCTCTTGGAGACTCCAATGCCCTACTGGGGGACTTCAATGTGCATGTGGGCAACAACAGTGAAACCTGGAGGGGGGTAATTGGGAGGAATGGCCTGCCCAATCTGAACCCGAGTGGTGTTCAGTTATTGGACTTTTGTGCTAACCACAGTTTGTCCATAACGAACACCATGTTCAAGCATAAGGGTGTCCATATGTGCACCTGGCACCAGGACACTCTAAGTCACAGGTCGATAATCAATTTTGTTATTGTGTCATCAGACCTGCGGCCCTATGTCTTGGACACTCGGGTAAAGAGAAATGCAGAGCTGTCAACTGATCACCACCTAGTGATGAGTTGGATCCGATGGCAGGGAAGGACACCATTCAGACCTGGTAGAATAAAACGTATAGTGAGGGCGTGCTGGGAATATCTTGCTGAGGCCCATGTCCGGGAGGTTTTCAACTCCCACCTCCGGAAGAACTTCATCCACATTCTGAGGGAGTCTGGAGACATGGAGTCTGAATGGACCATGTTTTCCACCTCCATTGTTGAAGTGGCTGCTCAGAGCTGCAGTCGCAAGATCCGTGGTCAAGCTTGGTTGACTTGTGGGACTCCCGAAGCAGCTGAGGTGTACTGGCAGGCCAAGCAGAGTGCCGCTCGGGTGGTTGCTGAAGCAAATCTTTGTGTGGTAGGAGTTTGGTGAGGCCATGGAACAAGACTTTCAGTCAGCGTTGAAGAGATTCTGGTAAACTGGGCTCTGCGGCTCAGGAGGGGGAAGCAGCTGTCCACACTGTGTATGATGCAGATGGGGCGCTGCTGACTTCGACTGGGGATATCATCAGGCGGTGGAAGGAACACTTTGAGGATCTCCTCAATCCCGCTGACACTCCTTCCACAGAGGAAGCAGGGCTTGTGGACGAAGGGGACAACTCGCCCATCACAGGGGCTGAGGTCGCCAAGGTGGTTAAAAATCTCTTTGGTGGCCGGTCCTCGGGGGTGGACAAGATTCGCCCTGAGTACCTCAAGACCCTGGGTGTTGTAGGGCTGTCATGGTTGGCACGCCTCTGCAACATTATGTGCAGGCCGGGGGCAGTGCCTTTGGCATGGAAAACTGGGGTGCTTGTTCCTCTCTTTTAAAAGGGGGACTGGAGGGTGTGCTTCAACTTTAGAGGGATCACACTCCTCAGCCTCCCTGAGAAGGTCTATGCCAAGGTACTGGAGAGGAGAGTCCGGCCGTTGGTCAAACCTCGGATTCAAGAGGAGCAATGTGGTTTTCATCCTTGCTGTGGCACATCGGACCAACTCTTTACCCTCTCGAGAATCCTCGAGGGTTTGTGGGAGTTTGCCCAACCAGTTTACATGTGTTTTGTGGACTTGGAGAAGGCATTCGACCACATTGCCTGTGGTTTTTTGTGGGGGGTGCGTCGGGAGTATGGGGTATCGAGCTTGTTATTACGAGCTATCCGGTCTCTATACGACTGTTGTGAGAGTTTGGTTCATATTGCCAACACTCGGTCGGACTCATTCCCATTGAGAGTTGGACTCCGCCAGGGCTGCCCTTTGTCACCGATCCTGTTCATAATTTTTATGGACAGGATTTCTAGGCGCAGCCAAGGATTGGAGGGTGTCATACTTGGTGACCACAGGATCTCATCTCTGCTGTTTGCGGATGATGCTGCCCTGTTGGCTTCATCAAGCAATGACCTACAGGTCTTACTGGGATGGTCTGCCACTGAGTGTGAAGCGGCTGGGATGAGAATCAGCACCTCCAAGTCCGAGTCCATGGTTCTCAGCCGGAAAAAGGTGGATTGACCTCTTCGGGTTGGGGACAAACTTCTGCCCCAAGTGGGGGAGTTTAAGTAACTTGGGGTCTTATTCATGAGAGAGGGGAGAATGGAACGAAAGATTGACAGACGGATCGGACCAGTATCTGCAGTGATGCGGATGTTGTACTGGTCTGTTGTGGTGAAGAGGAAGCTAAGGTCTAAGGCAAAGTTGTCGATTTACCGGTCAATCTACATTCCTATCCTCACCTATGGTTATGAGCTTTGGGTAATGACCGAAAGAATGAGATTGCGGATACAAGCCGCTGAAATGAGCTTCCTTCCTAAGATTGCTGGACTCACCCTTAGAGATAGGTTGAGGAGCTCAGTCATCCGGGAGAGGCTCAGAGTAGAACCGCTGCTCCTCCACACTTAAAGGAGCCAGATGAGGTGGTGTGGGCATCTGATCAGGATGCCTTCTGGACGCCTCCCACTTGAGGTGTTTCGGGCACGTCCCACTGGGAGGAGACCCCGGGGTAGACCCAGGACTCGCTGGAGAGACTATGTCTCCCAGCTGGTCTGGGAACACCTTGGTATCCTCTCTGAAGAGCTGGAGCAGGCAGCTGGGGAGAGGGAAGTCTGGGCTTCTCTGCTTGAACTGCTGCCTCCGTGACCCTGACCTCCAGAAAAGCGGTAGAAGATGGATGGATGAATGGATGGATGGATGGATAGTCTTTCTTTTTGGCCTATATGCTTTTCTTTCTAAAATGTATCTTGTAATTCCCTTTGATTACAAAATATATTAACTAAAGTAGTATATTGATCTTATCACCAACAGATGATGCCACACCTCTGGCTGAGATGGAGGAAAGAACATCTGATGAAGCAGCACAGATCTGTCAGGCTGATGATGCTCCCATGGAAAATGTGCAAGAACAGCAGAATTGTACCATGTGTCACCTTAAAGTGCCTTCACACCAAGCGTGAACCCGCGAATTTTTCACGTAGCACGATTACATTATAACTCATTGTAAACACACGAATAGACATGAATTCACTGTCTGGGCAAGACACAGACAGGCAAAATTGCCTTTATAACTTCTGCAGCAGTGTTCAACCTGCTGTGGAAATCCCCCAAATAACGTCATGCTTAGGTTTACATCATCCTGCCGGCGGCTCACCTGAAAAAGTTGTTCCTGCCTCAAAAACTTGATGGGTGTTTACGTTACTAGCTTGCTAGCCTTGTTAGCACGTCCGTGGCAGGAATCCGTAGGTAAATAACTCCGATGTCCTGGTTCAGGTGAAGAGCTCCCGGTCCTTCTGTCTCCAGGTGAGTCTCTCATTTTCAACTAGTTTACTCTCAAGTGTTGACATTTTTACTCCAATGATGGCAAAATATCAAAGCTAGCACTATCCTTCAGACGTGAACGCGTGAATGCATGATTTCGTGTGTGCTCATGTCTTTCCATTGACTTTGTATGCACTCATGATGCCACCCGTTCGCATTTAGTGTGAAGACACCATTAGGCTTAACAAAATTTTACTTTTGCAAGAGGAGAACTGCAGCTTTCTTCAGTAGCTGTCACCAGGAGACATAGTTTGGCAGACCATGGATTTGTGCGATCTTAACATTCTGTTTACTCCCCTTGTCCTACGGGTCAAAAATGACCCGCCCTGCCAAAGCCCCAAAATAAAGCAGCTTAATTGAATTTTAAATCCAAAATCTATTTTGCATGATGAAACAACCTGTTATTTATCCATTCAACTCAATTTAATTCATTTTTTATCATGTATTTTTTGTTACACAATACAAAAAGACGATCACCAATGACCATTATTACACTTTTTTTTTTAACCACAAACCAACTGTCATAACACTTTTCTTTTACACAGTAAAATTATATTATATTATAGTATTATATAAATATGAAGTAATTACTTCTGAATTAATTATATTGAAAGGTAAAAAAATACAGTCAACAATCTGGAACTTTTTTGTCAACAGTTTATTCTTTTATATTTTTTAGGAAGTGAATTATAAAAATACTTCTCTCATAACACAACAAAACAACAAAATGTTGCTTGACTTTGTGAACAATTTTCAACATCAACTCTACTTAGCACATGTAGGACAGTATGTGTGAAAGTGAGAATGGGCTTTGCAGATGTATTTCTCACATGTGCAGCACACAGCTTTTGTCTTGCAGTCCTTCTTCCAGGGGCAGAACTGGCACCTTTTTCTTTTGACTGACCCAGCTGCAGCCTCAGGTGGATCAGGACAAGATTCAGCTCCCTGAACAGTTTCCACAATGGCTGCAGAGGCTTCTGTGCGGGGCAGGCGCTCCCTTCTCTCAATGGACGGGGTGACAAGAGCCTTTCCCAGCTGCTCAAGGAATATCCTTCTCTTGTTTGTCTTCCCTGACATCCAGATCGGGTTGATCTCCTGCTATATCACAAAGGCAGTATATGAGGACACATCAATGATGTTATGGAAGATGACCAGGGGCCAGCGTGCAGTCATCCTTCTGCAGTTGTACGTTCCAATAACTTGTCGAGGTTGTCCATGCCTCCTTTATTGCAGTTATAGTCGAGGTTGATGGTTGGCTTCCTGTCCTCATGATCACTGATTTCAGCTGTCTTGTGCAGTGTGCTCAGCAGGGCCACATTGTTGTTCCGTTTTGGAAGATAAGAAACGAGAGTGGTGGTGGGAGTGAAGGCAAACTTTGATGAGAAGACCGCTCTGCCTCTTGTTGCGAGGAGTGCAGGGGGGAGTTCAGGCTTATTCTTCCGAACAGTGCCAACCATGGCCATCTTCCTTTTCAGGAGCTGCTGGCCGAGTTCATAGGAGGTGAAAAAATTGTCACATGTGACATTGTGCCCCCTCAGTCCATCTGTCAATTCAAGCACAACTCGCATCCCCTGGTTCTTCTCTGGTGCTCCACTCAGCAGCTTCCCTGTGTACACTTGCATATTCCATGCATAGCTGGATTTTGCATCACAGGCCACCCATATTTTGATGCCATATTTTGCTGGCTTGCTTGGCATATACTACAGGAAAGGACAGCGACCTGTTCATTAAAAAAAAAGAGATTACAATCACGGAGTGTGAGTGTCACAAAAAACTGCATGAATCAAGGATGTTACATCACAATAAAATAAAAAATATTTCAGGTAAGTAACATTGCATATATGAAAATAAAAAAATTACCTTTGAATGGAACCAACTGCTCATCTACTGTGACTTCAGGCCCAGGGTTGTAGAGGTATGGCAGACGCTCAACCCACTTGTCCCAGACCTCTCTGATGGCTGCCAGTTTGTCTGTCACACACCTTGCTGGTCTTGACTCATGGTTGTCAAATCTCAGCATTCTTGAGAAAGTGCGAAAGATTTTCAGCGGCATTGTGGCACGAAAAATTGCTCTTCCACTCTCTGCATCCTAGAGACTATATGTAGCCTCGCCACGAGACCTATATACACCTGCTAATATCAAAAGCCCTATGTAGCCACGCAGGTCAATCTCATCCACATTTTTCCAGTTTTCTCCATATTTCCAGAAACCCTCCAAATCTGTATTCTCCAGGATGATTTTTTCAATGGCTGGTGTGATGAACAGGAGAAAGGTGGATGAAATGTCCTGGACACGGGCAGCTGAATACCTTGTTGGCCCTGGAGTCATCCTTATGATGTTTGGTGCTGCTGTTCTTCCCTGCTTGCTGTCTGAATTTGATGAGGACCATGCAATTTTGCTGTTCTTTGACAAAAATGTCTCTCTGTCAGCTTGAGGGATTTCCTCTTCTTCTTCATCTGAAGATGCATCATCCTCTGGGCTGCATTCCTCCCCATCTTCCTCTTCAGATACATCTTCATCCTCTTGTTCCTCCTGAGCTCCTGAAAATATCTCATCCAGGACCTGTTGGACAGTGAAAGGTCTACTCATGGCTTCAGCAAGGAGCCAACTAGGGGTCCTTTGATTCAGGGTACCTTTATATCCTCTATACTGAATTTGTTTTCATTATGTCTGAGATTGTTTTTTTGTTTTGTTTGGGAGCTTGTGTGATGTGAGGGGTTAGCTGCAGATCAAAAGTGCAGGTACAGGTCAAATGCAAGTTCAATTCGTACATCAATCCAGATTCTTTGATGTGTGTGTGTGTGTGTGTGTGTGTGTGTGTGTTGTGTGTGTAGGTGTGTGTGTATGTGTGGTATGTGTGTGTAGGGGTGTGTGTGTGTGTGTGTGTATCTGTGTATTAGAGTTTGTGTGTGGCCTTTGAACTTTTTTCTGGTGTTTAAATGCTTTTATAATTCATGGGTCAAAAATGACCCATAAGACAATCTTTGTACCCTAGTGGTGTACAGCCCACATGGAAACATAAACAGAAAACAAAGCATCACTTTTTCTAATGATGGGGTCCCTTTAGGAAAAGTCATAAAATTTCAAGTTGGAAAAAGATAGTTTAAGGTATTTTTTCTACAGCTAAACATGGTAGTGGGTCACTTTTGACCCGCAAGACAACACGCATTGCCCTTGTAGGTACCACACTGAAAATACCTGCATTCACCAGGGGCCACAGCCAGCTTGATGCCAGAAACATGGAGAGAGTAATAGGGTATTGCATCCTATTACTCTCTCCATGTGGAGAGAGTAATAGGGTGCATGCGCTCAAAATATACAATACTGAATGACACTATATGTCTGGCCTTTGTGGCACCATGTGAAGGCGATGACATGACTTTACTGGATAAGATTGTTGCTGTAACCTGCGCTTTGACCATTATGTGTCCAAGTGTCATTATAAAGCCATAGTTTTAGAATGTAGACACTGACATGTTTTTGGTATGGTTTACCCCTTCAGACATAAAGTGTTTAACTGCTTTGTAACAATTTGAAAATAAAGTCCACATTCGCTTACAAACTCCAGCTCTTTATTTATAAGGTGCAAATTTCTGAGCATAACTTAAATTGTGGAAAACACTGTACAGAATGTGTGCAAAGCGCAGTCCAAAAAATGGGTCTTTTTGGCTGTAATACTTTTCAAAAGCTTTGTAAAATGTGGAACCCTGTCAAGTCACAAGGAATAGAATAGAATAGGCTTTACTGTCATTGTACAGTTGTACAGTACAATGAAACTGTGGGTGCTCCACCAGGCTACTGCGCAATTAAGTATAAGAGAAGGATTAGATAAAACACAGTTACAGACCACACAACTGAAATAAAAACAGCCCAGGATTATGGAAATAATAGATCAGGATTATGGAAAATCTGTAGAGAAAAAAAATACAGGAATATAAAATGACATGCATGAATGTGTTTCACACAACAATGTGCTACTACATAACCAGACTCATGCTCTGGTATTCTAGTGTGCACATGAGGTATAACCACAGCTGCTGTGGGGCTGCTGCTTGACTAAGTTCCACATCCTAGATGGAACCACTGGATTATACAGTTCTGGTTGTCACAGCAACCATGTCATCCTGCTCTTCTGGCTGCCTGCAAATACACCACAACATATTCAGAATTACAACAGATTAAGCAGAAGCGGTATAATCAGAACAAGCAAATTTGTATAATCAAAACAAAATAAACAATTTGATAAATGTTTCATATAGATTTTAAACAATAAATGACAATTTTGCATTTTTTTCACAGTACTTGAAAATGATATAATTCCTGTACATTTTGAAAAATATTTTCAGAGTGCAGCACATTTTAATTTCATCTGGTTGTATAGGGAAAGAGTGATGTTTAGCATAACAAGAGAGGAAATAATAATAATAAAAAATCTTTGTGCATACAGCTGTCTTCAGGTCTGCCTTGCACATCTCTAAGTCATCACCCATCCATCTGTGAACTGCAGTTGGGCTTGCTGCAAAGACCTAAAGTTACTGAAAACTTTGTGTATATATGGACTTACAGTTAGATAGATAGATAGATAGATAGATAGATAGATAGATAGATAGATAGATAGATAGATACTTTATTTCGAACAAAAAATTATAACAAAAACAAAACAAATGACAAATGCAATAAAGTAACATTATACACTGTTCGAAAGGGAGAAGGAAGAAGTGAACACTTATTAATTCCATCTCCTCTTTTCCATAAATACACCCATGTGAATTATATACAAATTACCACATTTAAGACCACAAGTAAACAATTAACTGTATTTTGTACATATCAACATTAACACCCATCCATCCTAACATACATTGATGTCCATACATCAAAACCAGCCTCAAACAACACAGATATACACAGTGCTGTCCCACCCACCATTCCATAGTGTCCCATAGTATCCCAGAGTGAGCATAGTGAATCGTACATATAAATACTACCCTTCTAACATATATCCTTTCAGCAAATAATGTTTATACCTCTTTTTGAATTGATTTCTGTTTGTACATAGTTTCAGTTCCGGCTCCAGACTGTTCCACAAATCCACCCCACAGACAGATATGCACATACTTTTCTTGGTTGTTCGTATCTTGGGTTTTGTAAAGTTTAAGTCTCCTCTCAAATTATGATCATTGTCTCTTTTTCTAAATATTTTTTGTATATTAGTTGGGAGTTGATTATTAATTGCCCTGTACATTACTTGTGCTGTCTTAAATTTAACTAAATCGATGAACTTTATGACATGTGACTTTAAAAACAACGAATTGGTATGGTCTCTATATCCTACATTATTTATTAAGATAAGATAAGATAAGATAAGCCTTTATTAGTCCCACAACGGGGAAATTCCAGGATTGCAACAGCACAGGGATAGCAACACTCAGAGCAACAATCAGAAGGCAAGAAAAAAAGCAAGCAAGCAAGAGCAGCTAATATACATATGTACATATTACTATAAAATATATATATACACACACACAGACACACAGTGCAGAGCATTGTAGCTGGATGGAATAAATATATGAATATATAAACACACAGTGCGGAGCATTGTAGCTAGATGGAATAAATATGTAGATATATAAACACCCACAGTACGGAGCATTGCAGCTAGGTGGAATAAATATGTAAATATATAAACCCACATAGTGCGGAGCAATGTAGCTAGATGGAATAATATGTAGATATATAAACACACAGTGCGGAGCATTGTAGCTAGATGGAATAAATATATAGATATATAAATATAAACACACCCAGTGCGGAGCATTGTAGCTAGATGGAATAAATATGTAAATATATAAACACACACAGTGCAGAGCATTGTTGCTAGATGGGATGAAACAGCATAACCTTCTACTTAGTTATCCTACATGGTATGATTATGTGCCCATACATATTCTCACCCTCCATAGCGACCGGTATTTTCCTAGTTGTATGCCAGAGGGGACCATTGTGTAAGTCTATTGCATCTTTTGCATTCAAAAAACTATTAGTTTGTTACGTCTTTTTGCTATCTCTGCGAGCAGCCCTGCTTAGGTTGTACAGTCTGACAGCCATTGGTAGGAAGGACCTGCGAAACCTCTCGGTTGTGCACCTGGGATGATGTAGTCTGCTGCTAAATGAGCTCCTCAGTGCATTCAGTATGTCCTGCATAGGGTGGAACTCGGACTCCAGCAGAGATGACAGTTTAGCCACCGTGCTTATTATCCTTATAGCTCTTTTTTGTAATGTGCATATTGACTGTAGGTTGGTCTTGTAGGTGTTTCCCCAGACTTCTACACAGTAGTTAAGATAAGGTAGAAACAGTGAATTGTACAGTAAGACCAATGATTTATAGTCCAAGATGTGTCTTGTCTTCCCCAGTATGCCTATACATTTTGCCAACTTGGCCCAGATGTGACTGATGTGAGGTTTCCAGCAGATTTTATTGTCTAGCGTCATCCCCAGAAACTTATTTTCCTGTACTGTTTCTATTCTGGTGTCATCTATCGTTACCATTATTTCATGATTTATTTTATAATTTCCAAACAACATAATCTTTGTTTTTTTTAGATTTAGAGGTAATTTATTTTTGTTGAACCACTGCGTTAACTTTTTCATTTCAGTTGTGACCACCTCTAAAACCTGCTGCAAATTCTCACCAGTGCAAAGGATATTTGTGTCATCCGCAAACAAAATAAATTTCAGAATTTTTGATACTTGGCATATGTCATTTATATACAAAATAAAGAGTTTGGGTCCCAAAACTGACCCCTGGGGCACACCACAAGTGATGTCCATGAAGGGTGATTTGTGCTCACCAATTTGTACAAATTGTTGTCTGTTACTTAAATAACTTTCCACCCAACTCAGTCCAACCCCTCTTATCCCATACCTTTCCAGTTTCCTTAGTAGTATTCTGTGGTCAATGGTGTCAAAAGCTTTCTTTAAATCTATAAATACTCCTACAGCAAACTTTTTTTAATCTATACAACTAGTAATTTCTTCTATAAGTTCGATCAGTGCCAAAGATGTAGATTTATCTGCTCTAAAACCATACTGGCTGTCTGTAAGGAGGTTATGTTTTTCAATGAAATCATCCAGTCTCTTGGTGAAGATTTTTTCAAGTATTTTGGAGAATTGTGAGAGTAAAGAGACTGGCCTGTAATTTGTGAAACAATGACTGTCTCCTGTTTTGTATAGAGGTATTACTTTTGCTATTTTCGTTTTGTTTGGAAATTTACCAGTTTGAAATGACAGGTTACAGATGTGGGTGAGTGGCTTAACAGTTCCTTCAATTACTTTTTTCACTATTGTCATGTCAATTTCATTCCAGTCCGCTGATTTTTTGTTCTTAAATTTACTCACAGTCTCGATAATTTCCTTTTCAGTAACTGCACCCAAAAAGATTGTGTTTGGATTTCTATCTTCTATTTCATTTACAGAACCACTGTTGTTTGTTTCTGTTGTCACTATTGATTTTGCTAATTCAGGACCAATGTTCACAAAAAATTTATTGAAACCACTGACCACATCCTCCATATTATTTATCAAATTGCCATTTTCAATAAAATATTCTGGATAATTAGCATTCTTAGGTCGATTACTAATAATCCCGTTGAGTACTTGCCATATTCCTCTTAAGTTATTTTTATTATCCTCTAATATTCTGTTGTAATATTCTTTCTTACAGGTCCTCATTATTATTAGTAAGCTTATTTTTATATCTTTTATATTTGATCTCAGCCTCCACTGTTCTGCACTTAATGAATTGTTTATATAATGTATTCTTCTTTTTACATGCATTTATTAACCTCTTGGTGACCCAAGGAATATTTTTCTTTTGTTGTCTGTCACTGTATTGTTTTATAGGACAGTTTTTATTGTACAATGATTGAAATATTTGTAAAAATTTATCATATGCTTTATTTATATCATTTTCATCATAAACTATCTTCCAATCTTGTATTAATAATTCCTTTGTCAGTAAATACATAGATTCTTCGGTTCTTATTCTTTTATATTTAATATTTTTGGTATACTTTTTCTTCCTATAATCACGCTGATAGACAACGAAAATCGGTAGGTGGTCACTGATATCATTCAATGAAAGCCCACTCCTGATATTATTTTCCATAATGTTTGTTAATATGTTATCTATTAGTGTGGCACTGTGTGACATGATTCTGCTAGGTCCGGTAATTGTTGGATGTAAGCCCATACTGTACATTGTGTTGATAAATTCTTCTGTCAAACTACACTACCGTTCAAAAGTTTAGGGTCACTTAGAAATTTCCTTATTTTTGAAAGAAAAGCACTTTTTTTCAATGAAGATAACTTTAAACTAATCAGAAATACACTCTATACATTGCTAATGTGGTAAATGACTATTCTAGCTGCAAGTGTCTGGTTTTTGGTGCAATATCTAGATAGGTGTATAGAGGCCCATTTCCAGCAACTATCACTCCAGTGTCCTAATGGTAAAATGTGTTTGCTCATTACGTCAGAAGGCTAATGGATGATTAGAAAACCCTTGTGCAATCATGTTAGGTCTGCAATGCTGTAATTGCTGCAAATGGAGGATTCTTTGACGAAAGCAAAGTTTGAAGGAAAAAAATTATTATTTCAAATACAAATCATTATTTCTAACCTTGTCAATGTCTTGACTATATTTTCTATTCATTTTACAACTCATGGTGGTAAATAAGTGTGACTTTTCATGGAAAACACAAAATAATTGTCTGGGTGACCCCAAACTTTTGAACGGTAGTGTATGTTGTTTTGAATTCATCAGATCTATACTGAAATCCCCACAGATGAACATAACTTTATGAGTTAGTTTTGCATACATTTTTTTCATCCAGTCCTTAAATAAGTTAATGTTTGATCCAGGTGTTCTATATACACAGCTTACTACTATATTCTTCACATTGTCCAGACAGATTTCTATTGTAATACATTCAAATAAATCATCCACAGTTACTGACAGATTTTCAACAACCTTGTATTTCAAGCTCTTGTCAACATAAATTGCAACTCCTCCTCCTTTTTTCACTTTTCTATTTATATAATTTAATTCATAGCCATCCATGGTAAAATCCACTCCTTTCTCTTCACTGAGCCACGTCTCTGATATTGCCACAATATTGAATGGCTCTTTAAACTGATGTAAATAATCTAATGTTATTAAAGTTGACATAGAGACTTATGCTGTTGAAGTGGATCATAGAAATATTGAAATCAGATGTGACCATTGTGTTAAACTGTTCATCCGTGTAGTAACTACAGTCATTACTGATGGAGCTAAATAAATTATTATCAGGGTCTTATGTTATATTCTACGTCCTGTGGGTTGTGATCTGTATATTCAAAAACTTTCAGTTCCTGTTGTTCCTGTTTGTTGATCTTTTGTTTCATGTTGTTAAATGTCTTGTAGCAGATGAGTATATCCCTTCCGTGTCCTACAATTGTCTCTTGTTGCTGTGACTCCAGTTCATAACATTCATTGATATTTGTCCAGTTCCATAATATTACGGATGTTAATGACCTTGGCTTCTTCAGGTGATCCGTTTAATTTGATGTATATTTTACAGTTTGATGTCCAGGTGTTTTGAATCTTTTTCTGCTTTCTCAGGTATCTTGCTTTTCTGGCTATTTCTGCGTTTTCTTTTGTAAGGTGCTCGTTTATGTAAATGTTCGTTCCTTTCAGTTTCCTACCTTGTTTTAACAGTGCAGTCTTGTGTTTTCTGTTGACAAACCTCATGATGACAGCCGGTTTGTCGCCGTTTTTCCTGGGCAGAGGGGGCAGGCCTCAGTGGTGTTACAGTCCAGCTGGATTCCTTTGGAGTGCATGAAGGCCGCCACTTGTTGCTCCGTGGATTCAGCTTCCAGCGCGTCGAGCCTCCCTCCGCTGTCCACAGCCACTGCTCGGGCGTACGATTGGGGTTTAATGTGGAGCCCCGTGATGATCACGTTGTTCACCCAAGTGTTCTGCTCCAGTTCCGACACTCTGCTCTCCAGATACGCCAGCCTCTTGTCCTTCTTGGCGTTCTGGATCCGCAGCGCTTTCACCTCCTCGACCAGGTCCAGAATGTTTTTTTGCTGCAGCTTAACAGCAGAAATCTTTTCAGCCAAGAAGTCCAGCGATCTTTTGATGTTGTCCACCTCCTCATTCTGCTGAGCTTTCTTGGGACCTATGATCCCGGCCGATGTTCGTTTATTATGATCGTGAAAAAAAAAAACATGTGGGAGAAATCCCTTTGTTCTCCCGGAGTGTGAGGGGACTGATGAATTGCTTCACCAGCCACTACAATATTAAGTTATGAGACTGGCTATTTCTCTCTTTTTTCGCACGAGCAGGTTTATTCTCCAGCGGGAGTGACAAAGCAACACCTCAAAACGCTAGCTCTAAACTGAGCTAAACTGAGTTTTAAAGCAAGAAATGAACTGGGAGCCTTTACCTGTGTGTCCTCACCTTACATGCCACAACCGGAAGTTAAAATCCTATAATTATAAATGAAGGCATTGTCAAAGTTAGGCAGAATGTTTACATCCGAACTCCACGTTGTATGTTGGTAGGGATCTGTTACTGTATGTCTAGAATTACCTGCTGGACAGACTAGACTAAGTGAGTGGGAAAACACAGCTTTATTGAACGGCTCACACTGACAGCTAGTTTGACAGCTACTGACAGGTTGACAGTTAAGCTCCAGGTGAGAGAAGCCCCGTAAGATGGCCGACTCGGCTTTATATAGTGTGGGGGGGGGGGGGGCGCCGGTGCATGTCCATCTTACACTTTAACTATCTAACAGGATCCAGCCCGTTAACCCCTTTAAGCTTCAACAAATAGCGTGCCTTTGCCGTCCCGTTTAGTTTGGCATAGCACACACCGTCTAAAATTTCCTTAGAATGGACCATTTTGTGATTTTTTTTGTCATTCATTCATAACAAATGCAGAGGTGCTGTGTACTCTTACGGTTTGTTTGCAATCATCTAGCCTACCCAACCCAGGATGCATTGCGTGTTTGTCATGTGGGCTGGTGGGCTCTATTCATAGCTTTAAGATGACATCACATGGCTGCCAGTCCCTATATGGGCGGTCATGCTGGGAGGGACAGGGTGGTCAGGGGCAGGGGCAGGTGATGATTCTATTTCATTAAAGCTGAAAATTATGTAAATTGCACTACTGTGGAATAATTGGCTGTACAAACACTGGTGGGAAGGAGAAAGTGTTGTTTTATTGACTACCTGCAGCTTAGCTGCTGCCAACACACACACACACACACACACACACACACACACACGCATGCACACACACGCGCGTGCGTGCGCACACACACACACACACACACACACACACACACACAGAGACCTAAACACACATACTTTTTCATCTAATGGGACCCATCGGGGATCTGTCCGAGCCAACCTAAGTGTCACATTTTCAAGCTACAGGATATTATGCAGATCCAAATCACTGTTTAAGATAAGATAAGATAAGATAAGCCCTTATTAGTCCCACAATGGGGAAATTCCAGGATTGCAACAGCACAGGGATAGCAATACTCAGAGCAACAATCAGAAGGCAAGAAAAAAACAAAACAAAACAAGAGCAGCGAGTATACATATGTACATATAAATATAAATATATAGACACACAGTGCGGAGCATTGTAGCTTGATGGAATAAATATATAAACACACAGTGCGGAGTATTGTAGCTAGATGGGATAAATATATGAATATATAAACACACAGTGCGGAGCATTGTAGCTAGATGGAATAAATATGTAAATATATAAACACACACAGTGTGGAGCATTGTAGCTAGCTGGAATAAATGTATGAGTATATAAACACAGTGCGGAGCATTGTAGCTAGATGGAATAAATACGTAAATATATAAACACACACAGTGCGGAGCATTGTAGCTAGATGGAATGAAACAGCATAACCGTCTACTTAGTTATCCTACATGGTATGATTATGTACCCATACATATTGTCACCCTCCATAGCGACTGGTATTTTCCTAGTTGTATACCGGAGGGGACCATTGTGTAAGTCTATTGTGTCTTTTGCATTCAATACTATTAGATTGTCACATCTTTTTGCTACCTCTGCGAGCAGCCCTGCTTAGGTTGTACAGTCTGACAGCCGTAGGTAGGAAGGACCTGCGAAACCTCTCGGTTGTGCACCTAGGATGATGTAGTCTGCTGCTAAATGAGCTCCTCAGTGCATTCAATATGTCCTGCATAGGGTGGAACTCGGACTCCAGCACAGATGACAGTTTAGCCACGGTCCTTCTCTCTCCCATCTCCTCCACTGGGTCAAGTCGCTGCCCCAGGACAGAGCTAGCTTTCTTGATCAGTTTGTTCAGTCTCTTCCTATTGGCTGCTGTAATGCCACTGCCCCAGCAGACCACTCCAAAAGTGATGGCTGATGCCACCACCGTGTCATAGAATGTCTTCAGCAGCACCCCTTGTACACCAAAAGACCTGAGTCTCCTCAGTAGGAACAGCCTGTGCTGTCCCTTCTTGTAGAGTGCGTCAGTATTGTGTGACCAGTCTAGTTTATTGTTCAGATGAACACCCAGGTACTTGTAGGATGTCACCATCTCAATGTCTGTTCCCTGTATATTTACTGGTGCCGTGAGGGGTTGTCCTTGCCTGCGGCAGTCCACCACCAGCTCCTTAGTTTTCCTCGCGTTGATCTGGAGGCAGTTCCGATGGCACCAGTCCACAAAGTCCTGGATAAGCCATAGGAGTATGGAAGCCATTTAGGCCTCCATACTCCTTGTTATATTTTTACCTTTGACTACAGTCTGTAAAATCAGCTGTGTCCACACAGGCGAGACAGAAAATGTCTCCTTCCGCTCAGCTATGCAGGTGCTTCTAATCATTCCGGCTGATTAGAGTGCCATACAGGGACCGAGGGCGAAGCATGTTCACCACATCTGGACCCTGTTCACCTCCTGTTTCCTTCCCGATGAAAGAAGTCTCCAAAGAGGAGAAAAACAACACAACTTTATTCTTGAGGCTGCTGGCAGGAAACCAGCAAAGCTGGGACACTCCATGCTGGAACAAGCTAGCTGCTAAAGCAAACCTTAGCTAGAATGAAGGCTTTTCGAGAACGACGCTGAGATCCAGACTTCACCAACATTCAAAAGTGTCACTCGCTTGGAAAGTCTTAATTCTTCTGAACAACAACTGCAGAAAATGACGGAGTAGTAACCCAAAGTTTGCTGTTGTGATGCCAAAATGTCAGAACACCGGCTAATTAGCCTGTGGCTTTGAGGATTATTACAAGTAGGTGGGAGTCTACTTATCAACTGCTTATTAACAATGAGGGATAACAAATAGACACCAAGAGAATGATGTCTAACTTCATTTGAAAGCACCTGGACAAGCAAGTGTGCTGAATGAAGACAGCCTTTAGCTAATGCTAAATCAAATTAGATCACATATCAAAAAAACAGAGAAAAACAGGAGAAATTAAGTTGAGGGCTCTGTGAATAATTTATGGACTGATGTGGATAAACATGTATGATAAGTGTTATGAAGATCAAGAAATATATTTAGCTTTGTACATGTTTGGATAGGTGAGGCTAGCCCACTTCTTCATGTCTTTTGGCCAGTTTTGCTTTGGAATGACATAGGGGGCCTGCTTCTCAATTAAAACTAATTTGTCGTCATACCGCTGTGTGTCACTATTAAGAGATTCATAATAAATTTTGGACATTTTCACATTTTTTGTTCCATTGCTCCGTGATTATCCCCCCCAACATGGCCGGTGATCTTATTCGACCCCTCCAGAAGTCATGTCATCGAAAACTATGAATTTCCACAACACATTCCATCATTTTTTCCTCATCAACGTATCAGAAATATGTCCAAAGATCTGACCGTCTTTTCCTTCCAAGCCCAGTGAAGGCAATCCCCCTGCTGCATCTGTAATTTCCCCATTGTGGGACTAATAAAGGCTTATCTTACTGTATCTTATCACCATTGTGTCCTTTTCTCCATACACTCACGCTGAATCAGAAGCAACTGGCATTTTCCAAATGGTGCGGTACAGGCCCCTGCGCCACATACAGTTAGGAAGGAAACGGAAATGCTACAAAATAATAAGCCAACAAAATAACTTTATAATATTTCATCTTGCCATTTTTCATCAACAAAAATGATGGCAGAGTTTGGCAAAGTTTTGTCTAGTCTTTATTAGTAAATGAAATTGCATGTGCTATTTAGTCACAGTCAGTGTCACATGACCTCTATTTACATCTCGTCTCATATTAGTCTCGTAAAAAGGTTCATTGAAGAACATATTTCGTCATAATGCCGCAGTGTATATTTTACGGTTGCCCAGGGCCAGCCATTCTCTTGGCGCCCTACCTACTGCCAACCACAGTCTATTCTGTACCATCTTACTAAGCTAACCTTCAATAAAGCTAACCTCAACACGTGGACATGTCCACACTTATTTCCAGACATAACATTTGATGACGAGGATAATGGAAACGCTGCTGACACCTACCACCGTTCCTCATTCTGCCTGGTGAGCCACCTATTCTTTGGTCCCGCTGGTATGAAGCGTTTGAAACGTATATTATCCCTATTGACATAGAGGAAGCTAGGCTATGAGCTATGCTAATTAACAGCCTTGGCAGTGAGGAACAGCATGTTTTACGAAAGCTTGCACCTGCGGTCCGACAGTCCAACGAATTAAGTCATCAACTCTGACTGGCAGCTTAGCTCCACTGTCACATGTCGCTGATACGATAACAACCCGGAGACTAAGTTTTGCCAGCACCAACAGTGAATGGACGAGTCTACCCAGCAGTATGTCACGATCTCTGCTGTTTGGCTAGTGCATGTTAATTCGGCCACTTGGAAGACAAGCTGGTGTGCGATCAATTAGCGATGCACACCACAAATCCGAGGCTGCGGGAGAAGCTAATGACACCGGGCGGCCTGCCACTAACCAACCCAGTGGAATTAGCATCCCAGCTATAGCTAGAAGTGGCTGTTCAGTTAGCATCACAGCTAATGGGCCCTGACTCGCGCTTCCCACATTCAGCTCCGCTGGTACAAACTGCTGCCCCAGCCGCTCAGCCCTTCGACCCCTCTCTTCATGATGGCCCCAAGGTAGACGTTGTGGGACAGCAAGGCACCACAGTACGCCGACCCAGCAGTAAGCTCAGTTTGACCAACGACAGCCTGAGCCTACTGCACTCAGACGTGGACGCAGCCACTCCCTGCTTCACACCACACACTGAGTAGAACGCTGTAAAACTGGAGCCACCACAGGAGTTCAAGACCCCATCCACACAGGACTCGGAGCTGGTCCTCATGCAGCATGAGCATCCTCGAGTTGCCATCTCATAGCAGGAGCTCCGGTCCACAGTCACACAGGACCCAGAAGAAGGTAAGGCCTACCCCATCATCAGCAAGACCAGCCTGTCTCTACATCTTTCCCTGGAAAGCTTTCTTCCTCCACCAAACGACACACCAGACAACACTCCAGTAATGGTGTCTTTACCCAGCAGCATGACAGAAGAGCAATGACAGAATTTCCCCATGCAGCACAAGCCTTCTCGAGCTGCTGCATCACTGCAGGAGTTACAAGCCATAGCTGAACAGGACCAGCCACATCCCCCATCAGATGACACTCCAGCGGTGTGGCAGAGTGACAACAACACTAAGAAGGAATGCCGTGTGGAGTGAGTGACCTTCACTCATGGTGCTTGACTGTAAGATGGATGGATGGATGGATGGATGGATGGAACTTCAGGGGGCCTCTGGAGAGCCCCTGGAGACGCTGGTTGCGGCAGACCTGGGTGCCCTCTTGCTGGAATCGCTCTCTCATCAGCAAAGTCCCAGTCCTGGTCCCACACTGGCTGGGTCTGTTTCAGTGTCGTGTCTTGATCCGGGGCAGCTGCTTTTACCTTTTGCAGATGGCTGATGTGCCATTTCGAACCATCGGCTATCTGGAAGGTGGCTGGCCCCAACTGCACAGTGGTCATCATTGGCGGTGACTGGAGCATCTGCAGGTCCAGGCGTTTGGATCGGTGTACCCAAACCCAATCGAATACTGCGAGTGGTGATCTGTTCAGCTACACTCAGCACTGTTGCTCTCTCATCCCCGATGCTGGTTATTGTTGTGGTAGCATGCCGTTCACGCCAGTGGCAGGACACGCTCTGGATTGGCATTGTTCTGCAGGGTACTGCTAGCCACGGACTCCCTCTCCTGCAGCTGTACAGTGGCTGCATGAGGCTTATGCTGGGAAAGGATCTGACACGAGTCCAAATTACGCCCTCGCTCCTCTGGTGCTAGTTGTGGTCGTGGTGGTGTGTCGCTCTTGTCGGTGACAGGATGTGCTCTGGACTGTCGTCACTCACCAAGATCCTGCTTGGCCATGAACTCTCTCTCCTGCAGCTATATGGCAGCTCCCTGAGGCTTATGCCAGGCGAGGATCAGAGAGAGTCTGGTTTATACCCTCTCTTTGTGTTCTGCTCTCCATGCGGTGTCCTGCTTGGAGTGGCTGTACCCATGTCCGGGTGAAACGTGCTCTGGTCATCAGCGGTCAAACAAAGTCCTTCGTTGTTGTGTATGGTGAAACCCAATTTGTAAAAAAGGTTGCATCCCAGGATGTGTGTCGCTACTTGGAATGTGAATGCCGGGAGGACTTTTGACTCATAGAGAACCATCAGCATTATGGTTCCTATGAGGCTAATTCGAGTTTGCCCATAACTATAAAGCTCCACTGCGTTCTTCCCGAGTGGATGCCAAGGGAGGAATTTCTTCACTGTTACCCAGTTCATCATCGATCTCGTAGTGGCAGTGTCCAGTAGAAACTGCAGGCTGATGTTGCCGAGCCTCACTGCGCACCACTTGTATGCCACCCTGCTAGAGGCCAATGCATGGATGGTAGTTGTTAAAGGCAGTTCAATTGAACAGGGTGGTGAGCTTGTTGTTGACCATGTTGAGCGTAGGGCTGTAACTAACCATTATTTTGGTAGTCGACTAATCTAACGACTATTTTTTCGATTAGTCGACTAATTGCAATTATTTCTGTCATGTCCGCCAATTCAGCTTCCTGCTGGCACAGCTTCTGTTTGGGACTCTGGGTCATGTTTTACCTCACCTGTTTAAGCCTGCACACCTGTGAAAATCACTTTGTTGTCAGTCTCTAACTTAACATAATGTAGCCTCTTAAAAAACTTCCATCCATCCATCCATTTTCTACTGCTTTTCTGGAGGTCCAGGTTGTGGAGGCAGTGGCTCAAAAAGGGAAGCCCAAACTTCCCTCTCCCCGGCCACCTGCTCCAGCTCTTCAGAGAGGATACCAAGACATTCCCAGGCCCGCTGAGAGATGTAGTCTCTCCAGCATGTCCCGGGTCTGCCCCAGGGTTTCCTCCCAGTGGGACGTGCCTGAAACACCTCAAGTGGGAGGCATCTAGGAGGCATCCTGATCAGATGCCCAAACCACCTCAACTGACTCCTTTCGATGTGGAGGAGCAGCAGTTCTACTCTAAGCCTCTTCCAGATGATTGAGCTCCTCACCCTATCTCTAAGGGTGAGTCCAGCAACCCTACGGTGAAAGCTCTAGCTCTAGCCTAGATATCCTGTTCATAAAAATTATGAACAGGATCGGTGACAAAGGGCAGCACTGGTGGAGACCAACTCTCACTGGAATCATGTTTGACTGGGTGCTGGCAATACGTCGTATAGGGACCGGATAGCTTGTAACAAAGAGCCCGATATCCCATTCTCCCACAGCACCCCCCACAAGAGACCACAAGGGACTGCTTTCTCCAAGTCCACAAAACACATGTGGACTGGTTGTGCAAACTCCCATGAGCCCTCGAGGATTCTCGAGAGGGTAAAGAGCTGGTCCAATGTGCCATTGCTCCTCCTGAAGCCGAGGTTCGACCAGCGGTCGGACTCTTCTCTCCAGTACCCTGGCATAGACCTTCCCAGGGAGGCTGAGAAGTGTGATCCCTTAAAGTTGGAACACACCCTCTGGTCCTCCTTTTTAGAGAGGAACCACCACCTCAGTTTGCTATGCCAAAGGCACTGTCCCCAACTTCCATGCAACATTATAGAGGTGTGTCAACCATGACAGCCCTACAACATCCAGGGCCTTGAGGTACTCAGGGCGAACCTCGTCCACCCCCTGGGCCCTGCCACCAAAGAGTTTTTTAACCACTTTGGTCACCTCAGTCTCTGTGATGGCGAGTTATTCACCTTGTCCTCAAGTACTGCTTCCTCTATGGAAGACGTGTCAGTGGGATTGAGGAGATCCTTGAAGTATTCCATCCACCGCTTGATGATATCCCCAGTTGAAGTCAGCAGTGCCCCATCCGCACCATACACAGAGTGGACAGGGAGCTTCTTCCCCCTCCTGAGTCACTGGACAGTTTGCTGGAATCTCTTCGAGGCTGACCTAAAGTCTTGTTCCATAGCCTCACCAAACTCCTCCCACCCCCAAGTTTTTGCTTTCGAAACCACCGGAGTTGCACTCCACTTGGCCTGCCGATACACTTCAGCTGCTTCAGGAGTCCCACAAGCCAGCCAAGCTCAATAGGACTCCTTCTTCAGCTTATCAAGAGTTCCCATAGCTAAATAAAATAATGACCCATCAAGCATGAGTTGGAAACTTGAACTTCACAGTTTAACCAGAAGTGTTTGTAGCATCACAATTAAATAATAGATATTAAAATGTAAAAATTGAAATAGCAGTTCTGCTGCTCTATAAAGGCTGTTATAACTGCATGTTAAAAACAAACTAGAGTAGTATTCAACTCTATTAAAGTAAAACAACAAAATAGCAAGCTAGTCCATCCTGTTTGAAACCTTGCTGGTTTATAGTTATAGTTTATTGGTTTATTTGTCAGGGACCATGTGCAGAAAAAAAAAAAGCATTAAACACAGGGTAAAGATGCTCTGTACCAGATTATAGCGTTCTCACTAATTTCCAACTGTAGTCCCTGAGGCAGGCAAGAAGATATTAAAAGAAAAACAGCACATATAGAAAGCAATTCCGGTCGGATTTCAAAATCTGTTGTCCCCGAAACAAGCAAGGAGTAAGTTTAAAAGGTAAAAAGATAAAAGAGTAGCACACATGAAAACAATTTAAGAATACAATTTCAAATCCCATTTAAGGGAGAGAGTCAATGCTGGCAGGCTTGATTACTTAAAATCCATTTTTTAGTCTCTGTGGAAAAGTCTCTGTAATTTGCTCTGGTCTTCAATGCAGTGGGGAGCTTGGGTCTAGAAGTTTAAAAGTTTAATTAGGCTTCAGATGAAAATTAAAATAACTTCTTCCAGCCTAAAATAAAAAAAAACAAAACCACCACTTTAAATATCAGTGCAAGAATGTGAGCCTTCACTACACATACAGTTAAACATTTAAGCTGTTTTAATTTATTTGTGATAATTAGGCTGCGTGTCCACTAAACACATTTTTTCTGCTCTGGGCAAGTATTTTCTATTCATTCTCTATGTAGTCCAGCGTCTACAGCGCTAAGCGCCCTTGGTGCTGAAACGCTCTCAGCGGTGGCCATTTTTTGTCGCAGCGCTCACAGTTGAAAAAAGTTCAACTTTTCAGACTGCAGCTGAGCTTGTCAATGTCAGACCTTTCTAAACAGCCAATCAGAAATAAGGAAGGGCGGGACATACAGTGGTGTGAAAAAGTGTTTGCCCCCTTCCTGATTTCTCATTTTTTTGTATGTTTGTCACACATAAATGTTTAAGATCATCAAATTAAAATATTATACAAAGATAACACAAGTAAACACAAAATGCAGTTTTTAAATGAAGGTGTTTATTATTAAGGGTAAAAAAAAATCCAAACCTACATGGTCCTGTGTGAAAAAGTGAAAATGGAAGACTGGAAGACTTGCTGTGGTAAATGGAACCATGAATTCTGCTGTCTACCAAAAAATCCTGAAGGAGAATGTCCAGCGATCTGTTCGTGACTTCAAGCTGAAGCACACTTGGGTTCTGCAGCAGGACAACGATCCAAAACACACCAGCAAGTCCACCTCTGAATGGCTTAAGAAAAACAAAATGAAGACTTTTGAGTGGTCTAGTCAAAATTCTAACCTGAATCTGATTGAGATGCTGTGGCATGACCTTTAAAAGGCAGTTCATGCTCAAAAACCCTCCAATGTGGCTGAATTATAACAATTCTGCAAAGGTGAGTGGGCCAAAATTCCTCCACAGCACTGTAAAAGACTCATTGCCAGTTATCGGAAATGCTTGACTGCAATTGTTGCTGCAAAGGGTGGCCCAACCAGTTATTAGGTTTAGGGGGCAATCACTTTTTCACACAGGGCCATGTAGGTTTGAATTTTTTTCCTTTAATAACAAACACCTTCATTTAAAAACTGCATTTTGTGTTTGCTTGTGTTATCTTTGTCTAATATGTAAATTTGTTTGATGATCTGAAATACTAAAGTGTGACAAACATACAAAAAAAAGAGAAATCAGGAAGGGGGCAAACACTTTTTCACACCACTGTAGGACACCGGTACAGTTTGTACTCAGACTGCTGCTTTCCGTGTCATCCTATTTTGCATCCAGAGCTGCTACTAATGCTAGAATACATTTCCTGTCCGTTGTTATTTAGAGACTGCTATTAAAAAGTAAGTAGAAAGTCTGACCACAGGAAAAGCAGAAGTGACAAGCTGTTACTGGGATACAGGGCACAGGCTTTTTTTTTCCAGAGCGCAGCACACAAATGCTGAAAAAAAGACGTTCAGGCCAGTCGGGCAACAAAAAACGTGTTTGATGGACAAGCAGCCTTATGGTTATCTTTTTTTTAAAAATGAAATTACAAATCATGGTATTGTAATTTACCAAGATGCACTAATATTCAGAATGAAAGCTGATATTAAGGTAATAATAACAGAGAATACAAAAAAGAGTAAGCTGGTCATGTAATTCACCGATTTACTGCAGTTAACATATAGCTAGCATAACGGAAGCAGCTCAGCTGTCAGCAACCATTGTAAGAGAGATAACAGACTGACAGCAGGTAAAGTATTTAAACGGCACACACTAATAGTGTGGTCAGTTTTCTAAAGCTGAGAGTCGCTCACTGAAAATAAGAAGCGCTAATGTTACTTGCTAACCTTACCAGTGCAGTCCACTGACAGGTGGCCGGAGACGGAGGAACGGAAAGGAGGAAGGAATGGATGCATCGCTGTAGTGCAGCTGTGATATGACAACACTGCTTTACAGTCTATATTTAACTTGTTTCATTTTTTAATTTTCAGTAAAATCCTCTCATACTTGGAAACTTTTGGCTTTCTCTGTGATTTTCTCTCTATGTCGCCATGATGCGCTCCTCTTCCTCTTCGCTGGAACAGTTGAATTGAGCATTTCCATGGCATGCATATGAACTTTAAAATTAAACTATTTGTCAACAATAAAAATCTGCGTCAACCAATTTTTATCATCGACGCTATCGACAACGTCGATTAATCATTTCAGCCCTATAGTTGAGCGGCACACTTTGGCAAAATGGTTAAGTTTGGTGTCGTGTTGGCATCACTGCCTCGTGGCCGGGCAGGAGTGCGCTCGCGTTCAGTGTGCAGTGGAAGAACAGTTACCACACATTTGGCATCCCATGATGTTCTGCCATCCTGTGATGTTCACCTCGGCATCCTCCAGAAAGGTTGCAGTGTTAATGGGTTTTTCCGCTGGAATAACTGCCTGAGCTAGTGGGTTCCATTGTTGTGGATCACCTAGCTGTAACGTTAGCTTGGCAGCCTCCAGCTGTAATGCTAACTTCACCACTTTTGCCAGCATCAGGTCATCTGGTGCAATCAACACCATCTCGTCTTCTAGCTGCCCAAGCCTGCACGTGCTCGCCAGACAGCAGATGTCCGTGACATACTACTGGGTCATCTCTCCCGCTCTCTGTTGGTGGAACCTGATTCTCCTCGCCAGCCTGATCTTGGGCATTGCAAAATGTCTGGCTAGCAGTTTGATACATTCCCCACTAAGTATCCGCAGGTCCCAATGTACTAAGCGCATGCTGTCCCTCGGTAACCAGGCTATGAATCACGAAAGCACCAAGTTGCATCTTGTCAACCTTAGTCAGGTATATAGCCGGCGCGTACGTCCAGAATGACTTAAACCAACGAGGCCATGGGATGGACAGCTCACCTGGGGATGCGAGGAACGGTGGTAGGGGTGCCCAGGACACTTCCATGTCAATGTTTTCAAAGTTACTCCTCGTTGCCAATTGTTGTGTCTGGGAAGAGGACCAGCGGACACGATGACTGTGTGCTGAACGGTGACCAGTGCAAACAAGCAAATTGTGCAGGAGTACAGGCTGTGTGTAGTGCTTCTTGCGAGTTGTGTGTCATGTCAAGGTCTTTCCTTCCATCTTTGTTATAAAATCCAAAAAAAGGCCTGGCATTCGAGCTAACTTTGAGCTAGCTGCTTCCTAACTTTCAAAGTGGGCTGCAAATCTCTGAGACAAGCTATGACTTCACTTGACTGGGTCCTTGCTTTGCGCCATCTAGTGGGCTGAAAGTACCATTGATTAACTGATAACCCAAAAGTATATGAGTGTGCATTTTTAAAAAAAAAAAAAAAAGATCAATCCATGCATTTATGGATCGGTGCATTGTCATCAGTGCCAAGTATCGCGATTGATCACTGAATCAATCTTTTTTCCACCCCTAGTGTGTGGAGGTGGTGGAGCTCATTGGGTGCTCAGCACCCCAAAGCGCTGATCCTAGAACTGCCCCTGTTTTCTGCAGTCATCTTGTTGCTGGTTAAAGTTTTATTCCATATAAATTAAACTGCAATTTGTGATTTTTTAAAATTTAAATTGGCATCTCTTATTTTATCTTTGCACTTTTGCAAATTTGTATTTGCAACATTGATTAATAATATTTAATAAAGTGTCACAATACTGTTGTCTCTGAATTCATGCAGCATCGTCACCACAAAATATCGCAATATTACACTGTATCAGTTTTTCCACCCAACCCTTAATTGAAGTTACGATATTTTTTGTATTAGAAAAAAAGACATAATAAACAAGAAATAGCCTCTGGTGTGGTTTATCAGAAAGTTTTTTGTGTTCGCTCTCTCTCACACAAACATCCTGTTTCCTTCAAACTGTCAGGGTGGACATGAAAATGCAGATCTATCATAATTCAAATGAACAGTCCAGGAAAAATACAGTTTGATTAACTCTTCTCGCAGGTGAAGAATAACAGTTTTCTTATAATAATAATAATTCACCATGCAAGACATGTTTTCTGTGCAGATGTGGAAAAATAAAAGTGAGTGGAACTCCAGAAAAAAATACGTGCCTGAATAACTTTTTAATTAAAAACTGAAATTTCATTCTTTTCAGCTTCTTCCCCCACAGCAGCCTCACACACCTGCTGCTCCTAATTCTGTTTGTTAAAAACACTAAATGGAGGAGAATTAGCTGAAAGTCGGAGCAGGAAATGTTTTAGTTTTTCCCTAGAGGACTATGTTTTTCCAGGAGAAATGAGCATGTTTTCAGATTATACCCAAAATATCGCCAATGATGCAAAACTCCACTAAAGTACTTGTTAAATATTTGAAGGGGATACATTACATACATTTTCCACATGCCATTACCATTTTCCTGTAAATCTGCAACTTTCTCAAATTTGTGACTCTTTTCTAAATTGAAACTTTTCTTATAAATTTGTAAATGATTTCTTGTAAATTTGCAATTTTTTTCTTGTAAATTTGCAATTTTTCCTGTAATTTTTCACTTTTTTTCCCTCATAAATTTGAGGCTTTTTTCCTCATCAATTTGTGACTTTTTTCTCTAAAATTTGCAACTTTCTTCTTATAGATTTGCATTTTTTCCTCATAAACTTGCTAAGGTTTGTGACATATGACCCAAAAGCAGACACAGGAAGAAATGATAAATGATGTGAAACAATAATCTTTATTACAATAAATGTGTAAGGTGAATGTGCAATGGTGATTTTCATGAAGATCTGGCAACCCTGTGAGGAGAAAGCAGAGGGACAGGTAAGTGAAAATGGCAAACAGAATGGCAAAGCTTAAATGTAAGATTGTTGTGCTTACAGCTTCTACAAGGGAGAGCAGCTGGGAGCAGGTGAAGATCCTCCTCGCTGAAGGAGCAGGTTGCCAGGGGAGATGATTTTGAGGTGCTGCTGGGGATTTTCCAGGGGATTGTTGGAGACAAGCTGGCCAGGCCTGAAGGCTGGGGAGTGAGAGTGAGGAGCAGTGAGGTCAACTTATCTGGGGGGAGTGGTGATGTGCACAATCCAGGAATATCCAAATCTAGTCCGTAAGGCAAACTCCAGAGTCGGGGCAGGCAGAGGGTCAAGCACAGTAGACAGCACTAGGCAGGCAGGCAGGCAGTCCAAATGTCAGGCAGTCTCAGGGCCTAGGGCAAGCAAAAGATCAGAAGCAAGGCAAGATAAACAGTTGTGAGCTCAGGCAGGATACAGGCTGTGTGCAGATTAATGCCACCAGGCAGAGCGTTCTTTTCTTCTTCTTTTAGATTTGATTGGAGGTTGGCAACCAGTTTACAAAGTGCATTTCCGCCACGTACGTCACTCTATATCATCACTCTATCTGGCCAGGGGTGTGTCCTAGGCAAGCTTCTTCTTCTTCTTTTAGATTTGATTGGCAGTTGGCAACCAGCTTACAGGTGCATTACCGCCACTGACTTGATTATCATCACTCTATATCCCTGTATAAGGAGTTCTGAACAACTCCCTATGTGTGGAAAAATTATCCGTCCTTGGACTGTGTCCACGGCAGCATGGAGGGAGAGCACCCTATTTAAAGGGCCTCTCACATTGGCAGCAGGTGGTGAACAAGGCTGCAGGGAGTGAGTCTAATCAGAGGGAGAGAGGGTGGCAGAGGTACAGAACACACACAGGAACCTTTACAAAACTTGCAACTTTTTTCTCATCAATTTGTCACTTTTTCTAAAAAATTGTAACTTTTTCAGATAAATATGCAATTTTTTTCTTGTAAATTTGCAACTTTTTTCCTGTAAATTTTCTATTTTTTTCAAATAAATTTGCAACTTTTCGTCTCATATTTTTGACACTTTTCAAAAAAAAATTGCAACTTTTTCACATAAATTTGCAAATGTAGTAGTAGTAGATTAGTTTATTTGACAGGGACAGTGCAATAAACATAGACAATTAATCAAAGACAATCAATCTGATGTGTTGCACATAGAGTGTATAGCTATTAGCTAATTTGCAACTCTTGTCCCTGGATGGGCTTTAGAAAAAAGAATCAAGATAAAAAATATACACAATAACCACATACATCAATGCAGAAAAATTATAAATACACAATTATAAATATTATAAATATTATAAATACACAAATATAACAGCCTGACTCACATTTAACATAAATATTATAAATATTATAAATACACAAATATAACAGCCTGACTCACATTTAACACATATAACATAACTCACATTTGCCTATTTCAGGCCTTCCTCCCTCCGTCACTCACTATAAACAAACACATTTATTCCTTCCCTTCATTCACTCTCACTTTGCAGACAAATAATTCATACATGAGTACATTCTTGTTTATTTTTATGTACATTTTTAACATTTTTCCTCTAAATTTTCTATTTTTTCACATAAATTTGCAACTTTGTTCTTAAAAATTTGCAACTTTTTCACATAAATTTGCAAAGGTTTTCTTGTAAATTTGCAATTTTTTTCTTGTAAATTTGCAACTTTAGCAAGTTTTTGGGCAATGGTAGCCTAATGGTTAGGGAGATGGACTGGGAAGTGGAGGGTTGCTAGTTCAATCCCGGGAGGGGCAGGATCATATCTGGGTGGGACAGCTAACATAGCAGTGTTTACCCCACCCTCCTTAACCCCACTGTGGTGCCCTTGAGCAAGGCCCTTAAGCCCAACAGCTCCAATGGAGCTGCTCAGTGGCCACAGGTCAGTCTGTGGTTGTACTGGGCAGCTTCCTGGTGTGAATGTCTAACTGAGAGTGGGAACAGGGTGTCCTTGAAAAAAGAGAGGTTGCCTCTCAGTGGCACTCCCCTGTAAATAAAGGTTAAATAAAACAAGCTTTTTTCCCTGTAAATTTTCTATTTTTTTCCTCATAAATTTGCAACTTTTTGTCTCATAAATTTGACACTTCTTAAATGTGCAAATGTTTCCTTGTAAATTTGCAACTTTCTTCCTGTACATTTTCTAGTTTTTTCATAAATTTGCAGCTTTTTCACCTAAATTTGCAAATTTTTTCACATAAATTTGCAAATGTTTTCTTGTAAATTTGCTTCTTTTTTCTTGTAAAAGTTGACACAAGTCCCAGAGGTCAGTAAATGTCTGTGACATGCTTTGGTCAGAATACATCAGGGATTACTACAGCACCATTTCCACCCAAATTAAACATCCTTCTTCACACTCTTTCCAGTGTCCATCCATCCATTTTCTACCGCTTTTCCGGAGGTCCAGATTGTGGAGGCAGCAGCTCAAGCAGAGAAGCCAAGACTTCCCTCTCCCTGGCCACCTGCTCCAGCTCTTCAGAGAGAATACCAAGATGTTCCCAGGCCAGCTGGGAGACGTAGTCTCTCCAGCGTGTCCTGAGTTTGGTCTCCTCCCAGTGGGACGTGCCTGAAACACCTCAAGTGGGAGGCGTCCACTGATTAGGTGCCCAAACTACCTCAACTGGCTCCTTTCGATGTGGAGGAGCAGCGATGCTACTCTGAGCCTCTCAAGGATGACTGAGCTACTCACCCTATCTCTAAGGGTGAGTCCAGCAATCCTACGGGGAAATCTCCTTTCAGCCGCTTGTATCCGCAATCTTGTTCTTTCGGTCATTACCCAAAGCTCATGACCATAGGCAGGGCATGAGATTAACTTTTCTGCTCACCAGCCACTGTGGCCAGTGATTTTCCAAAGTTACTAGCCACTCAGCCTTTTCACTAGCCACAATTTTGTGGTTGGAAAATTATGTTTAATATGATTAAATTGGACTATGGCATGCTAAAATTTACTCAAACTAAATTTGCAACCTTTATCAATTACCCTTATGATGGATTGAGCCATCGCCAGCGACGGATCTCCTTCCGTCTGGCTGCATTAAATTGTAAGGGGGTGCAGTGACCTCGGCTCCATGGCCACAATAATCTAATAACTAGGAATGATCGTGACAGACAGACAGACAGACAGACAGACAGACAGACACACACACACACACACACACACACAGATTTCTTGAATTTTATATAGAGTGATTTATTTCTTTTTTTTTAAAAATTTTGCACGGTAACTTTGCATATGGACCTAACCATTTGAAGTATGGGACAACCGAGGCTTGAATGTTGGAATATTGGTCCAGCTGGGGTCATGGGTCGGGCCGTTGGCGACTCAACCGGCAACCCCGCCCTTCCGAGGGCGTGGAGGGTGAAACTGGGCATCCTAGCCGAACTAAAAACAATATCTGTCACAGGTCTGTGGTGGACCACTCCCAGTTACATGGGGTGAGACTGGACATCCTGGCAGATAAGCACATCTGTCGCAAGGTCTGTGGTGGACTTTTGCCAGTCAGTGCATCGTGACATGCACTACACAAAGAGCAGAGATAAACAAACCTATCATCTGGTCAGTCACTGCAACAGATACTGGAGTCAGTTTGTCTTGGCCTGTCCTTGGCACTGATAATACCTCTATCTGCCAAGAATGTGCTGCTAGTCCAGCAAAAGCTAGTGGTACTCAAATACTTTGCAAGCAGTTTCATGAAATGGTCAGTCAGAAAGCAACTCAAAACGGCTCGAACGTCACAAGGGTAAACAAGGTCAGGAGTTCCTGGCAGCGGAAGGCGAAGGACAGAGCTCTGGGGAGGAATCTGATCAGACCTAAATGAAACAGTCATTGTTACCCCGACAGACTGCTATGATGATGATGATGCTTGTGATGGCGATGGCTGATGAGGCCAATGCGCGAAGTGCACGGCATGTCACAATTGGGACAGATGTAATACATAATTGGATGAGTGGACGACACCGACTGCTGTAGACGTGCTGGGCGGCACCGTGACATGCTTCGTGGTGGGCATTCAAACAGGCAGTTCTGTCTCTCTTGAAGAGGTCAAGACCTTTGTGGCAGATCTTTTGCCAGAGGGAGCAGTTCTTGGCCTGCATTTCCCATGTCATAGGATCAATCCCACACGACTTGAGTGAGGCTTTGAGGACGTCTTTATACCACATCCGTTCACAGCCCCGCGACCTCCGCCCTTTGTCCAACTGGCCAAATAACAGGATTTTAGGAATGTGCTGATCTGTCATCCGAACAACGTGGCCAGTCCAGCGCAGTTGGGCACGTATGATTGACTCGATGCTGGTGATATTGCACCAACGGAGGACTTCAGTGTTAGCAACTTTGTCTCACCACGTGATTCCACACAGCTTTCTTAAACACCACATGTGAAACTATTCAAGTTTCTTCACATGGGGGCGATAGGTTGTCCATGACTCGCACCCATAAAGAAGTGTAGATAGAACAACGGTGCAATAGACCTTGATTTTGGTGCTTCGATGGATGCCACGCTTCAACCATAGACGATGCTGTAGGCATCCATAGGATGCGCTAGCCTTGCTGATACAGTGGATAACTTCGTCATCGATCTTAGCATTCTGCGAGATGGTGCCCCCCAGGTAGCAGAACTTGTCAACTGCCTTGAGGGGTTCGCCACCGATGGTAATAACAGGATTTGTCAGAAGTGTACCAGGATGAGATTGATGTAAAACCTCTGTCTTCTTGATACTTATAGTGAGTCCATAACGATTTGTTGCTCTAGCAAATTGGTCAACGACGAACTGCGCATCTTCAAGAGTGTGAGCAATGAGCGCGCAGTCGTCGGCGTAGAGAAGATCTCGCAGCATCATGCACGACGTCTTTGTTTTAAATGTTCAAGTTGAATACATTGCCGTCAGTGCGAAACCGGATCCTTACACCTCTGTCACAGTCCTTGAAGGCATCAAGGAGCATTGCGGCGAAGAAGATACTAAAGGGCCATAACGCACCCCTGCTTAGTGCCGTTGATGACAGGGAACGGATCGGAGATTGAACGACTCTCAACCACCCGCCCAACCATACCATCGTGGATTGAGTGGATGATATTATATAATTATATATAATTATATATATATGATATAAAAAAAAAAAAAGATGGCGGCGTGCCTAGACGCAGCGGCCCCTCTTGGTATCAGCGAGTGTGAGAGTTTTAACCATCCCAGATGTACATTCTGTAAAACTTACAACCGTGAGACCTTATTAAACATCAAGGTACTGCACGCTGCAAGAATCGCGGCGATCGGTTGTGATTTGGACATTCTATGCCAGCATGGAATTTTGGCGGAGTCCCCGCTGGAAGCTACCCGGGAGAGGAGGAAGCGGAAGCGGAGCGAGCGCAAGCAAAAGCGAGGAAAAAGGGCCGGGATCCATGCTAGGCTAAAGGCTAACCCCTCCAGACCAGTGGTACCGTCGCTTCTTCTATCAAACGTCCGCGCCCTCGAAAACAAGGTAGACGAGCTGCGTTTGCTGAAAGAAACCCGGAGAGAGTGGAGGGACTGCTGTGTGTTTGTTTTCACCGAGACATGGCTCCACGACAACATTCCTGACGAGGCCATTCAACTGGAAGATATGGCGATGTTCCGGGCCGACAGGGAAACGGCGAGCTCCGGTAAGAGCCGGGGGGGTGGACTATGCATCTATGTTAACAAGAACTGGTGCGTTAATGCCACGTTAGTGTCTAAACACTGCTCTCCGTTGGCGGAGTTCCTTATTGTTAATTGTCGGCCTTTTTATCTGCCGAGGGAATTCAGCAACGTGTTTGTAGTTGGTGTTTACATAGCGCCGAGCGCTAACGCTAAAGCTAATGCTAAGAAGGCACTCGGGGTACTGCACAATGCAATCAGTGGAATCCAAACGTCACACCCGGACAGTTTTGTGGTGGTTGCGGGGGATTTTAACCACACCAGCTTAACGACTGTGCTCCCCAAGTTTAAACAATGTGTAGACTTTAAGACCAGAGGAGAGAACATGTTGGACTTAGTGTACACAAACACAGATGCATATAAAGCGTTACCCCGCCCCCATCTCGGCCGTTCTGATCACATGTCCGTGATGCTGGTTCCTGCCTACAAACCTTTATTGAAGCGCAGCAGGCCAGCAGTGAAACAAATCAGGATTTTGCCAGAGAGTGCAACCTCTGCACTGCAAGACTGTTTTCATCACACAGACTGGAAGATCTTCAAAATAGCAGCCTCCCAGGAAGACAGGACAGATGTGGAGGAGTATGCTGATTCGGTCACCAGCTACATCGCGAAGTGCACAGAGGATGTCACTACAGTGAAGACCATCACTATGCAGGGTAATCATAAGCCCTGGATGACTGCAGAGGCGCGCTCGCTGCTTAAAGCCAGAGATGCAGCGTTCAGAGTGAAGGACAGGATTGCCCTCCGCTCAGCCAGGTCTGCGCTTTCAAAGGGAATTAAGACGGCAAAGCGCGCCTATGCGGAGAAAATCCAGGGACACCTCTGTGACACTAGGAACACCAAGCAGATGTGGCAGGGAGTTTGGACACTGACGGGCTTTAAGTCTAGGCAGGGGGTCGATGATGACGACGCTTTGCTTCCAGACAGGCTTAACGACTTCTTTGCACATTTTGAAGCATCAAACTCGACAATCAGAGGGAGGGCCGGCCCACTCCCACCATCGGTCGGACCAGCTTTTACCATTAACACAGCGGACACATGGAGGACCCTATCCAGAATCAACCCACGCAAAGCTGCAGGTCCAGACAACATTCCGGGACGTGTGCTCCGAGACTGCGCGAGCGAGTTGGCGGATGTCCTGACTGACATTTATAACATCTCCCTGAGTCAGGCCATCGTTCCCAGATGCTTCAAGACCTCTATCATTGTACCGGTGGCAAAGAAACCAGTGGTGTCCTGTTTGAATGACTATCGTCCTGTTGCACTTACACCAATTGTGATGAAGTGTTTTGAACGGCTTGTCAAACCACACATCACAGCCTGCCTCCCTGCATCACACGACCCGCTCCAGTTTGCATATCGTTCAAACCGCTCCACGGAGGATGCTATAGTCACCACCCTACACTCTGTCATCACCCACCTGGACCAGAAAGACACCTACGCCAGACTCCTGTACATTGATTTCAGTTCAGCATTCAACACCATTATTCCCCAGAGACTGATAGAGAAATTACTCCTTCTCGGTCTGAACACCGCCACATGTCTCTGGATCCTGGATTTCCTGACTGAGAGACCTCAGTCTGTCTGGGTTGGAAACAACATCTCCAACTCTGTCACGCTGAGTACCGGAACCCCTCAAGGCTGTGTACTCAGTCCACTGTTGTTTACACTTCTAACACATGACTGTGCATCCAAACACGAGGGGAACCAGATTATTAAGTTTGCAGATGACACCACGGTGGTGGGACTTATTCAGAGGGATGAGGAATCAATGTACAGGGAAGAAGTGAGAGACCTGGAGGGCTGGTGCAGGGAGAACAATCTGGTGCTCAACGTGGACAAAACAAAGGAGATGATTATCGACTTCCGGCGGTCACAGCCTGAGCACGTCCCCCTCAGCATCGGCGGCCATTTAGTGGAGAGAGTAGAGAACATCAAGTTCCTCGGAGTGCAGATCTCGCAGGACCTGACCTGGAGCAAGAATTCCTTGGAGATCAGGAAGCGAGCTCAGCAGAGACTACACTTCTTGAGGAAACTCAAACAGGCCTCTCTCCCCATCTGCATCCTCAGGACCTTCTACAGAGGTGTGGTGGAGAGTGTTCTGACGTACTGCATTGCTACATGGTACTCCAGCTGCAGTATGTCAGACAAAAAAGCCCTGCAGAGGATAGTCAAGGGGGCGGAGAGGGTAACTGGAGTCTCCCTCCCCTCTGTCCAAGAACTTTTTCAGAACCGTTGTAGGAGAAGGGCACTGAACATTGTCAAGGACCGTTCTCACCCTCTGCATAAACACTTTGAACTTCTTCCATCTGGTAAACGATTCCGGAGCATCAGAGGCAGAACCACCAGACTGATCAACAGCTTCCTCCCACAAGCTGTCAGGATGCTGAACAGCTGACCCGGAATCTCACATACACACTATTGCACCTATGGACATTTTGTATATTATAGTTAGTTATTCTTTTTCCCCAAGTATGTCTCAGGGATGTGTGAATGGATGGGGGGGTGGGAGCTATGTGGGAGTGTGTCTTAATCATGCTGCTTCTTATATGGATGCCGAGAGAAACGCAATTTCATCTTGCCTGCACTACAGTTGTATGTACAGCAATATGACAATAAAGTTTGATTTGATATTGACGATCTTAGGAGAGCACCCAACCCTGGTGAGCAGCTTCCACAGACCCTCTCTCCCAACAGAGTCGAAGGCCTTAGTCAGGTCTACGAACACTATGAACAAATTACGATTTTGTTCTCAGCACTTCTCTTGCTTGGCTGCAAACATCATGTTAATGGTGCCTCGTCCTGCCTGAAAGCCGCACTGACTCTCAGGAACGATGTTGTCGACAACATAGTGATTGAGACGGTTTATGATCACACGTGCAAGAATCTTGCTAGCGAGGGCAAGGAGCAATCTTCCTCTGTGGTTGTCGCAGCAGTGGCGGTTTCCCTTATGTTTGTACAGGTGAACAATCATTGCGTCCTTGAAGTCTTGTGGAACCACTTCCTGCTCCCATATGGTGACAACGCTGTTACCACCACACTTGTAGATCTCCGGTGGGATACCGTCTCCACCAGCTTCCTTACCACTAGACGTCTGTTTGATGGCTTTTTAATCTCAATGACCGTTGGTGAAACGTTCAGCTCCTCTACGATGGGTCCCTGAGGGAGCTGCGTGATGGCTTCATCAGAGATCACGGATTGTCGATTCAGGATATCGTTAAAGTGTTCTACCCAACGCTCCAGGATGAGAGCCAGCTCCCTAATGACCATCTGGCCGTCCAAAGAGTACATTGGAATGCTGCCCTGAGATGTCGGACCATAGACCGCCTTCAGGCCGTCATAGAATGCTTTCACGTCGTTCTTGTCGGCAGCTTCCTGAAGGTCCTCAGCTCTAGTGATCCACCACTGGTCCATCATACTACACAGCGAGACCTGCACTGTCTGCTGGACATGGTGGTAGGTATCCTTCTTTGCAATCGAGCTCTTATCATACACATACTCAAGATGGGCACGGCGAAGACGGTCCAACAATTGGATGGCTACTGCATCGTTTTCATCGAATCAATCCCAGTGCTTCCGTATAATGAAGCCGAGAACTTTCTCCGCTGCTTCATAGAAGTTATCACGAAGTAAAGCCCAGTGGCCGTCAACAGTCTCAAAAATGGCATCGTCAAAGTCAGTAAGTTTCGTGACAAGTTGCTGATTCAGTTGGGTCCTGGCCTCCAGTGAGCCGAGCTTGGCCAGACTGAACTTCTTCACAGGTGCCTTCCGAACCCTGCGCCATGGGGGCTTGAAGGAGAATGCGACTCTCGATCACAACAACCGGTGGTCTGAGAGACATGTCATTCCCCTCATTGCTCTGGTAAGGTGCACATTCCTTGATGTCCCACTGTCGTGTAATGACAAAGTCAATCTGATACCAGTGGCCTGAATGCGGGTGCATCCATGTGGGTTTCAGTTTGTTCGCCTGTTGGAAGAATGTGTTGGTAATGGATAGTTGACGCTGGGCACACAAGGAGAGGAGTAAGGTGCCATTGGAATTCTCCTTTCCAACACCGTGGTGGCTAACAACATTCTCCCAGGTAGTCCATGTGGCTCCCATGTGAGCGTTGAAGTTCCCTAGGACCACCAGCCTGTCGGTGTGAGGAATGGCTTGAATAACATAGTCTAGTTCCTCGTAGAACCATTCCTTGCTCTCGTCTGTGTGTGTCATGGTTGGTGCATACGCACTGATGCATGTTATGTACCCGGTGTCGAGCTTCAGGTGGAGCACCATAAGTCGACCACTGACCCCATGCGGCAGGGAGTCAAACAGGTTGACGTAACATGTCTTGATGGCGAAGCTGACTCCTGACTGCTGAGCCTTGTCAATCGAGCGCCCACTGCAATAGAACGTGTAGTCAGACCTGTGCTCAGTGATTTGCGTTGAGTCAGGCAACCGAGTCTCACGAAGGACAGCAATTGCAATGTTGTAGTGGAGTAATTCTTGATAACAATGGCTGTCCGATGTTGCAGGCTGTTGTCACTGTCTTGAGGGTACGGACATTCCAAGTGGCTATGTTTATTGTGTTTTTCACTGTCTTCATTTCTTTCATTTTTCGACTGCAGACGTGGATGACCAGCCCATTGCGGCTAGCGAGCAAGCCAAAAATGGAGCAAGCTTTCTTTAGGGGTCCTTTTCTCCCACTATCTCTGTCTGGAGAAGGCAGTGCTATCCCTAAAAAGGGCTGCCTTGTCACCCGGGCAGGATGCGAACTGAACCATTGCTCTGGGCTGACACCAGCACGACCATCACACCCGGACTGCCATGCTTGGGGAGATATGACTAGAGGCTCCCAAAAGCATCCTCTTCCTGCCCCCGTTGCCACCTCATTCCTCACCGCAGGACTTCTTAATGGATGTGATAATGATGCTTATGGTAAGTGATGCAGCAGCCAAAAAGAAGACACCTGCACCTGATGATTATGGTGGTGGTGGAGTGTGAAAGCCCAAGGCCACCCTCTCTTCCTGACACCCAGCATTGGCAGCAGGGGCGGAAACCACAACGTGCAGCCACTGGGGCAGATGCAGCAACCGACCAGGATCCTCATTCCAAGGACTGGCCTCACAGCTATTGCAAAAGCTGATCATTTAACCCATGACTGGAGGGGTGCAAGAGGGGGAGGACATATTTTCCTCCATTCCCCAACAAGGTCCCCTATGCTGGGTACCCATACGTAGTTTAGCCGGCGAGGCAATGCCGTTGCCCGGGTTGTGGCCGCTGCTGTACCCACGGCAGCTACGAGGAGCCATACGTATGAGCTGGGGTGGGCGTGAGGACCAGGATATTTGAAATCACCCGAGGGGACGGGGCACCTGTCTTCCTACCAAGGTCCTACCTCTCTGCCACAACCCCCAAACAACCCATATACATACAACACATACATTTAAAATAGCAAGAGAAACACTGTCTAATTATTTATGAAGAGCAATAAATACTGTAAAATGGGAGAGAAAAATATTTGCAGTATGACAGTGTAGTCCAGGTAGATTTGGGTCCATCCCAATTCTCATTTGTACCCCTATCCCTTCGCCTACCCCTATGAATTGAGACACCCCTTCATGGCTGCATGATGTCATTAGTAGCTGCTGATGGATTTAATCTAAATGGACACGACTGGTTTTCACTAGAAAAAAAGAGGAGAAAGAAAAAAGAAAACTGATTAGGAGAAAAAACCCACAGTACTTATGGAAGTTGTAGTTTTGTACTGTCACATTGCTATAGGTTTATTATTTTTGATGCCATTTGAGAAAACTACAACCGGCCAAAGTGACGACTGGATGAAGCTGTTTTACCGGCCACTGCTGAAATACACTAGCCATTGGCCGGTTGGCCAGTGTTAATGTCAAGCCCTGACAATAGGTAAGGGTAGAAACATAGATTGACCAGTAAATCAACAGTTTTGCTTTAGAGCCCAGCTCATTCTTCACCACAACAGACCGATACAATGTCTGCATCACTGCAGATGCTGCTCCGATCCGTCTGTCAATCTCTTGCTCCATTCTCCCATCACTCGTGAATGAGACCCCGAGATACTTAAATTCCTCCACTTGGGGCAGGAGCTTGTTTCAAACCCGGAGAGGGCAATCCACCCTTTTCCGGCTGAGGACCATGTACTCGGACTTGGAGGTGATGATTCTCATCCCAGCCGCTTCACAATCAGGAGCAAACCGTCCCAGCAAGACCTGTAGGTCATTGTTTGTTGAAGCCAACAGGACGACATCATCTGCAAACAGCAGAGATGAGATCCTGTGGTCACCAACGTGACACCCTCCATTCCTTGGCTGCGCCTAGGAATCCTGTCCATAAAAAATTATGAACAGGATCGGTGACAAAGGGCAGCCCTGCCGGAGTCCAACTCTCACTGGAAACGAGTCTGACTGGGTGTTGGCAATATGAACCAAACTCTTGCAATGGTCATATAGGGACCGGATAGCTTGTAACAAGCCTGATACCCCATGCTCCTGCAACACCCCCTACAAGAGATCATGAGGGACATGGTTGAATGCTTTCTCCAAGTCCACAAAACACATGTGGACTGGTTGGGCAAACTCCCACGAACACTCAAGGATTCTTGAGATGGTAAAGAGCTGGTCCGATGTGCCAGGATGAAAACCAACCGTCAAACTCTCCTCTCCAGTACCCTGGCATAGACCTTCCCAGAGAGGCTGAGAAGTGTGATCCCCCTAAAGTTGGAACACACCCTCTGGTCCCCCTTCATAAAGAGTGGAACCACCACCTCAGTTTGCTATGCCAGAGGTGTGTCAACCATGACAGCCCTACAACATCCAGGGCCTTGAGGTTCTCATGGCAAATCTTGTCCACCCCTGGGGCCCAGCCCCCAAAGAGTTTTTTAACCACTTTAGCGACCTCAGCCCCTGTGATGGGCAAGTTGTCCCCCTTGTCCTCAAGCCCTGCTTCCTCTGTGGAAGGCATGTCAGTGGGATTGAGGAGATCCTCAAAGTATTCCTTCCACCGCCCGACGACGTCCCCAGTCGAAGTCAGCAGCGCCCCATCTGCACCATACACAGTGTGGACAAGGAGCTGCTTCCCCCTCCTGAGCCGCCACACAGTTTGCCAGAATCTCTTCGAGGCAGACTGAAAGTCTTGTTCCATGGCATCACCAAACTCTCCCACACCTGAGTTTTTGCTTCAGCAACCACCCGAGCTGCACTCCGCTTGGCCTGTCGGTACACATCAGCTGCTTCGGGAGTCCCAGAAGCCAACCAAGCTCGATAGGACTTCTTCTTTAATTGTTTGTGGTGGTCCCTTGCATGGCAGTGGCCTCTCTGATTCTAGATGTGATTAACATTGCAGATAGGAGAAATGTAATTTCATTCTACTGTACATGATTGACTGTATGGACTGAATGACAATAAAGTTGGCTTCTTCATCTTCAGCTTGATGGTCCCCCTCACCACTGGTGTCCACCACTTGGTTTGCGGGTTGCCACCATGAGATGCACCAATAACTTTGTAGCCACAGCTATGGACAGCCGCTTCAACAATGGAGGTGGAGAACATGGCCCATTCAGACTCCCTCAGAATGTGGTCGAAGTTCTTCTGGAGGTGGGAGTTGAAGACCTCTCAGACAGGGGCCTCAGCCAGACGTTCCCAGCACAGCCTCACTATACGTTTAGATCTACTGGGTCTGAGTGGCGTCCACCCCTACTATTGAATCCAACTCACCACCAAGTGGTAGTCAGGTGACAGCTCTGCACCTCTCTTTACCTGAGAGTCCAAGACATACTGTCGCAGGTCTGATGTCACGATAACAAAATCGATCATTGACCTGCGACCTAGGGTGTCCTGGTGCCAGGTGGACATATGGACACCCTTATGCTTGAACACGGTGTTCATTATGGACAAACTGTGGTTGGCACAGAAGTACAATAACTGAACACCGCTTGGGTTCAGATCGGGCAGGACGTTCCTCCCAATTACCCTCCTCCAGGTTTCGCTGTTGTTGCCCACGTGTGCATTGAAGTCCCCCAGTACGACAATGGAGTCTCCAAGAGAAGCACTCTCCAGCACCTCCATCAGAGACTCCAAAAAGGGTGGGTACTCTGAACCATCATTTGATGCATAGACACAAATGATGGTCAGGATCTGTTTCCCAACCCAAAGGCAGAGGCGGACTTACCATTAGGCAAAGGTAGGCGACTGCCTTAGGCCCCATATATTTTTTTAAACGTTTAGCATATTTAACATGATGTCCAACAAAATAAAGAAACAACAGTATTTTTTTAATCAAAACAACCTTTTTCACTTCAACCTGGGAGGAGACTTGCCTCTCGAGGAGCAGATAGAGAGCAACGCTGCTTGTTGGAGCACATACAATGCTAATGATGAGCACCTGTTGTTAATAAGCAGTGACGCTGGTTGCTGAGTACACGTAAACTTTTTTTAACTACTTTTTCTAATTGCAAGATTTGCAGAGGCCAAAGCTCACAAGGTTAAATTTAAATATGATCAACTGTGTTCCCCAGGCATGCACAAGATATCTACAGCCTCAGCAGATAATGTTACATGAGATTAAATATAGTTTGTTAAGATCCCCTTTAGCACTTGTATAAAACATTGGCCATTCTTCCTGGGGTCTAACATACACACATTTACAAATAAAAACAACCACAATATTAAAATCACAAAAACCAAACCAGCTCAATTTCATAAACAAAAATACAACTTAATATGGGAGAAAACTTAAACCTTAGTAATTTTGAGTATCCATGAAAGAGTTCAATCACTGTTCTGTTTATCCTCTTCATTATTGGAGCAATGGCCCAATGTTGTCTTTGAATGTTCCTTATTACCCTCTATAGCTTGTTGACTGGTGAGAATGTAAAACAAACTTGACCAACAAATAATCTTTAAATGACAATAAAAGCAATAAAAAAAGGGAAAGGAGATTAAAATGGACAGAAAGAGAGAAGGGAGAAGAGAAGGATGAACACTGAGGAAAAATAAAGACAAGGGAGAGGAAATGATGGACAGACTGCAGATGAGAAAAAGGAAGAGAAAGTTATAAGTGAAGAAAAAGGAAAAGGGTATGTAAAGGGGTATACATTCCAAGGATGTGTTAGGTTTAATATTTTTTGTTTTTATCCTGATATTGTTTTGTGTGATATATTCTCTCTTGTGTCTATGTTGTACAGAGGAGGGAGCACAATAGATGCCCCTGCAAAATGAACCAGTCAGGAGACCATGAACAGGACCTAGCTGGTAAATGTGGGCAAGTCAGTCCCTCTAGGATTTCACGGGATTGTTTTGATTGTTGATTGTTGTAGCCCAAAAAGCTTGAATTAGTAGGAGCTTTTCTAAAAAATTGCGATAAAATATGAAGAGGGGTTTTTTTGCACTAAAAGTTGTGGGAAGAATTACAAATTTTAAAACAGATGCTTTTTTTCATAGTTTACTGTAATGATATTCTATAACACCACAAAAAAAAGCACAGGATTGTCAAAAAATTCATATTAAACACTGATTTGTAAATTAAGCAGAAACTTCTGCTATACAGAAAAACTCTTTTGTGCAACAGCAAATACAGACTTTAACACAGTTAAGTGAGAATGAAGTAGGTACTCATAAATTTGCAATAAAAATGACCAACACTGTAGGATACTCTTGCTGAGAACTTGAATAAAAAGGATGAAAAAAAATAATTATCAATTACAACAGCTAAATTGCATTGAATGTATGTTAAAGAGTTTAGATTTGGAAATTATGGCAGCACCTTCATTTGAAAACTCCCTAAATGCAGCAGTCCCCAACCACTCAGTAGAGCAGACAAAAAAGAAATAATTTATTCTGTTGCTCTGTATTGCCTATCAAAGTCTGTGTTTTTCTGAAAAAAAAAAATACTGAATATTCTCTGTCTTTCTATGCCTGACGCCTACCCGTCTGTCTATCTGCTGCACATCTTGACACACACCTGTCTCATCAGATAATCATCTTTCCTTTAATGGGAGTTTTACTGGGAGGAGGGGGTCTCCTTGGGAGTTTGCCGGGGGTGCACGTTGGTCTGTGTGCAGACCAGAGATTCACAGCTTTAAAGCTCATTGACAAGATGCAGTAATGATTTTACCTCTAAAGATGGATAAAATGTTCAAACACTGGCTGTAGTGTTAGATTTGCTCATTTGTTTGTGGTTTTACGACGTCTCTCCTCACGCGCGGTCCCGTGTTGGGGTGCTTTTCAGGCAGGTGGACTTTTTTCAATACAAACCTGGCACTTCTTACACACGGTCAAGACAGAGACGTCCACCGGTGGGCTGGGGAAGACGGACGACGGAACGGTGTGGGAAAACTTGTGGGTGAGTGTTTTTTTTAATCACACACTCTGTTTGTTGCTGATGTGTTCCATTAATACTCTAAACACAGAAGTGAGTGCGGTGCAGCAACGCATTTGATTGGGTAGACTGAGTGTTTGAGCTCTACTCAGGGACAAATTTGATCAGTGAAATTGGTGGAAGTTGATGAGGATTGGCCCAAATTGCAGGAAAGTTATGGTGATTGAACAAAGTCACTCAAAAGATGCAGTGATGGCCTGATTTTGCGTTAATTAGTGCAATTGTAATATTGTGAAATCCTGGAGGGACTGGTAAGTGTGAATAAACAACAGATCTTCCATGTGAATTGTTGTTCTTTTTTTTAATAATAGACAAGAGTCTACATTCAATTTGTTAAACTTCTTTGTTTTTCTACAGATGTAATTACTGATACCTGAATGATATCATTATTTGAGGACTTCTGAGGACAATAAGTTTCAGGTAGGATTTCAATAAGGCCTGAAAAGAAAGTGTAGAACAAAGAAAAAGTAGGGCCCCATTTCTGTCTTTGCCTTGGGCCCTAAATGGATTAAGTCCACCCCTGCCCGAAGGTGCAGGGAAACAGCCCTTTCCTCCACTGGGGAGAACTCCAATGTCGAGGCAGCAAGGCATATACAGACGTGGACAAAATTGTTGGTACCCCTCTGTTAATGAAAGAAAAACCCACAATGGTCACAGAAACAACTTGAATCTGACAAAAGTGGTAATAAATAAAAATTCTATGAAAATTAACCAATTAAAATCAGACAGTGCTTTTGAATTGTGGTTCAACAGAATTATTTTAAAAAACAAACTCATGAAACAGGCCTGGACAAAAATGATGGTACCCCTAGAAAAGATTGAAAATAATGTATCCATAGGGACATGTTCAACCAAGATGTGTCCTCTAATTAACATCACAGGTGTCTACAAACTTGTAATCAGTCAGTCGGCCTATTTAAAGGGTGACAAGTAGTCACTGTGCTGTTTGTTGACATGGTGTGTACCACACTAAACATGGACCAGAGGAAGCAAAGGAGAGAGTTGTCTCAGGAGATAAGAAAGAAAATTATAGGCAAGCATGTTAAAGGTAAAGGCTATAAGACCATCTCCAAGCAGCTTGATGTTCCTGTGACTACAGTTGCACATATTATTCAGAAATTTAAGATCCACGGGACTGTAGCCAACCTCCCTGGACGTGGCCACAGGAGGAGATGGATAATACGAATGGTAACAAAAGAGCCCAGAACAGCCTCTAAACACATTCATTGTGAACTCCAAGGTCAAGGTACATCAGTGTCAGATCGCACCATCCATCGTTGTTTGAGCCAAAGTGGACTTCATGGGAGACGACCAAGGAGGAAACCACTGTTGAAAACAAAACATAAAAAAGCCAGACTGGAATTTGCCAAACTGCATGTTGACAAGCCACAAAGCTTCTGGGAGAATGTCCTATGGACAGACGAGACAAAACTGGAACTTTTTGTCATGATCCGAGCGCCGATCTCGTCCACGCTTGGGCCATGCATCATCTCCGCCAGGTTTTGACAGCAGTGTTTACCTTCTGGCTCCCCGAGCTCTTATTGTGACAGCGTTCGGAGGGGCTTCCTGCTGTCAAAGCCTGCCAGCTGTGCTGCATTTGCGGCTCATCAGTGGCCTGGCATTTAAGTGGGCGCTGAGTGCAGCCCAATGCAGCAGTCTCGTCGATTATTCCCTCTTCAGACGCTGAGCGAGCGTTCCTCGTCTCAGACGTCAATATTTCTGATCGTCGTTCATGTCCTGATCGTAAGTGTGCCTCGTTATAGCCTTATGATCATCTGTGTCAAGTGTTGTGTGTTTTAGCCCACCGTGGCTCATTACTTTCTCTTACTTTGTGTATTATCTTGTGTTCGTGTCCATTAATAAAACATCATGCAAACCTCACTGTGTCACAACTCGCCGCTCATCAGCGGCCTCAGCTGCGCGCACACCTGCGCCTCGTCAGCAGCAGGCTATTTAGCCCACTCAGCCCAGCGCTGCGGTCTGGAGCCGTCTGTTCGCATCGGCACTTTGTAGCTCGTGTATCAACCTCTGATCACCAGCAAGACTTCTATCTCACGTAAGCATTCCTTACCTTTCTCCAAGTCTTCACCCCTGTGCACAGGTGGATTCCCAGGTGGCGGATTTCCCCGTCATCGCCAACCAATTCTCACCATCGACGCAGGCTCTGCAGGACGCTGTCTTCCGGGCTTCTCCCTTGCCAACGCCAGCCACCTGTACCCACAAGTAAGCAACACACAACTCATTATCCCTGTCCAGGTGTGGTGCCCTTTACCCTTGTCCTCTGCTCTCTCTCCATAGGGTTGTCCGACTGTACGGCGCGCTGCTCTGCTTCCTGCGCATCGGCGTTCACCCTCAACACATACACATACCGCACACATCCATTCAGACACACCTGCTTGTTGAATAAAGCTGTTAAATCTATCCTGAGTCTGCGTGCGTGTCTCCTGGGCCAGACATTATGTCACACTGGCGACTTTTGGCGTCTTATGGTGGCCCACGAGGGCCACCGCTTGACAGAAGACTGCTGCCAGGGTGCCTAAACGGAGGCACCAAACCGAGACACCGTTCCCGGTGAGTTTGCAATTGGACATTTGTTCTTCCCTGTCTGGGTAACTGCGTGTTGGGAGGATGTCATCTTTCAGGCGCAGTGTTCGGCGCTTGGGCTACGAGCTAGCGGAGGCTCTGGACTATGTCGACGGAACGCTTTTCACCGCTACACTGTACGACACCCCCAGCGATATACGCTGACACCTGGACCTTGCTGAGGACATTATAATGCACCTTCCCTGCTATTCCAACCACCCGGAAATTACGGTGAGGAAGGCTGACATCGCTGCGCAACGGGAGAGACTCCGTGGGCTGGAGGGAAACCCTGGCAGGAAGCCGAAGAGGAGGCATCCTCGCTCCTCACGTCCAGATCCCATTCCTGTCTCCGTTCCGGCCCAGGAGTTCGCACCGCCCAGGGGTGATCCCCGTCGGGGTGTGTCGTCATTCGGGAATCCCCCGGAGAAGCTACAACGCACAGCTGCTTCCATCCAGGACCGAGTGGCGGCAGCTCGTTCCGCTGTTCACCCCAAGCAGATAATTAGGCATGTGACGGCGGCTGTCAGGCTGGTGGAGAGGAATCCAGAGTTGAGTGACTTTCCCGAGTACGCCGCCCTGCTCGCTTCTGTTTCCGCACAGGAGCAGTGATTCCCGGACTTCACCTTCGCCTCGCCATCAGCCAGTGAACGTCATCGCCACGCTGCAAACAAGACTCAGTAAGAACCCCGTCCGGATCCTGTTCCGGGCCGCCAGAAGGACTCCACCACCAGTCAGCTGTCTCTTCGGCGTCTAGCCAGGAGGAAATTCCCGCAGCCTCTCCCCCCGGGACATCTTCCCCTGCTGTTCCGTCAGCGCTCCGTGCCCGGTTCGTCTCGGCTGTCGTCCCCTTCTCCTCGACGCCTTCCCTGGCTGCTGTGTGCGCCAAGAGTCCTGCTTCGGCAAGCCCCGTCAGTGAACCTTCGCGAGCGGCTCCTCCACGTCCTTCCAGGGGTCCTCTGTCACCATCCGGCGGGAAAAGGGAGGAACAATGTCCCCTGCAGCAGGCACCATCCTCCCTCCAAGAAACAGGCAAGTGCAAGTTCCTTCTTTTCATCATAGTTGTGATTTGCCTTGTCTGACTCCTGGGGGCGGAGTCCGGGGTTCGCAGTCCCCCGAGCTCCCATCACCTGCTGTAACTCTAATTTCTACACCTGCTGCCCCTGTTTCTCCCTTCGCTGAGTGGTCCACGACGCCAGGCCTACGTTGTCGGACGAGGAGGGAGCCTGCGGTTCTTGAGAGCCTGGTTCCAGCCCCGCAGCCACGTTGTGGGCAGAGGAGAAGAGCGGACTTCAGCCTGGAGCCTGCGCCAACGACAAAGCGTCCCCGGGTCCCCACGCTGGAACGGTTCGAGCCAGCGGGTCGAGGGTCCCCTGCCACCACGCTGTGTGGGTTATCGGCGTGGACGTCAGCGCCGGAGGATCCGCAGACTGCAGTGACCATCATGCCGGCTGCGGAACCCGCCGTAGCTGAGTGGGAGCCTGAGGACAAACTTCTCTGCCTTGAACCCGGATTGACGAAGTCCTGGACGGCGATAGAACCCGAGATCAGGCAAGTGCTCTACCTTATCTTCCTTCTTTCTATTCTGGAGCATTTTTGCCTGTCTCTTGGGGAGATGAGCCGGGTGCAGCTGTCCGCTGCATCCGAGCCCATCTCGCCAGGTTCTGTTGCTACCGGTGATTCTGATCCCGGTTCTTTCTTGTCTTCCGAGCCTTGTTGCAGAGTCACCGGTGCAGAGCCAGTCATGGTCGCTGTGCTGGAGGTTCCAGGTTTGGGGTTGGAGGTCGTCGCCGGTGCTGCGCCAACCCAATCGGGGTCCAATGTGGGTGCAGCCGAGACCCAGTCGGGGTCCAACGAGATCCAATCGGAGTCCAACGCAGGTGCAGCCATGACCCAGTGGGGGTCCAACGCGGGTGCAGCCACGTCTGCAGCATCGGTATGGGTCCAGGACGGTGGAGGAGCTGCATACCCTCCGCTGCCTGACATGGTGCGGGCTCGTCATCTCCTTCATTCCCCTCATCCAAGTCACCGCCCCTGCTCTTCATCGCCGGGGGCCGTTTGGGATCCTCTACACTCGGCCCAGCTCTCCCATGTTTTTCCTCCGCTAGGGAGGCCGCCGCGGGCCGTCTTCCCACGGTTCTGGTGGCTGAGGGATGCGGGTCGGCCACCCGAGGAACTGTCTTGCCGGTTCGGCGCCTTGGGCCGGCCACCCGACACTCTGTGTTTCCTGCTGGGTGACCTGGTTCGGCCGCCGGAGGATTGGACTTTCCGGGCCTGGGACTGGGGTAGGCCGCCCAATCATTTACTGTTCCCCGTATCCACCTGGTGGCCTTGGGATGCAGGGAGACCACTGGAACTGTCCCCGTGGGTTTTGGTCTCTGCCTGTCGCCATTTGTCTGAACCGTCTGGATTAAAGGTCATGCAGGGTGATAATCTTGCTCTGTGTTTTTCTGCCTGTGTCAGTGTGGGTTTCTTTTTTCCGTCTCGGCCCGTCCTGTGTGTTTTTGGGCGTTATGGAGTGTTGCATTTCCTGTTATCGTGCCCTGTAATTGTTGTCTGCCTTAATCATAGTTTTTACATTCGGGAATATTGTATTTTCTGTTATCGTGCCCTGTAATTGTTTCATTTGTAGTCTGCCTTAATCATGGTTTTGCATTTTGGGAACATTGTATTTTCTGTTATCGTGCCCTGTAATTGTTTCATTCGTAGTCTGCCTTAATCATGGTTTTTGCATTTGGGAATGTTGTTTTTTCTGTTATTGTACCCTGTGTTCAGTGTATTTCATGTCTTTGGGAGTTTTTTCTTTTTTCTTTTCTCTTTCTGGTTGTCTCTGTGCTCATCATGGCTGTTGGTCTTTGGCTGACCCTCTCCCTCCAGGCCTGTTCCCCCATCCGCCCACCCTGGGGGTGGGGGGTGGGGGGGGCTTGGGTGTCATTGGGCGTTCGGAGTTCGCCCTCATGGGGGAGGTACGTGGGAATGAATGTGGGGGTGTCCTAAAAAGATGGAGGGGGGGGTCCTAATTTATTCATCACTATTTGTTTACAATTACATTTTACAGAAAATCTGAAGAAGTCTTTAACTTAGTTTTCATTGTTTAGTTATATTACGTGAATCTCCCAGTATTTTTAACATTGATATTAAATATCCATATGTCCATATATGTTATGTGGTGTGTGTGTGTGTGTGTGTGTGTGTGCGCGCGCGCGCGCGTGCGTGCGTGCGTGCGCCAGACTGAAGTTGCATTAACCGAGAATTCTCCGTCATTGACTGTTGATTTTTAACATCCATCCATCCATCTTCTTCCACTTAATCCTTTTCAGGTCGCGGGGGCGGGGCTGGAGCCTATCCCAGCATCTTTTGGGCAAGAGGCAGGGTACACCCTGGACAGATCACCAGTCCATCGCAGGGCCAACACAGAGAGACAGACAACCATTCACTCTCACATTCATACCTAAGGACAATTTAGAATCCCCAGTTTTGATGCCAATTAACCTAACTTGCATATTTTTGGCGTGTGGGAGGAAACCGGAGAAATCCTGGAGTAAACCCACGCAGACACGGGGAGAACATGAAAACTCCACACAGATCACTGTTGGTCGGGGGCTGGGATCAAACCCATGATCCCCCAGCCAAGGGTAAGTTACTGTGCTGCCTTTTGGCTAAGATCAAGTGTAGTATCTGTTCTTATCAGCTTAATATCTAATTTTTAGCAATCAAGGAAAATTTCCAGAGCCGTCCAGATTTTGATGGATTGCACTGATGATATTTAACTGTAAAGATGCATTCAGACCAAACGTGAAGCAAGTTTTTCATGCAATGCGGTTATATACAAAGTCAATGGAAAGAGGCGACCACACGTGAATCTTGCGCATTCACACGTTCATATCCAAGGGATGGCGCTAGCTGGTAATGGCCTTGATATTTTGCCATTACCGGAGTAAAAGTACCAACATTGTAGAGTAAACCAATTTGAAAATGAGACTGCCTTTCACCTGGAGACAGATGGACCGGGTGCTCTGCAGTTGAATCGGAGTGTCAGAGTTTTTTTTATCCACGGACTCCTGCCATGGACATGCTAACAAGGCTAGCAGGCTAGCAATGTAAACAACCCATCATCCAGGTGAAATTTTGGAGGCAGGGACAATTTTTTCAGGTGAGACCCCATTGGATAATATGAACCTAAGCCTGATGTTGCGCTGGGGATTTCCACAGCAGGTTGAACACAGCTGCAGAAGTTATAAAGGCAACTTCACCTGACTGCAGGTCACTCAGATGGTGAATTCATGTCTATTTGCGTGTTTACATTGAGTTAAAATGTAATTGCACGGCACGAAAAATTCACCTGTTTGCGTTTGGTCTGAGCACACCTTCATTCCCACCCCATCTGTACACAACCGAAGGACCCTATGATCATAAAAATGATTAAAATGCAAAACAATAACTCTATATACAAAGAAATGAACTACCAATATTAATTCAATGATGAATCAATATATAAGCTAGCTAGCTTATCCTCTCACCTGCACAGCATGCCACGGTTGTTGCTACTACTTTTATGCTAACAGTAAGCTAACAGTAATTCTGTTCCAAATGAAATTAGTCTACCATAATAACTGCTAGTAATCTAAGCATAAATGGGTAAAGTTTAACAAAAGGAATCAGTAACAAACTAGCAACTGCAAGTTAACCAGACTAGCAACCTAGAGATGCTGCCCACATAAGTCAGTAATAAAATGCAATACTACAGCTGGCTTGTAGTACATAATTTGTGTTTCCCTGGTTCGTCAGAGCCTTTGCAGTGTTATTTGTAAAACATGATAGCTACACTGCGCTAAGCTAAAAGGGCTAACAAACGAAAGCAGACACCGATTACTAAAACAATCAAAATGGTGTTAAACAGGAACTTTACAGACAAACAAATGAACCATTACTATAATAACATGATTTAGATTGATGAGTGAAAGTAGGTAATTGATTAATAAGAATATTTGACTTAGCAATGCAACAGCAAAGCCACAAAATCACAAAGTCACAACGGGGTCGTGGTGCTGTAACCCCATCTATCCATCTCATCAGACCTTTTTTTTTTCTTCATGCATTTTTCTGATTCTCCTCCCGTTTAGATGCCCTCAGCAGTCTGTGGATGGTCAGAGTATAAAAACCTCAGAGGAGGCAGAGGAGTGGACCAACAATTAGAGCGCAGGCATTATCGACCGCCACATTAATTATTCCTGCTGCCATTTTCACGGTCAAGCTTTAACAGACAGAACGTTAAAGCCGGCCCTGATGTGTGATTACCAAACCAACTGCTAATGAAGCCAGAAAACGCTGTTAAATACTGTAATGTGGTGTGTCAAGTGTGGCTGTTTATTTATAGGCCTGCAACAGAATGCTGTCACACACAGTCAGGAAGATTTAGAGGAATTGTGTTTTACAGTTTTACGGAAATGAGAGCAAACGCAAAACTTTAGAGAGGAAATATAAATGAAGAAATTGTGTTGGAGTTACACATGTTAATGATTAATTGACTTTTGATTAATTGTCAATAAGAATTTAGTTGACTAAATTAAATTAGCTGTCAATTAACTGATAACTCAGCAGTCCTTTTCAATTGGAGCTTATTTTATGAAATGTAGTGGTCCAGGCAGGGGCACACGCGATCACCCACTGCGGCCTTTCAACCGAAACTTAAGAAAAAGCACAAGACGCCAAGCTCCCAGAGCACATGCGCTGTGCAGAGTGAGCAAACTCACCCTTCCGGGTTAAGTCAGAGAGCCGCGTTCTTCAAATCAGCAGGGCGGAGAAACAGACCGAGGCAAGGAAAAAACTACACGAGCGCAAAAACCCGTCCCCGCTGCCTTCATCCCCCGCTAGACGAGAATGCAGACCGGACCCAAGTTACTGAGTTAGAACATTTCAACACACAGCAGCAGAGGAGCCGGGTTTGCACTAACATGACAGGCTGGCGTTGGCTTCACAGTGTCATGATGGCCGCTAGGCCGTCATCATTATCATCATCCTCAGCAGGTGGCAATCAGCAGGCTTTAAAAGCTCGACCCGTGGACTCCTCGGCATGGAGTCGTCTGTCAACCTTACCATGTAATGCGCCGAGATCTCGACCACAAGTCAAGAAGCGCACGCCAAGCCAAGCCAAGCCAAGCCAAGTAAGTAATCCCAGCACTCAACCTCTGCTAGTTCTCTCCCCTGTGCACAGGTGGACCTCCCAGGCGGCAGACAATCCTCATCAGCCGACGGGGCACTATCCCCTCCACCTCGGAGTTCCTCCTCACCCCCGCTTCGCCGGGCACCACGAGCACCACAACTCACGGACACAAGGAGCCAGCAAAACTTATACTGTGGGACCTGCAAGGTTGCCAGGTTGCCACAAGATGGGCTCAGCTCCAGTGACCAGACGACCACACACTCATCCATTCATACACTACACTCACACTTTATTAACAAAGATAATTGTCTGTTGTCAACTCGTGTCAGCGTCTGTCTCTTGGGTCACTAACCATGTCAGTACGATTCCGTCAAGATGACCCAGCAGACAGTGCGCTGTCGCGCTGCTTAAACACTCTCAGCGCCCGAGTTGACATGATTTCCCACCAGCAGACGGTAATCTTAAATCAATTAACACAAGTTAACAGCCAGCTGGACCGCTTGGAAGGACACCAGGCGTTTCCCCCGGCCAGTCTTCCGCCTCCGCAGCTGCCGCTACTAGCCAGACTAACCCACCATCTGCACATCGCCTCACTCCCGTGCCAACCCCTGCCCGTTTTAATGGAAAACTCGGGGAGGCACGAGGGTTTTTGCTGCAGGGCGAGTCAGTGTTTCTCTGCGTCCCGGGGGACTTTGCCACGGATCTAAACAAAACTGGATATATTATCAACCTATTGTGGGGTAGAGCTTTAGACTGGGCATATACCATCATGGCCAAACCAAGCTATCCACTTTTGACTTACCAGCAGTTCGTGGCAGAGTTCATGGACGTGTTTGATCATGTAGACTGGGGCGCGGTGCTAACCGAACGACTGCTAAGCCTTCGGCAGGGCAGCAGGTCTGCCGCCGATTATTCTGTTGACTTCCAGGTTTTAGCTGCTGAAGTTGGGTGGGGGGAGCCAGCGCTTTGTGGAATCTTCATCCGCAGCCTTAGCCCTGAGTTAAAGGATGAGCTAGCGGCACGGGACAAACCTGACAGGTTCACCATTAGCTTAGATAGTAGGCTAAGGGAGCGAGCAAGATGCGCATTGCGCATTGCGCAAGATGGCGCCCACAGTGGTCGCCATGGTGCTTTGTTGCGCCCTTTGTTTGTTTTTGTTTGTCAATTGTGTGTCTGCCTGCTCTTATACCCGTGAAGAGCTTCTAAATATCTGGACTTTCACTCCCACGGACCTACTCCCAGTTTTTTTAGCTCCTGCCGCCGATCTGGTTCATTGCTTGGCTCGAAAAGTGAGACGGCGAAAGAGAGGAAGGCGAGCGGGCGCTCTCGTTCGGCTCCGCAGGAGAGGCACGCGCATGGCTTTGCCTGGCATATTTCTGTCCAATACCAACTCTCTAACAAGGTAGATGAACTAAGACTGCTGATGCATTATAAGGACCTCTCTACCTCGGCTGCCCTCTGTTTTACTGAGACCTGGCTCAGGGAAAATACACCGGACAGCGCGCTGCGCCTCGAGGGATTTCAGTTGTTTCGTGCTGATCGTGACACAGAGCTCTCCGGTAAATCCTCAGGAGGTGGAGTCTGCTTTTACATCAACAGCAGCTGGTGCTCTGATGTAACGGTAATTTCCAAACACTGTTCTCCCGCCCTGGAATTTCTTTTTATTAACTGCAAGCCATTTTATTCCCCGCGGGAGTTCGCTTCATTCATCCTCGCCACTGTGTACGTCCCTCCCGACGCGGACGCGCGCGTAGCTCAGCGCACACTCGCAGATCACATTCAACACACGGAGCGAACTTTCCCGGACTCTCTGGTTATTGTGGTTGGCGACTTTAACCAGAGCAATCTGAGCCACGATCTCCCCCGCTACAAACAGTTTATTAAATGCCCCACCAGAGGAAAAAACACGCTGGATCACTGTTACACCACAGTTAAGGACGCGTATCGCGCTGTTCCCCGCGCTGCGCTCGGACTATCTGATCACGTGATGGTCCACCTCATTCCTACTTACAGACAGAGACTGAAGCTCACTAAACCTGTTGTGAGCACTATGAAGAAATGGACCAGTGAAGCTGAGGAGAAGCTGGAAACGTGCATGGAAATAACTGACTGGGGCATGTTTAAAGGAGCCACCCATGATTTGGATGAGTACACTGACACTGTGAACTCATATATCCACTTTTGTGAGGAGAGCATTCTTCCATCGCACACCAGGGTGAGGTACTCCAATGACAAGCCCTGGTTCACTGCTAAACTCAGACAGATCAGGAAGGAGAAGGAAGCAGCGCTGAAAAGTGGAGACAGGGACCGCTACAGAGAGGTTAAATATCGGTTTAACAGAGAGCTGAGGAGAGCTAAATCTGTGTATTCTGAGAGACTTCAGCAGCAGTTCACTGCTAACAACTCGGCTTCTGTGTGGAGAGGACTGAGGCAAATCACCAACTATCGGCCTCAGGCTCCTAAAGGTCAGGATGACAAAGCCCTTTGTCAAAGACTGTCCCAACACTATGCCCGTTTTGACACCTCATCAGCTGTGTCCAACTCCCCCCCTCCCTCCAGCTCCACAGCCTCCACGGTCCCTACTTCATCAAAGGCGCCCCCCCTCCTCCCCCCCTGCCCTTGTCATCAGTGAGCAGGACGTGCTCAAACAGTTCTCCAGACTGAACCCGCGCAAGGCCCCCGGTCCAGACGGCGTGTCTCCCTCCACCCTGAGACACTGTGCGAAAGAGCTGGCTCCTGTCTTCACAGACATTTTTAACACCTCCCTTAAGCTATGCCATGTGCCGACCTGCCTCAAATCCTCCACCATCATCCCTGTCCCCAAGAAGCCACGGATCACTGGACTTAACGACTACAGACCTGTAGCGCTCACCTCTGTAGTCATGAAGTCCTTTGAGCGCCTGGTCCTGCCCCACCTCAAGTCCATCACCACTCCCCTCCTGGACCCGCTGCAGTTTGCCTACTGAGCCAACAGGTCTGTAGACGACGCAGTCAACCTGGCCCTCCACTCCATCCTGCAGCACCTGGACTCCCCGGGAGCCTATGCCAGGATCCTGTTTGTGGACTTCAGCTCCGCATTCAACACCATCCGCCCCGCTCTGCTCCGGGACAAGCTGTCCCTGCTCAACGTGCCTGACTCCCTCTGCAGGTGGATCACCGACTTCCTGACGGACCGGAGGCAGCATGTGCGGCTGGGAAAGACTGTCTCAGACTCTGTTAGCATCAGCACCGGATCACCCCAGGGCTGTATACTTTCCCCCCTACTCTTCTCCCTTTATACCAACTCCTGCACCTCCAGCCACCAGTCTGTCAAGCTGATCAAGTTTGCGGACGACACCACCCTCATCGGGCTCATCTCCAACGGCGACGAGTCCGCCTACAGGAGAGAGGTGGCCGAGCTGGCGTCCTGGTGCAACAACAACAACCTGCAGCTGAACGCTCTGAAGACAGTGGAGATGATTGTGGACTTCAGGAAAGTCACAACCCCTCTGCCCCCCTCACCCTCACAGGCTCTCCCATCACCACTGCTGATTCCTTCCGCTTCCTAGGCACCACCATCACCAGGGACCTCAAGTGGGAGCCAACCATCAGCTCCCTCATCAAAAAGGCCCAGCAGAGGATGTTCTTCCTGCGGCAGCTGAGGAAGCTCAATCTACCCACCAAGATGTTAGTGCAGTTCTACACAGCCATCATCGAGTCCATCCTCACCACCTCCATAACCGTGTGGTACGCAGGAGCCACTGCCAGGGACAGACTAAGGCTGCAGCGCGTCGTGCGCACTGCTGAGAAGGTGATCGGCTGCAAGCTCCCATCTCTCCAGGATCTGTACATCTCCAGGACCCGGAGGCGTGCTGGCCGGATCATAGCCGATCCTTCACACCCTGGTCACGTACTGTTTGCCCCTTTCCCCTCAGGTAGAAGACTTCGGTCCATTCAGACTAAAACCTCCCGTCACATGAACAGCTTCTTCCCCTCTGCCATCAGACTGCTGAACACTAAGTGACTTATTAACTCTCGTGCACTATGTACAGCAGCTCAACCAGACTCATGTCAATCATCACTGTTTTCTTCTTGCATTACCGACTGCACTATATGGTTCTCCACATTATCTGCTGCTCGCTAATATATTTAAACTGCTGACTAGTATTACTCATTCTTATTCTACACTTTATTGCATGTATAGTTTATTTCTTTTATTTTATCATGTTTAATGTTGCAGCATTGCACCAAGACAAATTCCTAGTTTGTGTACTACATGAACAATGGCAATAAATCTGATTCTGATTCTGATTCTGATTCTGATTCTGAGCGGCTGAACGGCGAACAGCCGCCTGTTCAACTAAACCTCGCCCTCGCTCAGTTAGGCCCTCCCTCCTCGCTCTACCCTCATCAGAGGAACTTCCGGAGCAGGAGAACATGATAGTGGGACAATCGGGGATTACAGCGGCTGAAAGACAGCGCCGCAGGGAGCAGGGGTTGTGTTTCTACTGTGGTAATGGGTCACATGGGGTGGCTGAATGTCCGAGCCGGTTAAAAGGGGAGGTCTGCGGATCACAGTAGGGGGATTCGCGGACAAAGATCAGGAAAAACCCCTCACTAGTTGCCACATCCCCATTAGGCTACTCCACAAGCACAAGGAACACACCACACACACCTTAGTTGACTCTGGAGCTGAGCAGAATTTCATCTCCAGAGACCTGGCAACCCTGATGGGCCTCAGCTGTCAGCCCTTACGCCCCCCTGTCAATCTTGTCACCCTGTCCAAGGCGTCATTGACATCAGTGTCCCACCAGACGGCCCCTGTGTCCATAATCGTCTCTGGGAATCACCGTGAGGAGATACAGTTCCTAATCCTGCCCATCTCCTCTTCACCCGTCATCCTGGGGTATCCTTGGCTGCGGCTGCATAACCCCACTTTTGAAGAATAACCCCACAGAATAACCCCACTTTTGGAGAATCACGGCTTGGAGCTTGTTCTGCCTGAGTGCCTGCCTCCAGTCGGCGGCCCCTCGGTTCCGATGCCTCCACCCTCGACGCCTCCCCCGGACCTGTCCAAGGTACCCGATGTCTAGCATGACCTAGGTCCAGTCTTCAGCAAGTCACGGGCGCTGTCCCTTCCCCCCCATTGTCCGTATGACTGCGCAATTAATCTCAAGGCTGGGGCCCCTCTCCTGGCGAGCCGCCTATACAGCCTGTCAGCCCCGGAGCACGAGGCCATGGATACATATATAAAGGAGTCTCTGGCATCCGGTATCATTCGACCCTCGTCCTCGGCCGTGGGTGCAGGGTTCTTCTTCGTGGGGAAGAAGGATGGCTCGCTGCGCCCCTGCATCGACTTTCGGGGCCTCAATGAGATTACAATTAAGGACAAATACACACTTCCTCTGATGAACACTGCCTTCGACTCCCTCCAGGGGGCGTCCTGGTTTACCAAATTGGATCTGCGGAACGACTATCACCTGGTGCGAATTCGAGAGGGCGATGAGTGGAAGACCGCTTTCCGGACCCCAAGAGGCCACTTCGAGTATCTGGTGATGCCGTTTGGGTTAACCAACGCTCCGGCGGTGTTCCAGCGCCTAATCAACGATGTCCTCCGGGATTTTCTTAACTCCTTCGTCTTCGTGTACCTCGACGATATCCTCATCTTCTCGCGCACGTTGGAGGAGCACCAGGTGCATGTGCGGCGGGTCCTGCAGCGCCTCCTGGAGAACCAGCTGTTCGTCAAGGCAGAAAAATGTGAATTCCACATGGACCGGACCTCCTTCCTCGGGTTTATCATCGCTCAAAACCAAGTGCTTCCTGACCCGGATAAGGTCAAGGCGGTGATGGACTGGCCCCCTCCCACGTCTAGGAAACAGCTGCAGGGTTTTCTGGGGTTCGCCAATTTTTACCGGCAGTTCGTGCCTAACTTCGGGAACATCGCCCGGCCCTTGACTGCGTTAACATCCCCGAAGGTCCCTTTTCGCTGGAGTGAGGAGGCTGCCATGGTGTTCGGGAGACTGAAGGAGGAGTTCGCTTCGGCCCATGTGTTGACCCAGGTGGACCCGGAGCTGCAGTGTCTGGTAGAGGTGGACGCCTTGGATTCAGGGGTTGGGGCTGTACTCTCCCAGTGCTCACCGACGGATGGTAAGATCCGGCCCTGCGCATACTTCTCCCATCGCCTGACGCCCGCTGAGAGACACTTCAGGATTGGAGACAGGGAGCTGCTGGCAGTGAAACTTGCCCTGGAGGAATGGAGGCACTGGCTGGAGGGGGCTGCCCAGCCGTTTGTCGTTTGGACTGGCCATCGCAACCTTGAGTACCTCAGGATGGCCAAGCGGTTGATCGCACGTCAGGCCCACTGGTCTCTTTTCTTCGGCCGGTTCAACTTTACCATCACATACTGGCCGGGAAGCAAGTATGGTAAACCTGACGCCCTCTCAAAGCAGTTTGACGTGCCATCCGCTGATGAGCAGGAGGAGACCATCCTGCCGTCCTCCTGTGTGGTGGGTGCGTTGTCCTGGGAGATCTGCGATAAGGTCAGAAGAGCGCAAGAGGTGGAGCCTGATCCGGGTGGGGGGCCCCCGGGTCGCCTGTTCGTTCCTCGCTCTGTCAGAGGCCAGGTAATTGAGTGGGGCCACGCGTCTAAGCTAGCGTGTCATCCAGGTGTGGGTCGAACCACCGATCTCCTCCAGAGGACCTTTTGGTGGCCAGGTTTGAGGAAGGACGTTAACAACTATGTCCAGGCCTGCGCGCAGTGCGCCACTGGGAAGACGTCATCATCGGCCCCGGCGGGCCTTCTGCATCCTCTGCCCGTTCCCTCCCGCCCCTGGTCTCATGTAGCCATGGACTTCGTGACCGGTTTGCCCCCCTCTGGCCATTTCACAACGGTTTTGACGATAGTGGACCGCTTCTCCAAAGCTGCCCACTTTGTGCCTCTCCGGGGCTTGCCATCGCCGCGGGAGACGGTGGACCTTCTCGTCCTTCATGTGGTTCGTCTTCACGGGATCCCCGCTGACATCATTTCGGATCGAGGTCCACAATTTGTTTCTCAAGTCTGGAAGGCGTTCTGCACGGTACTGGGGGCCACGGCCAGTCTCTCCTCTGGATACCACCCGCAGAGCAATGGCCAGTGCGAGCAGGCCAATCAGGAGCTGGAGGCCGTGCTGCGCTGCGTCATCTCCTCCTGCTCCTCTTCTTGGAGCACGTATCTGCCGTGGATAGAGTACGCCCACAACACCACGGTGTCCTCTGCCACGGGAATGTCCCCTTTTAAGGCATCTTTGGAAATCGATCCACCATTGTTTCCTGAGGAGGAGAAGGAGGTAGTGGTTCCATCAGTGCAGGCTCACGCCAGGCGTTGTCGGCGGATTTGGTCCATCACCCGCAGAGCCCTCCTGAGAACCACGGAACGTAACATCTAGGTGGCCAACCGACACAGGAGACCTGCCCCGGACTATAAGGTGGGTCAGAAGGTCTGGTTGTCCACAAAAAACATCAGTGTGCCGGCCGAGAATCGCAAGCTGACCAAGCGCTTCATCGGTCCTTTTGTCATTGTTCGCATTGTCAACCCTGTGTCTGTGCGTCTTGCTCTCCCCTCTCACATGCGCATCTGCCCCCCTTTCACGTCTCCCAGGTCAAGCCCTTCATCGCCGACCTGCTGTGCCCGCACCCCGCGGCTCCCGCCCCCCCTAGGATGATCGATGGCCATCCCGCCTGGGGGGTGACGGCGATCTTGGATGTCTGCAGGAGGGGTCGGGGCCTTCAGTATTTGGTGGACTGGGAGGGTTTTGGCCCTGAGCATCGCTCCTGGATTCGCCCTGCGTTGATCCTTGACAAGCAATTGATCCGCGATTTCCATCAGGCGCATCCAGGTAGGATTGGGCAGGTGCCTGGAGGCACCTCTAGAGGGGGGAGTACTGTCATGATGGCCGCTAGGCCGTCATCATTATCATCATCCTCAGCTGCGCTCACTCCAGCAGGTGGCAATCAGCAGGCTTTAAAAGCTCGACCCGTGGACTCCTCAGCACGGAGTCGTCTGTCAACCTTACCACGTAATGCGCCGAGATCTCGACCACAAGTCAAGAAGCGCACGCCAAGCCAAGCCAAGCCAAGTAAGCAATCCCAGCACTCAACCTCTGCCAGTTCTCTCCCCTGTGCACAGGTGGACCTCCCAGGTGGCGGACAATCCTCATCAGCCGGCGGGGCACTATCCCCTCCATCTCGGAGTTCCTCCTCACCCCCGCTTCGCCGGGCACCACGAGCACCACAACTCACGGACACAAGGAGCCAGCAAAACTTACACTGTGGGACCTGCAAGGTTGCCAGGTTGCCACAAGACGGGCTCAGCTCCAGTGACCAGACGACCACACACTCATCCATTCACACACTACACTCACACTTTATTAATAAAAGATAATTGTCTTTTGTCAACTCGTGTCAGCGTCTGTCTCTTGGGTCACTAACCATGTCACACAGCAGCTAGAGACGGTCAGACAGCAGCTCACTTTCACTCTGAACTGCTGTGATATTTGTAACAGTTATCTGCTGCAAACTTTGAAATTAATATAATCTGTCAGAATAATGATAGACAGTCCTCTGATTAATTTCCACTCTCTGTGCTGTGACATGGTGACGGTGACACCCACTTCATTGCATGTTTATCCATGTTTCCTACTGAAATGTCCACTGAGATGAGGTGATCAAGGACCCACATTGCTTGCAGGGTCAACTAGCATGCATAACCATCAGAGGGAGCCCAGACAGTTCTGGGTTTGCCTGGATTGTTTGTTTTTTTTTGTAATATAACTAAAAGAGATAAATTTTATGATATTGGTAATAGTTTTTAAAATAAATAAAACTTCATGACATTTGTAATTTACTGCGATACACCAGCACCTAAGTACACACTATACTGTACAACATTTGTTAAACTACAAAAAATGTCATTGTCTGTAGTAAAACAATGCAAACAGTATGATAAATCAAGGAATATGATGTTGATGTTTTATTCAGTTTATCAAAAACAGTAATAATTAACTTTTTATATGTTAAAGATAGAAAGACCGGGACTTCTGGTCTGGACACCATGGTGATAGCAGCTTAACGCTGAAGCTCCCAGACCCGATCCAGGAAAATACCTTGAAAATCAGATTTAACGGATTTTTGGAAGAGTGAAAATCAAAAGACAAATTCATCATGCCTAAAGGAAAACAGAAGAAATCGACATTTACCAGGCCAGGACACGCATCGGCCGGAAAATCTGATCCAGATGATATCCATTCAGAAGACGAGGAGCTGAATGAAGCTAACAACAAAGTTAGCTTAAAAATGGTACTTAAAGAATTAAGACGATTTCGCCGAGAGTGTTGGGCCGAATTTCGTGAAATCAAAGACGAAATAAAAAGGACAAACAGCAGAGTGGACCAGGCCGAGGACCGAATCATGGAAGCAGAGGAAAGAATAAAAGGGCTGGAAGATACCGTGCTGGAACTACACAAAAGACAGGCAAGACTGGAGGCTAAGCTAACCGACCAAGAAGGAAGACTAAGCAGAGACAACATAAGAATTCATGGTCTGAAAGAAGGAGTCGAGGACGGTTTCACCACAATGGCGGCATGCGTGGAATCCTTACTGAGAGAGAAGTTGGATATTCCCCAAACCACCGACTTGAAGATAGAAAGGGCGCACCGTACATTAGCCCCTAGGCCGGCAGCGGAAGCGCCACCAAGATTGGTGGTGGTGAAGTTCTCCAACTCCAGAATAAAAGAAGAGGTTGTGAGACTGGCTTGGCAGAAAAAAGGATTTATGCACCAACAGAGAAAAGTTTTCGTGGAACACGATTACGCCCCGGAGGTCCTTAAAAAGCGTCGGAAATACAACGACGCTAAAAAGATACTACCAGAGAAGAAACTGCACTTTCAGACTCCATTTCCGGCGAAGCTGAGGGTGTTTTATGGAGATGAGACGTGTCTCTACAACTCGGCGGAAGAAGCAACCACGGATATGGCGAGAAGAGGGCTCCCGGTAACGGTGTATAAACCTGCAGCAGACCCGATCGAAAGAATCAAGGCTCAATCGTGGTGCACACAGAGACCCTCAAAATCCACGGGCCAGCAGCGGGAAACCCAGCGCCAGAGCTATAAGGAAAAACTGGCCGTTTACAGAAGGGAATAACGATATTTTTAGTCAATCTGCACATCCAACCCTCCTCCTACAAGGTAACAAACATTAAAGGAGATGCAGAATCAGCAAGTGGTAAAACATTTCATGGAACAGACATAATATTAGAAACAAATAAGTCTTTAAAAAACAAACAAAAAAAAACTTGTTAAAATAGAAATGTGACAATGAACCACATGATCTCTCCACACTAACAAATACTGTATTAACGTGACTGTTTGCTGTGATGGTGGTGGGAGGTTGCACACAATTTCATAGGGTATAGGCATAAAAAAAAAATCATTACAAGTTCAGATTGGGATCTGAAATTCACGTTAAAAACATGGGACAACTTACAGGGGTAAGAGAGGGCCCTCAGCACGTAACAGAATCTGAGGAATTTCCCTCAGAGCCAACACACCATCAAGGCTCTTCTAAGGTCACTAAAAATACCTCAGCTCAGGAAGATCTTTTGTCAGTTTTTTGTTTTAAAGTTTTATATACTATGTTCTTAATGTTTTTTATGTTCTTAATGTTCTTTCAGTTTCTGAGTAGCATAAAAGTGTTAGGACCTGAGCGCTGGTTCTGATAGCGCTCGGGCCATGTCCAACTCGCTGCCCGCCTTGACAGCTGCGGGCTGTATTCTGGCCTCACCGGGCTCTTATTGTGAAGGTGCTCGGTGGGGCTTCCACCTGTCAAGGCTGGCCAGCTGTATGTCATTGCCGTTCGTTAGTGCTTCGCCTTTATAAACTCAGCACTAGCGATGGTATGACGCAGGAGTATCGTTGAACTTTCCTTGTCAGGAGTAGCGTCTAATCTCCCTTGCCAGATGTTGTCAACGCTTCGTCAAACCTTCATGTCAGGTTTGTGATCCTTGTTCATGTCACAGTTTAGCTCATAGTGGCTGGGGTAGCCCTACGAGCCCAAGTCTCGTGTAATGTGTGTTTTTGCCCTGAGGGGTTCATAGTCTTGTCTTGTCACGTGTGTGAATAAATTAACATCATTGCCAAACTCACTGGTGGACTCTTTGGCGTCTCTTGGTGATCCGCGAGGATCACCACATAACAGTATACTCCTGCCAGGTCGTCTAAACGGAGGCGCCACACTGAGACGCCGTTTCACCATGAGTTTTGTGCCTAATTTGACTGTTGTTCTTCCCTGTCTGGGTGCCTGTTGCTGGGAGAATGCCGTCATCCAGGGGCCGCGGTCGGCGCCTGGACAGAAAGCTAGTGGAGGTTCTGGAGTATGTGGACTGCATGTTATTCACCGCTACGCTGTGCGTCGCTCCCAGCGACATTCGCAGGCATTTGGACTATGCTGTGGAGTTTCTGGATAACCTCCCCCTCGACTATGACGATCATCCGGAGGTGATAACAAGGTGGGAGGAACTCGCCGTGCAGCGCGATGTACTTCGTGGGCTGGAGGAGGAAGAGAGCAGGAAGCAGAGGAGGAGGCATCTTCGCTCCCCGCGTTGGAGTTCCGTTCCCGTCCCGAAGCTGGTCCAGGAGTGCGTGCCGTCTGGGGGCCGACGACGACGTCGGCGCAACGGCGCGGGCAATTCGCAGCAGAATCCCCGGCTGGACTCACTGCCGGCAGAGCCCGTCAGCGAACCTCTGAGAGCGGCCCCACCTCGTCTTCCCAGGGGGCCCTCTGTCGCCATCCAGCAGGGAGAAGGAGGAACGACGTCCCCCATAGCAGGAACCATCTCAACCCCGGGAGGAAGGCAAGTGCACGATAATTTGTTACACCTTGATTTTGCTCTGCCTTGTCTGACTCCTGGGGGTGGAGTTCGGGGTTCGCAGGCCCCCGAGCTCCCTCCACCTGCTGTGGATGAAATTACTAAACCTGCTGCCTCTGTGTTCTCCCCCGCCGAGCAGTCTGCGACGCCAGGCCAGCGTCGTCGGATGAAGAGGGCCCCCGCAGTGCTAGAAAGCCTGGATCCAGCCCTGCAGCCACGCCGTGGACGGAGGAGAGGAGCGGACTGCGGCCCGGAGCCTGAGCCGATGGAGAAGCGTCCCCAGGTCTCCTCGCCAGAGCGGTCCGAGCCAGTGGGTCGAGGGTCCCCTGCCCCCCACGCCATACGGGTCATCGGCATGGACAGCAGCGTGGGAGGAACCTCGGGCTGCAGATGAGATCTTCCCAGCTGCGGAGCCCGACGCAGCTGAGTGTGAGTCTGCTGACGAGAGTCGCCCTGAACCTGGATCGTCGGAATCCTGGGTGGCAACGGAACCTGAGTGCAGGCAAGTGCTCCCTCTTGTGTCTCTGTCCCCTGTTTTGGAGCATTTTTGCCTGCCTCTCGGGGAGGCGAGTGAGGAGCAGCCGTCTGCTGCGCCCAAGCTCATCTCGCTGGGTTCCGCTGCTACCGGTGATTCTGATCCCGGTTTTCCTGTCCCTGAGCCTTCTTGCAGTGTCACCGGCGGGGAACGGGTCGGAGTCACCAAGTTGGAGGTCCCAGGTTCGGGGGTGGAGATCGTCAGCGGAGCTGTACCGACCCAATCGGGGTCCACCGCGGGTGCGGTTCTGGCCCAATCGGGGTCCACCGCGGGTGTGGTTCTGGCCCAATCGGGGTCCGACGTGGATGCGTCAGAGGCCCAATCGGGATCCACCGCGGGTGTGGTTTTGGCCCAATCGGGGTCCAACGTGGGTGCATCAGAGGCCCAATCGGGGTCCACCACGGGTGCGGTTCTGGCCCAATCGGGGTCCACCGCAGGTGCGGTTCCGGCCCAATCAGGGTCCAACGTGGGTGCAGCTGGGACCCAATCGGGGTCCAACGGCAGTGCAGCGCCAGCTTGGTCCACGGACGGGGGAGGAGCTGCAGAACTTTCTCCGTCGAGCGGATTACGGGCTCGCCCTGCTCGTCTGTTCCTTTTGAGTCACCGCCCCTGTGCATCATTGCCGGGGGCCGTGGGGGCTCCTGTTCGCTCGCCCCGGCTCTCCCGAGTTGTGTCCTCATCAGGGAGGCCGCCGTGGGTTGTTGTTGCCCTGGACTGGTGGCTGAGGGACACGGGTCGGCCGCCGGAGGGACTGTTTCGCTGGTTCAGCGCCTCGGTTCGGCCACCCGACCTACTGTGCGTGTCATCGAGCGACCTGGTTCGACCACCGGAGGAGCGGACGTGCCGGGCATTGGACTCTGGTGAGCCGCCTGGTCATTTCTCGCCTCATATGACCACCCGCCGGCTGTTGGACGCGGGGAGACCGCCTGAACTGTTTCTGTGACACTTGGTCTCCGCCGGTCGGCGTGAACTGTCAGGGGGGGTAGTGGTCGTGTTTCTGGGTTGTTCTGGCTGTGATTGTTCTGTTTTTTTTTCCTCCTTGCTGTCCGGTGTATTTTGTGTTTTATGTCTTGCAGTGGCCTTAATTTGTAGTGTGTATACTCAGATATGTGCCAGTAAGTATTCTGCTTCCGTATTTGGGTTTTTTTTTTTTTGAAGACTCTAACTACTACTACTAACTAACCTGCACTTATATAGCGCTTTTCTAGTCACAAAGACCACTCAAAGCGCTTTCATTAATACTAACCCTCTATTCTAAGGGCCTATAGGAAACAAATATCTAGGGACAATTTAGAACAGCCAATTAACCTAACATGCATGTTTTTGGCATGTGGGAGGAAACCGGAGAAATAAGCTATTTAAACACGGGGAGAACATGCAAACTCCACACAGATCACTGTTGGTCGGGGGCTGGGATCGAACCCACGATCCCCACAATCCCCCGGCAAAGGGTGAACTGTGCTGCCGCAGTGACTCTCATGTGAATTCACTCGGGGGGGGGGGGGGGTGTCATTTTCTTGTGTAACATGTGGGCCAAAATTTATTTTTTCTTGTGCTGCCTTGTGTTTCCTGTAGTTAAGTTGGGGATTTTTGGCAATTGGGTTATGTTCTGCTGTTGCCTTATTTTCCTCTGTGTGATTTATCTGATTTGTATATTTGGTATTTTGTCTTAGGCCTTCTATCTAGTCTTTCTGACCCAGTAGTTCTGTTTTTTTTTTTTTTTTGGTTTTCGCCATGTGCTTTTTTTGTTTTTTTTTTGTTGTTTTTTTTCTGAGTGGTTTGTCTTGTCAGTGTCCTGGATGTAGTTGTCACTTTTTGTTTCTGGTTTTGGGTTCTCTCCCTCCGCTCCTACCCCCAGCCTCCCATCCTGGGGGGTGGGGGGGGGGCAGGGTGGTCCCTTGGGGCGTTCGGAGTCCGCCCGTGGAGGGAGGGTACTGTTACGACCCGAGCACTGGTTCTGATAGCGCTCGGGCCATGTCCAACTCGCTGCCAGCCTTGACAGCTGCGGGCTGTATTCTGGCCTCACCGGGCTCTTATTGTGAAGGTGCTCAGTGGGGCTTCCGCCTGTCAAGGCTGGCCAGCTGTATGTCATTGCCGTTCATTAGTGCTTCGCCTTTATAAACTCAGCACTAGCGACGGTATGACGCAGGAGTATTGTCGAACTTTCCTTGTCAGGAGTAGTGTCTAATCTTCCTTGCCAGACGTTGTCAGCGCTTCGTCAAACCTTCATGTCAGGTTTGTGATCCTTGTTCATGTCACAGTTTAGCTCGTAGTGGCTGGGGTAGCCCTACGAGCCCAAGTCTCGTGTGATGTGTGTTTTTGCCCTGAGGGGTCCATAGTCTTGTCTTGTCACATGTGTGAATAAATTAACATCATTGCCAAACTCACTGGTGGACTCTTTGGCGTCTCTTGGTGATCCGCGAGGATCACCACATGACAAAAAGAGGGCCACCACACTGTTATACTAAATAAGACAACACAATGGAGAAACAGGGTGTAACCAAAATAATCTCATATAATGTAAAAGGGATCCTGAATCCAGTTAAAAGATCCAAGATTCTAGGCAAAATGAAAAAAGACAAAGCAGGAATAATATTTTTACAGGAAACCCACCTAACAGACGTGGAGCACACTAAACTCAATAGACAAGGGTTTAAAATGATCTCTTCATCTTCATATAAGTCAGGGAGGAGGAGGGGAGTAGTGACATTGATCTCAACCAAAATTATATCTGAAAAAAAATCAGAACACAAAGATAAAGAAGGGAGATTCAGTATGGTACTTGGGCGGCTAGAGGGAGAAGATATCACCCTGCTGAATGTATATGCACCTCCAGGGGCTAACTGGAAATTTTATAAAAATGTATTTGGCCTAATGATAACTAAAGCCCAAGGTTTATTGATATGTGGTGGAGACTTCAGTCTAAGACTGAATCCATACTGGGATGCTTCTGGTAATTCTCCACATCAAGATAACACTCAAAGTAGAAAAACTCGGATGTTACTAAAAGAAATGGGAATCTGTGATGTGTGGAGGGAATTCAACCCCAGTGTAAAAGATTATACATTTTACTCAGCACCACATTCTTCATACTCAAGGATTGACTATTTTTTTATGTTTAATAGAGACATTGGAAGAGTAAAAACATGTAAAATAGGACTGATGGATCTCTCTGACCACAGTCCGATCTATATGGACTTAAGTATCCAAAAATACACAAATAATACATTTTCTTGGAGGTTAAATTCAAATGTGCTGAAAGAACCACTGAAAGATGAATTGGAATCAGATATTCTCAGATATTTGGAAGAAAATGATAATGGAGAAGTATCCCTTTTAATACTGTGGGATGCATGCAAAGCTGTAATAAGGGGAAAGATTATCGCAAAACTGGCAATCCAAAAGAAACTGAGACAAGAAAAACTAATCACATTAGAGTCAGAACTTAAGAACCTAGAAAAAGAGCACAAAGACAACACTCATTCTAATGACTCGCTCAAAATTAAGGAAATTAAAAAACAAATAAATGAGATCTACACAATAGAAATCCAGAAGAAACTTACATTTCTGAAACAAAAATACTATGAAACAGGCAGCAAATTGGCAAAATTACTAGCCTATAAATTGAGGAAACAACAAACGGAGAGAGCAATCTACAAAATCAGAGACCCAGTATCAAAGGAAATAAAATTTAGAATTCAGGATATTCTTAAAAGCTTCGAGAACTACTACAAGAACTTGTACTCCCTCAAAAAACATAAAAACACATCCGAAGCATTCCTAAACACATTAAACCTTCCCCAACTTACTGAGTCACAAAATAAAACACTACTGTCAGAAATACAACCTAAAGAATTAGAAAAAGCAATTATTAAACTTAAAGCTAACAAATCCCCAGGAGCAGATGGCTATACAGCAGAGTGGTACAAAACCTTTAAACAGCAATTATCTCCTCTCCTCCTGAAAACATTTAACTATGTCCTCCACACAGGCAAAATCCCCCCCTCCTGGAGAGAAGGGGTCATTGCAGTCATGCCTAAACCTGAAAAGGATAAACTAGACTGCTCCAACTACAGACCAATCAGTGTGTTAAATCAGGACTATAAGCTTTTTCAATTCAATTCAATTCAATTCAACTTTATTTATATAGCGCCATTTCACAACAACAGTCATCTCATAGCACTATCAACTGTAGGGGGACCCCCACAGTTGCAGAAAGACCCCAGCAATCAGGCGATCCCCTGTGAGCAAGCACTTGGCGACGGTGGAGAGGAAAAACTCCCTTTTAACAGGAAGAAACCTCCAGCAGAACCAGGCTCAGGGAGGGGCAGTCATCTGCTGCGACTGGCTGGGGGGTGAGGGGATAGAGAAGAAGAAAAGAACAGACATGTAGAGAGAAAACAGCATGATGGGGACTCAATCTATGGGAGAGAACAAACAAATGTTAATGACCAGCAAAAAAAAAAAAAAAAAAAAAAATTCATAGAGAGTGAGGAAAGGAGTGAGGCCCAGTGCATTACTGGAGGTCCCCCGGCTGACTAAACCTATTAGCAGCATAACTAAGGGAGGGTTCAGAAACACATGATCCCTCCCTAATTGTAGGCTATATCAAAAAGGTAGGTTTTAGCCCTATTCTTAAAAACAGAGATCGAGTCTGACTCCCGAATCCAGATTGGCAGCTGATTCCACAGGAGAGGAGCTTGATAACTGAAGGCTCTGCCTCCCATTGTACTTTTGGAGATTCTAGGTATTACAAGTAATCCTGCATTTTGGGAGCGTAGTGCTCTGTTAGGATGATACGGTAGTATCAGATCTTTTAAATAAAAAGGAGCCTGATTGTTTAGAGCTTTGTAAGTAAGAAGAAGGATTTTAAACTTAATTCTAAACTCTATGGGAAGCCAATGAAGGGAGGCCAGAACCGGAGAGATATGATCTCTCTTTCTAGTACCTGTTAAAACTCTTGCTGCAGCATTTTGGATCAGCTGAAGACTTTTTAAAGATGTTTTAGGACAGCCTGATAATAAAGAATTACAATAATCTAATCTCGAGCTAACAAAAGCGTGGATCAGCTTCTCAGCATCACTCTGAGACAAGATGCTCCTAATCTTGGCAATATTACACAAATGATAGAAGGCAGTCTTAGAAACAAATTTAATATGTGAATTGAAGGACAAATCCTGATCAAAAATAACTCCAAGGTTCCTCACAGAGCTATTAAGAGAAAGAGTAACTGCATCCAAACTGAAAGTTTGATTTGGAAAGGAATTTCTAAGGTTTTTTGGACCAACAAGAATGACTTCAGTCTTATCTGAATTTAATAGCAGGAAATTACAAGTCATCCAAGCTTTGATTTCCTTAAGACAGGCTTCTAACTTGGCTAATTGATTAGTATCATCTGGCTTCATTGACAGGTATAATTGTGTGTCATCTGCATAACAATGAAAATGTATACAGTGCTTTCTAATAATGTTGCCTAACGGAAGCATATATAAACTAAAAAGAGTAGGGCCTAGCACAGATCCATGTGGAACTCCATGACTAAGCTTTGAGCTGAAAGAAAACTCATCATTTACATGAACAAACTGGAACCTATCAGATAAATAAGATCTAAACCACTGCAACGAAGTTCCATTAAGTCCAACATAGTGTTCTAATCTATCAAGTAGAATATTATGATCAATAGTATCAAAAGCTGCACTAAGATCTAAAAGGACAAGTACAGAAACTAGTCCATTATCAGATGCAATGAGGAGGTCGTTAGTGACCTTCGCTAAGGCTGTTTCAGTACTATGATGGATTCTAAACCCAGATTGAAACTCTTCAAGTAAACCATTTCCCTGCAGGTGGTCAAATAATTGCGTAGCAACAACTCTTTCTAAGATTTTTGAAATGAAAGGGAGATTAGAGATTGGTCTATAGTTAGCTAAAGCTCCTGGATCTAGCGTTGGCTTTTTGAGTAAGGGTTTAATTACAGCCGTTTTAAAAGCCTGCGGTACATGGCCTAAAGTTAATGAAGAATTGATTATATGAAGAATAAAGCTACCAATAAGTGGGAAGACTTCTTTAAATAACCTGGTAGGAATAGGGTCTAAAAGACAAGTTGAAGGTTTGGATGAGGAAGCTATTTTGTCTAACTCACAAAGGTCGATTGGAGTAAACTCATCAAGACAGACATCAATAGAAGGAGTTGTAGTAGTTACAGTATTTAAGTTAACTGTGGGAAGAATCTGATTGATTTTATCTCTGATGGATGAAATTTTATTATTGAAAAAGTTCATAAAGTCCTGACTAGTAAGCTCTAAGGGGATGCTAGGATTGACAGAGTCCTGACTCTTTGTCAACCTGGCTACAGTACTGAAAAGAAACCTGGGATTATTCTTGTTCTCTTCTATTAATGCAGAGTAATAACTCGTTCTAGCTTTTCTAAGAGATTTTTTATAAATTAAAAGATGATTTCTCCAAGCTAAATAGATTTCATCTAAATTAGTAGAGCACCATTTTCTTTCTAAATGACGAGTCTTCTGTTTTAAGCTACGAGTTTCTGTGTTGAACCAAGGAGTTAAAAATCTCTGATTAGACTTTTTCTTTTTTAAGGGGGCCACCAAGTCTAGAGCCTGATGCAGAGAAGCTGAAACACTATCCACCATGTTATCAATTACAGAAGGAGCAAGCTGTCTATAGCTTATTTCCGTTGTGTTGACACATGGCATAGAAGAAACAATCTGCATAAATTTGGAAACAGCATCATCTGAGAGGCATCTACTGTGATAATATTTTTCTTTAGGAGCCAAATAGTCAGAAATAGTAAAATCAAAGGTTAACAGACAATGGTCTGACAGTACAGGGTTATGAGGAGACACTACAAGATTTTCTATTTCTATGCCATATGTCAGAACAAGGTCCAATGTATGGTGGAGGTAATGAGTAGAATTTCCTACTTTCTGAGAAAACCCAATCGAGTCTAATATTGAATTAAAAGCCACATTAAGGCAGTCACTATCTACATCCACATGTATATTAAAGTCCCCTACTATAATTATTCTATCAGATTTCAGCACTAAATCAGCTAAGAAATCAGCAAATTCGGATAAAAATTCTGAATAGGTTGATGGGGGACGATAAACTATGGCAAATAAAATTGGGTTTAACCTGAAATTGCTAAAGTGCCCAACACTGAGGACCAGGCCCTCAAAGGAATTATAACATGTTTTTTGCTTTACATTAACTAGTAATTTGGAATGGTAAATTGTTGCTACTCCTCCTCCACGACCAGAACTTCTGGGATTTTGACAGTTTAAATAACCAGAGGGAGTTGATTCATTTAAACCAACATAATCCTCTTGCCCTAACCAAGTCTCTGTAAGGGAAATTAAATCAATCTGATGATCAATTAACAGATCATGAACTAACAGAGACTTGGGAGTTAGAGACCTAATATTTAATAAACCACATTTAATTTTTAAATTATGAGGAGGAACAGAGGCCAAATCATTCAATTTAGAGGCTTTATGTTTAATTTGAGTTTTACCAATATTTTGCTTTATCACTTTGGGATGCTTATACATTATATTTTTATTTACTTTGGAGGGAGCAGACAACGATTCTCTGATGGGGAAGACAGGGGCTAAGCTGAGGGGTGACAGATGAAGAGGAGCTGCAGAGAGGCGTGTAAGACTGCGACTCTGCTTCCTGGTCCCAACTCTGAGTAGTCACGGTTTTGGAAATTTGGATAAAAAAGATGCCAGATTGTTAGATAAATGAGAAGCACCATCCAAAGTGGGATGAATGCTGTCCTGTCTCATAAGACTATCCTTGCCAAAAGGTTAGAAAATATACTGACAAACTTAATTCATTTAGACCAAACAGGTATAAGACAGACACAAGACAACATTAGACGCACTTTACACATAATTCATCATATAAAAAATATAACTTAAATGCAGCCATATTGGGATTAGATTTTTTTTTTGACTTATTTTGTACCTGTAGGTAGATTTGTTCTGCAGTCCGGTGACAAGCCACCAGCTGCCGGTTGCTGCGTGCGCAACCTGCATGTTTTTGGCATGTGGGAGGAAACCGGAGAAATCCCGGAGTAAACCCACGCAAACACGGGGAGAACATGCAAACTCCACACAGATCACTGTTGGCCGGGGGCAGGGATCGAACCCATGATCCCAGCGATCCCCCGGCCGAGGGTAAAACTGTGCTGCCGCGGTGCTAACCACTGCGCCACCGTGCAGCCGTGGCGCAGTGGCTTTTTCAGCAGATGCTGAAAAAGCATTTGATTCGGTTGACTGGTCTTTCCTATATAGAATCTTATCCAGTTTCAATTTTCATAACAACTTCATTAGAACTATCCAGGCATTATATAAAAAACCAACAGCTAAAATAAGGATTAACGGTAAATTATCATCATCTTTTGAACTGGAAAGAGGATGTCGTCAGGGCTGCCCCTTGTCTCCACTGCTCTTTGCAATCTTCATAGAACCTCTGAGCCAATGGATAAGACAGAATCAAAAAATTCAAGGTATTACACTTGGTCAGAAGGAACATAAAATAGCACTCTTTGCTGATGACATTTTAATATACCTGGGGCAGCCGGACACCTCTTTTCCAGAACTAATCTCAGTTTTTTCAGAGTATGGAGATTTATCGGGGTACGAATTAACCACTTGCACTCCGGGCAATTTTCCTAAAAATGCCAAAAAATAATGTGCCCAAAGTAAATCGAAAGCTGTTATTCAACCCTTTGCAGCATCTTCATGGGGTTGGTCTCATTTAAAAGAAAACACTTTGAATTTTTTGGCAAAACAAACATAATCTCTCTACGTGCTCCGGCCACTGAGTTACAGTCATCTAAACATACTGAACTTGAAGAAAAAAAAATTGGACACAGTGTTTTTTTGGATACAAATGCTTGTAAATAACACACAGCTGTCCGATCCGGCTGGAAAATGCAACAGAAATGTAGAACCAAGTGTTATCCAGCTGAGATCCAAATTTGGTAACAATACCACAAAAAATGAATATTTGACACAGCTTTGTTCTCAGGCTGTTCCCAGGCGTTTTGGAACTGTGCCAAATTGTGCCAAATGGCACAGTTTGGAAAAACGTCTGTAACTTTTGAATAATTCAATGTAGAATCTTCATTTTAGGCTCTAATGAAAGGTCACACTCAGGGCTGTGTCTGTGTGTGTGTGTGTGGGCGGGGGGTCGTTCCCCCCCCCCCGCTATCAAGGACCGAGTTCGGCCCTCGCTACATGACGGATTACACTCCTTGCATGTTTTCACAGCGGCTCCCCCCCCGCCCCTCGCTACTGTGTGTGTGTGTGGGGGGGGGGGAACCGTGAACGGACCGTGACCCCCCCCCCCATCGCTACATGATGGAATAGACTCATATGCTTCCCCCCACGGACCGGGGGGCGTTCGGACCGTGAACGCCCCCCCCCGCTCCTCTTCTGCAGCGGGGGGGGGGGGGGGCGTTCACGGTCCGAACACGGCAAATGAACCGTTTATCGCGGCGCACGCACTTCGTACTTCGTGCGCAGTACAGTTGTAATTTACCGATCGGTCAAAAGTCATTTTTGGATTACAGTTTTCAGGGATAAATAATAATTTAGCTTATAACACCTTACCTCTTCAAAGCAGCAGAGTCGTGGCGAGCATCTCTTCCCCCATTGTCAGACGAACGCGACGCTGCTCCGCTCGTGGATCCCGATCAACATAATTCCATTATTGCCGTTTTGGCGAATGATTTACGACTTTTGTCGTCGGCCTCCGTCTATTCTGCTGGAATGAGTGCAGGTCCCACTTGTGGGTGTTCTCCATGCTGCTGGGTGAGCCTGGGTCTGTAGTAGATTCGTCCAGCGTCCTTTGTTTTCATCTGTTGCAACAGTAAATCTCTCTTCACCCAGCCTGAATTTCTGTGCTTCAATTGGCTCCTGCGTTCACAGTAGGCGGGTCCTCCTTCCTAGATTTTCATTCATTGGCTCTTCAAGGTTTCAGAAACCCAATTCAAGGCTCTTATTAGTCGAATGAGAGGTCAATCAGATGAACTAATCTGTTCGCGGCTGTCTCTGCAGTTTTGTTTTTAGTGGCGCTTGGACGCCACTACATCACCATCACCACCATCATGCGTCATGCGTCCAAGCGCGCACGAGGGCGCTCTCGTGCGCCCTAGAACGCAGAGACTTGCCCGCCCGCGGAACAACGGAGTGCAAGTGGTTAAACATGCATAAAACCCAAGTTTTAACATTCAACTATGACCCAAATCAATATTTACTAAGCAAACTCAAAACTAACTGGGAGATGGAATCTATGAAATATCTGGGGGTCAATATCCCGAAACAACTCAACAAAATTATAACACTAAACTATGATCCACTGATGGCAAAAATAAAATCTGATCTAGCAAGATGGAATATGATACCATTCTTGGGTACCGCACAAAGAATTGAAGCAGTCAAAATGAATATACTTCCACGTCTTCTATACCTTTTCCAAACAATACCGGTAGAACCTCCCAAAAAAACATGGCAAGAACTGGACAGAAGGATCTCAAGATTCATATGGCAGGGCAAGAGACCTAGAATCAGATATAGAACCCTACAGCTAAACAAAGACAAAGGTGGGCTCGCGCTGCCAAATATCAGGGACTATTTTAAAGCCGCACAAATTAAAACTTTAGTAGAGATATGTAATCCACTCTACACTGCACAATGGAAGGAGATGGAATGCCAAATAACAAGTGACATCCCCCTACAGGCGATAATAGGGAACAATGCCTTACCTAAACTTTTGAATAACACTAACCCATGGATAGAGACCCCGCTAAAAATTTGGTTTAAGATAGTCAGAGAGAATCAAACTAAAGAACCCTATTGATTACTGCAATGGATTGCCTATGATCAAGACTTTACTCCTAATAAAACAGACACTAGATTTAAAAAGTGGAAAGAGAATGGACTGATAAAATATTACGATTTTTTTAAAGGGCAAATTTTAAGAAGTTTCGAAGATTTGAAAAAACAAGGTCTAGTAAATCAAGACCTTTACAGGTTCTTTAAGTTTAGACACCATATAAACAAAATACTTAAAAAGGAGGATTTGGAAAGGGCCCAGTCAGGTGTTCTGAAGGTCTTCTTAATGGCATATAAAGGGATCCCAGGGATCAGAAACATTTCTAAAATATACCAAGGTCTTCAAGACTTAAAAAGAGACAACACATCATATATAAAAGAGAGATGGGAAAAAGAGGGGAATTTCACTTTACAACTGGAAATATGGGAAAAGCTAAATAAACAGCAATGGAAAAGTACCTCATCCCTGCAGTGGAGAGAATTTGGATGGAAAAATTTGGTAAGATTTTTCAGAACACCTGCACAAAACAAATTCACTCGTAAGGGGTTGAATTGTTGGCGCTTGTGTGGTGAAGAGACTGCAAATCATTTTCATGTGTTTTGGTCATGCCCAGTTATCCACCAATATTGGACCAATGTACAGACAATATTGGGGAAAATATTCAAAATAACAGTTCCCTTTTTTTTTGTAACTTTGTATTTTGGTTTACTACCGGAATCACTGGAAAGACGAGGAGAAAAATATTTATTCACTGTTTTAATATTGGCAAGTAAAAAAGCTCTAACTAAAAAATGGATGTTGAAGGACTGTCCTACACCTGAAGATTGGATTAACGTGATTCAAGACATTTACTCGATGGAAAAGTTGACATTCGCACTGAAACAGGACATGGATGGGTTCTTGAACTTTTGGCAACCCTGGAACGCATATGTGTCTTCCATCAGATCTAATCTTTGACAAATACCATTTCAATAATGGCACCGCTCTTTGTTCCAACGCTACTCAAATGCACTTTTATTTTTATTTTTTAATTTTTTAATTTTTAATTTTTAATTTTTTTGTTCTTTTGTTTTGTTTTTTGTTTTTTCTTGTTTTGTTTGTTTTTTTTTTGTACTTTCTTTAATTTCTCTTTTTCTTTCACTTAAAAAAAGGGTGTTGTAATAATTAATCTTCCAATGTTGTCAAAAAACAAAAAAAAGGGAACGTGATGAAAATGTAAACAATGCAGTGCTGTAATGACATGTATACCCTTTACAAAAACTTAAAAAAAAATAAAGATAGAAAGACCATATTGTACTGAGGGAAATTCACATTCTCAGGGAAACTGACGCTTATCAATTAATCATTAATCAATCGATAAGGTGAATCAATTAACAATTAATGAATTAATCGATAACTTGCATCCCTAGATAGAATATTGAAAACTGCCATGTTCTATGACTCAGATACAGCCCTCTAGAATATTCTGTCTCCACTGTCTCAGAAATGTGCAGCATTTTACTCCAGTGTCATAAATTAGTCACGTTTCCCTCAACTTTCTCAAATTGTCATGATCCGGGGCACGGTGCCCACCCGTGCCCCGTCTCCAGTTTTAGTTAGTCTTTTTCTGTCTGTTTCATTATTTTCCCTGTTTGCTGTATTTGGTTCCTGTTTTATTATTGCCATTCTGTATTGGTTGTGTCATTATGGTTTCTGTTTAGTGTTTTATTTTGACAGCGCTGCGCAGCTCCCGGCTGTCAAACTGGCTCGCGGGCTGTGCAGCTGTCATTAATTATTATTCTTTTCACCATTCATGTTCCACACCTGCTGCCTGTTAAGTAACGGTATTTAAGGGCATGACAAACTGTTCTGGTTGTCGTGTCCTTCTATGCTGTTGGATGTCCTCAGTGAATCATACCCTGAGTGTTTTGGGCTGCTGTCGTGGAAAATGGGAGAGCTCCGTCCAGGTCAGTGTTTCCCCTTTTTGCCCGGCATTCCCAGGCTTCTACCTGCCTGTTGACGTCGAGCCCCTGCTCTCCTCCAGTGCCCTATCCATTATTTGTATGTGTTGTTTAGTTATTTGTTGTCTTTACTTTAATAAATGTGCAAAACACAGTGAGCGTTTGGTGTCCTTCAACAGCCCTTAAAGGGCAGTTTATGACAGAAGGGCACAACCAGGGCATGGACACCAGCCACTTTGTGTTTTTGCTGTTTTTTTCTTTTCTCCCTCTCCCTTTTCTGTTCTCCCATGTTTAGTCCGGGTTTTTTTTTCCGGCATGGCTGGCCGCACGGACAGAGAGCGAGTAGGGCTGGACGAGGAGGAGTGTTGTTCAGTTGGACTGTTAAAGGAAGTGTCTGACGTTCCTCTAACCCAGTGGTCCCCAATCCCCGGGCCGTGGACCGGTACCAGTCCGTGGGTCATTTGATACTGGGCTGCACAGAAAAAATAAATAACTTACATTACGTCCGTTTTATTTATTATCAGAGTCTGAATGATGTTTTATTTTGAAAAATTACCGGATTCTCTCCATTACATCCGTCTATGGCTCACTCTTGAAGCACGTCAAGACGCTTGTCTCGGTGACGTGATACGTTACCGCTAAAATTAAAGGCCGTTGCTGGACGGCAGACATTACGAGAGCCGCTGCAGAGATTTCTCTCAGAAAAGGAGTCACTGCTGGCAGCACATTTCAGTGACCGGGAATCAGTCACAAAACTCGCTTACTTGTGCGACATATTCAGCCTGCTCAATGAACTCAATCTGTCACTTCAGGGGAAAATGACAACTGTCTTCAAGTTGGCAGATAAAGTAGCTGCATTTAAAGCCAAATTGGGTTTGTGGGGACAGCGCGTGAATGGAGGAATATTTAACATGTTTCAAACATTAGCGGGGATTTTGGAATAGACTGAGCCCGAGCCTTCATTCTCCCAGCTGGTGCACGATCACCTGTCTTTGCTTTTAAAAGAGTTTGAGCGCTACTTCCCAATGACAAAAAATACACGAACTGCCAAAGAATGGATGCGCAACCCATTTCTCAACAAACCAGGTGACTCCAACATGTCTGTGCAAGAAAATCAACTGCTGGAGATCGCAAATGACGGCGGCCTTAAAAGTATGTTCGAGACAACAGCGCTGCTGGTGTTCTGGATTAAAGTCATGGCTGAATACCCTGAGATTGCCACAACAACAATGGAAACCCTGTTGCCATTTCCGACATCCTATCTGTGTGAAGCTGGGTTTTCTGCAGTGACAGCAACCAAAACAAAATTACGAAGTAGACTGGACATAAGCGACACACTTCGGGTGTCATTGTCTCCCATTACCCCTAGATGGGACCGTCTCGTTTCAAAGAAACAAGCTCAGGGCTCTCACTGATTCAGCGTTGTGGTGAGTTGTATTTTTCATGCACTTTAAATTTGTGTTTGTGGTGTATCTTATTTTGAAGGCATGTTTAAATGTTACTATAGCGACCAGAGAGCGTTGTGGGCAGAGAGGATGTTACTCATGTTATGTTGTTGTTGTCGCGATGTTAAGAGGACGCTGCTAAAGTTGCAAACGACTGCACAGTGGATTCACGTTTATTATTATATTTAAGATAAGATAAGATAAGCCTTTATTAGTCCCACAACGGGGAAATTCCAGGATTGCAACAGCACAGGGATAGCAACACTCAGAGCAACAATCAGAAGGCAAGAAAAGGCAAGAAAAAAAAAAAAAAAAGCAAGAGCAGCTAATATACATATGTACATATTACTATAAATATATATATATACACACAGACACACAGTGCAGAGCATTGTAGCTGGATGGAATAAATATATGAGTATATAAACACAGTGCGGAGCATTGTAGCTAGCTGGAATAATATGTAGATATATAAACACACAGTGCGGAGCATTGTAGCTAGATGGAATAAATATATAGATATAAATATAAACACACCCAGTGCGGAGCATTGTAGCTAGATGGAATAAATATGTAAATATATAAACACACACAGTGCAGAGCATTGTTGCTAGATGGGATGAAACAGCATAACCGTCTACTTAGTTATCCTACATGGTATGATTATGTGCCCATACATATTCTCACCCTCCATAGCGACCGGTATTTTCCTAGTTGTATGCCAGAGGGGAACATTGTGTAAGTCTATAGCATCTTTTGCATTCAAAAAACTATTAGGTTATTACGTCTTTTTTGCTATCTCTGCGAGCAGCCCTGCTTAGGTTGTACAGTCTGACAGCCGTTGGTAGGAAGGACCTGCGAAACCTCTCGGTTGTGCACCTAGGGTGATGTAGTCTGCTGCTAAATGAGCTCCTCAGTGCATTCAGTATGTCCTGCATAGGGTGGAACTCGGACTCCAGCAGAGATGACAGTTTAGCCACCGTCCTTCTCTCTCCTATCTCCTCCACCGGGTCAAGGCGTTGCCCCAGGACAGAGCTAGCTTTCTTGATCAGTTTGTTCAGTCTCTTCCTATCGGCTGCAGTAATGCCACTGCCCCAGCAGACCACTCCAAAAGTGATGGCTGATGCCACCACCGTGTCATAGAATGTCTTCAGCAGCGCCCCTTGTACACCAAAAGACCTGAGTCTCCTCAGTAGGAACAGCCTGCGCTGTCCCTTCTTGTAGAGTGCGTCAGTATTGTGTGACCAGTCTAGTTTATTGTTCAGATGAACACCCAGGTACTTGTAGGATGTCACCATCTCAATGTCTGTTCCCTGTATATTTACTGGTGCTGTGAGGGGTTGTCCATGCCTGCGGCAGTCCACCACCAGCTCCTTAGTTTTCCTCGCGTTGATCTGGAGGCAGTTCCGATGGCACCAGTCCACAAAGTCTTTAGAAAATACCACAGTTTTTATGACGGTCGTATCATGTTCTTTTGTGTATTTATCCACCACACCTTAAAGGCCGGTCCCTGAAAATATTGTCTGACATTAAACCGGTCCGTGGCGCAAAAAAGGTTGGGGACCACTGCTCTAACCCACACTCCCAAGGAGGAACTGCAGGTGTGGGACAGCGCGGCACAGGTGATTGAGGAATTCCCCAGCCTGTGGAGCTACCTGGAACTGGCAGACCTCCTCGCCTCCATCTGCCACGCTCAATACCGGCTTCGTGGGCTGGGGAGAGCCCACCTGAACCTGTGCCGGGGAGGAGACGCTCCTGGGGACGGAAGCTCCAAGCTCGGGACTGCAATCCAGCTGCAGTCCTGCCTCCCTCCGTCGGACTGGGTCCCACAGCTGGCTGCACTGGGTACACTACGCTCAATGGACCAAGCGCGGAGGAGCTGGAGGAGCGCCAGTGGGTGATTGCAGCTGAGAGAGAGCTAATCTTGGACTACAAGCCCTGGCTGCTCCCCGAGCTTCTGCTGAATGGACCGTCACCAGCCCAAAGGGAGTCTGAGCCGATGGCAGAGCTTCCCCAGACTCCGGTGCCCCACCCATTGCACCAGATGACTTCCGCAGCTCCCGGGAGAACGTTGTCCGGCCTCACAGCAGCTACCACCGAGCTCCGGGAACTAAGGCAAGTACCTTTTCACTTTACAACACCTTATAATGAAATGTCTTGCCTTATTCCCGGTGGTGAAGCTCGGCAGCAGCAGCCCACCGTGGCTGAGTTCTCACCATCTACTGCTGTTTTTCCTGGTCCTCTTCCTATAATCCCCGAGGGTCCGTTGGTTTGGGAGGAGAGTCCAGTCCCAGCCCTGCAGCCGTGCTCAGGATGGGAGGAGAGCGCCACCTATGCTGCGGAGCTTGAGCCAGCAATGGGGAGTCCCCTGGCCCTGGCAGCTTCGGAGATGGCGTCAGTGGTCGGAGGGTCACCTGCTGAAGCTGACGTGTCAAGACGTGCACCAGTGCCAGCTGCCCCATTGGTGGTCCTGCCAACCTTCCAGCCAGAGGCCTGGGTCGTTGCGGCGTCCTCGGAGTTCTGAACAGTGGTGGAGCTCGAGCTCAGGCAAGTTTCTTGTTTAACCTAGAGAAATCTTGCCTGGCTCATGGCTGGGGAAACCAGGTGCTGCTGTCAGCCGCACTTGAGCTTCCCCCACTGGGCTCCACTACTGCCGGTGACTCTGATCCGGTGTATAGCTGTTCTTTTCCTGTCTCTTCTGCTGAGGTCTCCAGGGGACTCGCCTACCTACCAGAGACCACCGTGGAAGCAGCGCCTCCATCCGAGGCCACCATGGGTGCTGCTCCCCATCGGTCCGAGGCCACCGTGGGTGCTGCTCCCCCTCAGTCCGAGGCATCCGTGGGTGCTGCTCCTCCTCTGTCCGAGGCCTCCGTGGATGCTGCTCCCTCTCCGTCCGAGGCTTCCGTGGGTGCTGCTCTCCCTCTGTCCAAGGCCTCCGTGGGTGCTTTTCCCCCTCTGTCTGAGCACACTGTGGATGCTGTGCTTCAGCCCAGGACCTCCGTGGGTGCTACACCTCGGTTCGGCGCCAACGTGGGTGCTATGCCTCAGCCCAAGGCTGACGTGGGCCCTTCTTCCTTGCCCTCGGCTGGTGCTCCGCTGGTCAATCGCCTCCTTGGCCTGGTGCTTTTGCGGGCCAGCCTGTTCATCATGGGAGCTATGTTCCAGTCTGGGGCCGCTGTGGGTGCTATGCCCCAGTCTGTGGCCGCCCTGGGTGCTATGCCCCAGTCTGTGGCTGCCGTGGGTGCGTCGCCCCAGTCTGTGGCCGCCGTGAGTGCGTTGCCCCAGTCCAGGGCTGCCGCGGGTGCTGCGTCCCTGCCCGAGGCCACCGTGGGTGCCACGCCTTCGTCCGAGGTCATTGTGGATCCCCTCTCCTCATCGAAGGTCCCTGCTAAGCAGCCTCTTCCCCCATCTATTTCTCTGCTGGTCAACCACCTTCATTGCTGGGCACTACCGTTGGCCAGCAGTCATGGTTGGGGGCTAACCTGCCGCCTCTGGGGGTGGGGAGGGCATTAGGCTTGGTGGCTTGGTGGCCCATGAACTCAGGAAGACCACCAGATGGACTGCGCCGTGGGGTCGGGTGGTTCATGGACTTGGGGAGGCCACCTGACAGGCTATGCCGTCTGTGCAGCGGGCTCTGGGACTCCGGAAGACCTCCTGATGAACTGTGTTGTTGGGCCACCCGGGCTGCAGTCAGCCGGGGATCCATTGGTCCTGGGCCACCACATTGGCTCAGATGGTGGATCATGAGTGTTTTTTTTTTGGGGGGGGGGTTGTCTTTTTGTTGTGTCTCGGTCTATCCGTGCCTGGGTTCCCCCTCGTCCCCCCCCTCCCCGGGGTGGTTTGGTTTTCTTGTTGGGGGGGGGCCCTTTGTGGGGGGGGTCTTTTTCTTTTTGTTGTTGGGGTGTCTGGGTTCCCACTCCTTGAGGGGGGGGGGGCTCTGTCATGATCTGGGGCACGGATGGGTCCCGTGCCCAGTCTCCAGTTTTAGTTTGTCTTTTTCTGTCTGTTTCATTATTTTCCCTCTTTGCTGTATTTGGTTCCTGTTTTATTATTGCCGTTCTGTATTGGTTGTGTCATTATGGTTTCTGCTTAGTGTTTTATTTTGACAGTAATTTATGTTTGTTTTTTGTATTACCAGTCTAATAAATTTCTGATGCTTTGTTTCATAAATTTGGAGCATTTTTTAAACCAGTCTAAGAAATTTCTGGCATTTTTCACTAATTTTGTAAATTTATGACTTTTTGCTGTAAAGTCTAATATTTAAGTATTTAAAAACATACTGGTGAGTGAAACTGAAAGTGATTTTATGATATAAGCTTTGTTTTGTTTATCTGTTTTTAAAGCTATAAGTAGTATAAGGTGAGCCGGAAAAAACCCCCAAAAAACTATCCACCACGGTGGATAATAAATATGCTATTCTATTCTAAATTTTTGTTTTATTATACTAGTCTAATAAATTTCTGACATTTTTTCACTAGTTTTGTAAATTTACGACTCTTCTGTACCAGTCTCATAAATTTCCAAGATCTGCACCACTCTCATCAATTTCTGGCATTTTTCACAAATGAAAATCTACAAAAGCCAGTTTTGAAAGCCTGGGATCAGACCACCAAGGTTTCTGCCTTCGCCTGCCACCTGATCCGCATAGCACCGGACCCCCATGGTCCCTCCTGCAGGTGGTGAGCCCACTGCAGGGCAGACCTATGAAACTCCTTTGTGCTGAGCCCGGCTGGATCCCATGGGCAGAAACTCAGCCACCAGGCACTAGCCATCGAGCCCCTTTCCCAGGCCTGGCTCCAGGGTGGGGCCCCGGTAACCCCATACCGGGCAGGGCACACTCAATCCTTGATTTTTTTTATTCATCATGGGAGTCTGTTGGATTGCTCTTAGTCTGGCCCTTCACACAGGACCAGTTTGTCTTGGGAGACCCTATCAGAGGCAGATTGCCCTTGACAACTTAGTCCCTGGGATCACTAGGGCACGCAGCACGCAAACCCCCACCACCACCACAATCAGGTTGTTTTCGTCCTGGCCGTGGCACATTGGACCAGCTTTTTGCCCCCTTGAGAATCCTCAAGGGTTTGTGGATGTTTGCCAAACCAGTCCACATGTGTTTTGTGGACTTGGAGAAAGTATTCTACCACATCCCTTGTGGTCTCTTGTGGGGGGTGCTGTGGGAGAATGGGATATCAGGCTCTTTGTTGCAAGCTATCCAGTCCCTATACAACGTATTGCCAGCACCCAGCCAAACATGTTTCCAGTGAGACCTCAACTCCGCCAGGGCTTCCTTTTGTCACCAATCCTGTTCATAAATTTTATGGACAGGATATCCAGGCGCATCCAAGGATTGGAGGGTGTCATGCTCGGTGACAACAGGATTTCATCTCTGCTGTTTGTGGATGATGTTGTTCTGTTGGCTTCATCAAGCAATGACCTACAGGTCTTGCTGGGATGGTTTGCTCCTGAGTATGAAGTGGCTGGGATGAGAATCAGCACCTCCAAGTCCAAGTCCATGGTCCTTAGCTGGAAAAATGTGGATTGTTCTCTCCAGGTTGGAGACAGGCTCCTGCCCCAAGTGGAGGAGTTTCAGTATCTCGGGGTCTCATTCATGAGTGAGAGGAGAATGGAGCAAGAAATTGACAGACAGATAAGAGCAGCCTCTGCAGTGATGCGGACATTGTACCAGTCTGTTGTGATGAAGAGGGAGCTAAGCTCTAAGGCAAAGCTTTTGATTTGCCGGTCAATCTACATTCCTACCCTCACCTATGGTCATGAGCTTTGGGTAATGACTGAAAGAATGAGATCACGGATACAAGCGGCTGAAATGAGCTGGACTCATGGGATTGCTGGACTCACTCTTAGAGATAGAGTGAGGAGCTTAGTCATCTGGGAGAGGCTCAGAGTAGAACTGCTGCTCCTCCACATCGAAAGGAGCCAGTTGAGGTGGTTTGGGCATCTGATCAGGATGCCTCCTGGACGCTTCCCACAAGGTGTTTCAGGCACGTCCAGTGGGGAGGAGACTATGTCTCCCAGCTGGCCTGGGAACGCCTTGGTATCCTCTCTGAAGAGCTGGAGCAGGTGGCCTGAGAGAGGGAAGTCTTGGCTTCTCTGCTTGAGCTGCTGCCTCCGCGACTCGGACCTCCGGAAAAGTGGTAGAAGATGGATGGATGGATGGAATCTACAAAAATTTCTGAGGTTTTTAGCTTATTCCGACAAAGCTGAACAGAGCTAATACCATGACGTGACGTTCGTCTGTCTGTTTGTCTGTCCAATTCTCATGGGAATCGCTACTCCTCCTAGGAAATTTCCTCCATGTTTGCCAAGCGAACTTACAATGAACCTCAAGTAGGTCTGCATCCAGGTTGTGCTCAAGGTCAAGGTCAATGGTCAGGTGATCTCAGCACTCCTCGGGGTAATTTTATCAGGCCAGAATGGGCTTCTCCATTGTTGATGGTCTGGTTTTTTTTTTTAAGACCGGTCTCATAAATACATTTCACTAATTTTCACTAGTTTTTTCCACTAGTAGTTCAAATTTGTGACATTTTCCTTGCACGCTAGTAAATTTCTCATGTTTGTTTTAAAGCAGTCTCACAAATTTCTCACATTTTTTTCACTAGTTTTGTAAATTTGCAACTTTTTCTCAAAAAATAGCAACTTTTTCCCTGTAAATTTGCAACTTTTTCTTGTAAATTTTAAATCTTTTTTAACCCCTAAGCATTCCAGCCAATTTCAATTCAATTCAGCTTTATTTATATAGTGCCACATCACAACAGAAGTCATCTCATAGTGCTACAAAATGCAGAGAAAAACCCACAATTTCAGAAAGACCCAGCAATCAGACGATCCCCTGTGAGTAAGCACTTAGCGACGGTGGAGAGGAAAAACTCCCATTTAACAGGAAGAAACCTCTAGCAGAACCAGGCTCAGGGAGGGGCAGTCATCTGCTGCGACTGGTTGGGGGTGAGGGGATAGAGAAGATGAAGAGGACAGACATAAAACAGAAGTGGGGTTAAGAGACACAAAATCCCTCCCTGATCATAGGCTATATTAAAAAGGAAGGATTTTACCCTGTTCTTAAAAACAGAGACCGAGTCTGAGTCCCGGACTCAGAGTGGTAACTGGTTCCACAGAGAAGGAGCTTGATAGCAGAAGGCTCTGCCTCCCAATGTACTTTTGGAGATTCTGGGCATTACAAGTAATCCAGCATTTTGGGAGCGTAGTGCTCTATTAGGATGGTAAGGTAATATCAGATCTTTTATATATAAGGGGGCCTGATTATTAAAAGCTTTGAAAGCGAGAAGAAGGATTTTAAACTTAATTCTAAACTCTATGGGAAGCCAATGAAGGGAGAACAGAACCGGGGAGATATAATCTCTTTTTCTAGAACCAGTTAGAACTCTTGCAGCAACATTTGGGATGCCTCCAGCAGATGACTGTGGAAACTTCACACTAAACCTCAAGTAACTTAGATTCTGTGCCTCTCCGCTCTTTCTCCAGACTCTGGGACTTTGATTTCCAAATGAAATCCAAAATTTACTTTTATCTGAACAGAGGTCATCGGCTCATGTTTGTCCACTGTGTTTTATCAAGACCAAAGTCAGCGCAGTCGTCTACCAGGAAATTTAAGAACACTTCATGCTTCCCTCTGCTGACAAGCTTAATGGAGAAGCTGATTTCATTTTCCAGCAGGAATTGGCACCCACCCACCCCCCACATTGCCAAAAGTATCAAAACCTGGTTTAATGACCATGGCATCACTGTGTTTGACTGGCCAGCAAACTCTCCTGACCTAAATCCCATAGAGAATCTATGGAATATTGTCAAGAGGAAGATGAGACACCAGACCCAACAATGCAGACGAGCTGAAGGTCACTATCAAAGCAACCTGGACCTTCATAACACTTCAGCAGTAACACAGGCTGATCACCTCCATGCCACGCCACACTGATACAGTAATTTATCCAAAAGGAGCCCAGACCAAGTATTGAGTGTGTACATGGACATACTTTTCAGTCGGTCCACATTTGTATTAAACTATTTTTTAAAATTAATTTTATGTAATATTCTAATTTTATGAGAAACTGAATTTGGGGTTTTCATGGGCTGTAAGCCATAATCATCAAAATTAAAATAAATAAACACTTGAAATATATCGCTGTCTGTGTAATGAATCTATATAATATATGGGTTTCATTTTCTGAAATGAGTGACAAGAAATATTGAATTTTTTCATGATATTCTAATTTTTTGAGATGTACCTGTGTAAGCACTAGCTTCAGCATACACCCTTTCGGTTGTTCTTATAAATCCTACATATTTTTAATTGTTTTGATTGTATGTTCATTACCGAATAAAATTCACATTCATTCATTCATTCATTCATTCAGTCAGTCAAGCCTTACTGACATCCTGTCACGAGCTGAGCACTGGAGGTTCCACCATGCTCAGTCTCGTGGCTTTTTTTTTCTCTGTATTTATATATATTTATTGTATTTTTGTGCCTTTTGGGTTTTGTTATCCCTCCTTGTTTTTTTTATTTTTCTGTTTATGTCTCAATTTTACTACATTCTGATCCTATATTTATTGGTACCTATTTCTCTATACTTGTTTATACTTTATTCTAATCCTTATTTTTGCGGTTGACAGCTGTCAAGGCATTTCCTGGTTGGTGCTCCGTGTGGGCATAGCCCTATCAGCTGTCAACCGGTCCGTTCTCCTTTCATTATTTTCAGCTGATCCCAATCATTTACCATTATTTGAGCTGTCTTTTTGTTGTTTCACTCACCTGTCCTGTGGAGCAATTATGTCTCCAGCAGGCGACTCTGTCAGGAGGAGGAAAAAGTGGAGTTGGGACAAGCTGGAGTTTGTGGCCATGATTGAGGACATGGCAGCCGGCGCTCAGAGCTGCTCATCCCGAAAGGACGAGATGCTGTGCTGGGGTGGAGTTGCTAATCTGCTGGAGGCCAGACCTAGCGTGCACTTCCACCCCTGGGAGCTGAATCTCTCCCTCCCTCCGCTACCACCGCTGCCATCAGTCTCCTCCTCACCGGAGCCAGCCTCCCAACTGTCAGTTCTCTTTCCAGTGGAGCGGGAAAAACTCTGCGGCAGTAAGCTAGCATTCAGGGGCCGCAGGTGGAAAGAAGGTGCTAGGAGACGCTGTTCCACTCAACACCCTGGACCACCATCTGCGTCTGCTCCGTTGGCTCCATCCGCTCCACGGTGCTGTAATCCAGCTTCGGACCGCCAGAGGGTTACTCCCACCTCTCAGCCAGCTACTCCCCTTCGCCGAGGCAGAAAACTCCTGCAGCAGTGCATCCTCCATGTTTTTCCACTTCAGCTGTTCCACCAGCTCCTTGTTTTCCCACAGTTGCTGTTCTTCGCTTCTCCTCGCTGTTCTCTTCCGCTGCTGAGGGGCCACCTGTTTCCTTTTTGGCTCCGCCCGTCGCTGTGGCTGCAGGGGTGGCTCCACCACGTTCCCTTGGGAGGCCCTCTCCAACTGAAGTCACGGAGAGGGTTGGCCCTACACCATCTCCAGCAGGAAACATCGAACTCTGGGAAAATAGGCAAGTGTCTTTTCATTCACCCACATCTTATGATAGTGTGCCTTGCCTGATTCCCGGAAGTGAGGCTCAGGGTTTGCAGTCCCCTGAGCCCTCACCACCTGCTGTAACCACTAATCTCTTACCTGCTCTCTCCGTGTCTCCTTATTTACCCTCTCCTCCTTTACCCCCTGAGTGTTCACCGGCCCCAGGTTTGGGCCGCCGGACGTTGGAGGAGCCTGCGGCCCTGGAGGACCTGGCTCCAGCCCTGCAGCCATGCTTTGGACGGAGAGAGAGTGCTGAAACCAAGCTGACATCTGTGCCAACTGAGAAGAGTCCCCGGGCTTCAGCTGAACAGGAAGCAGCGCCAGCAGGGAGCCGACCTCCCATCGCCAGGCAGGGCGAGCCACCTGTGTGGACCACCTCACTGGAGGTTCCCAGGACTGCACTCACCACCATGCCTGTTGCAGGGGCCGCCGCAACAGAGTTGGAGCTGGATCTCCAGAGGGCCGGGCCCAAGGCACCATCTCTTGGATCGACAGAGTCCTAGATGGCGGTGGAGCTTGAGCTCAGGCAAGCGCTCTCCTTCATTTTTCTTGTGTCTATTTTGGAGAAATCTTGTCTGGCTCTTGGTGAGGAGAGCCGGGTGCATCCATCAGCTGCACCTGAGCTCACCTCCCCAGGCTCCACTGCTGTTGGTGACCCTGACCCTGTTTCTCTGCCTGTCTTGTCTGAGCTCTTCCCCAGGGTCACCAAGGAAGTTCCACCTTTGCCAGATGTCTCCGTGGGTCCAGGCTCGCCGTCTGAGATTGCCGGGGCTCCAGCTCCCCCTTCTGAGGTCATTGCGGGCGCTCTGTCACAGCCCGGACCTCCGTGGGTGCAGCTCCTCCTCAGTCCGGGTCTCCGTGGGTGCTGTGTCCCAGTCGGGGACCGTCGTGGGTGCTGCGCCCCAGCCAAAAACCAACTTGGGTACTGCGCTCCAGTGTGGGCCCACCATGGGTGTTATGCCCCAGCCCAGGAGCCACTGAGGGTGCAGCTTTGGCCCAGTCCGGGCCCACCAAGGGTGCAGCCTTGGCCCAGTCCGGGTCCTCCGTGGGTGCAGCTATGTCCCAGTCCGGGATCTCCGCGGGTGCAGCTCTGCTCCGGCCTGGAGCCGCCGTGGGTGCAGCTCCGCTCCAGCCTAGAGCCACCGTGGGTGCTGCAGTGTCCCAGTCAGGGACCACCGAGGGTGCTACAGGCCAGTCCAAGTGCGTCATGGGTCCCCCTCCTCTGTCTGACATCATCATGGTCCCCTCTCCTTTGCCAGACACTGTCATGGTCCCCTCTCCTGTGCCAGATGCTGTCATGGTCCCCTCTCCTGCGCCAGATGCCATCGTGGCTCCCCCTCCTGTGCCGGATGCCATCGTGGTTCTCCCTCCTGTGCTCGATGCCTTTGTGGTCCCCCCTCCTGACGTGATCGTGGTTTCCCCGACTCCTCCATCCTGCCCACCACTGATTCTTCCTGCTGGGCAGCTGCCCCCTGGACCACCCTTGTTGTTCAGGTGGCTGAAAAACTGTGATCGACCGCCTGGTGGACTGAGCCGTTGGGCTGGATGGCCCTTATTCTCCGGCAGGCCACCCAACTCGTGCCACCTCGCCGCTGGCCAGGCCTGGGACTTTGGTTGCCCACCTGAACTTTCTAGCACTTTGGTCCATGGGGCCTAAATCATTGATTTTGACTGGTGTGGGTCCTGAGTGGGGTTGTTTCATTCCCTCCTAACCCGTTTCCCCCACCACCCACCCTGGGTGGGTTATTGTTGTGCTCCTGCTGGGGGGTAGGGGGTGGGTTCCTTCTTTTTCTTTTTTTTTGATGTTACCCTATGGTGTCTGGGTTCCACCCCTTGAGAGGGGGGCTCTGTCATGAGCTGAGCACTGAAGGTGCTGCCATGCTCAGTCTCGTGGCTTTTTTCCCCTTTTGTATTTATTATAATTATTGTATTTTTGTGCCTTTTGGGTTTTGTTATCCCTGCTTTTTTTCTGTTTATGTCTCAGTTTTACTACATTCTGATACTGTATTTATTGGTATCTATTTCTTACTTGTTTACATTTTATTCTAATTCCTTATTTTTGTGGTTGACAGCTGTCAGGGCATTTCCTGGTTGGTGCTCCGTGTGGGCGTAGCCCTGTCAGCTGTCAGCCGGTGCACTCTCCTCTCATTATTTCAGAATCAGAATCAGAATAAGTTTATTGCCAAGCACATTTACAAGTAAATAACAGGTAAATATACGAGGAATTTGACTTGACACTGGAACGTCATAAATGACATTCTCAGTGACGCGGCGAGCCGTGGAGACGCCTGTCAGCAGAAGGGGAACAGAAGGCAATGGGGAGGAGGGAGGGGTGGACACAGTAGGAGAGAGAAAAAAGCATTGTTTATCAGAATAAAGTTCATATATGACCGATATTATGATTACAAGAAAAAAACTCTCAATGCACAATTAGCAGACAATAGAATCCACACAATGACACAAAGAGAGCAGTGAGTGTATATCTTCGAGTCAGTATAGTGGATCAGTTTGTGTGAGTTGGGTGCAATCAGTGGCAATCAGTTGGAGGACAACAATAGTCTCTTCCTCAGCAGATGTTATGACTACAGTCTGAAGCAAAGGCCCGTGTCCTTGAACACAGCAGATGGAATAGTTTTGCCAGACAGCTGTCCTTGAGAGTCAAATGCTGCCCGCCAGTGTTATGAAAACAAATATACTGTTGATTATCTGGAGGACTGAGTGCTGAGGGAGCCGAAAGAAACAGGTCAAATAGCACTGACTTCAGAGAAAAAACTTTCTATTCTCTTACGGATTCAGTGCTCCAATCCTTCTTGGCCAGGCGTTGAAATCGATTCATGGACAGCTCTCAGCGTGATCGTGATGTAATCCATTTTCCTGTACAGTTCTCCATTGGCCGCTGTCAGAGTCCTGCCCAGTTGGTCAATTTGATGGGTGAGCTTCGCCGGGTCCGCTTTTTGATAAACTGTATCCATCTTCTTCAGTTTGCGGTACACCAGAACAATTCCAAATCCAAACAGTAGAATTCCGATGACCATTTGCTCCGAAAAGATATAAATCTTCAATATCTTCAATAGAAAGATCACACAGGCACAAGAGTTTCCAATTACTTGTGTCCTTCAAATAACCCGCAGCAGCAGTGCCTGTGGGACAGATCGGCTCCCCCGGGCCAGATTTTCTCGTTGAAAAAACAGTGTCAATTGCGTTCAAAGCCCAGCTTATTAAATCCATAATTTCGTTCGATAAATCAGCAGTAAAGACACGCAGACAGACGATAGCAAGCTGGGATCCAGTCAGTTAGGGAAGGAGAGAGATAAGGAGCCGGAGCTGGGAAGAAAAGCGTCTGTTCTCTTTGGAGGGCGGAAGTGAGAGAGCTGATCCAGCTGATCCCGCTGATCCCAATCATTTACCATTATTACCTTTTTGCCCGCTCATGTGATCCCACACCTGTCTTCACTTGTGTTATTGGTTCTGACCCTATTTAAGGACTGTTTTTTTATTTCTTTTTTGCGGCAGTCTTAACATTCTCTTTCTCCTCGCCACCCATCCCTGTTCTTGTGTGTTTATCCGCTACTTGATCTGTAAGTTTACCTCTTTACCTGTTTGGAATTTTGTGTTTATGCACTTTTGGAACTTTGTGTTTGTTTTCAATAAATGCCACAAACTGCAGTCGGCGCGTGGGCCTGTCTCTCTCTCTACCCTGAGGGGCAAATCATGACAGATCCTACCTGAAACTAGTAGTCATCGAAGTCTTCAAATGATGATATCGTTCCGGTATCAGGAATTATTCTGTAGAAAAACAAAGAAGTTTAAAGTGACACTATATGAGAAAAAAGGCCAAAGTTACAAGAAAAAACTGCAGATTACTGAGAAAGTTATAAAATTTTGTGGAAAATGCCATTCAGAAGAATAAAAATGAAAATTTCCATGGAAAAAATAAAAGAATAATTGATCCAGTTTTTGAAAAAATGTCTCCAAACCAACTGTAATGATGTTTGTGGTGGAAGGGTTTAACAGTTTGCACATTTAAAACTCAAGTAACAATTATCTAGTGACATCCTGTTTTTGCACTGAAGTGGATTACTAATCTCAAATCTTAATAAATGCATTAAATGTAGACTCTTGTGTATTATTTAAAAAAAACAACAATTCACAGGAAGATCTGTTGTTTGTTTACACATCCCCACATTTGCCAGCAGCGTCTTGTTCACGGTCTGCTACTAGTCCATTTTGCAGAAGCATCCATTGTGCTCCTTCCTCTGTATTATGTAGAGACTAGGGAGAATATATCACACAAAAAATTAGGATAAATACAAAAATATTAAACAGGCCCTCTCTGAACTAAATAGCAATGCTCTTTGTCTGTCAGGTGCTTAGGCCATAATGATGGGTCATCTTCAAACTGGTCAGACTGGTGGTATATAGTTCCCTCATCACCTCCTCCTCTGTGAAGGGTAGCTGTTGACACAGCGGCCGTGTCATTTAAGCACTATGATCTAGCAGCCGTGATACTGTCTACAACGGATACAGGTCAAGTGGACCTCTGACCAAGTAAGCACTCCCAAGTGGACCCCAGGATCCCAATCTGTACATGCACAAGTACATTTTCAATCCAGTGATCTACAAACTGATTCATAATTTTTTAAAGCCTCATTCAGAACATTATAGTCCCACATACCTATTCTGTGGATTTTCATATGGGGCAGCCAGCCGTGACGAGCAGCAGCAGTGGAAAAGAGAAGCCTTTTGAAAGCAGAAATGGAGTCAAAACCTTCTCTGGGTCTTTTAATACATATACTGTATACGTATATGTATATATTCTTTTACACTTCTTGGTGACTATAATGTTCTGAATGAGGCTTCAAGAAATTATGAATCACTGTGTAAATCACTGGATTGAAAATGTACTTGTACATATACAAATTAGATCCTGGGGTCCTCTTGGGGTGCTCACTTGGTCAGGGCTCCACTTGACCTGATCCCTCCTGCAGTTTTGCTGCTAATCCTGCTGCAATTGCTATGAACAAAATGAGCCTCATCTGCTCTGTCACAGGTTTTAATGTCATGTCCCATCATGTAATGCTACTATCCATCTCTAATGTCTCTCAGAAACTGTTCCTTCAGCCAATAACTGTACAACAGATTTTTGAAATAAGGGCTGACCCTGCTAGCTAGTTGAGCTAGCACAGGCTAATAACAACGCAAGTTTATGAGCTTTTACTGCACATAAACAAGAAAAAAAGCTGGCAAAATAAAACAAGATCACAGACTACAGAATCTACATGTTAACTTAAGTGGTAAAATGACCAAAACAATGGCCATTCATTAATTTACCCGGGATTATTAAGCAGACACTCCGTGAAATGAATGGTGGTCTACGGTGAAAATTCCATGTTTGAAACAATTCCCTGCTCCTTGACCCATGTAACTTCTGCCTCTCACAGTTTCTATAGAAGTCTTCCGGAGTGTCGCAACTCTCATATTATACACCGCTGCGCTACGTGGAACAGTCCAGCAGTCTGAGGAGAAGGGGGGAGTACGTTATGTTGGTGATTTGATTTGGCGTTTTTATAATTACCCGTGTTTCTGTATTTTGTCAGACATCACGTTAAATATGCTAAACATTTAAAATATATGGGGCTTCTAGTAGATCGGGGCCCCTAGTAGGTCAGGGCCTAAGGCAATTGTCTACCTTTGCCTAATGGTAAGTCCGCCTCTGGCTGCCAATAAGTTTATGACTTTTCACCCCTCAGTTTAATAAATTTGTGTCATTTTTCCAGTCTCTAAATTTACTATTTTTTTAATGGTTAAAAGGAAAGAAAATCACAAGCTTATTAGAAAAATCTGTGAAATCAAAAGTGCAGCAAAAAGTCCAATCAGATGCCACAAAGTAATTTTTTATTCTTTACAATCTTACAATGAAATGATTCAATTAAGTATAATTTTGTGAAAAAGTTGAGTGCACAAACTTGACTAATGTAGTTTGTCCTACCCACCTCTGTTCAATGCTAATTTAAGCTAGAAAATTCATGTTTTCTGAGGAAAATGCAGTGTGAATGCTGTAAGCTGAAAATGCCTTCCTGAAGCATTTTTAGGCTGGAATAATTTCCCAGCCATCATGCCCATGTGGGCCCCATGATCGGTTTAAGTGGGCTGTCTTATGGGTCCCATGTGGGTTTGTCTGCAGGTTCCATATTGGCACCATCTGTGTTTGCCTGCATGGACTTCACCTGTGGTGCAGGTAAGCAGGGAATCCTTTTACCCACTAGGTTTGAAATGAGTGAGCAGGTTTCAGAAACACTGGTGCCATGAAACAAAGTTACAGATTTATGAGGAAAAAATGTGAACTTTTATAAGAAAAACAGTGATGCATTTTTTTTAAAAAATAGTTGCAAATTTACTAGAAAAAGTCAAAAATTTTCGAGAAAAAAAGGTCAACTAGATAGATGTACTTGGATAGAAAAGAGTTACAAACTTAGAACAATTTAGCAAATTTTAAAAAATTTGAAGTTTCAAATTAACAAAAAAGTAGCAAATGTATGAGTAAATAAATGGAAAATGAGAAAAAAAGTCCCAAATCTTTGAGGAAAAGCTGTAAGTTTATAGTCAAAAATAAAGTTGAAAAGTTGAGAATATTCCAAATTTACAAGAAAAATTTCACAAATTAAAGGAAAAACTCACAAATTTACAAGAAAATAGCAAATTTAATGTCAGGCGGCCTCTGGGCTGTCATTGGCATCATTATCTCCAGCTGCGCACAGATCCACAGGTGTTAATCAGCAGCTGTTAAAAGCCAGCGTTGCTGACAGCTCAGTACGGAGTCGTCTGTCCTCCTCGTCAGAGAAAGAACCAGAACTCCGCTCTCTGGCCTCGTCAAGGTATTCTCTTGTCTCATCAGAAACTGTCTCTTCAAGAACTGTCTTGTCTAACACTGACCCGTCAAAGTCTGCCTCGTCAAGAGCTGTCTTGTCTAACACTGACTCGTCAGAGTCTGCCTCGTCAAGATCTGTCTTGTCAAAAACTGTCTCGTCAGGATCTGTCTCGTCAGGAACCTCTCTGGCCTCGTCAGGAACCTCTCTGGCCTCGTCAGGAACCTCTCTGGCCTCGTCAAGAACTTCCCTTGCCTCGCCTAGGACTTCTGTTCAAAGTCAAGCACGTAAGAGAACTGTTTGTTACTCTACACCCAACCTCTACCCCTGTGCACAGGTGGACCCCCTTGGTGGCGGACCTGCGTCCCCAGCTGACGGGGTAACGCCAACACACACACGTAGAGGTTCGCTACCACCACGACTACTGGTACGTCTTGCTCCACAAATTCCTGAATTGTTACTGTATCAGTTACAGGAGTACTGGCCACCGTTACCGGTGGAGTTTGTGTCATCGTCATCTGTCGTGTCATCGTCACCACGTTCTGTGGAATCACTCACCTCATCATCATCTGGATTGTCATGGTCACCACGCTCAGTGGAGTCACTCGTCTTGTCATCAGCTGGATTATCATCGTCACCACATTCTGTGGAATCATTGGTCTTGTCTTCAGCTGGTTTGTCATCGTCCCGGTCTGTGGTGTCACAGCCGGAGTCTCTGGAAGACCTATCCTCGCCACAGTCACAGGTGGAAGCCTCAGCACGTTCACGGACGCCTTCACCTCCCCGTTGCACGGCCGCTGGTTCTCAGCAGGACGTAACCTGTGCTTCTCCCAAGTAAGCCTCACTACTGATAGCTTGTCATTAGCGTGGGACAAAAGTAAATGTCTGTGCTTATATGTTCCAGGGTTGCCGGGTCTCCGTCCAGAGTGCTCAGCTCCAGTGACCAGGATACTATCCACGCTCTCACATTTGCACTACACACCCTTTCACTATAATAAAGATTATTGTTCACTAATTTACCCGTGTCAGTGTCTGTCTCCTGGGTCCCGAAACATGTCATTTAAAAGGAAAAAGTAACACATTTATGAAAAAAGGTGCAAGATCACAGTAAAAGTGGCAAATTTATGAGAAAGTTCCAAAATTACAAGAAAAAGTTACCATGTTTGCAAGAAAAAAGTCACAATTTTACAAGAAAAAATAACAAATTTATGAGGAAAAAGTTGCACATTTACTGTAAAAAAAAGTTGCAAATTTATAAGAAAGTTTCAAACTTTCAAGAAAAAAATCAAATTGGGGGAAAAAGTCATAAAAAATTACAAAAAAAAAATAGCATAGCAAATTTATGAGAAAATAAGCTGAAAATAGGTAAACAGGTAAAATCCAAATGGGCAAACACAGATGGGGCCAACATGTAACACATGTTGAAAATGGCCCTATCTCACAATGTTAAAGAATACTTTAAAAAATTCCTGGATCCAGACTGTGATCCGGATCATTCCCAAAATTTAATCAGTTCTTCCTTGTACCATTTCCAACAACGCCTGAAAGTTTCATTGAAATCCGTCCAAAACTTTTTGAGTTATCTTGCTAACCAACAGACAGACAGACAAACAGACAGACAAACCCCGGCAAAAACATAACCTCCTGCGGCCTGGCGGAGGTAATAATTATCTTAAAACCTGAAATAGCTGAAAGTTGAAGAAAGTTAACTTAAAACTGCTAAACAAACATGTAACACTGACAAATGCTAGTTTTGACCTGTGCCTCTGTTCTCATCTTTGTTGTTTGCCACAGCTCAATGTTTGTATCGTCACCTGGTGAGACCTTAAAAATAATGAAATGAGTCCTTCCAGGCTGTTATGATGTAAGTTGTATAATGAAGTCCTGACAAGGAGGTAACGAGATAATTATGGCCTGATCTTTGGCTATCAGGCATATAAATGAATTATCAACCATGACACCCCTCCCCAATCTGCTGGACAGAAGCAGGCTGAAGTTTTGCTGACGGGTGCTCAGCCTTGGTTCTGACTGACATTTGGCTCAAAGATGGTGGAGTCTTTCTGTTTCCCATGTTTGATCTCCTGTGGTTTCCTCCCACAGCCCACCTTAACTTTTTCTGGTAAATTTGCTATGTTGTTAACCTCCCATCCCCTCATCCACATGGACTTTTTCGCAAATGCATGATGGTGGCTGCTTGTGATGCGTTTGGCAAAGTATCCTGGGATTGTCTGGGGGCAAAGCTGGGCCACATCAATGCATTGGCTATACATTTCTAGAATTTTTTAATTTTAATATGTAAATTCTGATGGCAGGTATTGTACAGTGTACTAGTATCCATTGGCACTTAACTTGAGTGGACAATATACTCAGCTATTTATTACCATTAATATAGATTTATAAGATTATAACTTGAAAACAATGGTCCTAATTTATTTAACAGAAAAATGGTCTTACACCAATTCAATGCAAAGTTCAGTATTTAATCAATCTGTGTGTGTGTGTGTGTATATATATATATTTTATAGTAATATGTACATATGTATATTAGCTGCTCTTGCTTGCTTGTTTTTTTCTTGCCTTCTGATTGTTGCTCTGAGTGTTGCTATCCCTGTGCTGTTGCAATCCTGGAATTTCCCCGTTGTGGGACTAATAAAGGCTTATCTTATCTTATCTTAATCTGAATGTGATCATACGTGCTCAAATCTCATGACAGATATGACGCAGCACAGAATTATTTTATCATAACTGAGAAGGTACAGAAGCTTAGATCCAAAAGCAGCACAGTGGGAAAACAGCTACAGAGTGAAACAATGATCTGGCAAAAAAAAAAAAAAAAAAAAAAAAAAAAAGATCTTTATTGCAATAATGGTGATGAATATGTGTGACGAGGATCTGGCAACCCTGTGGAGAGAGCAGAGACAGGAATGAGCAACACTGAATTGGGAATGATAAGAATATAATACCGAGCATGCTTACAGGTTCATCTGAGGAGGACTGCTGGAACAGGGTGAAGAATCTCCAGGATGGGGAGCTGGTTGTCAGTTTTGAGAATGCGGAAGTGCTGCAGGGGAAGTGCTGGAGACAGGCTGTCCAGGCCTGAGGGCAGAGGAGATGTTGCAGGGAGCAGTGATATACACACGGTCGTAAGTCGGCTTACTTGTGGGGAGTGATGATGTGCACAAATCCAGTAATATCCAAATCCATAATCCAAGATCCAAAGTCCAAGAGCTGATGGGAGGTGTCAAACACGGCAGTAGTTTAACAGGTGGGCAGAGACACAAAGGCGGTAGGCAGGTAGCTGGGTCTAGGGCTAACAGAGGTCAAACATGACAGGTAAGACAAAGTTCAATAATAGATGCACTTTATTGATCCCAAACTGGGAAATTAATGTTTGACAGAGCAAGGATACAGCAAGTGCAGAGTCTGACATGACCAGAAAGAGCGGTGGGAAAGCTTCCCTTATAAAGGGCTTCTCTGATTAGCAACAGGTCATGATCAGGGCTGCAAGGAGAGCGCTAATCAGTAAGGAGAGAGGGAGACAGACACACAGAGCAAGCAAGGATCCTTACAATATCAGGTTATATTGAGCAGTGCATCCTTATATTGAGGTTATATTGAGCAATATATCCTCAAGTTATGTTGAGCAGTGATCAGTGTGCCTTGTGTTAGATTTAGATGAGTGTTTTAATGATTTACTCTAAAGATTAAAGAGGCACCTTTTAGTAGCTCTAAATGTTCTATATGCATTTATATCACAGCAGCCAAAACAGGGAATTTAAGCAGAAAATCTGAACTCTAACTAATCGGGTGCAGAAACTTGAATTACACTTTTAGCTTCTGAAATTTTAAATATTTTTCATACAGTTTATTGGGCTCAGAGTTTTTGAAGAATGTTGTTTTCATCTTTTTTTCCTTTTTTTTTTCTGGTGGACCGGAGTGCAGAAAGTCAGCAGATCCAGTGTTAGTACTGTGGTAAATTAAATCTACAAAGATAAACTGTGGTAAATTTGCCTATTCTAAAAAGATATTTCTTTGACTAAGTCTGGTGTCACTAATCAATAACCAGTATCCATGGATTTTCTGGTAAACTCCGCTGGTAAACTAATGCATCAGGCTCAGTGGCACACCGCTCACAGCACATCTACAGTGACTGTATACAGTTACCATATCAGGTTAAATAAATAAATACATTTACCTATATGAATGCTGTACAACAGAGCAAGTCATGAAAGTGTTTTCACTCCCACTCAATAATATCACACAGGAAAACTGTGCAGAACAGCTGTGGGCACAGCTGAAGGAAGAGGAGGAGGGTGGAGACATTACTTCATCTCTTCTCAAATCTAAGTATAAATTCTTATGTTTGAAATGTATATTTTTAAAATGACCAGGCAACTAACACTTAAAACACTTAATTTACTTATTTCACCAATGCCTGTAACCGAACCGGTGAGCTCATTTACATCGTATATCATGGCTGTATAAATTTAAATTATTTCCAATAGTCTGAGTTCACTCCAATGCTGCGCATCATGGATTTTGTTCCCACCATCTTTCTTCTGCCTTTAATGACAGTTTCAATGCCAGCACACGCTACTTTATTATTTTATATTAATCCTTAGATGGTGACCAGCTGGTCAAGCCAACGGTGTTGTGCAGCACCTGTCTCCTCCAAAACATGGTTCTTTAGCATTAAATGTGACTTTTGAGGCTGCCACACAACATTATTTTTTTCTTCTCCCATTTCTCTGCAACAATCAGTCTTCTTGTCTGCTGGAAATGCCTAAATATTCACAAATAATGTCTAAAATGAAATATCCACTATAAACAAGCGCAAGCCAACTTCTGATGCACCCGCCCCCAAACAATACCATACTGCTTTGCGTGTGTCAAAGATGGCAGTATTTGCAAAAAGGTCCATTCACAGGAATAAATCATCATAGACTTTTTCTATATCATGATATAGTACTGAATAAATTGACACTGAACCACCAAATACAAAAAAACATATAATTTTGCAACTTTTTTCTTGTAAATTTGCTACTTTGTTTCTCATAAACTTGCAACTTTTTCACAAATTTACAACTGTTTTCCAGTAAATTTGCAATTTTGTTGTAAATTTGCACCTTTTTTTCTCGTTAAACTGCAACTTTGTTTCTTATAAATTTGGTACTCTCATAAATTTTCAACTTTTTTCCTGTAAATTTGCAGCTTTTTTTTTAGGAACTTTCAACTTTGTTTCTCATAATTTAGCATATTTTTCCTGTAAAATTTCAACTTTTTCTCATAAATTTGCAACTTTTTTCTCAAACTTTGCAACTGTTTTCCTGTAAATTTGCAACTTTTTTCTCATAAAACTGCAACTTTGTTTCTCATATATACTCTCATAAATTTTCAACTTTTTTTTCCGGTAAATTTGTATCTTTTTTCTCATAAATTTGCAACTTTGTTTCTCAAAAAATTTTGGTAATTTCTTGTAAATTTGCAACTTTTTTCATACATTTGCGACTTTTTTTCTCATAACTGCAACTTTTTTCCAGTGAATTTGCAACTTTTTTCCTATAAACTTGCAACTTTGGTTCTCATAAATTTGGTATACGTTCTGATAAATTTCCAACTTTTTTCATAATTTTGCATTTCAACTTTATCCTCATAAATTGACAAAGATTTTCCTGTAAATTTTTGTCTTTCAACTTTTTTCTACCAAATTTGCAACATTCATCTGGATGCTGGTTAAATTATCTGTTCATGCAGACAAAGAACCAAGTTTAGTGATTTTTTTTCAAAGATTCAAAGATTTTTATTTGCCAATATCTCTGTATGTACAGGACTTGCAGGAGAATCAAAATGCCGTTTCTCTCTCTCTTAGTGGTGTGCGTGATATATAAGAAAAGAAGGAATAAGGATAACAACAACAACAGTCTATGTACAATAATGCTACCTGCAGTGCAAATAATGATAAAACACAGCCATCCTATGTACAGTAATACCATAATACCCATAGTGCAAGTTCACTGTGGTAGAGGAGGTGCAAACAGTGACAGTTTGGAATGTGCATGATTAGGAGTGCAATAACAGACAGCAGCAGGTATGGCATTTGTGCAATTGTTGCTGATGGCCTGGTAAACAAAGCTGTTTAGCAGTCTTGTGGAGTGGGCCTGGAGGCTCAGGTACCTTCTCCCTGATGACAGGAGGCTGAAGAGAGAGTGTGAGGGGTGGGAGGTGTCACCTGTGATGATGATGGTTCTGCTGGTGGGGCGGGTGTGGTAGATGTCTGAGAGGGGGGGGCACAAGGGCACCGATGATCTTGCTGGCAGCTTTCACTGTGCGTTGTAGTGTCTTCAGGCAGGAGGCGGTGCAGCTTCCATACCACACCATGATGCAGCTGGTTAGGATGCTCTCAATGGTGCCCCGATAGAATGAGCACATGAGTGGGGGTGGGACTTGTGCTCTCCTCAGTTTGCGGAAGAAATGAAGGTGAGTTTCAGCCTTCTTTGCCAGTGATGTGGTGTTGTTGGACCAGGAGAGGTCTTCAGAGATGTGCATCCCCAGGAACATGGTGCTGCTCACCCTCTCCACAGTTGCTCCATCGATGATCAGAGGGAGATGCTGTGTGTGTCCTCTCCTGAATTCGACCACAATCTTCTTGGTTTTTCCCACGTTCAGGAAGATATTATTGTCTTTGCAGCACGGGACCAGTTGGCTCACCTCATTTCTGTAGTTGGCCTTTCATCGTTGGTGATGAGGCTCACCACCATTGTGTCGTCTGCAAACTTGATGATGTGGTTGGTGCTGTAGGCTGGTACACAGTCATGGGTCAGCAGGGTGAAGAGCAGTGGGCCGAGCACTCACCCTTGTGGGGCCCCTGTCCTCAGTGTGATGGTCTTGGAGGTGTTGCTCCTGACTCGCATGTTCTGTGGCCTCCCTGTGAGAAAGTCCAGTACCCAGTTACAGAGAAAGATTTTGAGTCCCAAGTGTCTGAGTTTCTGTATTAGGTACTGGAGGATGATTGTGTTGAATACTGAACTGAAGTCCAAGAACAGCATTCACACATAGGAGTTCTTTGAGTCCAGGTGGATGAGGGCTGGATGGAGAGCACCAGAGATGGCATCTTCTGTGGATCAGTTTGACCTGTATGCAAACTGGGATGGGTCATGGGAGAGAGTGAGGATGGACTTGATGTTCTGCACGACCAGCCACTCAAAGCACTTCATTATGATGGAGGTCAGTGCTACGGGCCAGTAATCATTGTAGCTTGATGGGACAGACTTCTTTGGGACTGGAATTATGGTGGTAGTTTCGAAACACGTGGGGACAGCAGCTTGACTCAGGGAGATGTTGAAGATGTCGGCCAGGACATCTCCACACAGTCCACAGTCCTCCACACAGTCCTTCAGAACACGACCTGGTATATTGTCTGGTCCAGCTGCCTTGCGTGGATTGATTCTGGAGAGGGTCCTCTTCATGCTGGCTGGATCCAGACTTATGGCCTGCTCGTCTGGAGGAGGAGTGGTGTTCAGTGCTGATGTGCTCTTTTGTGCTTCAAAGCAGCCAAAGAAGTCATTTAGGTTGTTAAGCAGTGTGATGTCACTCACACAGGTCTGAGGTGGAGATTTGTAGCTCGTGAGGGTCTGTATGCCACACCAGAGGGAACGTGCATCTCTGGTGTTGCTGAAGTGTCCAGATATTTTCTTGCTGTACTGTCGTTTTGCTTCCTTGATACCTTGGGACAAGTTGGCCTTAGCTCTTGTTAGTCCTGTGGTGCCATTGGCCCTGAAGGCTGCATCCCGAGCTCTCGGGATGCAGCTGATGTTGTGTACATCAGCCCTCAGGAGTCTGTGGACCTTTGCTGTCATCCGTGGCTTCTGGTTGGCACAAACAGTGATGGTTTTTCAGTGAGTGACATCATCAATGCATTTAGCTATGTATGCTGCAACAACCCCAGTGTATTCCTCTATATTTGTGTGTTAATTGTGAGTGGCTGCATGCTTGAAAATGTCCCAGTCTGTAGTGCTGAAGCAGTCTTTCAGATCATCAAAGGCCCCCTCTGGCCACACATGTACCTGTTTTTTGTTGGTCTGATGGCTTTCACTCTGGGTCTATATGCAGGCCTTACCAAGATGGTGATGTGATCAGAGAGACCAAGGTGGGGGAGGGGGAGGCCTTGTATGCTCTCTTGTGGGTTGTGTACATCAAGTCCAGCAGGTTGTCTCTTCTTGGAGAAGTCCACATGTTGGTGTAGTTTTGATAGGAGTGCCTTTAAATCTGCTTGGTTGAAGTCTCTTGCTGTGATGAGGAATCCATCTGGGTGTGCTGTTTGTATTTCACTGATGGCCTGATAGAGTTCATTTAGTGCCTCGTTCCTGTCGCTGGTGGTGGTGGGCCGGATGTAAACAGCGGTGAGCAGGACAAATGTAAATTCTCTCAATAAGTAGAACGGTCGGCACTTGATAATCATAAACTCCACCAGTGGAGAACAGTGTTTGTGCACCACAATAGCATCCCGGTACCAAGCATCACTGATGTAAACCCTCCTGGCATGTTAGTCCTGCTAACTGAATAGCAGAGTCTGGGAAATTGTCATTTAGCCATGATTCCTTCAAGATAAAAACACAGCAGTTCTGCGCATCATGTTGCATAGATCTCTGGAGCTGTATGTGGTCTATTTTGTTGTCTAGTGAGCGTACGTTAGCCAGAATGAGGGATTGAATCAGAGGTCTGTGCGGGCTAGCGGCTAGCTTAGCTCGGATGTCTCTATGCTTACCCCCTTCCACTTCCTCTCACACCACTTTCAGCGTCTCCTGTTGGGATGGGATGCAGCAGGTGAGTCTGGGGATGTGGAAGTCTGGTGGAGAAGTTCTAGTCCACGGAGTTCCTCTGTAACACTCTGGTCCAAGACGTAATGTTTGGTCATATTCCTTATTTCCAGAAGGCTGTGGCGACTGTAACTTGTGCGCAACATTGTTGGTGAACAACGTGCATCCAAAAGTGGACATGAAGCACATGAATAGACACTTAAATGTAATTTAGACAACACTAAACACAAAAGAGAGAAGTGGCTGCATATTCCCGCGCCACCTAGTGGTTGCCCTAGTTGAGCAATTTGTTATTTTTTAACAAGGGGAATAAGGGTATTCACCAATTCAAAATGAGGTGCAAATGTGTAAATATAAATTAGGTACAAATTTGCAAGAATAAAGTTGCAAAGACATGATAAAAGATGCTAAATTAAAAATAAAAAAAGCATATTACAATTTAACTACAGAGAATAAAAATTTAATCAGCATCCAGATGAATGTTGCAAATTTATGAGGAAAAAAGTTGAAAACTACAGGAAAAAATAGCTAATTTTTGAGAAAAAAGTTACAAATTTATGAGAAACGATGAAAATTTACAGGAAAATTTTTAGGGAAAAAAAATGCAAATTTATGAGGAAAAAAGTTTGAAAATATACAGGAAAAAAGCTGCAAATTTAAAAATGTGCAAATTTATGAAAAAAGTCACAAATTTCTGTAAAAGTTGGAAAATTTAATAGAAAAAATTTGCAAATTTGAGAAAATGAAAATTTATGATATAAATGGTACAAATTGTTGAGGAAAAAAGTCACAAATTTACAAGAAAAATTTGCAAATTTATGAGAGAAAAAAAGTTGAAAATTTAGATGAAAAACTTAAATTTTTGAGAAAAAAGGAAATTTATGAGGAAAAACTGTGAAAATTTACAGGAAAAAAATTGCTCTTTTGCAAGAAAAAAATGTGCAAATTTATGAAACAAAGTCACAAATTGTTGAAAAAAATTGCAAATTTACAAGAAAGAAGTTGCAAATATTTGTGAAAAAGTTGCAAATTTATGAAAAAAAAGTTAAAATTTACAGGAAAAACTTGCAAATTTATGAGAAAAAGATGAAAATTTACAGGAAAATTTTTTGAGTAAAAAGTTGGAAAACATACAGGAAAAAAGTCACAAATTTACAATAAAAATGCAAATTTATGAGGAAAAAAAGCCATCCATCCATCCACTTCCGCTTTTCCAGGATCCAGGTTCAGTTCTGTGACATGATATAGAAAGGTTTATGATGACATTGGGGGAACAGTTCTCTGTTTTTTCCAGGTTGCGGGAAGGATGTTCCCCTTGTTCCCCCCTTGATTTACACCTATGAACTGGGATGGAGGGATGGCAGGTTAAAAGGAAAACGAGGACAGACATGAGAGGAGAAACAAGGCTCTAATTAATGCCACAGGATGAAATGCTGCTGAACTTCTCCATCTTAAAAGGAATCTAAAACGTTTTGACGTGACAAACCTCTGAGATGGTTTTGCATTTGAATCACATTTTGAATTTAGCTTTGAAGTGTTTACCGCCCCAGAAATGGAAAGATGATTACACTCCAATCGTTCAAAAAATGTAAATATAATAATTCTGCAGATAAGAAGTTGGTGTCAGCGGCAGCAGAGTTTGTGTGCCTCCACCACAGCTGCAGATATTTGTCTCAGGACTGATGGTGTTTACAAGCCCCCGATGCACACTTAAATAGTTTTTTTTTAAATCATTTCTAACAAGCTCCATTTTTAGTCTTTAGTGCTCTGCTGCTGCCTTATCACGCTCCCTCCATCAAGAGGATTGGCTGTACAGGGTAATTTCTTCCAAACAGCACAGGAGAGCTGGGCTGTTATTAAAGTGTCTGCTTGTGCTCCCATCATGGCTTTCTTTGCACGTCTGTTGACTGCCGAGCAAATTGATTCAGTGTAAACGTGGCTCCTCCTTATCCATGTTAGCTATCAATGATGTTAGCACAGCCGCTTATCAGCTGATCTTATTAATCTGAGAGCAGGACCAGCTCTCTTCTTATCGCTGTGATTTATCTCCCAGGAGCAGCAGCAGCAGCAGCAGCAGCAGGTCTAATCTGATAGAGATAACACCCAAATTAACCCTTCAACAGGTATTTTGGTAATCAATCGGTGAACCATTGAGAGTAGTTGACTCCCTGATGATACATTAGCATAACAATGTGAGAATGAGACACAACAAGAACAGTATCATCAGAAAATTATAACCAACATTAGGTAAATTTCTGTTACAGATCAGGAACAGTAAAGGACAAAGCATATAGCCCTGAAGAACACCTCACAGAAAACAGACATGCTCCAAAATGAGCATTGCCTTCTGACTGATTAGTAATAATATTTCTTTTTCGGGAACTTTTGAGCTCCTGTTTGATGGCATGGACTGTCTGATTCTAGAACCTTCCAGTATCTATCTATATATAAAAGGGATTCTACGTTGTGGGTATACAGTGGTGTGAAAAAGTGTTTGCCCCATTCCTGATTTCTCATTTTTTTGTATGTTTGTCACTCTTAAATGTTTCAGATCATCAAACAAATTTAAATATTAGACAAAGATAACACAAGTAAACACAACATGCAGTTTTTAAATGAAGGTGTTTATTATTAAGGGTAAAAAAAAACCCAAACCTTCATAATCCTGTATGAAAAAGTGACCCCCCTCATCTCTGTTAAAACATAAATTAACTGTGGTTTATCATATCTTTGGAAAGCTGAGTTCAATTTCTTTAGCTACAGCCAGGCCTGATTACTGCCACACCTGTTCTCAATCAAGAAATCACTTAAATAGGACCTGCCTGACAAAGTGAAGTAGACCAAAAGATCCTCAAAAGTTAGACATCATGTTGTGATCCAAAGAAATTCAGGGACAAATGAGAAGCATTACAACATTGTGCATTGGCATCAAAACGCTGGTGATAAAAGCACACCTTCCCATTTCTGCATTTCCGTGTGGCCGTCCTGGCCACCACCTGCAGCTCCTCGACTTTGTTGGACTCCTCCGATGATCCCGCTCTCACTGCCTGGACGCCGAAACTCCTGTTCACCAGGATAATGAGATCTGCTTCCTCTTCCAGCAAGCGGTAGTCCTTGGCCGCCAGGTTGGCCAGGATTGCCCTTGCCAAAACTGGTAGCTTCTTCAGGAAGAAGTGGACGAAGAGGAAGGATCCGTCATCTCCACCCAGCAAGGCCAGCATACTCTCCATCAACTCCATAGCCGATCCATCTCCTAATTCTGTGTGTGAGAGGAGCCTCTCTGCTCTCTCTCCAGCGGAGAGGATGTAACGCTGCAGAAGCAGCCGTTTAAGAGTATTGTATTTGCCCTGAGCTGGGAGAGCATGAAGCAGGGTCATTGCACACTGAGTGGCGTACGGGTCCAGTGAAGCCACCACGTATTGGTACTTTGTGTCATCCTCCGAGACTCCACGGAGAGTGAACTGGGCTTCCAAGCGGCCGGGTGGTGGAGCCAAAAGTCCGGGAGTTTGACTGCTACAGCGAACGTGGCGGGGGGAACCCCAAACGTGGATGTTCCCACAGAAGTACTCGGTTTGTCTTCCATTCTCACGTCAGGTCACCAGTGTAGAGGACTGATCAGATGAGACACGAGCAGCTGCAGACACACACTTTATTCCTCTAACAAGCAGAACGGACTAATCTCTCCGTGCCAAAGCCAACCTTTTATACATCTTCACACTCTGTCCTTTGGCACCGAGAGCACATGTCATTATCATAACATACATTACATCTCAATACATTCACACTTGCAGGTCCAAGTGTGAAAGCACGTCTTCAGAACTTTTCTCCCCCCCCCCCTCCGGCGCTCTGGCACCTAAACCTGCTTCTCATCTTTTCAACTCTCCCCCCAGGGTGCCACAATACCTGTTTCCTTCTCTCTCACCTGAGGCACCTGCATTACCATGTGTCCTTCCTTCCCCTGTTCCCCAAAGTCCTAGGTGTGAGTCACACCTCCTGCTGTGCCACCACAACACCCTGTTATAACTGGGGATGTGGCTCAGAATTAATCAATCACATTCAAACTCATGTTAAATGGGAGTCAGCACATGCCTGCCACCATTTAAAATTCCTCTGATTAACCCCAAATAAAGTTCAGCTGTTCAAGTAGGCTTTTCCTGACATTTATGTAGTCACATCTTACAACACAGGCTATGGTAAACAGAGAGCTTCCAAAGCATCAGAGGGATCTCATTGTTCAAAGGTATCAGTCAAGAGAAAAGTATAAAAGAATTTCCAAGGCATTAAATATACCATATAACACAGTGGAGACAGTCATCATCAAGTGGAGAAAATATGGCACAACACTGACGTTACCAAGAATTGGACTGATGAAAAGATGAGAAGATCAGATGGTCAGGGAGGGTGCCAAGAGGCCGACAGCAATATTGAAGGAGCTGCAGGAATTTCTGGCAAGTACTGGCTGTTTAGTACATGTGACAACAACCTCCTGTCTTCTTCATAAGTCTGGGCTATGGGATAGGATGGCAAGACGGAAGCCTTATCTTACAAAGAAAAACATCTGAGCCCAGCTACAGTTTGCAAAAACACATTTGAAATCTCCCAAACGTATGTGGGAAAATGTGTTTTGGTCCGATGAAACCAAGGTTGAACTTTTTGGCCATAATTCCAAAAGGTATATTTGGCGCAAACACAACATTGCTCATCACGAAAAGAACACCATACCTACAGGGAAGTATGGTGGTGGCAGCATCACGCTTTGGGGCTGTTTTTCTTCAGCTAGAACTGGGGGCTTAGTCAAGGTGGAGGGAATTATGAACAGTTCCAAATGCCAGTCAGTGTTGACATAAAACCTTCAGGCTGCTGCTAGAAAGCTGAAGATGAAGAGGAACTTCATCTTTCAACACGACAACTAACCAAAGCACACATCCAAATCAACAAAAGCTTCACAAGAAGAAGATTAAGGTTTTGGAATGGCCCAGCATGAGTTCAGACCTGAATCCATTCAAACATCTGTGGGGTGATCTGAAGAGGGCTGTGCACAGGAGATGCCCTCACAATCTGACAGATTTGGAGCGTTTTTGCAAAGAAGAGTGGACAAATATTGCCACATCAAGGTGTGCCACACTGATAGACTCCTACCCAAAGAGACTGAGTGCTGTAATAAAAGCCAAAGGTGCTACAACAAAATATTAGTTTAAAGGTGTGCTGTGGAGAGAGGAATAACCAGGCAGAGCAGTCCAGGGCAAAGTATGCTTTATTAATTTCTCTCTCTCACATTCCACAGAATCACAAACACCAAAAAGACTAACAGGTCGCAGGCACCTCTCCTTTTATATCATACAACTCGCTCAGTCACCTGTGGTGCTGCATTAACATGAAAGCCTTTGCAATTCCCCATTCTCTTTGTCACTGTTCACATCAACCCACCAACCCCCCATGACCATTCCGTCTTAGTGGAAACATACTGAGTGGATTCCCGTGGATTCCCACACCGCCCCACCCCCCTTCAGAAACTCAGACTGAGCCTTAACCCTCATGTCGTTTGGGCTTCAGCCTACGTCCGTAGCGGCTATAACGGGGCGGCTGCGGCTCCGAGGCGCTGCTGTGCCGGTGGGGTGCTCTTGGGGGTGCGTCCGTCTGTGGGGGGACATTGGGGGGGGGATCTTTAGCATGCCATTGTGACTGACCTGATGAGTCATGTACCTGGGATGTTCTCAGTGGGGGTTGTCCGCGCCGAGGAGCTTGGGCCAACACCACCTGCTCGTCTGCTAAAACGAAAGCGGGCTTAAGCTTGTCTATACAGACTGTTTCCCTGCATCCCCCGAAGTCTAACACAAAATGTTTCTTCCCGGGTTCCAGCATTTTGAACAGGCCATCGTAGGGCGGGCACAAAGGGGTCCGGTGGGCATTGTGCCTTACAAATCCGAACGCCGCGTCCTTCAAGGCCTTTGGCACAAAAGTGTGTGGAAAACAGTGGTGGACCGGACCGGGTACCATTTCTGCCACTGTGCTATGCGGTGAAAGTGGGGATGGATCGGTGTTTGGCACGGGGCTGTCCAGCAAAAATTCCCCTGGGAGCCGCAGCGGCTGGGAAAAAACCCCAGCTCTGCTGGGGAGGCTGCCAAATCCTCCTTTGGTGCTGAAACCCTAATAGAACCCATGGCAACCGGTCTACCCAGTTTGCATCCGTAAGCAAAACCCTGAGCGCTGCTTTAAGCGATCTATGGAAACGCTCGCATAACCCATTGGCCTGGGGGTCGTACACGGTCATGCGATGAAGTGTGATGCCCAGGCTCCGGGCCATGGTGGACCAGAGGTCGGAAACAAACTGCGGGCCTCGATCGGACGTGATATCCAAAGGGGCGCTGAAATGTGCCACCCATGTTGTCAAAAAAGCACGTGCAACTTCTGCAGACGCGGTGGAAGCTAGCGGGACTGCTTCGGGCCAGCGCGTGGTGCGGTCCACCACTGTCAGGAGGTGCATGAAACCCTGCGATGGCGGGAGGGGGCTCACGAGGTCCACGTGAACGTGATCGAACCGCTTAGCCGGGATATGGAACGGTTCCATTTGTGTGCCTGTGCACTTTGGCTCGTTGGCACACTATGCAGGCTGCAGCCCACTCTTTCACCTGTTTGCACAGGCTTGGCCAGATGAACTTCGCTCCCAACATTTTGACTGATGCGCGCACTCCTGGGTGTGCCAGGGAGTGAACTGACTCAAAAACGCGGTGGTGCTAAACGTGTGGGACCACTGGGCGCGGGCAGCCCGTGGAGACGTAACAGATTGGAGCCCCCCCCCCCCCCCCCCCGTCCTGCAGTACTCTGCTCTCCAGCCTTAACTCTGATGGTCCAGACTGGAGTGCGCAAACATCCGCATTGCCGATCTGCTCTGCGGCCATGGCCATGTAATCTATCCCCACGTAGACTGGGGCCACTAATGCGCGCGAGAGGCAGTTCGCCACCACGTTGAGTTTACCGGCCACATGCTGAATGTTGGTCGTAAACTCCGAGATCGCGGCCAGCTGTCTCTGCTGCCAGCCCGACCATGGGTCCAAAACCTTGGCCATCACATACGTTAGCAGCTTGTGGTCCACGAATGCAGTAAAGGTGTGCCCTTCCAGCCAGAACTGGAAGTGGCGTATGGCCAGGTGGAGAGCCAGTAACTCCCTGTCGAACACGCTGTATTTACGCTCACTGTTGCGCAAAGACCTGCTAAAGAAGTCAAGCGGCTGCCAAGAACCGGCGATGCGCTGCTCCACGACAGCCCCTATGGCCACATCCGAGGCGTCAGTAGTGAGGACTATCCGAGCCGCTGGGTCCGGGTGTGCCAGCAGCGCGGCGTTCGCCAGGGCTGTTTTAACCTCGGAAAACGCCTGCTCTCACTCAGGAGTCCAGTCGACTCTGTCCGCCGGTTTCCGTTTCTTAAGCGCGGCGTACAACGGCTGCATGAGCTGGGCTGCACGGGGGAGGAAACAGTTGTAAAAGTTAACCATCCCCAAAAACTCCTGCAGCACCCTGACCGTCTGAGGCCGAGGAAAATCTGCCACCGCGTGCACTTTGTCCGGTAAGGGTATCGCGCCCTCTGGTGAGATGTGGTGGCCCAAAAAAATCGATTCCCATCACCCCGAGCTGGCACTTCGCCGGGTTGATTATTAATCTGTGCGCTTCCAACCTCTGGAAAACTGTCCTGAGGTGGGCTACGTGTTCATCCTCGGACGCGCTGGCCACCAGGATGTTGTCCAGGTAGACAAACACAAATGGCAGATTGCACAACACCGCATCCATCATGCGTTGGAATGTCTGCGCCGTGCCTTTTAACCCGAAAGGCATGCGTAAAAACTCAAAAAGACCAAACAGGGTTATTACCGCCATCTTAGGTATGTCCTCAGCACGCACCAGGACTTGGTGGCAACCGTGGACCAGGTCTATCTTGGAAAAAATGCGTGCCCCAGTGAGGTGAATGGAAAAATCCTGAATATGGGGGATCGGATAGTGGCCGTGCACTGTGGTGTTGTTCAATGTGTGGAAATCTCCACACTGTCACCACGATCCCTTGGCTTTAGGAACCATATGTAGCGGGGATGCCCATGGGCTGTTTGAGCATCTGATGGTGCCCAACTTTTCCAAGTTGGCAAACTCCTCGCACACTTTGGCCAGTTTAGCTGCATCCAGATGCCGAGGTTGTGCGAAAATGGGCGGCCCCGTGGTGGTAATGAAGTGCTCCAACCCGTGTTTAGTGACGGTCGCCGAAAAGGTTGGAACCGTGAGTGCTGGGAACTGGGTGAGTAGTGTGTGAAACTTACCCCCTGGAGCTGTGACCTTGGCTAGCGTTGTGGGCCCGGCTCCTCTAGCTGTACAGGGGAGAGAATCAAAAGGCATTGCGTTAATCAGGCGTCTGTTAACCACATCTACTAGTAAACCATGTGCACACAAAAAATCAACCCCCAAAATGGGGAAGCTGCATGCTGCTATGATGAATGTCCATTGATATGTACGGCCGTGCAAGGATACAGTCAGTGTCCTCTCACCAAAAGTCTTAATGTCTGAGCCGTTTGCGGCCGTCAGCTTGGGGCTACTAGTTCCCACCAGCCGGTCTGCGTAGGACGGCAGGATGAGACTCTTTTGGGAGCTGGAATCCACGAGGAACCGTCTCCCCGAGCGTGAGTCTGTCACATAGAGCAGCTTGCTTGCTTCACCGGCGGTCGCAGCTGCTACCGACTGCCGGCCCTGGTGTTTCCCGAGCGCTTGAATTGGCTCGGTGGCACGCATTGGCGTGCGTCTTCTCCAAAACGGCGGTGGTAGAAGCAGAGTGTGTCTCTCTGGTGCTTCTTGGCTTCCCCTGCAGCCACCGTCGTTGGCTCCTCGCCCCCGCTGGCCGTCTCGCTGGGTTCCGACGCCGCTGCGTTCACTGCGAGGGCTCTGGTGGTGAGAATAATCTGATCTGCCTCTTGCGCTAGCGCCCGGTAGTTGCCTGCGGCCAGCAGCTGCGAATTGGCAAGGACCACCCTGGCCACCGTCATGAGGTTCCGGAGGAAAAGGTGGGCAAAGAGGAAATGCCCGTCATCTGTGTCCATCAACGCCAACATCTTCTCCATTAACTTGACTGCCGACCCGTCTCCCAACTCGGAGCCTTTCCGCTCTCTCGCAGTCTGAGAACGTATAGCGCCGGGTCAGCGCGGATTTGAGAGCCTCGTATTTGTCGTGGGCTGGGGGCCGTTGGACCTGGCTCGCCACCTGCTGAGTTGTACTTACGTCCAGTGCTGCAACCACGTAGTAATATCTGGTGTCATCCGTCATTATTCCCCGGAGCGCGAACTGGGCATCGGTGTGGAGAAACCAAGACTTCAGGTCATGTAGCCAAAAGTCTGGGAGTTTGACCGAAATGGCACATGCATTGCTGTCACCTCCAGTCCGAGTCGTCTCCGGGGTGTTCGCCTCGAGTTCCATTGTGCGTCAAGGGTCACCAGTGTGGAGAGAAGAATAATCAGGCAGAGCAGTCCAGGGCAAAGCAGGCTTTATTAATTTCTCTCTCTCATATTCCACAGAATCGCAAACACCAAAAAGACTAATAGGTCGCAGAGGTCGCAGGCACCTCTCCTTTTATATCATACAACTCGCTCAGTCACCTGTGGTGCTGCATTAACATGAAAACCTTTGCAATTCCCATTCTCTTTGTCACTGTTCACATCAACTCACCAACCCCCCATGACCATTCCGTCTGAGTGGAAACATACTGAGTGGATTCCCGTGGATTCCCACAGTGCATATTTATGCAACCAGGTTATTGTAAGTTTTTTATTTGTTTTTTTTTTAATTTTTCCCCTTAAAATATTTCAATTTGTTTTTCAATTGGGTTGTACATGGTATAGGTCACATTAATGGTGGAAAAAGTTTTGAAATGATCATTATCATCATATTATGATGATTATCTTGGTCTCATTTTTTCACATCACAAAAACTTGGCATTTGAATGGGGGTGTGTAGACTTTTTCTGTCCACTATATATCAGTTCATGCTAACATCCAAAACCCAGAAATGCCAAAATTTTCTACTTATTCATCATTTGAAATACTTAAGTCATAATTTTTCTATGTTTGGTTGTACATAAAGGTAATGGTGTTTTCTAAATAAAACTTTTAACAGTAATTTTCCTGCTGGGCATTAAACAGGAAGCATATTCAAGGCTAAAACTGATTTGATGTGATTATAATCTAACATCATTTTTAGGCGTTTCCTCATCACACATTTAAAGGATGGTACGACAGGAGGAAACAGCGCTACTAGAGCTATGAGTCACTCCTGATTCCATCTGATCTTCATCATAAAAAAAGATGGGATTACATTAACTGTCAGTTTGATAGAATTTCCTGCCACAGCTGTCCCCGAGGTCTCAGGCGATTCAGTCTGACAGAAGAAATTAAGGGATTAATTTTAGGCTCTGCTGCTGTGGCTAAAATTGAAACTCGTCTTTTATTTGCATGATATTTTGATGGCTTGTATTAATCACAATTAGAACAATGTCATCATTTCTGTCACTAGTCATTTTCCAGGCTTTTCTGAGTAATAGTCCACATATGGGGAACCTGATAAACAACATTTGGGCCTCAAAAATATGTTTTACTCATACTGATGAGAGTAGTTGAAACTCAAACTGCAATTTGAGTCTTCTATAACAGTTAACTAGGGGGGAAATTATCACTATTATTAGCTTTCATTAAAACTTTTAATTCACATGCTTGTGTAACTTCATTTAATTTTAAAAGCTCCTTATTAAATAAAGTTCACATATATACATTACAATTTTATATTAATATTACAATTATTTTCCTGACAACCAAGACTGCGTAGCTTATGACTTCATATTTTTTCCATATGAGTGAGCCATAGAAGGTATTTTGTGCAACTTTTGGAATTTCTTGTTTTTGGTGACACCTATGGCCAACATGTGAACTGCAGATCAAATTAACTGATGATATGCTGTTGAGACGTAAAGTACAAACCACATAAAAATCAGAATTGTTGCTACTTTACTGAACAGTTTTATTACAGGATACGTTTTACTTTTCTATAGTTATGAAGGGTAAAACTGTATATTTGCATATACTGTACATTTGGTCCCCCCCCCCCCCGCCTCCTCACGGATCGTCACCTTATCGTGGTGGGGGGGTTTGCGTGCCCCAGTGATCCTAGGAGCTATGTTGTCCAGGGGCAATTTGCCTCTGATAGGGTCTCCCAAGACAAACTGGTCCTGGGTGAAGGGCCAGACTAAGAACGATCCAACAGACTCTCATGATAAATTGTATATCAACGATTCAGTGTACCCCGCCCGGTATGGGGTTACCGGGGCCCCACCCTGGAGCCAGGCCTGGGGGAGGGGCTCGAAGGCTAGCGTCTGGTGGCCGGGTGTCCACCCATGGGACCCGGCCGGGCTCAGCCCGAAGGAGTTACATGGGTCCGCCCTCCAGTGGGTCCACCACTTGCAGGAGGGATCATGGGGGTCCGGTGCTATGTGGATTAGGTGGCGGTCAAAGGCGGAGACCTTGGTGGACTGATCCCAAGCTTTCTAAACTGGCTTTTGGTACGTGGAATGTCACCTCTCTGGTGGGGAAGGAGCCTGAGCTGGTGTACGAGGTTGAGCGATACCGGCTAGATATAGTCGGCCTCACCTCAACACACAGCTCCGGTTCCGGAACCAGTCTCCTGGAGAGGGGCTGGAGCTTGGCCTTTTCTGGAGTTGCCCCGGGCGAGAGGCGACGAGCGGGGGTGGGTATTCTTGTATCGCCCCACCTTGCTGCCTCTATATTGGAGTTTTCCCCGGTGGACGAAAGGGTTGCTTCCCTGTGCCTTCGGGTTGGGAAACGGGTCCTGACCATCATTTGTGCCTATGCACCAAATGATGTTTCAGAGTACCCACCCTTTTTGGAGTCTGTGACTGGGGTGCTGGAGGGTACTCCTCCTGGAGACTCCATTGTCCTACTGGGGGACTTCAATGCGCACGTGGGCAATGACAGTGAAACCTGGAGGGGGGTGATTGGGAGGAATGGCCTGCCCGATCTGAACCCGAGTGGTGTTCAGTTATTGGACTTCTGTGCTAACCACAGTCTGTCCATAACGAACACCATGTTCAAGCATAAGGGTGTCCATATGTGCACCTGGCACCAGGACACCCTAGGTCGCAGGTCGATGATCGATTTTGTTATCGTATCATCAGACCTGCGACCGTATGTCTTGGACACCCGAGTAAAGAGAGGTGCAGAGCTGTCAACTGATCACCACCTGGTGGTGAGTTGGATCCGATGGCAGGGGAGGAAGCCATTCAGACCTGGTAGACCCAAACGTATAGTGAGGGTGTGCTGGGAGTGTCTGGCTGAGGCCCCTGTCCAGGAGGTCTTCAACTCCCACCTCCGGAAGAACTTCATCCACATTCCGAGGGAGTCTGGAGACATGGAGTCTGAATGGGCCATGTTCTCCACCTCTGTTGTTGAAGCGGCGGCCCAGAGCTGCGGCCGCAAGGTGGTCGGTGCATCTCGTGGTGGCAACCCCCGAACCAAGTGGTGGACACCAGTGGTGAGGGGGGCCATTAAGCTGAAGAAGGAGTCCTATCAAGCTTGGTTGGCTTGTGGGACTCCCGAAGCAGCTGAGGTGTACCGGCAGGCCAAGCGGAGTGCAGCTCGGGTGGTTGCTGAAGCAAAAACGCAGGTATGGGAGGAGTTCGGTGAGGCCATGGAACAAGACTTTCGGTCGGCTTCAAAGAGATTCTGGCAAACTGTTCGGCGGCTCAGGAGGGGAAAGCAGCTCCCCGTCCACACTGTGTATGGTGCGGATGGGACACTGTTGACTTCAACTGGGGATATCATCGGGCGGTGGAAGGAATACTTCGAGGATCTCCTCAATCCCACTGATACGCCTTCCACAGAGGAAGCAGGGTTTGGGGACGAGGGGGATGACTCGCCTATCACAGGGGCTGAGGTCGCCAAGGTGGTTAAAAATCTCCTTGGTGGCCGGGCCCCGGGGGTGGACGAGATTCGCCCTGAGTACCTCAAGACCCTGGATGTTGTTGGGTTGTCATGGTTGACACGCCTCTGCAACATTGCGTGGAGGCCGGGGGCAGTGCCTTTGGCATGGCAAACCGGGGTGGTGGTTCCTCTCTTCAAAAAAGGGGACCGGAGGGTGTGCTCCAACTTTAGAGGGATCACACTCCTCAGCCTCCCTGGGAAGGTCTATGCCAAGGTACTGGAGAGGAGAGTCCGGCCGTTGGTCGAACCTCGGATTCAGGAGGAGCAATGTGGTTTTCGTCCTGGCCGTGGCACATCGGACCAGCTCTTTACCCTCTCGAGAATTCTTGAGGGTTCGTGGGAGTTTGCCCAACCAGTTTACATGTGTTTTGTGGACTTGGAGAAGGCATTTGACCGCGTCCCTCGTGGATTTTTGTGGGGGGTGCTTCGGGAGTATGGGGTATTGGGCTTGTTGTTATGAGCTATTCGGTCTCTGTATGACCGTTGTGAGAGTTTGGTTCGTATTGCCAACACTCGGTCGGAGTCATTCCCAGTGAGAGTTGGACTCCGCCAGGGCTGCCCTTTGTCACCGATCCTGTTCATAATTTTTATGGACAGGATTTCTAGGCGCAGCCAGGGAATGGAGGGTGTCATGCTTGGTGACCACAGGATCTCATCTCTGTTGTTTGCAGATGATGTTGTCCTGTTGGCTTCATCCAGCAATGACCTACAGCTCTTACTGGGACGGTTTGCCGCTGAGTGTGAAGCGGCTGGGATGAGAATCAGCACCTCCAAGTCCGAGTCCATGGTCCTCAGCCGGAAAAAGGTGGATTGTCCTCTCCGGGTTGGGGACAGGCTCCTGCCCCAAGTGGAGAAGTTTAAGTATCTTGGGGTCTTGTTCACGAGTGAGGGGAAAATGGAGCGAGAGATCGACAGACGGATTGGAGCAGCATCTGCAGTGATGCGGACATTGTACCAGTCTGTTGTGGTGAAGAGGGAGCTTAGTTCTAAGACAAAGCTGTCGATTTACCAGTCAATCTACGTTCCTACTCTCACCTATGGTCACGAGCTTTGGGTAATGACCGAAAGAACGAGATCACGGATACAAGCGGCTGAAATGAGCTTTCTCCGTAGGATTGCTGGACTCACCCTCAGAGATAGGGTGAGGAGCTCAGTCATCCGGGAGAGGCTCAGAGTAGAACCGCTGCTCCTCCGCATTGAAAGGAGTCAGTTGAGGTGGTATGGGCATCTGATTAGGACGCCTCCTGGACGCCTCCCACTTGAGGTGTTTCAGGTACGTCCCACTGGGAGGAGACCCCGGGGCAGACCCAGGACTCGGTGGAGAGACTATGTCTCCCAGCTGGTCTGGGAACGCCTTGGTATTCCCTCTGAAGAGCTGGAGCAGGTGGCTGGAGAGAGGGAAGTCTGGGCTTCTCTGCTTGAACTGCTGCCTCCGCGACCCGGACCTCCGGAAAAGCGGTAGAAGATGGATGGATGGATGGATGGATGGATGGATGTACATTTGGTTGTATTCTCTTGAATTACTTTTGATTTCACTGATTTGAAAACTGGTTAGAAATGTGCTTGTTCATGCTGTGATAACTTGCTGAAAGAACTGATCAGATCTTTGGTAATTCTGTGAATCTATGACTTTATTTGCTTGAAATCACTGTTCTTCTATTCTGGCTCAGTGAACATTTAATTGGAAGCGGCTATGGATATGGAAGCTGTAGCCTTATACATAATGTCTATTGGTACGGAAGAGTTGACAGTCCAACAAAACCTTTTCAGATCAACTCCAAGCCAGCTTCTGCTGTGGCTTAGGTAGGTAGTATGGTCATCATCATAGCAGTCTGTCGGGGGTGACAATGACTGTTTCATTTAGGTCTGTGTGTGTGTGTATATCCCATTTACACAGGGTGCGTGTGAAGCGCCTAGTGCAGTAGTATAGTAACGTAGAGATGTTTGTAGATAGTGCATGTTGCATGGCATATGTTGCATGTTGCTTTCTGCTTGCTGCTCTGCTTACAGCTACCGCCACCAGCTAGCCCCCATCGGGGGTGAAAAGAGGAGCAGAGTGCATAAGTCTCCTCCTGCTGGTACATAGCCTCTCCACCACCAAGACCCCTGCAGTGCCTCCTCGTGGCCACACATGGTAACTGGATACCCTGCGGTCCCAGGCTAAACTGGAGGGGATCTCGGAGCAGCAGGGGGCCCCAGAGACGCGGCGTATAGGCCCACCCTGTGTGGACACGCCCTGGCGCCCGTCAACCCCTGCCCCAACTATGGGTAAATAGCCCCACTGCCTTGTGGGTAATCTATTAAGGTGAAGGCTAAGGGAGCAACCCCTGACAGAAAAGCAATGTGCTAGTGGTGCGCAAAAGGCGGGACTTAAAAGACCAAGGACCCCGCAGCCTCCTGCAGCCATGTTGAGGGACTGGTCGTCATGGGCTTACCCACACCACCGGATTTACCTCATCATCGTGAAGACAGTGCTATTGGGAAGAGCGCGCCCCCTACGGCACTCTAAATAATTCAATGCGCAGGTGTCCACCTCTGACCATGGTGGGCCTTACCTTCCTGGACATCTGGTTGAAGTCTGGCGGCGACAGGGTGTGTGGCGACGGGAGCAGGTATGAATGTTACTGGGAGCTCCTAGCTATAGCCCTGCACGTCAGCAGCACAGGGCTATTATGGTCGCTAACAGCTGGGGTGCCAGCTGTTTTTGGCAGGCCCCTGTGTGATTGAGCAGCCCTATTTAGGACAGCACTGCTCACCCCAACTGGGGAGGGGCCTAGAAAAGGTGGCCTAAAATTGCCCACCCATCTTTCGCCTGAACAGGTTACCGCGCCTGTTGGGTCATTCCACCTCTGTGGTCGAAATAATAAAAAGAAAACATGCAACCTAAAACTGGCAACATGGAATGTAAGGACACTCCTGGATCGAGGTTCTGATAGACCCCATAGGAGAACAGTTCTGGTTGCTGCTGATCTGAGTCGCTACAACATTGATATTGCTGCACTGAGCGAGACCAGGCTCCTAGATGAGGGCTCTTTAACAGAGGAAGGGATGGGCTACACATTCTTCTGGAGGGGTTACCCCTCAGGAGAACTAACTAACTAACTAACTAACTAACCTGCACTTATATAGCGCTTTTCTAGTCACAAAGACCACTCAAAGCGCTTTCATTAATACTAACCCTCTATTCTAAGGGCCTATAGGAAACAGATATCTAGGGACAATTTAGAACAACCAATTAACCTAACATGCATGTTTTTGGCATGTGGGAGGAAACCGGAGAAATCCCGGAGTAAACCCACGCAACACGGGGAGAACATGCAAACTCCACACAGATCACTGTTGGTCGGGGGCTGGGATCGAACCCACGATCCCACGATTCCCACAATCCCCCGGCCAAGGGTAAACTGTGCTGCCGCAGTGCTAACCACTGCGCCACCGTGCAGCCCAGCCCGTGCAGAACAACATCTGCATGGTGTAGGACTGGCCATCAAAAACACCCTTCTACCAAGACTCAGTGAAACACCTGTTGGCATTAGTGAGAGACTGATGACACTCCGTATCCCCCTGGTTAAGAATCGCTTTGCTACACTTCTTAGTGCCTATGCACCGACCCTGCCATCGGAGAGTGAGGCCAAGGATTCCTTCTACCAGTTACTGGACGGAACTCTTCGCCGGATCCCCAAGAATGACAAGATCTTCTTACTTGGAGATTTTAACGCCAGAGTGGGTCAGAACAATCAGATATGGAGTGGAGTGCTTGGCAGACACGGAGTTGGCCAAGTTAACGCAAATGAAGTGAGATTGCTCACTCTCTGCTCTGAGCATAACCTGACCATAACCAACACCATCTTCCAGCAAAAGGCCAAATACAAAACATCATGCATGCATCCTCGCTCTAAACACTGGCACCTGATTGATTACATCATTGTGAGGCGCAGTGACATCAGAGATGTCCACATCACCCGCACCATGAGAGGTGCAGAATGCTGGACAGATCACCGGTTGATCGTGGCCAAGGTCCACATGCAAGTGCGCCCCCCCTTGCGACTACAAGGGCCAAAAAGGAGGAAACTTGATTGCTCCCGTCTGGCAAATCTGGATGTAAGAAATGACTTCCGTCGCTCCCTGGTTGAGAAACTAGGGGGGGGTGGAGCATTTCCTGAGTCTGCCTGAGAAGACCATGGACCAGAAGTGGGACTTTATCAGCTCGGCTCTTTGTGAGGCAGCAGCCCAAACGATTGGCTATAAGAGAAAGAACCACCAAGACTGGTTTGATGACAACTCTGACACCATCCACGACTTGTTGGAGGACAAGCACAGAGCACATCAGGCAACCTTAAGGAACCCCTCATCCATTATCATCAGGCATCAGTGGCAGAGAGCTCGGCGGGAGATACAAAGGGCTACTCGGACAATGCAGAACGAGTGGTGGACAAAAAAGGCACATGAAATCCAGGCCTTTGCCGATAAAAATGACATGCACAATTTTTATAATGCTGTCAAGAAGATTTACGGCCCAACAAATCGCTGCATCACTCTCCTGAAAACAGCAGATGGGCTGAGAATCCTAAAGGATCAGCCTAACATCTTGCTGAGATGGGCTGAACACTTTAGTACCCTGCTTAACCAGGACTCAGATGCAGACCCCACCGTTCTCGATGACTTGCCTACTTTTCCTCCGATGCAAGACCTGGATCAGCCCCCAGCCTTCCTGGAGGTTCTATCAGCTACACGCTGTCTCAAAAACAACAAGTCCCCTGGTAATGACAACATCCCTGCTGAGCTGTTGAAACAAGGAGGCTACTTGTGCACAAAAACCCTGCACAAGTACATCACCAAGGTCTGGGCCGATGATAACATCCCATAACAATGGAGAGATGCCACAATTGTCACCTTTATAAAAACAAGGGTGACAAGGCTGTCTGCGGCAACAGCAGGGGTATTTCGCTCCTTGCTGTTGCTGGGAAGGTCCTGGCGAAGGTGATGCTTCACAGGCTGATCAATAACATCACAGAATCAGTGCTGCCTGAATCGCAATGCGGTTTCAGGAAGGGCAGGAGCTCGGTGGACATGATTTTCACAGCTCGGCAGCTGTAGGAGAAATGTCGGGAGCAACACCAGGACCTATTCATGGCCTTTGTTGATCTCTCCAAAGCTTTCGACACTGTCCATAGAGAACTCCTATGGGAAGTTCTTCTTAAGTTTGGCTGCCCCAGTAAGTTTGTCAATATCCTCCGCCAATTTCATGATGGTATGACTGCTCGGGTGACTATAGGTGGACAGGAATCTCCTTCCTTCCCCGTTTGTACAGGGGTTAGGCAGGGGTGTGTATTAGCACCAGTACTTTTTAACATCTTCCTGCTCTGTGTCACCCAACTTCTCCACAAGGAGATTGAGGACAGTAGCGGTGTAACAGTGGACTTCCGTCTAGATGGCAACCTTTTTAATATAAGGAGGCTCCAGGCAACCACCAAACTGCAAAGGGTGAGAGTCATTGAGGTACAGTATGCAGATTACTGTGCTCTGGTATCTCATAGCCCACAAGATCTCCAGTCTGTTCTTACTGCTGCGGTGAGAGCATACAGCAGGATGGGACTGACGGTGAACACCATCAAAACAGAGGTCGTCTGCCAATGGAGCACCAATATCTCATCTACTCCACCTACCTTCACTGTTGCTGGTGAACAGCTGTCTGTTGTTCCATCTTTCAAGTACCTGGGGAGCATCCTCTCTGTAGACAACACCATTGACAGTGAGGTCCAGAACAGGATCAGGCAGGCATCAGCTTCTTTTGGGAGACTCCGGCGTCGGGTCTTCCAGAACAAGAACCTCCATCTCCAAACGAAGATCTCTGTTTACCAGGCAGTCTGTGTCACTACTCTCCTTTACAGCTGTGAATCCTGGGTGACTTACAGCCGCCACATTAGGGATCTAGAGCGGTTCCATATACGCTGCCTTCAGCGCATCCTGGGAATCACCTGGCGTGACCATGTGCCTCATTCTGAGATACTCTTTAAGACCAGCTGTAGGAGTATTGAGGCAACGATCACCCAGCACCAGCTACGCTGGCTGGGACATGTGGTGAGGATGCCCCCAAACCGGTTGCCTTGCAGGGTGTTATATGGCCAGCTACACCATGGTCAACGCTCTGCTGGAGGGCAGAAGAAGCGCTACAAGGACCAGCTAAAGAAGGCCTTAAAGAAGTGCAGGATCAGACCTGAGGCTCTGGAGGAGGCTGCTGCTGACCGGAACACCTGGCGACAGCAGTGCCTTGTGGGGACCCGTATGATGGAGGAGGACAGGACAGCCAGGAGACAGGAGAGAAGACTGAGGAGGAATGCACCTGCAGCCCCTGCTGCCACTACTACAACTTTTACATGCCCTACCTGCAACAGGACATGTGGGTCCAGGATAGGACTACACAGCCATCAAAGGACTCAACGATAGAAGTGGACGTCATCATCGGACTCGATGGACAACCGCAAGCAAGCAGTCATTTAGGTCTGATCAGATTCCTCCATGCAGCTCTGTCCTTCGCCCTCCGCTGCCAGGAACTCCTGACCTTGTTAACCTGGGCGACATCCGAGCCGGTGTGAGTTGCTTTCTGGCTGACCATTTCATGAAACCGCTTGCAAAGTATTTGAGTACCGCTAGCTTTTGCTGAACTAGCAGTACATTCTTGGCAGATAGAGGTATTATCAGTGGCAAGAACAGGCCAAGACAAACTGACTCCAGTATCTGTTGCAGTGACTGACCAGATGATAGGTTTGTTTATCTCTGCCCTTTGTGTAGTGCATGTCACAATGCACCGACTGGCAAAAGTCCACCACAGACCTTGCGACAGATGTGCTTATCTGCCAGGAAGTCCAGTCCCACCCCGTGTAACTGGGAGTGGTCCATGAGTGCATGTCAGGTCAGGCATTGGTTGGCTTGCTACCAGATAACCATGATAACCTCATATTTATCAGTAAAACTGGTAAACTGGGAGTAGTATATTGCACACAAAAAACAAGACTGGAGCAAATTAAATAGGCAGTGGCTATGGATATGGAATTGCACCAATGGAATTCTTGCTACAGATATGGCTCAAAACCTATTGGCCAGTACTTTCCATTGATGCACATCTTAAAGGCAGCAGGATACAGGTACGGAAATCTGAGGCATTTATTTGTTTCAAAATTTCAATTAATATCTATTTGCTACCTTTTTAGCCTGATGATGATGATGATGATGATGATGATGATGATGATGATGATGATGATGATGTTTAATTTCTCCCGTTTTTTTTAAATAGCAATTCAAATTTCTCTGTATTTACTGGGTTCTAATTCCATTACCACCCCGAAATATGACAGAAATTTGCAAAGTGACCTAAGAATCCAGCCTGGAACTCAGTGAATATCAGGTAATTTTGGGGTAATTAGGAAACTGGAACTCAGTACATACTGAATAATTATGAAACCGGAATGCAGTAAGTATAATTTCAATATAATTACAAAATTGGACAACAGGAAAATCTGGGTAATTATGAAACTAGAATGCAGAAAGTAGTGGGTAATTACAGAATTAGAAGAAGGTAAGTACTAGGTAATTTCATGGTAATCACAAAATTATAACCCAAAACGTACCCAGGAACTACCAGGTAATTAGAGGATAATTATGAAATTAGGACTCTGAAAGTACCATGTAATTTCAAGGTAAGTACAGAATAAGAACCCAATAAGTACTGGGCAATTACAAAATTCGATAGCAGTACATACCGGCTGAGTTCAAGATAAACATGAAATTAGAACTCAGGAAGTATTGTGTAACTGCAAAATTACAGACACAGTAAGTACCAGTTAATTTAGGGGTGATTACGATATTTGAAGCCAGTAAGTGCGAAATCAAGCCACAAGGGGTGCACAAGCCAGTTTACTCCTAGTACCGGTCCCAATCCCAGTTAAATGGGGAGGCTTGTGCCAGGAAGGGCGTCCGACGTAAAACCTTTGCCAAATCAAAAATGCAGATGATGACGAATGAGACTTTCATACCGGGTTAACAAAGACTGTCACCGGTGCTGTTAACTGACAGGGTGCCGGAGGAAATTTGGCTACTGTTGGTCAAAGATCAAGGAGGAGGAGAGGGGGTAAGTGTGTTAGGAGGGAGAGAGAGAAAAGGAAAGGTAGAAGTGTTGAGGTGAAAGTAGGGACATTAAATATAGGGACTATGACTGGTAAAGGCAGAGGGTTGGCTGATATGATGGAGAAAAAAGAAAGGTAGATATACTGTGTGTTCAAGAAACCAGATGGAAGGGAAGCAAGACTAGGAGCATTGGAGGTGGATTTTTAAACTGTTCTGGTATGGTGTAGATAGGAAGAGAAATGGAGTAGGAGTAATCTTGAAGGAAGAGTATGTGAAGGGTGTTCAGGAGGTAACAAGGGAGTCAGACAGAATCATGAGTTTGAAGCTAGAAGTCAAAGGTGTGATGTTGAATGTTGTCAATATGTATGCCCAACAAGTTGGTTAAGAGGCGAGGTCACAATCAGGGAGCAGCAGTACAGTTTCATGCCAAGAAAGAGTACTACAGATGCAATGTTTGCTCTAAGAGTGCTGATGGAGAAGTATAGAGAAGGTCAGAAGGAGTTGCACTGTGTCTTTGTGGATCTAGAGAAAGCATATGATAGGTTGTCAAGCGAGGAAGTGTGGTACTGTGTGAGAAAGTCAGATGTGGCAGAGAAGTATATAAGGGTGGTGCAGGACATGTGTGAGAACAGCAAGACAGTGGTAAAGTGCGCTGTAGGAGTGACGGATGGATTCAATGTGGGGGTGGGATTACATCAGGGATCAACTCTGAGCCCCTTCTTGTTTGCCATGGTGACGGACAGGCTGACAGATGAGTTCAGGCAGGAGTCTCCATAGACCATGTTTGCAGATGACATTGGGATCTGTAGTGAGAGTAGGGAGCAGGTGGAAGAGAACTTGGAGAGGTGGAGGTATGCTCTGGAGAGAAGAAGAATGAAAATCAGTAGAAGCAAGACAGAATACATGAGTGTGAATGAGAGGGAGGCAGGTGTTACGGTGAAGCTGCAAGGAGTAGAGGTAGTGAAGGTAGATAAGTTTAAATACCTGGGTTCAACCATCCAAAGCAATGGAAATGCACAAGAGAGGTGAAGAAAAGAGTGCAGGCAGGGTGGAGCAGGTGGAGACGAGTGTCAGGGTGATTTGTGACAGAAAGGTAGTAGCAAGAGTGAAAGGGAAGATCTACAAGACGGTCGTGAGACCTGCTATGATGTATGTATTGTTTGGAGATGGTGGCGCTGACAAAAAGACAGGAGGTAGCACTGGAGATGGCAGAGTTGAAGATTCTAAGATTCTCATTGGGAGTGATGACAAGGGACAGGGTTAGAAATGAGTATATCAGAGGGACAGCTCAGGTTGAGCAGTTTGGAGACAAAGTAAGAGAGGCAAGGCTGAGATGGTTTGGACATGTAAAGAGGAGGGATAGTGGAGATATTGGACAAAGGATGTTGAAGATGGAGTTGCCAGGCAGGAGAAGAAGAGGAAGACCACAGAGAAGATTCATGGATGTAGTGAAGGAGGACATGGAGTGGGTTGGTGTTACAGAGGAAGATGCAAGGGATAGGAGGAGATGAAGACAGATGATCCGCTGTGGCAACCCCGAAAGGGAGCAGCTGAAAGAGGAAGGAGAAGAAGAAGAAGAAGAAGAAGAAGAAGAAGAAGAAGAAGAAGAAGAAGAAGAGGAAGAAGAAGCTAGTAAGTGCTAAATAATTATGAAACGCATGCGGTAGATACTGAGTAATTTTAACGCATTTACAAAATTGGAACACAGTAGGTACTGTGCAGTTATAACATTATACCACCGTAGTGGATAATCACAAGAGTAGAAGAACATAAGTACTGGGTAATTTCAAGGTAATCACAAAATTAGAACCCACAACGTACCCAGTTACTACCAGGTAATTTGGGGGTAATTATGAAGTTAGAACTCTGAAAGTATGATGTAATTTCAAGGTAATTACAAAATAAGAATCCAATAAGTACCGGGCAATTACAAAATTAGATAGCAGTACATACTGGATATTTTCAAGGTAATCGTGAAATTAGAACCCAGGAAGTATTGTGTAACTGCAAAATTACAGACACAGTAAATACCAGTTAATTTAGGGGTGATTAAGATATCTGAAGCCAGTAAGTGCTGAATAATTATGAAACTGGAATGCAGTAGATACTGAGTAATTTCAAGGTATTTACAAAATTGGAGCACAGTAAGTACTATGTAATTATGACATTATAACACAGTAGTAGGTAATCACAAGATTAGAAGAACATAAGTACTGGGTAATTTCAAGGTAATCACAAAATTAGAACCCAAAATGTACCCAGTAACTACCAGGAATTTTGAGGGTAATTCTGAAACCAATTTCAAGGTAATTACAAATTAAGAACCCAATAACTACTGGGCAATTACAAAGTCAATTAGCAGTAAGGACCAGTTAATTTCAAGATGATGACAAAATTAGAACCCAGGAAGTTCTGTGTAATTACAAGATTAGAACACAGTAAGTACTGGTTAAGATCAGAGAAGGGAAGGAAAACTGCAAGAAGATGGAGGACAAGCTGCAGCAGAGCAACATCAGCAGTGTCTGAAGAGGCCTCAAGACCATCTCTGGGCACCAGGATATCTCCTCCCAGGCCATGGGGGGTAGGAAGTGGGTGAATGACCTGAATCTGTACTTCAACAGGCTTGACACCAGCACCTGTCATTGTGGATCCTGGACTATCTCACAAACCAACCACAGTTTGTGAGAACCCAGGACTGTGTGTCTGACACCATCATCTGCAGTATGCCCCCCCGCCCCCCAGGGAACAGTTCTGACTGCCTTCCTGTTCACCCTCTACACTGCTGACTTTTCACACAACACACCACACTGCCATCTACAGAAGTTCTCTGATGACTCTACTATCATTGGCCTCATCTCTGATGGGGATGATGCGGAGTACAGAGGAGTTATCCAGGCTTCGTGGACTGGTGCCTGCAGAACTGCCTCCAGATCAACACAAGGGAAACCAAGGAACTGGTGGTGGACTGCCGCAGGCGTGGAAAACTCCCCTCAGAACCAGTAAACATCCAGGAAACAGACATTGAGATGGTGACATCTTACAAGTACCTGGGTGTTCACCTGAACAATAAACTGGACTGGTAACACAACACCAATGCTCTCTACAAGAAGGGGCAGAGCAGGCTGTTCTTCCTGAGGAGACTCAGGTCTTTTGGAGTGCAAGGGGCACCCCTGAAGACCTTCTATGACTCTGTGGTGGCATCAGCCATCACATATGGTGTGATCCGTCGGGACAGCGGCATCATGGCAGCTTACAGGAAGAGACTGAATACGCTGATCAAAAAAGCCAGCTCTGTTCTGGGGTGACGCCTCGACCCAGTGGAGGAGATATGAGAGAAGAGGATGGTGGCTAAGCTGTCATCTCTGCTAGAGGCAGAGTCCCACCCCATGCGGGACACGCTGAACGTACTGAAGAGCTCATTTAGTAGCAGGCTGCACTATCCTAAGTGCTCGAGTGAGAGTTTTTGCAGGTCCTTCCTACCTGCTGCTGTCAGACTTTATAACCTAATCTGTGCTGTTCATAGGGATCATACCTAACAGCACTACTCTGCACAATAGGGACCGTTCCCTTCCAATACACTACTAATACAATTACAATTATTATTGAAGGTGGCAATGATATTGTTCATTCAACTGTGAGAGATAAGCTACATTCTGATCCACAGTGTACTTCAAACTGTATTCCCTACTCCTTGCTCCGTTTTCAGGGAATATCAGTAAGTTAACTGCCCTTGACAAAATTTCTCCATTTGAAACACCCTGTAACCATCGGCTCCTCCTCCATGAGCTACCACAGTAATCATGGACACGTACTGATACTATGGTGGATAATTTATATTTCTTAAATAAAATATTAATACAAATATATTTTTATTACTATCAGTTGATATAAACAATAACCAACATCAGTTTAGCTTGTTAATAACGTTATCAACAATAGTTTGTTTTACTCGTACAGTATATGAGGCACAATGGCTTATGGGTAACCTTCTTGTCAACTTGAGGTGAAGTGATGTACAGTTGTTCACTTTTTCCCTGTACAGTTCTCAGTTCCCTTTGAACTGAAGATCATTCGCTCCCTTCGGTTTGGAATCCCAGTTAATATGACAAATACCCTGTGCAGTCCACTTCGGAATACACTATTGGGTGATCAGAAAGCAGCTAAACTCTCTGGATTTATATTTATATATTGCCGGGTAATTTAATGTAACTATCATGCTGTAAATACCATTTACCTGCAATGCTCTTGTAGTGTGTATGTTATGATCTCCTGCCTATCTGAGGCAGGAAGAATTAAAGCCCAAGTGCAGGAGGTAGTTGTGTGTATTTATTGTGCAAAAAACAGTCCAGAAAAACAAACAGATAAATGGCACCGGGAGTACAGGGAAAAACTGCGAGGAAACAGACATCAAAAGAAACACAAAAAACACAAAGAAACCCCCCCCCCACCCCCCGACCAACTATCATTCTAAGCAGGGTGGGAGGTGGGGGAAAAGAGGCTAGGAGGGAAAAAGAAAACAAGACAACACAAAAATACTATACACGAAAAAAAAGTGAACCTTCCTCAAACCCCAAAGACAAGAACCATACCCCAAGACCCAGGAGTCCAAGAGTTCAGGGGGCCGACCAAAGTCCCAGGCCCAAAGGGCAGCGGAAGGAGGCGGTCAAGTGGTTTGTCCAAGTCCAGGACCAGTCGGACCGCCCGAGTGAGAGGATCAGGTGGCTGACCAGGGAAACTGGGCCACCTAACCCCACGGCACAGTTCACCGGGTGGACAACCTGGGTCCTTAAGCCACCAGCTCAAGAGAGGCAGCCCGAGAAGCGACCTCGCCATGGGAAGACCCAACGCAGGAAGGGGAAGCCAAGAAAGGAGAGCCCTGGTGTCACTGCACAGTGATGAGGGAGAAGCCACCCTGTCCCCCGTGGCCCCGAGCTGGGGTACAGCTGCACCCACAGAGGTCCCGGTCTGGAGCTTAGTAGTACCTGCAGGGGTCCCGGTATGGGACATAGCAGCACCCGCAATGGACCCTTGCTGGGCCACTGCTGCCCCCACAGTAGGACCCGGTTGGGCCACTGCTGCACCCACGGTGGGACCCAGCTGAAGCATGGTCACACCAGTGGTGGACTCTGGCTGAAGCATGGCTGCACCCATGGTGGACCTCAGCTGGGCCTCATCGGCGGGGGCAGCTGGAACCCCAGGCAGCAGACCCAGATCCTCGGAGACCTCTGACAGTGCCAACACCTCTCCGACAACCCTGGGAGAAGGCTCAGAGATGACACAAAAGGAAGAGGGGTCGGGGTCGCCGGCAGCGGTGGAGCCCAGTAGGGTGAGCTCGGGTGCAGCCATCCACTGCACCCGGCTCTCCCCACCCAGAGTCAGGCAAGATTGCTCCAGAACCAAAAACAGAAAGACAAAATCGAGCACTCGCCTGAGCTCAAGCTCCACCGCCGTCCAGGACTCTGATGATCCGGTGGGTGGCGACATCTCGGACCTGATCTGGCGGTCATCAAGCTCTGGTGCCGACTCTGCTGCGGGGTTCTCAGCAGCAGGCAAGATGGCAGCGGCAGTCCTGGTGCCCCCAGGTGAATTCGCCCACGCAGGTGGTTCTTCCAGCGTGACAGCTGGGGGACCACTCTGTTCTGGCTCTGCTCTAAGGTCATCCAGGGCCACAAGCTCCTTCACTGTCCAGCTGCTTGGTTCCAGTGGGCACTCGGGAAGAAAGGGAGGCGACACGGAGGGGATCAGTGAGTCTTTAATAATAGCAGCAGGGGGAGAGTGCTCAGGTGACTGCCTAACCTGAGGCTCTCTCCCGGGAGACAGACAAGGTTTGTCACTATTAGCAGAAATAGAATGATAACACAATTGCCTGACCTCCCGGATCTGGGTGTAGACTGCTGTAGGCGGCGAGCTGTCATCCTCCTCCGTGTCCACAGCCCTCCTAGGCCCCCCTGAGGATAGTGGAGGAGCTGGCTCGGCTGACGCGGGAGTGAGTGTGTCAGGGGAAGCCCTGGAGGTCCCTTTGGCAGGGGGAGAGGACGTCTCGATGACAGAAGCTGAGGCTGAAGTGAAGAGGGTGCAGGCTGGCATGACAGCTGGCACAGGGGAAGGCTTCACCGCAGAAGTGGTCGGGCACGATGTCTGGAACTCGGCCGCCGACGAGGTGATGGACTTCTTCATGCACGTCGATGCAGAACGACCCGCTCTCCATGGTGTAGGCTCCTCAACAATCTCTGGCTCCTTCAGCGTCTGGCTACTCCCGGGACCGGCAGGGAATTAGGAGAGACAGAAGAAAAGGATTGAGGAGCGGGGACAGCAGCTGACTGGGGAGCCCCAGCAGACTGTAAAATCTGGAGCTGCTCGACAGGAATCTGGCTAATCTGCGATGACGCTCTACAGCCACAAATGAGTACAGAACAGGAGAAGAATGTCCCAAGGCGCAGGCAGGCAGAACTGCAGCAGGGGGAGCGAAAGAGAGAGCCTGGGAAAAACCCTCCAGACCGGACTGGAAGGCAGGGGTGAGGCAAATAGTACTCACAGGGCTGGAGTGGTCCGAATTAGTCCAAGTACAGTCCAGGGTGTAGAACAGAAACCAAGGCTGACGAGGAAACTAATGACATGCAGATTGACGCGGTACTGAATAACAGGCAGGACATCTAGTCATGCATGCATAGAGCAGAACAGTAAAAACAACAAACACTGAGAGTGCAAACTGACAAACAGTCAAACAATAATCCAGCAATACACTGGAGCAGACACAGGTCTTAAATAATGCCAAACATAATGAAGGAAGTGATTGCCGATGTGGGTAGTGAGAGTCAGTGTGGAAGAATGAGTGGGCGGAACAAAGTGGAAACAGGTGTGTGTGTGTGAATGTCTGTGTGCATGTAAGTGGAAATAAATGGGTGTGTGTGCGTATGTGTGTTAATGATAGTGACAACCAACTGGCAGGAGAGGGAGGCATGGCTGTAAGCTGGCAGGGAGCCAAGACCCAGAGGCTCCTAAGGATCTGCCAGCAGCAAATAAGGAAAGCAAGTGAACAAGGGAAAATACAGCCACATGTCATGGTGCTGGATTGGAATCCAATCCAGTCCATGACAGTGTTCACTGTACATATATGTATAATTACTGTTTTTCTACCCAATTTCTTATCTTATTTATTATTGCTCTGAATGCTGCTATCCCTTTGCTGCTGCAATCCTGTAAAGGCTATATAAAATAAAGGCTTATCTTATATTATCTTGGGCAGAGGTGTTGGCAAGGCAGGCAAATGCTGGGGGCCCATTAGCCAAAAAGACACCCCCTCCCCAAGGGCTGATCACTACTGCAGGGACAATGTGGAGATTTTGCAATGACAGGGGTAGGCCTGTGTAGAACTCCTTAAAGGGGCCCCATCTCTCACTCTCGCAAGTAGCAGTGTGTGTCTTCTTTAAACAAGCAAGTGAGAGAGGCTGTATTAAAATGAAGCAAAGTAATCCATCTGGCAGTGACAAAATAAAAGGAGATAAAAGATGAAGAGGAGAAAAAGTTGTTCTAAGGCGTAGATAGCCAGATTATAATATGTGTTTAATTCTCATCATCAGCAGGTGGTTTGACAGTAGCCACCATACTGTCCCTCTTGTTAGAAAAATGACCCAATGCATCCCTGTTCTTAACTTGCCATCCTTCTATCCCCATCCCCGTTGACATGTGTAACTCAAGGCCTCCCCCCCAAACGTGGGAAAAAAGAGAGAATTGTTCTTCTGATATCATCATAAACATTTCTATATCATGTTACAAAACTGAGTAAAATGACTTTGAGCAACCAATTCTATTCTAAGCAGAAATGGAAAAAATACTTGATTTGCAACTTTTTTCTTAAAAATTTATGAATTTTTTCCATAAATTTGCAACCTTTTCTGTAAATTTTCAATTTTTTTCCACATTGTAAATTTGCTACTTTTTAAAAATAAATTTGCATCTTTTATTGTGTAACTTTGTAACTTCATCCCTGTAAATGTTCAATTTTTTCTCATAAATTAGCAACTTTTTTAAAAAATAAATTTGCAGCTTTTTCTCATAAATTAATGACTTTTTACCTCACAATTTGCAATTTTTTTCACGTAAATTTTCTACCTTTTCCTGCAAATTTTTAACTTTTTTCAAAAAAATTTGAAACCTTTTCACATAAATTTAATTATTTTCTATTTTTTTTAAATTTTGTATTGTGTGCACTTTGTTAATCCCCAGAGGGAAATTCAGGGCATCCACCTGGATGGATGAGGCAGCCACGGTGCAGCGCCAATCCTTTCACCATCCACACACACATTCACACCTAGGACCATTTTAGAGTCTCCAATTAACCTAACCTGCATGTTTTTGGCCTGTGGGAAGAAACCGGAGTAAACCCACGCAGACACGGGGAGAACATGCAAACTCCACACAGAAGGGTCACTGATGGTCAGTGCGTGGGATCGAACCCACGATGCTCTGGGGTTGAATTGATCCCGTGACCTTCTTACTGTGCTGCCACTGTGCTAACCACTGCACCACTGAGTTGCCTTTGCAACTTTTTTTTTAAATTTGTGACTTTTTTCTCAAAATTTTTTGAAGTTTTTCCTGTAAAATTTCCACCTTTTTTCTTCATAAATTTGTAACTTTTTTGGTCATAAATTTGTAACTTTTTTCTCAAGAATTTGCTTTTTTCCCTGTAAATTTTGCTTTTTTTTCTTGTATATTTACAACATTCATCAGGATGCTGGTTAAATTTTTATTCTGTGTAAATAAACTACAATTTGCAACTTTGTTTAATTTTTAAATTGGCATATTTTTTCATATCCTTCTTGCACCTTTATTCATGCAAATTTGTACCTAATTTACATTTATATGTTTGTACCTTCCGCTAAATTGTCAAACCCCCCTTGTTAAATAACAAATCACCTACTGCTCATCATCCTAAATAATTGGTGTGGATAAATCTCTTTAACCTTGTCTGTATGGGTGGGTCTCCTCACTGCTGGTTTTCTGCTAACACAAGCCTCAGACCGCTTCAAATCTGTCCGTCAACCAGCATTTATTCATCCACTCTTTGTTTTTTCCACTTGTTTCCAGCTGCTTCGAGTTTCTCTGAGACAAAATAGGTTTGTAGCCCGAGGTGACAGATTTTCAGCAAGAGCCAAGCCTTAAATCACCAAACTGACTCAATGTTTTTCCACAGTGGGAGACAGAAGCTCTGTAAATATATTTAGACATGAGCGTAACCCTGGGTTTTCATGTTTGCCAACAAATACCATTAGAAAAAAACATACACACACAACAACTTCCCCCGGAGCGGTGATCGGCTTCATCTTCTGCTACCTGCTTTACCCTGCTGCATCCAGAAAAATCTGCATGAAGCCACAACAATGGTTTTGAGCTTTAAAATGAAAGTTTGTCATTCTGGATGTGACAAGAACAGAAAGCTAAACAATGAAACAATCCACTTTCCACTGTTTTTCTTTTTCAGCTCCAATTTCATATCGACAAGGCAAAAATTCAAACAAAACAAACTTGTTTTAGCACGCTGAAGCAGAGTATTGAACACACAACATACTTTAAAAAATTATTTCAGCTTATTTTTCTTCTTTTACTGACACTTTTGCACATTTCTCCTCCTGCAGCTTTGACAAAGAGCACGTGGATGTTACATCAAAATGATCAACTCAGCTAGAAACAGGGCACTCCCCAGTCAGCATGTCCATGTGGGCCCCACCAAAGGTGAAACTGGGCTGTCTTATGGGTCCATGTGGGTTTGCCCTTGGGTTCCATGTTGGCCCCATCTGTGTTTGCCCACGTGGACTTTGCCTGTGGTACAGGTGAGCAGGTGATCTGTTTCCCCACTGTAAACCAGGCGGGGCCCGCTGGGATTAATGTGGCTGAGCAGGTTTCAGTAACACTGGTGCCACAGGCCAAATTATGAGGAAAAAAGTCACAAATTTATGAGAAAAAAGTCACAAATTTACTTGAAAAAAATAAAAATTCAAGAGAAAAAGTTTACAAGATAAAAAAAAACAACCTTAAATTTACAAGACAAAATTTGTAAAAAAAAATAAAATAAAATGTAAAATTACTTGAAAACAGTTACAAACTACAAAGAAGAAAATTTTAGCAAATTTACAAGAAATAGTCACAAATTTATGAGGAAAAGTTGTAAGTTTACAGTAAAAAAAAGTTGTTCCAAATTTGTAAGAAACATTTCTCTGGGCGGTACGGTGGAGCAGTGGTTAGCACTGCGGCAGCACAGCAACTCACCCTTGGCCATGGGATCCCTGGTTCGATCCCAGCCCCTGACCAACAGTGATCTGTGTGGAGTTTGCATGTTCTCCCCGTGTCTGCGTGGGTTTACTCCGGGAGTTTTCCGGTTTCCTCCCACAGGCCAAAAACATGCAGGTTAGGTTAATTGGAGACTCTAAAGTGGCCCTAGGTGTGAATGTGTGTGTGAATGGCAAAGGGATAGCGCCGTACTGTGGCTGCTTCATCCATCCAGGTGGATGCCCTCAATTTCCCCTCTGGGGATCAATGAAGTATACAAAAAAAAATTAACAAGAAATTGGCAAATTTACAAGGAAAAAAGTAACAAGAAAATGTCAGTAAATTTGCAAGAAAAACATCACAATTTTACAAGAAAAACTACCAAATTTGTGAGGAAAAGTTGCAAATTTAAAAATCAAATAATCATCTAAAACAAACATTTAGATTATAACCCTCAACTGAAGATCAGCTGGTCAAACCAAGGGTTTTGTGCGGCACTAATCTCAAAAACATGATTCTTTTGCATTTAAAGTGACTGAAGTTGCCAGATAACACTACTTTATTATTTTTCACTTCTCTTATAATATCGTCAATTTCTACTTAAAGTTTCTCCTTTTGCTATCTTATACGTCATCATGTTGTAAATGCTGGGGGTAAGGTGTGGGCATGGTAATAACTATCATTTCCATCTGCCATCTGTCATTTTGTCATGATCCTGGGGCACGGGTGGGTGCCGTGCCCAGTTTCCTGTCTAGTTTAGTGTTTTTCTGTCTGCTGTGTTTGGTTCCTGTTTAATTCTTGTATTTTTGTATCTGTAGTATTATTATGTACATTTTGGGGTTCTGTTGTGTTTGTATCGTTATGGTTTCCGATTGTGTTTTATTTTGACAGCGTTGTGCAGCTTCTGGTTGTCAGACTGGCTGGAGCTGCACACCTGTTATTCATTCTGTTACTTTCACCACTCATGCATCCACACCTGTCACTAATTATGTACTGAATATGAGGGCACGGCAAACCTCTGGGGTTTATCGTGTCCTTCTACCACGTGTACCTGTCCTCAGGAACAGCCAGCTGAGTGTGAGAGCTCTGGTTGGATTCCACCCCTGGCCAGGCGTTCCCTGGCTTCCATCCCTCTGGACGTCAAGCCCCACTCTCCTCCAGCGCTCGTCTTTGTGTACTTCATGATTTAGTTTTTGTAAGTTCACATTCTTGTCTGTTTTTATGTTAATAAATGTGCAAACTCACAGAGAGCATTTGGTGTCCTACTTTCACCCGTGAAACAGGCGTTTCATGATAGAAGGACACAACCACTTGGACACCAGCCTCTGTGGGTTTTGCAATTTTTCTTTTTCCCCGTAATTTCTTTTCCCCCTTTTTACCAGCTTACACCTGCTGAGATGTCTGCAGGCGGAAGACAGTTTTCACAGAGTTTGGGATGGGAGCGCTGCACTGCGCTCCAGAAGGTGGATGGACATATTGCCGACGCTCGCGCATCTCCCACCCCAAAAGATGCCTTGTGGAACGTAAGCCTGGCAGAGGCAGCTGTGCAGCATTACCCCCGACTCGTGCTGCACGCCAAAGGAAAGGAGAGGGTTTTTGTTTTGGAGGATCTGCAGTGGGAGTATCACGAGAGGAGCTCAGTCTGCAAATCCAAGTTGGTGCCTACGGGAGGGCATTCCTGATTTTCAGCGCCATCGGCTTCTCACCAGCCCCAAGCTCTGGCGTCCCACCTCCATCACCAGAGACCTGAGCCTCTGCCTCCTTCCCAGGGAACTCCAGTGGTGGGCAGAGGAGCCTCGTCTGGTCCCACCACAGCAGCAGGAACCATCGGGCACCAGGAAATAAGGCAGGTGGGTTGTCATTCCTTTTTCATCATAATGATATACCTTGCCTTTTTCCCGGAGATGAGGCTCAGAACGGCAGCCAAGTTTAGCTGAGTTCTCACCACCTGCTGCTGTTGACTCACCCTCGCCTTCCTCTCCCGTACGTTTTTGTGTGGCTTCCAAGAATCTGTCGCCCTTGGGAAGGAGCCGCTGGATGATGGAGGAACCAGCAGTCCTGGGAGTTCCGGTTCCAGCCCTGTGGCCACATCCAGGATGGGAGGAAAGCACCACCCGTGCTCTGTATCCTGAGCCTACAGTTGTGTATCCCCTGGATTCAGCGGCACCGGCACCAGCACCGGCACCAGCATCTGCCATCCCGCCGGGAGGTCCACCAGCAGGGAGCGCCAAGACTGGAGGTCGATTGGCTGCATCCACCATCACGCCTGCTGCTGGAGTTGTCGCAGCAGAGTCGCCGGAGTCCTGGGCGGCAGTGGCGCTCAAGTCCAGGCAAGTACTCTGTTCTGTTCTAACACCTACACATCTAGAGAACTCTTGTCTGGCTCATGGGGAGGAGAACTGGCTGCAGATGTCCTCTGCTCCCGAATTCTTGCCAAGCTCCACCACTGCCAGCAATTGTTCCGGTGTTTTTCCTTTCCTCCCCCTCTGAGCTGGTCGTGCCCGTAGTGGACATCCAAACGGAGAGGACCAAGACACCCCCCCTGTCTGAAGTGGCTATGTCAGGTGGAGGCGCCCAGATGGAGAAGGCCGAGATGTCCCAGCCTGGATTGCCAGAGTCCTGAACAGCGGTGGAGCTTGAGCTCAGGTAAGTTCTCTCTTTTGTCTTCACATTATCTGTCTTAGAGAAATCTTGCCTAACTCTTGGTGGGGAGGGCCAAGTGCAGCCATCCGCTGCGCCTGAGCTCTCCTCACCGGGCTCCACTGCTGCCGGTGACTCTGACCTGGTGTCTGTGTTCTGTGTGTGTGAGCCTTCTCCCAAGGTCATCGTGGGTGCTGCACCCCCTCTTTCCAAGGTCTCCGTGGGTGCAGCTACGCCCAGTCCAGGGCCTCCACAGGTGCAGCTACACCCCAATCCAGGGCCTCCCCGGGTGCAGCTACACCCCAGTCTGGGGCCCCACTGATGGACCGCCTCCTTGGCCTGGTGCTCTCGCGGGTCAGCCTGGCCATCATGGGTACCATGCTCCGGTCCGGGGACACCGTGGGTGTCACGCTTCAGTCTGGGGCCGCCGCAGGTGCCACGCTTTCACCCGAGGTCGCCTTAGATCCCTCACCTTCATTGGGGACCGGCAGGGTCGTCAGGTCTTGTGAGTCAAGAAGGCTGCCCCAACTGCCGGGCTTCTGGGACACCACCTGTTGGACAGTGTGTGGGTCATGAGTGTTTTCTTTTTGCTTTTTTTTTGTGTGTTGGGTCTCGGTCCCTCCATGCCTGGGGTCCCCCTCCTCCCTCCCGGGTGGGTTGTTTTTCTTGTTGGGGGGGTCTTCTGTGTGTGTGTGTGTGGGGGGGCTTTTTGTGATGTTACCCTGGGGTGCCTGGGTTCCACCCATTGAGGAAGGGGCTCTGTCATGATCCTGGGGCACGGGTGGGCGCTGTGCCCAGTTTCCTGTCTAGTTTAGTGTTTTTCTGTCTGCTGTGTTTGATTCCTGATTAATTTTTGTCTTTTTGTATCTGTAGTATTATCATGTACATTTTGGGGTTCAGTTGTGTTTGTATCGTTATGGTTTCCGGTTATGTTTTATTTTGACAGCGTTGTGCAACTTCCGGCTGTCAGACTGGTCGGAGCTGCACACCTATTATTCATTCTGTTATTTTCGCCACTCATGCATCCACACCTGTCACTAATTATGTACTGAATATAAGGGCACGGCAAGCCTCTGGGGTTTGTCATGTCCTTCTACCACGTTTACCCGTCCTCAGGAACAGCCAGCTGAGTGTGTTTGGGTCAAGCTGTCGAGGAGAGTAGGAGAGCTCTGTTCAGGTATGTCTTCCCCTTATTCCCAACCGTGAGCTCCGCTGCTCTGGGAGAGCTGTGGTTGGATTCCGCCCCTGGCCAAGTGTTCCCTGGCTTCCTTCCACCTGTGTCATGGTTAAGCTAACAGTTCAGGTGCACGATGTTAGCGCAGGAAGGAATCACACAAGGGGGGGAACGTTCGACAGTTTATTATATGTAAAAACAGCACACAGTTAATTAAACAGCCTCTCGCCAGAGGAAACAATCCACCTGTGGAGAGAAAATGAGAGCTGTCAGCGGAGGAACGGAGTAGAGAATATGGCCAAGCCAAATTGCCACTTACTCAGGGTTCTGAGGAAGGACCGGCAGGACTCCAGCGGGGAATAGACGAACCAGTAGGGTAAGGGGGAATGAGCTAGTAGTGCCTGACCGGGTGGAGATAGTTGCTGTGGATGTGATGAGGTGGCAGGAGAGCGCACGCAGACCCGAGACACACCCACACGATGGCAGCAACCTGTAAGAGAGGAGGGAGAGCAAAGTTTAGATGACATGTCTAAGCTTGGCAAAAACGACCTGCTTGCCTGAATTTAGGGCAGTATACCCAGACGAGCCAGTGTTGACTGTGCGGAGAGAGCCTCCTTAAGTACGCTGGCTGATGAGCAGGCACAGGGGTGTCTTCTGCCTCAGGTGCAGTGATGAGTTGGCGAATACCAGGCAGGACGGGAGGGGCGCGCTCTCACTGCCCATGACACCCTGGACGTCGAGTCCCACTCTCCTCCAGTGCTCGTCTTTGTGTACTTCATGATTATTTTTTGTTTGTTCATGTTCTTGTCTGTTTTTATCTTAATAAATGTGCAAACTCACAGAGAGTGTTTGGTGTCCTACTTTTGCCCTTGAAATGTGCATTTCATGATATATTTATCAATTAGTGAACGAATGTACGATGAGGCAAGGCAAAGCAAGTTTATTTGTATAGCACATTTCATGTACAAGACAATTCAAAGTGCTTTACAAAAAACATTAAAGCATATTACAGCAAGATGCAAAAGAAATACATTAGAATTTAAAAACAAAGAGAAACACAAACAAACTAAAATAGAATAAGGCAGATAAAGTTCCAGTGCATTGTGAGAGATTAACAATTGTTCAACTGAAAGACAGCAGCAAATAGGAAAGTTTTTTAACCTGAATTAAAGCAGCTGAGAGTTTTAGGAGCCCTGATGCTTTCTGGGTGTTTGTTCCACATCAAAACTGAATGCTGCCTCACCATGTTTGGTTCTAATTCTGGGCACAGATAGTAGGCCTGACCCTGACGACCTGAGGGCTCTGGGTGGTTCGTAATGGACCAGAAGATCTGAAATGGATTTTGACCCTAAACCATTCAGAGCTTTATAAACCAAGAGCAGTATTTTGAAATCTATTCTTTGACAGATAGGAAGCCAGTGTAAAGATCTGAAGAATGGAGTTATGTGATTTACTGAGGGATTGAACAGATACTATACACTTGGTTTCATAAATGCCACGTGAACCTTGGTGTCCTGCTTTGCAGCAGAGCCAGAATAAAAGAACAATGATATGAACATTTTTCTCAATGAAATAAGATCAAGAATTTACTAAAATGACCAAAGATGCAGTCATTTCTGGTGAGAACAAATTATTACTTTTTGAATACATGCTAGATGTTTTCAATGAACTTATTTTTTTCGAATAAAAACTGCTCCAGCTTTGGTCAGATTCTTGTTGGCCTCAGTCAAATTGAATAAAAAGGAGCAAAAATCGACTTCCGGTTATGGCTGCCACGTAAGACGGACGTGTCTCACTCTGCTCTGCTCCTGGAGAAAAAAATCGGCAAATAACTCTCTCATTTGGGACAGAACGTATCCCAGCGTTTGGGCGAGGATATGTCGGCGAAGCCTAAGGCTGGAAAACCAGGTAAAGGAAAAAGCGAGCCGCCGAAACAGTCCAAATTAACGGACTTTCAGGTCTGTGACGCAGCAAACAAAACTCCATATATGGCGGAGGAGGCTGGCAACGGTGCGATATCTGCGGGGAGCGGCGCAGATGCGCTGATGGCTGCCATGAGTTCAATGAGAGCAGACTTTTCCTCTAGATTTGATGGGATTATGACAGCGTTGGAAGGAATAAGAAAGGAATTGGGTGACTGTGTAGAACGAACGGCGCAGATGGAACTCCGTCTCGCTAGCGCTGAAGATGACGTCACCCGTCTTCAATTAAAGGTGCGCACTTTGGAAAAAAAAAATAAATGTCTAGAAGATAATATTTTGGATTTGGAATCTCGGTCGAGACAGAATAACTTGAGGCTGGTGGGTCTTCCAGAGGAATCAGAAGGTCGGGACGTATATTCCTTTCTGGAAAAGTGGATTCCGGAGGTGCTGGGCAGCAAGGAGTTGCAATCAGCAGTGGTTCTGGAAAAAGCACATCGTATTGGCCCACGGAGAGATAAGGGACCGCCGAGGACCTTAATTATGAAGTTTCTTAGCAACAGAGACAGGATGAAGATCTTCAACGCTGCACGAGCTAAAGGAGAGATTAAACACCAGGATCAGCAGGTGCGGTTCTACCCAGATTTGGCCACAGGAATCCAACAATTGAGGAAGCAGTTTGATCCCATACGTAAGGAGCTGCGCAACCTTGGGATTCGTCATGGTGTAATCTATCCTGCGAGACTGCTGACCACGTATGAGGGCAGAACCCACATCTTCAAGACCCCAGAGGAGGCGCAGGAGTTCATCAAGAAGATCAAAGAAGAAGAAGAGACTGGTGGGAGCTAAGCATGAACAAAATATAAGGTAGAATAATTAAGCATTTGCACAGGCATCTGACTGACTTGAAGTAAATAGCAAGTTTACAAAATATAGATTGTATTATATATTAAAAAAAAACAAAAACAAAACAAACAAAAAAAAAACTATGATGTACAAAGTTGTTAAAAATTTTGGAGTTAAGTTGGAAAACTACAGAGGAGAGTTAATGTTACGTCATTAAAAGCAGTAGAGTTAGGGTGATTGGGAGGATGAAGAAGGAGTGGCTTAGGCTGTTCCCCGTGGGTGTGGAACGGTCGATGGCTATATCGGGAGACGGAATTTTTCTTTTGATTTTGGGGGGTTCGCCACAAGTGTGGGAAGGGGGAATTTGTTTGTGTGTAGTTTGTAGGATGAATGTTCAACCACTCATGTTTTTGCTTCTCTGTATGAGCATGTTTACACTGCAAGGTAATCCCAAACTCTCTATTGATCATAAACCAAAGTGTTAATCTTAATTTAACTTCATGGAATTGCAGAGGTCTACAAAATTTAAAAAAACTTAAACAAGTTATGAATAAAATAAAAGACATGGGTTCAAAAATTGTGTTTTTACAAGAAACTCATCTAATAGAGGAGGATATAAAAAGAATTAGGAGTAGATGGCAAGGAAGTGTATTCACCTCATCATTCTCATCCCGGGCCAGGGGAGTTATGACTCTCATACATAAATCAGTCCCTTTTCAAGTGAAAAATGTAATTGGAGACAAACTTGGAAGATATGTAATCATTCAAGGTTCTTTGCTATTAGAAAATATAAATCTTGTGAACTTATATGGTCCCAATATAGATGATCAAAAGTTCTTTGCTAATTTATTTCTTATTTTATCATCACTTACAGGGCAACATATAATAGCAGGGGATTTTAATTGTACATTGAATCCAGGTATAGATAGATCAACAGGACTGGATTGTACGCACAATGGATGTAGGATGACTATTAATCATTTTATGAAAGAACTGAGATGGTTAGATATATGGAGAGAAATGAAACCACAAGTTAAAGCCTATTCTTGTTATTCCAGTACCTACAAGACATTCTCACGTATTGATTATTTTTTGATTTCCACAGAATTAAGATCCAAGATTCAAAACTGCTTTTATGATAACATCGTGATCTCTGATCATGCACCCTGTTGTCTAATATATATAGATAAAAAATTGACAAAGGAATCAGGTAGATGGCAATTTCAGCATAAATGGCTTCAGGATGAGGAATTTGTCAAGTATATAGAAAAACAGATAGACGAATACTTTGATATCAATACTACACAAACATCAGCATGTGTAAAGTGGGAGGCTTTCAAAGCTTTTATTAGGGGACATATTATTAGTTATACAGGATCAAAATCTAAGAAGACTCGAGAGGAGAGAGCTAAATTGGAACATAAAATGAAAAGTCTTCAGGAAAAAGTGTATGCAGGAAGTGATCCAAGGTTGGAGAATGAATTACTGATTTTGAGAGCTGAACACGACAAAAAATCAGCGAATAGAGCTGCCTCGAGTCTTCTAAGATTGAAACAATCTTTTTATGAACAAGGTGAAAAATCAGGAAAATTATTGGCATGGCAGATTAAACAATTAGAAATTAAAACACCAATTACTAGTATTATAAGTAACGGACAGGTAGTTATAGATCCTTTAGAAATTAACAGAGCCTTTAGAGATTACTATGAAAAATTATATGATACTAAAAATGAATTTGATTTAACAAAACTAAATGGGTTTTTGAACGAACTATCTATACCGTGTATTCCAAATGAAAACAGGGAGATATTGGAGTCTAAAATTAGTCAAGAAGAAGTTGGGCTAGCCATTGATAATATGAAATCAGGAAAAAGTGCAGGACCAGATGGTCTTCCAGTTGACCTTTATAAAAAATTTAAGAATAAATTAATAAAACCTTTTTTGGAAATGGTTTTAGAAGCATTTCAAAATAATAATTTACCATCATACATAAATAATGCCTTAATTATACTGCTGCCAAAACCAGGTAAGCCCTCTAATAAATGTGAAAATATGAGACCAATAAGCCTATTAAACGCCGACCTTAAGATAATCTGTAAAATTTTAGCAAGACGAATACAAGAAATTTTACCAAATATTATTAATCGAGATCACAGGGGATCGCCTGATTGCTGGGGTCTTTCTGCAACTGTGGGGGTCCTCCCTACAGTTGATAGTGCTATGAGATGACTGTTGTTGTGAAATGGCGCTATATAAATAAAGTTGAATTGAATTGAATTGAATTGAGATCAGAATGGCTTTATAAAGGGAAGACAAGGCTTCCATAATGTAAGAAGACTATTTAATATTATTTATTTTAATAAAGAAGCACCGGATACAGCTCTCCTATCATTGGACTCTGAAAAGGCCTTTGATAGAGTTGAATGGCCCTTTCTTTTTGAAGTCCTACAAAGGTTTGGACTTGGAAATAATTTCATAAAATGGGTTCAAATAATATACAATAATGCTACAGCAGAAATCCTAACAAATAACAATATTTCAAAACCAATAAAAATCAATAGAGGATGTCGACAAGGCTGTCCACTTTCACCTTTACTGTTTACTATGGCAATTGAACCTTTAGCGATAGCGATACGTTTACATTCACAAATATATGGAATTAAAGTTGGACCAACAGAACATAAAATCTCCCTGTACGCTGATGACATAATTTTGTTTATGTCGAATCTAAAAAAATCAATTCCAACCTTGTTGAATTTAATAAAGAATTTTGGGGAAATATCAGGATATAAAATAAATAAAACTAAATCTTCAATATTAATGCTAAATGAGACCCAGAGAAATTACCCAGCCCCTGAGGTAAATCAATTCACTGTTGTAAATCAGTTTAAATATTTAGGAATCCAAATTGTGCCTAAGCTAGAATCAGTCGCCAGTGTCAACTATGAAGCCTTAATGACAGATATCAATGAGTTAACTCAGAGATGGATGTCACTACCAATGTCGATGATCGGGAGAATCAATATACTTAAAAGTAATATTTTACCTAAAATACTTTATTTATTTCAATACATTCCCTTATCACCACCTTTAGATTTATTCTCAAGAATAAAAAAAAAGTTAGTGGAATTTATATGGAACAACAGGAGGGCTAGATTACGTCTGTCTTTATTATATTTACCATTTGATCGTGGAGGTCTGAAATGTCCAAATTTTATGTTGTATTATTGGTCGGCACAACTGAGGTCTATGACATATTATTTTTCATCAAATGATCTCCCTCACTGGACTGAAATGGAATCATACAATTTACCTTTACCTCTTCCCATATTCATATACTCAGATTCGGCAAAAAAATTACAAAAACAAGTTAAAAATCCATTTGTAAAGCATATGATCAAAATATGGTGTGAAGCTAAAAACTATTTAAAAGAACCACAGTTATTGTCACAATTTAGTCCAGTATGGGGTAATCAATATTTTAAACCAGGGAGAGCGGACGCTGTATTTAAAGTATGGAATTTAAAAGGGATACAAAAGATTCAGGATTTATATTTGCCATGTGCAGATAACATAATGTCTTTTGAAGAGCTGAGGATCAAATTTAATCTCAATAGAACACATTTTTTAAAATATCTTCAACTTAGAAACTTTATTCGATCAAATCAAAATAAAGCTCTCACTCGACCTATTTATTCATCCTTGGAAAAAATGATGATGAAAGATAATAAAAGAAAGGGTATTATTTCAGAGTTTTATAACTCATTGACACTATCTTCAAGTGAAAATTCACTGAAAAGATTAAACTACTGGAAAGAAGATCTGCAAATTGAAATTTCAGAGGAACAATGGGAATTGGCTTGTACAGAAGCTCAAACCAAATCAATAAATGTACGCCTTAAATTGATACATTTCAAATGGTTAATGCGGATGTATGTTACACCGGAGGAGTTAAATAAATATAACAAAAATATACCAGATACATGCACAAAATGCATGGAAAGTAAAGGAACTCTATTTCATTGTGTATGGGAATGTAGATTAATAAGAATGTTTTGGGAAGAGGTGAGGGTAACAATTGAAAAAATAATCTCAAAACAAATCATATTGAATCCTAAATTGTTTTTGTTGGGTCTGTACCCAGAAAAGCATAATTTTAATAAAAGTGAAAGAACATTCATAGACCTCAGTTTGCTTCATGCCAAAAAATGTATTGCACTATTATGGAAAAAGACTCATAGACCAGATGTGACTCAGTGGTTAAGACAGATGTTAACAAACCTTCCATTAGAAAGAATAACATATATACTGAAATCAAAGGAAATTGTGTTTGAGAATATATGGAGACCTTTTATTGATTATGTAAAAAATTTAAACATAACTTTTGAAGAAGAAGGTGAATGATGTGTGTGGACCTTGTAAATTCCAAACTGGTGAACATAATATGTATACTTATGTATTGGATTGTCTAGACTAAACAGAGGAGCATTGTTGAAGATTTGATTTTGCTGGTGGTTGTTGGTGTTTTTAGTGCATCTTTTTTTTTTTTTTTTGTAGTACTTTAGTGTTAGTGTTTGATTGTATCATGTTTGTTTAAAAAAAAAAGGTTCAATAAAGATATTGTGGAAAAAAAAAGGAGCAAAAATCACTAATATTGACAGAACCCAGCAGCATCATAATGGTCTGTAAACACAAAGGTTTGGTTTTTTTGATCTCTGACCACATACTTCATCTATCCTGTTTGTTGTTTCCACGATGGAGTGTCTGAAGTTCTGCATAAGTGAACCATTTACCGGCCTCAAAGGTCACCCTTAATGCATTACTCTGCTTCGTGGGGATCTTTGACTTCACGCGCATCAGCTCCTTTTAAAACGTGAGAACATCTACAGCGGGAGCCTTGACCCATGGCTCAGCATGCATTAAGTCTTCACACTGTAAATTACAGACGTTTCCATCCTCGCACATTACCGCCGCGATGACATTTTCCCTCAAAGCGTTTCCACCCAGCAAATCATCACTTAGTCCTTTTACCTGAAGGACTCTTGTTTAGTCCCCTGACAACACTGGTTTGAAATGTTCTTAAAGTCAAATTGTGGTATTTGTGATTCTAAAAAGAACATGGGGGTTGGAGGGTAATGGCGTGTGCATTATTTCAGCAAACTGCACAACAGAGGAGGTTCTGAAGTTGCAGTCTGAGCTGAATCTTCAGAAATCTGAGTCACAGCAGAAATTAGTGTTGAAGAAGTTGAAATAAAATGGTTTAACCTTTTTTGGGTTTCTGAAGATATAAGGAAATTTAAGATCCCCTATTTTTCTTTTTGATGTTTCCCCTAGTGTGTTCTGTAGAATTTCTGTGACATTATCTGCTCTGTAAAGTCAAACAGGCCAAAGTCCTCCTGCACAGAAGTTCTCCTGTATTCTGTGGGAAGAAGAATCAACGTGGAACCAACATAGAGCCTTGGAGAACTCCCACAAGTCCCCTTCAAATGTGAAAGTTATTTATCTGTGCCAAGAGACTGATTTCACTATCATTTCATATCTTTATAATTTGCCCAATTATTGTGGAAAAAAAATGATTCATTATACACAGTACAAAATAGAAAAAAAATATGAGGGCCTAACATAGAGCCCTGGGGAACTACCAAAAGTCCCCTTTAATGCATCCCTACTGGTTTTTTGGGTTCTTCCCTTTATTCTAGTGTATTCTGTAGGATTTCCATGGTCTGTAAGTCAAACAGGCCAAAGTCCTCCTGCACAGTAGTTACCTCCCATAGAATCTTGGACTAAGAACATTTTTACAAATTGTTGAGGAAAAAAGTCACAAATTTGTGAGAAAAACTTGTAAATTTACAGCTTTTTTCTTATAAAGGTCCAAGGAAAAAAATCCAAATATATGAGAAAAAATGTACAGGAAAAAGTTACAAATTTACAAAAAATCACTTGCAAATTTAATGAGAAAAAGTTGAAAATTTAGAAAAAACTTACAAATTTACAAGAAAAAAAAATGCAAATTTATAACAGTTGGAAAATTATTCAAGATTCAAATTCAAGATTCAAAGGTTTTTTTTGTCAATACTACTATACAACAGGACACAGGAGAATTGAAATAGCGTTTCTCTCTCTCTTCAGTGGTGTGCACAATATAAAAAAAAGAAAAGGAATAAGGCTGGAAAAACAACAATTATGAGAAAAAAGTTGTAAATCTATGAGAAAAAGTTAAAATTTTATGTGACAAAGTAGCAAATTTTTGAGAAAAAGTAACAAGTTTATGAAAAATTTTTTACAAGATGTTGAGGAAAAAAGTCACAAATTGTTATGAATTGCCCTCCGGGCAATGAATAGAAATCCAGGTGCTGAACTGTGAGTTTGCAAAGTTTATTCCAAAACATAAAAATCCAAACAGTGCATGAACAAAACTTACAAGACCGGATTCAATGGCAGGATACAGTGTGAGGAAAGCTGTAGACTTAATCGTCTGAACTTGATTAGGACGCATCCCCAAGAAGAGGCACAGCCGCCCTTAAACAGATCAAGAGGAATTGATTACCAAATGGGACACAGGTGTGGGTCACCAGAGCGTGGGAAATAAATTAAACCAAATACACAGCTGGGACGAACCGCGAACTGAACTAGGAGATACTCAGAAGTAAATAAAGACTCCTGTCAAAAGGCACAGAAGGAGTCCAAAGCAAATATGAAATGGTACAACATCGGATACAAGTAGACAACCGGGTTACAAAAGGGAAGCTGAAGGTGAAGGTAAGGGTGGACTAAAGTCTGAACACAGGAGGACTAAATTGAAATACAAGATGATACAGAAATACATAAAATAAATATACAAGACTAAACCAAACTGAGATGCAATAACAGGAAAACTCAAACGGTAAACTGATATAACGAAATACAGACAAACCCAAACTCAAATACAAAATAAACCCGAGATAAGGAATATACAGACAAAACCAAATTCCAATTCAATAACAACACTGAGGTGGGGAAAGTACAGAACATAATCTAGACAGAACTGAAGAAGTGAGCATGGTTCCCCAACCATGCTTCGTATCATGAGAGCCCCCCCCCCAAGGGGTGATACCAGACACCCCAACAAAACATCAAAAAGAAAAAGAAACCCCCCCCCCCCCCACAACAGGCACAGGTTGTGAACAGGTTCCACCCCAGGAGGGCGGAGGGGGAAACCAGGCCAGGAGGGAGAGAAACAAAAAATGTCCTCTAGGACTCACAAAACAGAAAAAAACAGGTGGCCTACTGAACTCCAAGACCGCCTGGTGAGAAATTAAACAGTTCCAGTGGTCTGCTGAAGTTGCAGAACCACCAGATCAAAAGATGAAAAGTGCTGGGTGACCTCCCAGAGTCCATGGGCTGCCAGAGGGGAGAAAACACGGGAACCCTGGGAGGCCTCCCGGAGTCCATGAGTTGCCAGATGGGAGAAAACACAGGGACCCTCTGTTCAGAAAATAGTAACATGGTGTCATGTGTCTGGGGGATTAGGATTAGGTCACTCCAGACCCCAGACACAGACTATTGTTGCATTTTCCTTCCTTGTTTTGCTCACTTATTGTCGAGAGTGATTCTGTGTTCTGTTCTGCCTCTCCCTCTTCCTCCAGGTACTCCTCATTGGATGCTCAGCCTGCCGTTGCAGTGTGCAGCCTATAATCAGTACACCTGTGCAGCCACTACTCCTGCAGCGAAGCCATCCTCTAAGCCAGCTGTTACACCAGCCTGCGTCCTCTCCGCTTCAGCTGCAGAATCCGTCAGCGAGACATCCTTTCCTGCCACCAAGGAGACCTCCAGGGCTTCCCCCGTCATGCCCACTTCTGCATCAGCCGAGCCGGCTCCTCCACTATCCTCTGGGGGGCCTAGGATGGCCGTGGACGCGGAGGAGGATGACAGCTCACCCCCTGCAGCAGTCTACACCCAGACCTGGGAGGGCAGGCAAGTGTGTTTTCATTCTATCTCAGTAAATAATGATAAACCTTGTCTGTCTCACGGAATTGAGCCTCAGGTTGGGCAGTCACCTGAGTGCTGTCCTCCTGCTGTTGTTATTTAAGACTCACTTATTCCCTCTGTGTCTCCTCCCTTCTTTCCCGAGCGCCTGCTGGAACCAGGCCGCTGGACTGTGGAGGAGCCAGTGGCTCTGGTTAGTCCTACAGCAGAGCCAGCATGGAGCAGACCCCCAGCCATCATGCTGGAGGAACCACCTGCATGGGGGAATTTGCCTGGGGGCACAAGGACTGCCATCAGGCCACCGCAGCAGAGTCAGCACATGAACGGCGACCCTAACCACTGTTCCTTTCCTGACATTCCTGAGCCTTCTCTTAGGGTTGCCGGAGAGGATCCACCTTCGCCAGGGGTCTCCGCAGGTCCAGGTGCAGCGTTGGCCCCATCCGGGTCCACTGTGGGTGCAGCATTGGCCCAGCCAGGGTCCTCCGCGGGTGCAGTCGAGTCCCAAGCTGGGACCACCGAAGGTGCCGCCAGCCAGCCTGAGGGCGCCGAGGCCTCCTCCTCCCTTCCGGAGGCTTTTGGGGTGCCTCTCCTCCTCTACCGGGTGCCATCAGGGTCCTCTGTCCTCTGCCACCAGTTGCCGTGGGGGTTCCTCTTCTCCAGTCTGGCTTCGGGCCTTCAAGCCTCCCAGTGGGAAGACGGCCTCCTCATTTACCTCTCCGGTCTTAGTGGCTGAACAATGTGGGCTGGCTGCCCGAAGGAGTGGGGTTCTGGGTCGGGTGACCCATATTCTCCAGCAGGCCGCCTGACTATAGTCTGCGGGCCATCATCTGGCCCTGGGACTTTGGTCGGCCGACGAAGCGCTGAAGCTTTATGACTGTGGGGGCTTTGGAGGTTGCCAGGGCACTGGTGTAGTGTACTGATTATTCTTCCCTCATAGCTGTTTTCCCCCCACCTCCCTTCCTGGGTGATGTTCTACGGTTCTCCTTTTATTTTTTTCCTTTTTTTGCGGGGGGAGGGGGAGGGGGTCTAGCCTTAGGTGTTACCGGGGGTGTCTGGAATCCACCCTTGAGGGTGAGGCTCTGTCATGTGTCTGGGGGGATTAGGTCACTCCAGACCCCAGACACAGACTATTGTTGTATTTTGCTTCCTTGTTTTGCCCACTTACTGTCGAGTGTAGTTCTGTGTTCTGTTCTGCCCCTCCCTCTTCCTCCAGGCACTCCCCACTGGCTGCTCAGCCTGCCCCTGCAGTGAGCAGCCTATAATCAGTACACCTGTGCAGCCACTCACCTGTATTCACTTTTTACCATTAGTTTACTGTGTATTTATTCCCTATCAATTCATTCACTCTTTGTCACGGCATTAGTCTGTATTCAGCACGCAGTCAGCCTCTTAGTTCAGTATCCTCCCCGTGTTTGGACTATTCTATCTCAGGACTATGTTTAGTGTTGTTTTTCCCAGAGCCCAGCTGCGCTCCGACACTTTCATGTAAGTCCTCCTTCCCGGTTCTCGTTTCTTGTTTCCCCCAGTGGCCAGCTTTCCCTGGGGCGTGATGTGAACTTTTTCCCCGTAGCCAACCCGACTCACTGAACTGTGCATATCTGCTGTGTTGCTTATTATTTGATTACCTATGTTGGACACTTTGCATTATTTACTCTTTGTTAATAAAACACACTCTTCACCTGCAAGTGATCTCATCTCTCTCCATTTGTGCATGCGTAAAAGCGCACAAACATGACACATGGAAGCATTTTGATCAAACAATAACATACGGACCCCATGCTGAGAAGCCAACTCAGGAATATCGAACTTAGGGAAAAACTCAAAAATATTAACCTTAGCAGGTAGCATGGAAACCCTAGTCTCGGGGAAAGATGATAAAGAGGCTGAGCTCTTAGACTTCAGGGACCAAAATACAGAAACTATAGACTCAAAGAGTACAGATGCAGACATTTCTGTTACATGACACATAAATGCAAAAGTAGCAGGTTCTAAACGTTCAGATAGGCTACATAAATTTCTAACACATGAAACACAGACAATGATGACTGCTGACCAACGGCAACCCCAGGTGACAATGACAGCTGACAAGCAGAGAAACCAAGCAGTGAGGAGTACTGATGACCATCAGCGAAACCAGGTAGAATGGACTGAAGACCATCAGCGAAACCAGGTGGGATAGACTGAAGACCATCGGCGAAACCAGCCGGAAGGAATCGAAGACCATTGGTGAAACCAGACGAAATGGACCAATGACCAACAGCGAAACCAGGCAGACTGGACAGATGACCAACAGTGAAACCCAGGCTGAATGGACTGATGACCATCAGTGAAACCAGGCAGAATGGACTGATGATCAACAGCAAAACCAGGCTGAATGGACTGATGACCAACAGCGAAACCAGGCAGAATGGACTGAAGACCATCGCGAAACCCGGCGGAATGGACCAATGACCCCCGGCAAAACCAGGCGGAATGGACTAATGACCTTCAGCAAAACCATGCGGAATGGACCGATGACCCTCGGTGAAACCAGGCGGAATGGACCGATGACCCTCTGCGAAACCAGGCGGAATGGACCGGTGACCCTTGGCGAAACCATATGAAATGGATCGATGGCGATTGGCAAAACCAGATGAAACGGACTGATGACCCTCGGTGACCTCAGGCAAAAATGGATGACCTTCAGCGACCTCAGGCGAAGATGAAGAATCTTCGGCAACCTCAGGCGGAGATGGAGGACCTCCGGTGACCTCAGGTGGAGATGGAGGGCCCTCGGTGACCTCAGACAGAGATGAAGGACCCTCAGTGACCTCAGGTGAAGATGGAGGACCCTTGGTGGAACCAGACAAGGATTCGGACAAGAGAACAGAGACAGACACCAGGTCAATATCACCGGCAGCAGTGGAAAGCTCAGAAGCAGATAGCAGCTGCAACTGGCTCTCCCTACCATGAGCTAAACAAGACCTCTCTAATACCAACATAGTGAAGACAAAAAAGAGGACTTGCCTTAGCTCGAGCTCCATTGCCATCCAGGACTCTGACAATCCAGGCTGGGGCATCCTGAATCCACTTGTCAGAGGATCCAACCCCGATATGGCCACCTCGGATGGAGAGGAAGAAAAAAGGACCAGAAAACAGTTACTGGCAGCAGTGGAGCCCGGCAAGGAGACCTCAGGAGCAGAGGGCATCTGCACCCGATTCTCCCCACCATGAGCTAAACAAGATTTCTCTAGATCTGCAGGTATAAAAACAGAACAGAGTACTTGCCTAGACTCGAGCTCCACCGCCATCCAGGACTCCGGTGACTCTGCTGTGGCGGCCCCGGCAGCAGACGTGATGGTGGGTGCAGCTGAAGAACCTCCAGGTGTGGTGACCCACACTGGTGAAGCTCCCAACATGGCGGCCGACGCTGGAGATCGCCTCACCAATGATGCTGGGTACTGTACCGCTGAAACCAGGGAACACTCTCCTGTCAGCTCAAGCTTCAAGGTGCAGAGGGCGCTCTCCTCCCATCCAGGATGTGGCTGCAGGGTTGGAACAGGTCTATCCAGGGCCACAAGCCCCTCCGTCATCTGATGGTTCTCTCCCAGGACTGGCGGACATTTAGGGGAAACAGGAGAGGACACGGGAGAAGCAGGTGAGAGAATAATTACAGCAGCAGGCGGTGAGGACTCAGCTAAATTGGGCTGCTGCTGCTGAGCCTCACCACCAGGAATAAGGCAAGACAGTTCATTTTTAAATATAGGAGCAGGGACTGGAGCTGGCGACTGATGAGGAGCAGATGGTACCGCGGCCTGGGGACGCCTCCTCGTTGGCTCAGACCTCGACTTGTTGGCAGGACTCCTCATCCTCCCGCGGTTCTTCCGCTGCAAATCCGTCACCAGGGAAATTCTCTCTATTCCTTCAGCATGTTCCGTGAGCCAAGGATGATGAGACCCAGGTACCAAAGAGCGTCTTTAGGGGTGGAATATAAATGAGCTGAATCGACAAGTCCGTCTGTTTCCATTAAAGCTTGGCAGAGCTCCCACCCCAGGCTCATTGGGTACCGTCTTCTGTCTGCTGACATCTCAGCAGGAGCAGATTATCAAAAGGGGAAAAAATATAATGATCGGGAAAAGACAAAAGGGCAAACTCGCAGCAGCTGGGTCAAAAATTAGCTGCGTCCTACTGTCACGAATTGCCCTCCGGGCAATAACTGGAGGCCCAGGTGCTGAACTGTGAGTTTGCAAAGTTTAATCCAAAACATAAAAATCCAAACAGTGCATGAACAAAAATTACAAGACCGGGTTCAACGGCAGGATACAGTGTGAGGAAAGCCGTAGACTTAATCGTCTGAACTTGATTAGGACACATCCCCGAGAAGAGGCACAGCCGCCCTTAAACAGGTCAAGAGTGTCATGACAGGTCAAGAGTGTCATGGCGCACGAGTGAAGGAATGACAAACCCAATAGCTGGAGTAGAACATGCCATTTATTAACATAAACTACAACAAAATAACAAGTCCAGTATGGTCATACTAATACAGTGGATGATATGATGAGTTAAAGGCCACCAGACATACAGGGATGCCAGCCGGATGTTCTACAGCCAGAGAGGAAGCCTAGTGCCGCCATACAGTGGGCACAAACAGGAAGGCAAACATAACTTACGGCGAGAACGATACAGAGCTGTCCGTGCAGTTTGGTGGATGAGGGAGAGAAGCAGAATCAGCCGCTAACACCATGGGATTAACCGTCTTCAAATGTCAGGCTGAATAACACGTAGGTAGTGGAACAACATACGTGGATGAGCACGCTGCCACGTATGAAGGTGAATGCCCCGACGATCTCTTCCAACTAACCACTCGTTTAAATAATAATAATCCTAACAAGGGAAGAGATCGCCGGTGTGAGAATGTGTGGGCTGGACATAATGAACCCCAGGTGTGCATGAGTGAGTGTCTGGGCGTGTGAATGAGAATGAATGGAGTGTGTGTGTGTGTGTGTGTGTGTGTGAACACCCATAATGAAGCACAGCTGATGTCACTGACAGGAGGAGGGGGCGTGCCCGAGCTGTCAGGGAGCGAAGGCCCAAATAGTTCCCTGAAGCGCCTGGTGGAAAATAGGGCAAAATATAACCATAAGTCAGAACTGGGTTTGGAACTCCCAAACCCAGATTCATGACAAAGACGAATTGATTACCAAATGGGATACAGGTGTGGGTACCCAGAGCGTGGGAAATAAATCAATCAAATACACAGCTGGGACAAACCGCGAACCCATGATGGCGCCCACCGTTGGCGAACGTCTCTGAAAAAACAAGATGGCGCCCACAGCGGCCGCCGTGGTGTATCGCTGCCCTTTAATTTTTATAATTTGTCTGTTTTTGTTCACTGATTGTGCATCTGCCGGTTCATACACCCGTGAAGAACTACTAAATATCAGGACTCTCACCCCCATGGACCTTCTTCCAGTTTTTTTAGCTCCTGCCGCCGATCTGATCCATTGTTTGGCCAAAAAAGCAAGATGGCAGAAAAGAGGGAAGAGAGGAGGGATTCTCACTCGACTACGAAAAAGAGGCTCGCGAACAGCCTTGCCTGGCATATTTCTATCCAATGCCAATTCTCTCCTGAACAAGGTAGAAGAATTAAGACTGCTGATGCATTTCAAGGACCTCGCTTCCTCGTCTGTCATCTGCTTCTCTGAGACCTGGCTTAATGAGAACATTCCAGATAGCGCGATCAGCCTCGAGGGTTTCCAGCTGATTCGTGCTGACCGCGTCACAGAGCTGTCCGGTAAGTCTATCGGAGGAGGAGTGTGCTTCTATATTAACAACAGCTGGTGCTCTGATGTAACGGTGATTTCCAAACACTGTTCTCCCGCCCTGGAATTTCTTTTCATTAACTGCAAGCCATTTTATTCCCCGCGGGAGTTTGCCTCATTCATTCTCGTCGCTGTGTACGCCCCTCCTGACGCGGACACGCGCGAAGCTCAGCGTGTGCTCGCAGATCACATCCAACTTACGGAGCGGAACTTTCCAGACTCCCTGGTTATCGTGGTGGGCGATTTTAACCAGAGCAATCTGAGTCACGAGCTCCCCCGCTACAAACAGTGTATTAAATGTCCAACCAGAGGAAATAACACGCTGGATCACTGTTACACCACAGTGAAGGACGCATATCGCGCTGTTCCCCGCGCTGCGCTGGGACTATCTGATCACGTGATGGTCCACCTCATCCCCACATACAAACAAAGACTGAAACTCACTAAACCTGTTGTGACCACCACAAAGAAATTGACCAGTGAAGCTGGAGAGAAACTGAACACATGCATGGAAATAACTGACTGGGGCATGTTTAAAAGAGCCACACATGATCTTAATGAGTACACAGACACTGTGAACTCATATATCAACTTCTGTGAGGAGGACATTCTCCCATCGCGCACCAGGGTGAGATATTCTAATGACAAGCCTTGGTTCACAGCTAAGCTCAGACGGATCAGGAAGGAGAAGGAAGCAGCGTTGAAAAGTGGAGACAGGGACTGCTACAGGGAGGTCAAATATCGGTTTAACAGAGAGCTGAGGAGAGCTAAATCTGTGTATTCTGAGAGACTCCAGCAGCAGTTCACTGCTAATGACTCGGCTTCTGTGTGGAGAGGACTGAGGCAAATCACCAACTATCGGCCTCAGGCTTCTAAAGGTCAGGATGACAAAGCCCTTTGTCAAAGACTGTCCCAACACTATGCCCGTTTTGACACCTCGTCAGCTGTGTCCAACTCACCCACTCCACCCAGCTCCACTGCCTCCTCAGCCCCTAATTCATCAAAAGCGGTCCCCCCCTCCTCCTCCTCCTCCTCCCCCCCTCCCCTTGTCATCAGTGAGCAGGACGTGCACAGACAGTTCTCCAGACTGAACCCGCGCAAGGCCCCCGGGCCGGACGGTGTGTCTCCCTCCACCCTGAGACACTGTGCGAAAGAGCTGGCTCCTGTCTTCACAGACATTTTTAACACCTCCCTTAAGCAATGTCACGTGCCGACCTGCCTCAAATCCTCCACCATCATCCCTGTCCCCAAGAAGCCACGGATTACTGGACTTAACGACTACAGACCTGTAGCGCTCACCTCTGTAGTCATGAAGTCCTTTGAGCGCCTGGTCCTGTCTCACCTCAAGTCCATCACCACACCCCTCCTAGACCCGCTGCAGTTTGCCTACCGTGCTAACAGGTCTGTGGACGACGCAGTCAACCTGGCCCTCCACTCCATCCTGCAGCACCTGGACTCCCCGGGAACCTACGCCAGGATTCTGTTTGTGGACTTCAGCTCCGCATTCAACACCATCCGCCCCGATCTGCTCCAGGACAAGCTGTCCCTGCTCAACGTGCCTGACTCCCTCTGCAGGTGGATCACCGACTTCCTGACGGACCGGAGACAGCATGTGCGGCTGGGGAAGTCTGTCTCAGACTCTGTTAGCATCAGCATTGGATCACCCCAGGGCTGTGTACTTTCCCCCCTACTCTTCTCCCTTTATACCAACTCCTGCACCTCCTCCCACCAGTCTGTTAAGCTGATTAAGTTTGCGGACGACACCACCCTCATCGGGCTCATCTCCAACGGCGACGAGTCCGCCTACAGGGAAGAGGTGGCCCAGCTGGTGTCCTGGTGCAGCCACAACAACCTGCAGCTGAATGCTCTGAAGACAGCGGAGATGATTGTGGACTTCAGGAAAGTCACATCCCCCCTGCCCCCCCTCACCATCACAGGCTCTCCCATCACCTTTGCAGATTCCTTCCGCTTCTTGGGCACCACCATCACCCGTGACCTCAAATGGGAGCCAACCATCAGCTCCCTCATCAAAAAGGCCCAGCAGAGGATGTTCTTTCTGCGGCAGCTGAGGAAGCTCAAGCTACCCACCAAGATGTTAGTGCAGTTCTACACGGCCATCATCGAGTCCATCCTCACCTCCTCCATAACTGTGTGGTACGCAGGAGCCACTGCCAGGGACAGACTAAGGCTGCAGCGCGTCGTGCGCACTGCTGAGAAGGTGATAGGCTGCAAGCTCCCATCTCTCCAGGACCTGTACATCTCCAGGACCCGGAGGCGTGCTGGCCGGATCATAGCCGATCCTTCACATCCTGGTCACGTGCTGTTTGCCCCCCTCCCCTCAGGTAGAAGGCTTCAGTCCATTCGGACTAAAACCTCCCGGCACATGAACAGCTTCTTCCCCTCTGCCATCAGACTGCTGAACACTAAGTGACTTTTGACTCTCGTGCACTATGTACAGCAGCTCAACCAGACTCATGTCAATCACCACTGTTTTTCTGTTGCATTATTGACTGCACTATGTGGTACTTCACATTATCTGCTACATGCTAATTTTTTAAAACTGCCTTGACTAGTACTACTCATTATTACTAGTATTATTATTATTATTACTTATTACTTATTTTTCTACACTTATTGCACGTTTCTAGTCCTTTAGTTTTTTAGTTTATCCCTTTTTCTCATTATGTTTTTAATGTTGCAGCATGGCACCGAGACAAATTCCTAGTTTGTGTATCACATGAACAATGGCAATAAATCTGATTCTGATTCTGATTCTCCTCGGTGGAGGTAATGAGGAAAATGTCAGGATCATCAGCTGTTTGGAAAATAAGCTAGACAGACTAAGACCAAGGATTAAAGACCAGCGGACAAGAGAGTGCTGTGCCCTAATTTTCTGCGAGACCTGGCTTTCAGAGTCCCAGAGAGCGCTATTCAGCTACAGACACACTCAACACACCAGGCAGACAGAACAGGAGACTGGTAAGATGAGGGGAGGGGTGTGTGTGTATTTATAAATCACTTGTGGTGCAGAGATATACAAACCATCTACAAGCACTGCTCGCCCAACATGGAGTTTTTACTGCTGAAATGCCATCCCTATTATCTACCGAGGGAATTTACCACTGTGTTTTTGGCCACTGTATACATTTGTCCACAGAGTAACTGCACAGTAGCACTAAACAAACTCCATGATGTCATCAGCACAGTGGAGACGAAACATCCCAATGCTGTTTTTATTGTTGCTGGCGACTAACCAGTGCAATTTACAGACTGTACTCCCCAAACATTACCACCATGTGGACATTCCCACCTGTGATGAAAGCACATTGGATCATGTTTATTTCAACAGAAGTGGCGCCTACAGGGCAGCACCCCACCCCCACTTTGGGCAGTCAGATCACATCTCCCTGTTTATGTACCCAGCCTATAGACAAAAGCTGAAACAAACAAGCCCTGTTATTAAACAAATTAAACGCTGGACTCCAGAGGCTGAGAGCACCCTGCAAGGCTGTTTTGCTTGTACAGACTGGGATGTGTTTAAAGCTGCAGCCACCCAAGAGGACTCTTCTATAAACATACAGTATTATGCTGAATACGTGACTGGGTACATCAGCACATGCGTTGATACCATCGTACCCACCATACAAGTAAGGAGGTTCCCCAACCAGAAGCCCTGGATCAACAGTCAGGTACGTCAGATGCTGCGTGCTCATTCTCGTGCATTTAAATCAGGCTGTGAGGTCGAGTACAAAGCTGCAAAGTATGGACTGAGGAAGGCTATTACAACAGCCAAGAGGCAGTACAGAGAAAAGCTGGACAGCCTCTACTCCACTCTTGACCCGGGATGCATGTGGCAAGGCCTGCAACACATCACAGACTACAAGAGGACCAACAGCAACACCACTAGCTCTACAGACAGCCTGCCGGACGATCTTAGCATCTTTTACACCCACTTCAAGACCACCAGTCACAGCATAGAGAAGAGACACACACTCATGCACTCCCCCCACACACACACACTAATGGGCCATTTCCATTAGTATCGCCTTGGCCTTACTTAGTTCTACTTGTTTCACTTTCTCGCTATTTCCACTATACCCAGCACGCTTTAACCGACACTATTTTCGTGCCGGTTAAGAGGCAGGGTATAACCATGCGAAACCGAGCCGAGATGTGACATCAATAGACTGCTAGCCGCTGATTGGTCAGGGCGTAACGTCACGAAAGCGCCCGTCTTCGTTGAAATCTTTACGACCGCCATTTGCAATCACGGACTAACTCGGTCACGGAGTAAATACAATATTAATACAGACAGCGTTGTAGGTTTTGCGGAACCCTACACCGTGGTCCAACGAAGAGGTGCGGAGTGTAGTGAGGAGTGACCCGGACCCGATGGCTGGCCAGCATACAACCGGACTATAGACAAGCTGAAGACGAACGTGAGAGAACCATCGATGGTGAGTGATTTGTAATAATGTGCATCTGTTCGCTTATTTATCTTGTTGGTGGTAAGCTCACTTTTTTTGAGCCATACAGCGCTGTTCTGTGCTGGCTAACGAGTTTTAGCTAACGAGTTTTGGCTAGTAGCTAGCTAGTACCAACTGCTGATTCGCGCTTGTTTTCTCCTAAATATTCGCTTGTGAGAGCAAAACGATGAAATATGTTAATCCTGGTTAAAGTTCTGGTTTGTGTTTTGTATTGCACTTTGGTGCTGCGCATTAAATTGTGTGCAATTTAATGCTAGAATGTGTTTCCACATGCCAGGGTTTAGCCTCCCTGTTTACTGTGGATACTGGTGAAATGGACCACAGGAGCCGAAATCTCAACAATATAAAAGTGCTTTTTCAAACCAGTGATTTATAAAGTCATTCATATAATTGTCTAAAGCGTCAGAAAGAGAAATCCATATATTATATCGATTCATTACACAGACAGTGATATATTTCAAGCATTTATTTATTTTAATTTGGATGATTATGGCTTACAGTCCCTGAAAACCCCAAATTCAATTTGGCAAAAAATTAGAATATTACATAAACTTTAAAAAATAGTTTTTAAATAGAAATGTTGGCCGCTGAGGTGTTGGTTAATATGGGCTGTAGCCATAATCATCAATATTAAAATAAACACTTTCAATATATCACTGTCCCTGTAATGAATCTATATATGGGTTTCACTTTCTGAAATGAGTGACAAAAATATTGAACTTTTTCATGATATTCTAATTTTTGAGATGTGCCTGTATAAGTGTTGAACTTGCTTGAAACTAACTAACATCCATTTCTGTCGTTTGTCTAGGGAGGAGGGAATCAGCCGCTCAACAACGGACGTTGCCACTGTGGAAAGTACCGAAATCCTTTGCTTTTATAGGTAAAGTGTCAGAACCAAAGTAGCACAATTTCCACTTAATATAAAAGGGACTGAACTGAGATGTATTTGATTGTGTGAGTATTAATTACAGAATAATTGAAAAAGACTGGTGCATCAACTGTAAAATAAACCACTTGTTAATGTATTTATTTTTTTTTTGTCAGATCACTTGTGTGATCCTTTGTGAGTTATGTTCATAACTGTATCTTTTGGGGAATTGCAGTTGTTCAGTCATCAATATAATTTAGTTTATATGTGTAGTTTATACTCTATCATCAATAAACTCATGCAGTAACAGGACACATTAAAAATATTTGAGACCCATTGTAGTGCTTCCTTTTATATTTTAGCAATAAAAGTACAAAACACCGCCCACACTTGAAGCCAGGGCAAGAAGAGACACTTTTACATTCCAGACAAACTTTTATTGATAAAAACTCCATATTTTGACTGAGCGACTCCATACTCTGTGATGCACACCTTCAGTTAAAGTACTATATTCCATTCAAGTGAATGTATTAATTCATTCTGATTGCTGAGGCCACAGTAAAAGCAGATGATTTTAATTGTAACCCAGCCCTTGTAAAATCGACTTTACATCAGTGCAGCTACATGAAAATTGTGGTTAAATACAACAACGAAGTACTTTATTGTCACATTGGAATTGGAATCGCTGCTGTTTTGTTTTTCTTTTGAATTCTTGGCTGGAATATGGGTGGGCAATATAAGCTGCAGCTTCAGCCATCACCCATTTCAGATAACCTATGTTGAACTGTATAATCAGAGGAGTTATTGTTTAATTCGACCTTATTAGATTTTTTTCCCCTTTGTTATATTATTCTATTTTCTTTTAATCTATCCGAAATAAAGATTCATTCATTCACATTCCACCACTAGCTTTTAGCAACAAGTGTATTTCCCAAATATGTTTTAAACTTCCTTTATTTAACCACCACCCATTTCTGTCTTTTGTCTAGGCAAGAGGGAAACGATCGATCCACCCCAAACTGGACCTTGCGTCACTATTTACAGAGATGCAGGCCTAAGATCTGCTGATCTGAGACCAGTGTGAGCTGCACATCCCAGCTGCTGAGTGATCCAGTCTTACAGTTTGAGTTTTGCACATTCTGAATAATCTGGAATTTGCTGTTGATTGTAATAAACAACTTAGTGACTTATGTGTTTGCATCATGATTTCTATTTTTGTCTGTTAATACACTGGTTGGAAAAGAGTCAATAGTACAAACCATTAATGGGTGACCTTGAAAATAATGGCTCATTTTTAAGAAATTTATGTCACATGGTGGTAACCTTCACATATAAAAAAAGAGACATCTGCAAAAACTTCAGAGGTTTGTCAGTGCAATACTACATGAATGCATGTATAGTACATTGTTGATGCAGAGAATATATATTTCTACAGTATATGTATCTAGTAAATCAAGCATTTTCCATGTAACCTTGTGACTGCATTATTTTAATTGCTTTTAATCCTAGATCAAGTTTGTTTTGGCCTAAAATGCATCATAGCTGTCAAATACATCTTATTATACCGAACACGGTACTGTTTATTTTTTGAATATACATTTTGTGGCTAATATAGTTATTAACCTGGCGATCAAGTTGTGTCCGCTTATCATTTTTTGCTATGACAACGTCTCAGACTCAGTGCAGCTGGAGCAGGTACGTCCATGATGTCTCAACAGTCCATGATTTTCACGCAGATCAGAGCAATTTTTTTTCCCACAATATTTTTATTGAACCTTTTTTTTTTTTACAAACAGCACACACAGTCAGACACTAACACAAAAGTAATTTAAAAACTAAAAAGAACAATAACAAAATAACAAAAAAAGAGTAATAAAAACAACAACCATTAACAAAAACAAGTCAACAACAATGCTCCTCTGTTTAGTCTAGGTAATCTATTACATAAGAATACATAATGTACATTCACCAGCTTGGAATTTGCAAGGTCCACACATATCATTCACCTTCTTCTTCAGAAGTTATGTTTAATTTCTTTACATAATCAATGAAAGGTCTCCATATATTCTCAAACACATTTTCCTTTGATTTCAGTATGTATGTTATTCTTTCTAGTGGAAGGTTGGTAACATCTGTCTTAACCACTGAGTCACATCTGGTCTATGAGTTTTTCCACAGTAATGCAATACATTTTTTGGCATTAAGCAAACTGAGGTCTATGAATGTTCTTTCACTCTTATTAAAGTTATGTTTTTCTGGATACAGACCCAACAAAAACAGTTTAGGGTTCAATGTGAATTGTTTTGAAATTATTTTTTCAATTGTTACCCTCACCTCTTCCCAAAACATTCTGATTTTTCTACATTCCCATAAACAGTGAAATAGGGTTCCTTTACTTAGATCAGAGCAATTTTTTGCACAGGCAATAAACCAGACATTCTTAAGCTCTACAACCACTGATCGTTTGTGAAGCTGTATTGATATCAGTTGACAGGCTGTGCTGAATGTCAGACTGACCGTTTGAAGAGGTAATTTTCCTACAACAGAGCCATCTGAAACACACACAGCGTACATGTTTTAGTATCTAACAGTGATAACTTGCAGAGATTACAGTGTAGTACGACGTACTTATAGCAAACTAGCATTAGCAACATTAGCTTACCGTCACATATGACCTAGTTTGTATCCTCACGTCTTCGGCTCTCTCCAGAAGCTGCAGAACTATTCCAGAGTGTTTCGTCTCACTGCCTGTACCCTTGTCTGACGGTCCTTTTTGGCATTTACGGTGAAAAAAGCCACAAACCGAGGAGTCGCCTTGTAAAGCCGCCATGTTGTGTTTGGCTTGGGTCGTGTGTTTTACGTCACGGGAGTGTGGCGCCGCCTTGCTGTAAAAAAAATCCCGCCCACCCCAGCTATACACGGCTTTACACGGTTGTAATGGAGGCACAACCGCGGCCGAAACGAGTAGTAACGAAATGAAACGAGGCGAGTCGAACTGGGCTAGTGGAAATGAGACATAAGAGTCTCACCAGGCCAGGTAAACAAAGCACTGAGGAATAACAACCCCCCAAGGCAGCAGGACCAGACAATATACCTGGGCGGGCCCTCAGAGCATGTACTGCTGAGCTGACTGACATTCTCACAGCAATCTTCAACTTCTCCCTCAACCAGAACATAGTCCCCTCCTGCTTCAAAACGACAACCATCATCCCCCTCCCCCAAAGGAGCCCGCTGACCTGCCTGAATGATCACAGACTGGTAGCACTCACTCCAATCATCATGAAGTGCTTCGAGAGAGTGGTGCTGCCCCTCATTCAGGACAACATACCGGGTGCCCTGGACCCCTGCAATACGCCTACTGGCCCAACAGGTCTACCTCAGATGCTATCGCTGCAGCACTCCATTATTCTCTCTCCCACCTGGAAGATAAAGACTCCTACATTAGGATGCTCTTTGTCAACTACAGCTTCACAGTCAACACGGTCCTCCCCCACAAACTCACCGACAAACTGTCTTCACTTGGCCTGCACCCCACCCTCTGCGACTGGCTGCTGGACTTTCTAACTGGCTGGCCCAAGTCTGTCAGGATGGGTAACAGGACCTCAGCCAGCATCATCACAAACACTGGTGTCCCACAGGTTTGTGTTCTCAGCCCTATCCTCTACCACCTCCACCCATGACTGTGTTGCCTCCCACAAGGACAATATCATCTTGAAGTTTGCCGATAGGACACATCACTGGTGATGACGAAGCATCCTACAGGAGGGAGGTGGCCAACATGGTGTGAAGACAAAAACCTCACCCTCAACACGGACAAGACAAAGGAGATGATAGTGGACATGAGGAAAGGGAGGAGGAGGCCCCATCGGTCGCTGTTCATCTGGAAGCTTGAGGTGGAGAGGGTGAGCAGCTTTAAATACCTGGGCATCCACATCAGTGAGGACCTTAAGTGGACACACAACACCACAGAGCTGGTTAAGAGAGCTCAACAGCTACTGTACTTTCTTGAGGAGGCTGAAAAAGTTTGGCATGTCCTCCAGGATCCTCACAATTTCTACAGCTGCATCATCGAGAGCATCCTGACCAACTGCATCACTGCGTGGTATGGCAGCACCACTGCCCTGGAGCGCAAATGCCTGCAGAGAGTGGTGAAGACAGCGGAGAAGATCATCAGGACTCCACTCCCCTCTCTGCAGAGCACCTACCTCCGCAGAGTCCAAAGGAGAGCTGACGCCATCCTCCGGGACCCCATCCACCCCCAACACAGACTGTTCACACTTCTACCCTCAGGCCGGAGATACAGAAGTGTGAAATGCAGGACAACCAGACTGAAGAACTCCTTCTTTCCCACTGCCATCAGACTCCTGAACAGATAACAACTCTCAAAACTCCGTAACACAGCTTTGCATATCGTAACTCACACACCGGCTGCTAAATTTGCACACTGCTCACCTATACAGTAGATATAGTCTCACCCGTCTGATGTCCATATCATCTCTGCTGTTAATTATCATCTCCGCTGCTACTTATCATGCACAGTCTACTGGTACTACCAGTACAGAAATTAGCACCGGGTGCTAATTTGTAACTTGTAATCTGTACACTGTTCATTGCACAATGCTCATTTACACACTGTACATAGGTTCATGGCATCTCAGGTTCACATCATCTCTGATATCAATATACCACTATCATTTTAGTCATCAAGTGAATTTTAAATTTCATTCTCCTGGTCTGACTGCTTTAACTGCTTTAACTGTCCAAAATGCCTAGTGTGTGTTATTAGTACTCATTAGTTTTAGTATTTAGTATCAAGATTGCTTAAGGAGTCCTAACTGCCTAACTGTGTGTTGGTGTGTGTTATTAGCATCCATTAGTATTAGGATTGAGTTACTGTGTTAGTGTGTCATGACCTTATTAGAATTGTTGTTTCTGTATCTATTACCATGGCATTCGTTCAGAGAGCAAAGTAAGAATTTCACTGCTCAGGAAATGTAACATTTCTTAACTGTGCACATGATAATAAAGCCTTTGAATCTGAATCTGAACTGAACTAGGAGATACCCGGAAGTAAAGAGTCCTGTCAAAAGGCACAGAAGAAATAAAGTCCAAAACAAATATGCAATGGTCCATCATGAGATACAAATAGACAACCAGGTTACAAAAGGGAAGCTGAAGGTGAAGGTCAGGGTGGACTAAAGTCTAATCACAGGAGGACTAAATTGAAATACAAGATGATACAGAAATACATAAAATATATGCAACTAAACCAAACTGAGATACAATAACAGGAAAACTCAAAGGGCAAACTGATATAACGAAATACAGACAAACCCAAACTCAAACACAAAGTAAACCTGAGATAACGAAAATACAGACAGAACCAAATTCTGATTCAATAACAACACTGAGGTGGGGAAAATACAGAACATAATCTAGACAGAACTGAAGAAGTGAGCATGGTTCCCCAACCATGCTCCATGTCGTGACAAATTTATAAGAAAAAAGTTAACCTTTATTGGAAAAAAGTTTAAAATTTACAAGAAAAACATCCAAATCTATGCAAAAAAAGTTATAAATTTATGAGAAAAAAGTCAGACATTTTTAAAGACACATTCTGGTGGATATAAATCCCCTATCAATATGGTCATACAGCTTCGTGTCAAAATCTTTTCAATTTTCCTCCTCCTTTAAAAACCAGAATCTGTGAATAGGTAAATCCACATCCCACAAGGCTAATAGCGGCTAGCACTATATTAACCCTCAAGCGACCAAGCTATTTTACGGACTGAAATGACCAAGTGGGGTCATTTATGACCCCATTGTGCTCTGTACAGGGATCCTTATTATAAATGGCTGGTTGGAGGTTTATCATACCAAAACTACTCCCTGTATTTAAGACAGGTATTTTATAATGATCTAATGGAAAATGTGTGATCTAATGGAAAATGTGCTAATAATACTTTTATTGCAAGAAATAACCAAAACGCAGACTGTAAGAACAACATTACATTTATTTAGACAGTCCTTGTCAGTTCACTCTTGGAACATCATCATCATCATCATAGTTATTATCATCATAGTTACAATAATCATCATCATCATAGTTACAACAATAATAGGTATCATCATCACCGTAGTAACAATAATAGGTATCATCATCATCATCATCATCATCATCATCATAGTCATCATAGTCATCATATCATCATCACGATGATGATGATACCTATTATTGTAGTTACGATGATGATCATGATACCTATTATGGCATTTTGCGTAATGGCGGTTTTCTTGTGGACGGTGATCCGGATCACCACCAAAATCTAATCATCTGTAGGATACCCCATTTCTGACAATCTGTGAAAATTTCATGAAAATCCGTCCATAACTTTTTGAGTTATCTTGCTAACAAACAGACAAACAAACAGACAAACAAACAGACAAACAGACAAATCCAGACAAACAGACAAATGTAAATCTGGCTATCCTAGGTCTGTTAGCCATGGTTCACTGCAATACAATATAAAGTACTGATTAGAAGTGGAAACCGGAGTGGTGGCTCAGTTGGTAGAGCATCCGCCCCACACCCGGGAGGCAGGGGTTCAAATCCCGGCTGGGTCATACCAAAGACCATATAAAAATGGTGCTTTCTGCCTTCTAGCGTGGTGCTCCGCATAATGGAATGGGGAAAGTAAAGTTACACACAGAGCTACCAGAGGACTGACCCCCCGCTGTAGCTTTCACTACTTACAGTAGCTGTGTGGCCTAGGGTCAGAGAAACGGAGATAGGCGCCGCCCATATACACCTTCAGGTGTGAAGGGATTAACTAACTAACTATTAGAAGTGGAACATTTGAATAAAATTTATAAAACCAATGTTTAAAAACCAGTGCTTCTCTTCGGGGTCATAAATGACCCCACAAGAGTTTGCGATGTCTACGCCACACCAATTGGTTGATCCCTGCAAAAAACTATGAAAGTGTGTAGGATTAGTAGACTGACAAATTCATGCTAGGAAAGAAAATCTGGATAAAAAATAAAGAGACGGCACATTAAATTATATGGCTGGGGTCGTAAATGACCCCACTCGGTCGCTTGAGGGTTAAACAGAATAAATCATCTGATAAAAAGACTTACCAATTGTAAAATCAGAAAAAAGAATAATTACATGATACACACATGGACAAAATTGTTGGTTCCCCTCTGTTAATGAAAGAAAACCCCACAATGGTCACAGAAATAACGTGAATCTGACAAAAGTGGTAATAAATAAAAATTCTATGAAAATTAACCAATGAAAATCAGAAAATGCTTTTGAATTGTGGTTCAACAGAATTATTTTAAAAAACAAACTCATGAAACAGGCCTGGACAAAAATGATGGTACCCTTAACTTAATGTTTTGTTGCACAACCTTTTGAGGCAATCACTGCAATCAAACGATTTCTGTAACTGTCAATGAGACTTCTGCACCTCTCAGTGGGTATTTTGGCCCACTCCTCATGAGCAAACTGCTCCAGTTGTCTCAGGCTTGAAGGGTGCCTTCTCCAGACGGCATGTTTCAGCTCCTTCCACAGATGTTCAATAGGATTTAGATCAGGGCTCACAGAAGGCCACTTTAGAATAGTCCAATGTTTCGCTCTTAGCCATTCTTGGGTGTTTTTAGCTGTGTGTTTTGGGCCATTATCCTGTTGCAAGACCCATGACCTGCGACCAAGACCAAGCTGTCTGACACTGGGCAGCACATTTCTCTCTAGAATACCTTGATAGTCTTGAGATTTCATTGTGCCCTGCACAGATTCAAGACACCCTGTACCAGATGCAGCAAAGCAGCCCCAGAACATAACAGAACCTCCTCCATGTTTCACAGTAGGGACAGTGTTCTTTTCTTGGTATGCTTCATTTTTGCATCTGTGAACATAGAGCTGAAGTGCCTTGCCAAAAAGTTCCAGTTTTGTCTCGTTTGTCCATAGGACATTCTCCCAGAAGCTTTGTGGCTTGTCAACATGCAGTTTGGCATATTCCAGTCTGGCTTTTTTATGATTTGTTTTCAACAGTGGTGTCCTCCTTGGTCGTCTCCCATGAAGTCCACTTTGGCTGAAACAACGACGGATGGTGCGATCTGACACTGATGTACCTTGACCTTGGAGTTCACCATGAATGTGTTTAGAGGTTGTTCTGGACTCTTTTGTTACCATTCGTATTATCCGTCTCCTCCTACGGCCACGTCCAGGGAGGTTGGCTACAGTCCCGTGGATCTTAAATTTCTGAATAATATGTGCAACTGTAGTCACAGGAACATCAAGCTGCTTGGAGATGGTCTTATAGCCTTTACCTTTAACATGCTTGTCCATAATTTTCTTTCTAATCTCCTGAGACAACTCTCTCCTTTGCTTCCCCTGGTCCATATTTAGTGTGGTACACACCATGTCACCAAACAGCACAGTGACTACTTGTCACCCTTTAAATAGGCCGACTGACTGATTACAAGTTTGTAGACACCTGTGATGTTAATTAGAGAACACATCTTGGTTGAACATGTCCCTATGGTCACATTATTTTCAATCTTTTCTAGGGGTACCATCATTTTTATCCAGGCCTGTTTTATGAGTTTGTTTTTTTAAAATAATTCTGTTGAACCACAATTCAAAATCATTGTGTGATTTTCATTGGTTAATTTTCATAGAATTTTTATTTATTACCACTTTTGTCAGATTCAAGTTATTTCTGTGACCATTGTGGGTTTTTCTTTCATTAACAGAGGGGTACCAACAATTTTGTCCACGGCTGTATATTGTGTGCTGTAAATCTTAACATATGGAGAGGTTTAATTCTGTGAATCTCCATGACAACAAGCACGTCTAATAACAAATCACATTTCTGTCTCCTTCCTCCCGTGGCTGTCACTTCCCTTTCTGTTTTCTGTCAAAAAAAAGAGCATGTGCTTTATTAATAAAAATGAAGGAACAACTGCAGAGATGTGTTCACCTCAGAGGTCCTCTAATATTCAGCTGTTTGGGTTTTTTTCCTTCAGGATACCATGTTGGAATTAAACATTTCCTTTTAACAGCTCCACTCTGATTCAAAGAGACAAACATTTATTTCTTGCTGCTAGGCTTCCCATTTTCTTTCAGCTACAGGAAATTGGATGCTGCTTTTTTTCTTTTAAAAACATCACAGTTGACTTCAGATTTCTGATGGATCTGCCCTCTGAAACACACAGATGTCTTTATAAGGTTTTTTTTCCTCTTTCTCCTTGAAAGAGATGAACCCTTCACGCTCCACATCCCTCCATCCATTCAAGAAGATTTCTTTCAGTTTAACATCTCATCTTTGGCTCTGGAGGTCTGTCATCGATGGAGACCTCCCCATCCTGGAGAACGCCCTTTAAACTGTCACTCACAGATTCCATCTATTTTCAAATGCTCTGTGATGGCGGGAGTTATTTTCTCAGGATTTTGTAAGTGAGTGGTTATGAAAACAGAGACATGTGCCCTAGAACAGGTGATGTCAAGACAAGGAGTTATGGTGGAAATAATTGCAACGCTTTATAAAAGAACCAGGAAAGGACTATAAAATTCACTCTGTACTTTTGGTGTAAGGACATGTGTAAAACAATGTAATAACTGCTGTTTTTAACCATAAAATTACCCTGTTGTTACTATTTAAGGACCATCCCAGCCATCATGTCCATGTGGGCTCCACCAAAAGTTAAATCTGGGCTGTCTCATGGGTCTCATGTGGGTTTGTCCATGGATTACATGTTGGCCCACATGGACTTTACCTGTTTATCTATTTTCAACTTGTTTTCTCAAAGACTTGCTATTTTCTTGGAAATTTGTGACTTTTCCCCCCTAATTTGATACATTTTCTTGAAAAATTGAAACTGTCTCATAAGTTTTAGTTTTTTCTTGTAAAATTGTGATTTTTCTTGGAAATTTGCTGACTTTGTCTTGTAATTTTGGAACTTTCTCATAAATTTGACACTTTTTTATTGTAATCCTGCCACTTTTTCTCAAATTTGTTGCTTTTTTCCTTGTAAATTTGCTATTTTCTTGTAAATTTGGAATTTCTCAAAAAATTTCAGCTTTTTTTCATTGTACTCTTATAACTTTTTCCTCATAAAATTTCAATTTATTTACTCATACATTTACTACTTTTTTGTTAATTTGTAACTTTTTCTAATTTTTTTCCTCATAAATTCGTGACTTTTTCTTGGAAATTTGCAAAAAAATTTTATTAGTTTGTAATTCTTTTCAAGTAATTTTACAAAAAATTTTCCTTGTAAATTTGCAACTTTTTTCTCCTAAATTTTCACTTTTTTCTCATTAATTTATCACTTTTTTCATAAATTGGTGACTCTTTAATATCAATGTTAAAAATACTGGGAGATTCACGTAATACAACTAAACAATTAAAAATTAAAGACTTTTTCAAATTTTCTGTAAAATGTAATTCTAAACAAATAGTGAGGAATAAATTAGGATGCCTCTCATCTTTTTTAGGACACCCCCACATTAATTCCAACTTAAAACGGCTGAAATTTAAAAAAAAAAAAAATGCAAATGAAAACAAAAACAAGATTAGACCTAGATATGTGGACATTTAATAAAGAACTGAATATTTAAAGGAGTGTCCAAATTTTTTCACATGACTGCATGTTTTTTAAAATGGTGCCTCCTCATTCTCCTCCTCCTCATTCCATCACTTGGTGATGGAATGAGGAGGTACAGGAAAGTATCCAAAGGAAGAGGTTAGCAAAGAAAAAGTGTTATAATTAGGGAGATGAAGAAAGTAGACAGGAGTATTTGAAATCTAGGTGCATGGCAAAGAGAGAGGTGGCAAAGGCAAAGGCATATAGTGAGTTGTATGAGAGGCTGGTCATGAAGGAAGGAGAAAAGGACTTGTATTGATTGGCTAGACAAAGAGCTCGAGCTCTTTGTCTAGCCAAAAAAATATTATCACAGTAGATGCCTCGCAGATGATGCTGTTTCCAAATTTATGCAGATTGTTTCCTCTATGCCATGTGTCAACACAACGGAAATAAGCTATAGACAGCTTGCTCCTTCTGTAATTGATAACATGGTGGATAGTGTTTCAGCTTCTCTGCATCAGGCTCTAGACTTGGTGGCCCCCTTAAAAAAGAAAAAGTCTAATCAGAGATTTTTAACTCCTTGGTTCAACACAGAAACTCGTAGCTTAAAACAGAAGACTCGTCAATTAGAAAGAAAATGGCGCTCTACTAATTTAGATGAAATCTATTTAGCTTGGAGAAATCATATTTTAATTTATAAAAAATCTCTTAGAAAAGCTAGAACGAGTTATTACTCTGCATTAATAGAAGAGAACAAGAATAATCCCAGGTTTCTTTTCAGTACTGTAGCCAGGTTGACAAAGAGTCAGGACTCTGTCAATCCTAGCATCCCCTTAGAGCTTACTAGTCAGGACTTTATGAACTTTTTCAATAATAAAATTTCATCCATCAGAGATAAAATCAATCAGATTCTTCCCACAGTTAACTTAAATACTGTAACTACTACAACTCCTTCTATTGATGTCTGTCTTGATGAGTTTACTCCAATCGACCTTTGTGAGTTAGACAAAGTAGTTTCCTCATCCAAACCTTCAACTTGTCTTTTAGATCCTATTCCTACCAGGTTATTTAAAGAAGTCTTCCCACTTATTGGTAGCTTTATTCTTCATATAATCAATTCTTCATTAACTTTAGGCCATGTACCGCAGGCTTTTAAAACGGCTGTAATTAAACCCTTACTCAAAAAGCCAACGCTAGATCCAGGAGCTTTAGCTAACTATAGACCAATCTCTAATCTCCCTTTCATTTCAAAAATCTTAGAAAGAGTTGTTGCTACGCAATTATTTGACCACCTGCAGGGAAATGGTTTACTTGAAGAGTTTCAATCTGGGTTTAGAATCCATCATAGTACTGAAACAGCCTTAGCGAAGGTCACTAACGACCTCCTCATTGCATCTGATAATGGACTAGTTTCTGTACTTGTCCTTTTAGATCTTAGTGCAGCTTTTGATACTATTGATCATAATATTCTACTTGATAGATTAGAACACTATGTTGGACTTAATGGAACTTCGTTGCAGTGGTTTAGATCTTATTTATCTGATAGGTTCCAGTTTGTTCATGTAAATGATGAGTTTTCTTTCAGCTCAAAGCTTAGTCATGGAGTTCCACAGGGATCTGTGCTAGGCCCTACTCTTTTTAGTTTATATATGCTTCCATTAGGCAACATTATTAGAAAGCACTGTATACATTTTCATTGTTATGCAGATGACACACAATTATACCTGTCAATGAAGCCAGATGATACTAATCAATTAGCCAAGTTAGAAGCCTGTCTTAAGGAAATCAAAGCTTGGATGACTTGTAATTTCCTGCTATTAAATTCAGATAAGACTGAAGTCATTCTTGTTGGTCCAAAAAACCTTAGAAATTCCTTTCCAAATCAAACTTTCAGTTTGGACGCAGTTACTCTTTCTCTTAATAGCTCTGTGAGGAACCTTGGAGTTATTTTTGATCAGGATTTGTCCTTCAATTCACATATTAAATTTGTTTCTAAGACTGCCTTCTATCATTTGCGTAATATTGCCAAGATTAGGAGCATCTTGTCTCAGAGTGATGCTGAGAAGCTGATCCACGCTTTTGTTAGCTCGAGATTAGATTATTGTAATTCTTTATTATCAGGCTGTCCTAAAACATCTTTAAAAAGTCTTTAGCTGATCCAAAATGCTGCAGCAAGAGTTTTAACAGGTACTAGAAAGAGAGATCATATCTCTCCGGTTCTGGCCTCCCTTCATTGGCTTCCCATAGAGTTTAGAATTAAGTTTAAAATCCTTCTTTTCACTTACAAAGCTCTAAACAATCAGGCTCCTTTTTATTTAAAAGATCTGATACTACCGTATTATCCTAACAGAGCACTACGCTCCCAAAATGCAGGATTACTTGTAATACCTAGAATCTCCAAAAGTACAATGGGAGGCAGAGCCTTCAGTTATCAAGCTCCTCTCCTGTGGAATCAGCTGCCAATCTGGATTCGGGAGTCAGACTCGATCTCTGTTTTTAAGAATAGGGCTAAAACCTACCTTTTTGATATAGCCTACAATTAGGGAGGGATCATGTGTTTCTGAACCCTCCCTTAGTTATGCTGCTAATAGGTTTAGTCAGCCGGGGGACCTCCAGTAATGCACTGGGCCTCACTCCTTTCCTCACTCTCTATGAAATATTTTTTTTTTTTTTGCTGGTCATTAACATTTGTTTGTTCTCTCCCATAGATTGAGTCCCCATCGTGCTGTTTGCTCTCTACATGTCTGTTCTTTTCTTCTTCTCTATCCCCTCACCCCCCAGCCAGTCGCAGCAGATGACTGCCCCTCCCTGAGCCTGGTTCTGCTGGAGGTTTCTTCCTGTTAAAAGGGAGTTTTTCCTCTCCACCGTCGCCAAGTGCTTGCTCACAGGGGATCGCCTGATTGCTGGGGTCTTTCTGCAACTGTGGGGGTCCCCCCTACAGTTGATAGTGCTATGAGATGACTGTTGTTGTGAAATGGCGCTATATAAATAAAGTTGAATTAAATTGAATTGAATTGAATTGAGCTGGAAAGGGTGTACAGCAGGTTAGGTTGATTAAGGACAGAAATGGTAATGTGCTAACAAATGACAAGAGTGTGTTGAGAATGTGGAAGGAGCACTCTGAAGAGCTGATGAATAAAGAAAATGAGAGAGAAGAAGATGGATGAAGGAAAGATAGTGAACAAGGTAGTCCCGAGGATTAGCAAGGCGGAAGTGAGGGCAGCTTTGAAGAGGATGAAGAATGGAAAATGGTTGGTCTAGATGACATACCTGTGGAGGTATGGAGATGTTTAGGAGAGATGGCAGGGGACTTTTTAACCAGATTGTTTAACACAATCTTGGCAAGTGAGAGGATGCCTGAGAGTGGAGAAGAAGTGTTTTGGCACCAATTTTCAAGAGCAAAGGTGATGCTCAGTGCTGTAGTAACTACTGAGGCATAAAGCTGATCAGCCACACTGTGAAGATATGAGAAAGAGTTGTTGAAGCCAGGTTAAGAGGAGAGTCGACAATCAGTGAGCAGCAGTATGGTTTCATGCCAAGAAAGAGTACTACAGCTACAATGTTTGCTTTGAGAGTGTTGATGGAGGAGAGAAGGTCATAAGGACTGTGTCTTTGTGGATCTAGAGAAAGCATATGATAGGGTGCCAAGAGAGGAAGTGTGATACTGTATGAGAAAGTCAGGCGTGGCAGAGAAGTATGGGAGAGTGGTGTAGGACATGTATGAGGACAGCAAGACGGTGGTAAGGTGTGCTGTAGGAGTGATAGATGGGTTCAAGGTGGGAGTGGGATTACATCTAAGATCAGCTCTGAGCTCCTTCTTGTTTGCCATTGTGATAGACAGGCTGACAGATGAGCTCAGGTAGGAGTTTCCGTGGACCATGATGTATTCTGACAACATTGTGATCTGTAGTGAGAATAGGGAGCAGGTGGAAGAGAACCTGGAGAGGTGGAGGTATGCTCTGGAGAGAAGAGGAATGAAAGTCAGTAGAAGCAAGAAAGAATACATGAGTGGGATTGAAAGGGAGGCAGGTATAATGGTGAAGATGGAAGGAGTAGTGGTAGTGAAGGTAGATGAGTTTAACTACCTGGGGTCAGCCATCCAAAGCAATGGAAAATGCACAGGAGAGGTGAAGAAGAGGGTGGAGACAAGGGACAGCTCACATTGAGCGGTTTGGAGACAAAGTAAGAGAGGCAAGAAGAAGAAGAAGACTGGAACACAGAAAGTAGCATATTCAATAAGTACCAGGTAGTTCTGGGGTAACTGTGAAATTATAACTGAAAGTACCATGTAATTTTAAGGTAATTACAAAATTAGAATCCAGTAAATACTTGGCAATTACATAATTAGAAAGCATTAAGTATAAGGTAAATACTGTCATGTTTGCCCTTTGCAGGGCATTAATGAGGCGCCAAATACCGACAGAGAGTTTGTATATTTATTAATGAAAAGTAACAAAATAACAAGCCTTGTGGGGCAAAATACAACAACTACACATACAACCCAGAAGGGTGAAATAATGAGAGAAATAAAGAGTCACCAAACACTTACATACACAGAGGGAGGGCGGAACCTAACACTGTACAGAAGACTGGAACCGGGTGTAGGGATTCCAGTCATTGAAGGCGAGGTCGCAGCGAGGAGTGAGCCTCAACTGCCACCTTAAATATGAAACAACAAAAACTAAAGCCAAACAGTTGAAGAGAAAAGTAATCACAAAATCATGATCAGCTGTGACAGGACCGGCTTGACTTGACAGCCAGAAGTCCGGCCGTGGCGCTGTCACAGTAAAAGTACCCGCGATACAAATAACAGAACTAGAAATACAGAAGAAAAAGGGAAACTACTACGTGACTCGAGCATGAAGCTGATCCACGCTCGGATCAGCACAGTGCTCCCCGTTTAAGGGACACATTCCAGGCGTCCCACTGGGACATCCAGGAGAGAGCGAGAGAGAGAGAGAAAAAAAAGGGACCCCCCCCCCCCCCCCCCCCAGAAAAACTATCAAAACCAAACTTGGGTGGGTGGAGGGGGAATCCAGGCTAGGAGGGAGAAAAACTAGAAAGAAAATATACACAAAAATGCCTAACAGCAAGATACAAGAAAATAGAAACCCACAAAGATCAAATGAAAAACATCAAAGGCACAGACACAAAATAGCGCGGCCCTCAATGTGCTCTTAAATGACACAAACATGTTAATTAGATCACTTCCCTTGTGCGTTAAGTAGTCTTCATACAATCAAAATGACAGTTTTAATACATCATCATCATACTTGGTGGACGAGTGACAATGGTTAGTTATAATCAGAAAGGGCAAGACAATGTTTCCACGATGACCTGGGCGATACACAACATTCAACAAATGACTGAAAACGCCGCGTGTGGCAACCATTAAAGGACGCAGATTGGCTTGAGACCAACTGAGCATTCAGAGGCCGAAGAGCCGATATACACTAGAGGTTACCAAACGCAAAACGAATAACGGCACACTAGTATAAACTGTGGAATACAGAGAGAGAAGAGATTATGGCTTTAAGAAGTTATAGCAAGTCCCTGCCAGTAAACTCAGAAACCAACAAAAGTTAGCCATTTGAGTGTGTCTGTCGCCAAAATGTGACATAACCCCTAGTGGTCAACAGTGGTAAAGATTTTTTTCAAGAAACTAGTGAGATCAGATGTCAGAACTTTCCAAGGCTATAACTTTAAAGTGGTAAGAGATAATGGTTTACTGTCAATTAGAAAGATGTAAAATATGATCCAAAGTTTCAGATAAGAGTGAATTTATGCATCCAATTTGCATAATGCCACGGTAGCTATATTGAATTACATAACTCAGTCAAAAGCGGACTTTGGACATATTTATACAAAGAATGGTTCAGTCTTTTGACACCGTTTTTTGTACAGGGGTACATTGTCATCTTATCTTCAAAGTATATGAACAAGAAAATCAGTACAATGTAAAGAAACAAAGAAATTTGTCACTTACTGACGGCAAAGGGGACTCGCTCTCTGGCATGGTTGGTCTGTTTTTGTCCATCGTGGTCGTTATTTTCCGTTCTGTCTGTCATTTGCGCTCTCTCCCACATCTAGACACTCTTATGATTATCCCATGTCAATTTCATTTGTATTCCCCTGCAATTTTTCGAGTATGACACAGTTTTATGTGACAGTACATGACAGTGCATGGTGGCCATATTTGCTTTCTGGGCTCAAGGAAGGAAAACAGGAAAAGGAAATAAGGATTACTTCTTCTTGGGTGTATTATGCACCCAAGAAGCACTTGCACTTATCCATGAGTCGTCCAACACGTGTCTGCCACCTTCTGAACTTACAGGATCAGGACAAGTCGTCAATACAGCTGGGGAGTTACAGGGATGTCAAAACCAGTTGACAGGCGCAGTGTCACACTCTGCCACTAGGGGCATGTGGAATCTCACACTCAAAGGGTTAACACAGCACAGAATACTCACATTACAACTTCAAGTGAAGAGTGGCGAAATACCAACCACAGTTACAAAGTGAGAGCCTCCTTTTACCAAAATGTCCAAGTGCAAATAAATCACAGTCTGAGGAAACCCAAAAAGAAAACAAACAAACAAACACAGGAACACTGTTACAAGGCAAAATCAAAAATATATACAGTATATACACTTTACACTCAGACATCAATGCAAGGAGGATAAAAAATAAGTTTTTTTTATCAATATAGGGAAAAAAAAACACCACGAATGCACTATTACGGAGAATACCGGCAGGTAAGACAAAAAATAGTTCTGGTGGCCTACCGGCATCCCAACTCCAAATCAAGAAAAAAAGGTTCAGGCAGCCTACCGAAGTCCCAGAACCGGTGAAACAGTCCTTCAGGTGGTCGACCCAGGTCATTTTGCCGACCAACGTCCTTAGACCACCAGGACCGGAGGGGTGAGCTCGGAGGTGGCTTCCAGACTGAGAGGCTCAACGAAAGGAAGCCAGACCGGGTGAGAGGGACCACAGTGGCATCTGGTGGTGGAGAATAGGGGAGGAAGGGGGGAGAAAAGGGAACCAGCCCGGTGTCTAGCAGTGGGGGACCTGCAGGTCCCTCACCGACCTCAGGCCAGCGCAGCACCCACGGTGGACCCCGACCGGGCCAACGTTGCACCTTGGATAACCTCCAGAAGCAGACCCGGAGCCTTGAAGACATCGGGCGGAGCTGACTCATCTCAGGTGACCCTGGAAGAAGGCTCGGAAATAGAGGGAAAACAGAGGTCAGGGTCACCAGCAGCAGCAGAGCCCAGCGCGATGAGCTCGAATGCAGCGGTCAGCTGCACCCAGCTCTCCTCCCCAAGAGACAGGCAAGATTGCGCTAACACAGAAAATAGGAAGACAAAATAGAGCACTTACCTGATCTCAAGCTCTACCACCGTCCCGGACTCCGATGACCCAGGCTCGGTGATCAGGAGGTCGATTCCAGGCTCCCACTCGGCTGCAGTGGCCTCCACAGCTGGCATGATGGTCTCGACAGTCTGCGAACCCCTGGCGATGAAACCCACGCCGATGGCTCACTCAGAGTGGTGGCAGGAGATCCACTGCTTGCTGAGGCTGAATGCTGCTCCGCGGAGACCCGGGGACACTTAATTGTTGGCGCAGGCTCCAAATGACAATCAGCCCTCCTCCTCTGCCCATGGCGTGGCTGCGGGGCTGGAGCCAGGTTCTCCAGGGCCACAGGTTCCTCCTCCATCCGGCGGTCTAATCCTGGGACTGGGGAACACTCGAGGAGAATAGGAGTAAACACAGGGGGAACAGGATCAATTTTCATGGCTACAGCAGGTGGTGAAAGCTCAGTGGATTGTGAAACCTGAGCTCCACCCCCAGGAATCAGATGAGGTAATTCATCAAAATGAGATTTAGAATGAAGAAACACTTACCTGTTTTCCCGGGGAATGATGAAGAATGCTGCAGCAGGCTCAATTCTCTCCTCTCCCGTGGAGGTGGTGACGGCGGACCCCCCAAGGAGACAAGGGGGAGCTGCTCCTTCAGGATCCGTGAAGGGCAGGGCCGGAGAAGGAACCACAAAACTCACAGCTGCTGGGGGCGGCGACGCAGAGGAGGGGCGAACAGCTGAAGCGGTCCAGGGTCGGGGAGCTGGTGGAACAGCTGAAGATGAGGACCCGGAGGCTGGAGCTGCAGACAAACCTCTTTGCACCTGTGGCGAAAAAACAGCTGGCTGGGAGGCGGAAGATTCCTTCTGAGGGCCCGTAGCTCGATCTAGACGGGAGCCTCGCAGCGTATTAACCTGGTAATTCTCCTCCTTCAGCTTAGGAGCAGACGAGTCATCAGGAGGAGAAAAGTTCGGTGCCTGGCGACAGCATCTTCAGGCTGTGGAGGAACTTACTGTACGTCCATCTATGGAAAATGTCACTGCTGGGCAGAGACGGTGGACAGCAGCTCGGCAGACTCGGGGAAGTTGCTCAGACCGGGATGTGCCTCCACAATTTATCACTGCTGCCACCACACTCTTCAGAACCTGACCCAGGTAGTAGGAGGAACGGGCCTCAGCCAGATGGCCCCAAATGAGTTCAGCGGCCTGCTGTTCCTTAATACTGGTAGACCCAGCTGCCCTCCTCCTACGGCGCTCAGGGGGACGGCTTTCTAGCGACGGCAACACCAGCGCTGGAACCTTAACAGGAGCCTGATGATGGGCCGAGGGACGGGAATTCTTTGCCGTTGGCTCCAATTTAGGCCTCCTGGCAGGCTTCTTCGCCAGCTCCCGGTTCTTCTGCTGCAACGCAGATAACGCCGACATCCTCTCCCTACCCTCAGTATGCTCGGCAAGGCGAGGATGGTGCTTCACAGCCGCCTCTGCCAGGTCCAGGTACCATAATGCACGCTTGGGGGTCGAATATGAGCGTGCGTTGGCCAGGAGGTCGTCAATCTCCATCAGAGCCTGGACGAGCTCAAAACCCAGGCTCATAGAATACCATGTCCTAAACAACGCCATAACCTCCAAACAAAGCTGGTGCCCAGAAAAAGGAAAAAACTAAGCCCAAAAAACAAACTCACTGAGGCTGGCACCTCGCTTGGCTGCAACCTACTGGAACTAGAAATACAGAAGAAAAAGGGAAAATACCGCGTGACTCGAGCGCAGATCAGCTCCATACTCGGATCACCACAATTTCAGGGTAATAATGAAATTAGAACCAAGGAAATATTGTGCAATTTCAAAATTAGAACACAGTAAGTACAATTAATTAATTACGGGGTGATTAAAAACTGGAAGCCAGTAAGAAGTGAGTAATTATGAAATTGGAATGCAGTAATTACTAGGTAATTAGAGAATAGTAAGTAGTGGGTAATCACAAAAGTATAAGAAAGTAAGTCCTGGGTAATTTTAAGGTATTTATGAAATTAGAACCAAAAAAGTACCCTATAAGTACAAGATGATTCTGGGATAATTATGAAATTAGAACTCTAAAAGTACCACATCATTTTAAGGTAATTACAAAATTAGAACCCAGTAAGTGCTAAACAATTTTGAAATTTGAAAGCATTGGCATATCAACTAATTTTAAGTTAATCAACTTAAAAATAGAACCCAGGAAATATTGTGTAATTCCACAATTAGAACAAAATCAGTTCTGCTTAATTCTGATGTAATTAAGATGTTAGAAACCAGTAAGTATTGAATAATTATGAAACTGGATTAAGAATCCAGTAAGTACAGTTAATTTGGAGGTAATAAAGAAATTAGAAGCCAATAAATTCCAGTTAATTTGGGGGTTGTTAAGAATTTAGAACCCATTAAATACCAAATTATTTCAAGGTAATTATGGGATTAGAAACAAGTAATTATGTTGTATACAAGTAATGTTGTGATAAGCAGAACCCATTAGAGAAATTCACTGTACAAATTTGCTCGGTACTTCACCGGAGCTTGATTTTGATGTCGGCCACCCAGTAATGTTTAGTTGGCAGAAGTGAAAGAATGAATGGTCTGAAACTCTTCAAACCAATGAAATGTAATCATAAATTTGCAGAGTTCCAGAATGAGGAACTGTCCCGGTCACATGACCCATGAAATTCTGCAGCCGCACAATTACTGCTATTCTTTTATCACCCTGACAACACAATTATTACTTTTTCAGAGGAGAATAATACCTCATTTATTTTCAAACTTCCAACCGAGGCTATTAGACACGGTGTAATCAGACTGCAATATTAACTTCCTTCTGCAGAATCATTACGGGTATCGGAAATAACTCAATTTTTCTTCATAAAACCATCCAATCAGTGTGATTACAGTGTGGATGTGTTTTCTTCTTTGGAACAGACTCACCACCTCGGTCCATTTAACACATCAAACAACGGATAAAAGCTCCCCGATCAAAGCCGTCCCCAGAACCGAGGCTCCCCGCTTCATGTTGACATTTACAGTGCGGCTCCTCAGGTGTGCTGCGGCTCCACGGTGGATGGGGCCTGATAAGGAGACACCTGACCGGGACTTTATTCCCAACTGAGAGGTGTGAAGTCGCCAGGGGCTGAATCTCCTCCCAAGATATCCGAGGTTCAAACGGCTTGGAAAGTAGCTCTGTGAAGCTGTCAGGATTTCTACAGAGGTGTTTGAGAGATGCCAGCGTGCCATCAGATTTATTTTCTCCTCCTCCGTCTGGGCCCAGAAATGGAATTTTTTCAGATTCAGTGTGTGGGTATCTGAGGCTCGAAATGAACTAAACTGAAATAAATCACAGATGTAGAAGAGAAAGCTGCAAATTTACATGAAAGAAGGTGCCAGTTTGTGAGAATGAAGTTGTAAACCCCATTATACAGTAGCTTAGTCCCAAAAAACTTGTTGCACGGGTGAGACGTTTGAGAAGGTCGTTGGAGTGAAACTCTGTGTTGACTTTGAAGACTTACCAGATATTCTCTCTCTCTCTTCCTGTGCCACGTGTCTGTCTGTGCCGTCTTGACGCACACCAATCAATAATTGGCTGACCAGTTTGGGCCTTTTTTTTACCAGCTCGCTTGTGATCACCTATCTCTGCTTTCAAAAGAGTTTAAGCATTGTTTTCCGACCACAGGACCAACACCTGCACTACGTGAGTGAACCTGACATGTACAGGAAGACCGGATGCCCGGAACCTGACAATGCGGCTAGTTCAGCTTCAGCATTCCTACAGCCAATAAACTGGACATATGCCAGGGTGGAGCATCCTATTGTATTCTATTGTTAAAACGGTAGGGGACAACTAGCAACAGCCGTTAGCAAAATCCTTTCTGGGAAATGACTGCTGATGGGGGATTCTGAAGTGGGTACCCTTGAATGTTAAATATATATCATGGATATTTTAGGATAACCTTAATAGTCTGAGAATGAAATGATAGTGCTGAGTCACTGTGACCTGAAATGTCCTTATATCTTGCGTTTAGAGAAGCCAACTTTATTGTCATTCAATCCATACAGCCAATCATGTACAGTAGAGCGAAATTACATTTCTCCTATCTACAATGTTAATCACATTTAGAATCAGAGGGGCTGCTGCCATGCAAGGCGCCGCCACAAACAACTTTTTTCCTTCTCCCATTCTGTTATGCTGAGCACCAAGCTAGAAGGTGGGAAGCACCATTTTTATCTGGTCTTTGGGATGACCCAGCCGGAGCTTGAACCCACGACCTCTCGGCTGTGGGGCGGATGCTCTACCACTAGGCTACCACTCCTTCTATAGTTTACCCAGACTATAGTAATGGATAACAGATTCAAGATGTTGAGAGTGTGTGTTTAGTCTGATCAGGTTCACATTGAGAGACTGTGAGGCTGACATCAACAGAAACGCCCACTTTCCTATAAAACTGATGTATTGTCATTGTCTGGGGTCTTCTGATGCCCATGGACAGACAATCCTGCCGTATCCGAGCTGGCTCCCTTAGTCTCCTGTACAGTTCTTCTTTGAGTAATTCTTTCAGAGGACCAGAGAAAACCCACCACACTGCACTATGTTGATGCTGTAAGGTGTAATCTTGTGAAACCTTAGCTAGCTAGCTGCTCAGCTAAACAGGCTGGACCAGTGCACTCTGGGAAAGTATGCATATAAACAATTAGTGATGTACAAAGGCAAATTTTGTTGAAGTCAAAAAAATCTTGGCCCCTCTGGGCAACTTTAGTAGCCTCATCATGGGATGAGAGTAAAATGAGACCTTCATCAACATAAAATTTTTGTGTAGCCCTCACCTTCTTGATCTTAGGAAAATTTCCTGAGCTTATTATACGTTAGCATCATAGGTGATGGTAGCTCAAAAAAAAAAAAAAATCAACAACAAAACCAACTGTGTACCATCAGACATGGTACACTCTACCATGGGCTCCTTCCTGCCGTTTTTCCAGTGCCAAATGAAGTGAACAATATTTCTGAACTTTCTGTAGCAGAAAGCAATGGAACAGCAGGCTAGTTGTTGAGACTGGAACTCCACGGTAGAGTTCACTTGAATCAAAGAAGACCCTTATTTGGTTTGGCTTACAGTACCTGGTTTACAACCACAAAAAGATAGGAAGCACAGTGACAGGTTGGACCCAACTTAAAGGGGTCAAAACCAGTGGTCTTCATCCTGACTTGGTCTGCCAGTCTCAGTTTTTGTCTTGCAATAATAGGTGGATGAGTTTAAATACCTGGGGTTAAACATCCAAAGCGATGGAAAGAGCAGTGGAGAAGTGATGTAATTGCTCAATCTCTATTAGTTATTGCATCGAGCACAAAATCACAAATTTAGTATCTGAGTCTGTCCTTTATTGCTGAACAAATCAAACCTAAATCCTGAATGTGACAATGTAAATTGCAGTCTGGTCAGATTTTTTAGGAGGTGGAATAAAACAAGCGGTGGTAGCTGACCCATCATTTTCACAGAGAAGTGAAGGGTCCAAACCAATTTCAGTTTCTCCCTCCAGCCCACACTTGGCTTTGTCTTGTTGAACATAAAACTAGCTCAGCTGTTAATATGCAGACAGGAGAATGACAAGAACATTTTCACTACAGCAGGGGTCAAAAACTACAATTTAGAGCTGCAGGAGATGTTTGAGTGGTAAAATCAGGGCTGTTTCTGTCTTTCTGGGTGCCCTGTCCAAGATTGTGTTTGAGTGGGGCTCTAATATATATAGTAATTGGGAAGAGTTAAAATCCTTAAAAATGGAAAAATATATATGTCTCCCCTCAAGTTATGTCTGCGTTAACAGAAAAAAATCAAACTATTACACTGAATAGAAATTTAACTATTATCCATATGAATGTTCCACATATATAAGAAAAAAATTATTAAAACTGAATAGAAAAATTGGAAATTTCCAAGAAAAAAATTAGCAGTTTTATAGAAAAAGTTGCAAGTTTATGAGAAAAAAGTCAAAAATTTCAGAGAATGTTCAAATCTTACAAGGAAACAGTTGCAAATTTCCAAGTAAAAAAATTAAACAATCACACAAAAAATGAAAAAGTAAAGAGTTTAAAATTTATGAGAAAAAATTTGCAAATTTACATGAAAAAGTAGCAATTTTATACAAAAAGTTGTTAGGTTATACGCGTATAGGAGGACTCCAATGAAGGGTGAATCTTGTACATACTTTATCATACCTGTCAAGGCATACCTCATGCTTCCCTTATTGGGGGGGCCTTCACACCTGTACTGACCTCATGCCTCCCTTATTGGGGGGGCTTTCACACCTGTACTGAGTACTTAAAAACTGTATTTATCGGCAGATGAAAGAAAACTGAAGCAAAAAAAAAACAAAAAAAAAACACAAACAAAAACCAAACAAACAGCAACTGCAACATGAACTATTTCAAATTCATTCATTTATGCTGCCAATGCTGAAACAAAAGCAGAATGGATTTTTGTTTCATAAGTTAAGTATCAGAAATAATTATCTTTGAAATTGTGTTAATAATAATAACAATGAAAATATCAATCTTATTCAGCCCTTTCAATATAATGCTATACATTCAGATGTACATTCTGCTGGGGGTTTCTTCCTGTTAAAAGGGAGTTTTTCCTCTCCACCGTCGCCAAGTGCTTGCTCACAGGGGATCGCCTGATTGCTGGGGTCTTTCTGCAACTGTGGGGGTTTCCCCTACAGTTGATAGTGCTATGAGATGACTGTTGTTGTGAAATGGCGCTATATAAATAAAGTTGAATTGAATTGAATTGAATGTAAAGCAAAGTTCCAAGATACAAAATAACAGTACACTATAGGGGATTTGGGCTACCTCTAAGCATGTTTGTTAAGATTTTAAAGCATTTTTTTTGGTTATATTTAGGTAATATCGCTCAGGACTTCAAGACCGTCCTGCGTTTCCTGAGCTTCGCCGTCATGGCTCTGCAGGAGACCAGCGAGGCCCACCTGGTGGGTCTCTTCTTCGCTAAGGGGGTCTCCATCATGCCCAAAGACTTCCAGCTGGCCCGCTGCATCCGCGGAGAGAGAGCTTAGACTTTCTGCTGCACATTCACCAGCCATAATGCTCTGCACTGTGTGTCTATATATATATACATTTATAGTAATATGGACATATGTTTACTAGATGTTGTTTTTTCTTGCCTTCTGATTGTTGCTCTGAGTGTTGCTATCCCTGTGCTGTTGCAATCCTGAAATTTCCCCATTGTGGGACTAATAAAGGCTTATCTTATCTTATCTTATCTTAATATTTGAAGGTGAATAATACTGCCCATACCTGAAAACATTTGGAGAGTTCTCCTTCAGTCTGGAAAGGTCTCGACCCACCATCATGTTGCAATTGTCCGAACCAAAGCCGACAACATTCTGCCATGGAATATTGTGCAATCTAAAATAAATAAATAAATGGTGACGGTGAAGGAGAATGGTGACGTCCAGTCCCTCGATTTCCCTTTTCTTCAAGCTTTGTTTACTTCGCCGACGGCGTGCTGCAAGAAGCCATTTTGAAACTCACAAAAACACTGCTTAGGTGCACTTGTGGAGGATTGAAATAAGTGCAGGCGGACACTGAGCACACTGCCAGCCCTGTACGCTATGGGGGTCACACACGAGGTGTTCCTCCACACTCTCAATAATTTTTTTTCCCGTATATTTTTCTTTTTGGCGTACAGAAATGGCAATATGCCCGTATTTGCTAAAATTGCATTTTCCCCGTATTAAAATACTGCGAAACCGTATCACTTGACAGGTATGCTTTATTAACAATTAAGCAGCTCGAGGGCTGAAAACACAAAAGCCCTAATGGCAGGAGGCTTACAGTCTGTAGGATAACACCAAGGTAGTGGTATGGAGAGAAATGTTGAAACCCGACAAGATATACGTGACTGAACTCAATGGAGGACACCACACTGAGGGCAGAGGACAGTGTGAATAAATAAGGATGAGAATAATTATAAAATAAGAAACAGCGGTGAGCAATAAAGAGTAAGAAGGAAAACAGGGATGGAACTACACAAAACAGGAAGTCAACAAAGGGCACTACAAAAATAAAAGACAACTTATAAAATATATATTATTATATAATAAACAATACATGAATCTATCAATGTAACTGAGAATAACAACAATTATAAAGAGCTTAAAAATTATCAAAAAAGTTTCAAAGTTACAGGAAAAAAGCAACAATTTTATACAAAAAAGCTACAAGTTTGTCACAACATTTTTGCCCCAGTTTCATAAAGTTGTGATTTTTCCCCCACTCTTGTAAATTTTTTTCGATCTTTTTCCATACAACTCTTGTAATTTGCGTCCTTGTTTAAAACCGGTCTTATAAATTGGCAGCTTTCCTCCCAATTTCATAACTTTGCAACATTTTTTTGCATGCACTAATAATTTATTTTTTTAATTTTAAAAAAAGCAATGCTGTGTTCCCAGCCTCTGTGTTTGTTATTCATGGCCCTCTTGTGAGTGTCAACCTCAGTGAGACTGAAGTTGACACCGCTCTGTAAGCACGTCATTATTTTTAAAATATAGTTAAATCTGAGCCGGGCTCCCATGAAAACAAGAAATCTAATCAAATGGCTCCACCTCCTTGTTATGCCCGCTGATGTCTGTAATAACAGCGTCCACATATTAAATTTCTCATTAATAATGAACGGGATCGTTTTATTAGAGTCTAGTGTTTTACAAAGAGACAAGCATTTTCTCTGGTGTGAAGAATAAAGACATGAGAAAAAAAGTCACATATTTACATACATGAAAAACAGATAAGGATTTACAGGAAAAATATGAGAAATCTTCTTCTCTCAGCTGTTCCGGGGTCTCCACAGTGGATCATCTGCCTCCATCCCACCCTATTCCTTCATCTTCCTCTGTAACATCAAACTCTCCATGTTCTCCTTCACTACATCCATGAATCTTCTCTGTGGTCTTCTTCTTTTCCTCCTGCCTGCAACTCCATCTTCAACATCCTTTGTCCAGTATATCCACTATCCCTCCTCTGCACATGTCCAAACCATCTCAGCCTTGCCTCTCTTACTTTGTCTCCAAACCGCTCAGCCTGAGCCGTCCCTCTGATATACTCATTTCTAATCCTGTCCCTCCTAGTCACTCCCAATGAGAATCTTACAATCTTCAACTCTGCCACCTCCAGCTCCACCTCCTGTCTTTTTGTCAGCGCCACCATCTCCAAACTGTACATTATAGCAGTTCTGACTACCATCTTGTAAATCTTCCCTTTCACTCTAGCTGCTGTCCTTCTGTCACAAATCACCCCTGACGCTCGTCTCCAACCACTCCACTCTGCCTGCACTCTCTTCTTGACCCCAGGTATTTAAACTCATCTACTTCCACTACCTCTACTCCTTCCATCTTCACCATTGTACCTGCTTCCCTCTCATTCATACTCATGTATTCTGTTGTAGTGGATTTAGATTAATGGGTTTATAGGTGTTTTATTGTTGGTACAAGTATTAATTCATGTCAGGTCAGGCACTGGTTTGCTTGCTACAGGATAACCATGAAAACTGGTACTACCTGTCTCATGAACAGGTATACTGATAAAACAAAGGAGATGGTGTTTGACCCTCAGGGAGTTGGTGACCACAGGCCTGTGGTCATCCACAACCACACTATAACACAGGTTAGTTCCTATAAACATTTTGGAGTATTTATTGACAATTCATTAACCTGGAGCACACATATTGATTACCTCTGTAGCAGACTACAACAGCGGCTGCATTTCTTGCTTAGATTAAGAATACATGGCGTTGATAAAAGGATTATGCTAATATTTTACCAGGCTGTGTTGGAAAGCCGTATTAGATACAGCATTACAGCTTGGTTTGGCAACCTCTCAGAGTGCTGCATTTAATTCATACAGCATGGAAAATTATTGGAGTTAAAGAGTATTTACCCATGCAGATCTTACACGACCAGGCAGCCTGTAGACAAGCTCAAAAAATAATCAGTGACATGAGCCATGTACTAAACAATGAATATGTGTGGCTGGCCTCAGGGAGGAGATAGAGTCCCCAAGTGCAGGTTCAATAGATACAAGAACTCATTTATCCCGATGTCAGTAAAACTTTTAAACTGTGGCCACACATGTGACCTACTTTGTGACTTATTTAAGGCCTCACATTTGAGATAAGAACAAAGACAGAATTTCCTTGGGGATAACAGGAAGCTGGAAGGTGTTAGCTTTGGTATGCAGGGCCTGAGACTGTGGGGGTGATATTAAGAGATTATAGAGGAGATGCATTGTTACTGGTGATTATAATGCAGTGTGACTTGTGATGCAAAGTGACGTGATTATAATGCAATGTGACTTGTGATGCAAATTGACTTGTGAGCTGTGAGAGTCCCGGGTATTTAAGGGACGAGAGTTTCCTGTGATTTTCTCTTTCTTCGTTGAGATGATGGTGAATGTGAATAAAGCTGCTTTGAGAGAGATCAGTCTCATCCTTTTCACATTCCCACAAAACTCAGATAAATAAGTCAGGGACACTTATAACTCCTGTTCTTAATGACTGCTTTTATATATTTATGTATGTATGTACTTGTATTATTTATTGGGTTTTATTTCATTTATTATGTACTACATCCATTGTGTATGTGTGGATTGTGTGTTTGCAGTACGGGTGTCAAGCCCAAGACAAATTTCCCCTTGAGGGACAATAAAGTTTATCTTATCTTATCTTATCTTATCTTATCTTATCTTATCTTATCATGGGTCGGGGCCGTCGGTGACAACCAACAACCCCTCCCTGCCAAGGGCGTGGAGGGTGAAATTGGGCATCCTGGCAGAACTAAAAACAATATCTGTCACAGCTCTGTGGTGGACCACTCCCAGTTACACAGAGTGAGACTGGACATCCTGGCAGATAAGCACATCTGTTGCAAGGTCTGTGGTGGACTTTTGCCAGTCGGTGCATCGTGACATGCACTACTCAAAGAGCAGAGATAAACAAACCTATCATCTGGTCAGTCACTGCAACAGATACTGGAGTCAGTTTGTCTGGGCCTGTCTTTGCCACTGACAATACCTCTATTTGCCAAGAATGTGCCACTAGTCCAGCAAAAGCTAGCGGTACTCAAATACTTTGCAAGTAGTTTCATGAAATGGTCAGTCAGAAAGCAACTCATACCGGCTCGGACATCGCCTGGGTTAACAAGGTCAAGAGTTCCTGGCAGCAGAAGGCGAAGGACAGAGCTGCGTGGAGGAATCTGATCAGACCTAAATGAAACAGTCATTGTTGCCCCCAACAGACTGCTATGATGATGATGATGACAAGTATTAATGTAAATATGAATGTGAGTAGGAATGAAGATTTCCTTTCATTACACTCATATCCTCACAGGTCACCAGTCCAGATAATGGACAATTTTATTAACAATTCTTTATTTGTACCAATTATGAATCAGTCTCAAAAAAAAAAAAAAACCCTTGTGAGCTCTTGTCTGCTGATAACCAAGCAGATGGACATGAAATAAAACAATGACGCCCATATGTAGCATCATAGACTGTTATTGAGTTACTGAGTGTAACCTGTGAATCAAACATTTGTGGAACCAAAGAACCCTAGTTTAACTTGGCGATATACTGGAAATTGGAAAACCATATAATAGCACTGGTCAAGAAAAGTGGATGCAATTTTATGAAGAAAATGATGAGTAAACTATCTAGAAAAATGGAAAATTGGTGTTACTCTGAAAAAGAACGTAAATTAATGAAAGGAAAAAATGCATTTTGAAATTATGATGGGGGTTTGCATGAAATTAAGTGAAGAGTTCTTTTGCAAAAGCAGAAAAGTCCAGTTGAGTTCAAAATGAGAAAAACCACTTTTTCATCTGTAGGTTTATAGGCGTTAGTATTTCCAAATCAGCTTCTAAGACATGGTCACTTGAAATATGAGTATCTCAGACATAATAAAGAAAAAAATCAAACATCAACTCATTGTTACTTTTTGGCAATTTATTAGTATGTTTTTTGTTTGTTTGTTTGTTTAGTTTTTTGTTTGTTTGGGTTTTTTTTTTTTTGCAAAAACAGACAAGTCCCGAAAGCCATGCTATTTTGTCTGGAACATACTTGAATGTCTATAAGCATCAATGTAGTATGACTGACACACTGATTTAGGCATATCCACTCAGTAAAATGGTATAATACAGCTATAATAAAGCTATAATTCAAGATTCAAAGATTTTATTGTCAACACTACTATACATATAGGACATACAGGAGAATTGAAATGGCATTTCTCTCTCTCTACATTGATGTGCACAGTATAAAAAGAAAAGAAATAAGGCTGGAAAAAAAAGAAACCCCTTCCCCATATAGTGTACCGTACTATATAGTGAATGAGCAGCCAATGGAGCAGTGAGAGAAGAGCTTCACATCACAACATAAACTACCTTAAGGTATTTATATTTCATAATTCAGCAGAAATGATTTGATTTAATACAAATTTACTACAAATTACATGCAGGTATTGATTTTTTTTTTACCACCGTTAGTCTATTACATTTTACTCTCACATGATGACGTCATTAACCATGTCGCGAAAACAAGCCCAGCAGTGTCTGAAAGTGGTTAATTTTATTGCTATATTGAGTTTACTGCATAGTCCACTATATCTAAATTCACTATATAGCAAGTAGGGAGGGAATGAGTGAGTGAGCATTCCGAACACAGCCAGGAAAATCAGTCAGAGCAAGCAGACCTGGAAGGCAGCCAAAATAAGTCACGTGACCCAAATACAAAATACTGATTTGCACTGTGGAGTTATCTGCTTTTGTAAAAAAAAAAAAAAAAAAAAAAAAACACTCCCGGCATTTATTGGCTTTTGAAAAAAAAACATGAATTTGTAGTGTCTATAACATAGGACATAACGGCTTTTGAGACAAAACGATTTGAACTTCTACAAGTAGGTAATGTAAACAGTTGTTTGATGTAAAGACTGGAATTTTCATGGAAGGGGCGTTTATCGGTTTTTGCAAACAAACTCCTCGGTTGGGGAGCAGCCGGAATGAATGTGGAAGTGAATGTGGTCTTGCTTCCTTTTGTTGTTGGTATTCCTCCACTTCTTCTTTTAAATCTTTTAGATGTTGATGTGCTTCCTGTAGAAGCAGTGGACATTCCTTGTAGTCAGACTTCATGTTTTCAAGTTGACCTTCAGCTCTTCTGAGTTTCTTCTTTGCGTCCTGAAGGGCATCTTCAAGTTCACTCTTCTCTTGGCGAAGTAAGTCATTGTCATGAGTCAGCTGTCACTTTTCTGGTTTTGCCTGGTTCAAATCTCTTAACACGTTATCAAGATGAGCTTGAGTATCATCGTTTTCATTTTGAGATTGTTCCAGTTTGTTCTTTAGTGATTTGTTCTCTCCTGGAGAGAGAGGGTTGTTGATTGTTGATTCCTTAGCTCATTCTCGGTGCATAGCGCTTTAGCTTCAGCTACTTTTAATCCCGCGACTAATGCTATCGTGAACTTTCCCAACACGCTGGGGAGATTCTTTCCTTTTGGTGGTTTTTCGGTGTAATTGTCCAAAAGTTCTTCAATGAGCTGCTTCAGATCATCGGGCTGTGTTTTCTTGACCTGTGTTGTGAAGCTAGGTATAAAATCGGAAGTTCATTCTTCTAATGTTGTTTGAAGGTCATCTAGTTCGGTAAATCGGTCAGTTGTTCATAGACCCGCCATGTTTTACCGTTGTTTACCAGTTAGCTTAAAAATCAACTTGTTGATTGTAGCTAAATCTGTCAGTCAAGGGTGAACCTTGATTGTTATTTTATATTAGTGGTAGTTATAAGTGCTTTTTAGAACTTGTTCCAACTTACAGGCTTGTAAGAAGGGAAGCAGAATTTTGGAATTGTAGAAATCTGAAGGTGTGTTAATTTATTTGTTTGTTGAAACTGTATTTTGATTTGTAGTTTAAAAATTGTGTGGACTGACTTCTTTACTTAAATTTTCAAAGCTTAGTATTGGAATTGTCATCAAAAACTAGCTTTGGAATTTTGTTGAATGTCACTTTTAAAGTGAGGATTTTATTTACAAAAGGGAACAACAAAAATAGAAAAGGTTCAGTGCTTTCAAGATTTAAGGTTACAAGTTTTCACTGTCTTTTAAAGTTAAGGTTGACTTTCTCTTTATTTGTTAAAGCATATTTTTCATTTGAAGCTTTGAATGTTTTAATATTTACAGATTATGAAACACAAGTGAATTGTTTTGTGTATTTTCATCAAGGATTTCTTAGGATTAAAGCTAATGGTGAGTTACTTGATTGTAATCTATAAAGTTTTTATTTGCAGAATAATTAATGTTTCCACCTTTTGACTTTTCTCTTTTAAATCTCTTTTAAAGAAAAGGATTAAAATAAAGAAAAAGTGAACTTTTAAAGAAATGAAAAAGAATTTTCACAGAGCATGACAGGCTCTGGGCCTTACTTGGAAGATATAAAAAAAATGGGAGAGCAGAGAAGTCTGCTCCTTACAGCTTGACCACTGCCCCAAAAACTGAACAAAGGCAAGATTTTTTTCGGGTGTGGCAGAATTTCAATTATTTTCATGAAACCTGAGCTGGTCCAATTACATTGCTTCTTTTTACAGCAGAAGTCATAAACTTGATCTAAAAAAGGAAGTGCAAGGGAGCTCTACACTGTCTTGCTTCTACCGACTTTCATTCCTCTTCTCTCCAGAGCATACCTCCACCTCTCCAGGTTCTTTTCCACCTGCTCCCGACTCTTACTACGGATCACAATGTCGTCTGCAAACATCATGGTCCATGGAGAGTCCTGCCTGACCTCGTCTGTCAGCCTGTCCATCACCATGGCAAACAAGAAGGAGCTCAGAGCCGATCCCTGATGTAATCCCACCCCCACCTTGAATCCATCTGTCACCCCTACAGCACACTTCACCACCGTCTCACTGTCCTCATACATGTCCTGCACCACCCTCACATATGTCTCTGCCACTCCTGACTTTCTCATACAGTACCACACTTCCTCTCTTGGCACCCTATCATATGCTTTCTCTAGATCCACAAAGACACTGTGCAACTCCTTCTGACCTTCTCTATACTTCTCCATCAACTCTCTCAAAGCAAACATTGCATCTGTAGTATTCTTGCTTGGCAGGAAACCGTACTGCTGCTCACTGATTGTGACCTTTCCTCTTAACCTGGCTTCAATAACTCTTTCCCATATCTTCATAGTGTGGCTGATCAGCTTCATGCCTCTGTAGTTACTTCAGCTCTGAGCATCACCTTTGTTCTTGAAAACTGGTACCAAAACACTTCTTTCTCCACTCTCAGGCATCCTCTCACTCGCCAAGATTGTGTTAAACAATCTGATTAAAAAGTCCAATGCCATCTCTCCTAAACATCTCCATATCTCCACAGGTATGTCATCTGGACCAACCGCCTTTCCATTCTTCATCCTCTTCAAAGCTGCCCTCACTTCTGCCTTGCTAATCCTCAGGACTTACTTCTTCACCATCTTTGCTTCATCCATCCTCCTCTCTCTCATTTTCTTTATTAATCAGCTCTTCAAAATACTCTTTCCATCTTCTCAACACACTCTCGTCACTTGTTAGTACATTACTATTCTTGTCCATAATCAACCTAACCCGCTGCACATCCTTTCCAGCTCAGTCGCTCTGTCTAGCCAATCGATACAAATCCTTTTCTCCTTCCTTAGGGACCAGCCTCTCATACAACTCACTACAGTGGTGTAAAAAAAAGTGTTTGCACCCTTCCGGATTTCTTATTTTTTTGTATGTTTGTCACACTTAAATGTTTCAGATCATCAAACAAATTTAATTAGACAATAACAACACAAGTAAACACAAAATGCAGTTTTAAAATTAGGGTATTTATTATTAAGGGAAAAAAAATCAAAACCTACATGGCCCTGTGTGAAAAAGTGATTGCCCCCTAAACCTAATAACTGGTTGGGCCACCTTTAGCAGAAACAACTGCAATCAAGCCTTTGCGATAACTGGCAACAAGTCTTTTACAGCGCTGTGGAGGAATTTTGGCCCACTCATCTTTGCAGAATTGTTGTAATTCAGCCATATTGGAGGGTTTTTGAGCGTGAACCACCTTTTTAAGGTCATGCCACAGCATCTCAATCAGATTCAGGTCAGGACTTTGACTAGGCCACTCCAAAGTCTTCATTTTGTTTTTCTTAAGCCATTCAGAGGTGGATTTGCTGGTGTGTTTTGGATCATTGTCCTGCTGCAGAACCCAAGTGCCCTTAGCTTGAGGTCACAAACAGACGGCCGGACATTCTCCTTCAGGATTTTTTTGGTAGACAGCAGAATTCATGGTTACATTTACTACAGCAAGTCTTCCAGGTCCTGAAGCAGCAAAACAACTCCAGACCATCACACTACCACCACCATATTTTACTGTTGGTTTGAGGTTCCTTTTCTGAAATGCTGTGTTACTTTTACGCTGGATGTAATGGGACACACACCTTCCAAAAAGTTCAACTTTTTTCTCTTCAGTCCACAGAGTATTTTCCCAAAAGTCTTGGGGATCATCAAGATGTTTTCTGGCAAAACTGAGACAAGCCTTTATGTTCTTTTTTGCTCAGCAGTGGTTTTCGTCTTGGAACTCTGTGTTACGTGTGGCTCTGGGGAGCCACACATTGAGAGCCAAGGGCGAGCCAGTGAGTTGTGATGTTTTATTGAAGGTAAGGGTGAGGGATGAGGGAAGCACAGATGCTCATACACAGTAACTCACATGAGCAGTACAGCAACAGAGATAACAGTTGGCACCGGGCATAGGGGTACACAACGAGAGAGCTCACAGCGGGTAACACTCACGGGTTAAGCAGCCAGAAGAGTAGAGAGCTGGTACTGGGCAAAGGACTCCAATACACAGGACACTCATACAAGATGGTTCTCCCAAGTGACACAGTAAGGCAAATAGCGGGCTAGCACCGGACATGGGGGTACAAAAGGCACAATTACTCCTTACGGGAAGACACTTACGAGTAATGCTGAAGATGAGGCAGGGGCTGGCACCAGACGAAGGGGCTCCAGCCTAGCAGTGCTTATGTCGCAGCCCCGAGTGATCGAGGCTGCTCCTTTTTATCCTCATTGGCAGCGCCCCAGCTGATGAGGATTAATTGGCCCCAGCCGTCCCGTAACACTGACAGCTGGGAGCCTGCTGAGACGCTATCCAATGAGAGGCAGGGATAAGGGACATGGTCTGAGCGCCGGGGCCCGGCGTCATCCCATGGTGACACTCTGCCATGCAGGCCATTTTTGCCCTTCTTATGGTGGAGTCATGAACACTGACCTTCCCTGAGGCAAGTGAGGCCTGCAGTTCTTTGGATGTTGTTGGGGGGTCTTTTGTGACCTCTTGGATGAGTCGTCGCTGCACTCTTGGGGTAATTTTAAGATAAGATAAGATAAGATAAGCCTTTATTAGTCCCACAATGGGGAAATTCCAGGATTGCAACAGCACAGGGATAGCAACACTCAGAGCAACAATCAGAAGGCAAGAAAAAAACAAGAGCAGCTAGTATACCAAGGTTCCAAGGTTGTCATAGCCAGGAGCGGCACTGGGGTTAAGCTCCCAGTGCTCATAAAATACTCCTTACAGCGTGCGTCTCGAAAAGCCTCTGACAACTAAGTCCAACTCCTAGCCTGCCCGTGTGGTTTAGTCTCTAAGCCCGGCGGAACTGCTTTTACTAATAGGAGAAGGGGCGAGGGCGGATCTTTGGCGCCTTAAAACCAGATGCTTCGGGTAGATGGTGGCTCGTCAACCTGGGAAGGTAGCCCATCTAGGGGAAGGTAAACCCTGATTTCAAACCTCCGCTGCCTTGCGGCACACCCGGTCACGGGAAAGGCTTTGGGAGTCAACCCTGAGGAAAAATCCGGAGTCGGAGCCCCTAAGGCAGTTCTCTGTTGTGCTCAACATCGTTCTGGCAGCTCCTGCGACGGTGCTGGTGCCAAACTATAGCAGCCCTGCTGTTCCTTTGGATTCATCAGTGACGTGGAGAGGGGGGACATGCTGCATGGGTAACATCTTGTCCTCCATATCTTCCTGCCCAGGCTTGAATCCTACCAACGCCCAACGCTGGAAGGTAGAACACCGGTGCGCATCGGCCTGTTCAGCCACAGGCGGTGCTGTTCCAGCAGAGTAGACGTTTAGGATTCTCTTCCATGGTCATCATAGACCGACGGAGGCCGACGAGCTAGTATACATATGTACATATTACTATAAATATATATAGACACACAGTGCGGAGCATTGTGGTTGGTGGATGTGCAGCAGAAAGTCTAAGCTCTCTCTCCGCGGATGCGGTGGGCCAGCTGGATGTCTTTGGGCATGATGGTGACCCTCTTGGCGTGGATGGCGCACAGGTTGGTGTCCTTGAAGAGACCCACCAGGTAGGCCTCGCTGGCCTCCTGCAGAGCCATGACGGCGGAGCTCTGGAAGCGCAGGTCGGTCTTGTAGTCCTGAGCGATCTCCCTCACCAGGCGCTGGAAGGGCAGCTTACAGATGAGCAGCTCCGTGAATTTCTGGTAGCGACGGATCTCTCTCAGAGCCACGGTACCGGGCCTGTAACAGTGAGGCTTCTTCACTCCGCCGGTGGCCGGAGCGCTTTTCCGAGCAGCCCTGGTGGCCAGCTGCTTCCTGGGGGCTTTTCCTCCAGTAGATTTACGGGTGGTCTGCTTGGTTCTTGCCATCGCTCTTTATTATTCTGTCTTATACTTCGTGCACGCCGCCTAAACTCCAGCCCGGCCTTTTGGCTGGCTGGCCACTCCTGGGAAAGTTCATCACTGTTACATGTTTTCACCATTTGTGGATAATGGCTCTCACTGTGGTTCGCTGGAGTCCCAACGCTTTAGAAATGGCTTTATAACCTTTTCCAGGCTGATAGATCTCAATTGTGTCATGAATTACCCTTCTGGGCAGAGAGGTGAGACCCACGCGCTGAACTGTGAGTTTGTGAGGTTTATTGAAAATAACACAACATAAGTCCACACAGTGCACTAAACACAAAATACAAATAAATGGGTAACTTACAGATTAAACACACCAGAGTGAAGGCAGGGCTCTGGTTGAGATGAGGAGAAAATTAATCAAGACAGCAGCAACAGGAAATGAAAATAACTGCCCTTAAATAGGGTCAAAAACAATTTGCATAATCAAAGACAGGTGTGGGTCACATGAGTGTGCAGAAGGAAACAATGATTCATAATTAGGACCAGCTGGGAGCAGTGAGAGGGGAGCGTAACTGAAGCTGACAGCTGACAGGACAACACCCACGTGGAGCACCACTCCACTGACAGCTGTCAACCAGCGAAAGAACAACAGTAAAGATATAAAGAATAAAATATCAACCAAAGCAGACTAAAGCCGCTTCTCCACTAGCCCAGCTCGCCTCGCCTCATTTCGTTTCGTTACTGCTCGGTTCGGCCGCGGTTGTGTCTCCATAACAGCCGGGTAAAGTGGGGTTAAGCTGTGGTGGGTGGGATTTTTTTTACAGCAAGGCGGTGCCACACTCCCGTGACGTAAAACACGCGACCCAAGCCAAACATACCATGGCGGCTGTACAAGGCGACTCCTCGGTCTGTGGTTTTTTTCACTATAAATGCCAAAAAGGACCGCCAGACAAGGGTACAGGCAGTGAAGACGAAACACTCTGGAATAATTCTGCAGCTTCTGGGAGAGCCGAAGACGTGAGGATACAAACTAGGTCATATATGACGGTAAGCTAATGTTGCTAATGCTAGTTTGCTATAAGTACGTCGTACTACACTGTAATCTCTGCAAGTTATTGCTGTTAGGTACTAAAATATGTATGCTGTCTGTGTGTGTTTCAGATGGCTCTGTTGTGGGAAAATTACCGCTTCAAACGGTCAGTCTGGGCATTCAGCACAGCCTGTCACTGATGTCAACATAGCTTCACAAACGATCAGTGGTTGTAGCGCTTAAGAATGTCTGTAGAAACGTTTAATTCCTGTGCAACAAATTGCTCTGATCTAAGTAAAGGAACCCTATTTCACTGTTTATGGGAATGTAGAAAAATCAGAATGTTTTGGGAAGAGGTGAGGGTAACAATTGAAAAAATAATTTCAAAACAATTCACATTGAACCCTAAACTGTTTTTGTTGGGTCTGTGTCCAGAAAAACACAACTTTAATAAGAGTGAAAGAGCATTCATAGACCTCAGTTTGCTTAATGCCAAAAAATGTATTGCATTACTGTGGAAAAACTCATAGACCAGATGTGACTCAGTGGTTAAGACAGATGTTAACGAACCTTCCACTAGAAAGAATAACATATATACTGAAATCAAAGGAAAATGTGTTTGAGAATATATGGAGACCTTTCATTGATTATGTAAAGAAATTAAACATAACTTCTGAAGAAGAAGGTGAATGATATGTGTGGACCTTGCAAATTCCAAACTGGTGAATGTATATTATGTATTCTTATGTAATAGATTACCTAGACTAAACAGAGGAGCATTGTTGTTGACTTGTTTTTGTTAATGGCTGTTGTTGTTTTTATTACACTTTTTTTTTGTTATTTTGTTATTGTTCTCTTTAGTTTTTAAATTACTTTTGTGTTAGTGTCTGACTGTGTGTGCTATGTTTGTAAAAAAAAAAAAAGGTTCAATAAATATATTGTGGGAAAAAAAATTGCTCTGCTCTGCGTGAAAATCATGGAGAGACTGTTGAGACATCATGGACGTACCTGCTCCAGCTGCACTGAGTCTGAGGTGGTGTCATAGCAAAAAATGATAAGCTGACACAACTTGATCGCCATGTTAATAACTATATTAGCCACAAAATACATATTCAAAAAGTAAACAGTACTGAGTTAGGTATAATAAGATATATTTGACAGTTATGATGCATTTTAGGCTAAAACAAACTTGATCTAGGATTAAAAGCAATTAAAATAATGCAGTCACAAGGTTACATGGAAAATGCTTGATTTACTAGATACATGTACTGTAGAAATATATATTCTCTGCATTGTGGCCACACATATGTGACCTACTTTGTGACTGATGTAAGGCCTCACATTTTAGATGAGAACAAAGACAGAGCTTCCTTGGAGATAACAGGAAGCTGTGAGGATGTTAGCTTTGGTATGCAGGGCTTGAGACTGTGGGGGTGTTATTAGAGGATTAAAGAAGAGATGCATTGTAGACTGTGGGGGTGATATCAGAGAGAGGAGATGCATTGTTACTGGCGATTATAATGCAATGTGACCTGTGATGCATGTGACTTGTGAACTGTGAGAGTCCTGGTATTTAAGGACGAGAGTTCCCTGTAATGTTCTCTTTCTTCGTTGAGATGTTGGTGAATGTGAACAAAAGCTGCTTTGAGAGAAATCTGTCTCATCATTTTCACATTTCCACACTGATGACCCAAGACATAGCATGCAGCAACAGGAGATTTCCCCGGTGCCAGCCTTGTCAGGAGCCCCCAGCCAGGCGAATGCCGCTACGGTCCAGCTACCGGACTTTTGGCAGAACAATCCACGCTCCTGGTTCCAGGCGGTTGAGGCACAATTCAACCTCCGGGGAATATCGGTAGACGACACAAAATTCTACCATGTGGTCGCAAGACAGGACAACCACACGGCTCAGCATTTGGAGAGCCTTATCGAGCAGCCGCCAGACAGCGACAAATACGGCGCGTTGAAGGCTGCACTCATCCAGCACTTCGCCCCCTCCGTGGAGGAGCAGCAGAGAGGCTTCTGGCACTGACTGACTTGGGAGATGACACGTCCGTTAATCTGATGGAGAAGATGTTGAGGTTGAAAGGCTCAGATGACGACCACTTCATCTTCACCCACCTCTTCCTCAGGACCCTACCGTCAGCGACGAGAGCGACCCTGACCAGTTCGCCGTTGTTAGCCCAGCGGGACTACCGCGCACTGGCCTGGGAGGCGCAGCGAATTGTCAACGCCAGCAGACAACGTGCGGCCACGGCCGCAGCAGCGGAACTCAGCGCGACGACCGCAGATGGCAGGGGGCCAGGGGCAGCAGTAGCAGACCCACCGACGACAGCGGTGGCAGGAGCCAGGGAACGCGGAGGAGACGTCCTTTGTTTCTATCATCGCCGCTTCGCAGAGAGGGCACGCAAATGTGTACCACCGTGCCAGTTCAAGCATTCGGAAAACGCCAAGACCGGGGATCGGTAGCAGCCGCGGCCCTCGGGGAGGAGAACAAGCTGCTCTACTTGTTGGACGCACGCTCGGGGAGGCATTTCCTCATGGACACAGGCTCCCAGTTGAGTTTCATCACACCTTCCTACGCGGACAGGCTGGCAGGTTCCAGAGGTCCCGGGGTGGCAGCAGTGAACGGCTCGGAGATTAAGACCTTTGGTGAGAAGACTCTGCTTCTGTCTCTACACGGCTGTACATTTGAGTGGACTTTTGTTATAGCAGCAGTGAATTTCAATATGTTGGGGGCCGATTTTTTGTGCTCACATGGTTTGTTGGTTGATCTCGCTAACAGGCGCCTGGTTAATGCATTTTCTTTTGATTCTATTCCCTGTACAGCGCGAGTGGCCCCGCCTACAGCACAAGCCAACGTCACAGCTGCAAGCGGTAAGTTCCACACACTGCTCACTCAGTTCCCAGCACTCACGGTCCCCACATTTTCGGCAACAGTCGCTAAACACGGGGTGGAACATTTTATTACCACTACCGGACCGCCCATTTTTGCAAGAGCTCGGCGCTTGGACGCAGCTAAACTGGCCATAGCGTGCGAGGAGTTCGCCAACCTGGAGAGGTTGGGCATTATCAGGCGTTCAGTCCGTGGGCTTCCCCGCTACACATGGTCCTGAAGGCTGACGGATCATGGCGACCTTGCGGGGATTTCCGCAGGTTAAACAACGCTACAGCGCACGACCGCTACCCAATCCCGCATATCCAAGATTTTTCCGTTCATTTGGCAGGGGCTCGTGTTTTTTCTAAAATAGATTTCGTCCGCGGTTACCACCAAGTCCCAGTGCGCTCTGAGGACATACCCAAAACAGCGGTATTAACTCCATTTGGCCTTTTTGAGTTTTTGCACATGCCATTCGGGCTTAAAGGGGCTGCACAGACGTTCCAACGCATGATGGACGCGGTGCTTCGCGATCTTCCTTTCGTGTTCGTCTACTTAGACGATATTTTGGTAGCCAGCGCGTCCGAAGACGAAAACAAAAAACACCTGGCCACAGTTTTCCGGAGGTTGGGAGATCACGGGCTGATAATCAACCCAGCGAAGTGTCAGTTTGGAGTGGCGCAGATCGATTTTTTAGGACACCGCATCTCCCCCGAAGGAGCGGTTCCGCTTCTTGACAAAGTGCGCACGGTGGCAGATTTTCCCCGGCCGCAGACGGTCAGGGCGTTACAGGAGTTTTTGGGAATGGTGAATTTTTATAACCGTTTTCTCCCCCGCACGGCGCAACTCATGCAGCCGCTGTATGCCGCGCTCAAAAAACAGAAACCCGCGGATAAGGTCGAGTGGTCCCTGGAGCGGGACCAAGCGTTTTCAGAGGTAAAAGCAGCCTTGGCCAAGGCTGCGCTGTTGGCACACCCAGACCCAACGGCCCGCATAGTGCTCACTACTGACGCGTCAGATGTGGCCATAGGGGCGGTCGTGGAGCAGCATGTAGCCGGGGTTTGGCAGCCCCTCGTCTTTTTCAGCAGGACCTTGCGCGATAGCGAACGTAAATACAGCGCGTTCGACCGGGAGCTGCTGGCTCTTCATTTGGCCATCCGCCACTTTCAGTTCTGGCTGGAAGGACGCCGTTTCACTGTGTTCATTGACCACAAGCCGCTAACATTCGCGATGGCCAAGGTTTCCGAACCGTGGTCAGGCCGGCAGCAGAGACAGCTGGCCGCGATCTCAGAGTTTACGAGCACCACGCGCTGGCCTGAAGTGGTTCCGCTGGCATCAACCACGGCCGAGAAGGTAGCGCGTGCGTTTTTAACAGCTTGGGTGGCGCGTTTCGGAGTTCCGTCCGACATTACATCCGACAGAGGCCTTCAATTTGTGTCCGAACTTTGGTCGACAATGGCCCGCAGCCTAGGTGTCACAATTCACCGCACAACCGCATACAATCCGCAGGCTAACGGGTTATGCGAACGTTTTCATAGGTCATTGAAAGCGGCTCTCAGAGCGTCACTGACGGATGCAAATTGGGTAGACAAGTTACCGTGGATTTTATTGGGGTTGCGTTCTGCGCCTAAAGAGGACTTAGAAGCCTCCCCAGCGGAGCTCGTGTTTGCGCAACCACTGCGGCTGCCTGGGGAGTTTCTCCCAGATAAACCGGCGCCAGACACCTCCCCATCTCAGCTGTTGCGGAGTAACATAGAATCAAGCACGCTGCCCGGCCCCGTGCACCACAGTTTTCCGCGTGTTTTTGTGCCTAAAGCTTTGAAGAACACAGAGTTTGTTTTTGTCAGACACGATGTGCATCGACCCCCGCTGCGACCACCTTATGACGGACCCTTCAGAGTGCTGGAAACAGGGGACAAGCAGTTTTTGTTAGATTTGGGGGGTAGGAAAGAAAAAGTTGGCATAAACAGACTCAAACCCGCTTTTGTGGTGGTGGATGAGCAAGTGCTGTTGGCAAGGGCCCCGCGGCGAGGTAGACCTCCACGGGGGGCTTCACAGAGTAATGTTTCCCCAGAACACCCGCAAGGACTGACAAAAGGTTTCCACCCCCAGACGGCAAACCCCCAGCGTGACAGCGCCGCGGAGACGTTGAATCCCGGCTACAGCAGATACGGCAGGAGACTGAAGCCTAGACAGCATGCGGAATGATGTGTATTGATTCTATCACGGCATGCATGCTGTTATTCTCTTGTTTGTTCTAAAAAAAAATTTTTTTGGGGGGGGTGGCCACACATATGTGACCTACTTTGTGACTGATGTAAGGCCTCACATTTTAGATCAGAACAAAGACAGAGCTTCCTTGGAGATAACAGGAAGCTGCGAGGATGTTAGCTTTGGTATGCAGGGCTTGAGACTGTGGGGGTGTTATTAGAGGATTAAAGAAGAGATGCATTGTAGACTGTGGGGGTGATATCAGAGAGAGAAGATGCATTGTTACTGGCGATTATAATGCAATGTGACCTGTGATGCATGTGACTTGTGAACTGTGAGAGTCCTGGTATTTAAGGACGAGAGTTCCCTGTAATGCTCTCTTTCTTCGTTGAGATGTTGGTGAATGTGAATAAAGCTGCTTTGAGAGAAATCTGTCTCATCATTTTCACATTTCCACAGCATCAACAATGTATCAACAATGTACTATACATGCATTCATGTAGTATTGCACTGGGAACTGCACTGACAATAAACCTCTTAAGTTTTTACAGATGTCTCTTTTTTGTATGTGAAGGTTACCACCATGTGACATAAATTTAATACTGACAGATTGGAAAAGCTGTCTAAGAACAATCCAGCAGTTTGAGAAATCACTTTTGGTTTGGTGTAAGTCTGTCAACAGGATTATGAACCATAAAGTAGTTTGTGTTAAAATGTTAAATCCCATTAAACTCTAACCCACAGGTGTCCAATCATGTGTCATGGGGGGCCAAGACCCTGCAGGTTCTCTCTTCTGCCCAGTCTCTTCAGCAGGTGTTTTCACTGATCTGCAGTCAGTGGAAGAAGTTCAGTGGAATCTGCTGTTGAAGACACTGGTTGGAGGTAAAGCCTGCAGGGTCTTGGCCCTCCATGGCACGTGATTGGACACCCCTGCCCAAACCCATTATGATGAAGAGTAGATGCTAATATGGCCCAGAATTCCTCCATATACTGGTACTGTCACTAAAGTATGCAGGGTCTTCTGCGGTGGCACATCCAACAATACAGTCTTCAGTTAATAAAATAATTGTTTTGGTTACTTTTCTTAAAAAATAAGCCATTATTTTCAAGGTCACCCATTAATGGTTTGTACTATTGACTCTTTTCCCACCAGTGTATTAACAGACAAAAATAGAAATCATGATGCAAACACATAAGTCACTAAATTGTTTATTACAGTCAGCAGCAAATTCCAAATTATTCAGAATGTGCAAAATTCAAACTGTAAGACTGGGTCACTCAGCAGCTGGGATGTGCAGCTCACACTGGTCCCAGATCAGCAGATCTTAGGCCTGCATCTCTGTAAATAGTGACGCAAGGTCCAGTTTGGGGTGGATCATTTACCTCTTGCCTAGACAAAAGATAGAAATGGGTGGTGGTTAAATCAAGGAAGTTTAAAACATATTTGGGAAATACACTTGTTGCTAAAAGCCAGTGGTGGAATGTGAATGAATGAATCTTTATTTTGGATAGATTAAAAGAAAATAGAATAATATAACAAAGGGGAAAAAAATCTAACAAGGTCGAATTAAACAATAACTCCTCTGATTATACAGTTCAACATAGGTTATCTGAAATGGGTGATGGCTGAAGCTGCAGCTTATATTGCCCACCCATATTCCATCCAAGAATTCAAAAGAAAAACAAAACAGGAGCGATTCCAATTCCAATGTGAATATAAAGTACTTCGTTGTTGTATTTAACCACAATTTTCATGTAGCTGCACCGATGTAAAGTCGATTTTACAAGGGCTGCGTTACATTTAAAATAATCTGCTTTTACTGTGGCCTCAGCAATCAGAATGAATTAATACATTCACTTGAATGGAATCTAGTACTTTAACTGAGGGTGTGCATCACCAAGTATGGAGTCGCTCAGTCAAAATATGGAGTTTTTATCAATAAAAGTTTGTCTTGAATGTAAAAGTGTCTCTTCTTGCCCTGGCTTCAAGTGTGGGCGGTGTTTTGTACTTGTATTGCTAAAATATAAAAGGATGCACAACAATGGGTCTCAAATATTTTTAATGTGTCCTGTTACTGCATGAGTTTATTGATGATAGACTATAAACTACACATATAAACTAAATTATATTGATGACTGAACAACTGCCATTCCCCAAAAGATACAGTTGTGAACATAACTCACAAAGGATCACAAGTGATCTGACAAAAAAATAAATACATTAACAAGCGGTTTATTTTACAGTTGATGTGCCAGTCTTTTTCAATTATTCTGTAATTAATACTCACACAATCAAATAAATCTCAGTTCAGTCCCTTTTATATTAAGTGGAAATTGTGCTACTTTGGTTTTGACACTTTACCTATAAAAGCAAAGGATTTCAGTACTTTCCACAGTGGCGAGGTCCGTTGAGGGGCGGCTGCTTTCCTCTTGCCTAGATGAACGACAGAAATGGATGGTGGTTAGGTTCAAGCAAGTTCAACACTTATACAGGCACATCTCAAAAATTAGAATATCATGAAAAAATTCAATATTTTTGTCGCTCATTTCAGAAAGTGAAACCCATATATAGATTCATTACAGGGACAATGATATATTGCAAGTGTTTATTTTAATATTGATGATTATGGCTACAGCCCATATTAACCAACACCTCAGCGGCCAACATTTCTATTTAAAAACTATTTTTTAAAGTTTATTTATGCAATATTCTAATTTTTTGCCAAATTGAATTGGGGTTTTCAGGGGCTGTAAGCCGTAATCATCCAAATTAAAATAAATAAACTCTTGAAATATATCACTGTCTGTGTAATGAATCGATATAATATATGGATTTCTCTTTCTGAAATAAGTGTCAAAAAATATTAAATTTTTTCATGACATTCTAATTTTTGGAGATGTACCTGTATTAGGGAAATACACTTGTGAAAGTCAGTGGTGGGATGTGACAAAAATGCTTCGTTTCCCTGACAAGCACTGCAGGATCCACAGAATAGGTGTGTGTGTCTATTCTGACGCTTTAGAAAATTATATGAATGACTTTATAAATCACTGGTTTGAAAAGCACTTTTATATTGTTGAGATTTCGGCTCCTATGGTCCATTTCACCTGTATCCACAATATAAACACTGAGGGCAGCTAACCCCTGGCATGTGGAAACACATTCTAGCATTAAATTGCACACAATTTAATGCGCAGCACCAAAGTGCAATACGTACACAAACCAGGACTTTAACCAGGATTAACATATTTCATCGTTTTGCTCTCACAAGTGAATACTTAGGAGAAAACAAGCTCAAATCAGCAGTTGGTACTAGCTAGCTACTAGCTAAAACTCGTTAGCCAGCACGCTCAAAAAAAGTGAGCTTACCACCAACAGGATAAATAAGCGAACAGATGCACAATATTACAAATCACTCACCATCGATGGTTCTCTCACGTTCGCCTTCAGCTTGTCCGTAGTCCGGTTCTATGCTGGGCTGCATCTGTATCGGTGCGGGTCACTCCTCACTGCGGATCTGCCACCAAGCAGAGAAAATCCCGCACCTCTTCGTTGGACTTCGGTGTAGATTTCCGCAAAACCTACAATGCTGTCTGTATTAATATCGTATTTACTCCGTGACCGAGTTAGTCCGTGAAATATTGCAAATGGCAGTCATATAGATTCTACTGAAGACGGACGCTTTCGTGACGTTACGCCCTGACCAATCAGTGGCTCGCAGTCTGTTGACATCACATCTTGGTTTGCTTCAGCACGGTTGTACCCTGCCCTTGAACAGGCACGAAAATAGCGCCTGTTAAACCATGCTGGGTACAGTGGAAAAGGCTAGAAAGCGAGTCAAGTAGAAGTGAGTAAGGCCAAAGCGATACTAATGGAAAAGGGCCATAAGATATAAATACAAATTAATACAAAATAAAAGTGTAACAAAAATAAAACATAAGCAGGAAAATAGCAAACAGTACAAGAATACAGAAACCCAAAGAGCACAAAATACAACAAATATATAAATATAGAGAAAAAGCTATGAGACTGAGCAAGGCGGAAACCTCCTGCGCTCAGCTCATGACAAATTACTTTGTTTCTCATTTGTTCCTGAATTTCTTTGGATTGCAGCATGATGTCTAGCTTTTGAGGATCTTTTGGTCTATTTCACTTTGTCAGGCAGGTCCTATTTAAATGATTTCTTGATTGAGAACAGATGTGGCAGTAATCAGGCCTGGGTGTGGCTACAGAAATTGAACTCAGCTTTCCAAAGATGTGATAAACTACAGTTGAGTTATGTTTTAACGGGAAGGGGGGGGGTCACTTTTTCACACAGGGCCATGGAGGTTTGGATTTTTTTTCCCCTTAATAATAAACACCTTCACTTAAAAACTGCATTTTGTGTTTACTTGTTATCTTTGTCTAATATTTAAATTTGTTTGATGATCTGAAACATTTAAGTGTGACAAACACAAAAAAATGAGAAATCAGGAAGGAGCAAACACTTTTTCACACCACTGTATATGCCTTTTCTTTTGCCTTTGCCACCTCTCTCTTTGTGATGCGCCTATATTCCAAATACTCCTGTCTACTTTCTTCATCTCCCTGACTATCCCACTTTTTCTTTGCTAACCTATTCCTTTGGATACTTTCCTGTACGTCCTCATTCCACCACCAAGTGTCTTTGTCTTCCTTCCTCTGTCCACTGGATATATTACATACCTTTCTACCCGTTTCCCTCAGTACTTTTGCTGTACTTTCCCAGTCATCTGGTAATTCTTCCCTACCACCCAGAGCCTGTATCAACTCCTTCCTGAACTGTGTGTGACCATCTTCCTTCTGTAACTTCCCACACTTAATCTTTGGCTTTGCCTTCACTCTCTTCCATTTCTTGCATTCCAGAGTCACCCTACAGACTACCCTCTCATGCTGTCTAGCTACATTCTACATTCTACATTCTCAAATGGTTTGTACTTTAAGTTTCGCTCTTTTGTTTACATTTTAGTTTCAGTGTCTTCCAGCCTGGAATGGCAGTGGCTGCTGATGCACAACACATTTCCGTCTGCTCAGTTGTTGATAGAATTTGTCATACTCCTTTACCATGATACTTTTGCAAGTGTTTTACCAAGTTGGTGGTGTTAAAATTGTAAGCGCTGGTACCACCTCACAAAACAATTCCGTAATTTCACACAGCAAACATACTGAGGTGAGTCCCACAGACAGGCTCCAGTGACACGTGACACCCATTGCGTCTGCTTATGGAAGCCATGCACAGCATGGCTGAGAATTTGATTGCACCTTCATTTTATTATCAATGTATTTGATCGATCAATTACTTTTATTCTTTACCAATACTGATCTAACCATTTTGCCTGGATCGAATCCAATACTGATACGGCAGATCAGAGTGGCTCATCCCTAGACACAACTCTTCCCATTTACCCGGGCTTAGGACCGGCACTAGGAGTACACTGTCTTGTGCACTGCCTATGGTTGGGTTTAGGAAAAAAACTCCTAATTAATGAGAAAAAAGTTGCACATTTACATGAAAAAGTTGCAAATTAATGAGAAAAATGCAAATGAACAAGAAAAATTTGCAAATGAATGAGAAATGGGCTTGCAGACCAAAGAATAAGAAACAAAGACAAAGGCTTAAACTAATGTGAGCAGTGGAAGAACATCTGATGGTAATTTTGGTTGATGGCTGATTTTATTTTCTCTGGGCTGGTTGATGCTGCAGACAAACTGTCATAAACCGCCCCTCAGTGCAGAGAGGGAGACCCAGACGCTGAACTGCTAAGTCCTTACAGTGCACAAAAATAAACTTACAAATGAGATGAACAAGCAGAAAACAAGGTGAACGCAGGAATACATGTCAGGACAGGGGAAGGGTTCCAACAGGAGGACCAGGTGGCAACAACAAGGTTCTGACAATGAGTGGGTGAAACGGCTAGTCTTAAATAAGGCATGGAATCAATCATAGCAAGTGACCTCAGGTGTGGATCACCTGGGGGGCAGGTTGAACTTATTACAGGTGGGAGCAGCTGAGCAACACACAATATAATAACAAAGTTGGTGTCTGGAATCAGAGGTGGAGGGCTTATGTCACAAAGAAATAAAATATAAACACTCAGTGTCATGCGGTGGCCCTCGCGAGCCACCATAAGACGCCACAAGTCACTGGTGAAGTTTGCATAGTTGTTTATTAATGAACAAAAGCAATACAAAACAATGAGCCACGGTGGGCTAAAACATACAACACTATACGAAGACGATCATAAGGCGAAAACAAAGCACAGTTACAATCAAAACCCAGGGATGGTCAAAGCGTCTGACCATGAAGAACTCATGCACAAATCCTTAATGAATCGTTGACGTTTCGTTGACGAGACTGCTGCATTATTCTGCTCCCAAAGCCCACTAAAATGCAGGGCTGCTGATGAGCCAAAATGCAGCACAGCTGTCAGGCTTGACAGCAGGAAGCCCCTCCGAACGCTATCACAATAAAGGCTCGAGGAGCCAGAAGGTACACACTGCTGTCAAACCTGGTGAAGATGATGCATGGCCCGAGCACGGATGAGATCGGCGCTCAAATCATGACAGTATCTCCCCCCCAAGGGCGAGCTCCGAACACCCAATGATACCCAAGCCCCCCACCCCCCACCCCACCCCCCCAGGGTGGGCAGGTGGGGAGCAGGCCTGGAGGGAGAGGACCAGCAACAGACAAATACAATACTCCCCCAATGCACAAATCATAATTAAAACAGACACAAATGAAGCAATTACAGAGCACGATTGACAGAATACGATTCTCCATAATGCACAGAAACACACAGGGCAAGAAAAAAAAAGTAACCACCCCCCCACCCCCCACAAATTAAGCACAATACATCCCTCAGACAGAAGAGGGGGGGGAAAAACATGCTAACAAAGGCATGCTTTGTTAGCATGCCTTTGCCACTGAGCAGAACTATCACACCGAATGACCTTTAACCTACACAACCCAAGAGGATGATGACAGGCAGAGTCCAAAAACAACGGGAACAGTTCTGGTGGTCTCCCTGCGTCCAACGGCCAACGGGTGATTACGTGAGAAAGTACATGATCGGGCAGCCTACCCCAGTCCCAGGCCCGGAAAGACAGAACCTCCGGCGGCCGAACCAGGTCGCCCAGTTGCAAGTACAGTATGTCGGGTGGCCGACCCAGGGCGCCGAACCGGCGAAACAGTTCCTCTGGAGGCCGACCTGTATCCCTCAGCCACCAGAACCATGGGGAAACCATAGGCGGCGGCCTCCCTGGCGAGGGGAAGACGTGGGAGAGCTGGGCCGAACGTAGAGGACACCCAACGGCCCCTGGCGGTGATGAGCTGGGTTGGTGACTATTACGAGGGAGATGATGGTGACGACGAGCCCGCACGATGTCAGGTGGCAAAGGGTCTGCAGCTCCTTCACCGACCTTGACCCATACCGATGCTGCACTCACGGCTGCACCCACGTCGGACCCCGATTGGGTCTCGGCTGCACCCATGTCGGACCCTGATTGGGTCTCGGCTGCACCCGCGTCGGACCCCGACTGGGTCTCGGCTGCACCCGCATCGGACCCCGACTGGGTCTCGGCTGCACCCGCATTGGACCCCGACTGGGTCGGCGCGGCACCGGTGACGACCTCCGACCCCAAACCTGGAGCCTCCAGCACAGCGACTGCGACTGGCTCCGCACCGGTGACTCTGGAAGGAGGCTCAGAAGACAAGAAAGAACCGGGATCAGAATCACCGGTAGCGACAGAGCCTAGTGAGACAAGCTCGGGTGCAGCAGCTGGTTGCCCCTGACTCGCCTCCCCGAGAGGCAGGCAGAAATGCTCCAAGACAGAAAGGAGAAAAACAAAATAGAGCACTTGCCTGCACTCGGGTTCTGTCGCTGTCCAGGACTTCGTCAATCCAGGCTCAGGCCGAAGAAGTTTGTCATCAGGCTCCCACTCGGCTACGGCGGGTTCCGCAGCCGGCATGATGGTCTCTGCAGTCGGAGGACCCTCTGATGCTGACGTCCACGCTGATAACCTGCACGGCGTGGTGGCAGGGGACCCTCGACCCGCTGGCTCAAACTGCTCTAACGTGGAGACCCGGGGATGCTTCATCATCGGCGCAGGCTCCATGCTGCGGTCCGCTCTTCTCCTCTGCCCACGATGTGGCTGCGGGGCTGGAACCAGGCTCTCCAGAACCGCAGGCCCCCTTCTCGTCCGGCGACGTAGGCCTGGCGTCATTGACCACTCAGCGGAGGGAGACACAGAGGTAGCAGGTTTAGTGATAAGAACTACAGCAGGTGGTGGGAGCTCGGGGGACTGCAGACCCCAAACTCTGCCCCCAGGAGTCAGACAAGGCAAATCACAACTATGACAAGAAGAATGAACTTGCACTTGCCTGTTTCCTGGAGGATGGATGGTGCCTGCTGTAGGGGACGTTGTTCCTCCTTTTCCCCACTGGATGTAACAGAGGGCCCCCTGGAAGGACAAGGAGGAGCCGCTCACGAAGGTCCACTAACGGGCTTCACCGGAAGTGGATTCAGATGGAGATCTTGCTGAGGTCCGCTTGGAGCGTGGCGCCGATGTCTTCTGGCTGGTGGTGAGGCGAAGGTGAGGTCCGGAAAGCACCGCTCTTGAGCAGAAATGGAGGTGAGCAAGTCAGCGTACTCCAGATAGTCACTCAGTTCGGGATTCCTCTCATCCAGCCTGACAGCCGCCGTCACGTGCTTAATGATTTGTGTGGGGTGACTGGAGGAGCAAGCTGCAGCCACTCGGTCCCAGATGGAGACTGCTATCCGCTGCGACCTCTCTGGGGGATTCCCGGCTGACGTCATGCTCGTTCGGGGATGACCCCTGGATGGTGCGAACTCCTGGACTGGATCGGGGACAGGAACGGGATCCTGAAACGACGAGCAACGATGCCTCCTCTTCGGCTTCCTGCCAGAGTTTCCCTCCAGCCCACGGTGTAACTCACGTTGGGAAGCGATCTCTGCCCTCCTCGTCATGACTTCTGGGTGGTCGAAGTAGCGAGGAAGGTTATCAAGAATATTCTCAGTGTAGCCCAGGTGCCGGCGTATATCGTTGGGGGTGTTGTAGAGCGTAGCGGTGAAGAGTGTTCCATCTACGTAGTCCAGGGCCTCCGCTAGCTCGTAGCCCAGGCTCCGAACTCAGCTCCTGAAAGACGACATTCTCCCAGCATGCAGTTACCCAGACAGGGAAGAACAAATGTCCACTTTAAGCAGAACTCACCGGGACTGGTGTCTCAGTCTGGCAGCAGTCTACTGTCATGCGGTGGCCCTCACGAGCCACCATAAGACGCCACAAGTCACCGGTGAAGTTTGCATAGTTGTTTAGTCATTCATCTTCATCTTCTTCCACTTAATCCTTTTCGGGTCGCGGGGGGGCTGGAGCCTATCCCAGCATCTTTGGGCGAGAGGCAGGGTACACCCTGGACAGATTGCCAGTCCATCGCAGGGCCAACACAGAGAGACAGACAACCATTCACTCTCACATCCATACCTAAGGACAATTTAGAATCCCCAGTTTTGATGCCAAATAACCTCACCTGCATGTCTTTGGCATGTGGGAGGAAACCGGAGTACCCGGAGTAAACCCACGCAGACACGGGGAGAACACGCAAACTCCACACAGAAGGGTCACCGATGGTCTGGGGGTGGGATCAAACCCACGATGGTCAAGGGTGGAATCGATCCCATGACCTTCTTGCTGTGCTGCCACTGTGCTAACCACTGCGCCACCATGCTGCCTAGTTGTTTATTAATGAACAAAAGCAATACAAAACAAGATTTTTTGAGTTATCTTGCTAACCAACAGACAAACAGACAGACAGACAGACAGACAAACAAACACACAGACAAACCCTGGCAAAAACATAACCTCCTCCTGGCCTTTTCGGCCTGGCGGAGGTAACAATGAGCCACGGTGGGCTAAAACATACAACACTATACGAAGACAATCATAAGGTGAAAACGAAGCACACTTGCGATCAAAACCCAGGGATGGTCAAAGCGTCTGACCATGAGGAACTTGTGCACAAATCGTTGATGAATCATTGACGAATCGTTGACGTTTCGTTGACGTTTCGTTGACGAGACTGCCGCATTATTCTGCTCCCAGAGCCCACTTAAATGCAGGGCTGCTGATGAGCCAAAATGCAGCACAGCTGTCAGGCTTGACAGCAGGAAGCCCCTCCAAGCGCTGTCACAATAAAGGCTCGAGGAGCCAGAAGGTACACACTGCTGTCAAACCTGGTGAAGATGATGCATGGCCCGAGCGCAGACGAGATCGGCGCTCGAACCATGACACTCAGACCTAAATGCCAGGATAATTACAATAATAACAACAACAACAACAACAACAACAACAACAACAACAACAATAATAATAATAATAATAATAATGAGGACATGAATGCACAACAGAACAACTGACAACTCAGAACACATCCTAAATCACACACATAAAGATACACATATAACACTGGAAAAAAAAATGGAAAATACTCAGGAATAAATAAAAAGCCTGAGCACGGTGACACATCGTGCTCAGCCTCGTGACAAAGCCCCCCCCCTTCCCTTAAGGGGTGGATATCCAGACACCCCAAGGTAACATCAAAGAAAAAGAAAGATCCCGCCCCCAACAGGAGAAAAACAATGACCCAACCCGGGAGGGCGGTGGGGGAACCAGGCTAGGAGGGACCAAAAAACAAAACCCCACTCAGGACCCACACCCAAGCAACCCCCAGGCACTTAGGCCCCCTGGACTGGAGAGCTGGACAGTTCAGGTGGTCGGCTAAAGTCCCAGACCTGGCAGATGGTGTGGTGGAAAGAGTCTGGTGGCCTACCGGAGAACGTGGGCCACCAAACCCAGTGGCACAGTCTGTCAGTCAGGTGGTCTGCCAAAGTTCTTTAACCACCTAAACAAGAAGGGTGGTCTAGGAGGTGGCTGCCTCATGGGGAAAACCAGCGATGAAGAGGACAGAGGAGTAGGAGAAACCATGACGACGTCAGGTGGAGGAGAGGGAACCATGATGGCCTTGGGCAAAGGAGAGGGAGCCACGACAGCCTCGGGCAAAGTAGAGGGGACCACGACGGAATCTGACAGAGGAGAGGGGACCCCAACTCTTTCAGACTGCTCTGCAGCACCCTCGGTGGTCCCGGACTGGGACATTGCAGCAACCGTGGTGGCCCCAGGCTGGAGCAAGGCTGCACCCGCGGTGGTTCCAGGCTGGAGCAAGGCTGCACCCACGATGGACCCTGAATGGGCCAGAGCTGCACCCGCAGTGGACCCGGACTGGGCCAGAGCTGCACCCCCAGTGGACCCAGACTGGGCCAGAGCTGTACCCCCTATGGTCCCCGGGCTGGAGCGTAACACTCACGGCGGACCCACACTGGAGTGCAGCACCAATGTTGGTTTCAGACTAGGACACAGCACCCACAGAGACCCGGAATGAGGAGGAGCTGAACCCACGGAGGTCCCGAGCTGTGGCGGAGCACCCGCGACAACCTCAGCTGATGGGGAAGCAGCACCCTCGGAGGTCCCGGGCTGGGACGGAGCAGATGCAAAGACCTCAGCCGGAGGGGGAGCAGTGCCCACGGAGGTCCCGAGCTGGGATGGAGCACCCGCAATGACCTCAGCTGAAGGGGGAGCAGCACCCACGGAGGCCCTGGGTTGGGACAGAGCACCTGCGATGACCTCGGCAGGAGGAGCTAGACCCACGAAGACCTCAGGCAGCGAGACCGAACCTACGGAGACCTCAGGCAAATTTGGATGAACCTCGGTGACCCTGGGGAAAGGCTCAGACAAGAGGGACAGAAACACAGGGTCAGGGTCACCGGCGGCAGTGGAGCCCGGCAAAGTGAGCTCAGGTGCAGCTAACGGCTGCACTTGGCCCTCCCCACCAAGAGCCAGACAAGATCTCTCCAAAATGGAAACAGTGAAGACAAAGGAGAGCACTTTCCTGACCTCAAGGTCCACCGCCATCCAGGACTCCGTTGATCCAGACGACAACGTCTCAGGCCCAGCCCCCTGGAGGTCTGGCTCCGACTCTGCTGTGGTGGCCCCTACAGCAGGCGTTTTGGTGGATGCAGTCCCGAGACCCCCCAGCGAAATTGCCCACACCGGTGGCTCACCAGACATAGACACAGGAGGTCGGCTTCCTGCTGCTGCTGGATTCTGCTCAGCTGAAGCCCTGGGACACTCAGTCATCAGTGCAGGCTCTGGATCGCTGGCAGCGCTCTCTCTCTGTCCAGACCATGGCTGCGGGGCTGGTACCAGGTCCTCCAGGGCTGCAGGCTCCTCCATCATCCAGCGGCTCAATTCTGGGACTGGTGGACACTCAAGGGGAATAGGAGGAGACACGGAGAGAGCAGGTGAACAGTCTATAGCTGCAGCAGGTGGTGAGGACTCAGGGGACTGCCTAGTCTGAGCCTTATCACTGGGACTCAGGAAAGACAATTCATGTTTAGGTGAGTGAGAGTGAAAAAACATGCCTGAGTTCCCGGGATGCAATGTCTTCTGCTGTGGCTGGTTGGGAATCAGCCCTCTCTGTGACTTCAGTGGTTGTGGGCCCCTCAGAGGAACGTGGAGGAGCCTCCCCTGCAGACACGGTGACAGGTGGAGCCAGGAAGGAATCAGCTAGACCCTCAGCAACAGGAGGATAAGTCGAGGAGACGGGAGTTGCAGCAGCAAAGGAAGAGGAGGAGGCTGACGGGACAGCCGGCGAAGGCAAACAAGGAGGAGAAACTGCTGTGGGAATTGTCTGGCTTGGCATGGGGAAAACTGCTGCCTCAGAGGCGGAGGTGTTCCTCCAGCGGTCCAAAGCCGGATGGCAGTGTCTAGGAGCCAGCGGAGCAGAGGCAGGAACGGGCGGACAGGGGGAGGAGAAGGACTTCTGCCGTGGAGAGTGCCTCCCTGTCAGCTTCCATCACGCTGGAGGTGGCCCCATTGTCAGCCAGGGAAATGGCTGCTGAAGCAAGGAGACCATGGACAACAGTTCTGCGAATTGGGGATACCTCCTCAAGCCGGGATGTGCCTCCACAATCCTCACCGCTCCATTGACGCTTGCCCAGATCTTTTTGGGCCCACGGGAGGCGAGAGCTTCATCCACAAAGCTCTGGATGAATTCAGCGGCCCATTCCTCCTCCAGGCTCGGGGACCCAGTTGCAGATCTAACTTTAATGGCTGAAGGCCGGCGTGTTGGGGACATGATGATAGCTCCGAAACGACAGGTGAGTGAAAACAAAAAATCCACAAACTAGCAGCAGCTGGGTCTCAAACTGGTCGGAACCTACTGTCATAAATTGCCCCTCGGGGCAGAGAGGGAGACCCAGACGTTGAACTGCTAGTTGCGAAATTTAATAAAGAAAACACAAGTCCTTACAGTGCACAAAAATAAACTTACAAATGAGATGAACAGGCAGAAAATGAGGTGAATGCAGGAATATACGTCGGAACAGGGAAAGGGTTCCAATGGGAGAAACAGGTAGCAACAACGAGGTTCTGACAATGAATGGGTGAAATGGCTAGTCTTAAATAAGGCATGGAATCAATCATAGCAAGTGACCTCAGGTGTGAATCATCTGAGCGGACAGGTTGACCTAATTACAGGCAGGAGCAGCTGAGCAACACACAAGATGATAACAAACTAGGAGTGTCTGGAATCAGAGGTGGAGGGCTTATGTCACAAACAAACAAAATATAAACACTCGGAACTAAATGCCAGGATAATAATAATAATAATAATAATAATAATAATAATAATAATAATACCAAAAGCCAGTTTAGAAAGCTTGGGAGGAGGAGGAGCAATGTGGTTTTCGTCCTGGCCGTGACACATCGGACCAGCTCTTTACCCTCTCGAGAATTCTCGAGGGTTCGTGGGAGTTTGCCCAACCAGTTTACATGTGTTTTGTGGACTTGGAGAAGGCATTTGACCGCGTCCCTCGTGGATTTTTGTGGGGGGTGCTTCGGGAGTATGGGGTATCGGGCTTGTTGTTACGAGCTATTCAGTCTCTGTACAACCGTTGTGAGAGTTTGGTTCGTATTGCCAACACTCGGTCAGAGCCATTCCCAGTGAGAGTTGGACTCCGCCAGGGCTGCCCTTTGTCACCGATCCTGTTCATAATTTTTATGGACAGGATTTCTAGGCGCAGCCAGGGAATGGAGGGTGTCATGCTTGGTGACCACAGGATCTCATCTCTGTTGTTTGCAGATGATGTTGTCCTGTTGGCTTCATCCAGCAATGACCTCCAGCTCTTGCTGGGACGGTTTGCCGCTGAGTGTGAAGCGGCTGGGATGAGAATCAGCACCTCCAAGTCCGAGTCCATGGTCCTCAGCCGGAAAAAGGTGGATTGTCCTCTCTGGGTTGGGGACAGGCTCCTGCCCCAAGTAGAGGAGTTTAAGTATCTTGGGGTCTTGTTCACGAGTGAGGGGAGAATGGAGCGAGAGATCGACAGACGGATTGGAGCAGCATCTGCAGTGATGCGGACGTTGTACCGGTCTGTTGTGGTGAAGAGGGAGCTTAGTTCTAAGGCAAAGCTGTCGATTTATCAGTCAATCTACGTTCCTACTCTCACCTATGGTCACGAGCTTTGGGTAATGACCGAAAGAACGAGATCGCGGATACAAGCGGCTGAAATGAGCTTTCTCCGTAGGATTGCTGGACTCACCCTCAGAGATAGGGTGAGGAGCTCAGTCATCCGGGAGAGGCTCAGAGTAGAACCGCTGCTCCTCCACATTGAAAGGAGTCAGTTGAGGTGGTATGGGCATCTGATTAGGATGCCTCCTGGACGCCTCCCACTTGAGGTGTTTCAGGCACGTCCCACTGGGAGGAGACCCCGGGGCAGACCCAGGACTCGGTGGAGAGACTATGTCTCCCAGCTGGTCTGGGAACGCCTTGGTATCCTCTCTGAAGAGCTGGAGCAGGTGGCTGGGGAGAGGGAAGTCTGGGCTTCTCTGCTTGAACTGCTGCCTCCGCGACCCGGACCTCCGGAAAAGCGGTAGAAGATGGATGGATGGATGGATGGATAATAATAATAATAATAATAATAATAATGAGGACATGAATGCACAGCAGAACAACTGACATATCAGAACACGTCCTAAATCACACACATAAAGATACACACATAACACTGGAAAAAATATGGAAAATATTCAGGAATAAATAAAAAGTCTGAGCACGGTTACACACTGCGCTCAGCCTTGTGACACAAACACACTTGAGTAAGCTTTCACACTCAGGGAAACTCTCTTCTCAGTCGATACAAGGTTTTAGAGCAGCAGTGGAGCAGTGAGGAATGAGGAGGAGAACCTCTGCTGCCGCTCCTGATGCTGCTGAGGGACCAGGTTCACCCAGGCACAGATTACTGCTGCTGCACCACACAGGAGATAGAAGTTAAAGTCACATAAAAGTAGCGTTAGCTTATTATGTTAATTAGTCAGGAGTAAGTAAGAGTAGTCACCAAATAAGCTGTCTGAGTAAGAGTTAGAATGTACAAAGGCTGTTCAATAAAGATGTCCCCTGACCCACTTCAGGTTATTGCAGGAGGTTGAAATTACACATGTACGATAATGTATGTCTCTACAGAAGAAGGGGTCCCAGCAGGGGCAGATATTTCACTCTTAGGGGGGACCTTTTTGCACACACACTGCAGCTTTCTCCCCGTACACCCACCAGTGGAGTGCCGGTGGACAGGGAAAGGGATGGGTACGGTGCTGGTGCGCTTCTTGTGGACTGCAGGTAAAGCCTGACGTCTTTCTGTGGAGCTTAATACTCCATGTGTTCACGGGAGCATATTGTGCAAATAGGCTGTCCAAACTGCTTTTCCAGCACAGCCGTGGAAGGGAATATCATGCATATACTGTGTTAGCATTTTATTGCTGTTTTAGGTAACTTTCCCTTTGATTTAACCTACTGCTATTATGATGACTTCTCCTAGCGTTTATAACTGCCACATTTTCCAGATTTAGTTTTTTTGGGGTTTTGTTTACTTTGACATTTCCATAACGTTGGCGTCCAAAACTCACAACAGGCTGTCCAAAATGGCCCTCATCGTTTCATGCCAAACATACTCAGCACCCCACCTTCCACACTACCAGTAGGCTGTAGCTGACTAAAAATTTCCCCACCTGTTTCCCTATTTTCCCTATAGGGAACCACAGTATACAACAAAAATAATAAAATGTTCAACAGATCAGTAAATAGTCCATTCTATTGCACATCCTACCCTGTTGTACCTTCCCATTAAAACATGATACTCCCTTTACAGCGAAATAAATGTCTAAATGCCTAATACATGTTTAAAACTATCATTGCTGCAACAAGGTTATACATCATCATCTTGCTATTACTATTTCTTTATAATTATGGTTGATCACTACATAAATACATTGTGTTACTGCTGTATACATGTATATGACTTAGACTTAGACTTAGACTTAACTTTATTAATCCCTTTGGGATGACTCCCTCTGGGAAATTTTAAATTTCCAGCAGCACATAAAAGGAGCGTACAGATCAGAAAAGCAAAAAAGAAAAAAAAACACTTAACATAATATACACAATATAAATACAAAGCTAAATATGGCTTGTACAAGTATGGTTAAGTTAAGGTTATTGCACTATGAATACCCTACTGTCCTCTGTACTCTATGCCCCCCCACACACACACACAAGTGAGGAGTTATAGAGTGTAATGGCATGGTGGACAAAAGAGTTCTTAAGCCAGTTAGTCCGACACTTTGGAAGGAGCAGTCTTTCACTGAACAGGCTCCTCTGGTCACTGATGATGGTGTGCAGAGGGTGGCTGACATTGTCCATTATATCCAACAGTTTATCCAGAGTCCTCATCTCTGCCACCGTCACCGGGGTGTCCAGCTTCGCGCCGACCACAGAGCCTAAACTGTTAAACTTGTTTGCTATTGTACTTTCACTGAGACTAAACTATGCATGCCACATTCAACAGGTATTGTTGCTAGTATATGTTACGTATTCTACATAATGACTATGTAACGGATGCCAACTAGCGCTGTTCGGCGTAGAACGTTAGTAAACCTCCCTCCCAAAGCCTCATACAGTATCGATAGCGCTGAGCTATCGGTCGGACCTTTAGCTCAGCGCGATCGTGCTGTGTCTCCCATGCTCGAACTGTGTAGTTGACTGAGAGGTCGCAGGTTCGTGTCCCGTGTGGGGCGAACTGCGCAGGATGATCTCTGTCACACTGGTGCCGTGACCCCGGCATGGGAGTGAGGTTTAAGGGGGAGAGTGTAACGGATGCCAACTAGTGCTGTTCGGCGTAGAACGTTAGTAAACCTCCCTCCCAAAGCCTCATACAGTATCGGTAGCGCTGAGCTATCGGTCGGACCTTTAGCTCAGCGCGATCGTGCTGTGTCTCCCATGCTCGAACTGTGTAGTTGACTGAGAGGTCGCGGGTTCGTGTCCCGTGTGGGGCGAACTGCGCAGGATGATCTCTGTCACACTGGTGCCGTGACCCGGATGGTAGCGCTGAGCTACCGGTCGGACCTTTAGCTCAGCACGATTGTGCTGTGTGTGTCTCTGTGTAGTTAACTGTGAGGTCGCGGGTTCGTGTCCTGTGTAGGGCGAACTGCGCTGATGACCTCAGTTACAAAGTGGTGCTGTGAGCCTCAGATGGTAGCGCTGAGCTACCGGTCGGACCTTTAGCTCAGCGCGATCGTGCTGTGTCTCCCATGCTCGAACTGTGTAGTTGACTGAGAGGTCGCGGGTTCGTGTCCCGTGTGGGGCGAACTGCGCAGGATGATCTCTGTCACACTGGTGCCGTGAACCCGGCATGGGAGTGAGGTTTAAGGGGGAGAGTGTAACGGATGCCAACTAGTGCTGTTCGGCGTAGAACGTTAGTAAACCTCCCTCCCAAAGCCTCATACAGTATCGGTAGCGCTGAGCTATCGGTCGGACCTTTAGCTCAGCGCGATCGTGCTGTGTCTCCCATGCTCGAACTGTGTAGTTGACTGAGAGGTCGCGGGTTTGTGTCCCGTGTGGGGCGAACTGCGCAGGATGATCTCTGTCACAACTACATCATTATGACTTCATCAGCTTCTGTGTGGACAACACCGTACCCACCAAGACCATACGGTGTTGCTCGAACAACAAACCCGGGATCAACCCTGAGATAAAAACACTTCTGAGAGAGAAGAAGACGATCTTCAGGTCGGGGAACAGAGAGATGCTGAAGTCCGTACAGAGGGAGCTGAGGAGAAAGATCAGAGAAGGCAAGGACAGCTTCAGGAAGAAGATGGAGGGCAAGCTGCAACAGAGCGACATTGGTGGGGTCTGGAGAAACCTTAAAACCATCTCTGGGCTCCAGAATACCTCCCCCCAGGCCACGGGGGGCAGGGAGTGGGTGAACAATCTGAACCTGTTTTTCAATAGGTTTGACCAACCGCCCTCCCTCCCCAACTGCACAACCACTGCTGCCTCTGAAGACATCGAGTCCTGCTGCCCACACCCCACTCCACCAACACCCCCCCACTCCCAACACACAGCCCCCCAACCTGACCCTCACTAAGACCCAGGTGAGGACAGAGCTGAGGAAGATCAAGGCGAGGAAGGCGTTGGGACCGGACGGCATCAGCGCAAAGCTCCTCAAGTCCTGTGCAGACCAGCTGTGTGGGATTGTAGAGCACATCTTCAACCTGAGCCTGAAGCTGGGGAGGGTACCACAGCTGTGGAAAACATCTTGTGTGGTACCTGTACCAAAGACTTCCCACCCCAAAGATCTGAACAGCTACAGACCAGTGGCCCTGACGTCCCACATGATGAAGACCCTGGAGAGACTGCTCCTTGCTCACCTCCGCCCCCTGGTGGGGCCAGCGATGGATCCACTTCAGTTCGCCTACCAGCATGGCATTGGGGTGGAGGATGCGGTGATCTTCCTCCTTCACCGTTCTCTGTCTCACCTGGAGAAACCCAGGAATGCGGTGAGGATCATGTTCTTTGATTTCTCCAGTGCTTTCAACACCATCCAACCGATGCTCCTGAAGGACAAGCTGCTGTGCGCAGGGGTGGACCAGCACCTGTCATCATGGATCCTGGACTGCCTTACTAACCAGCCACAGTTTGTGAGAACCTGGGACTGTGTGTCCGACACGATCATCGGAAGCACGGGGGCCCCCCAGGGAACGGTTTTGGCTCCCTTCCTGTTCACCCTTTATACTGCGGACTTCTCACACAACACAACACAACACACTGCCATCTACAGAAGTTCTCTGACGACTCTGCGATCGTCGGCCTCATCTCCAACGGAGATGAAGCTGAGTACAGAGGACTTATCCAGGACTTAGTGGACTGGTGTCATCGGAACTGCCTCCAGATCAACACGAGGAAAACTAAGGAGCTGGTGGTGGACTGTCGCAGGCAAGGACAACCCCTCACAGCACCAGTAAATATACAGGGAACAGACATCGAGATGGTGACATCCTACAAGTACCTGGGTGTTCATCTGAACAATAAACTAGACTGGTCACACAATACTGACGCACTCTACAAGAAGGGACAGCGCAGGCTGTTCCTACTGAGGAGACTCAGGTCTTTTGGTGTACAAGGGGCGCTGCTGAAGACATTCTACGACACGGTGGTGGCATCAGCCATCACTTTTGGAGTGGTCTGCTGGGGCAGTGGCGTTACAGCAGCCGATAGGAAGAGACTGAACACACTGATCAAGAAAGCTAGCTCTGTCCTGGGGCAGCGCCTTGACCCAGTGGAGGAGATAGGGGAGAGAAGGATGGTGGGTAAACTGTCATCTCTGCTGGAGTCCGAGTTCCACCCTATGCAGGACATACTGAATGCACTCAGGAGCTCATTTAGCAGCAGACTTCACCATCCTAGGTGCACAACCGAGAGGTTTCACAGGTCCTTCCTACCTACGGCTGTCAGACTGTATAACCTAAGCAGGGCTGCTCGCAGAGATAGCAAAAAAACGTGACAACCTAATAGTATTGAATGCAAAAGACGCAATAGACTTACACAGTGGTCCCCTCCGGTATACAACTATGAAAATACCGGTCGCTACGGAGGGTGACAATATGTATGGGTACATAATCATACCATGTAGGATAACTAAGTAGACGGTTATGCTGTTTCATTCCATCTAGCTACAATGCTCCGCACTGTGTGTGTTTATATATTTACCTCCGGCAAAGGGGGAGGTTATGTGATCTCTGGCATTTGTTTTTGTTTGTCTGTCTGTTTGTTTGTTTGTTTGTTTTTTAGCAAGATATCTCAAAAAGTTATGGACGGATTTTCATGAAATTTTCACAGATTGTCAGAAATGGGGTATCCTACAGATGATTAGATTTTGGTTGTGATCCGGATCACCATCCACAAGAAAACCACCATTACGCAAAATGCCATTTTCGTGAATAACTACTAAACCACTAATCCTATCATTGTCAATCCAATTGCTTGTCATATGTTTTCATGGTCAAGGAATCTGAAAACGTACACACAAACACTGTATGGGGGGAACTGTGGCGCTAAACCGCCATTATGGAAAATGCCATTTTCGTCAATAACTACTGAACCACTAATCCTATCATTGTGAATCCAATTGCTAGTCATATGTTTTCATGGTCAAGGAATCTGAAAACGTACACACAAACACTGTATGGGGGAACTGTGGCACTTGGCGGAGGTCTGCGCTCTCTGAGTGCTTTTCTAGTTATATATTTATTCCATCTAGCTACAATGCTCCCCACTGTGTGTTTATGTATTTATATATTTATATGTACATATGTATACTCGCTGCTCTTGCTTTTTCTTGTCTTCTGATTGTTGCTCTGAGTGTTGCTATCCCTGTGCTGTTGCAATCCTGGAATTTCCCCATTGTGGGACTAATAAAGGCTTATCTTATCTTATGTTATAATGTAAACAAAATGAAATGGGGTCATTGTTTAGACAAACAGAAAATGACAATTACACTGATCACAAATTTAACCAGCATCCATGTGAACATTTCAACATTTATGAGAAAAATTTACAAGAAGATTGTCCAAAATTGTTGTAAATTAACAACAAAAACATTGCAAATTAATGAGAAAAAGTTGTTGAATGAGAAAAAAGTTGTAGATTAACAAGAAAAAGGTGCAAATTTACATGAAAAACTTGCAAACTGAGAAAAAAAAGTTGCAGATTTATAGTTAAAGTTATAAATTAATTAGAAAAATGTATATTTTGTGGTGACCCACCACACTCTACATGGACAATCCTCACACTCAGCAGGGCTGGAGGAAGCAGAGGACCATTCACATACGGACAGAGAGCCCCTGAGGGACAACCAGAACAATGGACCGTTGTTTATACATCCCCAGATTAGGGAGAGGACATCCGGGCGCCAGTTGGTCATGCGAATGATAGGTATTGACTGATATGTATATCAATATGCTAATGTGCCATGCATTCTCTCTGTTTGTATAACATCTATAAAAGAGCACAGTAGAGCACAGTAGCGCACAGAGCTACAAAGTGCGTTTCATCATGTTGGAGGAAAATAAAACTCTGCAACCTTCCAGCTCATCGCATCTCGCCTGATCTTATTCCTCCACAATTTACATCAAAAAAAAGTTGCAAAATATTGAGAAAAAGTTGCAAATTTACATTAAAAAAGTTGAAAAAAGAAAAAGGTTGCAAATTTAGATAAAAAGTTGCAAATTAATGAGAAAAAAGTTGCAAATTTATATGAAAAAAGTTGCAGATTTATATTAAAAGTTATAAATTAATGAGAAAAAATTACAAATCTACATTCAAAAAGCTACAAAATGAAGAAAATTGCAAATTTACATTAAAAAAGTTGCAAATTAATGAGGAAAAAAGTTGCAGATTTACATTATAAAAGGCTCCTCACACCTTTCCAGAAACGGCAGTGAGTTTGGGGGGTGGGGGGACATTGTAAATTTACTCTTTCATTCGAAGTTTATTTTGCACATGTAAATAAGGAGTGAATAAACAAAAACATATACAGTGGTGTGAAAGTGTTTGCCCCCTTCCTGATTTCTCTTTTTTTTTTTATGTTTGTCACACTTAAATGTTTCAGATCATCAAACAAATTTAAATATTAGACAAAGATAGCAAGTAAACACAAAATGCAGTTTGTGAATGAAGGTGTTTATTAAGGGTCAAAAAAAAAAATCCAAACCTGCATGACCCTGTGTGAAAAAGTGATTGCCCCCCTGTTAAAACATCCATTAACTGTGGTTTATCACATCTTTGGAAGGCTGAGTTCAGTTTCTCCAGCCACACCCAGGCCTGATTACTGACATGCCTGCTCTCAATCAAGACATCACTTCAGTAGGACCTGCCTGACAAAGTGAAGTAGATCAAAAGATCTTTCTCTTCTTGCTCTTGCAGCATTGTTGTTCTCATGTCTAGTCATTAGACTGGCATTTTGCACAGTGGAGGAAGGACGAGCTTCTCCAAGAGCTCCAGACCTTTTCATTTGTTTTGTGGTAATCTTTTGGCCCAGTCTGTCTAAAATATTTTGGTCAGTATTTTCTTCCTTTGGTTTACAAAAGGACCAAACAGCCAAGCAGTCTCCATATGAAGAGATATACTTTGCCCTTTCCTCGCCTGTTGTACAAAGACACCTCTGTCAATCTGCAAATAGAAATTAGAACACCGAATTACCTGAACTGCTTTTAACAGAGTTAATATGGGTAAAGCTATTATTTTGCGAACATATTCTGTGTAGGCTGAATCAGTTACAAATTTGGGAGGGGATATTCAAGAATGCTTGAAAAATGATCATATCCCTTTTCATCCTGTTTATATCCTCTTCTGCCACATGTCTTGACCGCAGGAAGTCCTCTAGGACCTCCTCCATTTCTACAGTAAAACAGTTTATAATGTGACAGCTTATCCACACACAATCATTACTTTTGTACTATTGCGATATAATGTGCACAAGATTAAAGTGATATTTACAGTAACACTCCCAAACTACTGAGTACACGCAATCATAAAAACTACATTGTTCATTTGGAAAATAAGTAAAAAAGGACTAAATTACAACAATAGCTGGTGTCTGTACAGCCACAATCTTTTGAGAACTTTTGTGGGAAAAAAACAAAACAAACAAAGCATCTGAACTTCAAGTTGTCCTCAATTTTGAGAATGTTAATTATCCTTTTTTTAAAAAAAAAAAAAATTCATATTAATGTTATGTAATTACATATCAGTGCAGGGAGAGTGTGTCATGAACCCTCGCCGTGCGCTTTTCCAATGCGCACGGCGAGGGGTGAACTAATGAGGATTTACGTACTGGGTTCCATCACACACATTTATTTACGTAAAGACTTACAGAAAGGTTTGGCAAAACACTTAAAGTGGACGTTCGGGGGCCGCATCGCCCCGCGAACGCATAAGATAAGGCGTGTATCCACGCTGGCGTCCCACAGCCGGAATCGCTAGAGGGACGCAGAAGAACCACGGGCTGCGCGGAATGGATACACGCCGTAGTAGCTGACAGTTCACTGATGCGCACAAGCAGCCAGACGATCAAAGACCCAGCAGTGCGTGACTGGCAAAAGGCACTTAAGTACACGCACTGCTGATTATGGTATAATGAGGAGCACCTGGGCGAGGACCTGGAAAGATAATTAACGGGGCTGGGAACAGCTGATGGTAAAGAGAGAGAGAGAGGGGGCGTGGGCGAACCGGCAGACTGTCAGCAGCGCTCACTGAAAATAGGTCCAGAGGCTGTCTAACAGCTGCCAGTACACAGTGACTATGGATACGGAATACAGACAGCAATACATAACATACACATAAGCTGCAGCACCTAGACCCACGGAGAGGGCAGGACCGAGACGGGGAAACCAAGCCGGCTCAGTTCCTGACAGAGTGGACCCTTAACCTCTCAAGAAACTGATTATAAAAGCAAAGTTTTGGTGTATGCATCATAATGTATTGTATACAATTGCAAATGTCATATAATTACGTTAATTATGTAATTAATTTATTACATCTATACATTAATTACAGTACAGGTACAATTCATGGTTGATCAAAGACAATAAATTCCAGATAAAGTGAATACAATCACATGCAAGGTTCTGATAAAATGAGGCTATGCCATTCATTATTAGAACTTGTGCTTGATTCCGACAAAGGCTCCGTTATTGTTGCAGCAGTAAAGTTGGTACCACTACAGTACAATCTTGTAATCTGTCCAACATGCAGTTCCCTTGTTTTGTATCTTAAAGTGAATGTTCTCTGTCAACCGCTGACGTATTTTACTCAAACACAGCAGCATGATGCTAAAACTTGTCAACAGTAAATCCGCTCCGTGGGAGCTATAGCTATTACCCCTATAGCTTATTAGCTTACCAGCTTGTCAGCTAAAGCATGCTGTTTTTATGGCTCATTGTACAATGAAAATAACAATAAATGAAAATAACAATAATAATGTCACGATGGCCCTCACGGACCATCACAAGACGCCTCAGTCACCAGTGAGTTTGCAGTGATGTTTATTTACAGTGCAGGTTAGGCAGGCATAGGAATACACACAAGGAATGGGCACGTCTGAGCCGGGGAGCGCCCGATGCGCCAGACGAATAACAATAAAGGTTAGTCACACTGAACGTACCTTACAAACAGGACCGTTGACAGGAATCAACAGAGATTAACAGGAATTAACAGGAACATAACAGAGCATAACAGAGACTGCCGCATTGGAGGACATTCAGCACCCGCTTTTATCTCTGGTGGCTAATGACCCCAATGCGGCGCAGCTGCTTCCCAATGACAGCAGCGCAGCAGCTGACTTTGACAGCAGGGAGCTCCCCCGGGCGCCTTCACAATAAGAGCCCGAGGAGCAAGAGGGAATCCTCTGCTGCCAACGCCAGGGAAATATGATATGAAACCCGAGTGTGGACAGAACCGACACTCGGGTTATGACAGTACCTCCCCCTCGAGGCCGAGCTCTGAGCGGCCCGAGTAACACCCAGGCCCCCCCCACCCCCCCTAGGGTGGGTGGATGGGGCGCTGGCAGGAGGGAGAGAGACAAAAAAAAAAAAAGGACAAGCAAATAACAGGACCAACAAGGCAGTAGAGACTGGAAAAAAAAACAAAAAAAAACATACTCCCTTGAATGTGGGTGACAAGAACAGAGTCAAAATAGGCAGCACACCTATTGGCAAAAGCAAATTGACATAAGGTGGAGGGAAAAGAACGACCAAACACAGAAACAAAGTAGTGAGCCACAAAAACACAAATCAATCCCCCCCCCCCGCACACCCCAACAGTCCCACCGACGAAATCAGAAACCCGGGGAGGGTGCAGTCCTGACCCGGAGGGATGGGGGCAAAAGGTTCGGGGGGTCGTCCGGCATCAAGAGGCCACAGAACAGGGAGGGGAAAAGAGGACAGTTCGGGCGGCCTACCCCAGTCCCATGCTCGGAAGCAAAGAGTTTCAGGCGGCCGGAGCAGGTCGCCGCACAGGGAGTCAAAAATGTCGGGGGGCCGGCCCAGAGAACCAAACCGGCGAGACAGTCCTTCAGGCGGCCGCCCCGCAACGCCAGCCCACCAGAACCGTTGGGAAGAAGCAGCCGGCGGTCCCGCTAAAAAGGGGAGAGATGAGGGGGAACCGGGCGGAGCGTTCGGGACCCCAACGGCCCCAGGTGGAGATGGGTAGCGCTCCTCAGGGAGACGAGGAGGATGACGGTGGTGATGAGGGTGACGAGGGGAATGAGCCTGTCCAGCATCCGGTGGCCGGGGATCTGCAGCTCCCTCACCGAATCCAGGACCTGCTGGTGCTGCACCCACGTCAGGCCCCGACTGGGCTGGAACCGAACCCACGGTGGACCCCGATTGGGCCTCCGGAACCGAACCCACGGTGGACCCCGATTGGGCCTCCGGAACCAAACCCACGGTGGACCCCGATTGGGCCTCCGGAACCAAACCCGCGACGGACCCCGACTGGGTCGGCGTGGCACCAGACTCGACCTCCAACCCCGAAACCGGAACCTCTGGCGCAGCAGGCGAGAGCAGCCCCTCGCCGGCGACCCTGGGAGAAAGCTCGAAAGAGGGAGAAACCCCGGGATCAGGATCACCGGCAGCGCCAGAACCCAGCGAGATAAGCTCGGACGCAGCGGGCGTCTGCACCCGGCTCATCTCCCCTTGAGACAGGCAAAAGTGCTCTAAGAGGTGAAAAAGAAGGACAAAACAGAGCACTTGCCTGAGCTCGGGTTCTGACGCCGTCCAGGACTGCGAAGATCCGGGCTCAGATGTCAGGAGGTCGTCCTCACGCTCCCACTCAGCTGCGTCGGGCTCCGCAGCTGGCATGATGGTGTGCACAGCTTGAGAGTCCTCCGGCACCGATGTCCATGCCGATGGCCCGCACGGCGTGGTGGGAGGAGAACCTCGACCCGCTGGACCGGACCGCTCCTCCGTGGAACCCCGGGGACGCTTCCTCATTGGCGAAGGCTCCACGCTGCAGTCCGCTCTCCTCCTCCGCCCACGGTGTGGCTGCGGAACCGGAACCAGGCTCTCCAGAACCGCAGGCCCCCTCCTCATCCAGCGACGTTGACCTGGCGTCGAGGACCGCTCAGCGGAGGGAGACACAGAGGAAGCAGGGTTAATACTTTCATCCACAGCAGGTGGAGCTCGGGGGGCTGCATACCCCGAACTCCACCCCCAGGAGTCAGACAAGGCAAAACAATATCGAAATGAGAGAAATTATCATGCACTTGCCTTTCTCCTGAGGGTAAGATGGTTCCCGCTGTGGGGGACGTCGTTCCTCCCTTTCCCTGCTGGATGGCGACAGAGGGCCCTCTGGGAAGACGAGATGAGACTCGAGACAGTTCCGGTATGGGACTCACCAAAACGGAGCTCCCGAGACACACAGCAGCCAGGATAGGCGACGAGGAGGAGGGGGCGACAGCCGGGGTCAGTCGGGCATGGAGTGCTGACGGGACAGCAGGCGAAGGCCCGGAAAAAGACGAGGCTGCGGGGATTCACCTCTGACGAGGCACAGGAGTGACAGCTGTGTGGTGGGTTAAGCCCTTGCGGCGACCCGGAACTGGATCCAGACGGGGTTTCAGCTGAGGATTCTGCTGAGGAGAGCCCGCATCGTTACGCCGACGTCATCGTCGGCCCCCAGACGGCGCGCACTCCTGGTTCTGCTCCGGGACGGGGACGGAGCAACGACGCAGGGAGCGAGGATGCCTTCTCCCCTGCTTCCTGCTCCTCTCCTCCAGCCCACGAAGCGACTCGCGTTGGGCGGCGAGTTCCTCCCACCTCGCCATCACCTCCGGGTGATAGTCAAGCTCGAGGGGGAGATTGAGCAGAAATTCCTCAGCGTAGTCCAAATGTCTTAAAATGTCGCTGGGAGCGTCCCACAGCGTAGCGGAAAAGATGGTGTTGTCAATATCTTCCAGAGCTTCCGCTAGCTGCCTGCCCAGGCGTCCGCTGCGGCTCCTGGATGACGTCATACTCCCAGCTGCAGACACTCAGACGGGTAGGAACAAACAGTCCACTACTGCAAACTGCACGGTGAATGGCGTCTCGATACAACGCCTCCTCTCCGGGCGTTTGGCGGCAGTCTACTGTCACGATGGCCCTCACGGACCATCACAAGACGCCTCAGTCACCAGTGAGTTTGCAGTGATGTTTATTTACAGTGCAGGTTAGGCAGGCATAGGAATACACACAAGGAATGGGCACGTCTGAGCCGGGGAGCACCCGATGCGCCAGACGAATAACAATAAAGGTTAGTCACACTGAACGTACCTTACAAACAGGACCGTTGACAGGAATCAACAGAGATTAACAGGAACATAACAGAGCATAACAGAGACTGCCGCATTGGAGGACATTCAGCACCCGCTTTTATCTCTGGCGGCTAATGACCCCAATGCGGCGCAGCTGCTTCCCAATGACAGCAGCGCAGCAGCTGACTTTGACAGCAGGGAGCTCCCCCGGGCGCCTTCACAATAAGAGCCCGAGGAGCAAGAGGGAATCCTCTGCTGCCAACGCCAGGGAAATATGATATGAAACCCGAGTGTGGACAGAACCGACACTCGGGTTATGACAAATAAGACACTGACTAGCATTCTCTTATAGTGCCCTCGAGGGCACACAAAATTATTGCGAGGTAATGCAAAAATATTTTGCATGTGAACGCAAAAGTATTGCAAGGGAACGCAGAAGTAACCACCCTCAAAAAATCTCACCATGACCCTTAGGGGGCTCCGTAATTCTGGACTTTGTTTTCCCCCTAATAAACTTGTAAACTCAGTTCCTGTGCGTGGAGGGCCTCAATTAGCCCCTGACCGGGCAATTCATGACCACTGTTGTCAACAGCAGTGTTTTGATTAACATATTACTGCGTACTGTGTTGTTTTGAATGAATGATGCCCGAAAAGGATTAAGCGGAAGAAGATGGGTGGATGGATGGATGCTAGTAATGGTTAACAGCTAACTGGCTAAAGCAGATCAAAAAGAAAATGTAACTATTTTGATGTGCAAACAACTTAAAATCAAACACAGTAGATACACTGTGTTTGATCCTTCACAATGGAATGTGAGCTGGCTAAATTCACCCGAAAAATGACAGTAAATGATTTTGGTTTTCCAACTTCTTGTCATGGAACGCAGCCAATTCAGACATGGCATCATTATGCCTTTTTGAAACAGAGAGGCATACTGTAATCAGTTAATGCATCTGTGTGGTTGTATCTGTCTGTCTGTCTGTCTGTCTGTTACCAGCTTTTCAGCTCACCTAGTCAAAATTAAGTGCAACTAAAGGCTTGTATCATTTTATGGCCATATTTTCTCAACTTTTAAGTTGCCAGAATACCAAGGTAAGGCTTTGTTTTCAAAATAAACACAAATTTAACTGACCTTTAACGCCAATAAAGCCGGGGGAAAATGTATTGTAATAACTATGCCACTAGGCCACTAGAGGCGGCAGTGCAACTTTTACAGCACATGGATGACCTCCTGTTGCAGTTGATCTCTATATCATATGAATCCTATGTGATAAAGGATTTAGAGGAGGAGGAGAGGACCATCTTTTTGTGATAATTTCTCTGTGTTCCAGTGACCAAGCAGCAGACAGCCTGGCTCAGCATTTCATCTTGTTTATTTAACAGACAATTTGACTGTTTAATTGTCTCCAATTAGAGGAAGAAGTTCCCTGGGGATCATAAAGATGTGTCGTTTAATTTTCCTTCTAATGATGATTTTAGACATCTTTATTCCGCTCCTGTTAATTCTACTCTTCTCCCGGCACAGATCTCTCCCAGCTGGTCCTCAGTTTGATCTGGCACCTTCTCAGCCTCCTCTCTGAGCTCCAGCTCTGTTTGCCAGGAGGTCCAACGACGCGTTCTCCTGGGACAAATGGTAAATGGCATTCATTTATACAGCACTTTTTCTCATCTCTAGATGAACAAAGCGCTTTGCAGATCCTGCTATCCACCCATTCACACACAGGTTCACACACTGATGGCAGCAGAGCTGCCATGCACATGCGCTAGCCTGACCCACCAGGAGCAACTGGGGGTTCAGTGTCTTGCTCAAGGACACTTCAACATGCAGACTGCAGACAGAGCGGGAATCAAACCCCTGACCCTCCGATCAGTAGTAGGCCACACTACACCTGCGCCACAGCCGCCGAGGTCGCACGGGGTTCTTCTAAAACAAGCGTTTCAGAAAAACTCTCTGCAGCTTTGCTCTGAACATGTGGTCCATGAAGAGAGATGGAGCGCTCTGTTCAGGACCAGTTCTAGATTTATGCGGACAACATGCAAGGTTTTGATTGGAGGAAGAGTTAAATCCCTAAAAATTGAGTTTAAATTACATGAACAGAGAAAATTAAACTATTATATAAAATATTGAAACCAGCATCCACAGGAATGTTGCAAACTGACAAGAAAAAGTAACAAATTTATGAGAAAAAAATGCTGAAAATTTATGAGAAAAAAGTTGCAAATTTACAAGAAAAAAAATCATAAATTTATAATTAAAATTTTTTTTTTAAATTCATAAGAAAATAGTTAAAAAAAATTTTTAGCTTTGCAGCTTAAAATTTATGAGACAAAATGTGGAAATTTACCAGAAAAAAGCCACCAATTTATGAGAAAATGGTACAAAAAAATGTGCAAGTTTATGATAAAAAAACTTGCACATTTAGAAAAGAGAAATTTGAAAATTTATGAGAAGAAAGTTAAAATTTATAAGAAAATATTGCTGAAAATTACAATAAAAATGCAAAAACTAACAAGAAAAAAGTTGCAAATTTATAAGAAAATGAGCCAAAATTTACTTGGGTGCCCCCTAGTGGCCGAGGAGCCGCCTGTTTGCATTTATATACTCTGCTTTATATCCAGAAAAGTCTCCGGTTCCACCTGACACATCGCCCCATCCTCCTCCTCACCGCTCCACCTCCCATCCAGCAGCGATACAGCAGAGAGCGTTACACAGACACACTGTTTCTGAATCATCGACCACCGGTGGCCTCGAAGTCTCCGACCGCCAACATAAACGTGATGTCAGACGATGCAGCTGAACTTCAGCAGCACGGAGGCACAGTCAGGATTTGGGTTTAATGAGGTTTTAGTAAAGAGAAGTGAAGAGAAAGCACATTTTTTTGTCATGTTGGCCCCTTGGGGGCAAAGGAGAGGACCCACTCGCCAGGCAAAAAGGAAACATTATTTATTGTGGAATAAACTCAAAACACAGCACAAGACTGGAAGAAGTAACACAAACTGCATGGCAGGATAAACGAGAAAGAACCTAAACCGTGAGCCACTTGGAAAAAAATAATAAACGCTGTGCCAAACAAGGTGGAAATGCAGCAAAAGCAATCCTAGCGGAACATTAAACAGTAAACTTAACAGTAGATCGCCACAACGAAAGCGAGGCGAGTGCAGAAATATAAAGGGTGGGTGGTGATTAACACAATCAGAAACAGCTGTCAATAATGAACAACAGAAAAGGCGACTAACGCAGAGCAGAATAACTGAAGGTGCTGTCACCACAAATAACCCCGAAATGAAGAGAGAAGCAGGAACACGGACAGTAATAGTCATGACAATAATGATAAGGAGTCCCAAAGAAACACAAAGTGTGGACAGGGAACTGCAGCCCTGTCCAGACCACTACATTTTTGGTCTAAAAGGTTCAGTTAAGGCAGTTTATTCAGTGTTGGGGGCTACAGGAAAGTCTCACTATTGTTACATTTTGTTCTGACATATAAACTGCCTCCTCTCCACTGCTTGTTGGTGCCCCCAGCTGTTGTTCTCCAAAGCTCCATCATGGCCTACACAAACAGTCCACAGATACAGTATCACATTCTGCTTTGACATCTGCTTCTATTTGCTCTGCTGCTACTCTCCAAAATCGTCATAAACCTTCAATTCCATGTTGCAGATGACTTTGGAACACCAAATGCAAAAAAAAAAAGCTTGCAAATTTGAAACATTTTTCTTTTAAATCTGCAACTTTTTTCAAAAATGTTAAACTTTTATTGTCATGAATTTGTAACTTTTCCCCATAAATCTTTTTTCTCATAAATTAAGTTTTTTCTCAAATTGCAACTTTATTCCTCATAAATTTGTGATTTTTTTCTGATAAATTTGCAACTTTTTTCTTGTTAATTTTCTTAAATTTGCAACTTTTTCCCATAAATCTTCATCTTTTTTCGTCATAAATTTGTGGCTTTTTCTAATCATTTTGCAACTTTTTCCCTTGTAAATTTTTAACTTTTTCTTTAAAATTTGCAGATGTTTTCGCTGAGATTTGCTGCTTTTTCTCAGCAATTTGCAACTTTTTTCCCCTGTAAATTTTCAACTTTTTTTTTCATGAATTTGTGGCTTTTTTCTGCTAAATTTGCAACTTTTTTCCCTGTAAATTTTCCAGTTATTCTCTCATTAATTTGCACTTTTTTTCTTATGAATTTGCATCTTTTTTCTCTTAAAGTTGTAACTTTTTCTCATAAATTTTGAGCATTTTTCTACTCAGTTTGCAACTTTTTCCCATTAAATTTATAACTTTTTTCTCATAAATTTGCATTTTTTTCCTGTAAATTTTCCAATGTTTTTTTCCATAAATTTGTGACTTTTTTCTCATAAATTTTCAACTTTTTTGTCATAAATCTGTGACTTCTTTTCCCTGTAAATCTTCATATTTTTTTTCAAACAAATATTGAACTTTTTGCTCATAGAACGGCAACTTTTTTCCCCTCAAAGTTTACCCCTTCTTTCTTATAAATTTGCAGTTTTTTTTCTTGTAAATTAGTAAATTTTTTAGGCATTATGTCAACGTCTAGCTGAAGTCTTGCCAGTGTTCAAACAAGCTCTAGAAGATGAATTCTCTATGTAAACTCGCTGATGTTGGCCAGAGGTATGTGTGCTGTTTGGCTAAACTCCTTAACTAAAACCTTTAATTCCAGATAATAAACCCTTGATAAGCAGATCTTTGTTATTCTGCATTTCCATCTGTACACATTGTAAAGAATTCATCACAGTAATGCAGTTGTCATGTTCTCTTAGACGTACCCAGCTCTGAAAAGACAAAACTGACATCAAAAATGTATTTGCACTGTTTCCTCTGAGTAATCAACATCTTCTTTTTTTTGACTTTTTAACTTTCTGAAATATTTAAGCGTAATAAAACTAGTTCAGGCTGTCACCATTTTATAAATCCTACTTCCTTCCCTCCACATTAGCGGTAGAAGCAGTCAGACATGGCTGTGATTTGACCGATTTTCCTGAAAAGGTTACAGTGTCAACGGTTTTATCTGCTTTCCTCAGGCCCACACAGCTAGTTCAGACTTGCTGCCTCATGCACAATCCCTGAATTATTATTATTTTAATCACTGCTCTGCTGTCTGCTGTCATCCTAACTAATGACCTCCAAAGGGGCGGACTATTAAAGTCATTTATTACACTTGGACCACTGCTTAATTCTTGTCTTTTAGTGATGATTTACCTCTGTGCACCTGTGCTGTCTCCCACTGCCAGATCAGTTTTCACCATCAGGGGTGGAGGTTCAGCATAAAACGTTTTTATATCATGATACATAACAGAATAAAATGCATCTGAAGCAGCAATTTTACAACTATTTTCTAAGATAAGATAAGCCTTTATTAGTCCCACAACAGGGAAATTCCGGAAATTCCATTTCTACAACTATTTGTTTTTTATTTCCTTCCTTTTTTCTTGTAAATCTGCAACTTTTTCTCATAAATGTGCAACTTTTTCCTTTTAATTCAGTAACTTTTTTCTTGTAATTTTGCAACTTTTTTCTCATAAATTAGCAACTTTTTTAATTGTAAATTTGCAACTTTTTCCTCATAAATTTGCAGCTTTTTTCTTGTTAATCTGCAACTTTTTCTCATAAATGTGCAACTTTTTCCTTTTAATTCTGCAACCTTTTTCTTGTAAATTTGCAACTTTTTTCTCATAACTTCACAGCCTTTTTCTTGTAAATCTCAAACTATTTTCTCTTAAATTTGCAACATTTTTCCTGTAATTCTGCATATTTTTTATTGTAAATCTGCAACCTTTATCTCATAAATTTGCAGCTTTTTTCTTGTAAATCTGCAACTTTTTTCTCTTAAATTTGCAACTTTTTTCCATTTAATTGCAAAACTTTTTTTTATTAATTTTGTGACTTTTTTCTTCATAAATTTAAAACTTTTTTCCCATTAATTTGCAACTTTTTTATTGAAAATTTGCAATTTTGTTTATTGTAAATTTGCAGCTTTTTCCTTGTAAATCTGCATCTTTTTTCTCTTAAATTTGCAACTTTCCCCCTTTAATTCCATAACTTTTTTCTTGTAATTTTGTAACTTTTTCCTCATAAATTTTAAACTTTTTTTCTCATAAATTTGCAGTTTTTTCCTTGTAAATTTGCATTTTTTTTCCTCATGAATTTGCAACTTTTTCTTGTAAATTTGCATCGTTTTTCTCATAAACTTTCTCATAAATTTGCAGCTATTTTATTTCATTTATCCTGCATTTGCTCCATGTCTTAACAATAGTTATGCCCTGAAATTAGACACCCTGGTACACACTAAATAAATTCAGTCATTTATGACAAAATGTTGCTCCTGCTACTTAGCATCTGCAAATGTAAATAAATGTAAACCACACTGTGTCCTCCATTTGTGTAATGGTTCTGTGTGTACTCTGCCTTCCTCTCTCCCTCTGATTAGGCTCACGCCCTGCAGCCTTGTGCACACCCTCTTCCCCAAAGTAAGTCGACTTACCACCGTTATCATCACTGCTCTTCACTCACACTCCCCAGCCCTCAGGCTTGGCCAGCCTGTCCTGTTAACTCCCCAGCAGCACCTCTCTTTCTGGCAACCTGCTTCCCCAGCATGGAGGTGCATCACCTTCTCCCAGCCGTTCTCCCCTGCAGAAGTGTAAGCAAAGAAATTAACTTTAAAACTCATCATTCTGCTTATCATTTATACTTACCTGCCCCTCTGCTCTCTCCTCTTAGGGTTTCCAGATCCTCGGGTTCATCAACATTGCACATTACCTGTTGTGTATGGGATTTGGGTGTCTGGGATGCCGTGCCCACCCACAGGATGACGTCAGGCGGGTACGGCCCACTCTGTATATAGTTGAGCGTTCTGTATAATAAAGCTGAGCTGGATGTCCCTCAAGAAGCTCTCCATCTTGTGTCATTTTCCCAACATAACATTTGGCGACGAGGTAAATCGGTGTTAGCCTGAGTCATGGAGTACGCGTGCAAGGACGCTTTCAAGGTTTCCAGGAGACGAGGCAATTTCATGTGCCTTAGCCAGCGGACGGGCGAGTCTCTTACGTCGTTTCTGACGAGGCTTCATAGCCAGGTTAAGAAGTGCAGGTTTGGGGTTTTGGAGAACGACATAGTGAGAGATAAATTGGCCCATGGCACCAGTGACATTTGGATGAGGTACACGCTGTTGAGAGCTAAGGTGCCGCTGTCGTTGGAGGAAGTTCTGGCCTTGGTGGAGCAGACAGAGTCCGTGATCCAGTGCAAGCTAGCAGCTAAGGCTAGCGTGGGGCCGACCGCGTGCGATTTCCCACCAAGAGCGGAGGTTTGTGAGCTAACTGGGCAACAAGACACGGTAACGACACATCGGAGCACCGAGATCGTGAGTGCTGGGATCGACGGCCAGGAGCCGGTGTCGGAGGATGTGACCAGTGAGGGTAATGTCAAGAGCCCCGGAGATGAGCAGCGACAGCCGTTTGTGGAAGCTACGCAGCAGGCGAGCGAGGCCAGGCAGGCTGACAGCCCCGGAGGTGAGCAACAGCCGAATACGGAGACTACACAACAAGACACGTGGAATGAGGGAGTTGAGAGCTGCGTCGGGGTGTCTGGACCAGACAACGATGCCGGTGAGGACGACGCTATGAGCCCTGAAAGTGAACGACAAGAGCCGGACAAGGTGACAGCGCAGCAGAGCACCGACACCAAGAGTGCTGAACGCAGCGGTGAGGAGTCCAGGTCGGTCAGCGGGCCAGACGAGGGTGATGGTGCGTGTCCTGGAGGTGAACAAGAGCCGATTACAGAGGCTACACAACATGACACATGGAACGAGGGAGTCAAAAGCTGCATCGAGGTGCCCGGACTGGAGAACAATGCCAGTGAGGATGATGCTGTGAACCACGAAGGTGAGCGGCAACGGCCGGACACAGTGGCAGCGTGCAGCGCCGAGGAGCGGGCTTCAGCGGTCCCTGGAGCATGATCACGGGAGGTCGAAGTGTTTGAGACCGAGACAGAAGAGAGCACAGCGGGACCATTTGGCGCAGTTCGGGACACGAGCTGGTCTGGCGAGCTGGGTGTAAATGGTGACTGGTGTGACGATAACCCAGCAAGGGTTGATCCCGGTGCCAGTGGCCGCGGTAACCTTGGTGTGGGTACCGGAAGGCACTGCGGGGTCCCCGTGAAGAGGGCTGCCGAAACTGGAGGACATGTAAGTGGAGCAGAAAAAATTGGTGCATTCCTACAGAGCACCAAACGCCATCGTCAGGATGAGGGTTTGGACCGGGTCAGTGGGACAGCACGATGCAGGAAGGAGATCTTGAGACGACGTGGCGGGCACGGGAGACCAGGTCGGGTTTCCCTGTGGGTCGACGGTGGGGTTCGGCCCAGAAAGAAAAAAACAGTTTGGAAAGTTGGAGAAAGGTTGGCCAGAGAGGGGTGTTTTGACCCTGGGGGGCGGCTGCGGCCAGACTTGAGAATGCCGTGGGGATGCCCAGGCCCTCCGTGGCTGTATAGAAGATGGTGGCTACCCAGAGACGCTGGGGTTACCTAAACTTTTATTTTTTCTGATGTGAATGTCTATACGTATATGTGAATGAATAAATGTTTCACTGGTTGGTGCCCCAGTATATTTCTTTAAAAAAAAAAAAAAAGGAGAAAAGAGAGTATTTGTGGTATTTGTTTGTTAAATTTTGTAGTCAGAACGGTGGTGGCTCGGTAAGTAATTACGTTTAGGGTGAATTTGAGCCCACCTGGTTTATTTGACCTATTTTTTTTTTTATATTGAATGCCCAGCGTAGTTTCACTGTGAATGCCCATTGTGGGGTGGGAGTTGGGGTGGGGGGCCGCCAGTAGTGTATGTTTTGTGATTTTATGTGATGTGTATATATAGTATTATTATGGGGATTGTTTTAGGATTAGAGACACGGCTTTATTTTGTTCTGTTAAATTGGTTTTTTAGCGGCAGAATGTCTCGCTCAGCCGTGTAGGGGGCGCTGGCAGTTTTCCCGGCCACCCAGCCTTAGTCGTGTGAATGGATAGCAGTTTATTTATTTTTGTACATATGTTCTGCCTTTTTAGTGTGTGAGTCGGGTGACAAATTAGGGTGGGTTGCTTGTGTGCCCGACATTATTATAAAGGGGGGGGGGGAAATGTTGTGTATGGGATTTGGGTGTCTGGGATGCCGTGCCCACACACAGGATGACGTCAGGCAGGCACGGCCCACTCTGTATATAGTTGAGCGTTCTGTATAATAAAGTTGAGTTGGATGTCCCTCAAGAAGCTCTCCGTCTCATGTCACTTTCCCAACATAACATTACTTTGCACAGTTACTGTAATAAATATAATTGCTCACTTCTAATCATTTCCTCCTGTGTCTGCTTTTGGGTCATATACCACACACCTTAACAGCACGTCACCAGCAAAACTGACCCAGTGGACAGAGGATGGAAACACTAAAGGATCAATCTGGGTCCCTTATGCAACAGTTAGCTCAGGCCGATTACCAGAACAAGGTCTTTTCAGATCAAATTAATCAACTTACCGAAAGCTTGTTCCAGCTTGAGACCACGGTGCAGGGCCTTGCCACAGCTCTCTCCACTGTCGCTCCTGCTGTTTCAGCTAGCTCTTCCACCTGGTTGGGCCACTTCCTTCTAGTCATTACGCCTCCCCGCTATAATGGTCTGTTGGGGGGCGCCAGCGGGTTCCTCTTGCAATGCCAGCTTGTGTTTGAACGCATCCCAGCTGATATTCCCTCCGACCACAGTCAGGTTGCTTATCTCACGGGGTTGCTCTACAAGCGCACTCTCTCACGGGCCCAAGCCATTATCCAGGGGCCAAATTATTTTACTTACACCTACAACCGTTTTACGGAAGAGTTTGCCCGTGTGTTTGGTTATTCCGAGCAGGAGGGGACAGTGTCCTCTCGACTCATGACGATTCACCAGGGAGCTAGATCAGCAGCTGAGCACTCCATTGATTTCTGGGTTCTTGCAGCCTCTGCGGGCTGGGATAACTCCACTCTCCGTGATGAGCTCACCCACCTTCAGGAAGAACCCGATTCTCTAGACTCGCTCATCTCCCTTGTCATTAAGCTAGCCAATAGGCTGCGAGAACACTCAAGAGAACAGCAGTCTGACCCTTGGCCCCTAGCTCGCTCTTCTCTGGCCCCTCTACAGCTTCCTTCCCTCCCACCACCCGACGCACCGGAACCTATGGCCACGGGCCGACTTAAGCTCCCCCAAGCCGAACAGCAGTGATGTTACGAGGCGGGGCTGTGTTTCTGTTGAGGGCAGGTGGGTCACTCTGTTGCACAATGTTCCGCGAAGGGTAGGCACCATTTGTTAGTCACGGTAGGGAGACTAGCGGGCAATGCATCCGGATCCCCGCGTTCATGCTTCACTTTACCCATACAATTGTTGCTGAATCACGCCGAACATGCCTGCACCATTCCGATCGAGTCTGGGGTTGAACAAAATTTCATTTCAGAGAGTCTGGCGCCCCGATTAAAAATTGTCTGTAATTACCTGCCACAGCCCATAGGCGCAGTTGCCCTGTCTGGCCAACAGATGAGTCACGTTTCCAAGCAAACTGTGCCCATAGCCATGTTGTCCTCTGCAAATCATCGAGAACACATAGAATTAGTTGTCCTCTCTGTCTCCACCTTGCCAATAATATTAGGTACCTGTGGCTAAGACTCCACAACCCAACCATTCACTGGGATAAGGGGGGTATTAGTTCCTGGAGTCCCTTTTGAATGTCTGCCTGTCTCCAGTCAGTCGCCTGTTCACCACACATCCCCATCCCACCTCCTACTTCTGATTTATCCAACACACCCTCTATCTACCACAACCCGGTGCCCATCTTCAGTAAGACCAAGGCGCTGTCCCTCCCTCCCCATCAACCCTACAACTGTACTATTGAGCTCCAACAGGGGGCGCAGTTGCCCTCCAGCCGGTTGTATAGCTTGTCAGCCCCTGAGAGAAATGCCATGGATAAATATATTAAAGAGCCCCTTAGTGCTGGTATCATTCGCCCCTCATCATGTGCGGTGGGAGCAGGGTTTTTTTTCGTTTGTGGGGAAAAAAGATGGCACACTCCGCCCAAGCACTGATTATCGTGAACTCAATAACATTACTGTTTAGGACAAGTATTCTTTACCACTCATCATTTTGGCCTTTGATCAACTCCAGGGTTCCACCGTTTACATTAAACTCAACCTCAGAAATGTGTACCGTCTCATCTGAATCCATGAAGGCAACGAGTGGAAAACGGGATTTCATACCTCCACTGGCTATTTTGAACATCTGGTCATGCCAGATGTTGGGCGGTGCGGTAGTGCACTGGTTAGCACTGTGGCTGCACAGCAACTTTCCCTTGGCCATGGGATCCCTGGTTCGATCCCAGCTCCTGACCAACAGTGATCTGTGTGGAATCTGCATGTTCTCCCCGTGTCTGCGTGGGTTTATTCCGGGAATTCTCTGGTTTCCTCCAACAGGCCAAAAACATGCAGGTTAGGTTAATTGGAGACTCTAAAAGTGGCCCTAGGTGTGAATGTGTGTGTGAATGGTAAAGGGATAGTGCCGTACCATGGCTGCTTCATCCATCCAGGTGGATGCCCTCAATTTCCCCTCTGGGGATCAATAAAGTATACAAAATCAAAAAAATCAAAAATGCGCTTTGGTCTTACCAACACCCCAGTTGTTTTCCAACGCCTTATCAATGATATCCTGCTGGACTTTTTGGACTATTTTGTTTTTGTTTGTCTGGATGATATCCTGATCTTCTCGCACACCCTGGCCAAGCACAAGGTTCATGTGCGGAGGGTGCTTCACTGCCTGCTCGAAAACCAACTTTTTGTAAAAGCCAAAAAATGCAAATTTCACATTACCTCTACATCATTTCTGGGGTTTGTAATTTCGGAAGGTCAGATCAAACCCAACCCCCCAAAAATCCAAGCAGTCACCGACTGGCCCACACTTTCCTCCCGAAAGCAGCTTCAGCAGTTAGGCTTTGCCAACTTCTGTTGCAGGTTTATCCAGAACTATATCACCATTGTCTCCCCACTCAGCCAGTTAACCTCCACCAAAGTTCTCTTCTTTTGGTCCAATGAAGCCAAGACTGCCTTCTCCTTCCTGAAAACACATTTTACCGAGGCACTCATCCTGACACAACCCGACCCTCAACAGTAATTTATCGTCTAAGTGGATGCCTCAGAGTGGGGAGGCATCAGGGTGGGGACAGTTCTCTTTCAATGCTCGGTCACCAACCACGAGGTCCACCCTTGTGTGTATTTTTCTTGGCGCCTGACCCCTGCCGAGAGGAACTACATCATCAGTGACTGACAACTGCTGGCCGTGAAGTTGGCACTGCAGGAGTGGGAACACTGGCTGGAGGGGTCAATTCACTCGTTCTTGGTCTAGTCCGACCACAAAAATTTAGAATACATTAAAGCAGCTAAACGGCTCAACTCTTGCCAAGCCAGATGAGCACCGTTCTTTGACCAATTTAACTTTTCCCTAACCTGTAGACCTGGATCAGAGAACACCAAACCTGATGCCTTGTCCAGACAGTTCACCCCCAACTCTGCTGACCCCATGGTGGACACCATCATCCTGGGCTCCGCTTTCGTGGGAACCCTCAATGGGGAATTGAGCAGAAAGTGAGGGAAGCCAAACCACCAATTCAGGCCCTGGGGGAGGCCCTCTGGGCCGGATATTTTTTCCCACCACCATCTGAATGAATGAATGAATGAATCTTTATTTTGGATAGATTAAAAGTAAAGATTAAAAGAAAGGAACAGAATAATATAACAAAGGGGAAAGAAAAAAAAAAACATCTTACAAGGTCAAATTAAACAATAACTCCTCTGATTATACAGTTCAACATAAGTTATCCGAAATAGGTGATGGCTGAAGCCGCAGCTTATATTGCCCACCCATGTTCCATCCAAGAATTCAAAAGAAAAACAAAACAAGAGCGATTGCAATTCAGAAAAAAGCTAAGGCAAAACGTGACAAAAAACTAAGTAACAACACAACACAGACTGAATATGATATGAATCTATTACATAAGAATACATAATATACATTCACCAGCTTGGAATCTGCAAGGTCCACACATATCATCCGTAGATGTTTTACTTTTAAACGATTTAGCAATTTCAATGACCTCTCTCTTGTCTGTGTTCTTTATAAAAATGGAGTCTTTTATAGCAGTGTTTTTGCTTATTGTATCACCTGTAGGTGCCGTAATGGGTATTTCTCGAGCCAAATTAGGACCAATGTTAACAAAAAAATTATTAAATTCATCTGCAGGTGAAGCTGCATTCACACTCTGAGTCGTTTTATTATTTTTTGAAACAGGTACTAGAAAGAGAGATCATATCTCTCCAGTGCTGGCCTCCCTTCATTGGCTTCCCATAGAGTTTAGAATTAAGTTTAAAATCCTTCTTCTTACTTACAAAGCTCTAAACAATCAGGCTCCTTTTTATTTAAAAGATCTGATACTATCGTATCATCCTAACAGAGCACTACGCTCCCAAAATGCAGGATTACTTGTAATACCTAGAATCTCCAAAAGTACAATGGGAGGCAGAGCCTTCAGTTATCAAGCTCCTCTCCTGTGGAATCAGCTGCCAATCTGGATTCGGGAGCCAGACTCGATCTCTGTTTTTAAGAATAGGGCTAAAACCTACCTTTTTGATATAGCCTACAATTAGGGAGGGATCATGTGTTTCTGAACCCTCCCTTAGTTATGCTGCTAATAGGTTTAGTCAGCCGGGGGACCTCCAATAATGCACTGGGCCTCACTCCTTTCCTCACTCTCTATGAAATATTTTTTTTTTTGCTGGTCATTAACATTTGTTTGTTCTCTCCCATAGATTGAGTCCCCATCGTGCTGTTTGCTCTCTACATGTCTGTTCTTTTCTTCTTCTCTATCCCCTCACCCCCCAGCCAGTCGCAGCAGATGACTGCCCCTCCCTGAGCCTGGTTCTGCTGGAGGTTTCTTCCTGTTAAAAGGGAGTTTTTCCTCTCCACCGTCGCCAAGTGCTTGCTCACAGGGGATCGCCTGATTGCTGGGGTCTTTCTGCAACTGTGGGGGTCCCCCCTACAGTTGATAGTGCTATGAGATGACTGTTGTTGTGAAATGGCGCTATATAAATAAAAATTGAATTGAATTGAATTGAACTGAATTACTGTAATAGTCTCTTTTACTACATCTCATTATACATTAACTTATTTTTGTATGTTTTATACCACTGCTCTGCTTCTTTTGTCCTTTTCTTTAGAAAAGCTTTATATAATGATTTTTTCTTTTTACACGCTTTTTGTAATCCTTTGGTTAACCATGGCTTGTTGACAAATTTTTGTTTAAGCTTTTTCTTTACTAATGGACAATTTTTTTCATAAAGAGCGGTTACAATGTTCATGAATGTATCATAGGCTTCATTTACATCTGATACATAGACTTTTGTCCAGTCTTGCTTCAGCAAGTCTTCTTTAAAAGAACTGATTGCATTTTGTGATTTGTATCTGAAAGATTTTAAAGTTTTTTTCTGTATTGGCCCCCGTGTGGCCATGGATAAGTGCAATGACTTGCAAATGATCACTTGTCTTTTATCAATAATCCACTTTCTATTTTCTTATCAATAATATTAACAAACAGGTTATCAATAAGTGTAGCAGTGTGAACTGTGATTCTACTGGGATGTGTTATTGTGGGATATAGACTCATGCTGTACATAGAATTCATGAACTCTGTAATTACATTTTGGTGAAATGGATTTAGTAAATCAATATTGAAGTCTCCAGAGATTGCAACCATTTTCTTACTAGTTATATTATTGTACAGCTCGACTAATTTATCTCTGAATGTCTCAATGCAAGTTCCCAGCACTCTATATATACAACTTATAATTAGATTTTTTGTTTTATCTTGGTCAATCTCAACAGTAACAGATTCCAGAATCCCTGGTACTGCAAAGGACATTCCATTTACAAGCTTACACCTATACAGGTCATCAATATACAGTGCAACACCACCACCCTTTTTTTTTTAGATCTATTAGTATAAAACATCTGATATAGAGGGATATCACCTCTGATGGCAATATATTGCCATCAGGGGAGCCTGCTCTTCATTAAGCCAAGTTTCAGAGACTGCGATGGCTGTAAATTTTCTATCTAGCTGTTTTAAATAGTCCTGAATCTGTGGAAAGTTTTTAAGACTTCTGCTGTTGAAGTGTATTATTGATAGTTTACCATCTAATTGCACTTGACTTTTAAATTACTTTTCAGTATAATATTCACAATGATTATGAATATTATTGAAGAAGTGGTTATCAGGATCAATATCATTCTCCATCTCTTGTGGTTTATGTTCAGCATAATGGCATATTTTCAGAGTTTGAATTTCCTCACTCTGTGTCAAATGATTTCCTCCAACAGGGGATAATTGATGTCTACTCAAGTCAGTCATAAGTTGTTGTTTTTTTTGTTTTGTTTTTTTGTTTGTTTGCTTTTTTTTTAAAGAACATTAACATGGAATGTCACAAAAGAACTATTCTTGCTGTGTGTGTGGATATGGAATATCATAATCTCTTAATTTTCTTAATCAGTGTTCATCTATATTTATTTACAGTGGGGCAAAAAAGTATTTAGTCAGCCACCAACTGTGCAAGTTCTCCCACTTAAAAGATGAGAGAGGTCTCCAATTTTCATCATAGGTATACCTCAACTATGAGAGACAAAATGAGAAAAAAAAAATCCAGAAAATCACATTGAAGGATTTTTAATTAATTAATTGGTAAATTCCTCTGAAAAATAAGTATTTGGTCAATCCCAAAAGTTCATCTCAGTACTTTGTTATATACCCTTTGTTGGCAATGACAGAGGTCAAACGTTTTCTGTAAGTCTTCACAAGGTTTTCACACACTGTTGCTGGTATTTTGGCCCATTCCTCCAAGCAGATCTCCTCTAGAGCAGTGATGTTTTGGGGCTGTCGCTGGGTAACACGGACTTTCAACTCTCTCCAAAGATTTTCTATAATTTGAATTTTATTGGGTTTTCAATTTAGAAAATAAAACAAAAACAAACAAACAAAAAAAACAAACAAACAAAAAAACAAATATACCCAGTGAGAGGATAAAACATTCCATTTCCACCCTAATACTCTTAAGATGATTAGCTTAATCTACTACACCTATAAAGGTAAGATAGGATCCCCACTTATTGTAGAAGCTGTCTATCCTGTCCAGAAGTTTATATGAAAGGCGTTCTAGTGCAGCAAGCTTGCCCAACTCCCTGAGCCATTGAGCTACGGGTGGGGCAGAGGAAGATTTCCAGGAAAAAGTGATCAACTTTTGGCCCACCATCAGAGCAGTCTGAATCCACTCGGCATCAGAGATTGGGTCCTGAATCATTGATGGATCCCCAAGGACAAAAAGTCTCTGAGTAAATGGCACTTCTTGCTTAACAATTGTCATAATATGTCTATGGATCTGCAACCAAAAGTCCTGTATTACCAGACAACTCCAGATCATATGAATTAATGTCCCCTCCCCCTGTAGACATCTCCAGCAGCTTGAAGAGTGAATAAGATTCGCTCTCAACATTTTACGAGGTGTCCAGTAAAATCGATTCAAAATTTTAAATTGAACAAGTCTGGTTTTCAATTCCCTAGATACTTTCTTCCCATTCTTTAAAATATTTGCCCATTCAACATCAGTAAATTGTGAATTCAGATCTTTTTCCCATACGTGTTTAAGGAATGAAGAATCTTTATTTGAGCTCTTAAGGAGCATTAAATAGAAATTTGAGGCCTTAGATCTTTTGCCACAGGAACTCAAAGCCTGGATGAGCCAATCTACATCAGGAGGAGGGGTAGTTGTAGATCCAAAGACTTGACACAGCAGATGTCGAAGTTGTAAATATTTCCAAAACTGATTCTGTGGTAGTCCATACTGTGCCCGTAGAACATCAAATGATTTGAGAGCTCCCCATTCATATAGATCTTTTAACATCAAGATGTCCTTTTTCACCCAGATTTTCCACATAAATGGGGATTTTCCAATATGGAGACTTGGGTTAAGCCAAATAGAAGCCATAGAATGAAGATGAGAGCTAAACTCTAGTATAGAAGCAACTCTCTTCCAAACGTATTGTAAAAAGGATACAATAGGATGCGACTGAAATTCAGAAGAAAGTTTGATTGTGATTAGATGTACTAGGGGAAGAGGGCTGCTCAGGTAACTCTCCAAATAAAACCAAGGGGGAGCTCTCTCAGGGGGGGAGAGCCCAATGAATCAAATGTCTAAGACTAAAAGCGTAATGATATAAAACCAAATTTGGGACCCCCAAACCTACTGAATCTGTAGACTTCTGTAATCTTTTCAACTTTAATCTAGGGCGCTTACCATTCCATAAAAACTTATTGCACAACCTATCAAATTGTCGAAAATAACCAACTGGGATCCTAAGAGGAAGAGATTGCAGAAGGTAATTAAATCGGGGTGCACAAATCATCTTAATAACATTGACCTTGCCCCAGAGAGACAAAAAAAGAGGTGACCACCTTTCTATGTCTATTTTAAATTTTTCGAGCAAGGGCTCAAAATTAATCTGAATCAGATCCGATAAAGTGTGAGGAAACAGGATGCCAAGATATTTAATTCCTAATTTTTGCCAAGAGAAGCCTATATTTTGACCAAATGTAAACAGTGTTTTAGGGCAATAAGAGGTTAGAGGGAGAATTTCTGATTTTATCCAGTTAACTCTATAACCAGACAAACGTGAAAATTGGTTAATAATTTTAAGGAGAGCTGGAATTGATTTTTGAGGTTGTGTAATCAGTACCAATGCATCATCAGCATACAACATTATCTTATGGGTACTGCCATGGACCTGAATACCTGAAAAATTGCCATCTTTGCGGATAGCAACAGCTAATGGTTCTAATGCCAAAGCGAAAAGCAGGGGACTTAAAGGGGAGCCCTGGCGCGTACCCCTATAAAGTCTAAAAGGCTGTGATGTAACTCGATTTGATATCACTGAAGCTCTAGGTTCATTATATAGTAATTTAATCCAAGAAAGAAACTTTGAACCAAAACCAAAAGTCTCTAGAGTCGCAAAGAGATACTGCCACTCAACCCTGACAAATGCTTTTTCAGCATCCAGGGAGAGGGCTGCCACTGGAGAGAGGTGTGCAAGTGAGGGTCATTTTGAACTGACCATATGATATCAATAAATCGCCTAATATTGTCTGCTGCACCCCTGGAACAAATAAAACCCACCTGATCAGGACTTATAAGAGATATCATTACTTTATCTAATCTTAATGCCAAAATTTTGGAGAGAATTTTAGAGTCACAGTTTATAAGACTAATTGGTCTATAATTCTTACACTCTAACGGATCTTTATTGCTTTTTAAAATAAGCGAAATGAAAGCCTCTGTTAAAGAAGGGGGCAGATGGCCTTGTTCAAAAGATTCCGCAAACATTTCTAAAAGTAAAGGAGAAAGCTCATCAACACAGGCCCTGTAAAATTTTACAGTGAATCCGTCAGGGCCCGGTGCCTTTCCAGTCGGGAAGCTCTTAATAACTTTCACAATTTCCTCTTTAGTAATTGGGGCGTCAAGTAAGTCTATTTGTTCCTTCGTTAGGGAGGGCAAAGACAGGGATGACAAAAATGCATAGATCTCTTGAGATCCAGCCTCCATTTCAGAAGAATAAAGCGAAGTGTAAAATTCTCTGAAAGCACCATTAATTTCATTTAAGTCTGACACCAGAGTACCATCCTGTGTCCTAATAGCAGATATAGTACACTGAGCTTCTTTCATTTTAATATATCTAGCCAGCATTTTGCCAGCTTTATCCCCCTCCTCAAATTGTTTATGCCTAAGGCGAAATAGGGAAAATTCAACTTTTTGTGTTAGGATTGAATTCAGCTCATACTTAAGCTTCAGAAGGGGTGACAAACTTACTAAATTTGTGTCTTGTTTGAATGAAGTCTCTAATATAGCTATTCTCCTCTCCAAATCAATCTGTTTAGTGTTACAACTCGCCGCTCATTAGCGGCGCCAGCTGAGCGCACACCTGCACCTCGTCAGCGGCGGAGTATATAAGCCACTCTGCCCTGGGCTTCGGTCTGAAGCCGTCTGTTCCCTTCGGCTACTTGCTCCAGAGGAACCCCTTCGCCAAACAGCAAGATCGCTCACGTAAGCTACTACCAACTCGTATTCCAGTCTTTCCCCTGTGCACAGGTGGACCTTTCCCGGCGGCGGACCCCGCCCCCGCATCACCATCTCGCGGCTGCTGTCAGGTGCATCGTCAGGTCTCTGTCTTCCAGACCCTCCCTTGTGTGTGCCTGCCACCTGCCCTGCCAAGTAAGCCAACTAACCTTTTATCTCCTGCTGTACTGGTTCGGTGCCCGTCACCTTCTCCCTGTGCTCTCTCCCCAGGGTTGTCTGGCTGTATGGTTTCCTGCCTCCGTGCCTGACGCTGACGTCCACCACCAGTACATCCACATTCCACAGACACGCATCCACACACACACTTGTTGTTAAATAAACTGTTAAACCTATTCTGAGCCTGCGTGTGTGTCTCCTGAGCCGTGCGTCATGTCAGTACGGCTTCAGCAGAGCGGCTCGGCGGACAGCGGGCTCACGCGCCGTCCTACCATCTTTGAGGCTCAAATAGATTTGATAGTTTATCAACAACAGGTGATGTTGAATCAATTGTCTAAGATCACTGACCGGTTAGACCGCCTGGACCCCCGTCAGCCGTTCCCCCCGGCTCGTCAGGGAGGCGCAGCTCCAGCTGCTCCAGCGGCCATCCAGCCCGCTCCGGGTGACCCAGCCCGACTCACTCCTATCCCGACCCCCGCCCGCTTTAGCGGTAAGCTCGGTGGAGCGCGGGGGTTTATTATGCAGTGTGAGTCGGTGTTCCTGCGCGTCCCCGGGGATTTTCCCTCAGACCACAGCCGAATTGGCTTCATAGGAAACCTCCTGGAGGGTCGTGCGCTCACCTGGGCTTATGCCGTAATGGCGAAGCCCAGCTACGCCACCGTCACCTATGGCCAGTTCATTAAACAATTCCTGGAAGTCTTTGATCACTCTCGTTTTGAGAGTGTCCAGGTCGATCGCCTCCTCAGCCTTCAGCAGGGGAGCCGATCGGCCGCCGATTACGCCATTGACTTCCGGGTTACAGCGGAGGAGGTTGGCTGGGAGGAACGCGCCGTCTGTGGCATCTTCCTCCGCAGTTTAAACGCTGGTCTGAGGGATGAACTGGCTGGTCGGGATCTCCCTGGAACGTTTGCGGAGCTAATCACTCTCACCATCAGCTTGGATAACCGGTTGCGCGAGCGCGCCTCAGAGCAGAAGTTGCCTTCTTGCTCGCGGGGTGCCTCGTCGCGCCCGTCCCAAGCTCGCCCCCTGGCGTTACCGCCATCGGAGGTCTCCGAGGAGTCGGAGCCTATGGTGACGGGCCGGGCAAAGCTCCCCCTTGCGGAGAAACAACGCCGCCGTGAGTTGGGTCTCTGCATGTATTGCGGAGACAACCAGCAAACTGTGGAGCGTTGCCCGGAGAAGCCCAAACAGGAAGGTCCGCGAATTACTGTAGGGAGCCTCGCGGACGCTAACCGGTCAACCCCCCTCACTCATTTGTCGCTGCCCATCCGTTTTTGCCACAACACCACCGGGCATCTCACTCACGCACTGGTGGACTCAGGCGCGGAAGGCAGCTTTATTTCACAAAGCCTGGCAACCCGATTGGGCATCCGTTGCCAGCCCCTCAAGACCCCTCTCACCCTCATAAATCTCTCCCGCGCATCTCTGGGAAAAGTGACCCATCGGACCAATCCCGTCTCTGTCATCGTCTCAGGAAATCACCGGGAGGAGATCTCCTTTTACATCTTGCCCTCCGCTGTGTCACCTGTGATCCTGGGTTATCCGTGGCTCCGTCTCCATAATCCCGTCCTGGATTGGAAGACCGGGAAGGTAACAGCCTGGAGCACCTTCTGCATGAGCACCTGCCTCCAATCCGCTGCCTGCTCGCCATCCTCTCTTCCCGTGGTCAAGGATGCCGTGCCTCTGGACCTCTCCTTGGTGCCCGTGGAGTTTCACGACCTGGGCGCGGTCTTCAGTAAGTCCAAGGCTATGTCCCTTCCTCCACACAGGCCTTACGACTGCGCCATAAACCTCCGCCAGGGGGCGCCGCTTCCTTCGGGACGCCTCTACAGCCTGTCAGCACCGGAGAAGGAGGCCATGAACTCATACCTCAAGGAATCTCTCAGCGCAGGTATTATTCGGCCATCATCATCGCCATTAGGTGCAGGGTTCTTCTTCGTGGGCAAGAAAGATGGCTCGCTTCGTCAGTGCATCGAATTCCGAGCCCTAAACAACATCACGGAGAAGGATCGTTACACCCTGCCCCTGATGGACACTGCCTTCCACTCCCTCCAGGGGGCGACCTGGTTTACCAAGCTGGATCTCCGCAGCGCGTACCACCTCGTCCGGATCCGGGAGGGAGATGAATGGAAAACAGCCTTCCGTACCCCGAACGGCCACTTTGAATACCTGGTCATGCCGTTCGGGTTGACCAACGCTCCAGCCGTCTTTCAGCGCCTGATAAATGATGTTCTCCGGGATTTCATTGGCCTGTTTGTGTTCGTTTACCTGGATGACATTCTCATCTTCTCCAAGTCCAGGGACGAGCACCAGGTGCATGTGAGACGGGTCCTGCAGAGGCTACTGGAGAATGGGCTATACGTGAAGGCAGAGAACTGCGAATTCTATGCCAAGAAGACGTCATTTCTCGGGTTTGTCATCTCCCATGACCAGGTGCTTCCAGACCCAGCCAAGATTAAAGCGGTGGTAGATTGGCCGACTCCCTCGTCTAGAAAGCAGGTGCAACAATTCGTCGGCTTTGCCAACTTCTACCGCCGCTTTGTGCCCAACTTTGGAGCCATCGTCGGCCCTCTGACCCGTCTCACCTCCCCTAAAACCCGGTTCCAGTGGACTGAAGAGGCCGCGGCGGCCTTCTAGGCACTGAAGGCGGAATTTTCATCCTCCCGGGTCCTCAGCCAGGTCGATCCCTCTCTGCAGTGCCTTGTGGAGGTCGATGCCTCAGATACGGGGGTGGGGGCGGTGTTGTCTCAGTGGTCACCGGCTGATGGGGTCAAACGGCCTTGTGCCTTCTTCTCCCGGCGCCTGTCCCCGGCGGACCACAACTACGATGTGGGAGACAGGGAGCTTCTTGCCATCAAGCTCGCGCTCCAAGAGTGGCGTCACTGGCTGGAGGGGGCCACCCTGCCTTTCGTGGTGTTAACGGACCACAAGAATCTGGAGTACTTAAGAACTGCCAAGCGCCTGAACGCCCGCCAGGCCCGTTGGTCTCTGTTTTTTGCCAGGTTCCGTTTCACCATTACATTCAGGCCGGGCTCCAAGAACGGTCTCCCTGACGCCCTGTCCAGGCAGTTCGCCCCTGAAGATTCGGGGGACGCCGTTCACACCATCCTGCCCAGGTCGTGCATCGTGGGAGCCGTTACTTGGGAGATCGAGGATAAGGTCCGAAAGGCGCAGGAATCAGAACCGGATCCAGGTGGCGGACCGGAGGGGAGGCTCTACGTTCCGTCCTCCGTTCGGGGGGAGGTCATCCATTGGCTCCACACATCCAAGCTAGCCTGCCATCCTGGGACCTCCCGTATGATTGACCTGCTCCAACGCTCCTTTTGGTGGCCGGGGTTACTCAAGGATGCTGCCCGCTACACCCGGGCCTGCCCCGTCTGTGCCACCAGTAAGTCTGGCAACTCTCCTGCTGCGGGTTTGCTCCAGCCCCTCCCCGTCCCTAGTAGGCCCTGGTCGCACATCGCATTAGACTTCGTCACTGGCCTCCCCGTCTCTAACAACTTCGACACTGTCCTGACCATCGTCAACCGGTTCTCCAAGGCTGCCCATTCCTTGCCATTACGGGGGCTACCCTCTGCCTTGGAGACGGCAGACCTTCTCGTCCAGCACGTGGTCAGGCTGCATGGGATACCAGCTGACGTGGTCTCCGACCGGGGTCCCCAGTTCGCCTCGGACGTCTGGCGGAGTTTCTGCAGGACAATAGGAGCCCAGGTAAGCCTCTCCTCCGGCCATCACCCCCAATCTAATGGGCAGTATGAACGGACCAACCAGGAGCTGGAGGCTGCTCTCCGTTGCGTCACTGCCTCGAAGCCGGCGTCATGGAGCAAATATCTCGCATGGGTTGAATATGCTCACAACACCGCCCGTTCTTCAGCCACAGGGATGTCCCCTTTTAAAGTGTCCCTGGGTTACGACCCCCCTTTATTCCCTTCGCTGGAGGACGAATCTGCAGTTCCCACGGTCCGGGCTCACCTCAGGCGGTGTCGCTCTATTTGGACAGCCGCGCGTAATGCGCTTTTACGCACGGCAGAGCGCAATAAGGCCACAGCGGATCGGCGAAGAAGACCTGCTCCTGCCTACCAGGTGGGCCAACCGGTCTGGATCTCCACGCAGGATGTTAACCTGAAGGGTGAGAGGAGGAAGTTGGCGAAGCGCTTCATGGGCCCATTCCCCGTTACCAAAGTAATCAACCCGGTGGCAGTGCGTGTTGCTACTCCCCCCTCCCTCCGCATCCATCCCACCTTCCACGTCTCTAAGGTGAAACCGGTGGTGTCTGATCCCATCTGCCCTCCTCCTGCTGCGCCGCCCGCGCCTCGGATGATTGATGGCCATCCGGCTTGGACTGTCTCGACCATCTTGGACTCCCGACGCCGGGGTCGCGGGCTACAGTATTTGGTGGACTGGGAGGGCTATGGTCCAGAGTGGAGGCAATGGGTCCGTTCCTCATTCGTGTTGGATCGCTCTCTCATCACCGAGTTTCACCGGATGTACCCTGATAAACCATCGCCAGGAGGCGCTGCTAGAGGGGGGAGTACTGTTACAACTCGCCGCTCATTAGCAGTGCCAGCTGAGCGCACACCTGCACCTCGTCAGCGGTGGAGTATATAAGCCGCTCTGCCCTGGGCTTCGGCCTGAAGCCGTCTGTTCCCTTCGGCTACTTGCTCCAGAGGAACCCCCTCGCCAAACAGCAAGATCGCTCACGTAAGCTACTACCAACTCGTATTCCAGTCTTTCCCCTGTGCACAGGTGGACCTTTCCCGGCGGCGGACCCCGCCCCCGCATCACCATCTCGCGGCTGCTGTCAGGTGCATCGTCAGGTCTCTGTCTTCCAGACCCTCCCTTGTGTGTGCCTGCCACCTGCCCTGCCAAGTAAGCCAACTAACCTTTTATCTCCTGCTGTACTGGTTCGGTGCCCGTCACCTTCTCCCTGTGCTCTCTCCCCAGGGTTGTCTGGCTGTATGGTTTCCTGCCTCCGTGCCTGACGCTGACGTCCACCACCAGTACATCCACATTCCACAGACACGCATCCACACACACACTTGTTGTTAAATAAACTGTTAAACCTATTCTGAGCCTGCGTGTGTGTCTCCTGAGCCGTGCGTCATGTCATTTAGCAATGTTAGTTTTCTTTTTAAAAGATGCATATTGAATAATATGTCCCCTAATAAATGCCTTAAAGGCCTCCCAAGCAACCCTGGCAGAGGGAGCAGAATCCCAATTTGTCTCAAGATATAAGGAAATCTCTGCTTTCAAAGAGGACACGAAATCTGGATTAAGAAGAAAGCTTGAATTAAGCCTCCATCTAGAATTTTTTTTTAATTGACAAGGCGGGATCATATGTAAAAAAACAGGGGCATGATCTGATAGTATTATGCTACCAATGAAGCTCGAATTTACAGAAGAAACAGAGAATTTTGACATTAAAAAGTAATCAATCCTGGAAAACACATTATGAGCAGTGGAATAAAAAGTGTAATCCCTTGTGGACGGATTAAAAAGCCGCCACACGTCTACCAAACCAATTGCATTGCACATGTCTTTCAATGTAGAGCCAGATTTAGATGAACGCTGTGAGGGGGTGCTCCGATCTAAAATGTTGTCCATGACCTGATTAAAATCCCCGCCTACTAAAATGGGATAATTACCCATTTCGCTTAATTCGTGTTCCAGTTGTGCAAAAAATGTACAATCAACTACTATATTTGGTGCATAAACATTAGCGAGTATCATCCTATGGCCCTGAATTTCTATAAGAATTATAAGGAGTCGTCCATCATCCTCACTTCTCCAAAGATTTTCTATGCGGTTGAGATCTGGAGACTGGCTAGGCCACTCCAGGACCTTGAAATGCTTCTTACAAAGCCACTCCTTCATTGCCCGGGCGGTGTGTTTGGGATCATTGTCATGCTGAAAGACCCAGCCATGTTTCATCTTCAATGCCCTTGCTGATGGAAGGAGGTTTTCACTCAAAATCTCACGATACATGGCCCCATTCATTCTTTCCTTTACACGGATCAGTCGTCCTGGTCCCTTTGCAGAAAAACAGCCCCAAAGTATGATGTTTCCACCCCCATGCTTCACAGTAGGTATGGTGTTCTTTCTCCTCCAAACACGACAAGTTGAGTTTTCATCAAAAAGTTCTATTTTGGTTTCATCTGACCATATGACATTCTCCCAATCCTCTTCTGGATCATCCAAATGCTCTCTAGCAAACTTCAGACGGGCCTGGACATGTACTGGCTTAAGCAGGGGGACACGTCTGACACTGCAGGATTTGAGTCCCTGGCGGCGTAGTGTGTTACTGATGTAGCCTTTGTTACTTTGGTCCCAGCTCTCTGCAGGTCATTCACTAGGTCCCCCTATGTGGTTCTGGGATTTTTGCTCACCGTTCCCATGATCATTTTGACCCCACGGGGTGAGATCTTGTGTGGAGCCCCAGATCAAGTGAGATTATCAGTGGTCTTGTATGTCTTCCATTTTCTAATAATTGCTCCCACAGTTGATTTCTTCACACCAAGCTGCTTACCTATTGCAGATTCAGTCTTCCCAGCCTGGTGCAGGTCTACAATTTTGTTTCTGGTGTCCTTAGTGGAGTTTGGAGTCTGACTGTTTGAAGTTGTGGACAGGTGTCTTTTATACTGATAACGAGTTCAAACAGGTGCCATTAATACAGGTAACGAGTGGAGGACAGAGGAGCCTATCAAAGAAGAAGTTACAGATCTGTGAGAGCCAGAAATCTTGCTTGTTTGTAGGTGACCAAATACTTATTTTACCGAGGAATTTACCAATTAATTCATTAAAAATCCTTCAATGTGATTTTCTGGATTTTTTTTTTTCTCATTTTGTCTCTCATAGTTGAGGTATACCTATGATGAAAATTGGAGACCTCTCTCATCTTTTAAGTGGGAGAACTTGCACAATTGGTGGCTGACTAAATACTTTTTTGCCCCACTGTAAGTCAGTGAGATCTCTGATTATTATGGTCTTCGCTTCCTCAGGTGTTCCATTTAGTTTGATCCAAACTCTACAATTTCTTGTCCATGTTGCCTGTATCTTATTTTGTCTTTTCAGCATCCGTGCTTGCCGTGCTATTTCAGCATTAGTCTTTGTTAAATGTTCATTTAGGTAACCCTAAATAAATTTACCCTTCTGTTCACAAAGCACATCACAATTGATTTCTTTGTTTTATTATCTTTTCTGGGTAAATTATGACAGGCTGAAATTGCATTTACTTGACATAATTATCAGACCCAAGGAAAACACGCTCAGGCTCAAGTGAATACAATTATCCTTTATTGATTCCCAGTGAGTGTGTGAGTGTGTGCATGCGTTGTATGTGCAGTGTATGAGGAGGTGAAGAATAGTGCTGATGTCGTGACCGGGGGATAGCAGAACGCCATTCAGCCTGACAACCCTATAATGACACAAAGCACAGGAGTTAGCACAGTCCACCAATACCAGAGCGTGGTAATGACTGGAGCTTACTTTGCAGATGGAAGTTGGAGGCTCAGGTTGGCCCAGGGGCTGCGGCCAGGGAGACAGCGTTCTTGGTCCACGCCGGGATTGGCCAGGTAGCCCTGTAGGAGAGATGGAGGCTTGTTCCGCCACCACGAGGAGCAGATTCTGCCGCCGGAGGAATCCACCTGTGCACAGGGGAAGACGACTAATAAGGTGAGTAAACAACAGGCTTACTTGAAGCGAGGAGACGATTCAGGTCTAGGATGAAGAGGCCAGGAAATTGGCTGCTGACGAGAGACGTATTCTGTAGGCAGAATGACAGACGGCTCCGTGCTGGATCTCAGGCAGAGCAGGCTATAAAGCCCGTGGGGGATTGGGAGCAGGTGTGCGTGCAGCTGTAGCAGATAATGGCCCAGAGGGAGCCATGACGTTACTTCAACCTTTATATTTCTGCTTTCAAGGAACTGAAGCACCTGGTTTTCCAGGGAGACTGATTCACTTAGGGGAGCCTCCTCACCTCTCATTCCTGCTGTAGCAATGGCATATGTTTGATATTTAATGTCTAGTCCACTTATAATTAGATCATCAATACGAGAATATTGTTCAAGATCCTCGATGCGTCGCTCCAAGACTGCAATTTTTTTGTCTTTTTCCTTAATTGTTAATTTCAGTTCTCGGACTTCCTCCATTAGCCCTAATAGTTTAAGCTGTTGATTGGCCACTTTGGTCAGTTCTTCTGACAAGAAGTTCAGAGATTTTTTAATCTCTTTCATTTCTTCCTTCTTTGGTGACATTTTTACTGACCTGTTGATAGTAAAACAATCTGTGCTGGTGTTGCTGGTATCCGATCCAACTGACCTCGAATCCAGCTGGGGCCTCAGCTAGCCCCCTCCGCTGCTAGTCCCGCTGCTTATCGCTGCTGTAATTGAGCTCCTGATCCGGATCCTATCCAGCCGGGGTGCCGTCAGCTCCTCCACCAAGCCCCGCTGCCGCAGTAGTTGAGCTCCGATCCAGCTCCTGTCCAGCTGGAGGAGTTAGGGTCCTGGTAACTCCTCCGCTGAGCCCCGCCACCTACCGCCGTCTTCCTCAGTAGTTCCTCTGCCGAGCTCCACTGCTGTAACTGAGCTCCGATCCGGCTCCTATCCAGCTGGGGCCCCGGCTGCTCCTCCACTGGTACCTGTCTCCTACCGCCGCTATAGTTGAGCTCCGATCCGGCTCCAGTCCAGCTGTTGCCTCGGTTAGTTCCTCCGGTGAGCCCCAATCACAAGATTCTAAGAATCTGTGCGGAAGGCTCAGCCGTCATCTACCAGGCCGATGCCGGATCAGTGAGAAAACCGGGGACAGAGTCGCTCCTTTGTATCGGTGTTAGGTGTTACGACTTGCTATGGCATTAGCCATAGCGATAACGTTAGCTTAGCACATCCCACGGCTCCTTCCATGGGCGTTCCGTTATTCTCCAGCGGCAGTGACAAAAAGGTAAGGTCATCCACTGTATGCACTTCTCTAAGTTTTCCTGTCACCCAGTGGTAGCCAGGACCCTCAACACCCTTCGCCACACCTTTTGGTGGCCCACCATGGATTAGGAAATGCAGGAATACACCAAGGTTTGTCCCCAGTGCTCAGTTGGCAAGTCCCTTACCACCCCTCCTGCTGGGCTGCTCCATCCCCTCCCCACCCCTGGCTGCCTCTGGTCCCACATTGCATTAGATTTTGTCACCGGTCAGCCACTGTCTCAGGGTCATATCCTTACAGTGGTGGACAGGTTCTCAAAGGTGGCCCACTTTATCCCCCTTTGCAAGCTTCCATCTTCCTTGGAGACAGCCAACCTCCTCATGACCCATGTCATCAGACTACATGGCATCCCGTGTGGCATCGTTTCAGACCGTGGTCCCCAATTTGTATCACAGGTCTGGTGCTCATTCTGTAAATCCATCAGGGCTGCCCACGGTCAATTTGTCATCAGGATACCATCCTCAGTCCAATGGGCAGTGTAAGAGGGCCAGCCAAGAGTTGGAGGCATTCCTGCAGTGTGTCACGACCTCGGACCCCTCTTCATGATGTTCCCTCCTGCCCTGGGTGGAGTACACCAAACAACACTGCCACATCTGCAGCCACTGGTGTGTCCACCTTCGAGGCATTCTTGGGGTGCAATCCTCCCCTCCTGCCCATCTCGGAGGAAGAACTCGCTATCCCCAGTGTCTCAGATCACATGGCCAGATGCCGTCACCTCTGGAGGGTCACCAGGGCAGCACTGCTCAAGTCAAAGGAAGAAAACATCAAGTGGTCCAACAGGAGGAGGTCCTCCGCCCCTGCCTATTCTGTCGGCAACAGGGTCTAGCTATCCACCAAACACCTTGCCCTGAAGCAGGATAGCAGGAAACTAACCCCTTGCTTTGTTGGCCCCTTCTCCGTCACGGCAATTGTGAACCCCGCCTCAGTTCGGCTCAGTCTCCCTCCCTCGCTTCGCACAAACCCAGTGTTCCACGTCTCACAGGTCAAACCGGTATTTGCCAGCTCCCTTTGCCCACCGTCCAAACCTCCACCTCCCCTGAAGATGGTTGACAGATGCTTGGTCTATGCAATTAAGCACATCATTGATGCGCGCCGCCGGGGTCATGGCATACAGTACCTGGTGGACTGGAGGGGCTACGGCCCCGAAGAATGATCATGGATCCCCAGGTCATTCATTATGGAAGACTCCCTAATCACTACCTTCCATCATCAGCACCCGGGCAAGCCCAGAGTGACGCCGGGAGGCATTCATTGAGGGGGAGTATTGTAATGGTTCTTTGTGTACTCTGCTTTCCCCTCTCCCTCTGATTAGGCTCACGTTCTGCAGCCTTGTTCCTCACCTGCTGCCAATCAGAGAGGCCCTTTAAATAGGTTGCTCTCCCTTCACTCTGCCTGGTGAGGTTAACCTCACACAACCTGTACCATGCTCTGAGCTCAGCTTCATGTGATTATTCTACCTTGCCGTGTTTTGACCTCTTGCTTGTCCTAGACCCTGAGACTGCTTGCTTTATTGGACTTATCTGCCTGCCTGCATCATGTCTTCTGTGCCCTGACCCCTGCCTGCCTCTGGATTCTGGAAATAGCCCTGCGGACTGGATTTGGATATTCCCGGATTGTGCACACACTCTTCCCCAAAGTAAGTCGACTGACCACCGTAATCTTCACTGCTCTCTCACTCCCCAGCCCTCAGGCCTGGCCGGCCTATCCACAACAATCCCCTGGAAACACCCCAGCAACACCTCTCTCTCCTCTTAGGGTTTCCAGATCCTCAGGTTCATCAATGTTGCACATCACCTTGCACAATTATTGTAATAAATATTATTGTTCACTTCTAATCATTTCCTCCTGTGTCTGCTTTTGGGTCATATGCCACACATCTTAACAATTTGTTCTATATCTGAATGGTTACCTGCTGAACTCAGACACACATCCTTACATACTAATAAATTCAGTTATTCATCAATCCATTCACGGTGAAATCGTGCAGATTTGGGTCAAGGCTTTGTGGTTTCAGACACACGGGCCCACACTTGGTGGAGCGATGAAAGTGAAATGACCCAAACACACGAAGAAGAGTGATGATGTTGATGGTGTGTGGGCGAAGTAGAGCTCAGTAAAACATCCCACTGAGAAACAGAAAAAAACAAGAGAGACCACAGAAAAATGTCAGTGAGAGGAAAGATTTCAACACGCATGTTGAGAACGCGCTAACATATGTCCTCCTGCCTGAATTCTGCATTAGTTCTGTACTATGTGATGATGAAGCCCGAGTGAAATGCCGTCAGAATGAATAATTTATTCGGCCGTACAATATCTCAGTTCATGTTTACACTGAAATTCTGAAATCCAGCAGCAGCAGCAGCAGCTCCTGCTGCTGCTGCTGCTGCTGCTGCTGCAAGTGTGAAATAATCTCTACGAGAAACAGATGTGTCAGTGAAAATCTGATGTTTCTCTGAAGAAAATCAGAAATGATCCGACTACATATGCAGTTTACATAATACGGCAGTTGTGCGTGCTGTGTTTAAAGTGTATGCTGCAGGTAAAAATGTTTTAAAACATTTGTTCTGTTGTGGATTTTCTTTATGTTAATAAATGTCCCTGATTGATCTGGTGAATAAAGTGCAGAGTCAAAGATGCCTTTTCTGGGGGTTTAGTTACAGTATGTCTTGACCAAGAAGAGAAAATGTTGTGTCCTACACACTGTAGTGATCCGGGCTGCTTACTAATTATCATCCTCAGCTGCGCCTGCTCTCACACCTGCTCTCTCTAATTAGGCACCCTTTATTAGGAGTGGATTCCTGCACTCCTGCACGGAGACGTTAACGCTCCTTGGATGAAGCCATCCTCGTCCTGACTCACCCTTCTCTACTGCTGGGAGTTTTGCCTCCCTTCCTCGCATCGTTCCTGCATCTGTTCCTGCATCTGTTCCTGCATCTGTTCACCTTCGTCTTCGCCTCCCCAACTCTACAGTAAGCTTATCTCAGTGGACACTTCTCCTCCTACTCCTGCCTTCCTCCTCCTCTCTCCCCTGTAAACAGGTGGATATTCCTCCAGGCGGCGGACTCACCTCTGCTCCAGGCGGTGGACCAGACTGTTTGCTGTGAGCTGGAGGCCGCACCCACTCCCTGCACAGTAAGAGCCTCTTCTCACCAAACTCACTCCTTCCTCTCATCCCTCAGCTGTGGCTGCCCCTGCTCCGTCTCCCCCTTCATGGACACTGCAACTCCCGAGCGGGACGCTGGTAACCTGGAGTGGACAAAGCTACTCTTCAGCACTTCTACAACTCCTGAATTTCGTAAGAGAACTTATCACTCAATCCATTCAATCCACAGTTGCTGAATTGTTATTAATTTCCTCTCTCCTCTCTTCCCGCAGGGTTGCCAGTTCTCTCTCGCTCTGCACTCACATCCATCCACTCACTCACTCATCCACTTTATTAATAAAAATCATTGTGATTCATAACCGAGTCTGTGTCTGCATTTGAGTTTTCGTGCAAACATGTCATACACAGGTGAGTACCACAAGAAGATTCAAAGTCTCAGAACAGAGCAGAGTTTTAATACAGTAGACCAAACAGATAAACATTGTTTTGAGAATGCTGAGTCAGCAGTGTTCAAGGCTGGATCCCTTCTTTCTCATGGGAAAAGTACTGTGGTGTGATGGCATTTATGATTACAGGTGACAGAATGAATGGACAATTATAAAAAAAAATCCACAACAGTTCACAATATGACTTGGAAGTATACCTTTGAAATGTTGGCACAAACCTTCGAGTCATTAGACATTATCTAAAGTCACCAAATCAGGAAAAAAGGGACATTATGGGGACCAAAACTATGATGTTTGCCAGACACAAAAAAAGAGAGAAGATTAGGGGAGAACTGGGAGTACAGGAAGTATATTTACTTTGTCAAAAGTAGCTCTGGTTATATTTGATAAATACTCTATATAATTAATATTTATGGGCTCTTCTTGTATAATAACTTTAATACTTTATTTAAATTATCTTACTTATGCTGGACCTGATAGGGGAATGGGGAAGGGATTTGAAGTGATCAGAGGGATGGGGTGTGGATTGAGAGAGAGGGAGAAAATTTACAGGGAACAAGTTGTAAATTTATGAGTCTTTTTTTTTTTAGGAAAAAGCTTCAAATTATATGAGAAAAAAGTCACAAAGTTTTCAGAAAAAAGATGCAAATCTACGAGAAAAAAGTTAGAGATAGGGTGAGAAGTTCAGTCATCTGGGAAAGGCTCAGAGTAGAACCACTGCTCCTCCCCATCGAAAAGAGCCAGCCGAGGTATTATGGGCATCTGATCTGGATGCCTCCTGCACGCCTTCCACTTGAGGTGTTTTGGGCACGTCCGACTGGGAGGAGACCCCGGGGCAGACCCAGGACATGCTGGAGAGACTATGTCTCCCAGATACACCTTGGTATCCTCTCTGAAGAGCTGGAGTGGGTGACTGGGGAGAGGGATTCTCTGCTTAAGCTGCTACCCCCATGACCCGGACCTCCAGAAAAGTGATAGAAAATGGATGGATGGACAGATGTTATAAATTTTTAAGAAAAAAGTTGTAAACTTATAAGGAAAAAATTTAGGAATTTTTGGAGAAAAGAAGAAAATTTACAGGAAAAGTTGTAAATTCACAAGAAAAAACCTGCAAAATTATGAGGAAAAAGTTGCAAATTTTGGAGAAAAAAGGTCACAAATTTATGAGGAAAAAACTGAAAAAATTTTACAGGAAAAAAGTTGTAAATTTTTGAGATAAAAGTTACAATATTTTAAGAAAAAAGTTGCAAATTTAACATTATTTTTTGCATTTCTGCTTAGAGTTTGTGTTTCAAAGTCATGTTATTTGGTTATATGACATGACATAAAAAGGTTTTTGGATATATGATATATGGGGGGGGGCAACTGTCTCTTTTTCCACATTCGGAGAGGCAATGCCCCCCCCCCCATTCCCCCTTTGATCGGAGCATGTTGATGGGGGGATGGCAGCTTAACAACGGGGAACCCATCCCCCCTCATCCTCCCTCACGTCACCTGATGGATTTGGCCCTCCAAAATATTTTGTCCAACTTCCCCCCCCCCCCCCTCCCATTCTTGTAAATTTGGGACTTTTCCCACCCGTCTCATAAATTTGCGACTGACTGAAACAGTAATAGCTTGATGTGGTGAACAGCTGCTTTTCTTAAGCCGATTTTTCTGCTGCGGTGACATTTGTTCTGCATGAACACGGCTACAGAAAATGAACATGAACCTGTTTAATAACTGTCTTCACATCTATTCACTCAAAGCTGCTCTTCACAATCACAGCAGGTTTCAAGGCCACCATATCACACGGCAACAAATGGAAGGTGCGAGAGAGGTGAAAAAGCTGCTGCCACGGCCACAAGACAATGCAATGACGCCGGCGTGAAATTCTTCTCACTGCGAAGTTAAGCTTGTTTACACTTTCACACTCAAACAGGCGTCTGGTTTCTCTTTTCTGAATTAAACCCACTGACAATCTGGAACAGGTTCATCTCTTTATCCACGTGTTTGTTCGGCACATTTCCCATGGAAACGGCGGCCAGGGCGCGCTCATCGATTTCAGTGTGAGCCAACGTTATTAGTTTCTGACAAAGGGGAAGAGCACTATTGGCTCAAGGTTGGCTGGCAGATTCCTTGGTTCAGATAATGCGGCTGGACTCTGCCAAGTCCACACACTGAAAGTCTGCTTATATATTCTGTCCCATCCTGTGCAGAGAGGAAACAGCAGTGGTGTTCCTTTTGTGTGGAACTCATAGGTGCCGCAGAACTGCACCGCTGCCCAAAAACTGATAATCAGTGAGCTGCACCTGCGCTAAGCCCCGTCTTCCTCCATTATCATGAACAAACTGTTGGTTTTATCATCTGGACTTTAACAGCAAACAACATCCTGAGGTAGAAACAGGAGGTAATATGGGGGGGATGGGGGGATGCTACCCCCCACCCCCCATGTTAGTAAAACTAGTGCATGCCCATAGAAAGCAAGTACTTCTGTCTGAAACAGGTAGCCCTGTCAGGCTTTCCAGGCCCAAATGTAGACTGTGTTTGAAAGTGGAATCCAGAGGTGTAGCCTAAATGTAGGCGATCACATGTTAGACTTTGACAAATATGAAAGGGACTGAACTGAGATGTATTTGATTGTGTGAATATGAATTACAGAATTATTGAAAATGAATGGGACATCCAGTATTAGCAGCTGTTTAAGAACTGCTTGTTTATTTTTTTTGTCAGATCGCTTATTTGTGTGATCTTTTATGACTTATATTCATAATAGTGTATCTTGCACTTTGGAGGGTGGGAATTGTTCAGCCATCATTAAAATTGTTTTAGGTTAGATGTGTAGTTTACAGTCTATTGTCAATAAACTCATGCGGTTCTATAACAGGACACGTTTACAAATATTTGAGGCCCACTGTAGTGCATCCTTTTAAATTTTAGCAATATAAGTACAAAACACTGAACATCATAATTTTTTTTTGTATTTGTATTCTGTTTACTGTATTAATCGCAGAGGGAAATTCAGGGCATCCACCTGGACGGATGAGGCAGCCACGGTACGGCGCCAATCCCTTCACCATTCACACACACATTCACACCTAGGGCCCCTTTAGAGTCTCCAATTAACCTAACTTGCATGCTTTTTATACACAGCAGAATGACCCGTTTGGCTGCAACTGTTGCATCAGTGTTTCCCATTTGTCTGTAAACATAAAATAAAAAACAAAATGATTGATTTTGTTATTTGGCAGTGGTGGACCGTGCATTTTACAACCAGGTCTTCAGTGGTGATCTACCCGATTTAAGTGCCATTCATAACAAGCACCATAAAAATAGCCTAGATAGATAGATAGATAGATAGATAGATAGATAGATAGATAGATAGATAGATAGATAGATACTTTATTTCGAACAAAAAAAGCAAAAAACAAAACAAATAACAAGTGCAATAAAAATCAAAAAAAGTTTTCTTTGTTATTCGTACCTTAGGTTTTGTAAAGTTTAAGTCTCCTCTCAAATTATAATCATTGTCTCTTTTTTAATTTGTTTTTTGTATATTAGTTGGGAGTTGATTATTAATTGCCCTGTACATTACTTGTGCTGTCTTAAATTTAACTAAATCCATGAACTTTGTAGCATGTGACTTTAAAAACAATGAGTTGGTATGGTCTCTATATCCTACATTATTTATTATCCTTATAGCTTTTTTTTGTAATGTGCATATTGACTGTAGGTTGGTCTTGTAGGTGTTTCCCCAGACCTCTACACAGTAGTTAAGATAAGGTAGAAACAGTGAATTGTACAGTAAGAATAATGATTTATGGCACACCTCCTCCATTAAACAAGACATCCATTTTCAAGGAATGTTGGCAGCAGCATTTGAGTAAAAAGAAACATTCTTTGCATCAATATCAATGGGGGGAAATTAAAAGGCATCATTCTTTAAAAGGAGTGACTGAATGGCTCAAAAGAATCATAAAAGAAATGCGAAATACAATGTACACCAAATACTGAAGTGCATCTGTAAACATGTAATATATAAACTATAGTTTGTAGTTTATATTATTAACTATAAATAATGATGATTTATAGTTTTAAAAATCTTTACCATTTTGTTGTGGAGGTCAATTTCCCTGTGCACTTGTTCATTGAGCTGCAGATCCACTCTTGTTTCCCCAAAAGGTTTAAAACAACCGTTGCTTGTACGTGTCCAGCTGGCGGCTGTGCTTTGGTGTCTGGCTGCTGCCTCGGTTAAGGCCCTGTCACAACTAGACGATTTAGGCAGCCAAAACAGAGCGGTGACAGAGCAGTGGCTAAACTTTTATTGATTAAAAATTGCATATTTTGACTGAGCGACTCCATATTTGGGGATGCACACCCTTGTAACCTCAGCAAAGCACTTATAAAATCTGAGGCCAGTCTGATGAACGGTTCAAGAGATATGGTTGAAACACATCGCGGGGATCATGAGATCGTGGGTTCGATCCCTGCCCCCGGCCAACAGTGATCTGTGTGGAGTTTGTATGTTCTCCCCGTGTTGCGTGGGTTTACTCCGGGATTTCTCCGGTTTCCTCCCACATGCCAAAAACATGCAGGTTAGGGATACGGGGCGCTTGCGCACGCAGCGACCAGCAGCTGGTGGCTTGTCACCAGACTGCAAAACAAATCTACCTACGGGTACAAAATAAGTAATAAAAAACACACACACACACACACACACACACACACACACACACACACACACCCACACAAACAGACATAGATTCTTTGTATTTATAGATAGATGACCTATCAGCACCCTCATTAGCCTGCCAATACATTAAAATAACAATTCTCAGCTTTTTTTCAAATGAATTTGCAACTTTTTCCTCATAAATTTGTGACTTTTTTCCTTAACATTTTTTAGATTTTTCTCTTGTAAATTGGCAACTTTTTCCTGTAAATTTGCAACTTTTTCTCATAAATTTATGACTTGCAAAATTTGACCTTTCTTCCATAAATTTAGAACTTTTTTCATAAATTTGTGATTTTTTTTTTGCAAAATAGTCAGAAAAATGTTACAAATTTTCCACAACAAAGTTGCAAATTAATGAGAAAAAAGGTGCAAATTTACATGAAAAACATTGCAGATGGTGCAAATGAATGAGAAAAAGTTGTAGATTTACAAGGAAAAAGCTGCAAATTTATGAGCAGAAAATTGCAAATTAATGAGAAAAAAGTTGCAAATTTATTTATTTATTATTTATTTGTAATTAATGGGTTATTTATTCCCTCTGCAATAACCATCCTGAACAAAATCAAATAGCTATCACTGCACATAATCTTTTTAATTCCTTTCCCCTTTTTAACCATGTTTACTTTTTAATTATTTTTTATCTTGTGAATCTGAACATGTTTTGAGAGTGCTGAATGTGTTACATTGTTGTAGCCGCATCAAAGAAGAATTTCTCTCACCGATTAGGACAGACAATAAAGTTATCTATCTATCTATCTATCTATCTATCTATCTATCTATCTGAAAAGAGAGAGGAAAGTTGCAGGTTTATAAAAATATGTCCAAAATTATTGCAAATTAATGAGAAAAAAGTTGAAAAAAGAGAACGTAGTTACTCAAGTTTTCCCTCCAAGTCTAGCCGTTTGCAACGTAGCTAACTCTTCGGGGCGAACCCCCCAAAGGCAGCGGACTGTGGCACGGGACAGGGCCTGTACCATCATTACTAAACCATCAGCAGCGGAGCCCGAGAGTATGACGCAAGTGTGTGTAGCAGGCGCAAAGAAGAACTGTTAAAGTGGTATGTCCTGCAGGTGGACGAAGTTGATGTGCCGCTTATGGTGGACTCAGGAGCCGGTAAGTCCATATTAAGTATGGCTACATTGAAAAGACTTTTTCCGGGCAAAATCATCCATGTAGGGGCAATGAAAATGTTTGGGTATGGTCACGCTGAAATTGAAATGGTGGGTACGGTCAGCTTCTTGGTGAAGTATGGGTTAAAGATCGTTCCCGCATTCACCTTCCAGGTTTCGCGCCAGGGGGCCGACTTGCTGGGAATCAACCTGCTGGGGGAACTGGGATTCCCCATCACGGACCCAGAGGGCTCAACGGTGCTGTCGGTGTTCCCCGATGGCATGTCCGCTGGCCGGCATTGTTTGTGGGCCTTGGATGCATCAAGGTATTCTACCACCGCCCGCTCATCGACCCAAGTGTGACGTTGAAAATCCAACCATTACGACAGCTTCCCCTCACTCTGATGATGTTATGGCAGAACTGAAAAGACTGCTCAAAGCTGGCATCATCGAGAGGGTGGACACTTCACCCTGGATATCAAACATCATGGTGACCAGGAAGAAGATGGGCGGCATCCCGCCGTGTATTGACCTTAGGATGGTGAATAAGGCGATTGTGCCGGACAAATACCCACTCCCTATGATGGAAAAACTCACCGCAACATTCAGCAGCTCAAGGGTATTCACTAAACTGGACATCCGCCAGGGTTACCTGCAAGTGCCTCTTCACCCAGCCAGCAGGAACCTGACAGCGTTCGTGACCCACATGGGCGTTTTCAGGTGCACATGCATGCCTTTTGGTCTGAGCTCAGTGCCTAGCTGCTTTCAGAAGGTCATGTCCAAGATTCTGGCCGGCCTCAAGGGTGTGGTGGCATGCCTGGACAACATTGTGGTCCACAGCGCATCGCGGGAGGAGCACAATAGTCGTTTGGGACGAATGATGGAGGTGCTACAGGAGCACGGAGTCACATTGAACGGGGAAAAGTGCATTTTCGCAGCGGACTCCATCAAGTTTGTGGAATTCCGGCTGGCAGCCAAGGGTCTGAGGCCTCTGCACTCAAACATGTAGGCGGTCCTGCATCTCCCGGATCCCACAACACATGCACAAATTTCCTTGTTTTTGGGCATGGTGAACTTTTACGGACGTTTTATTCCCCATTATTCAAAGACAATCGAACCGCTCCGGGCTCTTCTGAAACAGGATGCTTGGTGGCAGTGGACCCTGGCCTGCTCAGCGGCAGTCGCTAGGCTGAAGTCCCAACTCCCCTCCCCTCCAGTGTTGGCTCACTTTGATCCAAAATGGCCAATTTTTGTGACCTGTGATGCGTCTGGTTCGGCGGTGTGGGTGGTTACGTCTCAGGTGCAAGATGGTACCGAGCGCCCAGTGGTGTTCGCGCCAAGGTCTCTTTCAGCGTCTGAACAGAAATATGCCATGGGTGAGAAGGAAGTGCTCGCCTGTGTCTGGGCATCTACCTCTATGGGCGCCACTTCACACTGCGGACGGACCACCGGGAGCTGACAGCACTACTGGAGACGATGGGCTCGGGACACAGACCCCTACAGATTCACAGGTGGATGGAGCAACTTTACTACCCAGTTCACCCCTGGAAAAAAGAACATAGTGACGGACCTCCTGTCCCGTGCCACGGCCATCACCGTGCAACCAGACGATGACAGTGACAATCCCATGGAGGCGGATCTGGTCAACGCGCCGCACAGACCCCTACAGCACATGGCATCCCTCCAGGAGCTCCGGACAGAATCGGAACGGGACCCCACATTGTCAAAGCTGTGCTCAGTCATCAGGGAGGGTTGGCCAGTGAAAGTGCATGGCGATCTGGCACCTTTTCACTGGTTTAGGGATGAACTGAGCTGTTGGAATGGTGTGTGTGTAGCAAGGGGACACTGCACATTGATCCTGGTGTCTCTGAGATCACGAGTTCTGGCGATGCTCCACGAGGGTCACCTGGGTGTGGTCAGGATGAAGCAGCATTGCAGGGATTCAGTTTGGTGGACTGGTATTGATAAGGACATCGAAACTATGGTAAAGAACTGTGTCCCGTGCTTGCAGAGCAGGAAGACTGGCGGACCACCTCCCCCACCCCTGTGACCATTACCGTACCGGGAGGGCCCTTGGAAGCACATCCAATTAGACAAAGAGCACACTCCTCTATTAAAGGGCAACGGACCATGCTACGACAGGGTGCCCCCCGGAGAAACTCATGCTGGGGTGTGAACTCCACCTGCCTCTGGACCAACTGAGACCATCTACGATCCCTTTTCCAGGGAGCATGGACCCTCCACAGGACTGGGTTGCTGCCCAACAGTGAAAGATGAAACAATGGTTCGACAGGAAGTTCATTGTGAGGGCCCACAGACTGAAGGTGTTGCATCGGGTTTGGATTAAACAACCCATCCGCACACATAAGCTGCAACCTGTCTGGATGGGGCCCCTACAGATCATGAGGCGGCGGGGCCGGGCCACGTTCAAGCTCTCGGATGGGTCATGGTGGCACTCCAGCCAACTCAGGAAGTCCTTGCCTGCCCAGAGTCCAGGAGCTACGGCCAAACGGACTGGTGTGGGTTGGGACTTATCAGATGGGGGGGGTCGGGGACTCGCAGGTGCAGCCGACGGCGCCTGGAGCAGGTTCCCCTTCTAGGGGGCGCTCGCCTAAAATATGTCAGAGGCCCAGGTACCTGGAGGACTATGTTTTAAAGATAGTATTGGCGAATGTGTGTTGGGAATGGGCAGCAGAATAATCCGCCCCAACGCGAAGGGGCGTTGTGGTAGTTTACCCAGATGCCCACTTAGTTGACCGAGTTTTGAGTGTTCAGTTGGAAAAAAAGGGAAACGATGTTTGTTACTCATGTTCTGGGGGTTCTTCATGTTTTGTGTGTGTGTGCGTGGGGGGGATTGATATTTGGGGCTGGCCGTAGCCTGGCCAGGGAGTTGTGGATGATGATGTCAGGTGGGCTACGGCTGGGATATATTGAGCTGTTTTTTCTATAATAAAGTTAGTTCAGTGCTCAGTTGAATGTGGCTCTGGTCTCATGTTATTCTGACATAACATGTATCACCTCAAGGCATGCAAAAAAGCATCATTGAGGCCGTGACCCACAGCCAACAGGAAGTCTGCTATCTTGTCTCAAAGTGGTTCCGCACCTCGCGTTTTAATAAACTCCTCCTAGGCGACTAGTCTGATTGTGCTCATTTTCACATGGGAGCATATATAGGAATGGGCCTTTAAAAGTTGTGTAAATGTCTCGCAAAAGCTTAAAGGTGTTGCCACGGCAACATGGGGAAGTATGACTCCTCACCATCAAACACAAGACAGTTGTAACTCGCACAAATGTCCGATTTTCGCCAGATTTTCTACAATGGATATTAGTCCCACCGTGAACGCTCCTATATAAAAAATAATTGACATATGTTATAGCCCTGCCTAGTGCTTCAAGGAAGAATTGCACCAAATTGTTTTCTGGGTGATTTTAAATGTAAGTCACGCTTACCATTCCTTCACTGCTGTTGCTATGGCAACACACTCCTCACCATTCAATCTGGTACTTTCTTTGGAGGGTTATGAAAGTCCTGGAATCACTATATTGGGAACATAAATCAAGGTGACTTTCATTTGTAGTCCTAGATGGGTCTGAAACATGTATCTAATATGTAAGTGTTGCCACGGCCACATGGCCAAGTTTGCTGCCTTACCATAAATTGTAACTCTGACAAACGTCCGATTTTCACCACATTTTCCACAATGGATATAAGTCTGACCTGGCATGCTCCTATATAAAAATAATTGACAAAAGTTATAGCGACACATAGTGTTTAAAGGAAGCATTGCGCCATATTGTTTTGTTTATGACTGGAGCACCGGTTGCCACAATGATATGAAATTTTCTGAGGCAGTTACGGCCGAGATGCAGTAAGGATCGTGGGTGCCCAGGTGAGTGCCCTTTATAAGATAAGATAAGATAAGATAAGATAAGCCTTTATTAGTCCCACAACGGGGAAATTCCAGGATTGCAACAGCACAGGGATAGCAACACTCAGAGCAACAATCAGAAGGCAAGAAAAAACAAGCAAGCAAGAGCAGCTAATATACATATGTACATATTACTATAAAATATATATATACACACACACACACACACAGACACACAGTGCAGAGCATTGTAGCTGGATGGAATAAATATATGAATATATGAACACACAGTGCAGAGCATTGTAGCTAGATGGAATAAATATGTAAATATATAAACACCCACAGTATGGAGCATTGCAGCTAGGTGGAATAAATATGCAAGTATATAAACACACACAGTGCGGAGCAATGTAGCTAGATGGAATAATATGTAGATATATAAAAACACAGTGCGGAGCATTGTAGCTAGATGGAATAAATATATAGATATATAAATATAAACACACCCAGTGCAGAGCATTGTAGCTAGATGGAATAAATATGTAAATATATAAACACACACAGTGCAGAGCATTGTTGCTAGGTGGGATGAAACAGCATAACCGTCTATTTAGTTATCCTACATGGTATGATTATGTGCCCATACATATTCTCACCCTCCATAGCGACCGGTATGTTCCTAGTTGTATGCCGGAGAGGACCATTGTGTAAGTCTATTGCATCTTTTGCATTAAAAAAAAAAAAAAAACTATTAGTTTGTTACGTCTTTTTGCTATCTCTGCAAGCAGCCCTGCTTAGGTTGTACAGTCTGACAGCCGTTGGTAGGAAGGACCTACGAAACCTCTCGGTTGTGCACCTGGGATGATGTAGTCTGCTGCTAAATGAGCTCCTCAGTGCATCCAGTATGTCCTGCATAGGGTGGAACTCGGACTCCAGCAGAGATGACAGTTTAGCCACCGTCCTTCTCTCTCCTATCTCCTCCATCGGATCAAGGCGTTGCCCCAGGACAGAGCTAGCTTTCTTAATCAGTTTGTTCAGTCTCTTCCTATCGGCTGCAGTAATGCCACTGCCCCAGCAGACCACTCCAAAAGTGATGGCTGATGCCACCACCGTGTCATAGAATGACTTCAGCAGCGCCCCTTGTACACCAAAAGACCTGAGTCTCCTCAGCAGGAACAGCCTGCGCTGTCCCTTCTTGTAGAGTGCGTCAGTATTGTGTGACCAGTCTAGTTTATTGTTCAGATGAATACCCAGGTACTTGTAGGATGTCACCATCTCGATGTCTGTTCCCTGTATATTTACTGGTGCTGTGAGGGGCTGCCCATGCCTGCGGCAGTCCACCACCAGCTCCTTAGTTTTCCTCGCGTTGATCTGGAGGCAGTTCCGATGGCACCAGTCCACAAAGTCCTGGATAAGCCCTCTGTACTCAGCTTCATCTCCGCTGGAGATGAGACCAACGATCGCAGAGTCATCAGAGAACTTCTGTAGATGGCAATGTGTTGTGTTGTGTGAGAAGTCCGCAGTATAAAGAGTGAACAAGAAGGGAGCCAGCACCGTTCCCTGGGGGGCCCCCGTGCTACTGATGATCGTGTCGGAAACACAGTCCCGGGTTCTCACAAACTGAGGCCGGTTCGTGAGGTAGTCCAGGATCCATGATGACAGGTGCTGGTCCACCCCTGCGCGCAGCAGCTTGTCCTTCAGGATCATCGGTTGGATGGTGTTGAAAGCACTGGAGAAGTCAAAGAACATGATCCTCACCATATTCCCGGGCTTCTCCAGGTGGGACAGAGAACGGTGAAGGAGGAAGATCACCGCATCCTCCACCCCAATGCCATGCTGGTAGGCGAACTGGAGTGGATCCATCGCTGGTTCCACCAGGGGGCGGAGATGAGCAAGGAGCAGTCTCTCCAGGGTCTTCATCAAGTGGGACGTCAAGGCCACCGGTCTGAAGCTGTTCAGGTCTTTGGGGTGGGAAGTTTTTGGTACAGGTACCACACAAGATGTTTTCCACAGCTGTGGTACCCTCCCCAGTTTCAGGCTCATGTTGAAGATATACGTCACAATCCCACACAGCTGGTCTGCACAGGACTTGAGGAGCTTTGCGCTGATGCCGTCCGGTCCCGACGCCTTCCTCGCCTTGATCTTCCTCAGCTCCGTCCTCACCTGGGTCTTGGTCAGGGTCAGGATGGGGGGCTGTGTGTTGGGAGTGGGGGGGGTGTCGGTGGAGTGGGGAGTGGGTAGCAGGACTTGATTTCTTAGAGGCAGCAGTGGTTGTTGTGCAGACAGGGGGGAGGGCGGTTGGTCAAATCTATTGAAAAACAGATTCAGGTTGTTCGCCCACTCCCTGCCCCCCGTGGCCTGGGGGGAGGTATTCTGGAGCCCCGAGATGGTTTTGAGGTTTCTCCAGACCCCGCTGATGTCGCTCTGTTGCAGCTTGTCCTCCATCTTCTTCCTGAAGCTGTCCTTGCCTTCTCTGATCTTTCTCCTCAGCTCCCTCTGTACGGACTTCAGCATCTCCCTGTTCCCCGACCTGAAGATCCTCTTCTTCTCTCTCAGAAGTGTTTTTATCTCAGGGTTGATCCAGGGTTTGTTGTTTGAGTGACGCCGTATGGTCTTGGTGGGAACGGATTTGTCCACACAGAAGCTGAGGTAGCCCGTGAAGGTGTGAATGAGGCCATCGATGTCCTCACCATGTGGATCGCAGAGCTGCTTCCAGGCAGTGGCTTCAAAACAGTCCTTTAGAGTGTCCATTGTCTCCTCAGACCATAACTCCACAGTGTGCATGGCCGGAGGTTGTCTGTGCACTAGGGGTTTGTACACCGGTCGGAGATGAACCAAGTTGTGATCCGATCTCCCAAGTGGGGGGAGTTGTGATGAGGTGTACGCCTCCTTAGTGTTTGCGTAGAACAAATCCAGTGTTTTATTGTCTCTAGTGTGGCATGTGACATACTGGGTGAACGTGGGTAGAATGGGAGACAGTGAAACGTGGTTGAAATCGCCTGAGATGAGGAGAAGAGCATCTGGGTGTTCTGTCTGCAGCCTGCTGGTTACTGAATGGATGACGTCACGCGCTGTCCCAGCGTTCGCCGTCGGATTTGCATAAACAACAATGCAGATCACGTGTGAGTGTTCTCTCGGGAGATATGTAGGCCTCATGCTAACAGCTAGCAACTCAATGTCTTTGCTGCAGTGTCGTTGTTTAACAGTGATATGTCCCGGTCTGCACCAGTTGTTGTTAACATACATGATCACTCCACCGCCCCTAGTTTTGCCACTCTCTGGTGTTCGGTCAGCTCGTATCGTGTGAAAACCCTCCAGCTCAATGTTAGCATCTGCTGCTAGTTCAGTTAGCCACGTCTCAGTAAACAAAAGGAGAGAGCACTCCCGGTAAGTGCTATCATAACGGGAGATAGCCGCTAGCTCATCTAACTTTCCCAGTATCGACCGTACATTTCCCATGACAACAGATGGAAGGGAGGGTCTGTACCTTATATTTTTTGTCCTCCGCCTTACTCCAGCCCGGCAGCCGCGGCGTTTTCGCCTCAGTTCTCTCGGTATGTCGAGTTTTTCCAGTGGGACCGGGTGGCGGTTAAATGCTAGCAGCTCTTCCCTGTTATATCGTATCCTGCTATAAACAGTGGCTCCGTCCACCGGCTCAGGAGACATTTGGGATGATCTGTGTGTCCGTGATATAAGTGGGGTGAAAAAAAAAAGTGATCAAAAGAGAGAGGAAGGGAAAAAAAACTCGGAATCGAGCCGCTGTTGCAAAAGGCAGCCGACTGGTGTGGCGCCGAGAGGAGAAAAAAAAATAAAAAATTTATAGCTTTATAGCTGGTTGCTGCTTTATTTTATGATTGTAATTTTCTCTTTTGACTTGAAACAAATCTTCCAGTGTCTTGTGGATGCCTCTCTACACATATTGCATTCTTGCTAATAAAACTTTAACTTTTGCCCTATACGGCAGGGAAAATAAACATTGAACACATCAACATTTTTCTCATTAAACATATTTCTGATGGAGCCACTGACCTGACATTTTCACCAGATATCAGTAGCAACCCAAGTATAAGATAAGATAAGATAAGCCTTTATTAGTCCCACAACGGGGAAATTCCAGGATTGCAACAGCACAGGGATAGCAACACTCAGAGCAACAATCAGAAGGCAAGAAGAAAAAAAAAAAAAACAAGCAAGCAAGAGCAGCTAATAAACATATGTACGTATTACTATAAAATATATATATATACACACACACACAGACACACAGTGCAGAGCATTGTAGCTGGATGGAATAAATATATGAATATATGAACACACAGTGCAGAGCATTGTAGCTAGATGGAATAAATATGTAAATATATAAACACCCACAGTACGGAGCATTGCAGCTAGGTGGAATAAATATGCAAGTATATAAACACACACAGTGCGGAGCAATGTAGCTAGATGGAATAATATGTAGATATATACTGTAAATATATAAACACCCACAGTACGGAGCATTGTAGCTAGATGGAATAAATATGCAAATATATAAACACACACAGTATTTCATACATACAAAAAAATCAAGGCAACTGTGTTCACAAAACAAGTTACATTTAATAAAGTGGAATGACATAGGGAGTAAGTATTGAACACGTGAAGAAAAAGAGGTGCAAGAAGTCAGAGAACGCCAAGAAACCAGCTGAAATCCGTCAGAATTTAAGAAGCCATCCCATCCCCCATCAGTGCAGATTAATTTCAGCTGGTTAAGTCCTGACTGATAGCCTTTAAAAAGATCTGTGAATATCAGATTGTCACACCACAAATAACTCATGATGAGTAGAAGCAAAGAGCTCTCTCTAGCCCTTTGCAACCTTATTGCTGCAAAACATAATGATGGCATTGGTTACAGGTGCATTTCTAAACTGCTGAATGTTCCAGTTAGCACTGTTGGAGCCATCAGTCGGAAGTGGAAAGAACATCATTTTACCATAAACTGGCCACGACCAGAAGCTCCTCAAAAGATTTCTGACAAAGCGTTATCCAAGACCAAAGACCACTCGTGGAGAGCTCCAGAAAGACTGAGGTAGAAGGTACTACTGTTTCAAATGAAACAATAAATAATGCACTCAAATGACATGGGCTCTATACCTGCTCACCTCGCAAGACTCCATTGCTGAAGAAAATGCATCTTGAAGCTCATTTAAAGTTTGCTTCACAACATTTGGGCAAGCCAGGAAAATACTGGGAGAATATAGTCTTGTCAGATGAGACCAAAATTGAACTTTTTGGATGACACAACACACAGCATGTTTGGAGGAGAAATGGCACTGCACATCCCATCATGGTTTGGGGGTGTTTTTCAGCACATGGTACAGGCAGACTTCATATAACTGAAGGAAAGATGAATGGAAAAATGTACAGAGACATCCTTGATAAGAACCTGTTGCCATCTGTCAAGATGCTGACGATGAAATGAGAGTGTACATTTCAGCAAGACAATGATCCCGAACACACAACCAAGGAAACTCTCAGTTGGCTTCAGAGAAGGAAAATAAAGTTGCTCGAATGGCCCAGTCAGTCACCTGACCTGAATCCAATTGAAAATCTATGGAACAAACTGAAGATCAGAGTTCATAGAAGACACCCACGGAACCTTCAAATTCAAAGACAGTTTGTGTGGAAGAATGAGCTAAAATTACTCCTGAGCAATGTCTGTGCCTAGTTTCTCCATACAGGAGGCGTCTGGAAACTGTTATTACCAACAAAGGCTTTTCTACTAAATATTAAATGAATTTCACCAAGCGTGTTCAATAATTATTCCCTGTGTCATTCCACTTTATTAAATATAACTTGTTTTGTGAACAGTTGCCTTGATTTCTTTGTATGTATGGATTACTTGGGTTGTTACTGATATCTGGTGAAAATCTCAGATCAATGGCTCCATTATATGTTTAATGAGAAAAATGTTGACATGTTCAATACTTATTTTCCCCGCTGTATTGCACCGCAGTATGACCTCAACTGAGTTAAAGCAGCTCAGTAAAGATGCTGCACTTCATATAAAGTCCACAGAATGCACACTTGGTCTTTGTGAATATATCCACTGACCTGGAAAAAAAAAACCCTGCACATCATGTGAAATGCAAAAACCACAATAATGCTTCACGCCATAACACAATATCCCGCCAACTGCTGCTGCGTGACAAAAGCCTCATTATGCTGCATGTATGTATGCTGAGCTCTGCACATTAACTTTTAATCCTCCTTATGGTGAAGGATGCACGGATTTAGATAGGCAGCCAGAAACATGCATTTGTTTGGAGTTCACTGCAGCAGACATTGTTTCCTCATTGGTTTTCCTCCCCCGATGATTAATTAAGTCACAGCCCATCAAAATCATCACATGGCATTGTCTATCAGCTCATATCTGTGAAATGTCTCAAACAGAAAAGTGCAGCAGATTCTGGTGGTGATAAGACCCTTTGTAGTCTCTTCCAGCCTCAGAGTGACTCCAGAATGAATACAAATTAACACAAGAGTCCACAACCACCATAACCTCGTGATGCCATAGACCTTTTTTATTCAGTTCTCAGTTTTTACAACAGCAGCAGTGGTTTTCTTCTTTTCTTTTTTTAATTTTTTTTGTGCTCAAACTGGGCTGGATTTCATCCTTCAGAGCAGAGCAGTTCATGGTGCATCGCGTAGAAGAAGCGTTGTACAGCAAGAAGCTAACCCGGATGAGATGCGACTCCAGAGCCGCCGGATGAGTTTCATACTGCGGCAGCTGACCAACGCTGCACACGGACAGGTGATTCATCACAGAGCTGAAGGTGCCGGAGGGGAACGGGATGGCTGCTGGAAACCAGTTCACAACCCAGAGCAACTGAAAAGGACCCAGCCATGGTTGATTACAATCCCCATGTGTCATCAGGCAGTCTTTTTGCTTGTACTGGTGAAGCATTCTTTATCGTAAGAGAGAATTTGTCATTTTTTGCCTTCTTAAAGGGGACCTATTGTGCTTTTCTAGGATTGTTCAAATCCTTTCACATCAGATATCACTGCTTCATCAGAGCCATTGGCATGTGTGTAACTACGCTGAAGGTGACGTCTGGCTGCTTCTAATGTAGCACAAGGCTGTGGCAAAGGTAGCCTAGTCTGCTAGTCTGTTATCTCATAACAGTGATCAGGGTTTCTAAGAGGTGTGTTTTAAATTGATGAACCATCTTGAACTAAACCTGACCAACAAGGTTCTGACCCTAACCAAGTAGTTTTAGTGCTCAACCTCAATCAAGTAGCTTCAGAGCCTACTACTAATAAAGAGGTTTTTGAAACAAACCTAGAAGTTTCTGACTCTAATCAAGAAGGTTTAGTGCTTAACTGTAGTTTCAGTACCTACAGGCTACTAAGACATTCCTGACACATACATAGAAGTTTCTGACTCTAACCAAGTAGGTTTAGTGCTCAAGCTTTATCAAGTACTTTCAGTACCTACTCCCAACCAAGAAGTTTCTAACACATACCTAGAAGGTTCTGATTCTAACCAGGTAGGTTTAGTGCTCAACGGTAGTTCCCTTGCCTACTGTTTACCAATAAGTTTCTGACACAAACCAAGAAGTTTCTGACTCTAACCAGGGAGGTTTAATGTTCAGTCTTAATCAAGTAGTTTCAATACATACTGTTTACTATGAAGTTTCTGACACACACCTAGAAATTCCTTACTCTAACCAAGCAGGTTTAGTGCTCAACAGTAGTTTCACTACTGACTGCTTACCAAGATGTTTCTGACACAAACCAATAAGTTTGTTGACTCTAACCAAGTAGGTTTAATTCTAAGCTGTAGTTTCAGTACCTACTGCTTACCAAAAAGTTTCTGACCATAATCAAGTAGTTTTCATGCTCAATATTAATCAAATAGATTCAACGCCTCCTGCTAACCAAGAAGTTTATAATTCAAACCTATAAGTTTCTATCCCCAACAAAGCAAGTTTAGTGCTCAACCCTAAGTAGTTTCAGTACTTACTGCAAACCATGCCACGAAGTTTCAGGCACCAACCAGTTTTGTAGCTGAACATATTAGTTTCAATGCCCAGTGTTAATCAAGTAGTTTCAGCCATCAAACCTTAAATAAATAATTTCTGACTCTAACCAAGTTATTTCTACCACTAAGCAAGTAGTTTCTAATCTTATCCAAGAAGGTTTAGTGCCTACCATGAATCCATTAATTTGAGTGCATACTGCCAACCAAGATGTTTTGAACACAAAGATGTTTATGAACCCAGACAAATAGTTACATTGGTCGTGCTGAACCTTAACATTACCTTCTAGCACTAATCAAGTAATTTCCTATACTTATTAAGTAGTAGTAATATGTAATCCTTGCCAGGTGGGTTCTGGTCATACCCCAAAATTTTCTGACCATAACCAAATAGTTTCAGTACCTACCACTTAAAAAGTAATTTATAGTGTTAATAACATAGTTTCAGGCCCTAAAAGTATATTTTCTATGCTTCCAAATCCAATTAAATAATTTCTAGAGCTGACCAAATAGTTTATGACCCTAATTGAGTGGTTTTAGGGCCTAACTTTCACCACGTGATTGCTAAAATTTATCAAGTAGTTTCTAACCATGCATAGTCTTAGGGTCTACCTGAAAAGGTTCAGTGCCCAGTCAAGATGAGGGCTTATCCCTAACCAAGTAATTCCAAATAATTTGAAGTGGTTACCAAGCAGCTTCTGACCCTTACCAAATAGTTTTGACTTCTAATCAAGTAAATTTTGAGTCTAAACTTGACCAAGCGGTATCTAACCATCACCAAGAAGATCCAGTGCATAATACCAATAAAGTAAATCAGAATACAAACTGATTTCTAAACCTAATCAAACACTTACTGTTCCTTTCCAAATAGTGTCAAAATATTGCCAAGTACAGTAAAATCCAGCCCTGTTTTGTCAAAGAACCAATGAAAAGAACAAAAAGAAACATACTTCCATTAGTTCTCAACTTCGAACATCGCCACCACGACTTTGCATTGGGGTCTACTGCAGACTTAGTGCACCACAACCCATATGCCAATGGCTTTGACTGAACAGCAGCATATTACAGACCAAGAATGAAAATGGATGGCTTTTTCTTATTTCCAATGTGACGTTACAATTGTAGGATATGCATATACAGAAAAGATGGACATAATTACCCTCATATCAAACATTAGTTCACACGGTCTTTTCTGGTGTTGCCATATATCTTCAGCAAAGGAAGGGAAGCAAAGAGGAAACTGTATGCTAACTGGCAAGTCTGCGACACTATGATGTCCTTTTCATTTCATTATGGGTAGGTCAAGCAGAGACCAAATCAAGACCAAGGCTACTGCGTTTGTAGGTCTTGGTTTTGACGTGGTGTCAACTTGATCTTGAATTCTGAAAGTCTTGATCTTGTCCTGGTCTTGGTACGCTCTGATCTGCAGAAGACTATTAAGATTTCATGCACCAGGACACTCTCCCAATTAGTTTATGATCACCAGTCTCTACTTTTTGGCCAAATGGACACAACTGATGGTAATAACAGGATTTCTGACTTACTCCAACTTTGTGACCAACAAGTCTCAGCAAGATGGCAACAACAGAAGCAGTTAGCTTATGGCTTCATATCCAGACTTTGTTAACAAGTGTTTGATGTCACCATAAATGCAGACAGGCATTTCTTTAATACAGTGAGTGTGATGAATTCAAGTTTGTGATCAAGACTTGATGTAAGAAAAATAAGGAATTCACTGTGTAAATCATGCAGTACATCACAAAGCTAAAAACAAATCAGCAGAATACGTCCCCTTTACCATGGAATTAAACGTATCACAGTCGTAACAGATATTCTGTCAAATAAATAATGTTTCTGAATGAGAAATAGTGGAACAAATCATCACCACTCTAAATATTGCAAGCTTATTATGGGAGTGAAAGTTAGCTTAGCTTAGCTTAGCTAAAGTTAGCTTAGCTTAGCCTAGCATAAAGTTATGGACCAACAAACCCTCTTAAACCGCACTGACTTGATTCTTACAGAAACATGGAATGTTGAATGTGGAAGAATATCTCCCTGTAAATCCTCCCGATTCTTGCAATTTCACAGTGGCAGAACACTTGAATTATGGGTAATGTAGTCCCATGAATTAAAACTGTGATTTTAATGCACAGTTTGAAAACTTGTAGTTTTCCAGTAAGAAACCTAAAAATTATTAAATTACTCATTTAAATGATCACAGCAGGGTTCCTACAAGTTTTTTTTATTTATTATTAACTAGAGATTTTTCTGTTTTAAAACACAAGTGAGGCTTAACAAATTAGAATATCAGGGGAATATTCTTCTTTTTTAATAACAAAAAAGTGATATATATTTCATCCCTTTTTGTTTTAATTTTGGTGATTATGGGTAAGGAAGTAACTTAAAAATGATGATATTTTAATTTGTGAGATGTACAGTCATGTGAAAAAATTAGGACACCCCATTAAATATTCAGTTCTTTATTAAGAAATGTTCACATATCTCTGTCTAACCTTGTTTTTGTTTTATTCACATTTTTTAACATTTATTTTAGCCATTTTAAGTGGGAATGAATGTGGGGGTGTCTTAAAAAAGATGAGGGGTGTCCTAATTTATTCCTCACTATTTGTTTAGAATTACATTTTACAGAAATTTTGATAAAAGTCTTTAATTCATTTTTAGTTGTTTAGTTGTATTACATAAATCTCCCAATATTTTTAACATTGATATTAAATATCCATATGTCCAAATATGTAAAAACAAAACAAAACAAAATAAAAAACACATGCTTACACAGGGTGTCCTAATTTTTTCACATGACTGTATATGCAGCAACTCCAATTTTTTGAGTGGGAGTTAAACCTATTTACCAAACTTAATTAGCTCTTTTTATACTTTTTTCTTATTTCATATTTTTGTAGATTACATTTTAAAAGATATTTATAGGTGCAACTCAAAAATGAATATTGCAAAAAAGTTTTGAAATTTTTAATTTGAAATGTAAGCAATAATCATTATACATGAAGTGAAAATTTTGGGGGTTGATTTTGAGTTTTTGCTTTTTGAAACTAAATCTTAGTCTTTTGTGTTCTATTAAAATTTTAAAATCTCTTTGCACATATGGTATATGAATGCAGTGGGTGCAGTAATATACATTAGGTGCAATCTGATCTTGCAAAAAAAATTAAGAGTATTCAAATTTTTTGAGGCACACCTGTATAATTTAATACATTTCCTGTTCAAGGCAGCAGCTACAATTTTACAAGTTTCTGAAAATTAGATGCAACCTATTCAACAAACTTAATTAATTTCATGTTTTTAATACTTTTCTGTTCACTTTATAAAACTTTTGTAATAGTTATTTTAAAACTATCACATTTGTGATATAACTGGGCCTTAAAAACTGTACACAAATGTGAAATAATTAACCAAACGCTGCATTAATTTAGCTATAAAAGCTCTACCACCACCCTGAACATATTATGAAGGGTTTTTCCATTTTCTTTTCAGCTGGAATCAAACACATTTTTATCTCTTTTTCCCCCGTCTCGTGAAATCTTCTTTTACAGGATCAGAAAGCAGTCTGACATTTAACATGTGATGGAGGAAAATGTGATTTTGATCAGAATACCATGACATTTTCCAACATTTAAAGGGAAAAAAAATGAAACCTTCCTCAGGTTTTCATGTCAGAAACAGGCCAAAAATGCCAAGAGGAACCTTGCAGTGTCGAGATCAGGATTTGGATCTGAGGTTTGATAATTGTTGGTGCAGTTTGAACCCTCTGAGGTCTGCTGGAGTTACAGTCAGAGCTGCCTGGAGGCTTGTCCGGGATCCAGGATAGAAGAATCAAAGATGGTTCTCGGTATAAAGCAGAATATGCAAATGCAACAGGCCCCCATAGTTACTAGAGGGCCCCAAACCTACAAATTTACCTTCAAACATTTTTGGAGGGAAAATTAAAATCACCTTCAACTTTTTTCTCATAAGTTTGCTACTTTATTTCTTGTAAATTTGTAACATTTTCTCTCATGAATTTGCAGAGATTCTGACATAAATTTGCAAATTATTCTCCAAAATATGTAACTTTAAATGTAATTTTGCAACTTTTTTCCATGCAAATTTTCAACTTTTTAACATAAGTTTTTAAAATCCTTTTTCTTATAAATTTGTGACTTTTTTCTTGTAAATTTGCCGCATTTTCTAATAAATTTGCTTTTCTTTTCCGTCAAAAATTTGCAAACTTTTCTGCAAAGATTTGTAACTTTTTTTCTCCAAAACTGGCAACTTTTTAAACGTGATTCTGAAAAAAAAAAATCTATGCAAAATTTCACCTTTTTTTTTTGTAAATTTTGTTTTTTTAATCATAAATTTGAGACTTTTTTACTTGTAAATTTTCAACTCTTTCTCATAAATTTACAGTTGTTTTCCAGAAAATTGGGACCTTTTTTGAAAACTGGAACTTTTTCCTTGTGAATTTGCAATGTTTGAGCATAAATTTTCAACCTTTTTTGTATAAATTTGTGGCTTTTTTCTTGTAATTTTGCACCTTGTAAAACTGCTACTTTTTTTTTGTAAATCTGCAACTTTTTTCTCCAAAATAAGCAACTTTTTAAATGGAATTTTGCAGCTTTTGTATTTGCACATTTTTCCTTGTAATTTGTGGCTTTTTTAATCATGAATTTGAGGAGTTTTTTCTGGTAAATTTGCTAATTTTTTCCATGCAAATTTGTGACTTCTTTCTTGTGAATTTACTTTTTTTTTTCCTCATAAATTTGCTGTGAAGTTATAATTAAAAAAGCTGGAAATTTGGCCAAAAAATTACATAATTAAAAAAAAAAGAAATCACAATTTTCCAAAATGAAAAAAAATGTTCATGTCTGAAAAGTCACAAATTTATGAGAAAAAATATGTAGTTTTTAGTGAAAAAAAAAATTAAAAATTGGGAGAAGAACGGCACACATTTAGAAACATTTTTAAATTTATAAGGTGAAAAGTGTGTAAAAAGTCAGATTTAGCAAAGTTAAAAAGAGTGTTAAAAGCAAATTTCTTAACATGAAGAAAATATTTTTGTAAAATCAAATTTGGTGACAGTTTAGACCTCAGAAGGATGTTTAAGGTGGAATGTAATCAGCTCTTTTCTTTCAGCCTCCTTTTTTAAAACCAAATGAAGGTAAAAAATCGCACTGACATCATATACAAGAAGCAGGGAGGAGAAAAAATAAAAGAACAAACACTTATCACAAGAATAAACTCAATCTTTTCAAAATAAGAGCATGCCCTGGTCTCCGTGTGGGTAGGGAAATCGGGGGGGGGGGGGGGTGGGGGGTCCTTTTCACATCTGAAAAGACTGAAATAAGCATGAAGTAGGCACCAGTATTTCCAGTTGTTAGCCACGTTCCCACCAAAGGGGAAAATAAAACTGGAACCTTTTTTTTACGAGAACTATCACTTTCAGGAACTTGTGTGACTGAAAAAAAAAAAAAAAAAGATTATGCAATATAAGTTTTGATTGATTTTTTAAGGGAAATATTTGTGCTTTATTAACAGATTGTTTTTCAGCATCTCTACTTCACACATTTAGGGTGTTTAAATTTGCAACTTTTTTCCTCAAAATTTGAAACTTTTTTCTTGCAAATTTGAAACTTTTTTCCTCAAAAATGTGCAACTTTGTTCTTGTAATTTTTTTTCTTTTTTCTCAAATATTTGCAGTTTTTCTTGTAAATTTGCAACTTTTTTCTTGTAAATTTGCAGCTTTTTCCTTTAAATCTGCAACTTTTTTCTTGCAGATTTGCAGCTTTTTCCTCAAAAATTTGTAACTGTTTTCTTGTAAATTTGCAACTTTTTCCTTTAAATTTGCAACTTTTTGCTTGTAAATCTGCAACTTTTTTCTTGAACATTTCTAACTTTTTTCCTCAAAAATTTAAAACTCCTTTCTTGTAAATTTTTTAAAATTTTTTCTCAAATATTTACAATTTTTACAGTAAATTTGCAACTTTTTTTGTAAATTTGTAACATTTTCATTTAAATTTGCAACTTTTTCTTTTAAATCTGCAATTTATTTTCTTGTAAATTTGCAACTTTTTTCTTGAAAATTTCTAACTTTTTTCCTCAAAAATTTGAAACTCCTTTCTTGAAAATTTTTTAAACTTTTTTCTGAAATATTTACAATTTTTACAGTAAATTTGCAACTTTTTTGTACATTTGTAACATTTTCATTTAAATTTGCAACTTTTTCTTTTAAATCTGCAATTTATTTTCTTGCAAATTTGCAACTTTTTTCCTCAAAAATTTGCAACTTTTTTCTTGTAAATTTTAATTTTTCTCTCAAATATTAATATTTTCTCCTGTAAATTTGCTAATTTTTTCATGCAGAATTGAAACATTTCCCTCAATTTAGCATACACACACACACACACACACACACACACACACACAAAAAAAAAATCTAATTCTTTCTTAAATGAGTGGCAATCTAAAACTTTGAAATGTTGTGGCAGCGGAACACCAGAATTTTAAGTGATAAGCAGAAGTTGGGGGCTGGTCGGGATTCAAGAATAATACCACCAGAACCAGAGCCGTTTCTGACTATAAAGCAGTGTACACAAATGCAATGGTCCCCCTCAACCACAAGGGGGGCCTCCAAGCTCAACTTTTTCTGGGGGGTGGGGGAAAAATTAAAATTAAATCTAATTTTTTTTTCCTCATAAAATACCAGCTTTTTTCTTATAATTTTGCTATAGCAGCTGGTTAGATTTTTATTCTGTGTAATGTTTTCAAATCAGTATTTTTCTTTTTTAAACTGTGTTTGTTGGAAGGAAAGAGATTTATTTTATTTTTTTTTATTTTAAAGGTTTTGAACTCTTGCCCAAGTAAAACTAAAGCTAACTAACTAAAACTAGAAACGGCCCTGACTACAACCTGCATTCTATCTAATAGCCAACAGGGGGTGTATTACATGACTTCAAAAGAAAACTGGCAATTGTTTTTATTTTTTAAAGGCCAATTAATGTTTTATTTTTTATTATTTAATCTGAAGCACTTTTCATATGTTTGGTCCAATTTACTGCCCTTTCCCCACATGTTGAACAACTCATACAGGTCTTAATGAAATGTTTGTAGTACATTTTGGTCACACTTTCTTTAATTATTTAATTACTGCAGCATCATTGTGAATCATCTTTTGCAGCCTTCCTCAGAATGACTTGTTTCAGTGCACATCTTTTTAAATGCCTAAGAGCTGCAGTTAACTCTGCCCCTCCCTCTTATATCACTATTGCTAATATTAGCTGGCTAGCTGCTAACTCAGAAAGCATCACTGGGGGACAGGTGTGTGTGGTTTCAGTGGGCAATGGGATATGACCAGTCCCATGAGTGGCAAAACTGCTAGCTTCAGCTAGCCGCCTTAGGTCTTGCATAGAGAAAATAAATGAGAATAAAATTACCTAAAAAATAACATCTAAGAATGACATACAGTATATGACCAAGTTTTAGTAGATGAACCAGGATTCCACTGGAAATGAAGAGAATTTATAGAAAATAGTGTTAAAAACTGGCCAGATTAACAGTTAAGCTAACGCCAGGTGATTTGTTATCCTTCCCCCACTGAGGTGAGCTTGAATACAGCTAGGATGACCAACTCCAATAGCCTAGCCAAGCTAATGCTAATGGTTTGATGTAGCATCATTGAAAAAATATAACAAAAAAATAAGCACAGAAACATTCACGAATGCTAAGCTAAAATAATGTCCGAGAATGAGGTATTATGGTCAAGTGTTGTTAGATGAACAAAGATTCCAGTGGGAGGTGAGTAGAATTTATAGACAATGCTGGCTTGACAGTTACGCTAACGCTTGGCATCAGTCGGTCTAACCATTTTTGACCACCTAGCCAAGTTAATGCTAACGGTTCAATGTAGCGTTGTGGCGAAAATAAAACAAAATAAGCCGAAATATATTATTGACTGTGGATTATTGAAGCAGGTGGAGACAGGGATGTCTGTTAAGATGAACACGGAGGAGTTAAAATGGATCCTCACAGCCAGAATTCATATAAAGTCTGGTTTTTAAAGAGGAGTGACTATTTTGATGTTTTTCAATAATCATGTGGCCAAAAGATTCATTTCAGACAGTTAAACCTACAAAACACCTTTTTTTTCAGTGAATGAAACCTTTAAAAAAAAATCTAACTTATCCGGGGGCTTGTCTGGGATTAACTAGAGTAGGGTTCACCAGCTGGCAGACTCCAGTCCAGATCCAGACCCCCAGAGTTCTCCATCCGGACCCTAAAGTCTTTTCATATAATTTGGGGAAAAGGGAGACTATTTTGTTTTGGCGAAAGGAAAAAGTGGAAATGAAATGCTGTATTGGCAGCTGCCCGAACAGTTTATGGCGTGAGCCCTCGGACACTCTCCACTTTACGCTGTCCCACCGACACTCGCTCCTTGCAGAGACTCTGTGGGTCTGACTGTCGGACCTACAGCAAAATCACGGTTTGCTGCGGGCGCCACACAGATGGGCCACGATATCCACTCTGACAGAGATGTTTCTTTCTCGATCTGTATCCACGAAATGAAGTGCTATTGTGAAATTTAATGGATCTACTGTGGTGATCCTGGGTCCGATTCTGCACAGAGTATTCCATGCTGGGATGCAAGGGTGAAGTCGCTTCCCCTGGGACCGTGATCCTGTTGGTCCTATGCTGGTTATGGAGGTCATTTTTGTAGCCTCTGATATCACATAAAACCTCAATAAAAGCTCTGTGTGTTACTGAACATGAGAAGTTCCATCTCCCTTCTCCCTGTAATCATGGACCTATAGCTCCATCCATGCTGGAACAGAGATTACTTTTGAAATTTAAAAAAAAAAAAAAAAAAAAAAAAACAGTCTGAGGAATTCTGTTGTATGGAATTATTATTTTTTGTCTTTTTTCAAGGCTTGCAGTTAAACTGTTTTTTAACATTGAAAATATAGTATAAAGGTGGACTTTCTGTGAAACTGTATTTGTTATATATTAATCTTTTTTAAATACAATGCTATGTAGTTTGTGTCTCCTGTAAAACTTTACATTTTATAATTTTAGCTGGTGATTGTAAAATTTTATAGCTATTTATTTGGAGTCAACAAACACATTTAGTGTTCTCCTGTATTATTAAATGTTACACCTGCACCACCAGTTGTGGCGCAGGTGTGGCCGACTACTGATCAGAGGGTTAGTGGTTCAAGTCCCACTCCGTCTGCAGTGTGCATGCCGAAGTGTCCTTGAGCAAAACACTGAACCCCCAGTTGCTCCTGGTGGGTCAGGCCAACACCTGTGTATGGCAGCTCTGCCACCATCAGTGTGTAAATGGGTGGACAGCAGGATCTGTAAAGCACTTTGGTCATCTAGAGATGAGAAAAAGCGCTATATAAGAGAACACAATTTACCATTACGTGTTTTTTTTTAATTGAGCAAAGAATTCATTTGATTTCTTTTGTTAAAAAATTAATACAGAAGTAAAAGCATCTGAAACATGAGCTTAATAAAATAATGTGTGAAAGCAAGTTAAAAGATACTGGCCTGTCTGGAGACAGCTGTGGTCTTCTGAAAGAATGTCCATGAAAGGATGACACTTCTTAGAACCACATTCTGAGATATACTTGTCCATGTGACATGACGCTTCCATTTGTTTAATTAAAAGGTATTGGAAGTAAATTCATGGGTCATTGCAAATCCTTTTTTTAAAGTACCAAGTTGTCACAGAGTGGAAGGGAAAACTCCGGAATAGAAAAACACTGCATGAAAATGCATCGAGAATCAAACTGGAGCCTCTGACTCATCATGGAATCATGAGGTGCCTAAAGATTCCCTCACCTAATCTGGACCTCAGCTGGGGAGGAGGACCGACTTATCGGCCCTCTTGCAGTTTTAGTTGGTGACCCCTGGACTAGAGCAACCTGCTTTCTATCTAATCACCAACAGGGGGCGTGACTGCAAAAGAAAGTCTGCTTGTATAAAAAAAAATTTCTCTCTTAAATTTGCTATTTTTTTTTATCTATAACTTTGTAATTCATTTTCTTAAAATTTGTAACTTCTTCCTTGTAATTTGTGGGGTTTTTTACTCATCAATTTGAGAGTTTTTTCTTGTAAACTTGCAGCTTTTTTCTCATAAATTTGCAACTTTTTTAATGTCATTTTGAAACTTTTCCCATGCAAATTTGTGATTTTTTTTTTCTTATGAATTTGCATTTTTTTCCTCATAAATTTGCTGTGAACTTATAATTGAATAAGGTGGGCATTTGCCTACAATATTACATATTTGCAAAAAAGAAAATTTGTGTAAATTTGCAGTTTTTTCTCCAAAATATGTAACTTTTTAAATGTGATTTTGCAACTTTTTTCTAGTAAAGTTGCTACTTTTTTTTAAATAAATTTACTTCTTGTTCCCTCAGAATTTATTGCTAAAATTTTCCCTTTTTTCTTCAAAATGAGCAACTTTTTAAATGTAATTTTGCAACTTTTTTTTCCATGCAAATTTGCAACTTTTTTTCTTGTAAAGTTGCTACTTTTTTAATAAATTTTCTTGTTGTTCTCAGAATTTAGTGCTAAAATTTTCCCTTTATTTCTCCAAAATTAGCAACTTTTTAAATGTAGTTTTGGAATTTTTTTCCAAGCAAATTTTCAATTTTTTTTCTTGTAATTTATGGCTTTTCTTGATCATAAATTTGAGGCATTTTTTTTTCTTGTAAATTTTCAACTTTTTTCCTCATAAATTTGCAAAAAAAAAATCCTGAAAATTGGGACATTTTTATTGTGAATTTCCACCTTCTGTTGTAAAGTTGCTACTTTTTTCTTGTAAATTTGCAGCTTTTTTCTCCAAAATAAGCAACTTTTTAAATGTAGTTTTGAAACTTTTTTCCATGCAAATTTGCACCTTTGTAACATAAATTTGCACCTTTTTCCTTGTAATTTGTGGCTTTTTTAATCATAAGTTTTTGTGACTGTAAGAGAAAATCTGCTTGTAGAGAATTTTCGCTTAAAAAATTGTTGTTTTTTCCTGTAAACTTGTGACTTTTTTGTGATAAGTTTCTTATAATTTTTTACATTTCTTCTCACAAATTCGTAGCTCTTCATCGTAAAAATTTTTAACTTTTGTCTTGGAAAATTGTGACCTTTTTTCTTGTAAATTTGATTAAAAAATGTAACTTTTTTGTCTAAATTTGCAATATTTCTCTCCTAAATTTACAGGTTTTTCTACCTAAAAGGGGATTTCTGGGGACTAAGCAGCAGGGAAAACACGAACTCTCAGTGATAGTTCTTAAAAAGGTTCCTGTGGTGAGAACGCGGCTACTGTCAGGAAAGAAAATGAAACAGAAAATCGTATTTTTTGCCCGTGGGGCTCATGGTAGCTTAAGTCTTAAGCTGTTTGTGCTTAGAAGCCGACCGACCGAGTGGACCGTCAGAAGTCGTTATGGCGAAGTGATTGTGCCAGCTGCAGATCCAGTGCAGCACAGGCAGGGGGGCCCAAAATCCTGTCATAGGTGGGGGCCCATGGGCTTTTCTCCAAGTCAGTACAATCGCAGGAACCAAGCGTCAGTGCTTCCACCTCTGCAAAATTCAAGTTTAAAAATGCTCCTTCTCTTTAAATCCAGCGGTCCTGACATGGGTCTGCAACCTTGGATGTGGAAAGAGTCATTTCAGTTTTTAACAAAAGGACATTTGCAAGCGCTTTCCTCTTAAGCTGGTGCCCCCCCTTCCCACTAAATTTTTACTTTATGATATTTAAAATATTTCAACATTTTTCTCAGTAATTTTAATTTTTTTCCCTTTTTTTAATTCCAGACTTAAATTTCTTATAAATTTTCAGCTTTTTTCTTGTAACTTTTACATTTCCCCCCATCATTTTAACCTTTTATTTTCTGTACAACCACAACATTTTTCCTCATAATTTTACAAAAAAAAAAATTCTTGCAATTTTATTTGCAATTTGATATGTTTTACTTGTAATTTTCCCCATATTTTTCTCAGTAATTCTGGAATTTTTCTTCCTCCCTTTTGCTTGTAAGTTTGAGACTTTTTAACCTTTACATTTCTTATAAATTTTCAGCTTTTTTCTTTTAATCTTCTATTTTTCCCCATCATATTTAACCTTTTATTTTCAGTAACTGATAATTTTTAAAAAAAAAATTTCCTCAAATTTTGGAACTCTTTCATTCAGCTTTCTGTAAATTTTAGACTTTTTACCTCTAAATTTCTTACACATTGTTAGCTTTTTTTCTTGTAATTTTTACATTTTCCCCCATTGTTTTTAACCTTCTACTTTCTGATAAACCATATTTTTCCTCAATTTTATAATTTTTTTCCTGTAATTCAGAACTTTTATTTCCTTCAATTTTATTGAGAATTTGTACTTGTATATCCCTGTAGTTTTCCCCATTTTGCAAGATTTTTCTGAGTAATTTTAAATTTGTTCCTTGTTTTTTTTTTTTTAATTTGAGACTTTTTAACTTTAAATCTCTTATAAAAATTTCTGCTTTTTGTAGTAATTTTTACATTTTTCCCCGTCATTTTAAGCCTTTTATAATGGGCAAAACCACACTTTTTCCTCATAAATTTGTATCTTTTCCCTCCAAAACTTCTGACTTTCTCAAAAAATGCATTTTTTTCACAGTTTTGCAATTTTTTTCTCATGAATGTGCAAACATTTTTTCTTGTAAATCTGCATTTTTTCATGTACATTTTCAGACTTTGTTTCTCATAGGTTTACAACTTTTTCCTTGTTTTTTTTTAAATTTGAGACTTTTTAACTTTAAATTTCTTATAAAAATTTTTGCTTTTTGTAGTAATTTTTACATTTTTCCCCATCGTTTTAAACCTTTTATAATCTGCAAAACCACACTTTTTCCTCATAAATTTGTATCTTTTCCCTCCAAAACTTCTGACTTTTTGCATTTTTTTTCACAATTTCACAATTTTTTTCTCGTGAATATGCAAACATTTTTTCTTGTAAATTTGCATCTTGTCATGTACATTTTCAGACTTTGTTTCTCATAGATTTACAACGTTTTTCCTTGACATTTTTTTTTTTTTTTTTTTTTTTTTTGCCAAAGCCACAGAGGTGCACAGACGGAACCAGCTCCACGGGTTGCAGACCCTGATGTTAGGAAAAACGATGTCCCGTTTATTCCAACTAGCGCAGTCAGGTGGAAGCTGCCCCGGAGTCTCCTCCTCACAAACGATCTGGATGGAAGGTGACGGAGGTTCTGGTGGAGCCTGGCGTTGTTCCGGGTGGTGGGTGCCGGGCGGGCCCCTTCACGCCCTGCAGCAGCGGAAGCGCAGCAGTTTGTGGAAGGCCTGCTTGAAGTCCTCGTTGGACATGGTGTAGATGATGGGGTTGATGAGGGAGTTGAGGTAACCCAGCCACGTGAAGATGTCGAACAGCTCCGGGTGGAAGCAGGAGTCGCACAGAGGCACTAGGAGGGTATAGATGAAGAAGGGCAGCCAGCAGACGATGTAGGCTCCCAGGATGATGCCCAGAGTCTTTGTGGCCTTCCGCTCCCGCGCCGCGGAGATGCGCTTCTTCTCCAGGAGCGCGTCGGACACGGTCACCTTCACCTGACCCGCGCACGAGGAGGAGGTGGTGATGGTGGTGTCCCCCGACGAGGAATCGTTGGTGCCATAGTTGAGGGAGGTGGTGGACGCCACCGAGCCGGGGGAGTCGGTGATGAGGTGCGCGGAGGTGAGCCGCTTCCCCGGCTTGGCACGCGCCTGTTTCAGGATGCGCTTCCGCGCCTCCACGTAGATGCGGCCGTAGAGCGCAATGAGCAGCAGCGTGGGGATGTAGAACGCGCCGAACGTGGAGTAGATGGTATAGAAGATGTGGTCCGTGTTCACGTTGCAGCTCGTCACCTCCTCCTCCGCGCGCACCTGCCTCCAGAAGAAGGGCGGCAGAGAGATGGAGATGGCGATCACCCAGGCGGTGGCCACCATGCCCGCGGCGCGCGCCGGGGTGCGCTTCTTGGCGTACTCCACCGCGTCCGTGATGGCCCAGTAGCGGTCCAGCGCGATGACGCACAGGTGCAGGATGGAGGCGGTGCAGCAGGTGATGTCCGAGGACAGCCACACGTCGCAGACCACCTGCCCGAGCGTCCACGTCTGGCTGACCGTGTAGAGCGCGCTGATGGGCATCACCAGGATGGACACCAGCAGGTCCGTGAGCGCCAGCGAGCCGATCAGGAAGTTGGCGGGCGTGTGCAGCTTGCGCGACTGGTAGATGGTGGCGATGACGAACGCGTTGGAGAGCGTCGTGGCCAGAGTGATGAGCGCCAGGGTGACGGCGAGCCCCGCCTGGAAAGCCACGCTTGCCGCGTCCTTCTCCTCCGCCGCCGCCGCAGCCGTGCTGGCCGTTGAGTTGGCACGGCTGTCGTTGGCGGACACGTTCAGCAGCAGCGGCAGCAGCGGCGGCGGCTCCCCGTAGGTCGGTCCGAGCTGCCCGGCATCCTCCATGCCTCACACCCCGCGCTCATGGAGCTGTGGGACGGATGGAGCGCTTATTCACCACCGCAGCGCTGCGCGTCAGAAGCGGCTCCGCGTCCCGCTTCTGCCTCCTCTTCTTCATCCTCTTCGCATCTCCAAACCCCGTCCCGCACGCGGCGCTCCTCCGGGTCCAACTTAGAAATCCAGAAAAGGGAAAGAAGTAATCTCACAGGGCGAGCTCTGCGTCAGCGGGGTCATTTTCCCAAAAACCACCTCCAGAGAGGGAAGGACGGCAAAGAGCGTAGCGGCACAGATCCGCACAAGTTCACAGACGCTCAAGTCCGTCACCTGCTTTTATAGTCATAGTCTCTCTCTCTCTCTCTCTCCCTCCCTCCCTCTCTAATAGTTAAAGGAGTCTTACACAGTGTACAGGAGCGTTTCGGCATGGGCGGATATTTGATGTCACTGTTGGGGGGGACAATAACCAGAACATTGAGGGGGACACTATAAGTACTGGCCGAAACAAGACTGTGGTTTCCCCCCCCCAGTTTTTGTAACAGAGAAGAGTTCAAACCCTTCAAAACAAAAACTTTATAAAAGCAAACGAGTCGCTGTCCATGAAGAAAGAAAATTTAAGGCAAATAAAAGCTTAACCAGCATCCATGTGAATGTTGTGAATTTAAAAGGAAAAAAGTTACAAATTTACAACAAAAAAGCTGCAGATGCATGCTGAAAAAAAATTGTGAATTTACAAGAAAAAAAATAGCAAATTCATGTGTAAAAAAAAGTAGCAATTTTGCCAGATGAAAGTTACAATTTTATTTTCAAAACGTTGAACGTTTGCAACAAAAAAGAAACATTTATAAGAAAAAAAGTTGCAAATTTAAAAGAAAAAAGTTACATATTTATAAGAAAAAAGTAGCAAATTTATGGCAAAAAGTTGCATTTTTCATCTGTGCTTGTCATGACTGTAAACAGGAAGCTCACGTGCAAAGCAGCTAACACCAGAAAAGACACTAATGCACTGAATTGAAACGTAAAACACAACTTTATTGGATAAAAGGCGATCATAGGGAAAAGCGGAGCACGCAGAGGGACACACAGCTTGTGGGGAGAGAGAGACAAGAACTGGTTAGAGGAGCAGAGTATGACAGGGGAAAATATAACTGAGCGGGGTTTTCTTACTGCGACTGAACAGAGAGCCCCGCAGAGGAACTCAGCACAGAGGGAAGATGAGCCAGCAGGACTGAGCTGGCCGGGAACGTGGAGAGGTGAAGAGCAGGGTGGAGTCTGACTGGGTGGAAGGAACAGTCCAGGGAGATGAGGGTGAAGCGGCAGGCAAGTGCACCACAATCCCGGAGACGCACTGCAGAGATGGCAGCAACCTGAGGAGAGAAAGGAGACATTAGGCTGAGTTTCTAACAAAGCAGTATTTTAATCTTACTTCAGGCAGCAACACCCAATGAGCCAGCGCCGAAATGTTCACAAGCAGGTCCTTTTAAGTGCTGGCAGTGAAGAGGCAGCAGGTCCATCCTCTCACGCATGTGTGTTGATGAACAGCGGAGCCAGAAACTAAATGAAAAACCTCCCACAGAAAGGGAAGGAGAGTGTGGTCACCCGATCATCACAGTCCCCCCCCTCCCCCAGGAGCGTCTCCTGGTGACCCATTGGGCTCACTGGGATGGGCCCAGTGAAAGGCACGGACCATCCCCTTGTCATGGAAGTTGGAGGTGGGGATCCATGATCTCTCTTCTGGTCTGTAGCCTTTCCAATGGACCAGGTACTGCAAGCTCCGGCCCCGACGGCAAACGTCCAGAATCCTCTGTATGGTCTAGGTCAGGGGTCACCAACCTTTCTGAAACCAAGAGCTACTCCATGGGTATCGAGTCATGTGAAGGGCACCAACTTGACACACTCCTCTAAAATAACAAATTGTATATATATATATATATATATATACACACACACATAAATAAATAATTATCAATAACTTAGAGTGGGTAACAGACAAGATTCAACACTTTATTTTTATTAATCTCAGCAATTGTTCAGATGATCACTTCTACATTTCATTAAAAAAATGTCCAGTTTTCACCAGTCCCTTTTAACCATAAAAAACTAAACCCTTTTAATTCATGAACTATGTTGAACCATGTTTGAAAAAGTTATGCAACATTTAAGAAAAATCAACTTTCATATTAAATAAATCTTATCACATTTTTAACTGAACAAATCTGCTGCAATTCTGCTCAAAATCTGTTACATTTAATAAACACACTTTTGTGTGTTCTTCTTCACTGGAATTATATCCATACAGTTCTTGCCAAGAATCATGCTTGTGTAGAAGAGCTTGGAATAACGAGGCGATGTGATTTATAAACCAAAGTTTAATATCAGCTTCGCTCCTCTAACAAGTCTCATCTCAGTGCAGAAGCAGAATAAGAGGTCGAACACATTCAGACCTTCATACTTATACCTACACTCAACAAAAGACATTGCATATCAAAGCTGACATCCCGCATTAACTTAATCCCCCGTCCTTTGTCTTCCGTCTCCTCCACCTGACCCTGGGTGGTCAGGGAGATCGATCTGGTCTCCACCGCTGCGACTCCGTATGCTCTTTGATCTTCGCTGGAGGGTCGAGACCTCTTGTCCTGTTCTGAGGCGTGAGGTCATTGCACATATGTAATCACTAAACATTCTAATATGTCTGTACATATGTAGGTATGGAATATATGATTAATATAAACCACAGCCCCCCCCAAACGACTAAGAAAAGGACAATCAAAGTAAGTCTACAGTTTAAGATAATTTCTATGACATACTATGCTGTTAAACTTCTTGACAGGGAAAACAAGGAAGAATCTTTCCAGCAGTCATGCTCCTGTAGAGGATTCAGTGGTAACCATAACAGTATAGTGATATCACAAGTCAGCCTTAAAACTGTCACGGCACAATCTGATAACATAGTTAACAACTCTTGGTTAATTTGCATCAGTCCCTGTGCCGTCTGGGTTTTAATCTTCTCCCGAATCTGCTGTAGGTCTGCTTTGGCGTCCTGGTGGGACCCTCCTGTAAGGAATCTGCAGCTTGGGGAGGAGAGTGGTTATTTGTTCCCTGCAGGGGGGTTGAGTCATTTTTCTTGGGGGGTCTACCCCGCCGAGGTGCCCTCGCCACCCGTGCAGGTTCGTCTCTCAACAAGAAAGCAGGTTTAAGTCTGTCAATGCTGACCGTTTCTTTTCTGTCCCCTAAATCAAGCACAAAATGCTTATCACCAGGTTCCAGCACTCTGAATGGTCCGTCGTATGGTGGACGGAGGGTTGATTTTAAAGCTTCATTCCTAACAAAAACAAACTTGGCGTTTTTTAAAGCTTGGGAGACAAAAACCCGTGGAAAAGAGTGATGTGCTGGTCCGGGGAGAGTGTCTGGTCCGTTACTGCCTAAAGGCCTCAGGGTTGGAAGATGCCCAGGCTCTGGGTTCTCTGGTAAAAACTCACCTGGGAGTCTGAGAGGTTGTGCAAAAACTAACTCTGCTGGGGAGGCGTCTAGATCCTCTTTAGGCGCAGCACGCAACCCCAATAAAACCCAGGGAAGTTTATTTACCCAATTTGTATCCGTTAGCAAGGCCCTGAGGCCGGCCTTTAAAGATCTGTGAAAACGCTCGCATTGTGGTCTATATTAACCATATATTCCATAACTACCTATGTTGAACTAACTAACTAACTAACTAACCTGCACTTATATAGCGCTTTTCTAGTCACAAAGACCACTCAAAGCGCTTTAATGTTGAAGCATGTGGAAATGTTTGGTAATTACATATGTAAAGAACTTCACACCTCTGAAAGGACAAAGGACTCTCACCCGCCGAGCGAAGAACAAAGACGTTCCCGGACGCGGCGGAGGAGACCGGAGGAGCCACCCTCACCCCCCAAGGCGAGGAGAGGAAATACCAAGACAATGGGGGGATTAAGATAATGAGGGATGTCAGCCTTTATTATGCATGTCTTTTGTTGTGTGCATGTATTAAATCAGTGAGTTGGAGAGATTCTCTCTCTTTTTCCCTTCTGCCACTCTCTGCACTAGATGAGACTTGTTAGAAGAGCTGAATATTAAAGCTTTGCTTATAAACCAAATCGCCTCTTCATTTCCAAGCTCTTCTACACTGGTGACCTTGACGCGAGTATGGACCTGAGGCGTTCCCCCGCAATCGACTCATCCGCAGCGACCCAGGCAGACGCCAGCCGCCACGCAGACGAGGGAGCAGATGGACAACTGTTCCCCCCAGCAGAAGAGATTGAGAGGGCTCAACCGAGCACCAGCACCGCCGCGAGAGCCGAGGCAAGGCACTCTCACCCGGCGGGTACAACAGTGATGGTGTGCACGAATGCCGTCGCTGTCCAGCTGCCAGACTTCTGGCAAGAAGACCCCGCCTCTTGGTTTCAGCAGGCTGAAGCCCAATTTGCACTGGCGGGCATCACGGCTGATGACACCAAATTTTATCATATTGTCTCCAAACTCGACGCCGCCACTTCGAAGTGTGTGCGGAGCATGAGCCAGCGACCACCGGCCCGGGACAAATACAAGACGCTCAAAGCAACCATCGTGGCGAACTACGTCCCATCAGCGGAAGAGAGAGCCAAGAAGATCCTGGTGGTCTACGGCCACAGAGGGTGCAAACCGAAGGCCCTCATAGAGGATTTGCTACAGCTCAAAGAAGAGGACAATGACAACTTCCTCTTCCAGTTTATTTTCCTCAGCACGCTGCCGCCACACATGAGAGGGACACTCGCCAGCATGAAGTGCAACAACCACCAAGGCTTCCGCGTGCTGGCCAATGAAGCTCATCGGCTCGTCAACGCCTGCAAGGAGCTGACACCCACAGCAGCATCCGCAGACCTCAACGCTGACGCCCCGAGCCACGAGGAGACACAACACAAGGAGCAGACTCAGCCCACGGTGACAGCGACACGGCCAAGACGTAACAGACGGAGCGATGTTTGTTATTACCACCACCGCTTCGCCGAGAAGGCTCACAAATGCGTTCCCCCCTGCAAATTTAAACGCCAAAGCCGAGGGCCGTTAACGGCAGCGGCTCTCGGCGAGAAAAACAAGCTGTTGTACGTGACGGATGGACACTCAGGCAAGCAGTTCCTCATCGACACAGGAGCCCGGCTGAGTTTCATCATGCCCTCCCACGCAGATCGAGCCACGGGCACCCGGGGCAACGGAGCCGTGGCAGCCAACGGCTCTAGCATCGACACGTTCGGCGAAAAGAGCCTGCACCTCCTCATCCACGGCCGCAGCTACAGATGGACATTTGTTGTAGCGGCGGTGAGTTTTAACTTATTAGGCGCAGATTTTTTGTGTGCACATGGGTTATTAGTGGATCTAGCAAATAGGCGCCTGGTTAATGCACTGTCCTTTGCTTCTATTCCATGCTCAGCCCGAGTTTCTCCACCACCTGTGCAGGCCAACATCACCACAGCAGGAGGTAAGTTTGAGCAACTCCTCACCCAATTTCCAGCACTCACAATCCCCAAATTCTCAGCCACTGTGGCTAAACACGGGGTTGAACACTTCATTCCCACAACGGGACCTCCCGTTTTTGCCAAAGCTCGCCGCTTAGACGCGGCCAAGCTCAACATAGCACGGGACGAATTTACATCTCTTGAAAAATTGGGCATTGTTAGACGCTCGAAGAGCCCCTGGGCCTCACCACTTCACATGGTTCCGAAATCCGACGGTTCTTGGAGACCGTGCGGAGATTACCGCAGATTAAACAACGCTACAGCGCATGACCGTTACCCAATCCCTCACATTCAAGATTTTTCACTACATCTAGCGGGTGCGCGCATTTTTTCAAAAATAGACTTAGTCCGCGGTTATCACCAAGTCCCAGTCCGAGCAGAAGACATTCCTAAAACAGCGGTAATAACCCCTTTCGGCCTTTTTGAATTCCTGCGAATGCCTTTCGGCCTCAAAGGCGCTGCTCAAACTTTTCAACGAATGATGGACGCGGTCCTACGCGACCTCCCTTTTGTTTTTCGTCTACCTCGACGACATGCTGGTAGCCAGCTCGTCTGAGGAAGAACACGAGCAGCACCTCACTACGGTTTTTCAGAGGCTAGAAGAGCACGGGCTAATAATCAATCCAGCCAAATGCAAATTCGGCGTGTCACAAATTGATTTTTTAGGACACAAAGTCTCTCCGAAGGGGGCAGTTCCACTTCCAGACAAAGTTCATGCGATAGAAAGTTTTCCACGGCCACAAACGGTCAAATCGCTACAGGAATTTTTAGGGATGGTTAATTTTTACAACCTCTTCCTCCCCCACGCAGCTCAGCTCATGCAGCCCCTATATGACGCGCTCAAAAAAAAGAAAGCTTCCAACGCGGTCGAATGGACCCCGGAGCGCGAACGCGCTTTCGCGGAAGTAAAAAGCGCCCTAGCTAACGCCACATTGTTAGTTCACCCAGATCCCTTGGCCCGCATTGCACTAACCACAGATGCTTCAGACCTAGCTATAGGGGCAGTTGTAGAACAACTTGTCAGCGGGGTCTGGCAACCTTTAGCATTCTTTAGCAAATCGCTAAACCAAACTGAACGCAAATACAGCACTTTTGACAGAGAGCTGCTGGCGCTTCATTTATCCATCCGCCACTTCCAGTTCTGGTTAGAAGGGCGGAGTTTCACGGCTTTTGTAGACCATAAACCGCTCACCTTTGCTATGGCTAAAATTTCAGAACCATGGTCAGGCAGGCAACAAAGACAGCTAGCTGCGATTTCAGAGTTCACCACAGACATTCGACACGTGGCAGGCAAACTTAACGTGGTAGCAGACTGTCTCTCTCGTGCTGTGACACCACCAGAGCGCGAGGAGACAGATTATACTGCCTCAGCAGCAGAACTCTTCACTAACGCAGACACATACGCAGCACCTATCCATGCAGGGATAGATTATGCAGCCATGGCGGAGGAACAAAACAGTGACGCGGACGTGCGCACACTCCTGTCTGGACCAACAGGGTTAAGGCTGGAGAAAAAGGGTTTACGCGACGGCATGCCCCCCCTAATATGCGATGTTTCAACCGGCCGACCTCGCCCGTTAGTACCAGCTACATGGCGCCGCCGTATTTTCGACGCAATTCACTCCCTCGCGCACCAAGGTGTGCGCGCCTCGGTTAAAATGGTCGCCGATAAGTTTGTGTGGCCGGGCCTGCGCAAAAACATAAAAGAATGGGCAAAAACTTGCATTTCTTGTCAACGCGCCAAAATACACAGACACACAAAAGCCCCTCTGGAGCCTTTTCCAATCCCTGCTAGAAGGTTCGACCACGTTCATGTCGACCTCGTGGGGCCACTACCTTCCTCCCAAGGTTTCACACACCTGCTAACAATGATAGACCGCACCACACGCTGGCCAGAGGCAGTCCCTCTAGCGGCAACCACAGCGGAGGAAGTCGCTCGCGTTTTTTGACAAACTGGGTGGCACGTTTCGGCGTCCCATCGGACATCACGTCCGATAGGGGGCCTCAATTTGTCTCAGAGCTCTGGTCAGCCATGTCCAACAGCTTAGGGGCAACAATTCATCGCACCACCGCTTATCACCCTCAGGCTAATGGGTTATGCGAGCGTTTTCACAGGTCTTTAAAGGCTGCCCTCAGAGCCTCACTAACGGACACAAATTGGGTAAATAAACTTCCCTGGGTTTTATTGGGGTTGCGTGCTGTACCTAAAGAGGATCTAGACGCCTCTCCCACAGAATTAGTCTTTGCACAACCTCTCAGGCTCCCAGGTGAATTTTTGCCAGAGAACCCAGAGCCAGGGCACCTTCCAGTCCCAAGGTTTTTAGGCAGCAACGGACCGGACTCTCTCCCCGGTCCAGCTCATTACTCCTTCCCACGGGTTTTTGTCCCTCAAACTTTAAAAAATGCTGAGTTCGTTTTTGTTAAGCATGAAGCTTTAAAACCAACTTTACGCCCAGCATTCGATGGGCCATTCAGAGTGCTGGAACATGGTGATAAACACTTTGTGCTTGATTTTGGGGATAGAAAAGAAACAGTCAGCATTGACAGACTTAAACCTGCCTTCTTGTTGAAAGACGAGCCTGCACAGTTGGCGAGAGCACCTCGGCGAGGTAGACCCCCCAAGAGAAAAGACTCAGCCCCCAGGCAGGGAACAAATAACCTCTCTACTTCCCACACTGCAGATTCCTCACAAGAAGGTCCCAGCAGGACGCCTAAACCAACCTACAGCAGTTTTGGGAGAAGATTAAAACCCAGACCGCACAGGGACTGATACCAACCACTCCACAATTATTCACTAATTGTGCTGCAACAGTTTAGGACCGACTTATGATTTTACTATGCTGTTATGTTTACCACTGAACTCTCTTAGGAGCATGGCTGCTGGAAAGTTTCTTCCGTGGCAACAGATGTAACACCTAGTATGTCATAATAACTAGCTTAGACTGTGAACCTTTCTGTTGTCCTTTCTTAGTTGTTTGGGGGGCCTGTGGTCTATATTAACCATATATTCCATAACTACATATGTTGAAGCATGTGGAAATGTTTGGTAATTACATATGTAAAGAACTTCACACCTCTGAAAGGACAAAGGACTCTCACCCGCCGAGCGAAGAACAAAGACGTTCCCGGACGCGGCGGAGGAGACCGGAGGAGCCACCCTCACCCCCCAAGGCGAGGAGAGGAAATACCAAGACAATGGGGGGATTAAGATAATGAGGGATGTCAGCCTTTATTATGCATGTCTTTTGTTGTGTGCATGTATTAAATCAGTGAGTTGGAGAGATTCTCTCTCTTTTTCCCTTCTGCCACTCTCTGCACCAGATGAGACTTGTTAGAAGAGCTGAATATTAAAACTTTGCTTATAAACCAAATCGCCTCTTCATTTCCAAGCTCTTCTACAGCATAACCCATTAGCCTGAGGGTGATAAGCAGTGGTGCGGTGAATTGTCGCCCCCAAGCTGCTGGCCATGGCTGACCAAAGCTCTGAGACAAATTGAGGCCCCCTATCAGACGTGATGTCCGATGGGACACCGAAACGTGCCACCCAGTTTGTCAAAAAAACACAAGCGACTTCCGCCGCTGTGGTTGACGCCAGAGGGACCGCCTCAGGCCAGCGCGTAGTACGGTCTATCATTGTTAACAGGTGTGTGAAGCCTTGAGACGAAGGTAGTGGTCCCACGAGGTCGACATGAACGTGGTCAAACCTTCTAGCTGGGATTCGAAAAGGTTCTAGAGGGGCTTTTGTGTGTTTGTGTATTTTGGCGCGCTGACAAGACATGCAAGTTTTTGCCCATTCCTTTACATTTTTGCGCAGGCCCGGCCACACAAACTTTTCGGCGACCATTTTAACCGAGGCACGCACACCTGGGTGCGCGAGGGAGTGAATTGAGTCGAAAATACCGCGGCGCCATGCAGCTGGGACTACCGGGCGAGGTCGGCCGGTTGAGATGTCGCAGATTAGGGGGGGTACACCGTCACGTAAACCCCTTTCCTCCAGTCTTAACCCTCTTGGTCCAGACAGGAGCGCGCGCACGTCCGCGTCACCGCTTTGCTCCTCTGCCATGGCTGCGTAATCTATCCCTACGTGAATTGGGGCCGTGTACGTGTCCGCGTTGGCGAAGAGTTCTGCGGCTGAGGTAGTATAATCTGTCTCCTCGTGCTCTGGCGATGTCACAGCGCGAGAGAGGCAGTCTGCTACCACGTTAAGTTTGCCTGCCACATGTCGAATGTCTGTGGTGAACTCTGAAATTGCAGCTAGCTGTCTTTGTTGCCTGCCTGACCATGGTTCTGAAATTTTAGCCATCGCAAAAGTGAGCGGTTTGTGGTCTACAAAAGCCGTGAAACGCCGCCCTTCTAACCAGATCTGGAAGTGGCGGATGGATAAATGAAGCGCTAGCAGCTCCCTGTCAAAAGTGCTGTATTTACGCTCGGTTTGCTAAAAAATGCTAAAGGTTGCCAGGTTCCGCCAACGTGTTGTTCCACAACTGCCCCTATGGCCAGGTCTGAAGCGTCTGTGGTTAGCGCTATGCGGGCCGAGGAATCGGAGTGAACCAACAATGTGGCGTTCGCTAGAGCACTTTTTACTTCCGCGAAGGCGCGTTCGCGCTCCGGGGTCCATTCGACCGCGTTGGAAGGCTTTTGTTTTCTGAGTGCGGCATACAGGGGCTGCATGAGTTGAGCTGCGTGGGGGAGGAAACGGTGGTAAAAATTAACCATGCCCAAAAATTCTTGCAGCGATTTGACCGTTTGTGGTCGTGGAAAATTTTTTACCACGCGGACTTTGTCTGGCAATGGGACTGCCCCTTTCGGTGAAACTCTGTGTCCCAAAAAATCAATTTGTGACACGCCGAATTTGCATTTGGCTGGATTGATTATTAACCCGTGCTCTTCTAGTCTCTGAAAAACTGTAGTGAGGTGTTGTTCGTGTTCTTCCTCTGACGGGCTGGCTACCAGCATATCGTCGAGGTAGACAAACACGAAGGGGAGATTGCGTAATACCGCGTCCATCATCCGCTGAAAGGTTTGAGCAGCGCCTTTGAGGCCAAACGGCATCCGCAAAAATTCAAAAAGACCGAAAGGGGTTATTACAGCCGTTTTAGGAATGTCTTCCGCTCGAACGGGGACTTGGTGATAGCCGCGGACCAGGTCTATTTTAGAAAAAATGCGCGCACCCACTAGATGTAGTGAAAAATCTTGGATGTGAGGAATTGGGTAGCGGTCATGCGCTGTCGCATTGTTTAATCTGCGGTAATCGCCGCACGGACTCCAAGAACCATCGGTTTTCGGGACCATGTGGAGTGGCGATGCCCAGGGGCTTTTCGAGCGTCTAATAATGCCTAATTTTTCCAGGGTGGTAAACTCGTCCCGTGCTATGGCGAGCTTGGTCCCGTCTAAGCGCCGAGCTTTGGCAAATACGGGTGGGCCCGTTGTGGGAATGAAGTGTTCAACCCCGTGTTTCGCTACTGTTGCTGAAAATTTGGGAACTGTGAGTGCTGGAAATTGGGTGAGGAGTTGGTCAAACTTACCTCCTGCTGTTGTGACGTTGGCCTGCACGGATGGTGGAGAAACTCGAGCTGAGCAGGGGATAGAAGGAAATGACAGTGCATTAACCAAGCGTCTATTTGCTAGATCGACTAACAACCCATGTGCACACAAAAAATCAGCGCCCAATAAGTTAAAACTCACCGCCGCTACAATAAATGTCCATCTATAGTTGCGGCTGTGAATGCAAAGAGGCAGGCTCCTTTCACCGTAAGTGTCGATGATGGAGCCGTTGGCTGCCATCGCCCCATTACCCCGGGGACCCATGGCCCGGTCTGCGTGGGAAGGGGTGATAAAACTCAGTTGAGCTCTGGTGTCAATCAGGAACTGTCTCCCGGTGTGTCCGTCAGTCACATAAAGAAGCTTATTTTTTTCACCGAGAACCGCAGCCGTTAACGGTTCTCGGCTTTGCCGTTTCCCGAACTTTTGAACTTGCAGGGGGGAATGCATTTGTACGCCCTCTCGGCGAAACGGTGGTGGTAATAACAGATGTCGTTCCGCCTGCTGCGTCTTGGTCGTGTTGCCGCCATGGTGGGCGGGCTCTGCTCTGTTGTCTGTGGTTCTCCGCTGCTCTGGGCCTCCGCGCTGAGTTGATGCTGATGCTGCTGTGGCCATCTGTTCGCCGCAGGCGTTGATGAGTCGCTGCGCTTTGCGGGCCAGCGCGCGGAAGTCTTGCTGGGTGCTGCACTGCATGTTGACCAGCGTCCCTCTCGTGTGTGGCGGCAGAGTACTGAGGAAGATGTGTTGGAAGAGGAAGTTGTCGTTGTCCTCTTCCTTGAGCTGCAGCATGTCCTCCATGAGGGCCTTGGGTCTGCATCCTCTGTGGCCGTAGATCGCCAGGATCTTCTCTGCTCTCTCTTCGGCTGAGGGGACGAAATTCTTGACGATGGTCGCCTTAAGTTCTCTATATTTGTCATGGGCGGGCGGCCGTTGGATTATGCTCCGCGCACATCTCGACGTGGCAGCGTCGAGTTTGGCGACGATGTGATAAAATTTTGTGTCGTCTGCCGTTATGCCCGCCAGTGCAAACTGAGCCTCAGCTTGCTCGAACCACGAGCCCGGGTCTTCTTGCCAGAAGTCTGGCAGCTTGACGGTGACGGCGCTTGTGTGGGCCGTCCCTGATGTGTCCGCCGGGTGAGAGCGCCTTTCTTCAGCTCTCACGGCGGGGCTGGTGCTCGGTTGAGCCCTCTCTGTGGCTTCTGCCGTGGGGGAACGTCGTCCATCTGTTCCCCTGTCTGCATGGGCGCCGGTGCTTGCCTGGGTCGCCTCTGATGAGTCAATCGCGGGAGAACGTCTCTGTTCCATCCTCGCGTCAGAGGAAGAAAGAAAAATCAACTTTCATATTAAATAAATCTTATCACATTAAGAAAGAAAGAAAATCGTAAGAAAAATCAACTTTCATATTAAATAAATCTTATCACATTTTTAACTGAACAAATCTGCTGCAATTCTGCTCAAAATCTGTTACATTTAATAAACACACTTTTGTGTGTTCTTCTTCACTGGAATTATATCCATACAGTTCTTGCCAAGAATCATGCTTGTGTAGAAGAGCTTGGAATAACGAGGCGATGTGATTTATAAACCAAAGTTTAATATCAGCTTCGCTCCTCTAACAAGTCTCATCTCAGTGCAGAAGCAGAATAAGAGGTCGAACACATTCAGACCTTCATACTTATACCTTCACACAACAAAAGACATTGCATATCAAAGCTGACATCCCGCATTAACTTAATCCCCCCTCCTTTGTCTTCCGTCTCCTCCACCTGACCTTGGGTGGTCAGGGAGATCGATCTCCTCCATTGTCCTCTGTCTCCTCCACCTGACCCTGGGTAGTCAGGGAGATCGATCTGGTCTCCACCGCTGCGACTCCGTATGCTCTTTGATCTTCGCTGGCGGTCGAGACCTCTTGTCCTGTTCTGAGGCGTGAGGTCATTGCACATATGTAATCACTAAACATTCTAATATGTCTATACATATGTAGGTATGGAATATATGATTAATATAAACCACACTTGAGTAATAACCAGCACCGCGGCAGCAGTTTACCCTCGGCCGCGGGATTGCGGGGATTGTGGGTTCGATCCCTGCCCCCCCTGCCAACAGTGATCTGTGTGGAGTTTGCATGTTCTCCCCGTGTTTGCGTGGGTTTCCTCCCACATGCCAAAAACATGCAGGTTAGGGAGTTAAGGGGCGCTTGCGCAACCAGCAACCGGCAGCTGGTGGCTTGTCACCGGACTGCAGAACAAATCTACCTACGGGTACAAAAAAAAAAAAAAAAAAAGAGTGAGCAGCAGTTTCACGACGCGTATTGAAGTTTTTTGTTTTTTTTCGAAACTTTATTGAGAACAAGGTCCACATAGTGCCGCTTCGCCGTCGCCCCGCAAATGAAACACACGCAGCTTCCTTTCACGGTAATAAAAAAGAACTCTTCCTCCCGCTCACTTTGAAAATGATAAATTTTCTGTCTTTTTTTTTTATCATGTTTTTGGGCTAGGAAACTGCACTCCGCTCACCATCTTCACTGCCCGCTAGCTTACTCTCCACAAGCGCGAAGGTTTTGTCATGCGCACAATACTGACCTTTGAACTAGGTCAAAGTTCACCTTAACTTTACGTATAATAAACATATTTTCTTTTTTTTTTTTTTTTTTTAAGACATTGTCATTTTAAAATCTATATAAATGCAAGTGCGATTTTAAAAAATAGCGGCAGAAAAAATTACATCTTAGACGCAGCTCACTTGCGAGTTGTGCTATTTTTAGAACAGGCCTGCGGGCGACTCATGTGGTCCTTGCGGGCGACATGGTGCCCGCGGGCACCGCGTTGGTGACCCCTGGTCTAGGTGGTCTAGCCGTCGAGGATCCGGGGAGGAGGAGGTGGCTTGGGGGGTGGCAGAGAGGACTGGCAGAGAGGGGCTTGATCTTGGAAACATGGAATGTGGAGTGGACGCAAAGGGTCGGTGGCAGTTTCAGATGGACCGTCACATCGTTAATGATCCTGGAGATGGGAAAGGGACCAAGGAAGTGAGGTGACAGCTTCCTAGACTCCGTCTTCAGAGGAACCTGGTCCACCGACAACCACATATCTTAACCAACTGCATATTTGGACACCGGGACCCACCTGCGGTCCATGTACCAGCGATTTCGTTCAGCTGAACGGAGAACGGCCGCCCGGGTGGACCTCCACAACCGGCAGCAGCGGCGAGCGTGGACCCCCACAGATGGCACAGCGACCTCCTTCTCCACCATGGGCAATGTGTGTGTATGTGTGTGTGTGGGGGGGTAATAGCCCATCGAGGCCTCGAACGGCGTCAGTCCAGTGGCAGAGGAGATGGCCGAATTATGGGCATGCTCCACCCAGGTCAGATGGGAGCTCCAGGTGGTAGGGCTGCAGGAAGCCACACATCTGAGGGTGGCCTCCAGGGATTGGTTAGCATGCTCAGCCTGCTTGTTGTTCTGAGGGTGATAACCGGAGGTGAAACTGACTGTAGTGCTGAGGGAATGACATAAAGATTTTCAAACTTGTGAAGTGAATTGGGGACCCTGGTCAGACACATTGTCCAAGGGGATACCATGAAGGTGGATGACATGAATGGTGGGCAGGTTGGCAGTCTCGTGGCAGAGGGCATCTTTGAAAAGGTCACCAGATGAATAGCGATCTACTATGGTGAGGATGACAGTGTTGCCCTGAGAAGGAGGGAGTCCCGTAACAAAGTCCATGGCAATATGAGACCAGGGGCGACTGGGAACCTGCAGGGGACGCAGCAGACTGGCTGGTGGAGATGAGTCTGATTTGTTAGTGGCACACACCTGGCAGGCTTTGACATAGTCCCAAAAATCAGTTTGCAGAGTGGGCCACCAGAACACTCGCCTCACCAGATCGATCGTACAGGAGATCCCAGGATGACAGGCAAAGTGGCTGGTGTGCCCCCAGTAGATGAGGTCACTGCACAGACTGGACGGGATGAACAGACCATTGGCTGGGACCCCCTCAGGTTTGGACTCAGTGGACTGGGCCTGCCAGACCCTCTGCTCAATCTCCTATGAGAGGGCGCCCAGTATACAGGAGGAAGGCACTATGGGCTCGGAAGGAGAAGATGAGGATGAGAGATGTGAGGTGAACTGGAGGGAGAGAGAATCAGGCTTGACATTACAGGAGCTGGGCCAGTAAGTAATAATTAATTAAATCTGAGGAAAAATAGGGCCCAGCAAGCCTGCCTGGAATTCGATCTGTGGGCTGACCTAAGGTACTCTAAATTTTTATGGTCGATCCACACAGTGATGGGATGAGTGGCTCCCTCCAGACAGTGCCTCCACTTCTCGAGAGCCAACTTAACTCTTTGAGTGTGTTTGTCACCAAATTGTGACATAACCCCTAGTGGTCAAGAGTGGTACATATTTTTTGTCAATAAAATAGTTCAGATTTCCACGGCTATAACTTGAAAGTGGTAAGAGATAATGGCTTACTGTCAATTAGAAAGATGTAAAATATGATCCAAAGTTTCAGATAGGAATAAATTTGCGCATCTAATTTGCATAATGTCGCAGCACCTCTTTAAATTCCATAACTCAGTCAAAACTGGACTTTGGACATATTTACACAAAGAATGGCTCAGTTTTTTGACACTGTTTTTTGTACAGAGGTACCCCATCATCTTATCTTCAAAGTATATGAACAAGAAATCAGTACAATATTAAAAAAAAAAAACACACAAAAACCCCCAGAAAATTCTCACTTACTTTTGACAAAGGGGGGCTGGCTGGCTGGCTGGCTGGCGTGGTTGCTGCGTTTTCACCCATCATGGTTGTTATTTTGCATTCTGTCACTCATTTAAAGTCTCTACCACATCTACAAAGTCTTATGATTATCCCACATAAATTTTGCTTGTATCCCGCGGCTATTTTCCGTGTACAAAGCCGATAAAAGTGATGGTGACCGATCGCAGACATATTAGCTTTCTGGGCTAAAATGCTAAAAACAGGAAAAGAAAATGAGGAGTTCTTCTTCTTTGGTGTATTACGTGTCATCCACTGAGTCCTCCAATGGATGTCTGCCACCTTTTGAAACTGGCAAATCAGTACAAATAGTACAAATTCCCAATACAGGCGATCATGTGAGAGTGAGACGACAGGCGCAGTGCTGTGCTCTGCCACTGGGGGCACGCAAATTCACACACTCAAAGGGTTAATGGCTAACAGCTCTCGGTCCCCTTCGTCATAATTCCTCTCAGCCGGAGTTAACCGCCGAGAGAAATATGTGCATGGGTGGAGTTTCTGATCGGAGGCTGAACGCTGCGAAAGGACAGCGCTCACCCCCGAGTCTTAAGCGTCCACCTCACCTATGAACTGAAGATGAGGGTTGACCTGGGCCAAGATGGGTGTGTTGGAAAAAAGGGCTTTCAGTTCAGAGAAAGCCTGCTCTGCTGCCTCAGACCACTTAAAGGACACTTTGGTCAAGGTCATCTGAGTGAGAGGCTGCGCCACCCTGCTATAATTTCTGACGAACCTACGATAAAAGTTAGCAAAGCTCAAGAAACGTTGGAGATGTTTGCGGGTGTGTGGGGTAGGCCAATCGAGCACATCCTTCACCTTGGCTGGATTGGCCCTCAGCTCTCCTTCGGCAACAATAAAGCCAAGGAAGGAAGTGGAGCAGGTGGAAAACTCACACTTCTCGGCCTTCACAAAGAGCTGGTTCTCCAGAAACCGGTGTAACATGGTCCGGACGTGGATTGTGTGTTCCTCCTGCATGCAGGAAAAAATCAAAATATCATTGAGATACACAAACACAAATTCACTGACTATGTCGCAGAGGACGTCATTGACCATGTGCTGGAAGATGGCTGGAGCATTAGTGAGCCCAAACAGCATCACCAGATATTCAAAGTACCCCAGGTGTGTTTTGAAGGCCGTCTTCCACTGGTCCCCTTCACGTATGCAGAACAAATGATACGCATTGAGTAAATTAAATTTGGAAAACACTCGCACACGCTGAAGGAACTTGAATGCAGACTTCATTAGGGGCAATGGGTATTTGTCTTTGAAAGTTATCAAGTTGAGCTCGCGGTAGTCAATGCACAGACGCAGAGATCCATCCTTCTTTCTGACAAAGAAAAAACCCCGCCCCAAGAGGACCCAAAGAAGGCCGAATGAGGCCGGCTTTTAGTGAGTCTTTAATGTAGCTTTCCATCGCTTCCCTCTCCGGCCCCGAGAGACTGTAGAGCCGGCTGGACGGCAACTGCGCACCCTGGAGGAGGTTGATAGCACAGTTATAAGAGCAGTGTGGAGGCAAAGAGAGAGCTCTAGACTTGCTAAAGACCTCCCCAAGGTCATGATAGACCTTCGGTACGAGTATGAGGTCCGGCGGCTCTGCCGGAGGAGAGGAGATGGGAAGGGTCGTGAACATGCAGCCGAACTGAGGCAGGGGGCTAGGCAAAACGGATTCCAAGAAGAAATTGAGTTTTGCGCCCAATTGATAATAGGATTATGCTTCTGGAGCCAGGGGTACCCCAGAACCACCGTGGAGGACAAACTAGGGAGAATTTTTTTTTTTTTTGTTACTTATTTGTACCCATAGGTAGATTTGGTTTGCAGTCTGGTGACAAGCCACTGGCTGCCGGTCGCTGCGTGCGCGAGCGCCCTAAACCTACATGTTGTTGGTATGCGGGAGGAAACCGGAGAAATCCCGGAGTAAACCCACTCAACACGGGGAGAATATGAAAACTCCACACAGCTCACTGTTGGTCGGGGGCTGGAGTCGAACCCACGATCTCATGATCCCCGCGATCCCCCGGCCGAGGGTAAAACTGTGCTGCCACAGTGCTAAACCACTGCGCCACCGTGCAGCCAAATGAATGAATGAATGAATGAAGATCGAGAGAGACTCCCGGTGGTTCCCGGCAAGAAGGACGGAGACCGGCTCCGTGCGCTCGGTGACGGAAGCTAGGCTACAACCGGGTAATGCCGCTATGTTTAATGCAGCTGGCAATTTGATAGTGGGTATGCCTATCTCCCACACGAGTCGCAGTGAAATAAAATTCTGTTCTGCCCCCGAATCAGTTAATGCCGGGACCTTTCTCTCGGCCCCCGGTAACTGGATAAGAGCTGGGATAGAGAAATTACCGGAGGGATTAGTGAAATTTCCGCCTGCCAAAACCCCCACGGCTATTGACGGACTATGTCTTTTGGCTTCAAGGGGCAGGCGAACAATTTATGCTCGAAAGAGCCGCAGTACATGCACGCATTGGTTTTCCTCCATTGCTGGTATTCCTCCGGAGTCAGACGGGCTCGGCCTAACTTCAGAGGAGGAGTCGGACTTGGCTGAGCTGGTAGCTGGAGGGGGTGTATGCAAGATGGACTGACCATAGAAGGCCTTTTGCTCCTTCGTGCGCTCATGGTACTGGTGATCCAAACTAATAGCTTGATCAATAAGCTCATCCAGAGAGAAGGGGGTCACATGAACCGCCAGATCATCATGGAGGTTGGTATTTAGAACCAGGAGGAAGGAGCTGCATAAGGCAACGTCATTCCACCCGGAGTCTGCTGCGGCGACCCGGAACTCCACAGAGAAATCGGCTGCAGACCAATTCCCCTGCCGGAGCAACATTAGCCAACTCATAATATTCCCCTCACTCTCCGAATGGTCAAAGGCCCGGGAAAATTCTCAACTGAACTGTTCAAAGGTATAATTGGGGCCCTCCATGCTGTCGAAGACGGACTGGGCCCAATGAAGAGCCCAGTCCCAGAGCAGGAGGGTCACAAAGTGGATTTTAGAAGTGTCGTCCGGGTACTCCCTACCAACCTGCCGCAGATAGAGGTGAACATGAAGCAAAAACCTCTTGCATCACTCCACCTCCCCCACGTACGGGGCAGGTGAAGGCACAGAAGTGGTGCGGTGAATCGTAGCAGCCGCTGGGGCGACAGGTGGACAGGAAGGGTCTGGGCGAGACATCTGGCAAAGGTGGTCAGTAACCATGGTCAGCTGCTGAGTTATAGTTTGCAACTGCTCGGTTAGTGCGACCACCTGCCGCTCAGTAGCGTCTAACCGGTAAAGAGTGGAGTGCTCCGCTGATGCAGCACTTGCTGAGCTTTGGTCATGGCTGGCTCGTTCTGTCATGACTGTAAACAGGAAGCTCATGTGCAAAGCAGTTAATACCAGAGAAGACACCAAGGCACTGAACTGAAACGTACAACACAACTTTACTGAATAACAGGCGATTGTAGGGAAAAGCGGAGCACGCAGAGGGACACACAGCCTGTGGCAAGAGAGAGACGAGAACTGGTTAGAGGAGAAGAGTATGACAGGGGAAAATATAACTGAGTGGGGTTTTCTTACTGCGAATGAACAGAGAGCCCGGCAGAGGAACTCAGCACAGGGGGGAAACGAGCCAGCAGGACTGAGCTGGCCAGGAACGTGGAGAGGTGAAGAGCAGGGTGGAGTCTGATCAGGTGGAAGGAACAGTCTGGAGAGATGAGGGTGAAGCAGCAGGCGAGAGCACCACAATCCCGGAAATGCACCACAGAGATGGCAGCAACCTGAGGAGAGAAGAGGAAAGGAAAGATTAGGCTGAGTTCCTAACGAAGCAGTATTTTAATCTTACTTCAGGCAGCAATACCCAACGAGCCAGCGCCGACGTGTTCACAAGCAGGCCCTTTTAAGTGCTGGCAGTCAAGAGGCAGCAGGTGCGTCCACTCATGCAGGTGTGGTGATGACCGACAGAGCCGGGAAGTGAATGGAGAACCTCCCACAGAAAGGGAGGGGGAGTGCGCTCACCCGATCATCACAGTGCTGACCAGCAGCTTGGCAAGCGGAACAAATATCTGTTTGGCTTATTGTACCAAACAGAATTACTTTGCCAGAGCTCTGCTCATATTTGATAGGTGCTGTATATAAATACCATTTATAGACTCTCCTTGCTATATAATAAATTTAATACTTTATTACCTTCACCAAGGAAGTTATGTAATTGGGGTGGTTTTTCTGTTTGTCTGTCTGTTTGTTTGTCTGTCTGTTAGCAGGATTGCGTAAAACTACTGGATGGATTTTGATGAAATTTTCACCAGAGGTAGCCCTTGGGTTGGAGAGGAACCCATGACATGAACCCATGATTTTGATGATGATCCCAGAATGCATACTTCCACCAAGGCTCTGATCTTCTCACACTGTGTTAGCAAGAATCCTCCAAAACAAACCCCTTACAATTTGGAGGTGATCCATGAGGGATGGAAGTAGCCTTGGTGGAGGTATGCCCTCTCTGAGTGCTTTTCTACTTTATATTGTCTTACTTATGCCTGGACTGACAGGCAGGAATGAAATTGAAGGGATACAAAGGGGCCAGAAGAGATGGGGGGTGAAGGAGTGTGGGGGGAACAAAGAGAAAACCCACTTGTTGCTTCTGAGAAGATTTACACATGAGCCTGATATCTGCACCTGAAAGAGAACAGATCAACTTCTCTCTCTCTCTGTGTGTGTGTGTGTGTGTGTGTGTGTGTGTGTGTGTGTGTGTGTGTGTGTGTGTTACTCAAAGAATGAGAGAGGGTAGCAGGCTACAGCAACCCCCCCTTTCCCCGGGACCATGAGCAAGCAAGACAACCTGCCCACCTCATCTCCTGAGCAACTTGTAGCCCCTGCAGAGCACAAAAAGTTGCAAATTTAACCTCTTATTCTTATACTTTTTCAGAAAAAGCTGAACATTTATGCAAAAACAACTGCAAATTTATAAGAACGCAGCTGCAAAATTACAAGAAAAAAGTTGCAAATTTATATGGTCAGAGAGGCCGTTGGCACGGATTGGATCCATGTTTCTGTCAGTCTGCCCCAGAGCAGCTGTGGCTACAGAGATAGCTTACCACTATCAGTGTTTGTGGAGTGAATGAATAATGTATCTACTGTAAAATGTCCATAAAAAGTGCTATATACAGTAAATCTGATGCATTATGAATGAATGAATGAATTTATTCAGTAATAAAATAAACATACATACAATACAATAAGAACACACAAAAGAACAACCAAAAGGGTGTAGGCTGAAGCTTGTGCTTATATAGTGCCTACCCCATTACAATTTTAAAATCGATAACATAAAATTTAAATCATACCCAAAATCAACAAAGAAAATCAAATAGAACAAGTAGACCAAAAAACAAACAAAAACTTTTAAGTTATTACAAATTTATCTCCCAGCATTTACAGGGAGATACTGGGAGATTTTCTCATCTTTGTACAATTTTTTGAATTGCTTCAGAGTTGAACACATTTTAATATTTTCAGAGCAACAGTTCCACAGTTTAACTCCAGTGACAGACATGCAATGATACTTTGTATTTGTTCTAACCTTTGGCTTATTTAAAACAGAGTTACCTCTTAGTTCATATTCGCTTTCCCTTTTTTTAAACAGTCTCTGAATATTAACAGGTAATTGGTTATTATTTGCTTTGTACATGATTTGAATGATATTATAATCTACCAGGTCTCTAAATTTAAGAGTATGTAATTGAATGAATATTGAATTTGTTGGTTCACAGTAAGGCTTCTTTGATATTATGCGTACGGCTTTTTTCTGTAGTAAAAAGATTAAGTTTGTGTTTGTTTTGTATGTGCTTCCCCAGATCTCCACACAGTATGTCATATAAGGAACTAGATAGATAGATAGATAGATGTACTTTATTGATCCCAAACTGGGAAATTACAGTGTAACAGCAGCATGACAGTTGACAGCCAAACAACAGAAACACACACGACAGACAAAGGGATTACCCATGGAAAGTAAAAAAGAAACTAACATGACTATAGAACCTATATACATCATAGCTTAATATATGATGATGACCCGTATAAACACGCATGACTCATCCCATTGCACAAAGAAGGACTATCAGGAGCAGAGTGAAATGTGAGGTACTAATTAGTCTGTAAGGTGCAGTGTAGCAGCATAGCTATGACCAGAATACAACATCATAGGGAGTTATTGTACAGTGAAATTGCGTGTGGCAGGAAAGATTTCCTGTACCTGGCCGTTCGACAACGAAGCTGTAGTAGTCTACTGGAGAAAGTGCTTCGCTGCCTATCTAGTGTGTGGTGGAGGGGGTGATCAGGATTGTTCATGATGGATCACAGTTTATTTAGTGTTCTCCTCTCCACCACTGTCTCAAAGGTCTCCGGTCTGAGACCAATTACAGAGCCAGCCCTCTTGATAATCTTGTCAAGTCTGTTGGTATCTCTGGCCCTGATACTGCTACCCCAACAGACCGCAGCAAAGAAGATGGCGCTGGTGACAACAGTCTGGTAGAAAAGCTCCAACATCCTGCTGCACACGTTGAAGGATCTCAGTTTTCTCAGGAAATAGAGTCTGCTCATCCCCTTCTTGTGTGCAGCATCGGTGTTGGATCTCCAGTCCAACCCGCTGCTGATCCTGACACCCAGATATTTGTAGCCTTCAACCACTCCCACATCCTCCCCCCTAATCTGCAGTGGCTGAGAAGGAGCCTTCCTCTTCCTGAAGTCAATCACCATCTCCCTGGTCTTGCTGACATTCAACCTCAGGTGATTCTGCTCCATCCACTCCACAAATCTGTCTACCAGTGCCCTGTACTCCCCCTCCTCTCCTCCTCTTATACACCCCACAACAGCTGAATCATCAGAGAATTTTTGCAGGTGGCATGACTCAGTGTTATACTGAAAGTCCGTGGTGTATAAGGTAAAAAGAAAAGGAGAGAGCACAGTCACCTGTGGCGCTCCTGTATCACTAGCCACCACTCCAGACAAGACACTGCCCAGCCTGACAAACTGTGGTCTGCCTGTCAGGTAGTCGGTAATCCAGGAGATCACAGAGCTGTCAACCCCCATCACCCGCAGCTTCTCACCCAGCAGCAGTGGCTGGATGGTGTTAAAGGCACTGGGGAAATCAAAAAAAGTGATTCTCACAGTATCTCCTCCACCATCCAGGTGCTGATGGGCTCGTTGCAGCAGGTAGATGAATTATATAAAATGCAAAGAGATTTCTGACACAGGAGATCCTTAATTTTATACAGTACGGCAATGGATTTAGACATTTTAGTTTTGACATGATTTATGTGTGATTTCCGGTTTAGTTTGTTATCAACAATGACCCCTAGGAACTTGGTTTCGAAAACTGTGTCAGTTTCAACATTGTTTATTTTAATTGTTCTGTGATTACATAATTTGTGGTTTCCAAATATTATACATTTTGTTTTTCCAAGGTGAATAGACAATTTATTGGCAGTGAACCATTGATTGATTTGTTTAAGTTCATTTTCTACTAAATCCAGAAGCTGCATAAGATTTTCTCCACTACAAAAAACGGTTGTGTCATCTGCAAATAAAATACACTTGAACAATTTAGACACAGAACATAAATCATTAATATACAAAATAAACAGCAATGGACAAAGCACAGAACCCTGTGGTACCCCACACGTCATCTTCAGCAACTCAGAGTCTGTATTATTCACATGAACATATTGATATCTGTCTTCTAAATAGCTGTATAACCAGTCAAAAGCAATTCCTCTGATGCCATACTTATGTAATTTACTGAGGAGTAATTTATGGTCAACTGTATCAAATGCCTTTTGTAAGTCCAGAAATATTCCAACTGTATATTCTCTTCTATCTGTTGCATCTGTAATCTGTTCAACAAAGTCTGTGAGTGCCAGTGAGGTGGTCTGGTTCTTCCTGAATCCATACTGTTGTTCACAGAGTATATTGTGCTTATCAATGAAATCATTTAGTCTCTTAACAAATATTTTTTCCAGTATTTTGGAGAACTGAGGTAACAAGGAGATGGGTCTGTAGTTTGACAATAAGTGTTTGTCACCAGTCTTATACAGAGGAACGACTCTTGCTATTTTCATTTTCTTTGGAAATTTACCAGCAGTCAGTGACATGTTGCATATGAAACTGAAGTGTTTAACAATACAATCAATAATACATTTAACCAAGAACATACTGAAATCATTACAATCAGTTGATTTTTTGTCTTTGAATTTGTTAACAATGTCAAGAATTTCTTTTTCATCTGTTTCTTTCATAAACATTGAGTAAGAGTTTATGTTGGCGCAAGATGGCGGCACATGCACAACGCGAGGCTCAGCGTCCTACCAGATTCTGGGGACTAGCAGTGTTATTTCTGCTCATTTCGGGTATGTTCGTTCAGAACAGCTCTGCTTTTACATCTTACACCCGAGATGAGCTTTTGAATATTGGATTACAAAGCAACGATAACGACCTTTTTATCAGCAACCTACGTCTGAATCTACGTCTCATCCCGGAGCTCTGGAGAACTCCCGATGCTTGGCAGGCTTCCCGGCCGACCGGAAGTGCTCGCAGGCGGCGTAAAGATCGTAAACAAAGGAGGGGTAAGCGCGGTGGGCTAAGAGCTAAGCTAAAGCTAACACCGCACCAGCTATCGCTACCCAGTATTTTCCTTGCTAATGTACGGTCTCTGGCGAGCAAAATGAGTGAACTACGGCTTCGGATCACCAACAATAAGAGACTTATGAACTGCAATATCATGATTTTTACGGAAACATGGCTTCACAGTGGAATACCCGACAATGCTATCGAGCTAGCCGGCCTACACACGCTCCGGGCAGACAGAGCAGCAGTTGACTCCGGTAAGACAAGAGGGGGGGGAGTGTGCATTTATATTAACAAGGCTTGGTGCACGAACTCTGTCACTGTTGAGAGACACTGCTCAGCTAACCTGGAGTTTCTCATGGTTAAATGTAGACCTTTCTATCTGCCACGCGAGTTCACTTGTACCATCATAACAGCCGCTTACATTTCTCTGGATGCTAATGCTAAGCTTGCTATGAAAGAACTGCATGCAGCTATTAGCAAACAACAAACTGCACACCCAGAGGCAGCATTTATTGTGGCGGGTGATTTTAACCACTCTAACCTCAAGACAGTGCTTCCTAAATTCTACCAGCATGTCTCCTGTTACACACGAGGGGACAAAACATTGGACCATGTTTACACCAATATTGTGGGAGCCTACACAGCAACTCCCCTCCCCCACCTAGGTCAGTCTGATCACTTATCCTTGTTCCTTACCCCCAAGTATGTACCGCTCATCAACCGGGTGAAGCCATCAGTGAGGACCATCAAAGTGTGGCCAGAGGGGGTTGACTGTGTACTCCAGGAGAAGTTTAGGAACACAGACTGGAGTATGTTCACCTCTCAGGCTACCTGTGGCTCCCACATAAACATCAACTCTTACACCCACTCAGTCCTGGACCATATCAACACCACTATTGACAGTGTCACCACGGAAAGACAGATCACCATGTACCCAAATCAGAAGCTGTGGATGAACAGAGAAGTGCGGCTTCTGCTAAAAGCACGTAACAATGCCTTTAGATCTGGTGATGCACAGGCCTACAGTTCATCCAGGGCAGATCTGAAGAGGGGCATCAAGAAGGCCAAGCACAGCTACAAGCTGAAGGTGGAGGAACATTTTGGGGACTCTGACCCCAATGCCAAGGTATTGGGGACTCTGACCCCAATGCCTTGCCACGTATGTGGCAAGGCATTCAAGCTATCTCTGATTATAAGCCCAGCAACTCCATACCTATAGCCATGACTGTGCCCTTTCTCAATGAGCTAAATGACTTCTATGCTTGTTTTGACAAGGACAACAACGAAAAGAACATCAATTTCCCACCCTCTGATGACCTCCACCACCTCACACTCACCCACACCGATGTCCGTAACGCACTGAGTCATGTCAACGTACGTAAGGCTGCTGGCCCTGATGGCATTCCTGGGCATGTGCCCATAGTCATGAAGTGCTTTGAGCGACTGGTCTTGGCACAGCTCAAAAAAGGCCTGCCCCCTACACTGGACCTTCATCAGTTCGCCTACCGGAGCAACAGGAGTACAGAGGATGCGGTTTCTACAGTGCTGCACTATGTACTTTCACACCTGGATGACAAGAACACCTACACAAGAGTGCTGTTTGTTGACTTCAGCTCAGCATTCAACACAGTTATCCCCTCCAAGTTGCTCACTAAACTTGGGGACCTGGGAATCAGTACCTCCACCTGCAACTGGATCATGGATTTTCTGACCAATAGACCCCAGCATGTTAGGTCAGGCCCCAACCGTTCTTCCGTCATCACACTCAACACTGGTGTACCACAGGGCTGTGTGCTCAGCCCATTCCTCTACTCCCTCTACACCCATGACTGCAGGCCTATGTATGGATCCAATTCCATCATAAAGTTCGCAGATGACACCACGGTGATTGGACTCATCAGGGACAACGACGAGTCAGATTACAGGGCAGAGGTTGAGCACTTGGCTACTTGGTGCGCTGACAATAACCTGCTCCTTAACACCAGCAAAACCAAGGAGCTCATAGTGGACTACAGGAAGGAGAGGGAAGAGACACATGACCCCATCCATATCAATGGCATAGCTGTTGAACGTGTCCCCAGCTTCAAATTCCTGGGGACCCACATCTCGGAGGACCTGTCCTGGTCAGTTAACACCACCAGCCTGATCAAGAAGGCCCATCAGCGCCTCTTCTTCTTGAGGACACTGAAGAAGAACCATCTGTCAACCGACATCCTGGGCAACTTCTACCGCTGCGTGATAGAGAGCACCCTGACCAACTGTATCACAGTCTGGTATGGGAGCTGCTCTGTCGCTGACCGCAAGGCGCTGCAGCGGGTGGTGAAAACCGCCCAACGCATCACAGAGACTCCACTTCCAGTTATAGAGGATGTCTACAGGAAAAGATGTCTGCGCCGGGCATGCAGCATTCTTAGGGACTCCAACCATCCTGCTCATGGACTGTTCCAGCTTCTCCCCTCCAGAAGACATTTCAGAAGCCTTCGGACTAGAACCAGCAGGTTTAGGAACAGTTTCTTTCCAACAGCTGTCACGTTATTGAACTTAGTTCCCCGCTGACTCTCTTACCATCATCTCTTACCATCCTCACCTGTACATAACTGCATAACTACATAACTACATCTAACTTATTGCACATTATTTGCACATAACAGTACTCTTAACTTTCTGCACTGCTGCATATATTTGCATATATTTGCTTAAATTGCACATACTGTTAATTACCGTATATACTGCACTGCTGTCCTTTGCACTTCTGATTGGATGCTAAACTGTGTTTCGTTACCTTGTATTCATACATGTGTAATGACAATAAAGTTGAATCTAATCTGATCTAATCTAATGTTGACGACACTGTCAGCGCCACTTGTATTTGCTGATGATACAGTGGAGTTGGCGATCTTTTTTCCTATATTAACAAAATATTCATTAAATGTGTTGGAGATCAAGCTATTTTCATTGATTATTCCATTTTCTGAATTTAAATAAGAGATGTGGTTGGAATTTAGTTTTCCTCTCTTTGTTATATTATTTAACACCTTCCACATGTTACATGTATTAGTTTTGTTATTTTCCAATAATTTACTGTAATGTTTTTTTACTCGATCTTAAAATACTAATGAGTTTATTTTTGTAAGTCTTGTATTTCTTTTCTGCTTCCACAGTTCTTAATTTCAAAAATGTTTTGTATAACAAGTTTTTCTTTTTACAAGCATTTTGCAGGCCCTTGGTGATCCAAGGCTTATCTCTGTATTTAACTTTAGTTTCCTTTACCACTAGAGGGCAATGTTTATTATATAGCTGTGATAAAATAGAGACAAATTCTCCATATGCTGTATCAATGTCGTCAACATAAACACCGCTCCAGTCTTGTATTTTTAAATCATTTCTAAGATTGTTGATTATGGTTTCTGTTACAAGTCATTTAAAAACCTGATCTATTTCAACGTTATGTGTTCCACCAGTGTGTGAAGAAACAAAAACAGGAAAATGGTCTGTCACATCATTGATAATAAGACCAGCAGTTACATTCCCCTCAGTGACATTTGTGAAAATGTTATCAATAAGCGTTGCTGAATGTGTTGTTATTCTAGTGGGGTATGTTACTGAAGGATAGAAACCCATACAAAACATGGAATTTATGAATTAACTTATTTGGATATGGTCATTTGGATTTAATAAGTCAATACTAAAGTCTCCACAAATAAATACCAGCTTCTTATTACCTACTGCACTGAAAAGCTCAGACAATTTTTCTTTGAAAATGTCAATATCGGTACCCGGTGCTCTATAAATACAACTTATTATGATGGTTTTTGCAGTTGTAATTAATTCCACAGTTACCGTACACACTCCATGATGTTTTCCATTTCAAAAGACATATTATCTACAACTTGGCTTTGGTACCAGGACCCGATATATAAACCAACACCACCACCCCTTTTTTTTGACCTGCTTGTGGTATAGAAATCATAGCCTCTCATTTGCACTGTATGAAGTTGGTCATTTTTTAGCCAAGTCTCAGAAATTGCAACGGCAGAAAAAACTGTGTTATATTGCAACCGACTGTCCTGGATTTTGGAAAAATTCATATGGAGACTTTTACTATTAAAGCGTGTTATTGACAATGATTGGCCAGAAATTGTATTTTTTAGTTGGTCTGAGCTAAAGTATTTAAACTGATGTTTTATATTGTTGAAGAAGTGATTTTCAGGATCAGTTTCATATTCAACACTGTGTGGCTTACGCTCAGTATATTCGTACCCTTTAAAAATGAGGTTGTTTCCTATAAAAGTTAGCATCTTAATTATTCCAGTCAATGGAAACAAATGCACAGTTTATATCTCTAAGTTGATAATGAAATGTCAATCATTTCTGGTTAATTTTTGGCTCCACTGATTTTGGTGTACTGTTACAGGGATGGCGTGGGTGAATAATGAGTCTGTCATACCTTACGTAGGCTATGTTCCCCCGTGCTCTTGCAGCTTTCAACTCTGGCATTAATTCTTTTCTCTTCCTTCTTACCAAATCAGTCAAGTCTTCATTGATGAAGATTTTTGTTCCTTTGAGGGACTTGGATCTTTGAAGAATGGTCATCCTGTCCTTGTGCCGCAGGAACTTGACCACAATGGGCCTCGATCTTTCTCCTCCAGGTTTCTCGGTGCGGTGGGCTATCTCCATCTCGATCCCTGGTGGTAACTGTAGTTTCTCCATGAGAATATTTTTAATCTTCTCCTCCGTGTCAGCCCAGGTCTCTCCTGGCGCCTCCACAACACCATCAAAGACTAGATTATTTCTCCGGGATTGTCCTTCTAGGTATTCAAATTTGTCGGTGATAGTCAACAGACTGTCACACACTTTAAAAACATCTGATTGCAGCACATTGTTGCGGTCTACTTGTTTAGACAAATCAGCTTTTATGACATCTACGTCTTACTGGGTGAACTGCAGACTGGTTTTAATGTCCTGCAACTCCCTCATCATCATGTCCACTCTTGCATTAGCTGAGTCCATGATCACTTTGATAAGGCTTTTGAAAGTTTCCTGTTGTTGGTTTAACAATGCAGAAAACAGTTCTTTTTGCTGTTGCAGTAAGTCATTTACCTGTGTGAGGGACACATATTCCTCCTCAGGTTTGGCCTCCACGGCATTTTGCCGCAGTTTTGCGATAATTTGCAGTGGACAAGGATTATTATTATTAATATTATTATTATTTTAAAAGCTGAAAATTTTTAAGAAATAAGGTGCAAATTTATGAGAAAAAGGGTGCAAATTTAAAAAATGCAAATCTAAAAGAAATGTTTTAAATTTGCAAGATTCTTTTGCATTTAACATTGGTGCTTCAAAGTCTTGTTATTAAAGGTTTATGTTGATTTGGAGGTGTTAATTCTGTGGGTTTTTTTTGCAGGTTGGAGGCGACATGTTCCCCATACCCCCCGCCCCCCCAGCTACACCTATGCTCAGTTTTATCCAGCCATTTATATACATGTACATGTCAGAGGCTGCGCTAGACTTTTTTAGTTATCTATCATTTTGACAGACAGGCTTGTAAAAACTCCATCATAATCTATAACTAGAAAAGATCTCAGAGAGTGCATACCTCCACCAAGACTCCTTGTGTCCCTCACGGATCACCTCCAAAATGTAATGGGTTCATCTGCAGCCCATGAACCATCTCTGATGAAAATTTCATCCAAATCCATCCAGTAGTTTTTATGTAATCCTGCTGCACAAATACAAACAAAGTTCTTGGTAGAGGTATGTACTCTCAGATCATCACCAAAACCATTATACACCTTTTCTGAAAATTTCATCAAAAGCCGTTAATAACCTTTTGAGTAATGTTGCTAAAAGACAGACAGACAAACCAACAAACTGTCAAGAAAAACATTACCTCCTCCTCTTGATGGAGGTAATTTTCTGTCATTTTAATTGATTTTAATTAGATCACCATCAGTGTAACCTGTCAAAATGACTGACAGCTGTCAGCTTTGTCTGTCACTGATGAAAAAAATCTATCAATGAAGGACAATTTGCAGGTAATGCGACCTCTGATGTATGTAAACGTTAATTTTCTGTTATGTAACTTGTTGTCTGTGAGTCTATAATAATACAGTAGAAATGTGTGAATTTTCTGCCAAGTCAGCATTCTCACAGTTATAGTGGTGAGAAAAAGTGTTTGCCCCCTTCCTGATTTCTCATTTTTTTTGTATATGTGTCACAAATGTTTCAGATCATCAAACAAATTTAAATATTAGACAAAGATAACACAAGTAAACACAAAATGCAGCTTTTAAATGAAGGTGTTTATTATTAAGGGAAAAAAAATCCAAACCTACATGGCCCTGTGTGGAAAAAGTGACACCCCCCCCTCCCGTCCCCCGTTAAAACAAAAATTAACTGTGGTTTATCACATCTTTGGAAAGCTGAGTTCATTTTCTCTAACCACACCCAGGCCTGATGACTGTCACACCTGTTCTCAATTATGAAATCACTTAAATAGAACCTGCTTGACAAAGTGAAGTAGAACAAAAGATCCTCAAAAGCTAGACATCATGCTGCGATCCAAAGAAATTCAGGAACAAATGACAAACAAAGTAATTGAGATCTATCAGTCTGGAAACAGTTATAAAGCCATTTCTAAAGCTTTGGGACTCCAGCGAACCACAGTGAGAGCCATTATCTACAAATGACGAAAATATGGAACAGTGATGAGCCTTCCCAGGAGTGGCCGGCCGACCAAAATTACCCCAGGAGCGCAGCGACCACTCATCCAAGAGGTCACAAAAGACCCCACAACAACATCCAAAGAACTTGCAGGCCTCATTTGCCTCAGTTAAGGTCAGTGTTCATAACTCCATCATAAGAAAGAGACTGGGCAAAAATGGCCTGCATGGCAGAGCTCCAAGACGAAAACCACTGCTCAGCAAAAAGAACATGAAGGCTCGTCTCAGTTTTGCCAGAAAATATCTTGATGATCCCCAAGACTTTTGGGAAAATACTGTGTGGACTGATGAGACAAAAGTTGAACTTTTTGGAAGGTGTGTGTCCCATTACATCCGGTGTAAAAGTAACACAGCATTTCAGAAAAAGAACATCATACCAACAGTAAAATATGGTGGTGGTAGTGTGATGGTCTGGGGCTGTTTTACTGCTTCAAGAACTGGAAGACTTGTTGTAGTAAATGGAACGATGAATTCTGCTGTCTACCAAAAAATCCTGAAGGAGAATGTCCGGCCATCTGTTTGTGATCTCAAGCTGAAGCACACTTGGGTTCTGCAGCAGGACAATGATCCAAAACACAACAGCAAGTCCACCTCTGAATAGCTTAAGAAAAACAAAATGAAGAGTTTGGAGTGGCCTAGCCAAAGTCTTGACCTGAATCTGACTGAGATGCTGTTGCATGACCTTAAAAAATGCGGTTCATGCTCGAAAACCCTCCAATGTGGCTGAATTGCAATAATTCTGCAAAGATGAATGTGCCAAAATTCCTCCACAGTGCTGTAAAAGACTCATTGCCAGTTATCGCTAACGCTTGATTGCAGTTGTTGCTGCTAAGGGTGGCCCAAGCAGTTATTAGGTTTAGAGGGCAATCACTTTTTCACACAGGGCCATGTAGGTTTGGGTTTTTTTTCCCCCTTAATAATAAACACCTTCATTTAAAAACTGCATTTTGTGTTTACTTGTGTTATCTTTGTCTAATATTTAAATTTGTTTGATGATCTGAAGCATTTAAGTGTGACAAACATGCAAAAAAAAATGAGAAATTAGGAAGGGAGCAAACACTTTTTCACACCACTGTGTGTGGCAATTAGTAATTTTAAAGTAAATGTCAGGAGAAACATTTGGTTAAAACTGAAGTTAAATCAAAGTCTTTTAAGAGTTTTAAAGTCCTCAGCGTGGTCTCTCCTCTCGGGAAACAATGGTCCATTTCAGGTCTGTTCCTCCAGGTGAAGTGACATCTAAATCGTTTATCATTGCTGTTGTTGATGGAGCTGAGAACAGATCAGAGCTATTGCTCCTTTCTCCTGCTGACTTTCACCTCTGACCTGTCTGAAGCAGTCACGGACATCAGAGCAGGAAATGAGATGATTCAGATGGGGAGGAGGTGAGGGGGCTCAGGGAGGCCTCTGCTGCTGCTCCACATGAAGAGAAGCTGCTTGTGTGTTTTGAAGCGCTTTCAGCTGAAGTCAAATCGAAGGTGGACCATAGAGGAAAAAAAACATTTTATCTGTGATAAACATACAGAGGTTCCATTTTATCTGCCTGAATGTGCAGAATCTTTACCAAAATATCTAAGAAAGAGAAATGATCATAAAAGGTCTGTGAATATTACCTCCACCAAGGACGTCACATTTTCATTTCTGTTTTATTTACTTAAATTTTCCTCAGTGGACGCATTGCCTTGGTGAAAGTATGTGGTCTCTGATTACCCTTCACTGACAGCACTTTCCCCATGTGTTGACAGCTCCCACAGCTCTTAATGGCCTTTAATTATTTAATTACTGCAGCATCATTGTGAATCATCTTTTGCAGCCTTCCTCAGAATGGCTCGTTTAAGTGCACGTCTCTTTAAATTCCTCAGAGCTGCATTTAACTTCACCCTCCCACTTACTTCAAGAAGGACAAAAGAAGGACAAGAGAGATTACATTGACAACCTGGCCAGTCAAGCAGAAGAAGCAGGAGAACCTGAAGGACCAGTACTTGGTGACCAAGAAGCTGTCAGGCAAGTTCCAGCAGACAGACAATCCAGTGAAAGACAAAAATGGAAACCCACTGCCAACAATTGGGGAACAGCTGAAGTGATGGGCAGAGCACTTCAGAGAGCTGCTGAACTGCCCAGCCCTTAAAAAGGCCCACTAGACATCCCAGTAGCAGAAACAACACTACCAATCAACTGTGACAAGCCCTCAAAAGCAGAGATCACGAAGGCCATCATTACCTTGAGGAACGGGAAAGCTGCAGAACCGGACAAGATACTGGCAGAACCCATCAAAACAGACATTGAAGCAGCCGTCAACATGCAACATAGCCTCTTCAGCAAGCTCTGGGAGAAGGAAGAGGTACCAGCCTAGGGGAAGGAAGGGATTGTCATCAAGCTGCCAAAGAAGGGAAACCTCAGAGACTGCAGCAACTACCGAGGGATCATGCTCCTGTCAGTGCTGAGCAAGGTTTTTAACTGAGTTCTGCTGGAGAGGTTGAAGGAGGCAGTCGACCCCAAGCTACAAGATCAGCAGGCAAGTTTCCACATGAACAGATCCTGTGCCGATCAGATCGCCAGCCTACGCATCACTGTGGAGCAATTGCTGGAGTGGAACTAGCCCCTCTATATCAACTTCATAGACTACGAGAAGGCCTTTGACAGTGTGGACCATGAGACGCTGTGGAAGTTGCTGAGGCATTATGGAGTTCCCGAGAAGATCATCTCCCTCATCCAATGCACCTACCAGGACATGAGCTGCAGGATCGCACACGCTGACCATTTGTTAGAGCTTGGAGGTGAAGGCTGGAGTCTGCCATGGGTGCTTGCTGTCACTGTTCCTCTTCCTCCTGATCATCGATTACATCGTGACGATCACAACAACAGGCAGGAAAAACGGGATACACTGAACACTCTGGACGCAGCTGGATGACCTCAGCTTTGCTGATGACTTGGTGCTCCTGTCACATAACCACAGCCAGATGCAGGACAAGATTCCTCGCCTGGAGAATACATCAGCCGGGACAGGACTCCAGATCAATAAGAAGAAGACCGAGCTGATGAAGATCAACACCACTGCCAACACACCAGTCACAGTTGGAGGAGAGCCCATCAGAGAGGTGGAGTCCTTTGTCTACCTGGGAAGTGTGGTGGGTCAAAAGGGGGGCACAGACCGAGATGTCACAGCCAGGATTGGCAAGGCAAGAGAAGCTTTTGTCATACTGAAGAATATCTGGGCATCAAAAGAGATCTGCATGAGAACAAAACTGCAGATCTTCAACTCTAATGTCAAGTCTGTTCTACTTTATAGATGTGAGACCTGGAGTACGACAAAGATGATGCAGCAGAAGATCCAGACTTTCTTTAACACATGCCTGAGGTGCATCTTTAACATCAGATGGCCGGAGAAGATCAGGAATGACGACCTGTGGGAGTGAGGAGGACAGAAACCAGTGGAAGAACAGATTCTACAGAGGAAGTGGGACTGGACTGGACACACCATCAGGAAACCAGCATCCAGCATCACATGCCAAGTCCTGACCTGGAACCCACAGGGGAAGAGAAAGAGAGGCCGGCCTCGAAACAGCTGGAGACGAGACACCGAAGCGGAGCTGAAACAACAGGGAACTAACTGGACAGGAGTAGAGAGAGCAGCCAAGAACTGAGTGCGATGGTGAGGGGTTGTCGATGGCCTATGTTCCATGGTGAGCTATGGGCTTAAGTAAGTAAGTCCCGCTTACTTCACTATTGCTAATTTTAGCTGGCTAGCTTCGAGTTCAGGTAGTGAACTTTAGTCAACTAAAGTAAGTTTGGCTGAAAAAATAAATGAAATAAAGCATCAGTGGTGGACAGGAGTGTGTGGTTTCAGAAGTCGATAGGATATGACCGGTCCCTGAAGTACAATAAGACCAGAAACAGTGACTCAAGGCCTGCTAATGCTAACTGACCGATATAGCATCATGGCAAAAATAGAACAAAATAAGCCCAAAAGATGCATAGATATATTATCAACAGTGGATTACACAACCAGGTGGTAACTTTAGGGTGGCTTAAAGCTAAAGCACATAACTCAATAAAATGTGCTTATTAAGCTAACTCCATAGTAACACTGCTAGTTCTCAAGCTAAGGCCTTGGCTGGGCTCCCCACTCATCTAAGTTTGCAGACAGACAGTTGTGCTAGGCAATAACAGCAGCCAAGCTTCCCTTTGACCGACTTAAAGTTAAAAAACAAAAACATAAAACAGTGTTATATATGGTAAAACACCTTGGGTGAAGGATGAGGCAAGATGAATGGTTGAACACAGCTTTATTGACGTAAGGAAACAGTAGCTACACAGCAGGCACCTGGCAGAGGGCACTGGTCAAAGATGTCGCAATATGGGCACCCTCTGCCTTATATAGAGGGGTTGCACATGACATCAGTGGTCACGTGCCACATTGTTTTTCTGCCATTTTGGACGGCAAACAGCGTGGACCCTGTGTTGAGAATAATAATAATTCCACTAGCACCGACTCGTCACGGTGTTGTTCGTTTTCCATTACAACTGAGTACCACCTCAAGTGAGTGAGATCTTTACAGCAAGGCGGCCCGACACTTCCATGACATCATTTGTATGTGACAAGCAAAACACAAGATGGATATGGAGGTGAGCCTGGTGCTCGCTGGCTTTTTGTCAGAGTAAAGGCAAAAAAGGAGAGCCAGAGAAGGCTACAGGTGGCAAGACAAAACACTCTGGAAAAGTACTGGAGAGTTCAGGAAGCCATGGAGCAGTTTAAGCCGAAGACGTGAGGATATGAACTAGATCACATGTGAGAGTAAGCTAATGATTGCTAATGCCAATTAAGCACTAATAAGTCCCCCCGTACTACAGTGTAATCATGGCAAGTTATTGCTATTAGGTACTAAAATATGTATGCTGTGTGTATGCTTCAGATGGCTCTCTTGTGGCAAAATTATTGCTTCAAACTGTCGGTCTGGGCGTTCAACCAAGCCTCCAAGTGGTGGGATTTTTTTTTTTTTTTTTTTTTTTTTTTTTTTTTTTGTTACTTATTTGTACCCGTAGGTAGATTTGGTTTGCAATCTGGTGACAAGCCACCGGCTGCTGGTCGCTGCGTGCGCGAGCGCCCGTGGGATGTCACCCCAGCTTCACGAAGTGAAGTCTGCAGTGATTGCAGGGCTTCAGAACGTCTGAAGAAACGTTTAGCTTCCTGTGCTACAAATTGCTCTGATCTGTGTGAAAATCATGGAGAGACTTTTGAGACATCATGGGATGTTGCTGCTCCAGCCGGTGGTGTCGTGGAAAAAAGTGATCAGCTGCCAAAAATTGATTGCCAGGCGCCATATTATAGTTATGGGATTATATTAGCCGTAAAATATATATTTCAACAGGTAAACAGTACAGAGCTAGGCATAATAAAATTATTTATCAAAAATTACTATTACTATTTTCAATGTCATTGATAAATGTTTAGTTTGTACTATTGACTCTTCCCACTGGTGTCTTAACAGACAAAATAGAAAATCATGATGCAAACACATAAGTCACTAAATTGTTTATTACAATCACCAGCAAAATCCAGATTATTTAGAATGTGCAAAATTCAATCTTTAAACTGTAAAAAAAAAAAAAAACTCAGAATGGGTCACACATGTCGGCCAGACACGCCGACTCATCGCCTTCATAAGGTGGCCCAGCACACCAAGGAACACTTGATTGAAGGCAGCATTCTGAGCCGTCTCCTCAATTCACAAGGTAGTTTCATGAGATCCAGGTCAAGTGGACCCCTGACCAAGTGAGCACTCCCAAGTGGACCCCAGGATTCAGTCTGTACATGTACAAGTACATTCTCAATCCAGTGATTTGTAAACACGAAGAAGGAGAACAACAACAAGAATTTGTGTAAAACTATTGGAAAGACTTTTCCCGGTACCGTAACCAAGAAGTGTAAAAAAAAAAAAAAAAAAAAAAAAAAAAAAAAAAAAAGAATATATATATATATATATATATATATATATATATATATATATATATATACAGTATGTGTGTGTGTGTGTGTAAGATGACAACTAAGCTGACCCGGAGGTTTTGGCTCTGTTTCTGCTTTTAAAAGACTTTTCTTCTCCACCGCTGCTGCTCATCACCGCTGGCTGCCCCCAGATGAAAATCCACAGAATAGGTATGTGGGACTAGAATGTTCTGAATGAGGCTTTAGAAAGCTCTGAATCAGTTTGTAAATCAATTGATTGAAAATATACTTGTACATGTACAGACTGGACCCCGGGGTCCACTTGGGGTGCTCACATGGGGTGCTCACTTGGTCAGGGGTCCATTGACCTGTTCCCTTTTCATGCTCTCTTGCCTCACTGAGAAGCCACTGGATGTGCTGCTGGTCCCGGTTCAGCAGATCTTCAGCCTGCGGTAGGACTGTAGAACGAAAATACACACACAATTTAAGTACATGCACAGCACAAAAGTGCAACATGTAAAAAACTACTTTTTAACCAGGATTAACACTAGCTTATTTCGTCAGATGCTGTTGACACAAGCGCAAAATACAAACAGAGAACGGAGTTAGCATTGATGGCTAACTAGCTAGCTCATTGTCTGCATACAGGAGACAACAGTGTTTGTTCAAAGTGAGCTTTCCACCACTGGGAAAAATAACGGCAAAGATGCATAATATCACATCACTCATCATCCTCTATCACTGTTTTCAACAATGATGATGCCGTGGTCGGGTCTACACCTCTCTGCCTCCCGTCTGCCTCCACCATGGCCGTGAATTCTTTTCAGGTCACTCCGTCCAACTCCTGGATTTCTTTTATCAGCTACCAAACACAGAAAAGTCTGCACCTTGTCATTGGGTCACGGTGTTGATTTGTGTGTAGCCATTTATCTTGCTGATTACACTCACTCACACTTGCTGTTGGTGATTTGACTGTTCGTTGCCGTCCAAAATGGCACAGTAAACAAAAGACACGTGACCCGTCTGACGTCAGTGCAACCCCTCTATAGGGTGGTGCAGTGACGTGATGGGAAGTGCACGTCACTTCACTGCACTTCACAATAATGTGCCCAAAACACTATACAACATTCTCCCCCCCCCTTAGAAAAGTCCAAAACCACTCACACAATTGACCCCCCCCTCAAAAAAAATAAAAAAAATTGGGACCCGAATCATGCACTAACATAATGAAAAACAATGTACTAAAATGGCACATTGACACAAAATAAGCTAAAGCAGGGCTGACAGGTGGACTACCGTGCAGCCCGCGTGGTGGGGTGGATTATTCTGCCACCCAATAAACTAAAAAGAGTCCATACATAAACTACAATTACACACGTGCTCCTAAACTAAGCAAAGCACACAAAATAATCCCATTTCACAACATACATATACCATAACACAAGAACTATAAACACACAATTATTTACAGCACTGTTCCTTGGGCAGGAGGAGTAGAACCAGCATGGGGGGGGGGCAGGGCAGCCCCTCAGCAAGTGCACCCCTGGAAGCAGCAGACCCCCAGGATGATGGCTGATCTTCCGGATGACGGGGCCTTGTTTCTTCACCACCGACACCTGCTCTCGTCCATCCCCGTCACCTGAATCCTCTTCCTGGACACGCCGAAGCTGATTGGCGCGCTTCGCCGAGCCATTGGACAGGCTGAAGTATGCTGCGCCTAGCTTAGCCACATTGCGCAGGCACCCTCGATGTTTAGCTGGCTGTCATCTGGCCCATCTTCGCCATGGACGTTCTTCACCCCAAACCCGAACCAAGTCCAAAACCCTCAGCGGGGCCCAGCTCAGCCTTAAGTGGTGCTGCTGAGCATGCGGTTCCTCCATGCACGTTGATCTGGCCCCGACCTCTCTAAAACCATCGTAGCGTTCACCATCGTAGCTGCAGACCCTCCATGCCCCTGTGGCCAAGCTATGGAGGCATCTGGGGCTAGCACATTGGTGTCACTCGCCGGCGCCACGCTCGGTACCCCCCTCTGTCATATCCCGAGCACGGGCACTGAGACCCTCCTGCGCCAAATCTGAGTGAAGCTGGTCCTGCTTGACTGTCGTGGTGTCCGTTAGCTCTTTGTCCCACACAATGTCCTCATCGACCACCGGAACTGGAGGATTCCATTGCCCACAACCTGACCATTTGTTCCCGGCATCGTCTTTTATGGTGAAACCCAGTCCGTAAAACAAATCACAGCTCATGATGTTATTGCCTCGGGCTGTCACATGGAACTTGTGAAGTCAACCATCTTCGCAGACTTGTATTGGACCATTAACTCCAATGTCCCAACCGTGCACAGCCTGCCACTTCCATAACCATACAATGGCGGCGGTATACCTCTAATCCTGTAGTGGGGGAAAAAATTCCACCGTGGCCCAATTCAGCAATGACCCCTCTGGCTCTGTGTTTTCCCAGGGCAGACCTTCAACTGGCAGCATTGGCTTCCGTGGTATCTGTTATGTCTATAAATAATGGAGTCAGAGTCAGTCTTCATACAGAATAGAACTCTCCTTTATTATAGCGAACTTGGGTATTTATACACAGTGGGCCGTGCCCACCTGACGTCACCTTCAGGTTCAGGTTCAGGTTACTTTATTTGTACCCGTAGGTAGATTTGTTTTGCAGTCTGGTGACATCCATATTTACAAGCCACAAATTACATTCAGCATAGACACAGACACAGGCATATATGAAGCTGACTATAAACATGATAAGAATACTCAAGGCTCCATCAATCAGGGTATAAAAAGACAAAGAGATGGGAGAAAAACCAGAGGTAAGAGAGAAGGGTCATATTAAAAGTTAAAAACTAGTCAAAGAGGTTAAAAACTTAAAGGTCTAAAACCCAATAAAATATTTAGAACCCAAGTGACATACTACAAAAATAAGTAAATATAAAATGGAGTTAATAAATAGGTACCTAAATTATGTGCAATATATTGCTACAGCTTGTTCAACTCTTTGACAGCAGCAGGGACAAAGCTGTTTTTGTAGCGCTGGGTTCTACTTTTTAGGACAGCAAACCTCCGTCTTGAGGGAAGAAGCTGAAAGTGGCAGTGCAAAGGGTGGGAGTCATCATTTAAAATGGAGGTAGCCATCCTCTGTACTTGTCTGGTGTACAGGGATGTCAGGCTCAGCTGTGGCTCACCAAGCAAACGACTGGACCATCTAACTACCTGATCCAAGGATTTCCTCTGTTTCAGTTTTATCTGACCAAACCATGACACTAAAGAAAAGGATAAAACAGATTCAATAAAAGCCCGATAAAACATTGTCATTATGGTTCAGTCAACTTGGAAGCGTGCAAGTTTTCTCAAGCAATGCAAATGTTGCTGACCCTTTTTGCACACCCTTTCACAGTTCTCTTCAAAGTTTAAATTACTATCAATAATCGTCCCAAGATATTTGTAGGATTGTACACATTCGATGGTCTGGCCTTTTAGTACGGTGACTTTGTGCCTGGGATTTTTCCTCCTAAAGTCAATAATCATATCTTTAGTTTTTGTCGTATTCAGCTGCAGGTAGGAATCCTCACACCAGTGAACAAAATCATCAACTACTGGGCCGTGGCCACTCTCACCATCCTGGAGGAGACTGACAATAACTGAGTCATCAGCATACTTTATAATGTGTCTGTTGTCATGTCTGCTCCGACACATGTTTGTGTACAGGATGAAGAGTAGTGGTGACAACACACACCCCTGAGGAGAGCCAGTAGAAGAGCACTTTAGGTCAGACAATGTACCACTGACCCTTACTCTCTGCGTCCTGTTGGTTAAGAAATCCAGAATCCAACCCACCAGATTATTGCTCAAATCAAATTGCTGCAGGAACCTTTCAACTAAGATATAAGGTTGGATTGTATTAAAGGCGGAGGAAAAGTCCACTAATAAAAGTCTGGCGTGTGTCCCATTAAAATCCAGATGTTTAAAAAGCATGTTAAACAGAGTGACAGTGGCATCCTCCACTCCTCTGTGAGGCCTATAGGCAAACTGCAGAGGATCCAATGCATGCTCAGTCTGCTTTAGGACCTCACATCTGACCAGTTTTTCAAAAATTTTCATTAAAATTGAAGTCAAAGCAACTGGTCTAAAGTCGTTTACCATTTTAGGACAGCTGGATTTTGGAACGGGAACAACCACGGCTTCTTTCCAGATCTTAGGCACATGTTGTGTCTGTAAGGACTTACTGAAAATGTAATGAAATATAGGACTCAGTTCATGTGCACAGGACTTTACCAAGCGCCCACATATATTATCAGGGCCCTGACTTTTGTTCACCTTGAGGGTGGGCACGGCTTCACATACACACACATTCCCATACACAACAGTATCGTCATCCAAGCTATCCTCGTTATTCGGGTCCGCAACATTTGCCGTGGCAGGAGGCTCCAGTAGCCACTGTGACTGGTGCCAGGTTAGCTCTGAAGCTAGCTTGTCTGCGGCCTCCAGCTGGAGAGTTAGCTCAACAGCTCTGGTTAATGTTAAGTCATTAACACGGTGCACGGTGCACCGTGCAGGCTGCACGGTGGCGCAGTGGTTAGCACTGCGGCAGCACAGTTTACCCTCGGCTGGGGGATCGCGGGGATCATGAGATCGTGGGTTCGATCCCTGCCCCCGGCCAACAGTGATCTGTGTGGAGTTTGCATGTTCTCCCCGTGTTGCATGGGTTTACTCCGGGATTTCTCCGGTTTCCTCCCACATGCGAAAAACATGCAGGTTAGGGATACGGGGCGCTTGCGCACGCAGCGACCGACAGCTGGTGGCTTGTCACCAGACTGCAAAACAAATCTACCTGCGGGTACAAAATAAGTAATAATAAAAATTTTTTTTTTTAAAAAGTCACTGGGTGCCGTGAGTAGCCTAGCCCGTAATACTGCACTGCATGTGTGCTCCGTGAGCTGGTCACGTACCATTTCATCTTCCAACGGCCCAAAGCAACACTCGCTAGCTAGCTGCCTCAAGTCGGCGACAAACTGATGAATAGGCTCACCTACTCTCTGATGTTGCTGCCGAAAAAGAATCCTCCGGACAGTCACGCTATCCAGGGTGTGAAAATGGTTTGCTAGCAGCTCCACAATGTCTTAAAAAAGAGTCCAAAGCTCAGAGTATGTGCAGGACTCACTCGCCCCCAATACCCAGGTTGTGAAAAAGTAGTGCAAATGCTCTTAGCTTGTCGGGCTTACCCAGGTCCAGTGTGGTGATGTATGTCTGGAAAGCCTCAAACCACATAGGCCAAGGCACCAGCAGTTCACCTGGGAGCCTGAGAAAGGGGCGAAGTGGTGTGATACTCGCCAAATGTTATGTATGGTAAAATATCTTGGGTGAAGGATGAGACAAGATGACAGGACGAACACAGCTTTATTGATTTAAGGAAACAGTGGTTACACAGCAGGCCCCTGGCAGAGGGCACTGGTCAAAGAGGCCGCAATATGGGTACTCTCTGCCTTATATAGGGCGGTGCAGTGACCTGACAGGAAGCGCACGTCACTACACCGCACTTCACAATAATATACCCAAAATACTATACAACACAGAGGAATTAAAACTGCTGATTGGACGCTGAAACATATAACTGCTGTATGTTTTTTAAGAGAAGTGAACGTTGTGATGTTTTTATATATATATATATATATATATATATATATATATATACCGGCGGCCATGGCGGAAAATCAATGCCCAGGTAGACCAGTGTGCATGACAAACAGTCAGCCACAACAGTGAGCTTGCCGACCACATGCTGAATGTCGGCAGTGAACTCCGATATTGCGGCAAGGTGACATTGCTGACGTGCTGACCATGGTTCAGAGATTTTGGACATTGCGTAGGTTAGAGGTTTGTGGTCGACAAACGTGATAAATACGAGACCCTCAAGCCAACGCTGGAAGTGGTGTGTGGCCAGGTAGAGAGCCAGCAACACTGTCAAAAGCGCTGTACTTACCCTTGTTGTCGCACGGTGTGCAGCTGAAAAAGGAAAAAGGCCGCCATGAACCGGAGACGTATTGTTTCACCACTGCTCCCACCGTGACATCAGACGCATCTGTAGTTAGTGCAGTCCGTGCCAATGGGGAAAGATGGGCCAGCAAAACCACATTGGCGAGTGCAGATTTGGTGCCAGAAAAAGCCTGAATGCACGAGGGAGTCCAGTCAATGCCATCTGTGGGCTTATTCTTCTTTTTTTGAACTTACATTTTTATTAACAATCAGTGGTTTGCACAATACACTTACAACCTGTCAGTTTCGCATTCCTTGTTAAGTTCACCTTTACAACATTGTTAGTGATAAACTTCACAAAAAGGGATCACAAAACAAAACAGAAACACTCCCTCAAAAAATAGATAAATAAATAAAATAAAAGAGAAAATATAAGTAAATAAATAATTTGATAGCCCCCTTCCATCCTCAGGTCTGTGACCTTCTCCTCATTGTGTCATGAATTGCCCGAACGGCAGGGAGGAGAGACCCAGACGCTGAACTGCAGTTTGTGATATTTACTGAAAAACAAAACACAAAGTCCAAACAGTGCATCAACACAAAAAGAAACTGATCAAAAAGCAAATTTACGAACAGATGAAATAGCTCACCAGAACAGGAAAAGCGTTCTGGTGGAGATGAGTATGTGAGACTCCGGCAAAGAGGGAGGAAAATAACAACCCTTAAATAGGGCCAGAAACAAATGATAACAAGTGATGGCAGGTGTGGATCACATGAGCGGGCAAGAGGTAACAATGATTACAACAGAGATCAGCTCGGAGTAATGAGAGGGCAAAGACGGGACTGACAGCTGACAGGAGCACCGCCCACCACAGAGCAAAAAACCTGGAAGTGCCACTGACAGCCGCAGCCCCGGAGAGGGAGAGGGAGAGAGAAAACACAACAGGATACGAATATGATGTGATAGCAAATAGAGACAAGTAAACCCAAATATGTAAATAACAAAACTACAATGAATGTAAACAAGAAAATCAATCATACTAAGAAACAATACATAATATCTGAAAATGAACCAAAGATAAAATAACAGGAATTAGAACTCAAAATACAACACCATACAAATATAGAAAAAGGCAAAGAGACAGAGCACTCCAGGATCCCCTCGTGCTCAGATCGTGACACATTGTTGAAGTATTTTTTTGACTGATTTCCACCTTTAGATAAGATAAGATAAGATAAGCCTTTATTAGTCCCACAATGGGGAAATTCCAGGATTGCAACAGCACAGGGATAGCAACACTCAGAGCAACAATCAGAAGGCAAGAGAAAAACAAGAGCAGCGAGTATACATATGTACATATAAATATACAGTAAATATATATATATATAGACACACAGTGTGGAGCATTGTAGCTAGATGGAATAAATATATAAATATATAAACACACAGTGCGGAGCATTGTAGCTAGATGGAATAAATATATGAATATATAAACACACAGTGTGGAGTATTGTAGCTAGATGGAATGAATATGTAAATATATAAACACACAGTGGGGAGCATTGTAGCTAGATGGAATAAATATGTAGATATATAAGATATATAATATGTAGATATATAAACACACACAGTGCGGAGCATATTTGTCCATCTGATAGATTTCCCGTACCTTATCTACCCACATCTGGTATGTTGGAGGGGCAGGATTTAACCATTTAATTGTGATACATTTAATTGCTGCTGTCAATAGTATATGTAAGAGGTATTTCCTAGCAGTCCCCTCAAAACTCACTGGTGTTAATCCCAGTAATAAAACTTTGGAAACTTTTACTAAGTTTTGGTTAAATATCTTCTGGAGGGCATCAAAGACGTCATTCCAAAATGTACCTAATTTTGGGCATGACCAAAATATATGGGTATGGTTCCCAATATATGGACCGCATTTTCTCCAACAGACATTTTGATATCTTGGGCAGATTTTTGCCATTATTTCTGGTGCTCTAAAGAAGCTATTTAATACGTTCCATTTGAATTCCTTCCATGAATTTGAGCTCGTAACTGTATGTGCTGTACTGCATATCTCTTCCCATCCGTCCAGCAGAATTTCTGTACACATTTCGGCTTCCCAATTCCTTTTTATGTTTAGTGTACTATTATCATTTGTAGATAAAAAGATATTAAATAGATGGCTTAAAAATTTCTTGCCTCCTTTCCCTTTATAGATTTCCAATAAGTACTCTTCAACTGGATTTGGTTCTGAAACTTTTTCCCATTCTTTATGTTTCATCAAGAAACTGCTTAATTAGAAATAGTGGAAAAAGTCTGTATTTCTTAGTTTAAATTCTTCTTTCAGCTGTTCAAATGACTTGATTATTCCCTTATTATGAAGTTGGTATAGTTTGGTAAGACCATGCTCTGACCATTTTTTGAAGCCAGCATCGATTTGAGAAGGGACGTAATCCTGCATGAACCTGATATCTGATAAGATAGAAATTGTTTTGGGCAATCTAAATGATAATTTTATTTTTCTCCAAATTGTTAGTGTGACCCTAGTCCATTCAGTCATTTGGATTTTACTCAGGGATGTGTTAAGGAATGGCAGAGTGTGGAGAGGCATAGTACATAAACTTTGTTTCACATCATACCACTGCATATTTGAGATACTCTTAAACCATATTATAAAAGGTCTTAATTGTGCTGCCCAGAAATAATATCTGAGGTTTGGACGTTTGAGACTCCCATGTGGTTTGGAAGACTGCAGTGTTTTTAGTCTGATTCTTGGGCGCCTCCCTTGCCAAATTTTGAAATTAATCTGTCCAATAAATTGAATGCTGTCATGTCCTGGCGAGTGCTCACCCTCGCCATCCCGTTTCCTCTGCTCTCCTATTCATCTCATCTGACGCACCTGCTGATCCTGCTGAGCCAGCGTTTATAAGGAAGCACTCTTCAGTGATTCAACGCTGACTCGTTTGGGTATACCACCTTGAGCAGAATAGATCAAATTAGTAAGCTGTATGTGTTTTTGGGTTTCTGTACCTGACACCTTTTCTCCTCCTCCTTCTCTTCCAGGTTGCTGCCGATGAAGCGGTGTGTCTTCAGGGGTCACGGTGCGCTCGCCAGCCTGTTGCTCCACCCGTCGCAGCTCATCATCTCCACCTGGTCAGACTCCGCTCCTCATTCCCCTTCCCAGCAGTTCCGACCTGCTGGTTCCTCTCCTTCGCTGGGTTCTGAGCCAGTCTCTCTCTTCCTCCCACATAAGTGGTATTATTTGGATGTCCACATCCTCCTCCATTCTTCTGCTAATCAGCTCTTGTCTCACCCTCTGCAGGTTTGCTGCTCCTCCGGCAAGTGACTGGTTTTCTTCAAGTTCGCATCTCCAGAACTACGCCAAAACATTCAGAAAATACAAAAACTACAAGTGCTGAAATCAGCTGACACTTGAGTGCAAAACACTTATGTATGTGGACTTATGGGGGACCCATGCTGTGATATTCATCTCAGACTGGAAGGAAGGGAGAGGCAGTGAATTCCTCTGCTGGAAGAGCATAGGGGATTAAGCAACTGGGGGGGACAATAGGAATTGTGATGCGAAAATGTATTGTGATGCAAGACCTCAGGCAGCAGGGGGAGTGAGTGTTGTAGTAGAGACACTGCAGCATGAGGTCAATGCTTTTTCTGGTTCTGATAGATGTGAGAGAGTGAATAAAGTTCATCTGCTGTGAATGCCTGGCCTAGTTTTTCCTCTCTCCACACTGGTGACCCTTGACAAATAATGGAGCACGAGGCAAACACCCCGGAGATGACCCGGACGGGAAGCCCCAGCAACGCGTGTGCCATTTCGGTCAAACTACCAGACTTTTGTCCTGGTGCAGCAACAACAACCTGCAGCTGAACGCTCTGAAGACAGTGGAGATGATTGTGGACTTCAGGAAAGTCACAACCCCTCTGCCCCCCCTCACTCTCACAGGCTCTCCCATCACCACTGCTGATTCCTTCCGCTTCCTAGGCACCACCATCACCGGGGACCTCAAGTGGGAGCCGACCATCAGCTCCCTCATCAAAAAGGCCCAGCAGAGGATGTTCTTCCTGCGGCAGCTGAGGAAGCTCAAGCTACCCACCAAGATGTTAGTGCAGTTCTACACAGCCATCATCGAGTCCATCCTCACCACCTCCATAACCGTGTGGTACGCAGGAGCCACTGCCAGGGACAGACTAAGGCTGCAGCGCGTCGTGCGCACTACTGAGAAGTTGATCGGCTGCAAGCTCCCATCTCTCCAGGATCTGTACATCTCCAGGACCCGGAGGCATGCTGGCCGGATCATAGCCGATCCCTCACACCCTGGTCACGTACTGTTTGCTCCTCTCCCCTCAGGTAGAAGACTTCGGTCCATCCAGACTAAAACCTCCCGTCACATGAACAGCTTCTTCCCCTCTGCCATCAGACTGCTGAACACTAAGTGACTTATTGACTCTCGTGCACTATGTACAGCAGCTCAACCAGACTCATGTCAATCATCACTGTTTTCTTCCTGCATTACCGACTGCACTATATGGTTCTCCACATTATCTGCTGCTCGCTAATATATTTAAACTGCTGACTAGTATTAGTCACTCTTATTCTACACTTTATTGCATGTATAGTTTATTTCTTTTATTTTATCATGTTTAATGTTGCAGCATTGCACCGAGACAAATTCCTAGTTTGTGTACTAAATGAACAATGGCAATAAATCTGATTCTGATTCTGATTCTGATTTTGGCTGCACGACCAGAAGTCATGGTTCCTCCACACCGAGGCCCAGTTTGCGCTCCGGGGAATAACGGCAGATGACACCAGATATTACTATGTGGTTGCAGCGCCGGACGCTCACACGACTCAGCAAGTAGTGAGCCTGCTCCAACAGCCCCAAGCCCGCAACAAATACGGCGCTCTCAAAGCCACGCTGACCTGGCGCTACACACTCTCGGACTGCGAGAGAGCAGAGAGGCTCCTGACGCGCTCTGAGTTAGGAGATAGATAGATAGATAGAGTAGTTTATTTGACAGGGACAGTGCAATAAACATAGACAATTAATCAATGACAATCAATCTGATGTGTTGCACATAGAGTGTATAGCTATTAGCTAATTTGCAACTCTTGTCCCTGGATGGGCTTTAGAAAAGAGAATCAAGTAAAGAAAAAAAAAAAAAGAAAAAAAAATACACAATAACCACATACATCAATGCAAAAAAGATTATAAATACACAATTATAAATATTATAAATATTATAAATACACAAATATAACAACCTGACTCACATTTGCCTATTTCAGGCCTCTCCCTTCGTCACTCACTAAAAACAAACACATTCATCCCTTCCCTTCATTCACTCTCACCTTGCAGACAATCAATTCATACATGAGTACATTCTTGTTTATTTTTCAGCCAGTTTTTAACCTTTTTAGTGAATTTTTTTTTTTTTTTTTTTTTTTTTTTTTTTTTTTACTTATTTGTACCCGTAGGTAGACTTGGTTTGCAGTCTGGTGACAAGCCACCGGCTGCTGGTCGCTGCGTGCGCGAGCGCCCTAAACCTACATGTTTTTTTTTTGGTATGCGGGAGGAAACCGGAGAAATCCCGGAGTAAACCCGCGCAACACGGGGAGAACATGCAAACTCCACACAGTTCACTGTTGGTCGGGGGCTGGGATCGAACCCACGATCTCATGATCCCCGCGATCCCCCGGCCGAGGGTAAAACTGTGCTGCCACAGTGCTAAACCACTGCGCCACCGTGTGCCGTGAATGTTTTAAAGTCCGTTATTATTTTAATTACATTTGGCATTGTGTTCCAGATGTGACTGCCCTTTATAGAGAAAGCTGTTTGTCCAAATGTGGTTCTGCGGTGGAATATTTTACAGTTATTGTTAACAGAACTCCTGGTGGCTCTGCTGCTGTCCTGTCTTTGGACGAAACCAGCAAGTGGCTCGGGTGCTGATTTATGGAAACATTTGAACGTTAATTTCAGAAAACAGAGGTCAATGAAACTCTCAAAACTCAATAGGTTGTATTTTTTTAAAACATTACAGTGATGCCACCTAATGGGCTTTTTGTCCAAGATTTTTAGGGTTTGATTATATAATGAACCTATGTGTCTCATTGTGGAAGGGGCTGCTTGAGCCCAGACTGTCAAACAGTATGATATATGAGAAAAAACCATAGAATGCATATACAGTACAGCTGCTTCATAAGGTATGTAATATCTAATTAATTTAAAGCAGTTCAGATTTTTTTTTACTGTTTTTGAAATTTTCTTTATATGAAGATTAAATTTGAGTTGAGGATCTAGTACAATGCCAAGGTATTTGAATTCTGTAGCTAAACTGATGTCATGATCATGTATATTAACTTTAAAATGTTGCAGGTTACATTTTTTGATTGAAAAGCACATTGAGACTGTTTTCTGAAGGTTCAGCAATAGATGGTTCTGGAGGAGCCACTCTTGGACATCAACCATACTTGTAGACAGTACATCTGCAGCCTGTGCTGGAGTCTTGGCAGCTGTGTAAATAACTGCATCATCTGCATAAAGTTGGCATGTTGCAGCTGAGCAGTGTAACGGCAAGTCATTAATAAAAATGCTGAAAAGTAAAGGACCAAGAATGGACCCTTGTGGGATACCCATGCGGTTGTTTAAAAATGAGGATTTATCCTGGTGAACTTTTACACACTGTTCTCTATTCTGGAGATAAGATGCAAACCATTCTAATGTATCTGGGGAGAAGTTAAAAGATACCATTTTGGATAAAAGCAAACTGTGGTTTACAGTATCGAAAGCCTTTTTGAGATCTAGAAAAACAGCTCCTACCACATTACCCCTGTCCAAGGACTGTTTGACGTTTTCAATAAGGCAACAATTTGTTGTTTCTGTTGAGTATCCTGGTCTAAAACCAAATTGATGTGGATGAAGAAGTTGACTGTCTTGTAAATATTCAATCAGCTGTGTAGCTACAACTTTTTCAAGAACCTTAGACAGGACTGGTAAAATAGAGATTGGGCGGTAATTGCATATATCGTCTTTACTGCCTGATTTATGAACTGGTATGACGACAGCTTTTTTCCAGCCAGATGGAAATGTACTAGACCTAATGGAGAGATTAATGAGATGAGTCAGTGGTTTGATTAATATTTTGCTGTGCATTTTGAGAAAGGAGGTGCTCATATTGTAGATATCATTAGTTTTTGAGTTTGACAGTGTTTTAACAATACCAGCAATTAACTCCTCATTTACCTCATCGATGTGAAAAGAATCTGTTGGAAGTATGGAATTTGTGTTGTTGAGCACATTTGGCAGCACAAAAATTTTTGTTAAGTCTTCCACAGAGCCCACAAAGTATGAATTAAATTCATTTGCCAAAGTAGCCTTGTCACTGACGGTCTTGCCATTGATTCTAAGTTCCTTTACCCCCTTCTGATTGTTTTTTTTTATTAGTTAAGTTATTTAAATGCCTCCATAGGGAACTGTTGTTACCCTTTGCATGATCTATCAGTTTATTGTAATAAGATACTTTTGATTTTCGCAGCTCTTGTACCACGTTATTTCTTAAACTTTTGTACACAAGGTGATCATTTTGTAGTTTAGAGGTTAATGATGTTTTCAATGCATAGTCTCGCCTCTTCATAAGTTTTCTTATTTCATTATTTAACCATGGTAGGCTAATCTTCTGTTGTCTACTTTTAATTTGCTTTGTAAATTTTTCTATAGACTTTGTGATTGTTGCAGTTATAAAATTACAACAATCATCTACTTCATATATTGACATGAGCTGCTCCCAATTTTGATTCTCTAAGTAATGTTCAAACTCCTCATTTTTTGATTTGGGAATAATAAAATTTGATTTGTCAATATCGACTCCCCCAAAATACTGTAGTCGCTTTTTAGTAAGTTTTCTGACAGCAAGAACCATGTGTTAACCGTTCCTGCTTCTGGTCTCCTAACCGTGGTTGGGGGACGCAGGGGAGATCTGTCTTCTCCAGGGCCGGAGGCGCTTTTCCTCCTCCGGGGTCAACTCCCGAGTAAAACCTCACTCTTGTTAATAACGGTATTGTGGTGCACAGAAACACAGGCCGTTTCGCTGAAGCGTTGGGGCTTTATTCACAGACTGCAATATTATTAGCAACCATTTCTACCTGCTCCGGTCGCCTCGCTCTCTGTCTCTCATCCGCCCAAAATCATACACACCGTTCACTCGTTGGGGCCGTTCCACACACCCCGCCGGGGCGCGCCTCGGCTGCGCGCACGCACTCACTCCCGTTCACGCACTGAGCTGTCCTTTCTAAACACCTGCATTAGGCACATCTTACAACACATGTTATGATCTGAGAGACCAGTTACAAGATTATAGGTTCTGGTTATTCGTTCTGATTTATTAGTAAATACCATGTCAATAAGTGTTCTGGATTGTTTGGTTATCCTGGTGGGTCCTTTGATCATTTGTTGGTAATTAAATTTAGTCATGAGGCTTTTCAGTTTCTGTTTGTCCTTTTTATCAGACCAGTTAATATTAAAGTCACCATGAATTATTGTTTCTCTGTTCTTCTCAAGTTGTTTAACCAGATCACTTAATTCATTATAAAAGGAAGAATTGTGTGACGGTGGGTTGTACACTACTGCAATGTTGAAATTCATTACCGGAGAGAGACATACATTTACAGCTAAACATTCGAGTGAAGTATTCAAATCAACCAATTGACATTTATATTTCTCTTTGATGTAAATTAAAACACCTCCTCCCCTCCCTACCTGTCTGTCTTTTCTAAAACACTGATAGCCCGCAATGTTGATCATATTAGTGTCTATGTTCCTGTGTAGCCAGCTTTCTGAGAGACAAAGATAGTCCAGATTTGAGTCCAACAGCAACACCGAAATCTCATCTCTTTTGGGGATTATGCTCCGTATGTTTAAATGTCCGCCGAGGATCCCCTTTGGTTTAGCCTTTGTGTCCCAAAGAACTCGTGCATGATTAACAGTTTGGAAAAATAAATGTTGTTTTTGCTTTTGTACAGCTCGGTTTTGTGTTAACCCAGTGGTCTGCTGTTTAATAGTGGCAGGTCCAGGGTTAAGGTGAATATCTCCTGCTAGAAGTAGCAGTACTAACAGTACTTTAACTGTATACCCTCTGCCATATTGTGATTTTTGCTTAACAGCCATGTTTGCCTTGTTTTGGAAGCTTTTTCTCAGGGCTTTTAAAGACCACATAGAGTACAGGGTGAGATGTCCATGCCCAAATCCATATAAATAAAACTTTTTAACTTCACCTTTAGTTGAGTTTGCCGGAAAATCCTTCTTGTTGCAGGTCCAGACACACAAAGACAAAACGAAGAGGAAGTAGATAAGCAGAGAAGGCTTAGAAGTGGTGCCCATCAGCCCACTTTTTAATCCGGTGGCAGCCATCTTCAGTCTTTCTTGGAAAGAAAAGGAAAAAGAAAAATCTGTGGATAGTAAAATAAATTCTGCTTATGTCGCCAGTATCCGATCCGATCGTCCTCGAATCCAGCTGGGCCTCAGCTAGCCAACTAGCCCCTTCCGCTGCTGGTCCCGCTGCTCATGGCCGCCGTAACCGAGCTCCTGTCCCGCTCCTCCAACCGAGTCTTGTCGCACACCGCCGCTGCCACCGAGCTCCGCTGGGGTCACGGTAAGTCCACAGCTGAGCACCGCCGCCTACCGCCGTCTGCCTGGGTGAAATCTCTGCTGAGCCCCGTCACCAAATAGCCGCCTGCCTGGTAGTATCTCTGCTGGGCCTCACAACTGGGCTCCGATTCAGGCTGGTGTTAGGTGGAGTGACTGGCGCCAGCATTAAGCTAACTAGCGTTAGCTTAGCAATCGCTTCGGGTAGGGCGCATCAGTGAATCACAAAGAAACGCTGGAAACGCTGGTCAGTTTACTCACAGTGGCCAGAGAAAGGCGATCAAAGGGGTAATCCAACGGAGGTAGAAATTCAGCCCGTGCGTGTCCGTCACGAGCGCCAATCGCTGTAGGTTAGTTATTTAGAGACTGGCGCCAGCATTAAGCTAACTAGCGTTAGCTTAGCAATCGCTTCGGGTAGGGCGCATCAGTGAATCACAAAGAAACGCTGGTCAGTTTACTCACAGTGGCCAGAGAAAGGCGATCAAAGGGGTAATCCAACGGAGGTAGAAATTCAGCCCGTGCGTGTCCGTCACGAGCGCCGATCGCTGTAGGTTAGTTATTTAGAGACTGGCGCCAGCATTAAGCTAACTAGCGTTAGCTTAGCAATCGCTTCGGGTAGGGCGCATCAGTGAACCACAAAGAAACACTGGAAACGCTGGTCAGTTTACACACAGTGGCCGGAGAAAGGCGATTAAAGGGGCAATCCAACGGAGGTGGAAATTCAGCCCGTGCGTGTCCGTCACGAGCGCCGATCGCTGTAGGTTAGTTATTTTTAATGGCAAAATCAGTGACTTTGTCTCAGCACTGAAAAAGTGTGACCATCCCGGTTGCCATCTTGGATATCCTTGGATAGGTCGGTGGTCGAACTGATGGAAAAGATGTTGGCGTTGATGGGCACGGATGATGGGCATTTTCTGTTTGCCCACCTTTTCCTTTGGAACCTCCCAACGGTGGCCAGAGTGGTCCTTGCCAACTCGCCGTTACTGGCCGCGCATGACTACCGTACACTAGCCCAGGAGGCAGATCGGATCATCATCACCACCAGGGCCCTCACAGTGAATGCGGCGGTGTTGGAACCCAGCGAGACGGCCAGCGGAAGTGAAGAGCCAGCGATGGTAGTGGCAGCGGGGGCCAGGAAGCACCAGAGAGACACGCTCTGCTCCTACCACTGCTGTTTTGGAGAGGACGCACGCCGATGCGTGCCACTGTGCCAATTCAAGCGTTCGGGAAACGCCAAGGCTGGCAGTCGGTAGCAGCTGCGGCCGCCGGTGAAGAAAGCAAGCTGCTCTATGTGACAGATTCGCACTCAGGGAGACGGTTCCTTGTGGACTCCGGCTCCCAAAAGAGCCTCATCCTGCCATCCTACGCTGACCGGCTAGCGGGTGCTAGTGGCCCCGAGCTGACGGCGGCAAACAGCTCGGACATTAAAACTTTTGGTGAAAAGACACTGACTGTATCCCTACACGGCCGTGTGTACGAGTGGACATTTATCATAGCGGCATGCAGTTTCCCAATCTTGGGCGCTGATTTTTTGTGCGCACACGGACTGTTAGTTGATGTTGCTAACAGTCGCCTGATTAATGCAATGTCTTTTGATTCCCTCCTTTGTACAGCTCGAGGAGCCGGGCCAACAACGCTAGCCAATGTCACAGCTCCAGGTGTTAAGTTTTCGGCGGCCATCACTAAACACGGGGTGGAGCACTTTATTACCACCACCGGACTGCCCGTTTTCGCATGACCTCGGCGCCTGGACACAGCTAAACTGGCCATAGCGCAGGAGGAGTTTGCCAACTTGGAAAGGCTGGGCATCATCAGGCGCTCAAACAGCCCATGGGCATCCCCACTACATACAGTCCCTAAAGCCGAGGGATCGTGGCGACCTTGCGGAGATTTCTGCAGATTAAACAACGCCACAGTGCACAACCACTACCCGATTCCCCATATTCAGGATTTTTCCGTTCACCTCGCTGGGGCACATATTTTTTCTAAAATAGACCTGGTCTGTGGTTACCACCAGGTCCCGGTGCGCGCAGAGGACATACCTAAAAAGGCGGTAACAACCCTGTTTGGCTTGTTTGAGTTTTTACGCATGCCCTTCGGATTAAAAGGCACAGCACAGACATTCCAACGCATGATGGATGCAGTGTTGTGCAATCTGCCGTTTGTGTTCGTCTACCTGGATGACATCCTGGTGGCCAGCGCGTCTGAGGACGAACACGTAATCCACCTCAGGACAGTTTTCCGGAGGTTAGAGGAGCACGGGTTAATAATCAACCCGGCGACATGCCTAGTTCGGCGTGACGGGGATCGATTTTTTGGGGCACCGCATCTCACCGGAGGGAGCGATACCCTTGCCGGACAAGGAGCACGCGGTGGCGGAATTTCCCTGGCCTCAGACGGTCAGGGCGCTGCAAGAGTTTTTGGGGATGGTTAACTTTTATAACCATTTCCTCCCCCGCGTAGCCTGGCTCATGCAGTCATTGTATGCCACACTCAAGAAACGGAAACCGGTGGACAGAGTCGACTGGACTCCTGAGCAGGAGCAGGCATTCTCTGAGGTTAAAACAGCCCTGGTAAATGTCGCACTGTTGGCGCACCCAGACCCGGTGGCTCGGATAGCGCTCACTACCGACGCCTCGGACGTGGCCATAGAGGCCATCGTGGAGCAACACGTCGCCGGTTCTTGGCAGCCGCTCGCTTTTTTAGCAGGTCTTTGCGAGACAGTGAGCGTAAATACAACGCGTTTGACAGAGAGTTACTGGCTCTCCACCTGGCCATACGCCACTTCCAGTTCAGGCTGGAAGGGCACAGCTTCACTGCATTCATGGACCACAAGCCGCTAACGTACGCGATGGCCAAGGTTTCGGAACCATGGTCGGGCCGGCAGCAGAGACAGCTGGCCGCGATCTCGGAGTTTACGACCGATATTCAGCATGTGGCCGGTAAACTGAATGTGGTGGCGGACTGCCTCTCGCGCGCAGTAGTGGCCTCAGTCTACGTAGGGGTAGATTACACTGCCGTGGCCGCAGAGCAGATTGGCGATGCGGATGTGTATGCACTCCAGTCTGGACCAACAGGGTTAAGGCTGGAGAGCAGAGTACTGCAAGACGGGGGGCCCCCCAATCTGTGATGTCTCCACAGGACTCCTGCACCTGGTGGTCCCATGCGTTGGAGCCGCTGTGTTTTTGAGTCCGTTCACTCCCTGGCGCACCCAGGAGTGCGCACATCAGTCAAAATGGTGGGAGCGAAGTTCATATGGCTGGGCCTGCGCAAACAAGTGAAAGAGTGGGCCGCAGCCTGCGTAGCGTGCAAACGAGCCAAAGTGCACAGGCACACAAAGGCCCCTTTGGAGCCGTTCCGTATCCCGGCTAAGAGGTTTGACCATGTTCACGTGGACCTCGTGGGCCCCCTCCCGCCATCGCAGGGGTTCACACACCTCCTGATAGTGGTGGACCTCACCACACGATGGCCAGAAGCAGTCCCGCTAGCTTCCACCACGTCCGTGGATGTGGCGCGCGCCTTTTTGACAACATGGGTGGCAAGTTTTGGCATCCCTTTGGACATCATGTCCGATCGGGGCCCTCAGTCTGTTTCCGACCTCTGGTCTGCGATGGCCCGTAGCCTGGGAGTCGCAATTCATCGCACAACCGCGTACGACCCACAGGCCAATGGGTTATGCAAGCGTTTCCATAGGTCACTGAAAGCAGCGCTAAGGGCTTTGCTTACGGATGCAAATTGGGTGGACCGATTGCCGTGGGCTCTATTAGGGTTGCGTTCCGCACGAAAAGAGGATTTGGAGGCTTCCCCAGCAGAGCTGTTTTTTTCTCAGCCGCTGTGGCTCCCCGGGAAATTTTTACTAGATAATCCCGCGCTGAACACCCATCCGTCCCCGCGTTCACGGCATAGCGCAGACACAGGCACGCTACCTGGCCCGGCCCACCACTGTTTTCCACGCGCTTTTGTGCCGAAAATTTTGAAGAACGCGGCATTCGTGTTTGTCAGGCACGATGCCCACCAGTCCCCATTGCGCCCACCCTACGATGACCCGTTTAGAGTGCTGGATCCAGGGGACAAACATTTTGTGTTAGACTTGGGGGGTCGCCGGGAGAAAATCTGGAGACAGGCTTAAGCCCACCTTTGTGGTGGCAGACGAGCAGGTGATGTTGGCTCGAGCTCCTCGGCATGGAAGACTCCCGCTGAGAACTCTCAAGGTAAACGATTCATCAGAGCAGTCACACGAGCATGCTGAATGTCCCTCCCCCCTCCATTGTCCACCCACAGACAGACACACCCCCAGGAACCCCCCACTGGCACAGCAGCGCCGCGGAGCTGAAGACCCCTCGTTACAGCAGATATGGGAGGAGGCTGAAGCCGAAAGGACGTGAGAGTTAATGCTCAGTCTGAGACTCTGGGGGGTGGGGGTGGGGGTGGTATGGGGAACCCATGCTGTGATATTCATCTCAGACTGGAAGGAAGGGAGAGGCAGTAAATTCCTCTGCCGGAAGAGCATGGGGGATTAAGCAACCGAAGGGGACAATAGGAATTGTGATGGGGGAATGTATTGTGATGCAAGACTTCAGGCAGCAGGGGGAGTGAGTGTTGTGATATAAAGGAGAAACCCTGCAGCATGAGTCCAATGCTGTTTCTGAGACTGAGAAATGTGAGAAAGTGAATAAAATTCGTCTGCTGTGAATGCATGGCCTGGTTTTTCCTCTCTCCACAGACTATACATTAAAATGAATTTGAAAACCTTTTAAAAACGCTATTTTAAATGCCCCTTCTACTCCACTCTTGGCAACTTATTTTACACTACCTCAGCCGAAACCAGAAGTCCCGCCCATAATCGTTCCTACAGCGGCACCCCCAGGAATAAGGTGACTTCGCTTTATCTTCTTATATTTTTTTATTAACCCACATTTATGGGGATGCCAAGGAGGTTTAATGGAGACTGAAAACGGTAATTTGACAGGTAAATAATTTAGATGCTTTAAACATTCAATAGTTAAACATTTAACAGCAGCAAACAGAATAACTTTAGCTTCATTTAGCATGCTAACGATAGCTAGTTAGCTCGCCAGCAGTAGCTTTTGTTCGTTTGACGGGATTATCACTGTTTCTGTTTGGTTGTTGTTTGTTTGTGCTTACTCTCTCCACTGTTTTTGTGTTAGTCTAACAGCAATTTATGATGCTAGTTTGTCTAAATTCTTTAAAAAAGAGATGGCCTTTGTTTAGCTAAATTAGCCTTCGTTACTAGCTCCAGTTAGCCTACCACAGTGTTGACCAAGTTATTTATTTATTCACAATAATATAGCCTACATTTATTTCGATAAACATCTGCACACTGAGAACAAGAATCACTTTAATTGGAGTAAAAAAGATCAGCAGAAACATTAGTTTCTAGTTACAGCATCTCAGCAATATTTTCTCACTGATAATTTTCCACACTTGGGAAAATAAAGATAAACAGCAACATTATTAGAGCTATAAAATGGTCTTTCAACATTACAGCAGTTCTCTAATATAAAACTTTAGCACAATTTTGTAGCATTTCTTATTTCTCTCTGTGTCTGATTTCTTAAAAATTTATGATTTATTTTCTGCATAATTGTGTAACTTTTTCACATAAATTTAGTGATGTTTAAAACTCTTTTGACTCAGAAGTCTGTAGATATTTTCTTAGAGTTTTCTTTGCAACTTTTCTTAAAGATTATAGATTTATTTATTTTTTTTCACTTCTAATTTTGAGCAAATTTACTTTCTCTTAAATTCTCCCAAAATTTCTCTTTAATTTGTCATTTCTTTATCATAATTAGTGGCCTTTTTCTGTATATTTTCCACAGGTTTAATTTTTTTTTTCTGTTGAATTGTGTTTTTCTCGCTTTATTTGTTGGTATTGTGAAGTGTGTGAAATCAGAAGCAGATTCATTTCAGACGATTTATTACACACTCACATCTCTCAAGCACAGAACAGACTAAACATTTAAGCAGAAACTCTCCTCTTAAGTTTCATGGCATTTACATCACACACAACATGACATTTGCATCACACTGCATTCAACATCCTTCATCCCTGACTCCTTCCTGCTATCTCACCAGGAACCTCCTGCTCTTTGTTGTCCCAAGCTTATCCACTGTCTCCTGTCTGAGATGCTAGATAATCTGGCTCCCCCAAGGTGCTACACCCCCCCAGCATCTTAGATAGGACAATAGAATAACAGTCCACATGCTGTGATAGAACAATTGAACATCAGTCCACATGCTGTTTGGGCTTCTGTCTCCTCCTGTATCTGCTGTAACTGGGGTTTACCGCCTCCATGGCGCTGCTGTGCCAGTGGGGAGCTGCTGGGAGTGTGTCTGACTGCGGGTGGGCTGTTGCTGGGGGCGGGGGGAGGGCACTTCGGTCTGTCCGTGTGGCTGCTCTGGTGAATCGTTTCCCTGGGGAGCTCTCCGTGGGGGTCTTCCACGCCGAGGGGCTTTAGCCAACAGCACTTGCTCGTCTGCCACAACGAAAGCGGGTTTGAGTCTGTCTATGCCAATTTTTTCCCTCCTACCCCCCAAGTCTAGCAAAAAATGCTTATCCCCTGTTTCCAACACTCTGAACGGTCCATCATAGGGTGGGCGCAATGGAGGGCGGTGGACGTCATGTGTGACGAACACGAACTCTGCGCTCTTCAAAGTTTTAGGCACGAAAACACACGGGAAACTGTGGTGGGCAGGGCCCGGCAGCGTGCCTGTGTTTGCGCTATGCTGCAAAAGCTGAGATGGGGAGCTGCCCGGCGCGGGATTATCTGGCAGAAATTCCCCGGGCAACCGTAGTGGCTGCGCAAAAACGAGCTCTGCCGGGGAAGCTTCCAGATCCTCTTTCGGCACGGAGCGCAACCCCAATAAAACCCACGGCAGCCTGTCTACCCAATTTGCATCCGTCAATGAAGCCCTGAGCGCCGCTTTCAGTGATCTATGAAAACGCTTGCATGACCCATTGGCCTGTGGGTTGTACGCGGTTGTGCGGTGAATTGTAACACCAAGGCTGCGGGCCATCGCGGACCAGAGTTTGGAAACAAATTGCGGGCCCCTGTCGGACGTAATGTCCGACGGGACTCCAAAACACGCCACCCATGCTGTTAAAAAAGCGCGCGCTACGTCCGCGGACGTGGTTGCCGCCAGCGGGACCGCTTCTGGCCAGCGCGTGGTGCGGTCCACCATTGTCAGGAGGTGCGTGCACCCCTGTCATGGCGGGAGGGGGCCCATGAGGTCCACGTGAACATGGTCGAACCTCTTAGCCGGAATACGAAACGGCTCCAAAGGAGCCTTCGTTTGTCTGTGTACTTTGGCTCGTTGGCACGCCACGCAGGCTGCAGCCCACTCTTTCACTTGTCTGCGTAGGCTCGGCCACACAAACTTCTCTCCCACAATTTTGAACGACGTGCGCACTCCTGGGTGCGCCAGAGTGTGAACCGACTCAAACATGCGGCGGCGCCACGCGGCCGGGACCACCAGACGCGGGCGACCCGTGGAGACATCGCAGATTGGGGGGGGGGGCGCCATCCTGCAGCACCCTGCTCTCCAGCCTTAACCCTGTTGGTCCAGACTGGAGCGCACGCACGTCTGCATCGCTAATCTGCTCCGCGGCCATGGCTGCGTAATCTATCCCCACGCAGACCGGGGCCTCCACGGCGCGCGAGAGGCAGTCCGCCACTACATTCAGTTTACCAGACACATGCTGAATATCGGTAGTAAACTCTGAGATCGCGGTCAGCTGTCTCTGCTGCCGGCCCGACCACGGTTCTGAAACCTTGGCCATCGCGAATGTTAGCGGCTTGTGGTCCACGAACGCGATGAAGCTGCGCCCTTCCAGCCAGAACTGGAAGTGGAGTATGGCCAGGTGGAGAGCCGGCAACTCTCTGTCGAACGCGCTGTATTTATGTTCGCTGTCGCGCAAAGTTCTGCTGAAAAAGGCGAGCGGCTGCCAAGCCCCAGCGACGCGCTGCTCCACGACAGCCCCTATGGCCACGTCTGAAACATCGGTGGTGAGCGCTATGCGGGCCGTCGGGTCTGGATGCGCCAGCAGTGCGGCATTTGCCAGGGCTGCTTTAACTTCCGAGAACGCCCACTCTCGCTCCGGGGTCCATTCGACCCTATCCGCGGGTTTCTGTTTCTTGAGTGCGGCGTACAATGGTTGCATGAGCTGCATCGCGCGGGGAAGGAAACGGTTATAAAAGTTCACCATCCCCAAAAATTCCTGCAGCGCCCTGACCGTCTGAGGCCGGGGAAAATCCGCCACGGCGCGCACTTTGTCGGGCAGCAGGATCGCTCCTTCCGGAGAGACGCGGTGCCCCAAAAAATCAATCTCCGTTACGCCGAACTGGCATTTTGCCGGGTTGATTATTAACCCGTGCTCCTCCAACCTCCGGAAAACCGTCGTGAGGTGGGTTTCGTGTTCGTCTTCGGACGCACTGGCTACCAGGATATCGTCCAGGTAGACGAACACAAACGGGAGATCGCGCAGCACTGCATCCATCATGCGCTGGAACGTCTGTGCCACTCCTTTTAACCCGAATGGCATGCGCAGGAACTCGAATAGACCGAGCGGAGTTATTACCGCTGTTTTGGGTATGGTCCTCAGCGCGCACTGGGACTTGGTGGTAACCGCGGACCAGGTCTATTTTGGAAAAAATGCGCGCTCCGGCGAGGTGAATGGAAAAATCCTGTATGTGGGGAATTGGGTAGTGGTCGTGCGCTGTGGCATTGTTCAACCTGCGGAAATCCCCGCATGGTCGCCACGATCCCTCAGCCTTAGGGACCATGTGTAGCGGGGATGCCCATGGGCTGTTCGAGCGCCTGATGATGCCCAGCCTTTTCAGGTTGGCGAACTCCTCGCGCGCTATGGCCAGTTTAGCTGCGTCCAAGCGCCGAGGTCTTGCAAAAACGGGCGGGCCGGTGGTGGTGATAAAGTGCTCCACCCCGTGTTTAGTGATGGCCGTGGAAAATGTCGGGACCATGAGTGCTGGGAACTGAGTGAGTAGTGTGTGGAACTTACCGCCTGTAGCTGTGACGTTGGCTTGTGCTGTTGGCTGGGTCACTCGAGCAATACAGGGGAGAGAGTCAAAGGACAGTGCATTAACCAGGCGCCTGTTAGCAACATCAACCAGTAAACCATGTGCACACAGAAAATCAGCCCCCAGTATGTGGTAATTCAGTGCTGCTATGACAAAAGTCCACTCATATGTACGGCCGTGTAGAGATAAGAGCAGAGTCCTCTCACCAAAGGTCTTAATATCCGAGCCGTTTGCTGCCAAAATCCCGGGGTCGCTAGATTACTGTGGGTGAGTACTGTGGGTGTTTATATATTTACATATTTATTCCATCTAGCTACAATGCTCTGCACTGTGTGTTCATATATTCATATATTTATTCCATCCAGCTACAATGCTCTGCACTGTGTGTCTGTGTGTGTGTGTGTGTGTATATATATATTTTATAGTAATATGTACATATGTATATTAGCTGCTCTTGCTTGCTTGTTTTTTCTTGCCTTCTGATTGTTGCTCTGAGTGTTGCTATCCCTGTGCTGTTGCAATCCTGGAATTTCCCCGTTGTGGGACTAATAAAGGCTTATCTTACCTTATCTTATCTTATCCTGCAAGCCGGTCAGCGTAGGTCGGCCGGTTGAAGCTCTTCTGGGCTCCGGTGTCCACGAGGAAACGCCTCCCAGAGCGTGCGTCCGTCAAGTAGAGCAGCTTGTTCTCTTCACTGAGGGTCGCAGCTGCTACTGACCCCCGGCCTTGGCGTTGCCCCGAGCGCTTGAATTGGCACGGTGGCGCACATCTGCGTGCGTTCTCTCCGAAACGGCGGTGGTAGAAACAGAGCGTGTCTCTCTGGCGCTCCTTGGCCCCCGCTGCTGCTACCGTCGGTGGCTCCTCGCCTCCTTTGGTCGTCTCGCTGGGCTCCGCCGCTGCTGCGTTGACTGTGATCGCCCTGGTGGTGATGATGATCCGGACTGCCTCCTGGGCTAGCGCACGGTAGTCGCGCGTGGCCAGCCACGGCGAATTGGCCAGAACCGCTCTCGCTACTGTCAGAAGGTTCCGGAGGAAGAGGTGGGCAAACAGAAAGTGCCCGTCGTCCGTGCCTATTAACGCCAGCATCTTCTCCATCAGGTCTACGGCCGAACCATCTCCTAACTCGGTCCGCGTCAGGAGCCTCTCCGCTCTCTCACAGTCCGAAAGCATGTAGCGCTGGATGAGCGCAGCCTTGCGCGCCTCATATTTGCTGCTGGCTGGTGGCTGATTGAGCAGGCTCGCTACCTGCTGAGCTGTGCGGGCGTCGAGCGCTGCGACCACATGGTAGAATTTGGTATCATCTGCCGTTACTCCCCGGAGGGCGAACTGGGCCTCGGTGAGGTGGAACCAAGAGCGCGGGTTGTGCTGCCAGAAATCCGGTAGCTTGACTGAAACCGCACACGCGTGGCTGGAGGTTCCAGTCCGGGCTGTCTGTGGGATGGCTGCCGCCTCGCTGTAGCTTCCTGACCGGGCCGGCTCTGGGGATCTTGCCTCGTGTTCCATAATACGTCTTGGGTCATCATTGTGGAGTGTGTGAAATCAGAGGCAGATTCATTTCAGATGATTTATTACACACTCACATCTCTCAAGCACAGAACAGACTAAACATTTAAGCAGAAACTCTCCTCTTAAGTTTCATGGCATTTACATCACACACAACATGACATTTGCATCACACTGCATTCAACAACCTTCATCATTGACTCCTTCCTGCTATCTCACCAGGAACCTCCTGCTCTTTGTTGACCCAAGCTTATCCACTGTCTCCTGTCTGAGATGCTAGATAATCTGGCTCCCCCAAGGTGTTACAGTATCTTATTTATTATTAATTTCTGAGGTTTTTCTGGCAGACAGTCGTCTCCACCCCCTGCACCCTGCCTGCACTCTCTTCTTCACCTCCCTTGTGCATTTTCCATTGCTTTGGATGGTTGACTAAATTTACTATTAAATTTGGTAATTTTGACCAATAAATTTGTGTTTTTGTAACTCAGAAATTTGTGTTTTTAATTTTCAGCTCTCTTCTCCTATAAATTAATGATTTTTGACTGTAAAATTAGCAAGATTTTTTCTCATGAATTTGTGACATTTCCATCCATCTATCTTCTACCGCTTTTCCGGTGGTCCGGGTCGTGCATGCAGCAGTTCAAGCAGAGAAGCCCAGACTTCCTGCTCCCCAGCCACCTGCTCCAGCTCTTCAGAGAGGATACCAAAGCATTCCCAGACCAGCAGGGAGACATAGACTCTCTAGCGAGTCCTGGGTCAGAACCGGGGTCTCCTCCCAGAGGAACGTGCCCGAAACACCTCAAGTGGGAGGCGTCCAGGAGGCATCCTGATCAGATGCCCATACCACCTCAGCTGACTCCTTTCAATGTGGAGGAGCAGCGGCTCTACTCTGAGCCTCTCCCGGATGACTGAGCTCCTCACCCTATATCTGAGGGTGAGTCCAGCAATCCTACGAAGAAAGCTCATTTCAGCCACTTGTATCTGCAATCTCGTTCTTTCAGTCATTACCCAAAGCTCATGACCACAGGTAAGAGTAGGAACGTAGATTGACTGGTAAATTGACAATTTTGCCTTAGAGCTCAGCTCCCTCTTCACCACAACAGACCGGTACAACGTCCGCATCACTGCAGATGCTGCTCCGATCTGTCTGTCAATCTCTCGCTCCATTCTCTCCTCACTTATGAATAAGACCCCAAGATACTTAAACTCCTCCACTTGGGGCAGGAGCTTGTCCCCAACCTGGAGAGGCCAATCCACGTTTTTCAGGTTGAGGACCATGGACTCAGACTTGGAGGTACTGATTCTCATCCCAGCCGCTTCACACTCAGTGGCAAACCATCCCAGTAAGACCTGTAGGTCATTGCTGGATGAAGCCTACAGGACAACATTATCTGCAACTAACAGAGATGAGATCCTGTGGTCATCAAGCATGACACTCTCCATTCCCTGGCTGCACCTAGAAATCCTGTCCATAAAAATTATGAACAGGATCGGTGACAAAGGGCAGCCCTGGCGGAGTCCAACTCTCACTAGGAATGAGTCCGACCGAGTGTTGGCAATATGAACAAAACTCTCACAATGATCATACAGAGACCGAATAGCTCGTAAAAACAAGCTCAATAACCTGTACTCCCGAACCCCCCCCCCCCCCCACAAAAAACCACAAGGAACGCGGTTGAATGCCTTCTCCAAGTCCACAAAACACATGTAAACTGGTTGGGCAAACTCCCATGAACCCTTGACGATTCTCGAGAGGGTAAAAGCTGGTCCGATGTGCCACTGCCAGAACAAAAACCACATTGCTCCTCCTGAATCTGAGGTGCAACCAACGGCCGGACTCTCCTCTCCAGTACCTTGGCATAGACCTTCCCAGGGAGGCTGAGGCGTGTGATCCCTCTAAAGTTGGAGCACATCCTCTGATCCCCTTTTTTGAAGAGAGGAACCACCTCCCTGGTTTTGCATGCCAAAGGCACTGTCCCCGACCACGCACTGTTGCAGAGGCGTGTCAACCATGACAGCCCTACAACATCCAGGGCCTTGAGGTACTCAGGGCGAATCTCGTCCACCCCCAGGGCCCGGCCACCAAAGAAATTTTCAACCACCTTGGCGACCTCAGCCCCTGTGCTAGGCGAGTGTCCCCCTTGTCCACAAGCCCTGCTTCCTCTGTGGAAGGCGTATCAGTGGAATTGAGGAGATCCTCGAAGTATTCCTTCCACCTTCGACTATGTCCCCAGTCAAAGTCAGCAGTGCCCCATCTGCACCATACACAATGTGGACAGGGAGCTGCTTCCCCCTCCTGAGCTGCTGGACAGTTTGCCAGAATCTTTTCAAAGCCAACCGAAAGTCTTGTTCCATGGCCTCACCAAACTCCTTCCATACCCGAGTTTGTGCTTCAGCAACCACCCGAGCTGCACTCCACTTGGCCTGCCGGTACACCTCAGCTGCTTCGGAGTCCCACAAGCCAACCAAGCTTGATAGGACTCCTTCTTCAGCTTAATGGCCCCCCTCACCACTGGTGTCCACCACTTGGTTCGGGGGTTGCCACCATGAGATGCCCCGACGACCTTTCGGCCGCAGCTCTGGGCAGCTGCTTCAACAATGGAGGTGGAAAACATTGCCCATTCAGACTCCATATCTCTAGACTCCCTCGGAATGTGGTTGAAGTTCTTTCGGAGGTGGGAGTTGAAGACCTCCCGGACAGGGGCCTCAGCCAGACGTTCCCAGCACACCCTCACTATATGCTTGGGTCTACCAGGTCTGAATGGCATCCTCCTCTGCCACTGGATTCAACTCACCACCAGGTGGTGATCAGTTGACAGCTCTGCACCTCTCTTTACCCGAGTGTCCAAGACATACGGTCACAGGTCTGATGACACATTAACAAAATCGATCATCGACCTGCGATTTAGGGTGTCCTGGTGCCAGGTGCATATATGGACACCCTTATCTTGAGCATGGTGTTCGTTATGGACAAACTGTGGTTAGCACAGAAGTCCAATAACTGAACACCACTCGGGTTCAGATCGGGCAGGCCTTTCCTCCCAGTTACTCCCCTCCAGGTTTTACTGTTGCTGCCCACATGCGCATTGAAGTCCCCCAGTAGAACACTCTCCAGCACCCCAGTCAGAGACTCCAAAAAGGGTGGGTACTCTGAACCATCATTTGGTGCATAGGCGTAAATGATCGTCAGGACCCGTTTCCCAACCCAAAGGCGCAGGGAAACAACCCTTTTGTCCACTAGGGAAAGTTGCAATATAGAGGCAGCAAGGTGGGGGAATACAAGAATACCCCCTGCTCATCGCCTCTCACCCGGGGCAACTCCAGAGTAGGCCAAGCTCCAGCCCCTCTCCAGGAGACTGGTTCTGGAACCGGAGCTGTGTGTTGAGGTGAGGCTGACTATATCTAGCCGGTATCTCTCAACCTCATGCACCAGCTCAGGCTACTTCCCCACCAGAGAGGTGACATTCCATTTCCCAAAAGCCAGTTTAGGAAGCTTGGGATCAGTCTGCCAAGGTCTCCGCCTTTGACCGCCACCCGATCCACATAGCACCGGACCCCCATGGTCCCTCCTGCAGGTGGTGAGCCCACTGGAGGGTGGACCCATGTAACTCCTTCAGCTGAGCCCGGCTGAGTCCCATGGGCGGAAACCCGGCCACCAGACGCTAGCCATTGAGCCCCTCCCCCAGGCCTGGCTCCAGGGTGGAGCCCTGGTAATCCCATACCGGGCGGGGTACACTGAATCCTTGTTCTAACATTCATCATGAGAGTCTGTTGGATCGTGCTTAGTCTGGCCCTCCACCGAGGACCAGTTTATCTTGGGTGACCCTACCAGAGGCAAATTGCCCCGGACAACATAGCTCCTGGGATCGCTGGGGCACGCAGCCCCCCCCCCCCCCCCCCCCCCACCACGATAAGGTGACGATCCATGAGGGGTGACATGGATCATCATTTCTCAATATATATTTTATTCAGTTTTTTTGAAAATAAGACAGAACAAAAAAAACACTGCCAGTGCACAAGAAAATACACAATGAAATAAGTGATTGTTACACAAAGCCCATATAACTACAAAAGTGTAAGCAGTCCATGCTAAGCAAGTTTCATGATACAATCCTTTCATGTTACAGGCTGAGTCTTCTTTTTCTTAATGTGATCCATAAATGGTCCCCAAATTTTAGTAAACATATCTTGAGTATTAGACAAATGATATCGAATCTCTTCAAGGTACAAGCAGGATGCCAAATCATTAAGCCAGTTAATATAACTGGGCGGCGTATTGGCCTTCCATTCTTTCAGAATGACCCTCTTCGCAACAATCATGCCAAACCTAATAGCATGCTGAAGTGACTGTGAGTAGAGCAAAGTTTGATCTGAACAACCAAGTATTACTGTTAAGACATCAGGTATTATGACTTTTTTATATATGACACTGTACAAATTAAAAATCTGAGACCAAAAATTTTTAAGCGAGGGGCAGGAGAAAAATAAATGACATAAAGTACCATCACTTATTTTACACTTGTCACATAGTGGTGAAATGGTCGGAAAAAGTCTATTAAGGCGGGTCTTAGAGTAATGTAATCGATGTATTACTTTAAATTGTATTAGCTGAAGTCTGGCATTTACTGAACATGAATGAATACCGACTAAGGCTCTTTCCCATAGATCATTTGAGATCTCTATACCTGCATCCCTCGTCCATGCCTCCTTGACATGGGTCGAAGACGTTGGCCAAGAGAAAAGATTAACGAATTCTGAAACTAAATGCTTGGAGGTTGGGTGTTTTCTCAAAACCTCATAGAAATCATGTTGTACAGGAAGTTTGACAAAATGGGTTAAAGACTGTTGTACAAAATGTCTAATCTGCAGGTACCTGAAAAAATGATCAGGTGGGAGATTGAACTTCATTTGTAATTGTGTAAAAGATGCAAAGTCCTTATTGATATACAGGTCCTTTATTAAAAGAATACCTTTATTTGACCATTGCCTGAACACAGGATCTGATAAAGCTGGTTTGAAGGCAGGGTTTTGGCATATAGGTGCATATATAGAAAGGTCAGGAAGATGCAATATCTTCTTAATTTGTTTCAAAATTCTGAAGGAATTGTACAGCACAAAGTCATGTCTGAACACATTCAGAGGGACGTCGACCTTGCTAAATAATAAAGCAGATAAAGATGTACCAATGAGGGATTGACAGTTATGAGATTCAAGTGCAGGCCAACACGGTATTTGATCCACATTATGATTATCTTGGGACCAGAAGACCAAGGCCCTAGCGTTGCAGGCCCAATAATAATGTCTCATAATAGGCAACCCAAGACCACCCTCGACCGAGGGTTTTTGGAGATGTAATTTAGAGACACGGGGGTTTTTGCCAGCCCAAATAAAGGAGATAATAATGGAATCAACTAATTTAAAAAAAGATGCTGTAAGAAAAATTGGCAGATTCTGAAATAAATATATAAATTTAGGAAGTACAATCATTTTGACAATATTTACTCGTCCAATTAGAGAAATTGGTAGTAATTTCCATTTCTCAATCATGCCCCTAATCTTCTTTAATAGTTCTGTAAAATTCAATTTGAAAATAAGTTTGGGATTCCTAGGGATGGTGATTCCTAAATATTCAAAGTACTCATTTGATATTTTAAAAGGTAATGTGTTGAGAAATGTTTTATCTAGACCATCTGAAAGAGGCATGAGAACACTTTTCTCCCAGTTAATGGTAAAACCAGAGAACTGACCAAATTCCCTAATGATCTCGAGAAGAGGTGGAAGAGACTGTTTAATGTCAGACAGTGTCAAAATGACATCATCAGCGTACAAGCCAATAGTGCATTCAGATGCGCTATATCTAAACCCAACTATTTCAGGCTCCATCCTGATGGCAACAGCAAGTGGTTCAAGCGCCAGAGCAAAAAACATTGGCGATAGACAACAGCCCTGCCTGGTCCCACGATGTAATAAAAATGGGGCAGATTTATTGTTGTTAGTAAGTACATATGATCTAGGATGTGCATAAAGCATTTTTGCGATAGCTATAAATCTGTCACTAAAGCCAAATCTTTTAAGAGTAATAAACATATACTCCCACTCAATTTGATCGAAGACCTGCTGTGCATCCAAGGAGACAACAGCAGAATATGGTGGGTTGTTAGAATACATGACGTTCAGAAGTCTACGAGTATTCGAAAATGCAAACCTTTCGGGGATAAACCCGGTTTGGTCACTATGAATTAAGGAACCAATGTGTTCGTTCAAGCGGTTTGCCAAAACTTTTGCAACAATTTTCTGGTCACTATTTAAAAGGCTGAGAGGGCGATAAGAAGCTAGATTTGTTTCATCTTTACCCTTCTTCAACAGTAGACAAATGTTCGCATCGTATAATGTCTCTGGGAATGATCCTTCCTTCACGGAAGAGTTTATCATACGAAGCAACAATGGAGCAAGTTTATCAATGTGAATTTTATAAAATTCAATGCCAAATCCGTCAGGGCCACAAGCCTTACCATTTGGAAATGAACGGATGGCAGCTTTGATCTCCTCTCATGTGAAGTCAGCATCCAACTGTTGTTTGGCATTTTCACTCAATGTGGGCATATCCAATCTATTTAAGAACCCCCATATATCTTCCTTTGATGACGATGATTTAGAGGTATATAAGTTTTTATAATATTCATAAAAAGTGTTATTTATCTGTAAAGGGTCAGTTATTAGTTCTCCATTAGATACAATTTTATAAATTGCCCGTTCCGCTTGAACACCTCTCAGCTGCCTAGCGAGTACGCTGTGTGCTTTATCACCAAGCTCAAATTGCTTTTGTTTAAGCTTTCGTATATAATTACAAACATGCTCACCAAGAATGCGGCTGTATTCAAGTCTTGCAGACACAATATTCTTTAGTATTTCATCTGATTTTGAGATACGAAATGATTCCTCCAACAAAGGGAGTTGGGCCTGTATTTCAGACATACGCTTCTGTTTAACCTTTTTATTATGAGACTGGTACGAGATAATATCACCCCTAATAACAGATTTAAATGTTTCCCACAGTGTGGAATCAGATACCTCCCCATTATCATTAAAGTGTAAGAAATCTGTAATTTTGTTTGAGATGCTTTCACAAAAAGCTTTATCTGAATTTAATGCCGGATTGTATTTCCAATTATATGAGTGCACAAGCATGTTGAAGTTTATTTTAACAGACACAGGGGCATGATCAGAAATTAAAATATTGTTATAATCTGAACTAACAACGTTGGTAATTAAATTGGAATCAACGAGAAAATAATCAATCCTAGTAAAACTGCCATGTACCTGGGAGGAAAAGGAGTATTGTCTGTCCAAGGGATGTTGATGCCTCCAAATATCCACTAAATTTAGCGATTTAATAAGATTATTTAGGACTGGCACAGATTTTAACATGGGAGCAGTTGTAATGGAAGATCTATCAAGATGAGGGTCTAGGAAACAATTAAAATCACCTCCTATAATAATGTTACAGTTATTCTGTTCTGCAACAAGACGAAAAATTTTACAGAAGAAATCCGGACTATCAAAATTTGGAGCATATACATTTAAAAGGGCCAATGGCATAGAGTTTATGGTACCTATTACAAGCACAAATCTCCCACCTGGATCGGTCACCATAGACTTGAATACAAAAGGTATACGTAGTTCTGCGCACTAAGATGGCCACTCCTGTGGCCTTTGAGGAAAAGGTAGATTGATAGACCTGGGATATCCATAAGGCTCTCAACCGTCTCTGTTCTGTGGGGGGAATATGGGTTTCCTGTAAGAAGATTATATCAGAGGACAATGATTTCAGATGTGAAAATACTTTTACTCTTTTGAGAGCTTTCCCCAAACCCCTACAGCTCCATGATGTGAACGTGAGATGACTCACACCTGATCCAGAAGAACCAGCTTGCATTCAAAAAAAAAATAAATTAAATTTTAAAAAAATATATGGGCTTAGGCAGTAAATGGCTACACTGGCAGGCAAAACAAACCAAACAAAGAACAAATTAAAAAAGAAAAACATATTATAAAAACCCATTCCCTTAACGCCGCAAAAAACAGGAACAATGCGGCAAAACCCACTAATACTTGGGAGACTGCTGGGTAACGGACACAGTTTTGCGTTTCAGCAAACCACCAATGGAGCCGCGCAGTCTTCTAATGTAAATCAGTTAACTGAAAAAAAAGCTACACACAAAGACAATATAATTAACTTAGAATATGCCATCAAAAAAGGACGATGCAGAATAAAGTGCAGTATTAGAATGGCGTCAACAGCTGTATAATTTAAACAATGTGCACTTCGCCAGTTATACACTGTCAGTCAGGGAGTTGGCAAACCTCTCTGCATCCGCCGGAGTGTTAAACACTTTAACTTCACTGTTGCGAACGACCTGAAGTTTGGCAGGAAACCGTAGAGAGCACTTGGCGGCGGCATCAGTCAGCTTCTTCTTGACGTTGTTAAAGGCTTGACGCTGTGATGCAACCTCCGCCGTGTAGTCCGGGAAGATGTACACTTTATTGCCTTGATAACGGAGTGGACCCTGTTGTCTGCTGAGTTTAAAAATATTGGCCAAGTCGCGGTCATTGTGGACTTTGGCGATGATCATCCGTGGGCGCTCGTTGTCCGGAGGCTTAGGTTTGAGGCTGCGGTGGGCATGGTCAATTTTAACGGGCTTGGTCAGATTATTCGGGCCAAGCAACTCCGGTAGCAGTCGTGTCACAAACTCTGTGGGATTACCCTTCTCTTCTCCTTCTTTGATCCCCACGATCCTGATGTTTAACCTCCACGAGCGCCCCTCCAAGTCATTTAGCTTAGCCTTGAGCCGACCATTTTCCACCTGCAACTCACGGTAGCTAGGCTTCCAGTGCCGTGATGCGAACATCTGCGTCAGAGAGTGCCACATCCATACTATCCAAGCGTTGTTCAGTCTGATTATGTTCATTCTGTAATATGCCCAAATGCGTCTCCACTGTGCTTAAGCGACCCTCCACGGACTTTTTCAACTCTTCCATCTGCGCTGAAACTTTAGCTAGCTCAGCGCCATATTTATTAACTGCAGCTAATATAGCTTCGTTGCTAACGCTAGCCGAGGCTGAATTTGATGATTTTACCTAGTCTCTCTTGGGTGGCATGATTGGAGGTTAGTTAGAGACAGCTCTGACAGTAAGTAGGCAAAAAGTTGGTAAGTAGGTGTAGCAAAGATAAACAAAATTTAGAAGTCTGCGACGGAGCCTCGTGAAAACACGTCTACTCCATTACTGCGCACGAGCGCCCCCCTCCCATGGATCATCATTTCTATCTTGAAATTATACCTTTTGTCTCATGAATTTGTCAATTTGTAGCCATTAATTTTTGCATTTTCTGATCTTTTTTCACTATTCATAAGATTGAGGTTTTTGCCTTACTTTTGGAATTATTGCTGCTACCCCCCCATTTCTTTTTTTGCCCTTCTGAATGTCTGACTTTTCCTCTCCTAAATTTCTTTATTTTTCTTATTGTACTGTGATGTTTTTGTTGTAAATTTGCATCCTTTGCCATATTAAATTGATGGATTATTTAGTTGTTTTTTTGGTTGCAGTGGAAGTCATTATCTTTTGTTTTTTCAGTTCCAACTTTGGGCGAGCTGCTCCTCCTCAAAGCCAGAGTTGGGTTGGCTGTGGTGATAATAAAAACCAAACCTGCAGGGATGAGCAGCCGACAGTATGCCGAAACTCTGAGCTGCCAGCTGAGGAGTCGGGAGGAGAGCTGGAGGAGGAAAGCCGAGGAGCTGCAGGAGGAGGTGATGAGGCTGAAGCAGGAGGCGCTCATGGCTAAAATCACCCCCAACAACAACAACAAATCAAAGGCAACAGGTCAGTTCTTCAGCTGTTATTTAATACTGCAAAAATTCACATTATTACAGCAGTCTGGAACCTGTAGCAAGAAATAGTCTCAAATTTTTGAGGAAAAAAATGAAACTTTCTGTGAAAAAAGATTTAAAAATTGGAAATTTATGAAAAAAGTCCACTTGAAAAGGAAAAAAAAAACATAGTTGTTCCAGTGGCACTAATGCACCCTCGTACTGTCCATACCTGCAAACTAGTCACTTTTCGTCGAAAATCACTAAAATGAATGTCAATTATCAAGTTTTTTTCCCCTTTGGGTGTCATGCGTTTTGGTCATTGTGTAAAATGGTGTTTCATTATTTTATATAATATTTATAGATTAAGTTTACTGCTGCATTAATATGTAGCACTGAAAGGTTGGACAAAATAGTTTTAAGTGGTAAGTTAAACACTGCTGATAAATGTGCTTTGTTATCTGAAATGTTGTCTTTCCACTTTATTTTCTTCTCAGAGTACACCAGAATGTTTAATTTACGTGTTAAGATCACATTTTTATGGGGAAGGGGTGCCTCCAGACCCCCCCACAAGGGTTTAGTTTGTCACCTTTTTCACCCCTTCTGAATGTGCAGGTATGACTGTCACAGATGAAGGCTTTTGAACTGAGCACTGATGACAAACAAATGCTCTTTTTACTCAGAGAATCCTAAAAAGAATTTCACATTTCACGTTGTTGATTTTTCTGATCACAGATCACCCCCTCCCTCCCCGGTTGCTTCAGTCCATTTTAAATGATCTTTGGCTCAGACAAGATGGTGGCATTTCTGTTCACATACGGTTTCTCCTTTACGTGACAGAGCTTTACCTGCATTTGTGGATGGCACGGAAAACTGTGTTTATGTGATTTTTGAAAGCATTCCTGAGCCCATGCACTAACTTTCATGGAAGTCATGCCTGTTTTTAATGCAGTGCTGCCTGAGGGCCTGAAGATCACACACACTCAGTATTCTAGAGCTTTTGCTTAATTAGTTATGAGTTTTAGGCTTACTTGGTGAGCAAAAGGATTTCACCTGGGAGAGGATCCAAATCTGCCAAGAAATGATGGTAATAATTTGTCCTGGGGGGAGGTGGAGGCAGAATAAAGCGCAAATTATGCTCCTGCATTGACATGACGCAGCTGTGACGGCGTTGATGCAGCAGCAACGTACATTCCTACTGTGTAGCCCGACGAGCACCTCTCCAGAGAAGGAGAGGTGCACGTCAGTGACGCAGGCCGTAACAGCTCTATTGGTCCACTTTGTCTCCTCCTTCATATTTCCTGGTTCTTGCCGCTGCTTCGCTCTGCCTGTTCACCACGGCACAACTTCCAAGACGAGTTGGTTAAAGAGCAGTCCAAATTGAAAACAATATTGATGAGGTAAGCACAAACAGCATTTTGTGGCTCGTCGTAACCCCAGTAATTGCAGAGATTGTCTGCTTTGTCTCCTTCACATTTCCTGGTTCTCGCCACTGCTTCGCTCTGGCTGTTCAGAGCGGCACAATTTCCGAGGCAAGTCGGTTAAACAGCAGTCCAAATTCAAAAGAATATTGAGCTACTAAACACATAGAGAACATTTTGTGGCTCGTTAACCCCAGTAATTACACAGATTGTCAAAACGGCAGCAGCGGTGGTCAAATCAGAATCAGAATCAGAATCAGATTTATTGCCATTGTTCATGTAGTACACAAACTAGGAATTTGTCTCGGTGCAATACTGCAACATTAACATGATAAGATAAAGAGATAAACTAAAAAAACAAAACAAAAAAACCCCAAACAAACAAACAAACAAAAAACTTAAAGACTAAAACCATGCAATAAGTGTAGAATAATAAGTAATAATAATAATAATAATAATAATGAGTAATACTAGAAAAGCACTCGGAGAGTGCAGACCTCCGCCAAGCGGCACAGTTCCCCCCATACAGTGTTTGTGTGTACGTTTTCAGATTCCCTGAGCATGAAAAGATATGACTAGCAATTGGATTCACAATGATTATTTGTTTATTTGACATGGACAGTGCAATAAACAGACAATTAATGAATGACAATCAATGTGATAGTGATAGGATTAGTGGTTCAGTAGTGTAAAACGGGGCTGTAAGGGACGGCGGGTTAATAAGGGACACTTTTCTGGGAAATGTTTTAAATGTAATTCTGCTTTTTTTATTTTGAGCAGGACGCTGAGTTGTGTTGTTATTGTCAAATATCCATGAATCCTTCATCAAATCTAGGCGGAAGCAAAATTAAAAAAGCAGAATTACATTTAGAAAAGTGTCCCATATTACCCCGCCGTCCCTTATAGCCCTGTTTTACGGTAGTAAAAGCATTGCCTCCTTGGCGGAGGTGATAAACTGAAGTGTTGGTGTGTCCATCTCCTCCACTGACGGATGCAGATTGGTTAGACAGGTTGCCGTGGGTTTTATATTATATTGGGGTTGCGCTCCACGGCAAAACCGAATTTAGAATCTTCCCTGGCAGAGAGGTCGTTTTTACGCAGCGCCTATAGCTGGGCGGGGAATTTGTGGCAAATAATGGGGCGGCGGACAGGTGGCCGTGTCAGGTTTTGCAGCGTGGCGCAAAAACAGGCACGCTCGCGGGCCCAGGCCAGCAGTGTTTTCCGTGTGCTTTTGTGCCTAAAACGTTGAAGAACGCGGAGTTTGTGTTGGTCATACACGACGACCAGTGCAATGTGCGCAGCGCCTATGGCTGGCACAGGCAAGCTGGCGGGCCCAGGCCACCAGTGTTTTCCGCATGCTTTTGTGGCTAAAACGTTGAAGAACGCGGAGTTTGTGTTGGTCAGACACAACGCCCAGCGCCCTCCATTGCGCCTGCGCACATGTTGAAAATGGCCGTATGTCACAGTGTGGAAAAATGCTTTAAAAAATTCCTGTATGCAGACGGTGATGCGGATCATCCCCAAAATTTAATCAGTTCTTCCTTGTACCATTTCCAACAACGCCTGAAAGTTTCATTGAAATCCGTCCAAGACTTTTTGAGTTATCTTGCTAACCAACAGACAAACAGACAGACAGACAGACAAACAAACACACAGACAAACCCCGGCAAAAACATTACCTCCTCCTGGCCTTTTCGGCCTGGCGGAGGTAACTAGTCACAGCAGTTTTAAATAAATTAGCAAGTAGCAGATGATGTGCAGTCGATAATGCAACAGAAAAACAGTGATGAATGACATGAGTCTGGTTGAGCTGCTGTATATAGTGCACAAGAGTCAATAAGTCACTTAATGTTCAGCAGTCTGATGGCAGAGGGGAAAAAGCTGTTCATGTGCCGGGAGGTTTTAGTCTGAATGGACCGAAGTCTTCTACCTGAGGGGAGGGTGGCAAACAGTACGTGACCAGGGTGTGAAGGATCGGCCATGATCCGGCCTGCACGCCGGATGCACCATTTTCTCCAACTTCTCTTTTTCTCTGTGTAACAGTCGTATTAAAAGTTGCTTTTTCTTAACATTTTTTAGAACCAACTCCATGACAATCTGCTCTTGTCCATAGCTATTTAATAAACAAAAACACACAACGAACACAAATCACTCTTCACCACCCGGTGAATTGCAAACTGACGCTAATAAACCGGCGCAGAAGAAAATTTTGCAGAGGACTGCATAGGCATCATCCATCGGCAATGGCGTTGACATAATGCGGGTGCATAAACCAGGCTTAAGAGGTTATAATGGGTTGCTCTTTTGGTTTCCAGGGTTTGAAGAAGGTGGGGGAGGTAGATGTTGGAGTGCTACTGGTAGGCAACACGAGTTGAGGAGAGATATTTTTTTTTTTTTTTTTTTTGTACTTATTTTGTACCCGTAGGTAGATTTGTTTTGCAGTCTGGTGACAAGCCACCAGCTGCCGGTCGCTGCGTGCGCAAGCGCCCCTTATCCCTCACCTGCATGTTTTGGCATGCGGGAGGAAACCGGAGAAATCCCGGAGTAAACCCACACAACACGGGGAGAACATGCAGACTCCACACAGATTACTGTTGGCCGGGGGCAGGGATCAAACCCACGATCCCCGCGATCCCCCGGCCGAGGGTAAACTGTGCTGCCGCAGTGCTAACCACTGCGCCACCGTGTTTCAGATGCCAAGTCATGCAGAGTCCAACGTTCCCATGCAGAGAAAGGGGAACCGCCCACTTTTTAAGGCTGTGGCTGATGACAAACAGGTGGTAAATCAGAGCAGCTGAACACGATCAGGTAATCAGCAGTGGAAATCATGGTGCTGTTAGCTTTTGGCAAGTCCATTACACATGTAGACGCCACCAGATTCGCTTAGTGTTTATAATATTATGTACCTTTTTTTGCCATTTTTCAGAGAATATGAATGGTAATACAAAAACTTTTCTTTCACTCATAGTTAATGGTTGGGTGAAGCCATTTATTGTCAATTGTGTTTGCTCTTTTTAAATCCTAATAACAACAGAAACTATCTAAATGACCCTGATCAAAAGTTTACACACCGTAGTTTTTAATACCGTGTATTGCCACCTTTAACATCAATGACAGCTTGAAGTCTTTTGTGGTAGTTGTGGATGAGGCACTTTATTTTCTAAGGTGGTAAAGCTGCCCATTCTTCTTGGCAAAAAGCCTCCAGTTCCTGTATATTCTTGGGCTGTCTTTCATGAACTGCACGTTTGAGATCTCCCCAGTGACTCACTGATATTGAGGTCAGGAGACTGAGATGGCGACTCAAGAACCTTCACTTTTTTCTGCTGTAGCCAACGACATGTTGACTTGGCCTTGTGTTTTGGATCATTCTCATGTTGGAATGTCCAAGTGCGTCCCATGCGCAGCTTTCAGGCTGATGAGTAGGGCTGCAACTAAAGATTATTTTAGTAGTTGACTAATCTAACGATTATTTTTTTCAACTAGTCGACTAATTGCGTTTATTTTTCTCATGTCCACCATCTCTGCTACCTGATAGGACTCTAGTCTAGTGCATATTTTACCTCACCCGTTGTTTAATACCTCAACATTCCGTCTCCCGTGGGTGGAAGGCATTTAAATGCCATTTTGTCTCAGCTGGACACAATGTAACTAATATTCAGAATGAGGGCTAATATTAACAAAGAGGAAAAACAGATAGTGACTCCTGCAATTCAGTCATTTACTGCATTCAACACGTTAGCCATGACAGCTCAACCCTCAGCAACCGGAGAGCTTATTGTCAAACAGGTAAGCTAACATTAACAGCACGTGCTAACAGTATTGTCATTTTTCTAAAGCTTGAAACAGCTGGCCATTGAACATAAGCGGCGCTAACTTTCTTTACTCACTAAAACTTACCAAGGAGACGGTAATGTCGCGGCTCCCGGGTGCCGTCGTTTTAGATGCTCATGCGTCATTGTAGTGCTGCCGTGGTAAGAGACGTCTGCCTTGCAAAGTCTGCATTTTACTTTTTTTGTTTTTTTGTCTTCTGTAAAATGTTCCCAAACAACAGAAAGTTTGGGTCTGCTTTTTTTGTTCCACTTTGAGTGGCTTATCCTTTCTCTTCATCATGCTGTGGGCCTCGTCTTCTTAGCTGGAAATTGTTCACGCATGCCGGACAACAGAGGCGCTACTGCCTGCAGCATTTCCCGTCGTGCATTGCAGTTCCGGTTGTGCATTGCAGTTACAAATGAACATTACCGCGGCATGCATATAAACTTTATAATTAAACAATTTGTCGAAAATAAAAATATTTGTCGACAAATTTTTATTGTCGACATTATCGACAACGTCAACTAATCGTTTCAGCCCTACTGATGAGTGCAAATTTTCTTCCAGTACTTTCTGATAACATGCTGCATTCATCTTGCCATCAATTATGACCAAGTTCCCTGAGCCTTTGTAACTCACACATTCCCCAAACATCAGCGATCCACCTCCGTGTTTCACAGTAGGGATGTTCCAGAAGTTTTGAGGCATGTCTCTGTGTTGTTTAGCATATTGTAAGCGGTTTGCTTTGTGGCGTTGGCGTAGTAATGGCTTTCTTAATTTCTTAATTAGACTTTGAACACTGCTGATTCGCATTCTCAATTCCTTGGATATCTTTTTATATCCTTTTCCTGTTTTGTAAAGTTCAACTATCTTCTCCCGCAGGTCCTTTGATAATTCTTTTGCTTTCCCTATGGCTCGGAATCCAGCGATGTCAGTGCAGCACTGGATGAAATATTCAGGGGTCTGTCAGGAGCCCAGAAACTCACTGACTTTTTATACATGTACACTAATTACAAGTAAACGGATCACAGGTGAGGATGGTTACCTTTAGTAGCCATTTAAACCCATGTGTGTCAGCTTGTGTGTATGTTTTCAGGCCAAAACTTCCGGGGTATGTAAACTTTGATCAGGGTCATTTGGGTCGTTTCTGTTGTCATTATGATTTAAGAAGAGCAAACACAATTGTTTGATAATAAATGACTTCACCCAACCACTAACTATGAGTGAAAGAAAAGTTGTTGTATTATCATTCACATTCTCTGAAAAATGGCCAAAAAAATCACAAATTTCACCAGGGTATATAAACTTATTATATAAACTGTATTTCTGGTGCTCTCTCAGCTCGCTGGTGCTTGCTCAGCTCTCACCCCAAAATCTGCCCTGTGGTACCTGGAGCTCGCAGAGACAGCTGTCCGCCAGTATCTGCGGCTCACGGAGCATGCTGAAGGGGTGGAGTGGATCATCTTGGTGACCGATCTGCAGCGCCAGTTCTGCGGGATGGTTAGGGAGCTCGCAGAAGAAGCCGAAGCCAGTGTCAACAAAGAGACGTCCTCTGGCTCCAGCGCCCCCTTCTCGTCACCATTCACCAGCTCCAACCCCATCTCCACCTTCCAAGCCTCAGCCCACTGTGCCCCGGGCCCCTTGGGAGAGATCCGCCACAGAGAGAGAGCAGTTACGGGGATCTCGGTTGGCATTCAGCGGGCCCAGGTGGAAGGAAGGCTCCGGGAGACATTGCTCCTCTCGATGCCGCATACCACCACCAGCTCCGGCTCTTCTCCACAGCTCCAGCCATTCATGAGGTGCTCGTCACATCTCCAGCCATCCCCGATGTACACACCGCAGCTCTAGCCATCCCTGAGGTGCACATCACAACCCTCGCTGTCTCTGAGGTGCACATTGTGGCTCCTGCTGTCCCCGAGGTGCACATTGTGGCTCCAGCTATTCTGGAGGTGCACATCACAGCTCCAGCCGTTTCCATGGCGCACACACCAGCTCCCGCTTCTCTGTGTTCGCCTGAGAAATCCGCTCTACTGTGTTCGTCTCAGCAGTCTGCTCCACCTTCGCTTCCTAAGGCGGTCACCCCAGCAGCAGAGGACCAGGAGCTAAGACAAGTTCTTTTCATTCCATTTATAACACCAATAGAAAAGACTTGCCTAGCTCCTGGTGATTTTGGTGTTTCCCCACTCACTCACTCCCTGCCTTTCTCCCTTTCCCAAGGTGGCTGCAGCGGGGATGGCTCTCCAGGCATCTGGGCCGGACACTTGTGCACCTCAGCAGCTGTCTCTGGTGGTCAGCGTTCCCTAGCCACCGTCTGTTCCAGAGGTCGGTGAGCTTCTATTAGCTGTTCCTGAGGCTGGTGCATCTCTGTCGCCTGTTCCTGAGATCGGCGCACCTCAGTCATCCACTCCGGAGGTCAGCGCTCTGCAACCATCTGCTTCTGAGGTCTGCGCCCGCTAACCACCAGTGCCTGAGGCCGGCGTGCCTCAGTCATCTATTACTGAGGCTGGTGCACCTCCGCCGTTTGTTCTAGGGGCCGGTGTACCTCCACCGTTTGTGCCAGAGGCCGGTGTGCCTCCATTGTTTGTTCTTGAGACTGATGTGCCTCCACTGTTGGTTCCAGAGGCCCGTGCGCTTCTGTCATATGTTCCTGAGGCCGGTGCACCTCCATTATGTGTTCCCGAGGCGATGCGTCTCCGTCATGTGTTCCCGAGGCCGATCCCCCTCCATCGCTTGTTCCCGAGGCCTGTGAGCTTCCATCATTTGCTCCTGAGGCCGATGCGCCCCCATCACCTGTTCCCGCTGCCGGTGCGCCTCCGTCATGTGTTCCTGAGGCCGGTGCGCCTCAGTCATCACATCCAGGGGCCGGCGTGCTCCCGTCGTCTGCTGCTGAGGCTGGTGCACCTCCACTTGCTGTTTTTCAGGCCAGTGTCCCTCCACCGTCTGCTGCAGAGGCCGATGCGCCTCCACCTGCTGTTCCTGAGGCCAGTGCGCCTCAGTCATTGCATCCAGGGGCCAGCAGAGCCCCGCCGTCAGCTCCTGGGACTGGTGTGCCTCCACTGTTTGTTCCTGGGGTTGGTGCGCCTCCGCCGTTTGTTCCTGAGGCCAGCACGCCCCAGTCATCATTTCCAGAGGCTGGCGCACCTCGGTCATTTATTTCTGAGGCCTGCACATCTCAATCGTTTGATCCAGAGGTTAGCATGCCGCTAACATCTGGTCCCGAGTGCAGCACACCCCAGTGATCTGTTTTTGAGCCGTCTGAGCTCAATGTTTCTGCTTCATCTTGCCCTCCAGTCTGGTGGCCCAGGGACTCTGGGAGGCCACCCGACTTGCCTTGTTTTGCAGTCTGGGGGCCCTTGAACTGGGATAGACCCAGAGGCCCACCAACCTACCCTGCTCTCTGGTCAGGTGGCCCGAGGACGCTGACAGGCCACCAGACTCGCTGTGCTGTCTGGTTGGGTGGCCCAGGGTCTTTGGGAGGCCACCTTGACCCCCCACGTTTCCTGGTCTGGGGGCCCTGTGAACCCGTTTTGTTCTCCAGTCTGGTGGTTTTGCGACTTTAGGAGACCACCTGATAGACAATTGTGTTTTTTTCTTTTTCTGTGTAATTGTTATGTTTGTGTTTCCCATCATGCCTTGCCCCTCTCCTCCCGCCCGTTTTGGTGTTCCTATATTTTTTTGTTTTGTTTTGTTTTAGGGGTGTTTGGAATCCACCCCTTAAACGGGGGGATTATGTCAGGTTCTGGGCATGGTCCCGAGACCATGCCCATGCTTTCTGTTCTTTTTAGTTTCTGTTTATTATTATTATTATTATTATTATTATTATTATTATTGTTATTATTATTATTGTTGTTATTATTATTATTTTGATTATCATTTTTGCATTTCTGTATTCCCCTGTCTAGTCCTGGGTCTTGTGTGTGTACTTGTTTACCCTTTTTGTCTCAGCCCCTCATGTCTCCTGTACCCGTAGCCACTTCCCTGCTGTTTCTGTTTGCCCTTGATTGTTCCCACCTGTCTTGTGTTTTCTCCTTCTTCTTTTAGATTTGATTTGCGGTTGGCAACTTGTGTTTTATTGATTACCCATGGTGTATATATGTCTGTGTTAGTCTCAGTTCCTTATGGCATCATTCATGCTGTTGCTGTGAACCATGTCCTCGTTCCATGTTCCTTGTGAGTTGTTGCCTTGCCTAGAGTTTTTTTTTTGTCTCGCCTGGCTTTGGTTTGTTTTCAGTCCATGCACTTCTTTTGCTTTGTTCCTGAGGTTTTTGTGTTTAGTTCAATAAATATCATCTTTGCACCATATTCCTGCCTGCATGTGAGTCCTGAGTCTCCAAATCTTGACAGGACCTTACAGTTTGATTTGGATTGCGGTACTTGGGTCACGATACGATCCCGTCACGATTCAACAATAATCACGATATTGCAATATCAAGCATCACAATTCCATATATTTCAATTTTTTTCAACTTACTCAACCTCAAATCATGTCCCAAAGTAAAACTGTTGACATCCCTTTCATACAATAAAGTATTCTCAGGGCTATGCATGGGCATGCACAGGTATGCACAAGTTCAAATGGAGTGATAATGGCCAAGATGCTGAGAGACCGCCCCCAAGGACGCTATGCCAAGAGGACGCAGTCCAGGGACGGATACTTTTTTCATGCTTAGGGAGTTGTTCAGAACTTCTTATAAGAACTCCTTATATAAAGATATAGAGTGATGATAATCAAGTCATTGGCGGTAATGCACCTGTAAGCCAGCCGTGGACAAAATTGTTGGTACCCCTCTGTTAATGAAAGAAAAACCCACAATGGTCACAGAAATAACTTGAATCTGACAAAAGTGGTAATAAAAATTCTAAGAAAATTAACCAGTGAAAATCAGACAATGCTTTTGAATTGTGGTTCAACAGAATTACTTTAAAAATAAACTCATGTAACAGGCCTGGACAAAAATGATGGTACCCCTAGTAAAGATTGAAAATAATGTGACAATACGGATATGTTCAACCAAGATGTGTTCTCTAATTAACATCACAGGTGTCTACAAACTTGTAATCAGTCAGTCGGCATATTTAAAGGGTGACAAGTAGTCACTGTGCTGTTTGGTGACATGGTGTGTACCACACTAAACATGGACCAGAGGAAGCAAAGGGGAGAGTTGTCTCAGGAGATTAGAAAGAAAATTATAGACAAGCATGTTAAAGGTAAAGGCTATAAGACCATCTCCAAGCAGCTTGATGTTCCTGTGACTACAGTTGCACATATTATTCAGAAATTTAAGATCCACAGGACTGTAGCCAACCTCCCTGGACGTGGCCGCAGGAGGAGACGGATAATACAAATAGTAACAAAAGAACCCAGAACAACCTCTAAACACATTCATGGTGAACTCCAAGGTCAAGGACTCATGGATGACACGTAATACACCAAAGAGGAAGAAATCCTTCTTCTTCGGCTTCGTCTTTGAGATTACAACACAAAATGGATGGCAGCCATCATTGTGGACATACGCGACCACAGATGGAGGAGTAAATTTGGAGGATTTGGTCCCGACTTTGACAACTATGATTCTAAAAAGAGATTATTTAGCTTATGAAGGTAGATGTTTACATGTTCTTATAACACAGGGAGCATGAAGCTCGTTGATTTCCCCTGCCGGTGCCTGGAGTGCCATGTGACTGTAGAGCATTCGCCGGTTGCATGTTGTCATATAAGATAAATTTGCTGCGGAATAAAAGTGAAATTAAGGTGGAATAATCAATAACAGTTTCTGGATGTAGGAGAGAAAGCTAAAATGACCGGGAGAGGACAAAATTATGACCAGAATGCCGCAAAAGGACCCCGCCTTGCCAGTGGTAAATGACGAATGTCTTTGTTTGTTTGTATACAAATTAGATTCGTAAATTTACTCCTATCTGAAACGTTGGATCATATTCTGCATCTTTCTAATTGACAGTAAGCCATTATCTCTTACCACTTTCAAGTTATAGCCTTGGAAAGTTCTGACATACACTACCGTTCAAAAGTTTGGGGTCACTTAGAAATTTCCTTATTTTTGAAAGAAAAGCACTTTTTTTCAATGAAGATCACTTTAAACTAATCAGAAATACACTCTATACATTGCTAATGTGTTAAATGACTATTCTAGCTGCAAATGTCTGGTTTTTGGTGCAATATCTAGATAGGTGTATAGAGGCCCATTTCCAGCAACTATCACTCCAGTGTTCTAATGGTACAGTGTGTTTGCTCATTGCGTCAGAAGGCTAATGGATGATTAGAAAACCCTTGTGCAATCATGTTAGGTCTGCAATGCTGTAATTGCTGCAAATGGAGGATTCTTTGACGAAAGCAAAGTTTGAAGGAAAAAATTATTATTTCAAATACAAATCATTATTTCTAACCTTGTCAATGTCTTGACTACTGTATATTTTCTATTCATTTTACAACTCTTGGTGGTAAATAAGTGTGACTTTTCATGGAAAACACAAAATAATTGTCTGGGTGACCCCACACTTTTGAACGGTAGTGTATGATCTGAATATTTTCTTGAAAAAAATCTTTACCACAGTTGACCACTAGGGGTTATGTCACAGTTTGGCAACATACACAGTTAATGGGTTAAAAAACAGCTGAAAACTTTTTGTTTAACAAGACTTTCCATTGAGTTTCAATTCAACTGCGTTTTAATGGTAAGTCTGATATATCAATATTATTTTAATCTTGTGTTTTAACTTGTTTTTCTATTTTTAAAATTATTTTTATATACCGACTTCCTTTTATTCCATTTTATTGTACAACACTTTGTGACTATGGGCGTTATTTTGATGGTCATCCACAGACTTTTCAGACAGACTTTCCGCCGTGTGCCTCTGTTTTTGTTAGTTTCTGTCAGTGCATTGTCTGTTGTTTATGCCTTGCGTCACACCATTAAATTACCAGTACAGTGTTTCCTCATGCTTAAAGATCTTGGCGCGGTGGCAACATATTTTTCCGGGGGGGGGGGGCAGAAAACACATGACACAATTGTAACCACAATATGTTAATTTTCTGCTATTTTTTATTTGTTTAAATTTTTCCACAGTGGTATTGCATAATGGAACTTACCATTTGAAGTATTGTACAACCAAGGCTTGAATATTGGAATATTGGGCCAGCTGGGGTCCCACCCATATGTTCTGTGTTTGGACTTTTTACTGGTGTCATCCTTCTCTCCTTCCTCTGCTCTCACCTCTCCTGGACCCTCTTCCTGAACACTTTCCTCTCCTTGGCTCCTCTCTTCTGTCTCATTTTTCCCTATCTGAGCTCTGTCTAATTCAGGTTCTCTCTCTATCTATCGTGGTATACAAACAGGTTAGAAAATACCAAGTGTCATGTTTTATCCTGCAGGATTTTTTTTTTTCATGGTTTACATAAATAACCAAAATCTGTATTTTTTGTATTTTTATTCTAGTGTTTCTTTTTTCCATTGACAAAGAGTAGGAAAGGGAAGGGAAAAAATATTCACAATAGTAATTTACTCATTCAGACTTAAATTATATGATCAGAGGTGGGTATAGTAGCCAGAAATTCTACTCATGTACTATGAAATTAACAATTAAAAGTAGACAACAAAAAATTCCTAGTTGAGTTCAGGGTACAAAGAGCACCCACTTAAAAAAACTTGAGTAATGACTTCAGTCTTGAAGGTTTGAGGTTTTTCTCCAAAATTTATAACAATTTTCTTATAGTTTTCAGCTTTTCTCTGTAAATTTATCTAAATTTGCAACCATTTTCCTCAAATTTGTAATTTTCTCTTGTAAAATTATGACTTTTCTTGTGCATTTGAGACTATTATAAATGTGGATTATTTTATGGCTAATTTTTATGTTTTTCTAGTCTAATCCAACTTTATTTATAAAGCTTTTTAAAAACAACAACAGTTGACACAAAGTACTGTACATCAACAATAAATAAAATATAAAATCAATAAAATACAGCTATAGTACAAAACAGCACAAACAAAACAATAGTCATGCAATAGAGACAATAAGAACAAATAAAATCAATGTCTCAAACTGCGTCAAAAGCCAGAGAATAAAAATGGGTTTTAAGAGGAGTGTCACAAACGCCTGTGCGCCATTACATGGCACACGAGGGAGAGAATGAAAAACCCACTCGTGGGAATAGAGCATGCCATTTTATTAAACTCCACAACAAAGTTTACAGTTCAGTCTTGCCACAATAATACAGAAAGATGCAGATGACGAGATTAAGACCACCAGACAAACAGGGTGCCAGCCAGACGCTCTACAGCCCGGTCAAAAGGGAACCTAGTGCTGCAGGGCTGCGTTACGCACAAAAACAGGAAAGGCAAACAGCCTAGTGCTGCGGGGTTGCGTTACGCACAAAAACAGGAAAGGCGAACAGCCTAGTGCTGCAGGGTTGCTAGCACAAGAGAGAAGCCAAAAAAAGACACTTACAGGGCTGGAGCAAATCCTGGGTGGAAAGTGCAGTCTGGAGGAAGAGGCAGAGAAGCAGGACCAGCTGAAACACCAAGGAATGGATCGTCTTAAATGTCAGGCTGAGTTGAACGCAGGGAGTGATACTCATATGGGGAGAACTAGCTGCCGCGTATGGAGGCGAATGCCCCGACAATCTCTTCCCTCTGGAGTGGCCAACAAATACTCCAGAAGCTAACGAGGAAAGAGATTGCCGGTGTGAGAATGTGTTGGCAGAATTGATTGGCATCCGGTATGTGAGAGCGTGTGTGAATAAGAGTGAATGGAGCGAGTGCATGTGTGTGTGCGTGTGGGTGTGTGTATGTGTGCGAGCACCCGTGACAGTGCAGCTGACAGAGCTCGACAGGAGAAGGGGGCGTGCCAGAGCTGTCAGGAGGAAACTAGGACAAATCATAACAATAAGTCAGAACCGGGTTTGGCCTCCAAACCCGGATTCATGACAAGGAGTTTTAAAACTGGACAGTGAAGAGGCCTGTCTGATGGACAAAGGCAGATTATTATAAAATGACTGTTTTTCTAATAGATTTGAAACAGAATGTGGCAATTTTTTTACTTTTTTCCTCATACAATTTAAACTTTTCACCATAATTTTGTAGAGCCAGAACAGAACAATAACTTTAACTCTGAATTCAAAGAAATATAATTATTAAAATTATATTTAAAGAATTAATTAACTTAAACGACCAAATGTGCAGTTATTTCTGTTATAATATTTCTATGTATTGATAGTTTTTTAGAAATCTCCTCACCAACCCGACAGCAGGAAAAACCTCCTTTATTTTGAAATCCAGATGTTGGCACGTTTAGTTTGTCTGAAGGCAGCTGACGGATTAAAGTCACTGACTTCGTGAATTTTGGTCATCTTAACTTGCCAGGTACATAATAGAGAACATAACTTAATATTGTAGTGGCTGGTGAAATATATCCTCAGCAATTCAGTAGTCTCCCTTGCCTTTCCCTTCATATGAAGCTGGCGGCATATGAATTCTAACCACATCTCTTAGCTAAGCGACTCTTTCATTATTGCTCCCGTTTCCAGCGGGTTAAAACCATGATAAATGCCTCCAGTGCTTACATACCTCTTCTGATTTTTTTCCGCGTTTAAAATACTTTAATAAACTCATGTTTCTGTCGGACAGTCATGCTAGCAAGACACTCTACCTGACTGGAAAGCTTGCGTGGGCGTGGCACTTCTAAACTCCGCGCGGATGATGGCCACGCATGTTGTTTGTGTGCGCACTTGCAGAAAGTCATTGCTTCATATATTTTTCTTAAATTCATATCTCCTCATTAGCGTGGCGGTAATTTTCCTGGCAAGGCAGGCCACCACCCAGAAATGTGTACCAGAGGAAACACTGCAGTCTTGTGTATGTGCTCGGAGAAGGTGGCTCATTTCAAAGAGGTGTGGCAGTGCAACATTTAATGCACATTACTATTATAATGCATTTCATAAGAATCCACTTTTGATCAGGAAAAAGGAAGTCTATCGTCAGAAATGCATTGTTTAATGATATTTCAGTGGCGTGCTTTGACATCATGTGGATCCAGAGCTCAGGAAATAGCATCCGCTGGGATCTTGTAACAGTCATAATCGCCGGTCATTGTAATTATATGATGATCACACACTATTTTTTTTTTTATTTTATTCCATCCACATTCTCATTGTAATTGTGGACTTGCTGTTGGAGTCTATAGTTTAGGCATTAATGTAGGATTTTTTTAGGGGAGTGACTGAATGAATGAACATGGAGCATGTACGTATGTGTTCCATTGTGATGCACGGGTGGGGGGGGTTCTTTTTCATCACTGACTTATTAGGCATTAATGTGTTTATTTCTAGGGGACTAAATGAATGAACAAGGAGTGTGCAGTGTTTTACTTTTCACTGTTACTTCCCAGAGAGACAGGAGATGCGTCCACATCTACGTTGGCAATGTGTCCCTGGTTCCCAGTCCAGCAAGCTCCCCAACAGCCACCTGTCAGTCCCTGGCAGAGTCTGCTGAGAGCAGGCTTGCTGCATGGTGGGGGCCGGAGATGGATGGGAAGCTGTGCCAGATCACCTCCTACCCAGGATGAGTAGGGGGAAACCCTCAGTCGGTGAAAGCAACAGGAGAGGGAGCACTCTATCTCCCTACAGCTGGGAGCGATTTCCACGCCTTTGTTAATGAAAGTTTATGAAAGTTTGCACAAGCCTCATCCTCTTCATGTCTGTGTTGCATCCATGCGCACATTAAACATTTCAGCTGATTTTTTTCAGCCCATTCTTCACCATTTGTTCTTTCTGACATAACTAACTGGGCATCAACTGTGATTGGTGGCTTCCTTATTACCAAGCAGCATTACTATCGTGTACATTTTAGCTCACACACACGGGCTTTGGTCAGTGCAAAACCCGTCTTAAACCATTATGTTCAGAATTCACTTTAGATAATGCGCCTCTTTGTGTTAAAGGGATGGGAAGGAGCACTTTGGATTGGATTAAAACACACCTCTGAATGATTAGACTGGCCTCTTTGCATTATGCCCCATGGAAAATTTGTTTTTTATGCCAGTGTGATAAGGAAATGAACTTGGAAACGCCCATGAATGCGTTCTTCGTCAGTGACAACTGATCAACTAACCCCGTTGTTGTAATACGGCCCTGTATGTCTGTGACAAGCACTTCATAAATAAACTTTACTTACTAGGCACTTGGAGAAAACGCAAGCTCCATGCCGGTGTGTTTTTTGCTTAGCCGTTGCTAATGCTGCTCTGAGGCGTGTGCTGGCCCGCATGTTCCGAGTGTTTTTTTTTTTTTCATGCAGTGCTTCTTGTGGGTTGTGTGTCATGTCATGGTCTTTCCTTTCATCTTTGTTATAAAATCCATAAAAGGCCCGACATTTGAGCTAATTTTGAGCTAACTGCTCACTAACTTTCAAAGCTGGCTGCAAATCTCGCGAGGCAAGACATGACTTCCACTGACAATGGCCACTTTTGCACCATCTGGCTGCAAATCTAGTGAGACAAGCTATAACTTCACTTGACTGGGTGCTTGATTTGTGCTATTTAGTGGACTGAAATCACAAATAGTTGAATACCCAAGAGAGTATGCAACTTTGACATGAGAATTAATAAAGCATCGATCCATGCGTTTGGGGATCAGTACATTGTCGTTAGTGTGATGTATCGCAATCCATCACTGAATCGATCTTTTGTCCCACCCCTAGTATGGAGGAGAAAGGTTGTTGAGGACTTTGTAGGTGATGAGCAGGATCTTGAAGTGAATGCGTTGTTGTCCCGGTAACCATTGTAGGTTTTTCAGAAGGGTGTCATGTGGTCTCTAACTGGGAGTAGGTAAGCAGTCTTGCAGCAGAGTTCTGTACATATTGCAGTTTTTGGAGGTCAGAGGAGGAGAGGCCATAGAGTATGCTGTTGCAGTAGTCCAGTCTGGAGGTTATGAATGTGTGGATAAGGATTTCAGCAGCACAAAAGGAAAGGGTGGACCGGAGATAAGCAGTGTTGCAAAGGTGGAAAAAAGATGTTTTTGTGACATTATTGATATGTTGTTTGAAGGAGAGAGTTGAATCCATGGTGATGCCAAGGTTTCTGACCAGAGGGGAGGAGGTGACAGCGCGACCATCGATGCAGACACCTTCTCTTAAGAAGGGAGGAGGGATATGGGGCCCATGATGAGAATTTCTGATTTATTGCATATATTTTTTTTCTTGTAAATCTGCAACTTTTTTCTCATAAACTAGCAACTTTTTTTCTTAAAAATGTATTACCTTTTTCCTCATAAGTTCATTTTTTTCCAGTAAATTTACCATTTTTTCATAAATTTGTGACTTTTTTTTCCACACAAATTTGAGGAGGGTTTTTTTTTGTTTGCAATTTGCAACTTTTTTCCTCATGAATCTGCAGCTTTTTTGTCATAAATTTTTGACTTGTTTCCTCAACAATTTTTTAAAACTTTTTTCTCATTAATTTGTGACTTTTTCTCAAAGGTCTGTAACTTTTTCACATGAATTTGCAATTTTTTTCTCATAAATTTGCAACTTTGTTGTCAAAAATTTATTTTTTTCCTGTAAATTTTTTACCTTTTTCTCATAAATTTGCAGTTTTTTCCCCTGTAAATTTTCATCTTTTTTCTTGTAAAATTTCAATGCTCATCTGCTCATTTGCTGTTTACATTGTTATTCTGTGTAGTTAAATTATCATTTGTGACTTTTTTAATTTTTAGAGTGGCATCTTTTATCATATCTTTGAACCTTTATTTCTGCAAATTTGTACCTAATTTTCACTTACAGCGGGGAAAATAAGTATTGAACATGTCAACATTTGAACATGTCAAATATGTTTCTTTTTTAAACATATTTCTGATGGAGCCATTAACCTGAAATTTTCACCAGATATCAGTAACAACCCAAGTAATCCATACGTACAAAAAAAATCAAGGCAACTATGTTCACAAAATAAGTTGTATTTCATAAAGTGGAATGACACAGGGAATAAGTATTGAAAACTTGAAGAAAAAGAGCTACAAAAAGGTATAGAAAGCCAAGAAACCAGCTGAAATCCATCAGAATTTAGAAAGTGACCCCATCCCCCATTAGTGCAAGTTAATTTCAGCTGGTTAAGTCCTGACTGATAGCCTTTAAAAAGGTATTTGAATATCAGATTGCCACACCATAAAGAACTCATGATTGTCATCACCCGCAGCTCACGGTCTTCCACCTCAGCTGCGCGCACACCTGCGCCTCGTTAGTGTGCCGCTATTTATTCCATCCTGCCCTGAGCTGCAGCCTGGAGCCGTCTGTCTCCCAACATTGGAATCTCCCAGCAGCTTCCTCCTCATCAGGCCTGCTGAACTACGCTAACGGACACGTAAGCTGTCACTATTGTCCTTTCACCTTCTTCTCTCAGCCTCCCCTGTGCACAGGTGGATTACCCGGCGGCGGACTTGCCCTCCATCGTCCCGCCGCTCCTCTGCCTCACCGCTTCGCCCAGACGCACAGCAGGACGTTGTCTCCCAGGCTTGGGACCTGCCAACGCCAGCCACGTCATCTCTGCAAGTAAGCACAGCTCTAGATCACGTTCCCGTGTGGTTGCCTAGCTAACCCCTTTTCTCCTCTCTCCCATAGGGTTGTCTGGCCGCACGACGTGCTGCTCTGTCCTGGCTTGCATCCTCCACCCGCATCACACACTGATCACTCACACACGCATCCATACACTCACCTTGTTGTTAATAAAGCTGTCAAATCTACCAGAGCCTGCGTGCGTGTTTCCTGGGCCGACAATATGGCAGTACGGCTCCAGCAAAGCGGCCCAGCGGACAGCGGGCTCGCACGCCGTTTTTCCACCCTCGAGGCTCGGGTGGATATGATAGCTCACCAACAGCAGGTGATATTAAATCAATTGCCATTAATTACTGACCGGTTAGACCACCTGGATCCTCCATGGTCCTTCCCTCCAGGTCCTCCTGGTGCCGCGGCTCCGGCTGTCTCCTCGGCCGGCCAGCCTGGCTCGGGGGCGCCAACCCGTCTCACACCCATCCCAATCCCCGCTCGCTTCAGCGGGAAACTCGGTGGAGCGAAGAGGTTTATTCTGCAGTGTGAGTCGGTGTTTCTGCGCGTCCTCGGGGATTTCCCCTCAGACCACAGCCGAATCGGTTACATGGCCAATCTTCTTGAGGGGCGAGCGTTAACTTGGGCTTATGCCGTAATGACGAAGCCCAGTTACGCTAGCCTCTCGTATGACCGGCTCGTGCGGGACCTTCTAGAGGTTTTTGACCATTCCCATCTCGATAGCGTCCTCGCCGACCGGCTTCTTGGTCTCCAACAGGGAGGCCGGTCAGCGGCGGAATACGCGGTCGACTTCCGGGTGGCAGCGGAGGAAGTGGGCTGGGGAGAGGCATCTCTCTGCAGCGTTTTCCTCCGTAGCCTCAACTCTGGTCTGAGGGATGAGCTAGCTGGCCGGGACCTCCCAGGGCGACTCTCTGAGCTAATCTCGCTCACGATTAGCCTGGACAACAGGCTACGTGAGCAGGCTGCGGAGCGGAAGTCTGCCAGCCGCTTGCGCGGAGCTTCCCTCCGCCCAGCTCAGTCTCGCCCCCTGGCGTTACCGGCTCCGGAGTCCACCGATGAATCAGAGGCCATGGCTATCGGGCGCACTAGGCTCCCTCTAGCGGAGAGACAACGCCGGTGGGAACGGGGTCTCTGCATGTATTGCGGAGATGACCAGCATCCCGTGGAGCTGTGCCCGGTTAAGCCAAACGGGGAGGTCCGCGAGTCACTATAGGGGGCCTCGCGGACTCTAACCGGTCTAACTCCCTATCCTCTTGTACACTGCCCTTACGGTTCTGTCACAACTCCACTGGGCACTCCATTCACGCACTGGTGGATTCCGGGGCAGAGCAGAGCTTTATTTCTAAAAGCCTGGCAACCCGTTTGGGCATACCATGTCAATCACTGCCTAATCCCTTAAACTTGGTCACTCTCTCCCGTTCTCCCCTGGGCACTGTTACACATCGCACGAAGCCATTTCCCATCATCGTCTCCGGCAACTACCGGTAGGATTTATCCTTCTACGTCCTGCCCTCCTTGTCGGACTGTGTCATCCTGGGATACCCCTGGCTGCGGCTGCACAACCCTGTCCTGGATTGGAGGACCGGCAGCGTCCTGTCCTGGAGCACCTTCTGCTTGGGCACCTGTCTCCAGTCGGCGCCCTGCGCACCCTCCTCCCCTCCATCTGCGCCCGTCTCCGAACCTCCGGACCTGACCCTGGTGCCGCAGGAATTCCACGACCTGGGGGCGGCATTCAGTAAGTCCAGAGCCTTGTCTCTTCCCCCGCATCGACCCTATGACTGCGCGATCAACATCCGCCCGGGGGCCCCCCTGCCGTCAGGCCCTCTGTACAGCCTCTCTGCACCGGAGCGAGAAGCAATGGACACGTACATTAAGGAGTCGCTCAGCGCTGGGATCATCTGCCCCTCTTCGTCCCCACTTGGCGCGGGATTCTTCTTCGTGGCAAAGAAGGATGGGTCCCTACGCCCCTGTATCGACTTCAGAGCCCTGAACGACATCACCATTAAGGACCGTTACACACTGCCCCTTATGGACACTGCCTTCCACTCCCTCCAGGGGGCGACCTGGTTCACCAAGCTTGACCTCCGCAGTGCTCACCATCTCGTTAGGATCCGGGAGGGAGACGAGTGGAAGGCGGCCTTTAGGACGCCCAGCGGCCACTTCGAGTATCTCGTGATGCCGTTTGGGCTTACCAACGCACCTGCCGTCTTCCAACGTCTAATCAACGACGTCCTCCGGGACTTTCTGGGAGTGTTCGTCTTTGTATATCTGGATGATATACTCATCTTCTCCAAGGCATGAGATGAACACCAGGCCTATGTGAGGCGGGTCCTGCAATGGCTGCTGGAGAACTGGCTGTTTATTAAAGCCGAGAAATGCGAGTTTTATGCCCGAACCACCTCCTTCCTGGGGTTCGTCATTTCGCATAACCAGATCCTTCCCGACCCCACGAAAGTTAAAGCGGTGGTCGAGTGGCCCACGGCCACGTCCAGGAAGCAGGTGCAGCAGTTTATTGGCTTTGCAAATTTCTACTGGCGCTTTATCCCTAAGTTCGGCGCCATCGTCTCCCCCCTGACCCGCCTCACGTCACCGAAGGTGCCTTTCCAGTGGTCCGAGGAAGTGGCCACCGCCTTCAAGACCCTCCAGGCGGAATTCTCGTCCCCCCGGGTCCTGACCCAGGTCGATCCTGCGCTTCAGTGCTTAGTGGAGGTTGACGCATCTGACACGGGGGTGGGGGCGGTGCTTTCTCAGCGCTCGCCGGTGGATGGAGTCAAGCGGCCCTGCGCCTTCTTCTCTCGATGGCTGACGGCGGCGGAACGTAACTATGACGTTGGCGACAGGGAGCTTCTCGCTGTCAAGCTCGCGCTAGAGGAATGGCGTCACTGGTTGGAGGGGGCAGCCCAACCCTTTGTGGTCTGGACGGACCACAAAAATCTCGAGTACCTGAGGTCAGCGAGGCGTCTGAATGCCCGCCAGGCGCGCTGGTCTCTATTTTTTGCTCGTTTTAACTTCACCATCACGTACCGTCCAGGCTCGAAGAATGGGCTGCCCGACGCCCTCTCCAGACAGTTTGCCCCCGAGGGTCCAGAAGAATCCGGTCATACCATCCTGCCCAAGTCGTGCGTCTTAGGAGTGATCACCTGGCCCATTAAGGACAAGATCCTGGACGCTCAGAAGACGGAACCGGATCCTGGCGGGGGGCCGGAGGGGAGGCTCTTTGTTCCATCTGCAGTTCGGGGTGAGGTGATCCATTGGGCCCACACCTCCAGACTCGCTTGTCACCCCGGCATTACCCGCCTGGTGAGTTGGCTGCAGCGCTCATTTTGGTGGCCAGGTCTCCATAAAGACGTTACCAACTATGTCCGGGCCTGTCCCCAGTGCGCAACCGGCAAGACCCAGAACTCTCCACCTGCGGGTCTACTCTAGCCCCTGCCGGTCCCGGGCAGGCCCTGGTCGCACATCGCCCTTGACTTCGTCACCGGTTTACCAGTCTCTAACATCTATGACACGGTCCTGACAATTGTGGACAGATTTTCCAAGGCCGCCCATTTTGTGCCTCTTCAGGGTCTCCCTTCAGCACGCGAGATTGCCGATCTACTGGTTCACCATGTCGTCAGACTGCACGGTATCCCGCTGGACGTGGTCTCGGACAGGGGTCCACAGTTTGTCTCCCAGGTCTGGAGGAGTTTTTGCAGCGCCTTAGGGGCCACGGTGAGTCTCTCCTCAGGTCACCATCCCCAATCCAACGGGCAGTGCAAGCGCACGAACCAGGAGTTGGAAGCCGCTCTGCGCTGCGTAACATCCTCCAATCCTTCGTCCTGGAGCTCCTACCTGACCTGGGTAGAATACGCCCATAATTCGGCCCAGTCCACGGCAACTGGAGTGTCACCCTTTGAAGCGTCCTTGGGGTATAACCCCCCTGTTTTCCCTGAGCAGGAGGGGGAGTTAGCCGTCCTCTCTGTCCAGGCGCACATCAGGCGCTGCCGGAGGATTTGGGCCAAAACTAAGGACGCGCTTTTACGCACAGTGGTGCGCTACAGCTCCACCGCCAATCGTCACAGGAGACCAGCTCCTGCTTACCAGGTGGGTCAGCGGGTGTGGCTGTCGTCTCAAGACATCAACCTGAAAGGAGAAAAGAAGAAATTGGCCCCGAGATTCCTCGGCCCCTTCGTGATCTCCAAAATCATCAACCCGGTGGCTGTGCGTTTGCCCCCCCCCCCTCCCTCCGTGTGTGTCCCACTTTCCACGTCTCCAAGCTTAAGCCTGTTGTGTCCAATTCACTCTGCCCTCCTCCTAGGTCTCCTCCTGCGCCTAGAATGATCGACGGTGACCCAGCGTGGGGTGTTTCTGCCATTCTGGACTCCCGGCGTCGGGGTCGCGGGCTGCAGTACCTGGTGGATTGGGAGGGCTATGGGCCAGATTGGAGATCCTGGGTGCGCTCTTCGTGGGTGTTGGATCCAGACCTCATCGCAGAGTTTCACCGGACACACCCAGGTAAGCCAGCGCCAGGAGGCGCTGGTAGGCGGGGGGGAGTACTGTCATCACCTGCAGCTCACGGGCTTCCACCTCAGCTGCGCGCACACCTGTGCCTCATTAGTGTGCCGCTATTTATTCCATCCTGCCCTGAGCTGCAGCCTGGAGCCGTCTGTCTCCCAACATTGGAATCTCCCAGCAGCTTCCTCCTCATCAGGCCTGCTGAACTACGCTAACGGACACGTAAGCTGTCACTATTGTCCTCTCACCTTCTTCTCTCAGCCTCCCCTGTGCACAGGTGGATTACCCGGCGGCGGACTTACCCTCCGTCGTCCCGCCGCTCCTCTGCCTCACCGCTTCGCCCGGACACACAGCAGGACGTTGTCTCCCAGGCTTGGGACCTGCCAACGCCAGCCACTTCATCTCTGCAAGTAAGCACAGCTCTAGATCACGTTCCCGTGTGGTTGCCTAGCTAACCCCTTTTCTCCTCTCTCCCATAGGGTTGTCTGGCCGCATGACGTGCTGCTCTGTCCTGGCTTGCATCCTCCACCCGCATCACACACTAATCACTCACACACGCATCCATACACTCACCTTGTTGTTAATAAAGCTGTCAAATCTACCTGAGCCTGCGTGCGTGTTTTCTGGGCCGACACATGTCAATGATGGGTAGAAGTAGGGCTGCAGCGAATGTCGAAGATTACTCGAGTAATCTAATGCTTTTTTTTTTTAAAGAAACTTGCATTGGTCAACATTTGCGAATCGTTCCTAAAGAGCAGTAGTAATTGAACCAAACACTCAATAACACAGGTACACATTTATTGCAATGCTTATTGCAATGTTTATTGCATAGAAGACAATTTTAAAGATTATGTTACATCATCAAGTTCTGTTAGCATCTGCTAGCGGATGCCTTTAGCATCCGGATGGTAATGGTGGTGGCTATACATTTTTTTTGTCATATAAAAATAATTAGCGTAGCTGACTACATTCTGTTCATCTTGATTTAAAATCTCAATACGTATCTTGTCTCGGGTGCGCTGGGCTGTGTGTGATGTGGGATGCTTTCTGCCAAGACACTGTAACATCTGACGTTGTAGCATGCTAGCTCGCTGCTCGGCTTTGCCATGTACACACTGCACAATATTTTCCTTCAGTTTGAGCTTGAAATAATTCCAGACTGGAGATACTTTTGTTGTTTTTTAAAATTTTCTTCACCTTTGCCAGCCCGTCACTATGCTGCTCTTGTGGCGCCGTTAAATCAGGGGTCTCCAACCTGGGGCTCCTGGAGCATTCAGGTTTCTGTGGGAAATTTCCTAATTTAACTTCTTAATTTTTCCCAAAAATTTGCATATAATTCGCTGTTGTTGTGCATGGGTGCAAGGGAGCCTACAGAACACATGCACAACAATGACAAATTATTTGCAAATCTTTGGACCAATTAAGAAGTGAAATTAGAAAATTTCCCACAGAAGCCTGAACAGTCCAGGAGCCCCAGGTTGTAGACCCCTGCGTTAAACAAATCTGCGTTTTGTTCAGGTAGCGTGACCGGAAGAAGGTCACACCAGAAGAAGGTCATATAGACCGGAAGTGCTACATTAAACATGTCGACACATAAATTTTGAATCGAGAATTTTTTGTAATCGAATTATTCGAGTAATCATTGCAGCCCTAGGTAGAAGCAAAGAGCGCTCTCTAGACCTTCGCAACCTGATTGCTGCAAAGCATAATGATGGCGTTGGTTACAGGCCCATTTCTAAACTGCTGAATGTTCCAGTGAGCACTGTTGGAGCCATCATTCGGAAGTGGAAAGAACATCATTTTACCATAAACTGGCCACGACCAAGAGCTTCTCTTAAGATTTCTGACAGAGGAGTCAAAAGAATTATCAGAAGTGTCATGAGCTGAGCACTGGAGGTTCCGCCATGCTCAATCTTGTGGCCTTTTCTCTGTATTTATATATTTGTTGTATTTCGTGCTTTTTGAGTTTGGGTATTCTCGTACTGTTTTCTATTTTTCTGTTTACGTCTCAGTTAGGGGTGGGCGGTATGACCCAAAATAGATATTACGATATTTCTGAGAATTTTCACGATAATGATATTATTGACGATATCACATATTTGCCTTTAAAAAAATTATTTATTTAAAGAACAGTTTTACAGTTCAGCATTGAATTTGTTTACCTTCAACATGTTCAGTAACAAAAGAGAACTTCCTACTTCTGATTCTGCATCAAATATTCCAACAAAATATAAATCACAGTTTGGAAATACAGCAACCCTAAAATATCAGTACAGACTGCAGAAATGTAATTAGTGATACATACAAATAAAGTTTAAGCATCAGTAAAGTATCCTTTACACACTAAACAAAAGTTCTCCAATTATTTGGCTTGAAAACACACTATCTATCTCTCTATCTATCTATCTGTCTATCTGTCTGTCTGTCTGTCTGTCTGTGCGTGCGTGCGTGCGTGTGTGAGTCATAGTACAGCGAAATGAAATCTTACCACATAAAGTGCACTGCATATTTTTCAAGTATAAACAATTACCTTGACCTTCAGTGCAAAAATATAAGCAACTGTTGTGGCACCGGGCAGTGGCACAGAAATAAAACAACTGTCCAAACTGTAATACTTGTTTGAAAATAATGCATAAACTTGGATTAATAACAAATGAGAAAAATATCCAAACATGAGTGCATTGCACAGTGCAAAGAAACGGTGATACAAAAACAAATACCCTGAAATGTTCATTGTAAATAACCATTGAGTGATCTGAAAGTGCCTTCAAATGAGGTATTGTTCAAAAGAAATGTGCACTTTTGCTGCAAACAGAACCACACAAATAAAACCTCAAAATAAAATTGTTTGTAAATATTTTGTAGTGAAGGAAATCATTGACTTTAAGTATATCTTTCCTGAAACACAAAACTAAACAAAAAGATTTATAAGCCTATCAAAAATGTGGTCTCTGAGTGCCATCAGTAGCGAACCTGTATGTGTATATTCTCATTTGTGTTGCCTACAGTACCCATTTCCAGCTTCCATTTTAGCTTTTAGTTTGGTGGGACACTTTTTTGCCTGCACAATCGTGCTTTAGATTCTTTAATAAGAACACAAGCCTATTCACTGCTGCAGGTTTCAGTGCTGATCCTTGGCAGGTTACGATATCGCCTCCTGTGCTAAACAACCATTCAGATGCACTTGTAGCCTGGATACAGAGATATTTTTTGGCTAAGTGGCCAATGTGTGGAAAGTTTACTTCATGCACTTTCCACCATGTGAGTGGATTGCCTTCTTCATCTGCAGGTGGACACCGCAGGTAGCTGTTGAGCTCACTCGGGCAGCACGGTGGTGCAGTGGTTAGCACTGTTGCCTAACAGCTAGAAGGTTCCAGGTTTGAATCCTCAGGCTGGCAGGGGTAGGACCCTTTCTGTGTGGAGTTTGCATGTTCTCCCTGTGCTGCGTGGGTTTACTCCGGGGGCTCCGGTTTCCACCCACAATCCAAAGACATGCATGTTAGGTTAATTGGTTGTTCTAAATTGTCCCTAGATATCTGTCTCCTATAGGCCCTTAGAATAGAGGGTTAGTATTAGTGAAGCGCTTTGAGTGGTCTATGAGACTAGAAAAGCGCTATATAAGTGCAGGCCCCCGCAATCGTCTCGCTTTTAGACAGGTCTGTCTTCTCAGCTGCTGTTGCCCTCTTAAAAAAGCTGCCAAGAGTTTTTTTTTTTTTGTCTCTTTGGTTCTATTGGTCCTGAAGCTTGTGGTTGCAGTTCATCAGCTGCAGGAGGAGATGTGCCACTCTGGCCTGGCAGGAACAACAGTTCCATCTCTTGAACTGCTCTGGCTGTGATTATGTTGGTCTCTTCTGGGCTTGTGTATTTGGTATGGAAGCGTGGCTCAAGCATAGTAGCCATGTTAATCATTTCTCCAACCATTGGGTCCTCTGCATACTTGTTGTTCAAATTCTCCAGTACTGAAGCTTTGATGTTTTATGTGAGCTCTGTGTCGTCCTCCTTCACATGCAGAAGGTCACTGGTGAACAGCTCCAGCACTGGCTTTAAGCATGAGACTTTTACATAATCTCCAGCAGACAACACATCAGTAAATTCATGTAGCGGACCAAGGGCCTTGTTAACAGAGTCAAGAACCTGTATTAAATTAGGAAATACACTTTTAAAACGTGAGATATAATACCCTAATAATAACAGGATCATTTTCAAATCTAGACGTTCACCAGTGCATCATTACCTCCGCCAAGGAGGTAATGTTTTTACCGGGGTTTGTCTGTCTGTCTGTCTGTTACCAACATAACTCAAAAAGTTATGAATGGATTTTGATGAAATTTTCAGGAAAGGTGTGTAATGGCACGGGGAACAGATGATTAGATTTTGGTGATGATCTGAGAGTGCATACCTCCACCAAGGGCTTTGTTTGTATTTGTGCAGCAGGATTACACAAAAACTGCTTGATGGATTTAGATGAAATTTTCACCAGAGGTGGTTCTTGGGCTACAGAGGAACCCATTATATTTTGGTGATGATCTGAGAATGCATACCTCAGCCAAGGCTCTTATCTTCTCACAGTGTGTTCACAACAATACTCCAAAACTGATGGACAGACTTTGATGCCATTTTCACCGCAAGTGGCTATAGGCCTACACACAAACCCATTACATTTTGGAGGTGATCCATGAGAAACGGAAGGACCCTTGGTGGAGGTATGCGCTCTATGAGTGCTTTTCTAGTTTTCAGTCTGAAATTTATTTATCAGTATTTGGCTGCTTCTGATCATTTTCTTTACTAACCTGTATGTCTTGCCATGATGGTACTAGGTGTCTTGTGGTCCTGTCAACAGCCAAGACCTGTGTGATGGCTTTCTGTTGTTCCAGCAGCCACTGGATCATTTTGAGCCTTGACCCCCATCTTGTTGGTGATTCTGTTGTTAGTTTGCAGTGGGGTATACCCAACTTTTTTTGGACATCCTCAAGCGCCTGCTTCCTCTTCCAACTGTGAGAAAACCCCCCCACAATCTTTCTGCACACTCCAACTGGAAAAAAAAGGATCCTGCAATCATAACTCAAATTTACCTCAATCTTGTAACATTTTCTAGTACACCTCAGTAAATTAAAATATTGTAAAAATATAAAGTAAAATTGCAATATAAAAAGATAAACTTTAATTGATATTTAATATATGCACTAGGGATGGGCATTCGGTGAAATTTTCTTCACCGATCGTCGGGAGAATTAATGATTAATAATCGGTTAATCATTAACATTTTTAGGTAGGTAACAAGGCAGGTAGACTACATTAGAACATCAGGTATCAACACGGAGAGCCGCACAACATGTCGTGTTGCCATCGTGTTGGCTCGGCTCGGGAATCTCGCAAGCTGATTGGCCGAGACGTTTCACCCCGCAAGCTGATTGGCCGAGACGTTTTACCCAGAACCGACTGCGAAAAGTGAAAAACCGCGAAGTAGCGTCACCCCCCTTTGTGGAATTCCAGGCTGATCTCGTTAGTTTTTTGATACATAAAATAATGTATAAATAATATAAATAATACGTACGTTCATTCTCTCACTCTCTCTCTCTCGGGAGAGAGAGAGCGAGAGAATGAAAAGAGCCGAGTCAACACGAGAACAAAATCTAGAGTCGGGAGCGATCTCTTGGGGGGAGATGCTGGCCAGCGAATCAGAGAGGTGGATTTTGAGTTGTGCGGGCTCTCCGTGTTGATACGTGATGTTCTAATGTATTTTTTCTCAATTTTGAATTTTTGATGAATATTTTTGAAAAATCCGCGATGCACTGAGGGTGCGAAAGGTGAAGCGCGAAGTAGCGAGGGATCACTGTATTTCTTTTTACTTTTTTCTTTTGTATGCTGCATTGCAGTGATTGCAGTACACCTGGTCATTTTTTAAATTAAAATGGTCCCACGCAACACTTCGCCGCAACCTCTTAATGATTTGGCGATTGCCCTACGGAAGCTCGCATGTATCAACTGAGGCACGCCAGGGTACGGCGATGGTGTAATGTTGCCCCCTGGTGCCCAAATTTTGCCAGTGGCACAGTTAAATGCATTGCATTGTTTTGAGGACGGCCGTGCACTAGGCCTAATAACCTACATTCGGATTGTTTAAAAAAAAAAAAAAACGGTTTGTCGACGAAAATGAACTTCCTCGGTGAAATTCTTAATGATCAATTATCGGTTAATCGGTTAATTATGCCCATCCCTAATATGCACAGTGAAACATTTCAATCCTTTTTCATGCAGTTTTATTGATTTTTATTCTTAAATTAAGACTTGTGTATTCTAATGAACTGAGATGCACTAGCAGTATATCAGTACCTTCACCATCCAGCCGACCCCATGCAGAAGTGGCTGATGAAACCCTTTTTGGAAACAGGCAGACTTACCCCTGAACAATGTCATTACAACTACCGGATGAGCCGTGCACGTTCAGTTGTAGAAATGGCTTTTGGCCGCTTGAAAGGACGATGGAGGTCCCTCCTGAAAAGGAATGACTGCAAACTGGAGCTGAGCAAGAAAATGGTGCTCACCTGCTGCATGTTTGGTAATATTTTTGAGGAACATGGTGACAACTTTGGACTCCAAGACACACCTGATCACAGTCAGCCTCCAGTTCAACCACTACCCGGCCATGCCAGTGTAGAAGGGGATGACATTAGGGCAGCTTTAATGGAGTACTTTAACAGTGGGGAGCAATAACCTGTTTAGTGCCTGCCACAGGGCTTAATGTTTCCGGCACCTTGCTGAATTTCCAGCATGTGCCATTTGTTTGGGTTTTTTTTAGCTGCGGGGAAATTTACTTCCTATTTTTTTTTTTAGATTTTTTTAGATTTAGTATACTTTATTAATCCCCAGAGGGGAAATTGAGGGTCATCCACCACCTGGATGGATGAAGCAGCCACGATACGGCGCTATCCCTTAACCATTCACACACACATTCACACCTAGGGCCACTTTAGAGTCTCCAATTAATCTAACCCTATTTCTATACGCAGAAACACTTTTTGTCCAAGCGGCGTTGCCGTATCTAGGTCCACTGATCTCTATAGAAAACCTGGATGGCTCATGCCCCATCAGTGAGTAAAGAGCTCAGCAAAGCCACCTGGCTGCCATATTAGTACACCCAAAACACTCAGTACTAATATGGTGGCCAGGTGGCTTCACTTCTGGCAGCCAATGATCCGTCCAGTTTTTCTATAGAGATCAGTGTGGCGCGCTCTGAATCGGACAGTGACAGCAAGAGTGAGTGACTGGAAATGCAATTGTTTCATCCTTCAAAACACACAAACTCCAACTTCCGGCGCCACACGAGTAGGCTGCCTTTTTGCAACAGCGGATCAGTTTCTTCCTGTTTCTATTTACTATCTGGCTTCTCTTGCTAAACTTTCTGATCCGGTGACACCTTATCCATCACAGACACACGGATCACCCAAATGTCTCCTGAACCAGCGGACGGAGCCACTGCTTTTAGGAGGCAGTACAATAGAGACCAACTGTTAGCACTTAATCAGCCCACAATGCTAACGCAAGAATACGACATGCTGGTAGAAATAAGACAGAAGCGACGTGGCTCCTGTCCTTCCATCCGTTATTATGGGTTATGTACGATCGCTACTCAATAACCAGTACCAGTGCCGAAACATTCAACACCATTGTGCCTAAATGACTATTGTCCCGTGGCACTGACGCCCATAGTCATGAAGTGCTTTGAGCGACTGGTCTTGGCACAGCTCAAAAAATGCCTGCCCCCTACACTGGACCCTCACCAGTTTGCCTACCAGAGCAACAGGAGTACAGAGGATGCGGTTTCTACAGCGCTGCACTATGTACTCTCACACCTGGATGACAAGAACACCTACGCAAGAATGCTGTTTGTTGACTTCAGCTCAGCATTCAACACAGTTATCCCCTCCAAGTTGATCACTAAACTTGGGGACCTGGGAATCAGTACCTCCACCTGCAACTGGATCATGGATTTTCTGACCAACAGACCCCAGCATGTTAGGTCAGGCCCCAACCGTTCTTCCGTTATCACACTCAACACTGGTGTACCACAGGGCTGTGTGCTCAGCCCATTCCTCTACTCCCTCTTCACCCATGACTGCAGGCCTATGTATGGATCCAATTCCATCATAAAGTTCGCAGATGACACCACGGTGATTGGACTCATCAGGGACAACGATGAGTCAGATTACAGGGCAGAGGTTGAGCACTTGGCTACTTGGTGCGCTGACAATAACCTGCTCCTTAACACCAGCAAAACCAAGGAGCTCATAGTGGACTACAGGAAAGAGAGGGGAGAGACACATGACCCCATCCATATCAATGGCATAGCTGTTGAACGTGTCCCCAGCTTCAAATTTCCTGGGGACCCACATCTCGGAGGACCTGTCCTGGTCAGTTAACACCACCAGCCTGATCAAGAAGGCCCATCAGCGCCTCTTCTTCTTGAGGACACTGAAGAAGAACCATCTGTCAACTGACATCCTGGGCAACTTCTACCGCTGCGTGATAGAGAGCACCCTGACCAACTGTGTCACAGTCTGGTATAGGAGCTGCTCTGTCGCTGACCGTAAGGCGCTGCAGCGGGTGGTGAAAACCGCCCAACGCATCACAGGGACTCCACTTCCAGTTATAGAGGACGTCTACAGGAAAAGATGTCTGCGCCGGGCACGCAGCATTCTTAGGGGCTCCAACCATCCTGCTCATGGACTGTTCCAGCTTCTCCCCTCCAGAAGGTGTTTCAGAAGCCTTCGGACTAGAACCAGCAGGTTGAGGAACAGTTTCTTTCCAACAGCTGTCACGTTATTGAACTTAGTTCCCCACTGACTCTCTTACCATCATCTCTTACCATCCTCACCTGTACATAACTGCCCATCTAACTTATTGTACATTATTTGCACATAACAGTACTCTTAACTTTTTGCACTGCTGCATATATTTGCATATATTTGCTTAAATTGCACATACTGTCAATTACTGTATATACTGCACTGCTGTCCTTTGCACTTCTGATTGGATGCTAAACTGTGTTTCGTTACCGTGTATTCATACATGTGTAATGACAATAAAGTTGAATCCAATCTAATCTAATCTAATAAGACAGATGAGCTAGTGGCTATGGCTTGTTACCAGAGCGTCTTCAGAGAGATTAGCATGATGTTGTTTACTGAGACGTGGCTAACAGAACTAGCAGCAGATGCTAACATCAAACTGGAAGGTTTCCATGCAATACGGGCAGACCGGACACCAGACAGTGGGAAGGCAAGGGGCAGATGAGTGATAATGCATGTCAATAACAGCTGGTGCAGACTGGGACATATCGCGGTTAAGGAACAGCACTGCAGCAAAGACATCAAGTTGCTAGCTGTTAGCATGCGGCCTACCTATCTCCCGAGAGAATACTCACACATGATCTGCATTGTTATTTATGCAAATCCGACGGCGAACGCGGGGACAGCGTGTGACGCCATTCACTCAGTAACTGGCAGGGTGCTGACAGAACACCCAGATGCTCTTCTCCTCGTCTCCGGGGATTTCAACCATATTTTACTGTCCCCCATTCTGCCCACGTTCACCCAGTATGTCACATGCCACGCTACAGACAATAAAACACTGGACTTATTCTGTGTAAACACTAAGGAGGCATACACCTCATCACCACTCCCCCCATTTGGGAGATCGGATCACAACTTGGTTCATCTCCTGCCGGTGTACAAACCCCTTGTACACAGACAACCTCCGGTCATGTGCATGGGGAAGATATGGTCTGAGGAGGCAATGGATGCTCTAAAGGACTGTTTTGAAATCACTGCCTGGGAGCAGCTCTGCAATCCACATGGTGAGGACATTGATGGCCTCAATCACACCATCACGGACTACATCAACTTCTGTGTGGACAACACCGTACCCACCAAGACCATACGGTGTTGCTCGAACAACAAACCCTGGATCAACCCTGAGATACAAACACTTCTGAGAGAGAAGAAGAGGATCTTCAGGTCGGGGAACAGGGAGATGCTGAAGTCCGTACAGAGGTAGCTGAGGAGTAAGATCAGAGAAGGCAAGGACAGCTTCAGGAAGAAGATGGAGGACAAGCTGCAACAGAGCGACATTGGCGGGGTCTGGAGAAACCTCAAAACCATCTCTGGGCTCCAGAATACCTCCTCCCAGGCCACGGGGGGCAGGGAGTGGGCAAACAATCTGAACCTGTTTTTTAATAGGTTTGACCAACCACCCTCCCCCCGGCCTGCACACCAACCACTTCCGCCTCTAAAGTCATCGAGACCTGCTGTCCACACCCCACTCCACCAACACCCCCCACTCCCAGCACACAGCCCCCCAACCTGACCCTCACTAAGACCCAGGTGAGGACGGAGCTGAGGAAGATCAAGGGGAGGAAGGCCTTGGGACCGGACGGCATCAGCGCAAAGCTCCTCAAGTGCTGCGCAGACCAGCTGTGTGGGATTGTGGAGCACATCTTCAACCTGAGCCTGAAGCTGGGGAGGGTACCACAGTTGTGGAAAACATCTTGTGTGGTACCTGTACCAAAGACTTCCCACCCCAGAGACCTGAACAGCTACAGACCAGTGGCCCTGACGTCTCACATGATGAAGACCCTGGAGAGACTGCTCCTTGCTCACCTCTGCCCCCTGGTGGGACCAGCGATGGATCCACTCCAGTTCGCCTACCAGCATGGCATCGGGGTGGAGGATGCAGTGATCTTCCTCCTTCACCGTTCCCTGTACCACCTGGAGAAGCCTGGGAACGCAGTGAGGATCATGTTCTTTGACTTCTGCAGTGCTTTCAGCACCATCCAACCGATGATCCTGAGGGACAAGCTGCTGTGCGCAGGGTTGGACCAGCACCTGTCATCATGGATCCTGGACTACCTCACAAACCGGCCACAGTTTGTGAGAACCCGGGATTGTGTGTCCGACATGATCATCGGCAGCATGGGGGAACCCCAGGGAACGGTTTTGACTCCCTTCCAGTTCACCCTTTATACAGCGGACTTCTCACACAACACAACACACTGCCATCTACAGAAGTTCTCTGATGACTCTGCGATCATCGGCATCATCTCCAACGGAGATGAAGCTGAGTACAGAGGACTTATCAAGGACTTCGTGGACTGGTGCCATCGGAACTGCCTCCAGATCAACGCAAGGAAAACTAAGGAGCTGGTGGTGGACTGCCGCAGGCAAGGACAACCCCTCACAGCACCAGTAAACATCCAGGGAACAGACATTGAGATGGTGACATCCTACAAGTACCTGGGTGTTCATCTGAACAATAAACTAGACTGGTCACACAATACCGACACACTCTATAAGAAGGGACAGCGCAGGCTGTTCCTACTGAGGAGGCTCAGGTCTTTTGGTGTACAAGGGGTGCTCCTGAAGACCTTCTACGACACGGTGGTGGCATCAGCCATCGCTTTTGGAGTGGACTGCTGGGGCAGTGGTATTACAGCAGCCGATAGGAAGAGACTGAACAAACTGATCAAGAAAGCTAGCTCTGTCCTGGGGCAACGCCTTGACCCAGTGGAGGAGATGGGAGAGAGAAGGATGGTGGCTAAACTGTCATCTCTGCTGGAGTCCGAGTCCCACCCTATGCAGGACATACTGAATGCACTGAGGAACTCATTTAGCAGTAGACTACATCATCCTAGGTGCGCGACCGAGAGGTTTCGCAGGTCCTTCCTACCTACGGCTGTCAGACTTTATAACCTAAGCAGGGCTGCTCGCAGAGATAGCAAAAAAAAAAAAAAAAAACGTGACGACCTAATAGTATTGAATGCAAAAGACGCAACAGACTTACGCAAATGGTCCCCTCCAGTATACAACTAGGACAATATCAGTCGCTACGGAGGGTGACAATATGTATGGGTACATACAGTATTCATACTATGTAGGATAACTAAGTAGACGGTTATGCTGTTTATTGCATCTAGCTACAATGCGCCGCACTGTGTATATACGTATATATTTATATATTTATGTGTACATATGTATATTCACTGCTCTTATTTTCTTATCTTCTAAATTATTGCTCTGAGTGTTGCTGTCCCTGTGCTGTTGCAATCCTGGAATTTCCCCATTGTGGGACTAATAAAGGCTTATCTTATCTTATCTTATACATTTTGTAGGATGGAGAGTAAGTTTTTGAAGCCTGAGGAAGATGTCCTAATTGACAAAGGACTCAAAAACAAATGGCGCTGGGCGTGGATCGAAGAAATTGGCAGAGACGGCAAGCCTTTTGGTAGCTGGTGTAAAAAAAAAAAAAAAAAAAAAATTAGAGAACCAGGAGCTTGTTTGTGCACGTTGTGCTCTTAAAAGCTCATGTACAGTGGCGTGGAAAGATGGAAAGAGTGTTTGCCCCCTTCCTGAGTTCTCATTTTCTTGTGTGTTTGTCATGCTTCAGTGTTTCAGATCATCAAACAAATTGGTCAAATTGGTCAAACCCAATATTGGTCAAAGATGGCACAAGTGTACAGGAGGTTCAGTTTTTAAATGGGGGTGTTTGTTGTTGGGGGGGAAAAAATCCAAACCTACATGGCCCTGTGTGAAAAAGTGATTGCCCCCTAGACCTAATAACTGGTTGGGCCACCCTTAAGCTGGATTCATGCTGCACCTCTGCTGTCCGCGTACATGTAACCGGAAACCTCGTGTGATGAAATTTATGTCATCATCTCTACTCCGCTAGTGTCTGCAGTGCTCGACCGCGTGCAGCCCAAATTTTGTGACCGCACTGCCTGGCCATGACCTGAATGCATTGAAAAGCGCATGCACACGACTGAATGTCCCATTCACGAGGTGGCGATATCGGCACGGGATACCAAGACAAAGTAGACGAAGAAGACAATGAGGATGCGGAAGACGAGAATAAACATACATGAATCATACATAAATACTTCAGCAGCAGCAGCATCTTCATGGAAAAGGAGTGAAAACCGGGAAGTCAAGCAGCAGAAAGCAAGCAGCGTTTTTTCGTTGGTGAAAATCCTGGCATGTCAGCGCATTGACACTACCTATCCAGCGGGAGTGAAACTACAAATGATGGTTATGCCCATGCGTCAACCGCTTGGCCTGGGTAGATTAAAAAAGTGAGCATGAACAGTGCCGCAAGCATGCCGGAATCGTCCAAAGTGCACGCGGACCAAAGCGGACTAGAGGGGGAATGCAGCATGAATAAGGCTTTAGCAGCAACAACTGCAATCAAGCATTTGCGATAACTGGCAATGAGTCTTTTACAGTGCTGTGGAGGAATTTTGGCCCACTCATCTTTGCAGAACTGTTGTAATTCAGCCACATTGAAGTTTTTTTGAGTATGAATCGCTTTTTTAAGGTCATGCCACAGCATCTCATGGTAGTTGGTGTGGGCCTGGATGAATGTCTTCATTTGTAAAGGACATTTCAAGGTAAGGCAGCTGTGTTTTATATTAAACTATTTTTCTTTTTGCAATACTCTTAACTTATGGTTATGTGTGTTTTAAACTTGCTCGTTTGCAATAACTCACTGCCATCCATTTCAAAGTGAAATGCCGGTTCCACGTTGTCGAAGCCATGCAGGGTTTAAATGACATTAACAGCCGGTTTAACCTCAGGATTATCTTAGTGACTTTGAGCCTTTTGTGGTATACTGACTTGGCTGTTTTATACAAAGGTGGACTCTTCAACACTTGAGACCTTTTGACTGGAACAGCAATGTTATGACCCGAGCGCCGGTCTTGTCCGCGCTCGGGCTATGCATAGCTCACTGCTGGCTTTGACAGCTGTGGGTTATATTCTGGCTGCACCGGGCTCTTATTGTGAAGGCGCTCGGTGGGGCTTCCGGCTGTTAAGGTCGGCCAGCTGGCTGTCATTACTGCCCGTTAGGGCTCGCCCTTATTAGGCGGGCACTGACGGCAGTTAGATTGCAGGAGTATTGTCAGACATCGTCTAAACCTCGTCAGACATTTATCGTTCTGGTCTTGTCAGGTTCGTGTGTATATTCTCGTGCTTTTGCTCGTTCATGTCATGTCATGTTTTAGACCGTAAGTGGCTGGGGTTAGCCTTACGGTCCCATGCTCTATGTTCAGTGTTTCTTCGCCACAGTCATAGTCTTGTATGTGTGTCTTGTAAATAAATCACCATCATTGCAAACTCATCGGTGGACTCTTGGCGTCTTATGGTGATCCGCGAGGATCACCGCATGACGGGCCACCCCTTAAAGACGAAACCAAAGTAAAACTTTTAATAGTTTGTATGGAATCTGGTCCATCTCATGAGTAGTACTTGGAATGTTTGAGTGCAGGTGATCTGCAGGCAGAACTTCATTAAAGAATCCAAAGATTTTAATTCTTTAACCTCTTGTGCTCCGTTGTACCGCGGACGGGCAAGTGTCTGCGTCCTAGAGCGCACGAGAGCGCACGAGGGCGCTCTCATGCGCTCTAGGACGCATGGTGTAGATGCTGATATAGGTGGTGATGGTGATGTAGTGGCGTCCAAGCGCGCACTGAAAATAAAAGCTGCAGACACAGCCGCGAACAGATTAGTTCATCTGATTGACCTCTCATTCGACTAATAAGAGCCTTGAATTGGGTTTCTGAAACCTTGAAGAACCAATGACTGAAAACTTAGCCAGAAGGACCCACCTGCTGTGAATGCAGTGAGCCAATTGAAGCAGAGAAGTTCGCGAGCTGTTTTTTTTAAGGCTGGGTGAAGACTGACTGCTGGAGCGGATCAAAAAAGGATTAGACGTTATGAGACGTTATGATTTATTCCACAGTCATCATAGACCGACGGAGGCTGATGACGAAGGCTGAGTGACACACATGCCTTCGCCAGTCTTTTTTTAATTACTACTGTTATTTGTTTTGAAAAATCGTTCGCCAAAAACCGCAATCATGGAAGCACAAAACCGCAATAATGGAATTATGTTTTGATTGGGTCGCGAGACCAGCGTCGCGTTCGTCTGACAATGAGGAAGAGAAGTTGGCCAGGACGATGTGGCTGTGAAGAGGTAAGGTGTTATTAAGCCAAATTATTTTTTATCCCTGAAAATTGTAATCCAAAATGACTTTTGACCGATCGATAAATTACAACTGTGCTTTGCGGCGCAGTTCGTCTGCCGCTGTACGAGGGGTTGTCCGCCGCATACAGACTGTGAACGCCCCACCCCCGCTATTCTTCTGCAGCGAGGGGGGGGGAGCCGCGGTGATTGCGCTGCTGTCCCACATCACCACATGAGGCTAATCCGTTGTGTAGCGATGGCCGAAGTCCATCCTCTGTAGCGAGCGGGGGGGGGGGGACAACCCCCCCCGCACACACACAGACAGCCCTGAGTGTGACCTTTCATTAGAGCCCAAAATGAAGCTTCTATATTGAATTATTCAAAAGTTACAGACATTTTTCCAAACTGTGCCATTTGGCACAATTTGGCACAGTTCCAAAACGCCTGGGAACAGCCTGAGGAAAAAGCTGTGTAATATATTCATTTTTTGTGGTATTGTTACAAAATTTGGACCTCAGCTGGATAACACTTGGTTCTACATTTCTGTTGCATTTTACAGCTCGGATCTGAAGCTGTGTGTTATTTGCAAGCATTTGTATCCAACAAAACACCCAGGCCAAATTTATTTTCTTCAAGTTCACTATGTTTAGATGACTGTAACTCAGTGGCCGGAGCACTTAGAGAGATCATGTTTTTTTTGCCAAAAAATTCAAAGTGTTTTCTTTTAAATGAGACCAACCCCATGAAGATGCTGCAAAGGGTTGAAGAACAGCTTTCGATTTACTTTGGGCACATTATTTTTTGGCGTTTTTAGGGAAATTGACCGGAGTGCAAGGGGTTAACGCTCCCAGTTGTATTCAGAATAATTGTTTTTAGTTCAAGTCTTAATTAAGTTGGTTGCAAATACTCTGCTTGTTTGAATTAAGATCTAAATGTGATCAAATGAAATTGTATGTTAAATGGCATATTGTATGATATAGTGTAGTTAGAAATGTACTTTAAGTCAGTTAACATTATTCTTAAAATGATGTTTTAGATAGAGATAAATACAGTAGATACATACTTTATTTCGAGCAAAAAAGTAGAACACAAACAAAACAAATGACAAGTGCAATAAAGTAACAGTATACAGCAGGGGTGTCCAACCATGTGCCATGGAGAGCCAAGACCCTGCAGGTTTTACCTCCAACCAGTGTCTTCAACAGCAGATTTCTGTGAACTTCTTCCCACTGATTGCTGATAAGTGAAAACACCTGCTGAAGAGACTGGGTAGAAGAGAAAACCTGCAGGGTCTTGGCTCTCCATGGCACCTGGTTGGACACCCCTGGTATACAGTGTTCGAAAGGGAGAAGGAAGAAGTGAACACTTATTAATTCCAACTCCTCTTTTCCATAAATACAACCCATGTGAAATATATACAAATTACCACATTTAAGACCCCAAGTAAACAATTAACTATATTTTGTACATATCAATATTAACACCCATCCATCCCAACATAGTGTACATACAGTCCAGACATCAAAACCAGCCCCAAACAACACAAATATACACAGTGCTGTCCCACCCATCATTCCATAGTGTCCCAGAGTGAGCATAGTGAATCATACATATAAATACTACCCTTCTAACGTATATTCTTTCAGCAAATAATGTTTATATCTCTTTTTGAATTGATTTCTGTTTGTACATAGTTTCAGTTCCGGCTCCAGACTGTTCCACAAATCCACCCCACAGACAGATACTGTATGCACATACTTTTCTTAGTTGTTCGTATCTTGGGTTTTGTAAAGTTTAAGTCTCCTCTCAAATTATAATCATTGTCTCTTTTTTTTAAAATATTTTTTGTATATTAGTTGGGAGTTGATTGTTAATTGCCCTGTACATGACTTGTGCTGTCTTTAATTTAACTAAATCGATGAACTTTATGACATGTGACTTTAAAAACAACAAATTGGTATGGTCTCTATATCCTACATTATTTATTATCTTTATAGCTCTTTTTTGTAATGTGCATATTGACTGTAGGTTGATCTTGTAGGTGTTTCCCCAGACTTCTACACAGTAGTTAAGATAAGGTAGAAACAGTGAATTGTTCAGTGAGAACAATGATTTATAGTCCAAGATGTGTCTTGTCTTCCCCAGTATCCCTATACATTTTGCCAACTTGGCCCGGATGTGACTGATGTGAGGTTTCCAGCAAATTTTATTGTCTAGCGTCACCCCCAGAAACTTATTTTCCTGTACTGTTTCTGTTCTGGTGTCATCTATCGTTACCATTATTTCATGATTTATTTTATGATTTCCAAACAACATAATCTTTGTTTTTTTCAGATTTAGAGATAATTTATTTTTGTTGAACCACTGCGTTAACCGTTTCATTTCAGTTGTGACCACCTCTAAAACCTGCTGCAAATTCTCACCAGTGCAAAGGATATTTGTGTCATCTGCAAACAAAATAAATTTCAGGATTTTTGATACTTGGCATATGTCATTAATATACAAGATAAAGAGTTTGGGTCCCAAAACTGACCCCTGGGGCACACCACAAGTGGTGTCCATGAAGGGTGCTTTGTGCTCACCAATTTGTACAAATTGTTGTCTGTTACTTAAATAACTTTCCATCCAACTCAGTCTGACCCGTCTTATCTCATACCTTTCCAGTTTCCTTAGTAGAATTCTGTGGTCATTGGTGTCAAAAGCTTTCTTTAAATCTATAAATACTCCTACAGCAAACTTTTTTTTATCTATACAACTAGTAATTTCTTCAGTAAGTTCGATCAGTGCCAAAGATGTAGACTTATCTGCTCTAAAACCATACTGGCTGTCTGTAAGGAGATTGTGTTTTTCAATGAAATCATCCAGTCTCTTAGTGAAGATTTTTTCAGGTATTTTGGAGAATTGTGAGAGTAAAGAGACCGGCCTGTAATTTGTGAAATAATGACTGTCTCCTGTTTTGTATAGTGGTATTACTTTTGCTATTTTCATTTTGTTTGGAAATTTACCAGTTTGAAATGACAGGTTACAGATGTGGGTGAGTGGCTTAATAATTCCTTCAATTACTTTTTTCACTATTGTCATGTCAATTTCATTCCAGTCCATTGATTTTTGTTCTTAAATTTACTCACAGTCTCAATAATTTCCTTTTCAGTAACTGCACCCAAAAAGATTGTGTTTGGATTTCTATCTTCTATTTCATTTACAGAACCACTGTTGTTTGTTTCTGGTATCACTATTGATTTTGCTAATTCAGGACCAACGTTTATAAAAAATTTATTGAAACCACTGACCACATCCTCCATATTATTTATCAAATTGCCATTTTCAATAAAATATTCTGGATAATTAGCATTCTTAGGTCGATTACTAATAATCCCATTGAGTACTTGCCATATTCCTCTTAAGTTATTTTTATTATCCTCTAATATTCTGTTGTAGTATTCTTTCTTACAGGTCCTCATTATATTAATAAGCTTATTTTTATATCTTTCATATTTGATCTCAGCCTCCACCATTCTGCACTTAATGAGTTGTTTATATAATGTATTCTTCTTTTTACATGCATTTAGTAACCCCTTGGTGACTCAAGGAATATTTTTTTGTTGTCTGTCACTGTATTGTTTTATAGGACAGTTTTTATTGTACAATGATTGAAATATTTGTAAAAATTTATCATATGCTTTATTTATAGCATTTTCATCATAAACTATCTTCCAGTCTTGTATTAATAATTCCTTCAGCAGTAAATACATAGATTCTTCAGTTCTTGTTCTTTTATATTTAATATTTTTGGTATACTTTTTCTTCCTATAATCACATTGACAGACAACAAAAATCGGCAGGTGGTCACTGATATCATTCAATAAAAGCCCACTCATGATATTATTTTCCATAATGTTTGTGAATATGTTATCTATTAGTCTGGCACTGTGTGACGTGATTCTGCTAGGTGTGGTAATTGTTGGATGTAAGCCCATACTGTACATTGTGTTGATAAATTCTTTATCAAACTATGTTGTTTTGAATTCATAAGGTCTATATTGAAATCCCCACAGATGAACATAACTGTATGAGTTAGTTTTGCATACATTTTTTCCATCCAGTCCTTAAATAAGTCAATGTTTGATCCAGGTGTTTTATATACACAGCTCACTACTATATTCTTCACATTGTCCAGACAGATTTCTACTGTAATACATTCAAATAAATCATCCACAGTTACTGACAGATTTTCAACAACCTTGTATTGTAAGCTCTTGTCAACATAAATTGCAACTCCTCCTCCTTTTTTCACTTTTCTATTTATATAATTTAATTCATAGCCATCCATGGTAAAATCCACTCCTTTCTCTTCACTGAGCCACGTCTCTGATATTACCACAATATTGAACGGCTCTTTAAACTGATGTAAATAATCTTTAATGTTATTAAAGTTGGCATAGAGACTTCTGCTGTTGATGTGGATCATTGAAATATTGAAATCAGATGTGACCCTTGTGTTAAACTGTTCATTCCGTGTAGTAACTACAGTCATTGTTGATGGAGCTAAATAAATTATTGTCAGGGTCTATGTTATATTCTACGTCCTTTGGGTTGTGATCCATATATTCAAAAACTTTCAGTTCCTGATGTTCCTGTTTGTTGATCTTTTGTTTGGCTGCTCTGTTCATTCACAGACCAGAAAATTCACGCTGTTATCCTGTTAAGTCAAAGGGAATCTTCATTCTTTTGCATGTCCTTTTGTTATTAAAATTGTATTAACAGGTCTGAGGAGTTGTTAGTTCCTGTCCAGCAGGTCAGTTGGGGGGTGGGGAGAGATCAGTGCTGCTGATAAAGCCACGTCACCCTTTAACCCTTTGATTTCCATCTCAGCAGCAGCTCTGTTTGAATTGTCCTCAGAAGGGAACATGTAAATCAACAGAGGTGTGAAGTTTGGCCCAGCTGTTCCCGCTGATGCTATGGGGGGGGGGTGATCGGTTGGGTGTC